>CM057449.1:1587575000-1589975000 GCA_016271365.2 Neoceratodus forsteri | reverse complement strand
TACTATTTTCTCCCTTTTCTCTTTATCTTTTCTTTACTGTAGGCTGGCCACCTATAGTAATCTCTCCTCTACTTTGTTATCCCATTATCTGGTCCCCCTTCCCCTTTAAATGGAACCTGGAACCATTGCAGTGCCACTTTCTTGTGTGACCCTGAAGAGAAAGGCACTTAGGTAGGCACTGGAGTAATGCCCTTCGAGTAAAGTCTTGAAATATCAATAAAGTGCCTTAAGTTAAGTGCCCAGAGATTAATGTGCACACTGCCTAATGTGAAAAACATGTGCATGGCTCATGTTTCTTGTACTGCCAATAGTTAGGCTGCAATACATAGATAAGAATAGGGTCAGTAAAAGAAAATGGAGAAGCTTTCATTAGTTTAGACTGCCCAAGCTGCTCCACATATGAAGGATGTTTTTCTTTCTTTCGTGAAGCATAGGGTTGCACAGTTGCAATGGGCAGCTGCACTGAACTTTTTATGAATTTATTTCAGTGTTTCTGCCACTACGTAGAAAAAATATTTGCATTTCCGTTACTTTGGCATATCCCATTGGCTCTTCTGCAGTGAGATAACCCTCTAAGTCATAGAAAGGGGTCCAAGGGAAATAGTCTATTTGAGTGAAAGGAGAGAAAGTTGTTAAAAAGAAATATATAAGAGAGAAAGGATTGGGCAGCTTTTATTGCTCTGAAAATATTTCAGCCACCACTCTGCCTTTAGTGCTTCCGAATTTTCTCCTGAGGTTGTTCCATGGTTTTCACAGAAAACTCCACTTGCTCCCATTAGATTAAAAAGGGAATACTCTGTGGGAGTCAAAGGCATAAAAGGAGAGAAGAGAGAGAGAGCTGGTTTAGAAATAAAATTAGGAGCACGTATGCTCCTCACGCTCTCTCTCTCTCTCTTTCTCCCTCGCTCACTCTCCCTCTTAATTGCAGTCGACAGACGAACTGCTGTTGCGGCATATGACTACATAGTAGTGCTGTGTGGAATTAGTGCAGAATGGCCTTTTTTTTTTTTACAGACTTTGTTTCTACGCCCTTCCAAGAGGAACTCTTTCCAGCTACCTACCTGCCATGATCTCTACCTCCCGCTGTGGCACTGTATCCACTCTCCTCACCCTGACCTGGCAAACCCCCCAGATCTGAACCCTCATGGGGAATGGCTGCCCTATCCTCCCAGGGTGCTCTATCTTGACTGTACAGTGCCTGCCTGGAGTGGTGAGGGACAGAAAGGGGTGAACGCCCAGCATTGAGAGTGTGGGATGGGAGGCAATGCCTTCACCTATCGTAAAGGGAAGGGGGGTTTTACTTACTTTCCCCTATTGGCTAGGAAGAACAATGCACTCCAGCATGCTGTGTGCTTACTCCCAAGCCACCCACAGACCTGCCTCCGAGCCGATCCCTGACCAGCTGGCTCCTGACTGCTGTAAGCCCCTGGAACCACCAGAGTCCACTAGATATCAGGAGCAGGAATCCCCTCCCTCCGCAGGGAGGGAGAACTGTGCTCCAGATGCTCAATCCCTCCCTGCTCTGCTGACCTCCAATGGCCTGGGCTTGTTCCCGAACCCAGGTTACCAGCATGGCGTGAGGTGTGGCGTCCAGCACCTCAACCCTCAGCGCCACTCAGCTGGTGGAACTTATGCCAGAATTTCACTGGTTCTTCAGTGGAATTCTGTCTACTATGATCCATGGAATATTATTCTGTGGAAAAGCAATTTTTCTGTGAAAAATTATTTTGCAACAGTTTCTGCAGAAAATATTGAGATCCATGGAATAGAACAGCATTTTTCTTCAGAAAATAATTCAGCAACTGTTTTCTACTGTGGAATTTGCCATTCTGATTGTTGCAAAATTCGGCAGAGTTTTGAAAATTCCACAGAATTTTGTTCTGCCGGAATTTGAAAATTCCACACAGCACTACTACGGAGCAGAAATGTGCTCCAGAAAAAATTTACACCTCACACTTTTGCAAGGTATAATCCTGAGGTTCATAGTCGCCTGCTGCTGCTGGGAATGTGAGCTGAAACAGACACTACGGGAAGGGGTTTTCTTTGGTTATAGCCCGTAGTGGTCTGTATAAGATAGCTACATATTTATTGGTTAAGAAGAGGCTGAAAAGAAATAAAAAAAATGTTCGTCCGTTGGCCAAAAAAAAAACAGCAAAGGCATGTGCCAAATTGAAATATTTGCCAACAGCATGAAATTGCAGCCGTTGGAGAAAAGGAAAAGGGTCCCTGACTAGTACAAAAAGTTCCCTCTTAAGATTAGGACTTCTGAGGGGACTGCTCTTCTATGTATAGTATACAAAAGCCCTCTAACCAAAAAATAAAATAAAAGGGACTGTTTGTATAGTTTAATTAAGTTAAGAAGACATACAGATAAAGTGTGGAGCAGCTGTCTCATTAGCTCTGGGTTCTGACTGGATGACTGTCCCAAAAACAAAAAGTGAATAAAAGGTGAATAAACATTGGATACTGATCTAAAATAGATAAATAAACCTCTGTACCTGTTACATATACTTTTACTTTTAGTATAGAGAGAGTGTTGTATTCCATGACTTTTTATAGGGCTGGCAACCCCTAGGATGAACATTTTTATGGGATTCTAAAAATGTGATGTCACTGAAAAAGGAGGGGTTTAACCTCATCATGAGTGTTTCTTGCATAATTAAGAACTTAGCAGGCTACTGGGCTACAGATGCCTGGATAATGTTATATGTCATGAAGCAGCATGTTTGTCCACAGTAGGTAGCAGACTGTAATGACATTTTAATAATGTTTAAAAGAAGAAATAAAGAGGTAACAGATAATTACTTGGTCAGCTGACTGATGTCATGATAAAAAGATGTATATAAGCCTGCCACTAGGAGTTAGATTTTTAGATAGGGAAGTTAGTTGGATGTTGGCTGTGGAAGGTGAAAGACCTTCTGGTAGTGTACAGTTTTCTCACTGTTCGTTGATTCAACATAGGCTAAAGTAAAGCCTCAGAAACTGTGAAGGGAAACAGTTGTCTGATTTGGAAACTAACTGTTCTGTTTTTGTTTTCTGTATATTTTGTTTTACCTGGTCTAAAATAAAACGACAAACACACTTGTGCATATTTTTATGCACCTGATTTGTTGTCTGCCGTGTTGTTTGTTGTCCTAATCCCAACCCACTACAACCCTCAATAAGTTGGACACAATCTTATGGCCCTCTAAGGGAAAAACAGCTCATAGTAGCACTACATATGAACATCTCATAGGCCTTGGTCCCAACTCCACCACAGGAACATGCAAGGGCTGGTCGGAGAAGTTAGGGGTAGCCATCTCTCCTCAGACATGGGGCCTATGCTGGCAAGCCATAAGACAAGGCACTAAGGACACACAAAACAGATTTATACAATGCAAAGTCCTGCACAGGTGACATAGACTACCCAGAAATTACATGTCTGGGGCTTGACTCTCACGAACAATTGCTGGAGTTGCGATGAAGCAGGAGGAGGCACAGTTACACATATTCTTTGTTTTTTAAATTTAAAGTTCATTGATTTTCACAGTTTTCTCCATACACACATACATGCACACACATATCATTGAAGAATATTGACAGGATACAGAATGTGATATCCCTCCCATACTCCCCATCCACCCCCAAAGTCCCTTCCCCCCATCTCAGGTGCCTATAAACTATAATCCAAAGGACCATTTCAAAAGTACATATTATACTGGTAAGGTTTGTAATCTCAGTTATGTGGTATAAAGGACATGTCATTTTTCCCATTTCTTTCTGTAGGACCCCATATGATTAAAAATACTAGCCAACGTTTTTTCCACCCTTAAATTGTATAGAAGTTCCTGCAACCATTCCACGTATTTGAGCTGCAAGGAATCTTTCCAGTGTCTTAATACAGTCTTCCTTACTGACAATGCAATCATAGCTATATCATAATGATGATCCATCTGTGGAAAAATGGTAAAGTCACCTAGCGTGCACACCTCATGGGTGAAATATTCGTGTAAGCCTAATAAGGGGTCAACCCTGGTTTTAATAAGATCCCACAATGGAGAGATTTTTGGGCATTCCCAAAACATATGGTATAAATTACCTACTTCTAATTTACATTTGTTACACATTGGATTCTCTGCCCAGCCCATTTTATATAGTCGATAAAGGGTCAGATACATATCATTAAGAAATTGTAGCTGCATACGTCGTAATCTGTTCTGTGTAATATATTTATGACAGTTCTCCCAAATGTTGGGCCATTTAGAAATCGAATTGGAGAACATGTCCCCCCAGTATTTTGAAATACCATTTTCTTTTTGGAAGACCCGGGTATATAGAGAGGCATGTATCGATGAGACAGCATGTGGGTTCACAGAAAGAATTCTGTAGGTATTGACCCATTCCCCTTGGTCACCAGAAACAGTTTTAGACCTAAAATAAGTCACCAGCATATGACAGATTTGATAGATCCTGAAAGACCATTTTGAAGCCAAATCAAATTTAGTAAGGAGATCCCGTATGGTCAGCCAACTTGTATCCTGATTATGAAAATCTTGTGTTGTACAGTTCTGCCTTGGTAGGATCCAGGTATAGGGAATCATGCATCCTCCCAGGAGAAATTTGGGGTTCTGAAATATGGGCTGTGTTATATCATATATATTCGCATATCTCATAGTATTACATAATTGGGAGTGCATACGAATTGAATAACCCAAAGGCGTGTGACGTATACTTAGCGGGAGTTTCCCTTTTTAAGGAAGGACATCAAAGCCGAGTTTATTCCTGCTGAAGCTTTCATTTCCTGCTCCACTCTAAGCCAAGTTGGTATGTACCTTATTGGTTCTACTGGCCCCAGGGTTTCTTTCCGTCTCAGATATTTACTGAGATGACTAGCCCAGTGATATAACCCAAAATGTGGTCATTTCAAACCCCCTAGATTCTTAGGGAAAGCCAATTTGTGAAAAGCTCGTCTTGAGGCTTTCCTTTCTGCAGAAAGTTGGACAAATAAGAATGGATCTTCTTAAACCAGGTTTTAGGGATCCAAAGGTTCAATAAATTTAGGGGATGAAAAAGTTGTGGTAGGATGCTCATTTTGATAATGTTCACCCTTCCCCATAAAGTTAGAGGGAGATCCTGCCACCTTTTTAAATCTTGTTGGATAATGTTAAGTAAGGATTCTAAGTTCCACCTTTGCATTTGGGCTTCACTGGTGGCAAGATACAGACCTAGATATTTTAAAGTTTTGGGGGACCAAGACAGGCCCAGGTTTAAAATATCTTGTTTAAGAACTTTATTGTTCAATGGGAAAACTGTTGTTTTATCTGTATTAAGCTTTTAATTAGAAAATGAACTATATTATTGTATTAACCTCAAAATACCTTGGATTGAAGAGGAAATGTTGGTAATGTGGAGCAAAATGTCATCCACATAGACCGTAATTTTCCCTCCTTAGAACCAAACTGAATTTCTCTTATCACTGGGGATATCCTAATGGCTAATATGAGAGGTTCTAAATATAGATTAAATAGTAATGGTGACAAGGGGCATCCTTGCTTTGTTCCTTCGATCAGGGAAAATGGGGAGAAAGTATCCCATTACAAAAAACATGGGCAGTAGGATTGGAATACAACACCTGTATCCAGGAACTAAATATATTGGGGAAACTGTATCTGTGAAGTGCTCTAAACAGAAACTGCAAGTTAGCTTGATCAATTGCCTTCTCCGCATCCAGGGAAACCAATGCCATAGCCTGACAGGTATCCTGGGACATGGAGAAGACATGCGACAGCTAATGAAGGTGGTCCACAGAGGACCACCCTCTCATAAATCCAACTAGGTCAGAGCCTATAAGAGAGGGGAATACTCTGTCTGGCCTAAGGGCCAAAAGCTTGGCTAGGATTTTCATGTCACAACTGAGAAGAGATATGGGCTGATAATTTGACACCCATTTCAGGTCTCTGTCCAGTTTAGGAAGTACAACGATAATAACTTCTAGCAATCTGGGATCAAAATCTTTGCCTTGTAGAATGGAGGAATAGACTGCCCATAGCCATGGGGTTAGTTGACTGGCAAATCTCTTATAAAAGTTGGCCGAGTAACTGTCTGCTCCCAGGGCCTTATCGAGAGGTAAGGCCTTAATAATCTTGAGACTCTCCTCCTCTGTGAAAGGGGAGGAGAGTCTCTCAATTTGATCAGTGGTAAGGATTGAGAGGGGGGGACTAGCTAAATATTGGTCCACTCTATTTTGTGATAGTCGGTTCGGAATCTGGGCATATAAAGTCTTATAATATTGTTTGAATTCTGCAGAGATCTCTTTAGCTTGTGTTAGGAGGGGCCCTTGGGTTTTCTATGTACAGTATTGCAGAAATGCATCTTGAAGCATCCTGATTTTTAAGTCTAAGGGTCAGTAAGCATCCGGCTTTGTCCCCTTGTTCGGTATATTTAGCTTTAGTTTTTATTGTAGCCAATTCAGCTCTCTCCCTCAATAATTCAGAGTATTTGTCCTTCAGAGTAATTAGTTCTTTTTTATTTGCTTCTGTGGTTTGGGATGATAAATATTTTTCCCTCTCTCTAATTTGAGCTAGAAGTGTATTCATTTCTTGTTCTTCCCTCCATTTTTTAATTGAAGCAAATTATATGAGTTCTCCCCTGATAAAACACTTAAGTGAACTCCATGCCCTAAATGGAGAGTTAGTAGATCCCCAGTTGTTAACCCCGAATTGGTCTAGTGAGGTAATAATATCTTCCATTATCTTTTTATCTTTTAATTGTTGGTTATTTAATCTCCATAATTTGTCCAGCCCCCAAATGAGAGAAAGGGAAAGCTGGCAGGATATTAAGGAGTGATCTGAACCTATGCCTGGTTCCATTTTACTATCTAACAAGCCATGCAACAAAGATTTACTGATCCAGAAATAGTCAATTCTGGAAGCTGAGCCATGAACGGCTGAGTGAAATGTAAACTTTCTATCAGTTGGGTGTAGATGTCTGTATGGATCACAAAGACCCATGTGGTCCACTAGTTCCCTCATTGCTCTTTGTGCTGGATACAGCCTCCTTACACTTGATCCCTTAGATTTATGTAGGAGGGGATCAAAAAGAAGATTCCAGTCCCCTCCTAAGGATATGGGAATATTAAGGAGGGGTGTTAGTATGGAGAGAAGTTCCATAAAGAAGGTAGGGGAATCGATGTTAGGGCCATAAATGGATCCAAAAATTATTTCAAATAATTGAATTTTGCCTCTGATGAAGACATATTGTCTGTTTTTATCTCTGATACAGTGTTCGCAGGAAAATGGGAAGGATCTAGTAAACAGAATAGCTACCCCTTTGCTATTCCTGCTATCACCTGCAGTAAACATTTGCCCCCCCTGCTGTCTCCTCAATAGAGTACCCTCTATTTCTAGTAAATGAGTTTCTTGTAGCATAATGACATCATTGTGCAGAATCCCCAAGTGCTTCAGTATTTTCATGCACTTAAGAGGATGTCTCACCCCCTTCACATTCTATGAACAAAACTTAAAAAGCTGCACCATCATTCCTTTTCACAATAATGAAGTTAACACATGTCCTAAGAACAAGCCATTCATGTTCGCCCCTTACTTTTTCTTTATTGTATTGGCACCACCCTGCCCCTTACCCTTAAATCTAACCAACCCTTCTTCCTCTTCCCCCCATGAACCCCAAATTATCCCTAAATACCCATCCTTCTGTAATAACCCTACAACAATAACATATTGGTAAATAGAACCTTTGTCACACCCTTTAACACCAACATCTTGAAACACTATACAGTAATGTGAACTACCTCCCCTTTGGTACTGGCCGTGGCAATCAGTCTGCCGATGACCTCCTCCCTCCCTCCTCCCACCCACCTGACTGCAATCCTTCAGAGAAAATAAACTTATCCCTGCAAAGGGGGGTTACCATCGCCACTTTCACAGGTTACCAGAGCTTTATCAAGCCTCAATGAACATTGAGTAGATTGGGTTTTTCTCCCTGTAAAAAACAAACCTCCTCACATATCAAGCCCTTAAGTACCTTTAACATCCCTTGTCATATTCTTAACCGCAGGAATTGCCCTGACAGCTTAGCTAATTAGGAAAAACATGAGAAACTTCTCCCCAAATGACAACATTTTAAATCGTAATAAATAAATGAACACCCTCTTTTTAAAGCAGCAGTGCAATGAAATTGGGCAAAAAAATTTACCCTACCTTTTTTCACTATAAAAAAATTCTAGACATCTTCCACTTTTATTTGGTGGTACAATTTTTTAAATGCTCCAAAATTTGAGGCTTTTATAAATGTTTTAATTAATTTTTTTCTCAAGAAAAAAAGATGTCTGTTACATTTTGCATATACATATCATTGTAGACCTGGCAGAGTTAGGATAAAAAAAAAAGATTTATGATGTGCAGCATAGGAGGTACCTAGAGAAGTACATGTGATGTGTATGCTAATATTTTTCTTAATTGTAGCTAAAACTAGTTCTTTTGGAAAAACATTTCTCGTTACACTGTTGCTTTAAGGAATGTCCGTATAACCACTCAGAGTTCGTTTACTCTGTTATGTCCCCAGAATACCACTAGATCAGACAGACACAATATTTAACTTGACAGTCTTGAAAATAAGGAGAGACAGTCCAAGTCCAGCTTAGGAAGTTATGGCCTCAGTTAAAAATGCACCGCCATGGCTGAATGTCTCAGGATATATACAATAATCCCTGCCCTCCCCCCGAAATCATAATACATTTCTTGTAATTGTTAGGAGGGATGGAAAATTGCCAAACGAAGAAATAAATAAGTCCTCCAAAGTTCTGGGGTAAATTATGAAAAACTGGGGGAACAAACCCCCCCTCAAAAATAAAGGTCCTTGTGTAGGCCCTCCATTTTAAAGGACTATTCCTTCATAGTCCTGGGGTCCCAAAAATCTAGTAAACTCTCTGAGCAGTCCAGCCTTCTAACAAGACACCATATATTTTATCCCAGATAACAACTACTTCACCAAGAAGTAAGCCAGCTAATCTCCTGGAGACTCTCAGTGGTCTGAAAATAAAGTAGGTCATTTTTGCTTTCAGAAATCTAGTACTGGAGTGACCTCTTCAAATGATGCCCAAGTGCCATCCATTAGTATCTGCAATTTTGCAGGGTATGCCATCCGAAATTTAGTACCTAAAGTGATACATTTAGAGACAATTGGATGGAAAGATGCCCGTTGTTGACGGACGGTAGCTGGTAAATCCTGCATGACTCTTATCCTCTGGCCTTCCCATAAAACATCTTGTATTTCCCTCAGCTTCAGAAGAACATGCAGCTTCTCTTGGAAATTCAGGAATCAGAATATCAGAGGTCTAGGTTGAGCATTAGGTGGTGGTATGGGTCGAAGTGCCCAGTGTGCCCTTTCAATAATGTAGGTTGACCCATATGGATTAGGCCCCGCCAGTTTCACTTACAGCTTCTGCATGAATTGAATGGTATCGGTGCCTTCCTCTCTCTCTGGTAGCCCAATCACTACCACATTAGTACGCCTATTTCTACCCTCTAAATCTTCTATTTTGGATTCAAGCCTTTTGATGGGTTGGCAGTTTGCCGTTATTAGAGAATCCATTTTCTCTGCCTTTCTTTTCCACCAAAATTATCTGGGCCTCGTTGTCCATAGTCTTCCTTATAACTTCCTCCACACTGTCAGATAGAGCTTTAACATGTGTTACCAGAGAATGGACCTCCTCCTTAGAAAGTTGAAATTCAAGCAGGAATTGCTCCAGAGTTAGAGGAGTCGATTCAATAGCCATGGAGGATACAGTTGCCATTGGGTGCATATGGTTTCTGGCTGTAGGCTGTGCCCTGGGTTTCTTCAGTGCCTTCTCTGATGTAACAGATGGCATGTGTCGAGGGGCTGCCTGTCGCATCTCTGCTTCCATTTCTTTTGCCAAATTGCTTTATTCAGAGGAGGAAGAGCTCCCCAGTTCACTTCTAACACAATTTCTGGACTAATGTGATAAATATTTGCAATAAAGCTCTGTAATGCCAGTCTGGTGAGCAGAGTTTAGGAGGAGCACGTCTTACTTGGTCAGCTGCATCATGTGACTCCACTGTTACACATATTCTGTGGTCCTACTAATCCCTGAAAGCCTACTGGGGAAAGTCCGAGAGGTGCTGCATAAGGTACTGAATGCAAAAATACCTTTGACAGCCACTGCAGTGATGCTGGGCTTTTAGTCCTCCTGAACCCCCAAGGAGATGCTGGCAAAAAATGAAAGAAAATGGCTAACCGGGGGCACTAACTACTGCAAAAAGGATAACACTGAGACACTGAAGGTCGCAACAGGCACAACAAATAGCTGAGTGGTTAAGAGAATTGGGCAATCTGGCTAGTTATGAGAAGGTCCTGTATGCAGTAAGACACAATATGGCCTTCTAACAAGAAATATGGGGTGGGTACATGTTCTCACCATACTGTAAAATTCTACCAGACATCCACAAGCCCCACATCATTAAATGTTACATGCCCAACACATAGTCCTGAACAGGAGTAGGGGAGCAGAGGGAACCTCCCCCCACCACCATGAGGGTCAAAATAGAGAGTTCAGAAAAGCAGGCGAGGAGGGGGTCATAATGGTGATGACCCCCTTTCAAGATCGGCATTCAAGACCTACTCTCATTAGGCAAGACCCATGCATACCCAGGGGCAGGATGTCCTAAGAGGTGACCTAGCCCCTCTGAAGCAGAACCAAGAACACCACAAGCAGGGGCTTGCCTAGAGATATACAGAGTTAGGTTTAGTAACATAACTCTCGATGGAATCAGTAGATACCCTGGGACCACTAGCTCAATGTTAAGAAATGTGAAATTGTCAATTCTGTTAATCTAGTCTGTTTATTCATGGGTGCATAACCTGGCCATGGATTTTACATGTGTACTGTCGTTAGGAGATGATCAACATGACGAAAATGGACGTTTTAGAATGTAGGTAATGAATGTAAAGTTTGTTTGGAAAGGTTGATTTACAAACTGCATAACTATCTTACTAATTGTGCAGTTACAGTTATGTGTATAATTAAATAATTAGAGGATTTTGCAATCTGATTGATGTTTTGTAAACTGAGAAATACCCAATAAAAAGATAATTATATATATACACAAAAATCCCTGTTTAGGAGACTAATTACAAAATCACAAAAGAAAGGGTCCTACAAGAGCTTGCTAAGCTCAGGGTGGATAAGGCAATGGGACCTGATGGCATACATCCCAGGGTACTTAAGGAGCTAAAGGAGGAACTAGCAGAGCCATTAGCAGAATTGTTTAGTGAGTCTCTGAGCACAGAAGAGGTCCCAGAAGACTGGAGAAGGGCTCATGTGATCCCACTCCACAAGAGTGGTAGCAGGGAGGAGGCGGGGAACTACAGACCGGTCAGTCTTACCTCAGTAGTGGGCAAGATTATGGAGGCACTCCTTAAGGAAAGGATAGTGCAACACCTGGAATCCATAGGGGCACAGGATCCAAGACAGCATGGGTTTACAAAGGAAGGTCCTGTCAAACTAATCTCATAGATTTCTTTGACTGGGTAACCAGAGTGGTGGACCAAGGGGGAGCAGTTGATGTCGCCTACCTTGACTTCAGCAAAGCTTTTGACACTGTTCCACATAGAAGATTGATAAATAAGCTTGGTAGGCTCCGGGGTGGGTCAGAAGTTGGTCAACTGGGTGGCAAACTGGTTGACTGGCAGAAAACAGAGTGTTGGTAAATGGTATACAGTCAGAAGAGATGCAAGTCACAAGTGGGGTACCTCAGGGATCAGTCCTGGGGCCAGTCCTATTCAACATCTTCATTAGTGACCTCATAGATGGACTAGAGGTAAGGCTTGTCTGTTTGCAGATGACACCAAGATCTTCAAAGAGTAGATGATCCAGATGGGGTGGGCAGAATGAGAAGAGATCTGGATAAACTAGCAGAATGGTCAGAAGAGTGGCAACTGGGATTTAATGCAAAGAGTGCAAAATCATGCACATAGGGAAGAAAACCCTGAAGCCACTTATAGGCTGGGAGGAGTTGCTAGCAGTCACAAAGGAAGAAAGAGACTTGGGCATCATCATCACTGATGACCTAAAATCATCAAGCAGACCTCTAAAGCAGTAGGTAAGGCTAGGGGTGTTAGGGTGTATTAGTAGGGGTATCACAAGTCGAAGAGGAGGTAATAATCCTCTGTACAAGACATTAGTTAGGCCCCATCTGGAGTACTGCATGCAGTATTGGGCCACACCTTCACAAGGACATTAACCAAATTGAGGCAGTCAGAAGGGCAACAAAATGGTGCAGGGACTGCATCAGAAGACATATGAGGACAGATTAACGAGCTCAATATGTATACCCTTGAGCAAAGGAGGGAGAGAGGTGATATGATCGAGACATTTAAACACCTTAAGGGCATAAACAAGGTGAAAGAGTCTAACATGTTTTAATATAAGAAAAATAGCAGGACAAGAGGACAGGCATGAGATTAGAGGGGGCCGATTAAGAGAGATGTGAGGAAATTCTTTTTCACAGAAAGGGTGGTAGATGCATGGAATGGCTTACCACAAGAAGTGGTGGCTATGAATACAGTGCAGGGCTTCAAACAGGCATGGGATAGGCATAAGGGAGCAATACAAATGACTATGAATAGATAGGTCACTGACAGAGCAAAGGCCGATGGCACATTTATAAGGTAGAAAAAGAAACGGGCAGACTGGATGGGCCTTGCGGTCCTTATCTGCCATCAACTTCTATGTTTCTATGTTTCTATAATTGGTCTCCAATTTTGTAGTACCTTTTTTTCTCACCTTTTTGAATATATATTAAGGTACCCATATCTCCAAAGGCATAGAACAATTTTCCAAAATACAATTATAACCTTGAGTCAATTATATACATAATTCTTTTGTATAATTCATTTGGTAGCCCACCAAGGCCTGGTGAAGTCTCATTTTTAGGGCTGCATGGGCATTAGGGCTGCATGGATGTAGTCCTGCAATCCTCTTGCTAGGGAAAAAAAGCAGCTTGTGAATGAACAACCTCATAAGGTGACAAAAGTCCCCTCCACCCTCTTTACCATAGATGGCTCTGCGCTTGCACTACTTTTTTTATCCTTGCCCACCCCTGCCCACTACCACACATATGAGGATCTCAGCTCTTTTAACTAATAGCAAAATGACAATATGAGGGAAACACATAGATGTGTCCTTAAATCCCTGGAAACCAACACAGCCCTAAACTGCTTAAGTCACATGAACCAGAATAGTAGCAACAGCAATTTAAGAGCAATTCTTGTTAGAAAAAAAAAATGCTTTCAGGATAGCAAACAGCTAAAAAAAAATGACAGCCCTACCTAATGAATTCTCCAACACTCAGTTGCCGATTGCCATATTTTCCACATATTTTGTTTAGCAGGTCCGCTTATGTTGAGATAGCTAGAATTAAGGTCCAGATATTTAACACATTTAAAAACGTTTGAACTTGATACTTAAAATTTAATACTGTTTGGCTTTTTTCTCTTCTCAAGTGGATCCTACATATTTAACCTGTAAACCTTATGAGCCTTTGAAGCACCGCCACAAGTGAGGTACTCTAAACAAGCTCTCTGCAGTAACCTGATGCGTTAGAAACCTAATGTGTAGCATTAGAAGTCACATCACACACAGAACCTTTTTTTCTAGGAGGGCTCAAAGAAAGAAAAGTGAACTTCAACTCAAATTCATTGCCTACAAGACTAGAAGAAAAGGTCGAGAGTGAACCTCCTGACTTTTCATACTTGGTTCTGGTATTGTTCAAACTCGTGTCACTTGCTGCTCACTTTTGAATTGATTTCTGTGTTCACTTGCACTTGCACGAGGAACATCTTGGGACAATATGGGAAATGAGAGGTGTGTCACTGCCAAGACAATTACAGCTGAAACTGCAATGGGTTTGGCAGGGCACACCAATGACCAGACACTCTGGTCATGACAGCAGTTCAGCTTTGCTGGACTTCCAAGAAATGAACCACTCCAATGAGAGTGCTTCATTTCTCTCTGTAGCCCAAACTCTGGCCATGTGTATTAGAGTGCATACTAATGCGCATGCCCGAGTTACAGCCTATCATCACTCCTCTGACCCCCACCCCAAAAGCTTAAACGTTAGCCATGGTGCGGCTTTTTCTCCCAGTGCTTGCTTGCCAGCCCCCACCCCCCACCTCAACAGTAGCCATGGTGCAGCTTTCTCTCCCCTATCCTCCCGGTGCTGGCTTCTCTGCCCCACCCCCACTTCAACATTAGCTCGGTGTTGCTTTCCATTAAAGCCAGCATTGAGGTGTCCAATCCCCATGTCGGCAATTAAAAAACAACAGTGCTGCCACTGAGGGACACTGGGAAACCCAATCCAGTATCCCTATATCTGTACCCCCCAATACTCAAGGATACTGGGGAGCCCACTCCCAGTATCCCCATATCTACACTGCCCCTTTAGAAATGGCCAGACTGGGTGCACCAAGTGGTCCTTATCTGCTGTCAAAATCTATCCTATGTTTACCTTGAAAACCAGAAAACAATCCCCCACTGTTTTTTTTTTAGACCTGAAAAAAAGAAAATGGTCCCTAATTATCTCCCCTTCCCCCTCCCTACCCTCCCGCTGTGCAAACACCTCCCCGCACCCACTCTTACTCTAAACTTACTGCTGGAGGTCAGCAGGTGTCATCTTCTGTGGAGTGGGACACATCTGCACTCTTCAAAACTGAACTGCAAACTGAAGAATGAAGGTAAGCACTGTATAATGGCTGTCAATGGGTGTTTCAACTTATGTTGATATCTCAGCCATTTTTTTGAATTTTTGCCCCAAATTTTCAACATAGCCTTTTTGGGACCCCACCTCATGAACACTGGCATGGTCATTTTGTTACTCAGTCCCAAAAAGTGATTTTGCGGACATTGCGCAGAATCACCTTTCACGACTTATTAACAAAATGACAGTCCAAGTGTTCATGAGGGGAGGTCCCAAAAAGCCCATGTTGAAAATTTGGTGAAAAAAATTCCCAAAATGACTGAATTACTAGCGTCCATTGTGCAATTTCTACACATGGGCATAACTTTGCCCATTTTTTATATTTTCACTCCAGATTTTCCACATTGCCATTTTTCCATACCTCTCCATGAACAGTGCAGCTGTCATTTCTCATCTGCTGCCTGAAACATGTTTTCACACATGTGGTGCAGAATGGAGGAGTTGCTGTGTGAAATCAGCTTTTAGACTGGAGTAACAAAATTATAGTGTCACTGTTCATGAGGCAGGGTCCCAAAAAGGCCGTGTTGATAATTTGGTACAAAAATACCCCAAAACACTCAAGTGACATGCGGTCGTTGAAATTTCACTACGCATGTGGCAAATGTTTATATTTTCATCCCAAATATTCAACATTTCCAGTTTTTCACACCAGCTAATGAACAGAATAGCTGTCATTTTTCACATCCTGCTCAAAATGTGTTTTCGCACCTGTGGTGCTGAATGGCGTGGTCGCTGCATGAAATCACCTTTCAGAATTGAGTAATGAAATGATATTGCCACTGCTCATAGGTGGGGTCCCAGAAAGCCCATGTTGAAGATTTAGAGTGAAAATACCAACAAACATCTGGGGCATTAGGGTTTCCAACTGTAACGCCCCATCCCATCACCTTGTAGAGACTGACAGGCGTTAGGGGTGAGCCTTGGGATCTTCGGCCCTAACATTCACCTCATTCTCCCATACTGCACCCATCTCAGCTTATTTCATTATGGAATGGGGTAAGATCTAGGGCCGAATACCCCAAGGCACACTGCAATGCCTGTTAGTGTCTGCAGGGTGGCGGTGGGGGTGGAATGATGTGAGCGTTATGGCCAACTAACCAAAGGCACACCCCCAATGCCTGTCAATCTCTGCAGGGTGGGGGTGGAGCATTAGGGGTAAAAACCCTAATGCCTCATTAAGGAAGTAAATGATGGAGGGATGGTTGATGTCACCTACCTTGATTTCATCAAAGCCTTCTACAACATCCAACATAGAATGCTGATTAACAAGCTGGGTGGTCTGACCATGGGGCACAAGCTGATAAACTGGGTTAGAAGCTGGCTGACAGACAGGAGGCAGAGAGTGGTGGTATTGGGATCCAATCTGGGGAGAGAGGGTGACCAGCGGGGTACCTCAGGGATCAGTCCTGGGAACATTTACAGTCCAGCTTCCACCATGTGGCACCCGCTGCTCTCACTGCTGCCTCCTCTCTCCTCTGAAGCCAGTACCACACACCACTGCAAATACCTGCAAGTGAATGTTTGGCATTCACAAATGCTTATTTTGTTTTAAAGTGCTTTTTAACATAAAATGTTTTGGCTTGTAGCTCTTAAATTTTGGAATTACCCCTCTCAGAAAGTCGCACCAGTAAGTAATCCTTTCACCACATCAGCTCATAGTTTCTTATTCCTTGCACTAACTAATAATTAACTGTGTAATCTCTGCACTAATTTAGCTTTTAAAGATTTTTTTTTTTAACCAGGAGAGACACAATAAGCTGAAAGCTTGTTTACAGGTGCGACTTGGGGGGCTTGCTTAGGGTCACACAGTATGCAAGTGGGGGCTGTAGAAGTCAAACCCAGGTCTCCAGGTTTGCAGCTCAGAGCCTTAAATCACTGTACTATACTGCCTCATTTGTGTTGTACTGTGTCTGTACTTGTGATGTTTGGGGACTCTCCCTGATCACAGCCCTGACCAAACTAGATGTTTAAGAATTACCATGCCAATGACTCCTACCATCTAAGCAACTGCATTTAAAGTAATGGAAAAATGATTTAGTGTTTTTCTAGTGACTAATAGCTGAGACTCCTCTATGAAGATTTCCTGCCAAGAGGTCATTGAAATTTCAAAGTGTTTTTTTTAAACAGAGATTTTTGTAGCAGCATAATTTGACCACTGCAAGAGAAATGTGGGTGGTCACAGTGCTGGAAAACAGAATGCTTTGCAAAGGCTACTAAATCTTATTGGCCGCTATAAGAAATAATTTCATGAATGAAACCATTGCTTAATAGTCACCCTTTCCTATAAAGTGTAACTAATACTTTTGTTTTTATGAAGGGGCATTTTGCATCTGGCAAAAATGAAGATTGAAAATTTTCTGTGACAGCAGATGCGAGGATTTCTCTTACAGATGTCAAAGTTATGCGCTCCAAAAATTGCAGTTTATACTAAATTGCATACTGATCTTGACAGAAAGTCTAACTGACTGTAGATGTCAACTACTAGACTACTTCGAAATTAATTGTTTAAATTAATTCATAAAAACAGCATGTACTCAGGCACTTGCTGTCAGCACCATCGCAGATAACCTTGGTGGGGCTTTTCCCTCTCAGGAACCTGTATTCAGTATTAAAACACTGGTTTAAAAATAAAGATTTTGCAAAGCAGTATAGTAGCTGACACTAAATCAGTTAAAGTTTCTGTCATGATCTACTTAAAATCATTAAGTAATTCAGTAAAACTGAAATTTTTGGAGTAGCATAAGTTTGACAGCTGCAGAACATGAAAAGCCATGGTAACTAATGCCTGCAGTCTGGGAAATAAAATCCCAGACCTGGAGGCCTTGTTAGCAGATGCAAACCTGGACATAGCACTTTTAATAGAGACATGGTGCACTGCTAATCATGGGTGGGACATCAATGTGTCGGGTTATGCTCTGTTCAAGAGGGATAGTAGGGTAAAAAAGGTGGGGGGGGGGCCTGTACATAAGGGAGGGTATAAAGGATACAAAAGTGCAGGGAAGACATGGGGAGGCAAAGGCACTGTAGATCACTCTTTTTTTTTTTTTTTTTTGGTTAATCCTTTTTACCTTGCTGGCACTGCAGTCTGCATTTCCCATGTCCTGGCATCCTTCTTATCTCCAGCTGCTGTCTGGACCTGCTCTAGCAACCAGTGAGGCCCCCACCAATTACCCCTGTGGCTTGCCCCCTGTGTCGGGACAGCAGAGAGTCCCCCACACTCCCCAACGAGTCTGTATCCAGCATGCAGTGGTGCCCCCGAAGTAGGGCATCCTGAAGACGGTCATCAAGCCGCCACCACTGTGGGCCATTTTTCCCACTTTTTTTTCTTTTTTCCTGGCCTGCGTGAGCGGGGCATGAAATGATGCCAAGGAGGGAGCACGCATGTGTCCACATGCATTCCCGCCAGCACCATGCCCCAGACTCACCCCTCCAATACAGTGCCAGTGCACCATCCTCCAGCCTCCGACAGGGGTCATGAGCATGCTGACACCTGATTACATTGCTCCCCAGGAGAGGGAGAGCAGTCCATGGACTCTCAATTCCTCTCCTTCCCTGCTGAACCCCGGCGGCCCAAGTCTGTTCCCCAAATCAGGTCACCGGCGTGGATTGAGGTGTGGTGTCCAGTGCCTCAACCCTCAGCACTACTGGGCCAGCTGTAGATCATTCTTGAACTGGGCAATGGCACAGCAATATGCACAGGGGTCATCTATAGACCTCCTGCAGAGGGGGAAGAAGTGGACAGGGAACTAGTGGAGGAAATTCATGACATGGCATCAAAAAGTGGAGTCCTATTGTTAGGGGTTTTCAATATGCCAGAGGTGGATTGGACCACCCAAGCAGTGGCTTCAGCCAAAAGCAGAGCCATCCTAGATTCCCTACAGGGAGCAGGTCTCAGGAAGCTGATGAGTGATCCCACCAGGGACCAGGTGATTCTGGACCTGGTTCTGACTAATGGGAAAAGAATCACAGAAGTCTGGGTAGAAGGACAGCTGGGGCCCAGCGACCACCACAAAGTGTGGTTTAGCATGGAGATAGGGATTCAGTCATGGTACACAAAGGTAAAGTTGTTAGATTTCAGGAGGATGGACATCCCTGAAATGGCTAGATGTATCAGAGTAGCCTTGGGGAATGGGGAGGTAAGGGGGAGGTTGAAGAGCAGTGGGGGACACTGAAATGTGCCATAGTGGAAGCAATGAACCAATGCATCAGGTTGGTGTCCAAAGGGAAGAGAAAGAGGAAGTCATTATGGTTCTCTAAAGAGGTGGCAGACAAAGTAAGGGCTAAAAGGGTGAGTTTCAGGAAGTATAAAGGGACACAAAAGGAGGAAGACAAGGAGGTGTACCTTGAGTGTCTAAGGGAAGTGGAGAAGGCTGTTAGGAGTGCAATACCATGGACTGAGGAGGGATTAATGCAGACAGTGAAGAAAAGGGACAAGACATTCTGTAGGTACATCAGCGAACAAAGAAAAACAGTGAAGGGATTGTAAGACTCAAGGGGAAGAAGGAGAGTGTAAGAAGGGAGACTAAGACAAGACAGAAATACTGAATACATACTTCTATTCAGTATTTACAGAGGAGAGGGAGAGGGAGAGTCAGGGACCACAGCTGGGCAGTAGATGCAAAGGGTGGGGGGAGTGGAAGAGGTGGACACCAGTCCATTCACAGTGGAGCGAGTCCTGGAAGAGCTCACAAAACTGAAGGTGGATAAGAATATGGGACCTGATGGCATACACCCAAGGATATTAAGAGAGCTGTGAAGTGAACTAGCAGCACCTCTGGAGGCCATGTTTACAGAGTTACTCAGCACAGGAGTGGTTTCTGAGGACTGGAAGAGGGTACATGTAGTCCCTCTGCACAAAAGTGGCAGTAAGGAGGAGGTAGACAACTACAGACCAGTCAGCCTCACCACAGTGGTGGGGAAGATCATGGAGACACTGCTAAAAGGAAAGTGGCATACCTGGAATCCAACAGGACCCAGGATCCAAGGCAACATGTATTTACAGCAGGAAGGTCATGTCAAATGAATCTTTTAGATTTTTTTTGATTGGGTGACAAAGGAAGTAAATCAATGTGGGGCAGTGGATGTCACGTACCTCGATTTTAGCAAGGCCTTCAACACCTTTCCACATAGAAAGCTGTTAAACAAGATGGGTAGTCTGGACATGGTGCACAAGGTGATAAACTAGGTTAGAAACCGGTTGATGAACAGGAGGCAGAGGGTGATATTAAATGGGATCCAATCCAAGGAGGGGGGGGTGACCAATGGGGTACCTCAGGGGTCAGTCCTTGGGCCAGTTCTGTTCAATGTCTTCCTTAGTGACATTGTGGAAGGGATGGAAGGAAAGGTCTGCCTTTTTGCAGATGATACCAAGATCTGCAACAGGGTAGATACTCCAGAAGGGGTGTAGAAAATGAGGAGGGACCCAGAGAAGCTTGAAAATTGATTTGAGGTGTGGCAACTGAGGTTCAATGCAAAGAAGTGCAAAATAATGCACTTGGGTAGAGGTAACCCTGGGGAGAGCTACAGGATGGGGGGTGATGATGATGATCACCAAGGAAGAAAGGGACCTGGGAGTTATCATTTCTGATGACCTCAAGATGTTGAAGCAGAATACAAAGGCTGCAGGGAGGGTCAGTGGCATGCTGGGATGCATAGGCAGAGGTATTACTAGCAAAAGGTGGGAGGTGGTGATGTCATTGTATAAAACACTAGTGAGCCTTGTGTGAAATTTTTTGAGTCAACACCTGCACAAGGAAATTGACATGGCGGAGATGGTCTAGAGAAGGGTGACCAAGACTGTACAGGGCTTGCACCACAAAACAAATGAGGAGAGATTAAAGTACCTCAACATGTACTCATTGGAGGAAAGGAGGGAGCAGAAGGGGACATGATTGAAACTTTCAAGTACCTCAAGGGTATAAACAAGGTGCAGGGGAGAGACATCTTCCAATGCAGAATGAGTACAAGTATGAGGGGGCATGATGTGAAATTGTAAG
Organism: Neoceratodus forsteri; assembly: GCA_016271365.2. Taxonomy (NCBI): domain Eukaryota; kingdom Metazoa; phylum Chordata; order Ceratodontiformes; family Ceratodontidae; genus Neoceratodus; species Neoceratodus forsteri. The sequence goes on along the minus strand of CM057449.1, from coordinate 1,589,954,233 downwards.
GGGGCAGATTAAGAAGAAAAGTGAGAACATTTTTCTTCACGGAGAGGGGGTGGACATATGGAATGGTCTACCACAGGAGGTGGTGGGAGCAACCACAGTGGGGGGGGGTTAAACATGCCTGAGACAGGCACAAGCGAACATTGAGGTGGGAGGGAGTGATGAAAAGCCACTGACCAGATAGGGTCCGAGGCCGCATACAGGTATAGGGCTTATGGGCAGACTGAATGGCCTAGCAGTCCTTATCTGCTGACATGTTCTATTTTTGTATGTAATCTTCGATCTTCATTTTTGCGAGATGCAAAACATGCCTACATGCATGAAAACAAAAGTATTATACACTTTCCAGGAGAGAGGAACAATTAAGCAACTGTTTCATTCATGAAATGATTTCTTATAGTGGACAATACCATTAATTACAAGATTTAGCAGCCTTCGCAACACATGCTGCTTTCCAGCTCTGCGATTACTCACCTTTCTCTTGCAGCTGTCACATTATGTTGCTACAGAAATCTGTTTAAAAAAATACTTTGCAATTTTAAGTACTGTACCTCCTGACAGAAAGTGTTAGTAAGTAGCCATAGCCACTAGACTACTGTTCATAAAATCTTTAGTTTTACGCATTACAACAGTATGCTAATTATGAAAACAGCTTCTGAGTGACAGTGAAAAGCCTTGCCAAGGTTATCTTTTTGCAATGTTAGTGACATGAAGTATTGCTTCTTTAATAAAATCTGTCATTAAAGTAAAATGCTACATCAGGAGCCACTCTTCTACTTTTTTGGTAACAATAATATTTCTAGCAAACTTTTACAACAGCATACAAAACAGTACACTACTGATGCTGTTTTCACTTGTGCATACTGTATTTTCCACAAATTTTGAGTGTTGGCCTCTGTTTTTTTTTTTAACACAGAGTCAGTGGTCATAAACAATTAACAAAGGCAGAACAAACTCTTTACACTACAAGGAGGAAGTTCATACATTGAGGTAAATGCATTAACAGTTGGTTATTAGCATTTTTTGCTCAGTTGTTCAGCAGAGTCTTACAATAAAATAATTTTCCTTTGGGTAGATATTGGTTTGCACAGTACTGTTACCTTGACATAAACTGAAAAATTGTACAGTTACAGTGACAGGCTCGAGAGTAATGAACTTTTACTAGTACTGGAGTCTTGTTGGGGGTGATCTGATGACAGAAAGTAAAGGTGTTACTTTCATTTTTTAATAAAAATAATGTACGAAATAAAAGCAGTTTAACTCAAAAACAGCAAGTGCACATAGAATCATCCTTTTTTGTTTCAGTACCCCTGGTCTGCTGCATCTCTCATTTATGGCACAATTCAATTTGACCTATGGTAGTTTTCATTTTTTTTCATAGCACAAATCCTTGATGCCATTTAATCTTTCAATGCTCTGATTACCTTGCTCTGCCAGAGCTCTGTTGATCTGTACTACTGATAACTGCAGAAGTAAATTGTCATCTGTCGCAGGCATCAGAAATACTTCATTCAATAGCAGCAGTTGAGTGTGCCTCCCAATCTTTTCTGCTGTTTACAGTATATACAATAATGCATGGGGTAGTGTGTTTGAGTTTTTACACACACCTCTGAGATGTTGGATGCTACATAAACCCCGAGAGTGAAGCTCAAGGGGTTTATTTAAGCATCCAACACTGAGAGGTGTGTGTTAAAACTCAAGTTAAACACACTACCCCAAGTTTTATTTTATATACAGTACAAGTCATATTAAACTGTTCCATCAACTCAGTGGTGTAGCATTTTTTTTTGTAATTCTACTGCAGTGGCAACTTGAATTGTTGAAGCTTTTAATTGTTTTCCAACCATTCTTCACTGCCTTTTCAACTCACTTGTACCTGTTTTGTGATATGGCAGTAGCTGTTCTGCAGTGTTTCTGCAATGCATTTTCATGACATTGTTTATAAATATCACAGCATTCTTTAAGAGCATTGTTTATAAATATCACAGCATTCCCAGTGCTCCCACTTTAGCATAAATGGTATGCATAGGTAGGAGTGTGGGCCCTCTTGGCCCTGCGCTTCCACTTACCTATAAACTGTATATAGAGACATAGTGCAGATGGGTCTTATGCTTTTAATTTTGCATAATCATATCCATATATGGGAGGAAGGGCCAACTGGGCCCTGTGTTCCCACCCACCCATGAGTGTAGACTAGAGGCATAGTGTGGGAGGGCCCAGTGCTCCCACTTTAGCATAAATGGTATGCATAGGTGGGAGTTTGGGCCCTCTGGGCCCTGCACTCCCACCTACCCATAAGTACAGACAGATAGTGCAGGCCTAGAGGCATTTCCAGTAACCCATGTACAGCAAATGTGGCAATATATTTCTGTAACCATTGCAACTTTGGAAAAAATTCCTTCACAATTGTATACATGACCTGGCCACCTCCATACCTGCTTAGTACACCTAAAGGTGTACTAAGAAGGTGTACTAAGCTACGCATAGAAAAAAATCTGTATCTCAAACCATTTTTGAGATCTACAGGTAGGTGTCAAAAGATGCTGTGGCCACCACAATGTTATCCTATGGGTCATTTTTCAACTTTGGATGGCTGTAACTCTAGAACCAGTATAAATATTTTTCACCAAACCAGCAAAAGGCACATATGAAGGATAAGGACTTGCAACCCTGCAAATTCCAGCCCACAAGTCCTAACCATTGTCTTGCTATGAAAAGGCAAAGAAACTGGTGTTTTGGGGCTGTTGACCTGTGGAATCTTTATGAAAGTTCAGAAGAATTTTGTGAAAGTCCCATTGGTTTACATTGTAGAGCTTTCATGAAAGTACTGCAGAACTTTTGTGAATATCCCGCCATTGTAGTTGTGGGACTTTGGTGAAAGTACCCATGGAGATTTCGCGAAGGTTCACAGAACTTTCACGAAAGTCACATGGCTAAGATGGGGGAAAACTTTAAAAACATATTTCTGGGCATCCTGGCAAAAAAACAAATGCCAGGGTCATGTTCCTAGTTCCCTGATTAGGAAAACCCAAGTGTTGGAGTTTACCTTGGGGCAGAATTTTTTGAACAATACCATTTTTTCTGTCTCACTAATAGAAAACAAGATGTTGGATTTGTGAAAGTACCAAACCCATTCGAGAAAGTAAAAAGTGCTTTCGAAGGAAACATATATTTTTTTAGCATAAGCTATGATAGGAAACTTTAATATTTAACTTTAAACTTTTGAATGGATTAATATTTTTTGCAATAAACCTTCAAAGATCACTTCCCTGACCCAGTCCCCATGTACCCTGAAAATTTCAGACCAGATGGACAAACCATTTGGGCTGTAGAGACAAGCAAAACATTTCAAAACGTTGAAGATCTTTCAAACTTTTTCATACTCTGTAGCTCTGTAACTGTAAATCCAACCAGAACAAAACTTTCCAGATCCAGAGACCTATGGTACCAGACCATGCATGCAAACTTTTAGGCAAATCGGAAGAATGGATTCAAAGTTATTAAAGTGCAAAATATGGTTTAACACAGAAGTGGCTATTCAATCCTAATTATACTGGCCCTTCCAGGCCACTATAATATATATATATATATATATATGTTTTGTGTGTGTGTGTGTGTGTATATGTGTATATAGATATATATATATATATATATATATATATATATATATATATATATATATATAGGATATATGATAGACACCAGTGTGATATGGAAAATATTTTCACTCCTCTAGCGTGACCTCTGAACTCATGAGTGGCGAAGCCACGAATGAGGTTTCAGAGGTCACTGTACAGGACTGAACATATTTCCCATATCACATGAGTGCATGTCATGTATCCCATTTATAATGGGGGCCTCATTGTTACAAAATGTACAATTTGAGTGGCTTTGCACAATTACATGGCTTTGCGCAACATTGCGTGGGTTTCGGGGGTGTAATAAACGGCATTTATTTTAACTCAGCTAACATCATCAGGATTTATTTCACTGCTGTGAAAATAACTTGTTTTATTTCACTGGACTATGTCTTACCCCCATTCTACAAATATATACACACACATATATTATAGGGGCATGGTCACGCCCCTTTAGTTAGGGTGGAGTAGGCACTACAATGCTAAACTCAAGATTTTGCACTTTAACAACTTTGCAACCATTCAATGGATGTGCGTGAAATTTGGTATGCTCATTCCTGTGGGGGTAGATCTCTTGAAGTGGCAAGTTATGTTCTGGTTGGATGTGCTGTCTCTGCATTGCAGAGAGATGAAAAAACATGTTTTCACTCATTGACTTTGCTGGGATTTTTCTTTGAACTTACATACAACTTGGACAGTTTGTTTTTTTGGTCTGAAATTTTCAGGGCAGAAAGGGACTACCCCACAGATGTGCCTGGTGCTAGTCTGGTGAACAAACAATAACCTGTTTTTAAGTTATTGCAATTTTACAATTTTAAAACATTGTTTCCGAGCATGCTGAGTAGGCACTTCAATATAGCTGTATGAAACAAAGTATGAATCCTAGTATGTATGCAAATAATCCTGCTTTGTATGGCCATCATCTTGTTTTCAGTTTTGCCAGCATTTCAAATTTAGAAACTTCCCAAAATTATATTCTGGGGAGGAACTAACATATGCAGCTTGCTTATTGTGACTCCCAAGTGCATTCTGCACTTTACTGCTTGAAAAATGTATGTTAAATGTTTTAAATTTATATTACAGTTCTTCATTTGAATCAAGGTAATATGAAGTAGGATCTTACTTCATATGATGAGATCCGAAGTAAGATCCTCTTTCATATCACAAAAATGCTGAAAAGAACTGTTTATTCTAACATGGGGGTGCCCAATCCCCATGTTGGCACTAGATGCTCAGCACACCAGTACGGGACACTGGGCAGCCCAGTGTCAGTGTCCCCCAACAGAACAAAAATCTCCAACATGTTTGCTGACAATGGGATACCCAATCCCCAATCTCCACTCCCAGTGTCCCCAGTTACATTACACCCCCACACACAGCCACCAGAAATGAGTAACACTGGTGAGCCCATCCACAGTGTTACAAATTCTTTGTTGTTCTTGCTGTATACCTGCAACAAAGAAAACAGTCCCCCAACATCTATTTTTAATCCTGTGAATAAAAGAAAACAGTCCCTCATTGTGCCCCTCCCTCATCCCCACCATCCCCTTCCCCATCCTCCCTCTGTGCACCCAACCAACCCCCCCATACTTACCTCTGGAGTTTGGGCATTGTCATCTTCTCTGGACCAGAACACATCGGCACTCTTCAAAGCCAAACCGGTAACTGAAGAATCATGGCAAGCCCTGTATAATGGTTGTCGATGGTGTTTTGAACTTAAATTGATATCTTGGGCATCTTTTTGAATTTTTTCACCAAATTTTCAACATGGGCTTTTTGGGATCCCACCTCATGAACACTGTCACTGTCATCTTTTGAACTTTTGTTTCCAATTGTTTAACCAGGAGTAGCACACTAAGCTAATAGCTTGTTCAGGTATGACCTGGGAGCACAAGGAAGTTAACTGACTTGCTCAGGGTCACACAGTATGCAAGTGGAAGCTGTGTGATTCAAACCCAGGTCTGGTCTGCTGGATGTCATCAGATTTGCAGCTCAGAGCCTTAGACCACTGCGCTATACTGCCTGTAATAAGATGGCTATGCTGACAATTTAGTCATTGTTGTAGGACACATGGAAGCACAGGTTCCAGAGGGCCGTGAACTTCCACACCTACATACATATGCACGTCTACAGAGGAATTAAACTGTAGAGTCCCAAATAAGGATACTATCTCAAAAAGAAGGGAAATTCATTGCAAAAAAAACTCTGTTAATGCATCAGTTAGGGTTTCTAGTACAGTGACAAAAGACTGGAAATTCAGTGTTAGGGTTACCAACCTATCACCCCCACCCCTCCCTCCACATGCCAACAGGTGTGGAGTGTGCCTCAGGGTCATTGGGCCTAAGTCTCACCCCATTCTCCTACACTGTAACATCTCAGCTTGTTTACACATGGAATGGGGTGAAAGTTAACCCATGACCCCAAAGCACAACCTGACGCCTGTTGGTAATGTGGAAGTTAGGAAATGAGGTGTGGAAAACAAGGTTGGTAACTCTGACAGTGAATTTCCAGTCTTTTATCACTGTAATAGAAACCCTAACTGATGCATTAACAGAGTTTTTGGCAATGGATATATAATTTACTGCGCCGGTATACTTAGGGTTGGCAGGGCAGTTAAATGTTAAGCCTCAAACTTTGCACTTTAATAACTTTGAAAACCATTTGATGGATTTTCAAGAAATGTGGCATGCTTTGCTGCTAGGGGAAGGTCTCCTGATATGCTAGATTTTATGACAGTCCCTTTTGAAGGTTTTGAGATACAGAGTGTTAAAAAAACAGGGTTTTGCCATTTGGGCTGTTTTGTTGCTCACCTGTATCTCAAAAAACAGTGCAACCTTATTGGCTGAGATTTTCAGGGTATTAAGCCCTGGCCTCACAGATATGCCTTTTGAAGACTCGGTGGAAAAATATTAATCCATTCCAAAGTTATGAGATGTTGACTGTCCCATTGTTTTCTATGGGGAAAAATAGATGTCAGGCACAAGTAGGATTTCTGAATCAGAGAAGGATTGGATCCTCATTCAAAGTAGGATTATGGTGCAGAATCCTACATCAAAGTGCCATTTTAAGTTGTACAATATTGCATTGAAATTGTACTTCAATGCAGGATTCTGTACCATAACATGGCAGTTCAATACAGGATTCTGATTTGAACTCCCCTAGTTCAAGACCATGGCCTGGCCACCTCAAAACTCTGAGTCCCCATGGGACACGGCTCACCTTTTGATAGGCTTCTAGACTAGTAAGATTCCTGTACACTCTTCTAGCATGTCACACTATTTTCTCTAGTTCATAATAGACTGTGTGAATACTGTTTGCTGGGGCTATGGTTTAAAACACATCCACTTTTTGGATCTCTGCATTTACAAAAATGATGATGGTACTATCACTACTGTCTTGTACTGCAAAGCAACTGATAGAAATATTCTGTTGCTGGCATCGAGTTGCTACCCTTGCACACCATCAGGAACATAACAAGCTCACAGTTACTAAGGATTAAAAGGATCTGTTTGAGTGTTCTGATTTTCAGAGGAAAATGGATGAAATGTCTGAAAGGTTTAGGGAGATGGGCTATAGTCAGGATATACTGAACATGGCAAGGGTGGCTACAAATAACATTTCCAGCTCAAGTCTTCGTGAGTATAAAACTAAGTCACCTCAGGACTTAGAGCAGATTAATTTCATCACTACTTATGGCACAAATTCAGAATAAATAAGGTCAGTAATTGAGAAACACTGGCATGTTTTATCAACAGCCTTGAAAGGAACTGCCACAACACACCCGAGAATTGTGTACTAACACGGTAGAAACCTCTCAGATCTACTGGTATATTCACTCCAACCCATCAATAGACCAGCACAGTAGCTACCACCACCACCTGTGGGATGTTACACATGTGGTCAGTGCAAATTTTGCAATGTGATCTCCAAAACAAAACAGTTTCACATCTGTAAATGCAACTGAACAGTATAGCATCAGCCAATTAGTGAACTGTTCCACAGTGGGGGTGGTTTATCTGACAGCATGCCAGTGTAATGCATTTTATGTTGGAAAAACATCTTCCCTCTTAAAAGCAAGGGTGTGTGAACACCTCAGTGATATCAGGTGCAAAGATAAAAGAAATACACTTAATAAACACATTATGTCCACAGATGATGATGGCACACATAGTTTTTTCTTTTGTGGCATAAAAAAAGCTACTGTTGGCATAAGGGGGTGGGACCTTGATAATTTACTTCTTGGCAGGGAAGCATTCTGGATTTTTCAGCTATGTTCATTGCTGTTTCCAGGTCTTAATGATTATCTTGATATCATTAAATAATAAGAAAATGTAAACTAATGTGGCAATAAAAAGGTCCTACTTACTATTTTCATTGTGAATGTCATCTTGTGATTATGCAATGTGAAATTAACTGAGAATATGCAAAAATGAATGTTTCATTGTTTTTTTGCTTTAATTCTGTGAGTAGACTGCTTGTTTTTTGTTTTCCTTTACAGAGCCTATTGAACCAATTAGCATCTGTTTTTACAATGTCAGCATGGTACAGGGAGCAACAGGACTACACCTGACATTGTGCTCCTTCCAATAGTAGGCTCAAAAGTCTCCACTAACAACTATGTGATGCACTGGCTGTAGTTCATAGTAACTTGAAAACTAATTAATCTGAGATCTCATCTGTTACATAACCAAGTATAACATGTGCTAAAATTAAGATTGCTAAAACACAGAATTGGTACTAAAAGAAGCACAGTAAACATCACATTATGCCAGCAGTCCCACATTAGTGGAACCAGTATATCATCGGATGTCAACCCAGTAGCCTGTACCATTCTGTATCTCCAATGCACCTGCATCTCATGTATTTTTGTTTCATGATGCTTTGTAATGCAGAATGTTTGTTTTTATGTATGAAATTCAATAACAAATATTAACTTCAAAAATTAGCATCTGGTATGTTGCCGTGACAACCAGAGCTTAAATTGGTTTGACTTTCTATACATTTTCAAATCTGTTCTTCTTTTTTACCAGTTGCCATTTTAATAGTAGCAACATAGTGTTCAGTAATTAATGTTGGTATTAATATAGCCCATGAAACTAGTTTTGAAATTGAACACTGCTAATGTTTTTATCCTTAACCTATTTCCAAACGTTGGTATTTCAAATGTTACTACACCTTTAATTTGATTCTGTATTTAAGTGTGGTGTGTTTAGGGTTAAGGCCATCCCTGAGCAATTGCGCATGCATGAAACCGGTCAGGACTAGTGGAGAGGGTCATGCACTTAGTGGCACCAAGCTGAATTTGTTTTGTGTTTCTGCACTTTGGCATTAAAACTTTTAGCTTATAACAGCCTTGGAGTTTGTGGTGGATGGTGCATAGTTTCATTTTTTCTTGGATTCGACTACTACCAAGTGGCTCAGCATGTCTGGAGCTGCCCTTCCTGCCTGTCTTAATAACTTGTCTCTCATCAATTATGGTCTCTATTAAAATAGACATAAAGGCGCAACTGGCTCTGTTGCGTATCCCATCCCACTTGTTAAATAATGTGGTACTATTAATCCCCAAATTATATTCAGTATTTATTCTGAAACCCCTTGGTATCCATTTATGTTCTAAATATTGTGCTGAGGTAAGACCATGCCATTCAAGTCTACAGTTTCTAAAATGTTGACCTTCTACTTTTCTTGCTAAATGTTTATTTTTTTCTCCCACCTGAGCAGATAAATCCCTCTCCCCCCTCAGGGCAGTAAATAGATTTTGTTTTTCTTCCTCTATAAATGAGAAACATGTGATGTGATCTGGAAGACTTATTTTGAGAATTTACAAGTGTCTCCTGAACTTTTTGAATTTTGAAAGTTGTCGCAGCACCTCAGGAAGCACAAAGATATATTCACTTTAATAGTTCATAGAGTTGTTTATTATTATATGTACCCCCAGATTTCCCCCTGTGGCAGGGCCGAGAAGGGGAGGGCCATCCTCCCCCTCCACCCAGGACTAATCACCCAGATTGGGGCCTCTAGTGATCCAGGAGTGGGGTGGGATACTGGTCAGCAGGCAGGGCTTCACATAGCCTATGGTCACCTCCCTTTTTCCATTTTCCATCCTTCAACCTTTGCAGCTGTGAACAAGTGCACGTGGAGGTGCATGCGTACCACATAGCTACGCTCCTTGCCTCGTTAACTCCACTGCTGCTCCTGACCTCAACCAGGAGGCAGTCAAGGAGTGGGATGACCTTCCCTCTTCCCAGGAGAGGAGAGTAGTCTGTTGGACACTTGATCCTTTTCCTCCCCTGCTGACCTCCATCAACCTGAGCTCATTCATGAGCCTGGGTTGTCAGTGTGGTGCAATGTGTGGTATCCACCACCTCAACCCTCAGTGCCATTAGGCCAGTTTGACAAATGCTTGTTAAAGATTGAAATTACAGATGCCTCCTTCCAGTCATCTGGTACCTGTCCTGTTTTAAGTGATAAGATCATTGATTCTGTAAGCAGTTCAGACAGCTCAGGTGCCAGTTATTTTAAAACTCTGCTGGGTAGCCCATCAGACCTTACTGCCTTAGTAATTTTTTTTTTTGGTCCAGAACACCCCCTTGTTCTCGGACCTGCCCCCACCCATCACCCCATGCCTAGGCTTACCCTCCTGGACAGGGCTGCTGGGGGGGCCTCCACCTCCCAACAGACACTATTGGCAAGTCCCGGCTACCCCCAGATCTTGGCCAAGGGAGTGGAACCTCCACGGACTAAATCGGAGGCAGTGGGCAGTGGGGCAGAGTGGATCATCATGCCAGGGGACTAGATTTTTTGTGGATGCATGCTTCCCTGGGGGTGGGGACATGCAATGATATCCAACATCCTCCCCACCCTGTAACATTATGGCATCAGTTGCAACGGTACCCCCAGCCTCTACCAGGGATCCATAAAGTGCTGGACACTCTTCTCCACCCTTCCCCCAGAGAAGGAGAGCTGTCCCCAGGAAGATCGATCCATTTCTCCCCCCCCCCAAGCAGCAGGCCCTCCAGCTCGAGGATCTGTTCTCGAACATGGGAAATCAGCATTGCATGTGGGAATCCAACCGCTGCACCGGCGGGCCAGCTTGCTTTAGTGATTTTAAGGTTGTCTATTTTTCTCTGACAGCCATACTATGGAAATCTAATACCATAGGATCTGTCAGTATGAATGGATTAATTACAGCTTCTTTGTTTATTTTGTTTATAGATTCCTTCTGTATTTTCTTAAAAGCCTCTTGTGTTGGCAGTTCCTTCTGAATTCCTTGAAAATACTTGTTTTTTCCCCCCTTCTAAATAATTTCCCAACCTGATCATTTAGCCAGATTGCCCCCCCCCCCCTTACTGTGTTTCCTTATTTTAGGTACACAGCTGTCTACTGAGTTGTGAATATTGTTTCCAAAAATGTTTCACTGAATGTCTGTACTGCTTCCTGTGTCTTTCCTTTTCCAGCCCAAAACTTTTAGATAATGACATATCCTTATAATTGGCTTTCCTATAATCATATAATTCCATACACCCCTCTTGTTAGTTATTATGGATTTACTCTTTTACCATACTATGTTGTGATCACTGCTTCCCAGTGGTTCCCAGACACCACACTCAATAACTGCACTCTCTGCGTTACTTAGTACTAACTCTAGAAGAAAAAAATACTCACCTTAGTAATTGCTTTTCTTCTCATGGAGTCTTGCTGTATTAGGACCTAATGCAGTTAGCCACTGCACTCGAACTACCGCGGAGAGGATAGGGTTAACTCCAGAGCAGTCTGGAGTTCCACAGCACGAGGGCGCTGTTCAAAGCTCTATCTGGCTAGTTTCAAATGAAACTGCCAGGTTCTTTGCGAAGCTAAACTAATATAGCAAGTCTGACAGGAGGTGGTCAGCCCCCAGACAATAGACACAAGTGGTGTGTGGATCAGCCTTGGCAAAGGCTTCCCCACAGACATCACAGTGTTGAAACCCAGTGGGCCCGGTTTTTCTTTTGGGTTTCTCAGACATAATGCCAGCCTAACCAACAAACTTGCCCTTTAAACGGCCGTGCCAGGCAAGACACCCTTATCAGTTCCTAACCGTGTCACGGGTATTGGAAAAAACTCCAAATAAAATTAAGGTTTTTTTAGAACCGATAAGAACCGGGTACCGCACTTCTAAAGCCCAAAAATCGTAAAATAAGCCAACCGATCGGTTCAGACTGAACCGATAATGTATTTCCACACAGACTTTATTTTTAGTACTTACTGTTACCAGATAGAGCTTTTGCCGAAAACGCGGTAATTTTTAAACACTTGTTGGTTCAAATGAACCGAGTAAACTCGCTTGAACCGCGAAATGAACCGAGCTGAAGGAGCTGATCTCCGGAGCGACTGTTCAGTGAAAGCGGAGTAAAGAATCTGGCAGTTTCATTTGAAACTAGCCAGATAGAGCTTTGAACAGCGCCCTCGCGCTGTGGAACTCCAGACTGCTCTGGAGTTAACCCTATCCTTTCCGGGGCAGTTCGAGTGCAATGGCTAACTGCATTAAGTCCTAATAGCAGCAAGACTTCATGGTGTTTGAATAGCCTTTCCCCTAAGTTCTGTGACATGAGGTTTGATATTGAAGTAATTAAACATATTGAAAATTCCCTCTCACCAACTGTCTTTGATGTGTTTGAAGGATAATCTATCCCAGTATGTAATGGTACCATGTAATTAGCATCTCCCTTATTTCAGCTGTCTATCTAATCTCTTTCCTGAGGACCTCATCATTGACTTTTTCTATATCTGGAAGTCTATAACACATTCCCCATCTGAGGTCTTTCTCATCCTGTCTCTTAATTCAAAGCCACATAAGCTCAATGTTCTTATTTGGTGTGCCAGTCTGTGTTAGTTCTTCTAGACTAATATTACTTTTCATACAGTGCTATGCTACCTCCCTTCCTTCTATTATTCCTATCTTTCTGATAAAGCTTAAATCCCTCTTTATCTTTGGCTCATGTATCTCCATCAGCCCACCACATTTCCAGAATTTCACCATTGTCAAAAAAACTCAGTAGACAGCAAGGCTTTCAGGCCCTCTATTTTGTTACTTAGGATTCTCATGTTGATAGGTATCATATTTCTTTTTTCTTTACTCTCCCTTTTATTCTGTTTTTCCTACCCCCCTCTCACCTTGTGCATCAGTATTTTCTGATTTATCCATACTCAACACCTTTCTTAGCTATGGATTGTGTTGTTTCTCTCAGTATTCACCTCATGAGCCCTCCTCTTCTTAGTTTAAAGTTCTACTGCTTGCTATGAGACTTTTTCCTCAAATTGTTCTGGTGACCTTCTTATTTAAATGAAGACCATCCCTTCCACACAGCCCATGTCTACTTATAAAAGTATCCTAGTTTCTTGTGAATACAAAGTTTTGATTTTTGGCCCATTTACATAGCCACACACTCATCACTTTAATGACCCTCATTCTACCTTGACCTTGTCCTGCTTGTGCACTAGTAGTATTTAGGAAATAATGACCCTACACTTTAATTTGGTGTGTGCCTTCCCTTTCTCCTCAAAGTCCATAGTTATGTTTTTGTTTAATCTATTACCAGTGCCATTAGTTCTGATATGTAATGCTACAACTGTGTTATTCCTTGTCCCTTTTAGAATCATATTCAAGTTTAACTTCATATCTGAAACTCTGGCACCGGGTAGCAGTGCACTACAGTCATAACCTTTTTATCCTTGCAGGCTATGCAACCAGTGAACCTGATAATGGAATCTCCCAAGACAATTATTTCTCTTTTAGTAGAGAATTTTATTTTTATACAGGTAAAATGTTGGTACAATTAACATAATTTGTTCTACCTGTTAACTCATCACTTGTTCCAAACATTGACTGGACTTGCCTGAACTAAATCATCATCATTATTACTTTCCTGTAGTGTGTCACATTCTGAGTATTTACTAATAGGTGTCTGTTATCTTCCATCTCTTGATGCAGTTCCCCCAAACTCACTACAGGCTAGTAGTCCTTCTGCACCCCTTTTTCAGTCCCTTTTTTTCCCCCCGTTCCTTCTTGTGTGTGCTTATGATTGATGTGTCTATAAGATGCAAGTTAAGGTGTGAATATTAATAAATGCAAATGTGGCAGTGTTGTAAGTCATGTGTAGAGATTCACAGGGCATGTGAGAAGCAGGATTCCAAGGGAGACAGTCAGTCTGCATAGCTGCAAAGAACAGTTAGCTCATCTGTATGCAGTGAAAGTTATGCTAGAATAAAGTGTTGTTAAAAGAATCTAAAGAACCCTTTATTTTGATTTCTTAAAAACAAGACAAGTACCAGAAGTGGTTTCAGGACTTTTCTGAGAATATGAAAGAATAAATAAATGAACACCATGAAGGTGAACTCTTTGAGAAAAGGAACAGTAATTGCTTCACAGTGATAAAGGATTAAGTGAATGCAAATGTTGCTAGCTGGTCTTATTGATACTGTGGTCTTTTGAAATGGAACAACTAAAGCCACCACAAGAGATCAGATTTCTGGGCAATTTAGAAGAAAGGTGAGCCGGCCCAGTGGCGCTGAGGGTTGAGGTGCTGGACGCCACACCTCGCGCCACACCGGTGACCCGGGTTCGGGAACAAACTCGGGTCATCGGGGGTCAGCAGGGAGGGTGAAGGATCGAGCATCCCTTGGACTGCTCTCCTTCCCTGGGGAGGGGTAATTCCACCAGTCAATGTACTGGTGACCTCTAGCGGAGGCTGGAGGCACTACAGTACTCGGCTGTGAGATGCTGGGGATCGGAGCTACGGCAGACATCTTTCAGGGGTGTGTGGGAGCATGCATCCACTGAGCTGGACATCATCGCATGTCCAAGTTCTCAGGGAGTTCAAGAAAAAGTGGAAAACAATGGCGCCATGGATAGGCGATGGCACCAAGTCCCCCATGCCCTTCGCTGGGCCATCCCTGTCTGTTCTTCCAGGTCCTTCACCTAGATCCTGCCCTGCAGCCAGAGCCTGAATCTAAGAGTGCCCAAGAGGCGGAGGGCGACCCACCCTGGGAGGGTTAGACCAGGGGTGCAGGCTGCAGGGAGGTAAGGAAGAAAGAAGGTTCAGTTCGGGGGGGCCTCTGGTGGGCAGGATAAGGATTCGGATGCCCAAGAGAGTTCCATGGGGGCCATGACCAGAGGGAAATAAAGTTGAAAAATAAATTTAGAAGAAAGGCAAGGCAAATGTTATTTATATAGTGCCCTATCCAGGGGCTCAAAGCACTTTACAATAAAAGAAATAACAACCAGAATTAGAATCAAAATTTAAATAACACTAAAAGCTTTTTCAAAAAAAAAACTTCTAAAGAGACTTTTAAGGCCTCCACCATTCTGGGTGCACATATATGTGGTGGAAGTGAGTTCCACAGTGCTGGTGAAGCAGTACCAGAAGTTCTGTTGCCCGATCTCTTAAGACGAGACAAGGTTACAACATGTGGTTTACCTATAGCACTGCAACATCTAAGATGCCAAGATCCCTGACAGTGACAGACACAATGCCAAGTGTTGTCATTGTTCTGTCAGGGATGTCAGCATGTTTTCTTTGGGGGGGCTGCACACCCAAAACTTCCCAACCCCCTGGTCTCTAGATATACAACTCTGAGTCAGCGTTGTCTCGGGAAGGGGATGAAACACTGGGAGATGCACCTCCAGTGTCTCTGGGGACCATCACAGCAACCTGATGCTTTTGGGTGAATTCTGTCACTGTGATGGTCTTCATGGTGGTGGTATAGATGTGCAGTCGGTACACCACAACATGCAAGCCAGCCTCAGGAGAGCATAGGGGTGGATAGGTCAATACAGTACCAGGAGCTCTTTGAGGTAGTCAGGTCCCAAAGCACATAGGGTCTTGTATGTCAACAGGGAGATATTGAAGGTGATGTATGAACTCACAGGCAGCCAGTGCAGAGTGCACAGAACAGGAGTGACATGATCCCTCAGAGAGGCACCCATCAACATCCTGGCTGCAGCATTCTTCACTAGTAGCATTTGACACATCAAACCTCCAAACAGTCATACATATAGAATGTTGCAGTAATCAAGTCTGCTGGACTGCTGGAAACATGGAAACATTTCAAGCAATGTTTTAATTTGTATTTAAAAGCAACTGGTACAGACAAGAAGAACTCACAAAATGTAGCATTATTATTGACTGTGGCAGGGTCAGAAGCTCTAGATATATACAGTACAATACTTTTCAGTTGTCTGCAGCTGCTAGTGAGGATTATGATACTGCAATGATGCAGTTTGAAGCTTACTGTGTGTCCAGAAAATATGAGACTTATGAAAGATATATATTTACATCCTGAATGCAGTAGGAGAAAGAAACTATTGAATAATTTACTGACTTGAAACTAAAAGCTCAGTCTTGTAATTTTGGCACTGTTTGCAATTCTTTGATACAAGACCAAATTGTTATGCACTGTTATGATGAAAAAGTAAAAGAACATTTACTAAGACACTGTGAGCTTACAATGTTAAAAGTTGTTCAGATTTGCCTGGCCGCTGAGCAAACTCGGATGAAAATAAAAATGATTAACAGTACTAAAGAGTAAAAAGAGACAAAACTGATGTAGCAGCAGCTCATACAGCACAGAAACAAGTGTGAAAGTCTCCTACAAGTTTAATAAGGCAAGCCTTAAGAAAATGTGAAAACAGGAACTGCAACTATGCAAAGAAAATTGATGAAAGAGCCATGCCTATAGAAACTGTCCAGCTTTTTGCCAGCAATGCAGATCCTGTGAAAAATGTAATCCTTTTGTTAGATGTTGTAGACAGAAAAAAACGCCGTACATGCTGTTATGGAAATACAAGATTCAAGCAGTGAAAATGATGGGTTTATAGGAGCAATTGAAAAGCAAGACTTCTCTGAAAGAAAGAAATGGACTAATCAAATAGATACTAATGGCTTGAAGGTTCTGGTACATGATCGATACTGGTGCAGAAATAAATGTACTGCCAGCTCGACTGTTGTGTCTGCTGCCAGAAGGATCACAGCTCAGAAAACAAACTACTGTTGTAAAGGCATACAATGGACTAAGGATACCCACAATAGGATACTGTATGCTGTGCCTGAGGCATACAGACAAAGTCAGTAAACACAATTTTGTCAGTTACAGGAGACAAAAAGCCAACTTTGGAACTAGATACCAGTGAGAAACTGGATCTGATAGAAAAATGATACACAATAGAAAAGGAAATGCCTCCCACTGACAAGATTATGTTCGAATACAGTGATGTTTTTAAGGGACTGGGCAAGTTACCCCTTATACATCAGATTACAATTTCTGAGAATGCAGTTTCAGTGAAACGTGCTTCCCAAAGAGTATCTGTTGCACTGAGAGAGAGACTGAAATAAGAATTGCACTGTTTATTAGAAATGAATGTAATAGAAAAGGTAAAAGAACCAACACCTTGGGTTCACGCTTGTAATCATAGAGAAAAAGATGGATCGCTGTGTTTGTGTTTGGATCCAAAAGACTTAAATTCTTGCATTAAGAGAGAATATTTCCATAGTCCAGCTAGGCATGAAATTATTTTGTGAAATGGCAGAGGCCAAGCATTTTTCAATATTGGATGCCTCCTCGGGTTTCTGGCAAATACCAATAACACTTGAAAGTACTCACTTATATAATTTTAACACTCCTGATGGAAGACATTGCTTTAAAAGATTACCATTTGGTATTTTTTCTGCACCAGAAGTCTTTCATAGAACAGTGCAGCAACTGCTGGGTGGCATTGAAGGAGCTGAAGTTTACATTGATGACAGACTGATCTGCACGGGACAGCTCAACAACATGGTTGCAAGTTGAAAAAAGTGTTGCAAATTGCCAGAGAAAGACTTAAGCTGAATAAACAAAAGTATCAGGTAAAGAAAACAGACATCAGGTACTTTGGCAAGATTCTTTCTTTGAGGGTGTAAAGCAAGATCCAGCCAAAGTGCAAGCAGTACACAGGATACCAGAATCAAAGAATAAAAAAGATTTACAGTGTTTTCTGGGAATGATAAACTACTTTGGAACGTTCATCAATTACATAGCTGATAAGACATGTAACCTGAGGAAACTACTGGTGAAGTCAAGAAAATGGTTGTGGACTGATGTGCGTGATCAAGAATTTTAAAGAAATAAAACAACTTTTGACAACAGCACCTACTGTACATTGTACTATTTTGATATCACTTGTCCAACAAAAGTTTCCACGGATGCCTCAAAGGATGGCATGGGAGCTGTTCTTTTACAACTGAGAAAAAACAGCTGGAGAGCTGTTGCCTATGTATCTAGAGTATTCACTAAAACAGAATGCAGATATGCTCAAATAGAAAAAAAGATGTTAGGCATTGTATTTGGATGGGATGCATTTCATAATTATATTTATGGAACTCCCGTTGTAATTGAAACAGATCATAAACTGCTAATTACTGTTTTGAAAAGAGATATATGGCAGGCACCACTGCAGATACAAAGACTTTTTATCAAACTACAAAAGTACGATTACAAGCTAGAATACACACCAGGAAGTTATCTCATTGTGGCTGATGCTTTATCAAGAACTTGGGATGAAACTCACAGAATCAAATGATCAAAACTTGGAAACAAAATTGGATGTGCACATAAATGGAATAAAAAATTCAGGATCTGTCTCAGCACAGATGTGGAAAATATTGTAATCCGAAACTGCTGCTGATGAAATTTTGCAAGCAGTAGTGAAAGTTATGCATTATGGATGGAAAGGACAGTATAAGCCACACATGTATGTGTCACCTCATGGTGATTTATCTGTGGTTGATGGAGTATTACTGAAGGGTGGTTGAATTGTAGTTCATAGTCCACTAAGAAAGGAAATACTACAGAAAATTAATGAAGGTCATATGGGTATTAAAAAATGTAATAGCAGAGGAAGAGATGTTGTGTATTGGCCTGGGATCACTAAAGATGTGGAAAATACAGTTTTGACTTGTTGCATACAGTATGTCAGAAATACAGGCCTGTGCTGCAAAAAGAACCTTTAATTTCAGATTCAGAAACAAAGTTTGGGAAAAAGTAGGCGTATATTTATTTACTCTAGAAAGCAGAGAGTACATGACTGTGACCGATGCATTTTCTTGTTTATTTGTTTATTTATTGTAATGTTTCACCAGGAGGGCACACTGAACAACAAGTTGCTCATCTCATGGTGTGATCTGGGAGGAGGGGGTTACATAAGACTGCAGAGGATGATCAGTTACAATAGTATGTGGGTAGTACAAACAATACAACATTGTAAGATTGTGCAACACTTAGAACACACGGTATTGTACAATAAACAGCAGTGGAACATTGGGTAAATTACAATAAATGTCCAAAATCATACAAAAGAACATATAAATGTACAAAACAGTAATAATGCGATAGAACCATTTAAAGTGCATGAGTGTACCAGGAGCAGGCTCGAGGTAGTACGCAAGTGCTGTTGGAGTAAAAAGGATGGTGTAGGTTGTGCACACTGGTGACCCAGAAAGGCAGGTGGAGAAGAGAGGGGGAGAGGCAAGAACTGAATATGAGGAGAAGGGGTAGCCATTTCCTGATTTCCCCTTTCAGGATGTTGAGAACCCTGCCGGGGGGGGATCATGGTAGGAAGGCAGAAACTGGGGACAGGTACTAAGAAGGGTTAAAGCAGGAACAGCTGAGGGAGAGGTAATTGTGTAGGGCAGAGGTAGTTGGAGGAGGAGTGTCATATTTCAGGGGGGAGGGAATTCCAGATTTTAGGGAAGCAATGGGTGAAACTAGTCTGACCGATGAGGGTGGAGCGGCGAGGGACTGTCAAGATGCAGGCATCATTTGATCTGACAGAGTTGGTGAGGGGAGGTGGAGTGGAGAGAGAGGATGAGAGATAGGAGGTGAGCCCTCTGAACCAGAATTTGGAGGTTAGTTTGGCACAGTGAGAGATGCATCTGTGAGATAGTGGAAGGAAGGTTAGAGAGCAATAGAGTTCACAGTGGTGGGAGCAGGAAGATGAGTTGAGAGCAAAGCGACAGAAGGAGTTAAAGAGAGCGTCCAACTTGGTCATGGAAGATTTGGGAGCAGCACCATAGACTACGTCACAGTAGTCAAAGATGGGGAGAATCATCTTCTGGACAATTTTGCGCCTCGCAGTCAGGGGGATGCAACTATGATTCCTGTACAGAGCATGAAGATTGGGGTGCAGTTTCTTCAGGATAGCATTGATATGCACAGAGAAGTTCAGGTACTGGTCCAGCCAAACCCCCAGATATCTGAAAGAGGAGGTGTCCTCCAGGATGGTCCCATCAAGGGTGTGGAAGGTGGGAAGGGCCTGGAGCCTAGAGAGTCTCTGCCTGGTGCCAAAGGTCATTGAGACTGTCTTCTTGGCATTTAGAAAAAGTTGGTGAGAAGCAAACCAGAGCTCAACTTGGTTGAAGTCATGCTGTAAGCTGGTTTCCACAGCAGCAGGGTTTTGGCCGGAACTGTACAAAACAGTATCGTCAGCGTACATGTGGATGGAAGAGGATGAGCTGGCTGTGGGAAGATCACTAAGGAAAATGGAGAAGAGTAGGGGACCAAGCACTGAGCCCTGAGGGACACCAGTGTTGATGGGGAGTGGAGGGAAGATGGAATCAAGGATTCTCACCGATTGGGTCCTGCCAATGAGGTAGGATTTAAACCAGTTGGTGGCTGACAGAGCAAGGCCAGCTGAGTAGAGGGAATCAAGAAGCAGGGGATAGGAAACAGTGTCAAAAGCTTTGGCTATGTTGACAAAGATGGCCGAGGTGATCAGGCCGTCATCCATCCCTGAAAGGATGAAGTCAGTAAGCCTGAGGAGGAATGTGGTTGTTGAGTGGTTCTTCCTAAAACCAGATTGGAAAGGGGTGAAAAAGGAGGAATTTGAGAGGTGGGGTGATAGTTGAGAGAGAACTAAACATTCTCAAAGTTTGGCAAGGGAAGGAAGGAGGGAAATGGGGTGATAGTTACCAGGAGTGGATGTGTCACCACCCTTGGGGAGAGGAAGGACTACAGCATGTTTTCAGGATGAGGATACTTGGGCAGAAATAAAGGAGAGGGTAAGGATTAGGGAGATAGGATAAGCAATTGCAGGAGAAGAAAGGTAGAGAAGTTTAGGATCAAGCTCATCTGGTGAGGAGCCTTTAGAGGGGTTGAGGGATAGAGCAGCACTAAGAGCTTCATCAGAAGAGATAGTAGAAAAGGAAAAAGGGGAAGGGGTAGGCACTGGCTGAGGTGAAGGGCTGAAGTTAGTAGGTGGCAATGGGGGAGGGACTTTAGAAGAGACGTGGCGCACAAGGTGTAGTAGGCGTTAAATTCATTGGCCACAGAGCCAGGGGTGGAGACTAGGGAGTTATCTGTTTTGAGAACTGGAGGGGGAGGGGGAGAGGGGGGAGAGAATACGGCATGAAATACCCTCCAGAATTTAGATGGAGAGTTAATGTTAGTCAGGAATGAGGAACTGAAATAATTGGACTTAGCCAATCTAGTAGCTTTAGTACATGAATTGCATAGCATTCTGTACTTGGCATAGTCATTTGGATGTTTAGTAGATTTATGTTTTCTGTAGTCCCAGTCATGTTCCCTGAAGCAGGCCAGTAGTTTGGGGATGATCCAGGGGAGGTGAAGCCCACAGACACTGGTCCCTCTGAAAGGAGCAAAGGCATTCCAGGTGGCAATGAATTTATCCTTAAAATAGTCAAGGGCTTGGTCGACAGAAATGGCATTGGAGAGGGGGGCCAGTCGGTGGAAACGAGTACAGAACTGAGTGGGGTAAGGTCTAAGGATTTAAAGGACCGGAGCTGTATGATTTTAGGGTCTTGTTACTAGGAAGTAGTTAAACTTCAGGCACCTGCATCCAATCAAGTGATACAAGAACTTCAAGTAATTTTTGCAAGATTTGGCATACCACAGATTGTAAGGACTGATATTGGACCTCAGTTTTGCAAGTGCAGAATTTAAAGCTTTTGCAAAATCTTATGGTTTCAATCATATCGCATCATGTCCTACATATCCACAAGGAAATGGGTTAGCAGAATGTGGAGTTAACATCATTAAAACTTTACTGATAAAAGCTAGAGGTGCAAAAACTGACTCATCAATTGCTTTACTGAATGACATAGCAACATCGTTAGAATGTGGCAAATCACCTACTGAACTGCTCATTGGACACAAGATTTGTACCCAATTACCTAAGCTAAAACTAGATTGTTACACTGACAATAATCATTTACTGAGAAAAAAGATTTTGCAATTTAGGAAACAACGTGCTACCTATGACAAAACAGCAAAGTATCACATACCGCTGCAAACTTGAGAAACAGTTTGAGTGAGAAGTGATGGTTGCTGGGGAGAACTGGCAATAGTTCAGAGACTTGCGCCTACAAGATCCTATTTGACACTTAATGAAAGTGGACATTTGATGAGATGAAACAGGAGACATTTGATGCCAGTGCTTGCAAACTCAGAGCAGTTTCCTGTACCACCATTGATTTTACCTATTAAACCAGTGCATTTGACTGACAGACCCATGAACTGATCAGAAAAACAAAATACTGAAAGTGAAATGCTTATGAGTGATGACTCTGAACAGGAAATAATTTCTAGTTCTCCAGACAGGACCTTACCTGACTTTCCTGAAATATCAAAAGACAATATTGAACTAAAAATGTCTAATGAAACTGTAAGTGCTAAGACTACTGAACAGATGGGTGGATCAAGACGTGGTAGGCTAATAAAAAGCCAAATTAACTTCTTGAATCATTTTAAAATATAAAGTGATAGTAAATGTTTTCTTTGGGGAAAAAAAGCTGTAGCTTGAATTTTATTTAGTGTGCATGCACAAAAGTAATATGTAACCAGTGATCTGATGTTAAAAACAATATGTACCTATAGATTTTTTTTTTATTAGAAAAGGGGGATTTATTGATAAGATACCAAAAATGGTATGAATATTAATAATTGCAAATGTGGCAGTGTTGTGAGTCACATGTGGGGATTCACAGGGCATGTGAGAAACAGGATGCCAAGGAAGACAGTCTGTCTGTATGGCTGCAAAGAACAGTTAGCTCCTCTGTATGTATTACAAGTTATGCTGGAATAAAGTGTTGTTAAAATAATCTAAATAACCTTTTGTTTTGATTACTACAAAACAAGACAATTGATACAATTAATGGGGTTCATTTGTATGGTTTGCATTTATCTCCGTAACTGGGTCAGGAAAACCTCTGACTCCCTGAGTTGGTATAGTCCTCGCATTGTGTGTTAAAGAAATGCAATCTTGTATCTAAATGTTTGACTAGCACTCACATGGCACAAACAAAGAGTCCATTTAGAATCCCATCTTTTGTAATCAGGTACATATCACACTCTGGGCATATTGGTTGCATTTTATAAATGGGCAGGTCTCCCATGTGAAACACGCATGACCTTCCCACGCAGCTCCACACCACTGACAGTTGCGCAGTGGCTGCCATTCACAATCACCAGCTACCATGCACCCCCATCCACAGACCCTCCCCCCAGTGTGCCAATGCATCGAGCAGATTGGGGAACACAGGTGGGCAGCCAATGGGATGCCAATACCTGGCCCATGAATGGATCCCTGGCCATGCGCAGTGTGGAGGTTTCTGGAAGCAGCACACTGCATCTTTGTGGGGACACTAGGTGACTACCCAGACGGTCACCTCCAGTGGCCCCTCTGGTTCATGAGGCTGGGGTGGTATGATGAGGGGGCAAGCAATGTTTTGCTGTGGCCAGCCATGGCACTGTGAGGGGGGTGCAATGGCTATGCCAGTTCCCGCCTTCATACTGCATGCAGCCCTGGAATGACATGAAGTGACTTTGTTGATGGGCACTGTGTGAGGTGCACCCCCTGGCATGCCCCCATCCTGTCCCTGGCACGATGTCCAGCAGCTGATCAAGGATCAAGTGTACTGGACACTGGCACGCCTGTTCATGAATGCCGTGGGTGGTACATAGAGCACCATTGCACAGCATTCGGTCCTGGAAATGCCTATGTGCTGCCCTTGCATGGCGTGTAGGCATTTGTGAATAGTTGCCATTGTTCTTTTTAAATTACCCATTTAATAACTTACTGCATTGTTAGCTTGGCTCCGATGGCTACTGTGGGCTGACATATAATACACTTGCCTCTACCTGTCTGTCTCTGCTCTTTCTAGCCCTGCTTCCGGCGGGGGGTACTTTTACCTAATTCAAATTATGAAAATGACCATTCTCAACTGCACTGGCCTCAAGTTAAACTGGGTCAAAATTTTTGCCAAACACATCCAAAAAGACTGCATACTGCTCATTGAGCTGCTGCCTAAAAGTAATTTAAAAATAAACTAAAATCCAAAATTAAAATAGCCCAGCAAGCTCCACTGCCATTTTTTGTAGTCCTTCCTGAGTCTAATGGTCTACAGTTCCAATCAAGTTTATTGCCAGCTAGAGGTGTTGCAAATTTAAACTTCACTTGCAAAGTGGTCAGAATTTGCTTTTGTGAAGCTTTGTGTAGTTTCTACTGATCTTAGCCACTTTCTCCCACTTCCTATGAACAGCATTGCAGGTTTAGTAAATGGATTTGTTGCTTCGAGCATTGTCCCTTCAGCTTTGAAATCTGCTATTTGTAAACCTATCTCATAAAATCAAATCCAGATATGGATAATCAAGCAAATTATTGCTCAGTGTCAAATCTCACATTCATTGCAAAAATGCTTGAAATAGTTATCAGTGATAAATTGGTGACTTTCCTTTTTGAAAATAAATGCTGGGAATAATTTTCAATCAGGTTACAGAACAATTCATTCTACACAAACAGCATTAATGAAAGTTAATAAGAAAACAAACAAAACTCGGACTCACTCTGAGGAAGCCAAATGCTAGAATACTACAAGGGGTTAATTATATAGCAACCATGCCAAAACAAATTAACCAACCCCATCACCAAGCCTCGACATTTTGTGCAACTGCACTTTGTCAAGAGACCCTGCTGACTTCTAGTACCCACATTTTATACACCAGTTTTAAAGGCACAGTTGGGTGGCAGCCATTAAAGTGCATATACAAACAAGGACTGTGAATATAAAATTAAACAGTACCATTTCTACTGAAAAAAAGAGATGTTATAAATGGTAAAATTGAATTGCTCTTTCTACATCTATACCTAAAAAGAGAACAAACAATTTTCACCTTACCGATACAGGTCCTATATACAAAAGCCAATTGTTATATTATACATTTAAGAATGGGTCCACCACAAGTCTGCTAAAAAACATAGCACAGTTGATAGTCACGCAGGCAAAACACCTACACCAAAAATCACACTTCCCGATTGCAACACAAAGAAATGATAGCGCAACCAAACTCCTGCACTGAGAAAGTCAAACTCTGGGTAGGTGACAATCTGGGGGGGGGGGGGGCAAATCTGCAATAACAGTAAGGATTTCTGCCTCTGCAATGAGGGTTACCAATGCTGCATTCTGATCTTGGGTAAAATGAGTTAAGTTAATTGTTGCAAATATGCATTGGTGAGTTGCTGTGGCTGACCTGGCCAAACTTGGTATAAATATAATATTTCTTGAATGCCTCTGGAATCCGTACTATTTCTGATATATGGGCTTCCATGACTGGGTGTATGATTTTTGAGATATTCTAGCTTTGCTCTGTAAACTCTCAGTCTATGGGCTAACAACCTGATTGCCCTAGGGCCCCCTTTGTAGTAATGCTGATAGAGGTACAGTATTTTAGATTTTGCTCAACCTTGTTATAATCTAAGAGTTGGTTCAATTTTTTCTTTAAGTTTAGCAATTCTTTACCTCTTTGTTTAGGTTGTGCTGTTGTAGTCTATCTACAGTAATTCATGTATTTTAGTTTCTAACTTTCTGCTTTTCTAATCTGAGTCAGAATTTTCTGCCTTTGCCTATTGTATAAGAAGGGGGGGATTTGTTCCTGCACATCCTTATCCTGGAGAAGAGATGCATTTAATCTCAAAAATGAGTTCCTATTTGAAGGTTCAAGTCAACTGTTATGGATAGGGTGCATGGTCTGATAACCCGAAATTACCCAATGTACAGCTGTGTACCTTAGCTATTACATCTATTGGGAGCAAAAAGAAACCCAATCTAGAATAAATTCTATGGGAGCTGAATAATAAGTATGCTCTGCTGATGATCCATTTAAGTATCTTCGTGCATCTGACAGGTTCACTTCTAATAAAAGAGCCTTACATTTTTAAGTTCCTTGTTGCTCTTTCTGGTGACCCCGAAAGAGCTACAGTACCAACATGCAGAACTAGCATTAAATTCAGATCTCCCCACAGATTAACATTCCTTCCATTTGTTCCATAATCATTGTGATTGCTTGTCTAAAAAATATAAACAAAACTAGCTGGAGGGATGTAGACAACAACCAGTGTAAATTTTTGAGCATTATCTACACCTTTTAAGATAACATGTCTACCTTCTTTGTGCTTAATAACCTCTGTAGTTTCAAAAGGGACTCGATTAGGTATCAAAATTGTAATCCCCCTTCCCCCAACCACTTTTGTATGAGGAATGGTGTTCGTGATGATACCCACATTTACCAAGTTTCTGATACACAAACTCTGACAGGTGAGTTTCTTGTAACACTGTAACATTTGCTTTCGACTGGTGGAGAAATGTCAGAATCTTCTTTTTAATTGGATGGATCAGGCATTTACATTGTAGGTAAGGGGACGAGTCTCAAAAGGTTACATCTGGTGTAACTTGACTTGTGCCAAAAAAAATGGTGCAAGTAGCAAGTTACACCAGCAGTTGCGGCATACAGTATTCTGCAAAGTGACCTGTGACAGTTCTATGTGATAACGGCGAGCACCAAACAGCGACATGCGTTATCGCGACCTCAGGGCAATGAAAACAATTTTGCCACTCTGACATCCTCGGCGCACAGAGGAACGATGCCGGGGACTTGGTTCTTTTGCTTTCTGTGGGGGGCTGTGCCTGCCAACACCTCCCCACCCACTACTAAAGGATTCTCAACTCCAGAGGGGTGCATGTCGGGGGGGGTGAAAGCAAAATAAACATAAGTTTCGGGCAGGGCACAACAAAAATGCAGTAGCACCCAGACCCAGACCCGAACCTGGAACCCATCGCACCACAAGTGGAGGCCAACCATCGATGCCACGGCACAGCTCGGCAGCCGACAGCAGTGCCACCCCATCCCTCCGCCCTCCCAGCCCACACTCGCCGTGCTCGCCCCCCCACACACATGTCCATATAGCGACATCCTGTCATTGCAATCGCCCACCCCATCACATCGAGTCACCCTACCCCCCCTCGCCATTCGGGCTTTTGCCCACATCGCGTCACCATTTCAGATGGTCACAGGCTACTGCCTGTGACATATCACAGGCTGCTTGCACCAAAGTGGACTTACGCCACCAGTTACACCTTAAACCCCATGTGACATGGTGCAAGGAGGTTTATGGCAGCAGTTGTGCCCTATTCTGGAAGGGCAACAACAAAGTCTCCCAGGGCGCTATTCCTCAACAACCCCTGGGGGAAAACCATAAAGGTAAGTTACACCAGCATATAGCTGATGTAATTGTACTTATACCCCAAGAGGTTGCCTGTATGTGCAGCTTGACCATCCCCCCAATGGTATGCCACCTTCCCCCCAACACTGCCCTGATCCCAAAACACAAAAGCCCCATAGGGCTAATTCTGTCCCCCCCAATGCCCTGACCCAGTAACAGCATGGTAATGCTCTGTAGGACTATCCATGCCCCCAATACCAAAACACCCCACAGGGCTGCTGCATGCCCTTGACCCCCAGTACTTGTTAAATAGCTCCACAGGGTTGCTATATGCCCCTGACCCCCAGTACTTGTTAAATAGCTCCACAGGGCTGCTGCATGTTCCCGACCCCCAGTACTTGTTAAATAACCCCACAGGGCTGCTGGATGCCCCAACCCCCAGTACTTGCAAAATTATCCCTGCAGGGCTTCTCATTGACCCCCCAAGCCCTGATCCCCAATGCCAGCTACATGTAAATGGCACATCCCACAAAAATAGAAATGAATACACAAAACCCTAACCCATAATCCCTGTTAGTCTAGTGAACCTCCACCTGGCAGTGACAGACCATGCCATCCTACCCAGCCGGAGACTGGCGCAGCCCACCTCTCACCACCATGGCCAGCTGCCTATTGAGCTCCATCTGAGTGCATACTGTATATAGTATGCGCTCAATGAATGAACTGTCATTCATTCATTGAACATGCACTATATTCAGTATGTGCTCAAACAGAGCTCAGTCGGTGGTTAGCCATAGTGTTTATAGGTGGGCTGTGGCAGCTGCCGGCTGGGAAGGGGTGGGGGATGGGGGGGTCTGGCAATGCCGGGGGTGGGGGGACACTAGACTACCAGGCAGTACAGTTTAGGGTTTTGTATATTTATTTCTATTTTTACAGGATATGCCATTTGTGGGTGGCTGGCATCAGGGATGGGGAATAGGACTTGAGGGGGCCATGAGTAACCCTATGAAGCTGAAAATAATGCAACTCAGGGATCGGGGCTTGGGGGGGGCACTTGCACCCTTCACATCCAGGGTTGCAGCTTGTGACAATCCCTTTAGATACGCCCTTCATTTGGCGTACATGTGGGTTTGTCACAAGTTGCAAGACTTAGCTGCAGAGACCCAGCCTCTTAACAAAATTGGGTGCAGGGTCCATGTCACAACTGCACTCCTCGCATGTCACAACTTGCGACATGCATAGGGGTTCTTCTAGATTTGGTCCAAGGACTTTAACCATAGGGTTATCAATTAACATTAAGGAAATAAATCATGCATGGTACACCATCATCTATGCCACCCCCCCCCCCTGTCAAGGGTCCAGCTTGAATTAGCTTAGTATACCTCCAACATAAGCTTCTTAAACAAACATGTGCCAAATGAGCAACATTTTTATAAATAGTAAACTGGAAACCACTTCCAAGGTAGAAAGATATACACTGATATCCCCGTAGACCTTCTGAGGTTTGAGTTCTGTCCCACAGGAGTGGTGAAGTACTGTGTTTACAGTATAGCCCCTTCAGCATAGGGCCTCTACTCAAGCTACTTCTGTAAACTGAGAGCTCATCAAAAAATAACAGAAAAAATGAAGACGATACCACATTTTTCTCCCCACAGAAGTAATTGTCAGCTCCAGTATCCCCTCCCCACCCAAAACAAAATGATAACATTTTAAACTGAATATATACAGTAATAAGTAATATTTGTGATGTATGCAGCAGTTACCTTTACATTACAGTTCCAGTTCTCGTCCTTCAAATAGGAGAAGCCATTATATTAAGGTAAGCTCTAACAGCCCATGCATCTTTAACTATGTCCTACCTGAAAACTCCAGTTGTGAGGTTAAGTGCCCTGTTGGGTCTATAGAGCTAAACCACATTTCAAATTGTCTCTTTATCACCAGTTGTTAAGGAGGTACAGTATATTATCTGTACAGGGTGACAAAGTCCTTTTTGCCTCTCCCTTTGGTCCCTCCACAATATCAGAATTATTTTTTTAGTTGGTATATAGTTTCAAAAGTTATACACCTAGTAGGTGGCAGGGTTGGGGTCTGAAATGACAGTGCATGTAATGGTTTTCGAGGAGCATCGGTTAATCTGGTGGTGAGGTGCCATACCCGTTCAGGAGCATCGGTTAATCTGGTGGTGAGGTGCCATACCCGTTCAGGAGCATCGGTTAATCTGGTGGTGAGGTGCCATACCCGTTCAGGAGCATCGGTTAATCTGGTGGTGAGGTGCCATACCCGTTCAGGAGCATCGGTTAATCTGGTGGTGAGGTGCCATACCCGTTTCAGGAACATCGGTTAATCTGGTGGTGAGGTGCCATACCCGTTCAGGAGCATCGGTTAATCTGGTGGTGAGGTGCCTTACCCATTCAGGAGCATCAGTTAATCTGGTGGTGAGGTGCCATACCCGTTCAGGAGCATCGGTTAATCTGGTGGTGAGGTGCCATACCCGTTCAGGAGCAGCCACATGAGCAGACATCCCAGGTCCCCATCTCCATACCTGGAGGCCAGATCACAGAGGTCTGGGGCATCAATCGCCCATCCCCTCATGTGGTATCGCCAATGTATGTGCCTGTCCTGTTATGAATCCTCCTTCACCTTTAAATGTGACCAGACCATAATTGGAGAACCTGAAAAAACACAGTGCTTTTTTTGCCCCTTACCCACCCCTGTCCTTCATGTTCTTCATCAACAGACCAGTTTCCTTATAATAACTTCACAGCATATAATTATGGGATTGTATTATTTCATCCCCCCTCCCCCATCATGAGCAGGCAGTGTCTGGTACTGGTATATAATTCCCATTATGAACTGGATATCGTAACTACGGGAAGCTGATTGGCCGAGAGGTTTTTGAAGCTGTGATGATATCATCACGGCTTCAGAAAACCTCTGGCCACCAGCCTCCTCATTGACCGCACAGTCTTCTTCATCTCCAGCAGTCCGCAATAAGTCAGACTTCCAGTCGGCTGCTATTTAAAAAAAAAATGAACTCCCTCCAGCTGCGCACACAACAGAATTCAGCACAATGGAAGCTGCTGGGAGCAATACTTTCAAAAGCAACATATCCAGCAGCAAGCGAGTGGCAGCAACGGACAAATAATTTTTTTTTCTCTGAAAAGAACAAACGACAGACCCGTGCATTGTAGTCATTCTCACACAAACCGCAGCTCCCCCACAAAAGGAAAGCTACATCCCAGCCACATAGAAAAAAACTGCCAGTCTTGTCCCAGAAAATCCTAACCATTCTAATAGTAGCTCTTACAATAACAGTCCTGAATGAATCGCACCAAGACTCTACCTTTTTCTTGTTCGTTCATCATTGGCTCGCCTCTCCAACTTCTCTCTCAGCTTACCGGTCCTCAGCATCCAATTCCCAGAACAAAAATAATAAAAATAAAGTGCACTGTGAACGGAGAACACTTTAAAAAAAGAAAACTGCAATGGTAAGGAGCAGGTCACCCAGTCACAAGAGCTCCACTTCTCTACCATGGCCAACAGCGCCACCTGCTGCCCAGAGCCCTCCAGAAACTATTTTATTTAAAGGTATTCCTCAACACCCCCAAACACATTTTAAAATGTTTCTATTTTTTTTTACTTTAAAATTATTTAAACCACTTCATAATAGCAATAATGCACTCCAGGGGTGTGGTATATCATGAGATAATCAAGCTACTGCAGCCTTGAACGCACTCGGCCTGCGGCCTTGTGCCCAACCACCCGAGGCGTGATGATGTCCCATGATATACCACATCTTGTCATGCATTATTGCTTAATTATATAAAGCACCCATCAATTGGTAATCGCTACAGTATCTCTCATAACATTAAAGAAAGTATATTGTGAACTAGTCTCTTGTAGCTAAGAAACCATTAATACGTAGAACATACTAAACATAAAACATTTTGCAAGAGAGAATTTTAGCCTGATATCAGACACATGAGAGAGTTCGACTGTTAAGTAACACCAGTAGCTGTGCCCCCCCCCATCAAAAGTAAGGCCAATGTCCCTGGACCTGTAGACACTCTGAACTGATTCATTACGCCTGATATCAGGAATTCTCCAAGTCTACTACCTCTGACCTGTTAGAGTCACTGGATAAGGTAATACAGGAGTCAACACTTTTACTGCATGTTAGTTTTTCATATTATAGGTCCAGTAAGGAAGAAACCACCATGGGGGTGGGTAGACAGCCCTTCGAGAAGGCATTCCCCCAACATTTCTAAACGCTCCAGTTCTGCTCCTCTCCACAACTTGAGACACGGTACAATTCAGTGGGTCTTGTTAAACTGAGGGAAAAAAAATCAAAGAAAAACAGGTAAGATTCAGTAGAAACATGAGATCTCCAAATATCTCAGGAGTCCCACTTGCTTACAGTCAGAGACAGAGCCAT
This sequence comes from Neoceratodus forsteri, assembly GCA_016271365.2. Lineage (NCBI taxonomy): Eukaryota > Metazoa > Chordata > Ceratodontiformes > Ceratodontidae > Neoceratodus > Neoceratodus forsteri. Next base: position 1,589,922,639 of record CM057449.1, on the reverse strand, counting down.
TCCTTCAATCAAACAAGTGACAAATCAAGTATGTTGTGCGCTGTGCCAGCAGACAAAATTACAGTTCTGGAACTGCTGTAACATGTCCCTAATTTCTTTCATTGTGCATGCATCTGCATTTAATCCAGACACCTTGTTGTTTTGTCTGCTCACTGTCATCCATACTCTGGGGGTTGACCAGGGTGCATCCTGCTTCTGCTGAGTCCTACTGTCCACCATGATGGCATGATACTGGAGAGCTTGTTTGGCGTCCATCAGCATGTGATAAGTTTTCACTCCCTCCTCCCAGAAGATCAACATTTTAGCTGGGTATGGCATTTGAAATTTAATTTGCTGTGATTTAAGTGCTTTGATAATTCCATGTGCTGCAACCTTTTTCGTTGGATTTCAGAGAGGTAATCATGATCCAGGAATAACCAGATTCCATTGTGCTTACATTCTTTCTTTTACCACACTATCCAGAGTACCTCCTCCTTGCTACAGAAACTAGAAAGCTTTAGTAAGATTTGATGTGGTCATGTTTTTGGGTCAGTGGGCTTTGGAAGTGCGCACTTTCAATCTCGAGGTCCATGCTCGGGGGGAGGCCCAACACATTGTGAAGGATGTCAGCCAAATAGTCATGTAATGATCCAGCCTTGGACCACTCTGGCAGCCCAAACAAGCATAAATTGCCTCCTTGAGACTAGATATGGGCGAAGTTGGCTAAATTTGCTCCATGAATTAATATGTGAATTTAGTACAATTAGTAAAGTGCGGATCGATCTGCGATGTACATAGATATATAGATACATAGACAGTGTCGGCAGATAAGGGCCTATGGCCCACCCAGTCTGCCCATTTGAGCTTATAAGTTCAGTTTATGATTTCCTAGAAGTCTGTTGCCCCTTACCCCTGACCTCCAGAATTCCTTTAAGTCTAGCCCATGCATTCTTAAATCCTGTGATTGTTTCAGCCCCCACCACTTCCTCTGGCAGGGTGTTCCACTTGTCCACCACCCATTCTGTGAAGAAATTCTTCCTCACGTTTCCTCTGAATCATCCTCCTCCAACTTCATCCCATGCCCTCTAGTCCTGAAACATCTTTTTGCTTAAAAATAGTGCATTCCTGCACCCTGTTCCTCCCTGTAAGATACTTGTATGTCTGTATCATATCCCTCTCCCTCCTTTCCTCCAGGGAGTACATGTTCAGTTCCTTCAACCTGTACTTATAGGACTTGTGATGCAATCCATGCACCATCTTTTGCCCTCCTCTGAACCTTCTCTACCCTGTCTATGTCCTCACGTAGGTAAGGTCTCCAGAACTGTACACTGTACTCCAGGTGGGGCCTCACTAGTGTCTTGTATAGCGGAATTATGACCTCCTTTTCCTGCTGGTGATGCCCCTGCCTATACATCCCAGCATCCTATTTGCTTTACCTGCTGCCTTGTCACACTGTTTCCTACCTTGAGGTCATCAGAGATGATAACCCCAAGATCCCTTTCCGTTTGGTGCATGCTATATCCTCACCCCTAACTGATATATTGTGCCAGGGTTTTGTGCCCCATATGCATTATCTTGCACTTCTTTGCATTGAATTTCAACTGCCAAACCCCTGACCATTCTTTAAGTTTCTGCAGGTCCCTCTCATTCTGTCTACACCTCTGGTGTGTCTATTCTGTTACAGAGCTTTGTGCCATCAACGAACAGTGAAATTCTGCCTTCTAGGTCCCTGCAATGTCACTGATGAAGATGTTGAATAGTACCGGTCCCAGCACTGATCCCTGTGGTACCCCACTGGTCACTCTTCCTCTGTGGAGTGACAGCCATTTACCACCACCCTCTGTGTCCTGCTGCCCAGCCAGTTACCTACCCACCACACTACTGTCCTGCCCACACCCATATTCCCCAGTTTGTGTAATAGTCTTCTATGTGGCACAGTGTCAAAGGCCTTGCTGAAGTCCAGATAGGCTATGTCCACTGCCCTCCCCTGATCCACCTCCCTAGTCACCCAGTCAAAAAATTCAATGAGGTTGGTCTGACATGACCTCCCCCTGGTGAAACCATGCTGCCTTGGGTCCTGTAGTCCATTCACCAATCTCTCCTTCAGTAGCGCTTCCATGATCTTCCCCACTACCGAGGTGAGGCTGACTGGTCTGTAGTTCCCCGCTTCCTCTTTGTTCCCACTTTTGTATAAGGGGACTACATCTGCTATCCTCCAGTCTTTGGGTACCTCCCCTGTTTCCAATGATTGGCTAAACAGGATAGCCAGAGGTTCAGCCACCACCTCTCTTAGCTCTTTAAGGACCCTGGGGTGCACCCCCATCTGGCCCCATTGCTTTATCAACTCTTATTACTTCCAGTTCCTTCAGGACCCTTTTCATGTAAAGGGATTTGTGTCCATTTCTGCACCATTCTCACCCTTGTACTCCCTTCAGACACATTACCCTCCTCTTCCTCAGTAAAGACTGAGCAGAAATACCTGTTCAATACGTCAGCTTTACTGTTGTCATCCTCCACGCGGCCACCATCCTCCCACTTCAGTCTCACTATCCCTCCCTTTGCCTTTCTTTTTTCACTTATGTACCTGTAAAAGGTTTTGTCCCCTCTACCCACTGATTTTGCAATGCGCAGAACTTCACCACGAATGGCAGAATTCTGCAAGTAAAGTTTGGAATTTTGCCCACAAATGGAAAATTTCACCCTTGAATGGCATAATTTCACTGTTTGTGGGTCAAATTATGCCATTTGTGGGTAAAATTCTGCACTTTGCAGACAGAATTCTGCATTTGCATGGAAAACTTCATGATTGCTGGTGAAGTCAAAATGCTGAGTGTAGGGAAAACTTTATGAAACTCCATGGATGTGAGTTTCAGTCACTTCAAAGCAACTTCACAGGTGAACTGAAACTTCAGCCTATCTCTATGTGAGACCTCGCTTTCAAGTCAGTACATTTGTCTTGTAGCCCTTTGACATACTGGAACAAGGTTGTGATTGCGTTCCCTAACTGTATGGCACCATCTTCCACTAATGCTACTCTTTCTTCAGCATCTTCAATCTGGTGCCTACCCATCCTAGTCTGTCATTCAGAAGTCAAAATTCTTGATGGTTTTCATGTTGGAAGGCTTTTATCTCCCGCATTACAAGTTCAGCTCTGTTACGGGTTAACTTTTCCCCTTTAAAGTATCGTAGTTCTGACCTCTGGAACAAGCTGATGATACACTATGGCTCCTGTGTGCTTTATTTTTGATAATCTGCCTCCATCATGGCGTTGTTTGGATTTCTGGGACCTGGACTGGGTTCATCTAGCTTCATCCTCCTGTTTTGCTGACATTTTTCTTAATTGAATTTATCTTTGGAAAGGTGAAGTTTTAACTTTGGGTGGATTGAAAGCTGCTCTTCTAAGCTGCTATGTATGCTGTCACATACTAAATTTTCATATGCATGAGGATAATACCCAAGTGTACTTCTCTGTTAAGATATGGGCAAAGTAAGTCATTGACAGCTTAGAAGCCTGCTTTTGTGAGCTTAATGTGTGACTGGTTGAAATCTTTTGTATCTGAATCTTACAAAAAAAAATGGAAGCAATCTGCTTTGGTACAAAAAGTCACTTAAAATGTCAGGCCATAGAACAGCTAGATATCCCAGATTTAGGATGTCATCTGAAAGGAGAATACTGTGGTTAAAATCTGGGGTTTTTACTCAGTTCAGATCTTTCTTATGACTCCCATATAAACTCAGTCAGGAGTCTAGCTTTCTTCATCTTAGAAGAATCTATGAAGTAAAAAACAAAATATGTGAGTTTTGTGCATTTGAAAACTTTGGTGAATGCATTAATTATCTCCAGAATTGATTATTATAATGCCCTGTTATCAGGTCTTCCTAATTGCAAACTTGACAAAATGCAATATGTTCTCAATGCTTTTTGAAAAAGGAATTATCCGAAACTCAAGGTGTGTTTCTTATTTTACTGGCATCTCAATAAACTGGGCACTTTTCTCTGAAAACTGAGAGCCACATTCTAATTTTACTGAAAGTTGATAAGTGCTTGATTTTCATGGATATACTATTTGATTATCACAGCACTCCAACCTAGTGCACAGCCTTTTTTGTATGTGTTTATGTTCTCAGTGGTGCAGTGAACTTGTTTCTAAGGTGGGCTTTTGTGAGCCAGTACTGTATTTAGGGATCTACATTGGTTGCCAATGAAATTTAGGACTGACTTCAAAGATTTCTTTATTATGTATGAATGCCTGGATTACTGTGTCCTCTGGCTCAGCTCAGATTTACTTCTGCAATACTGTTCATAAGAGCTCTCCATCTGCAGATCTTGAATTGCTTACTGTCCCAAACCTCAATCTTAAAACAGTTGGTGATTGTGAGTTCGGGGTCAGGGCCCATAGTTGTGAACACCCTTCCATTATTCTTAAGGCAAGCAACTTTGCTGGTCATTTTTAAATCTGGCCTGAAAACATGGATGTTTACATAGGCTTTTTAAATATTTTTATGATCATAAAATGCCAGTGTATTTTAACTCTTTTCTAGTAGTTTCTGTATTAGTACTGCAAGTTTTATTTTCCCCTGAATGTAATTATTTACACTGTACAGTACTCAGAGCTGTTTGAATGGGTGGTTTATAAATAAAAATGGATTGAACTGGATTGGAACGAATTACGTACAGTATTTATGTTTCACCTGCAACAGATGTAAGCAAATTTGTTATTACTGTTTCTGATCTTGTATTACAATTGCTCCCCCTTTGTTGGCTGATTTAATTACAACAGAGGCATCTTTTGCTAAATCATTTAGGTTTTCAGGCTAGGGACTAGTTAGGCGACATGTGTTAGTGGGAGTATCCTCTAGCAATTTTTTTCACGTCCTTTTCAATGAATCATATATAGGTTTCTATAATATTATTTCTCCCCACTTGTGCTGAATGTTGGCCTAGTGCCAATTTAATCTGGCATTGGTGTTCATTTGTTTCAACATTTTCTGTAACCTGTCTTTAAGTCTCATATTTCTATAAAAATGTTATAAGCCTACCTTTAATTGAAAGTGATCGAATGGTGTGAAGGTGGAGAAAGAAAGACCCAAGGTTAATACTTTTTGTTCCGGTGTAAAAAGTGGTCTATTACTTAAGTTAAAGATAACTACGTGCCTCTGTTCTCCCTGCCTGCTGTTTTTTGATTCTTACCTCCTCTCCTTCTTCTCCTCCTCCAGTTGCACTTTTTGTTTCTTCTATCTGGCCTCTCTGGTTCCTCAATTTATGTCTGTTGGAGGGGCCTGGTTGGGGGCCCTGTGTCTGGCCTGCACATCCATGTTTGCTCCTCTGATGGTTCTGTCTGCCTAAAAAATTTCTTTATTATGTCTGCCTCTATAATAGCTCCTGAAGTAGCTGTCTGAGCTATCTGACTGAGAATCTGAGTATCCACCACTCCCGGTGAACTTTTTATAAGTATATAGTTTGTTATGATAGATAGTCAACAGTAACTCATTGAAATTTATGTAGCTCCTGTTGTCTGATTGATTGTTCAGATTCCATGAGTTTGGTTCTGGCATCCTCTAACTACTGGTTAAATTCAACGAATAGAAGCTGGGTTTTAAGAGTTCCTCCTCCTTATTTATCTCCTCTGCTATCCTGCTCATCTCCTGTATTATGGCTTCTATAAGTGCATACATGATATTGACACTACATTTAATGCGGATCCCATCCCACTTCTTATATAAAGCCTCAGTGCTGATAGCAATGTTGGGCTCTGTTCCTCTTCTCAAATGCTTGGGAATTTGGCTATACTCAAGATACTGAGCGAGAGTTAACCCATTCCACTCCAAAAGGCAAGTCTCTAGATACAAGATTTTCAATAGTTTGCATTGTTCACTTGGTGTTTTGCTGGTGATAGACAAATCCTCATTTCCTTTCATAGTCTTAATCAACCTCTATCTCCCTGACTAAAAGAACAAAAGGTGCAAGTGCTATCAACACTCCCCCCAACTTCTGTAAAGTCATTTATTCCTCCCTTTAAGAAAGTTGTGGATGTATAAAAATGCAGTACAGGTAAGGGCTACAAGTACAAAATATGATATTGTATGTGACCAGTATAATACACATGAAAAGGTTTCTCAGTGCATAAGCACTAAATTGCTGTTTATAGCTTATGAACCTCTGTGGGATTCAGCACCTCTATCCACATTGCCAGCTTCAGAATGTGTTGTGGGTTCCTGCAAGCACTCACTATCCAATATTATAAATGATCAGAGGAACATGCATGGAGTACATAGATACATAGATGTTGATGGCAGATAAGGGCCTATGGCTCACCTAGTCTGCCTATTTGTGCATATAACTGTGCTTATTCAAGCCTCCCCAGTACTAGGTTGTCCCCCTACCCAGACTACCAGGATCCCCTGATGCCTATCCCATGCATTCTTAAATCCTGTAATCATTTCTGCTGCCTCCACCACTTCTGGCAGGGCATTCCATCTGTCCACCACCATTTCCATGAAGAAGTACTTTCTCACATTCCCCCCCTGAACCTCCCTCCATCCAGTTTCATTCCAAGTCCCCTAGTCTTGAAGGATCTTTTTCTGTGCAAAACTGTGTTTTCGTGCACCTGGCTCTTCCCTGTAAGGTAAGGTATTTATGTGTCTCAATCATACTCCCCTCCCCCCCCCTCCTCCTCCTCTCTTCAAGGGAGTACATATTTAAGTATTTTAGTCTGTCCTCATAGGTTAGATGATGCAATTCTTGCACCATCTTGGTTGCCCTCCTCTGAACTGCCTCCACCCTGTCTATGTCCTTACAAAGGTAAGGTCTACAGAACTAGAAAATGTGAATAGCATGGTGAAACCATGAGTATAGTGACTGCATAATTCTTGAGTGACCTTGATAATACAGTACACATGCACCCCTCATCTAGCATCAAACCCCTAACCCTTTTAAAGCTAGGACACATCAAGTGTACCACCTGAGGAGCATTTCCATTGAGAAAGTTCAAAATTGTGCTGCTCAGGGCCAGAAATGCCACCACACATGGAGTTAGAATACTTATTTACTTTATTTAACTAGCCCTGATGCTTCACTAATATGGCTTCTTCTGGATGCACTAATCAAAAATTTCAAACAATATACAACTAGGTTCATTCTTAATTATGTAATTTACATATTATTTAAACCGTAATGTTCATATAATGAACTGCCACATATTTGTACTTTTTCTTATAAGTCACAGCCCACCATGCCCATTACGGTACAGTATAGTAACGGCCTTTCCCTCCTATACCACGGTTCTGGAGCATGCCATGTGGGGCAATACCCCTTCCCTTCCAATGCCTGCTGGGGCTGTCCCACTCCATGTGTGATGCCCCCACAAGCTAGACTCCATGGCTGCCACACAACAGGCCCACCTATTAGGCCTGACCCCCCCAGCACAACATGCTAGACTCTTCCCCTGATTCAGGGGGCTTCTCTTGAGGTAGGTTCACCTCCACACTTGAAAGTGTGTCCTGCCTGAGAGGAGAAACCCCTTGAGCATTCAGTATCTAGGTCCCCTGTATCTGGTGCTGCCCCTGTGCCTGCTACTGCAGTAGCACTGTTGCTGACCCCCTTTGTCCTGCAAAACATTCCCAGGTCATTGTTTTTCTATTAAATAAACTTTATTGGTTTTTCCTATGTACAGACATATTGCATACAGGAGATCATACAATACTGTATATATGCTTGTTGAACAGATCTTCTGACCCCCATACAATATTGCGTTATCACATTTGGTGTCTGTAGCCTCCCCTTTGCCCCCCCATCCACCCCTACCATCCCCCTCTTATCCCCCTTCCCTCCCTATCTCCCACTGCCACAAATATTATCTTGACAATTGTGAGTACATATCAATAGGAAATCCTATTAAAAGTACAGGTTAACTCATAAAGGGGCATTAGTGTTAACCGTTAATGTATTGGGCTGGATTAATAACAAATTGTAAAAAGGATCCCAAAGTTGTTTGTATTTTCCCATTCTTTCGGTTAATCCCATGATAACATGTTCTGCCTGTATAGCAAACATAATTTCTTTATACCATTCAGTATAAGTTGATATTAGGGCATCTACCCAATGTCTAAGTAATACTTTTTTGGCACAAACAGATATCAGTGCCATGTATGCTCTTTGGGTTTTGCCCTAGAGAGTTGTGTAGTCCCCTAAAATACAAATTTCAGGGGTAAATTTGTCTGAGAGAGCTAGTAGTGGGTCCAGTCGGGATCTAATGCAATTCCATAATGGGGAGACTTTATCACATGACCATGACATATGCAGCAAGTCATCTTGGGCTTGAGAACACTTGGTACAAAGGTTAGACTGCAGGAAACCCATCTTAAATAATTTAACTGGATTATAATACATGTTATGTACAATTTGAAATTGTATGTATCTATACCTATCCCACTTGATGCATCTATATAGGTGTTTCCAAATTTTTAGCCAACATCTAGGGGGGGTCAGAAGTTGGAAGAGATTGATCCCACCAGTAAGTTCTCTGTCCTTCTATCCCAGCAATCATGGTCTGTAGGAACTTGTAAGTATATGAAATTAAGTGAGTAGATGGAACTGACTTAAGATATGGGGTTAAGACAGTTAGAAGGGGGTAGTCCACCTCCCAGTGCCAAAATACTGTATTAACATATGACTAATCTGCAAATACTTAAAAACATGAGTGGTGGTCCAATCATACTGACTATTAGCTTTCTGGAATTGCATCAGTTTCTGGTTAATAATTAACTACTCTACTCTTCCAATCCCCATATTGGGCCAAAAAGTATTAAGTTTTATTGGTTTACCAGAGATTAGCAAATTAGGATTATTGAAAAGGGGTTGTGTTACATCTTTATACCCATTAGTTCTTAGTAAGGTGTTAAGTTGGTATTGTGTAGCCAAAATAGCATCAAGCGGGGATCCACTCAGTTTATTTGGAAGATTTTTCTTATTCAGAACGGGGAGGACTTCTGGAACCATATCATGTAATGCACACAAAGATTTCTCAATTCCAAGCCAGAGAGGGAAGTACATAGAATCAGATGAATGTTCTGATGGAAGTATCCAGTACCTCAATCTAGTTAAGTGCATTGCAAGGTAATATAAATATAGATTGGGGGCTTGAAGACCACCATTATTTTTTGCCCGTGTAAGCTTACAATAGTCTATTTTTGATTTTTTCCCAGCCCACAAAAAAGAGTTAATAATTTTATGTACCTGTGTGAACTAAGATTTGGGTAAGTCCTAATTGTACATTTGTAATGGATATAATAAACGGGGTAACACATTCATTTTTATTGTACTCATACAACCCCAAAGAGATAAGGGTAATAGGGACCAACGCTTAATATCCTCCTGTATGTGATTTAGGGTGGCATCAAGGTTAAGCTTTTTCATTATTTTAGGGGAAGGGTGAAGGAAGATAACCAGATGTTTAAGTTTATCTGATCTCCACTGTAGGCCCAATTTAATTATCTCTGTTTTTTTTAAATACTGATTAAGATGAAATACTTCCATTTTATCCAAATTCAATTTGTAATTAGAAATCAAACTAAACTGCGATATTAATGCAAGTGCAGCTGGGAGGGATTGCGAAGGGGATGAGATATGTAGTAAGATATCATCCGCGTATACAGAGAGTTTATATTTTGATTTCCCTATTGCAATCCCTGATATTAAGGGTGAGGAAATAAGTTTCCTAATGAGGGGTTCAAGAAGTAGATTGAATAAATATGGTGAGAGGGGGCATCCTTGACGAGTACCTTGTCTCAAATTAAAGGGTGTGGAAAGTACTCCATTGCAGTGGACTCGTGTGGAAGGAGAGGAATACAATATTTTAACCCATGTGAGAAACACTGGCGGAATACCATATCTGGGAAGTAGAGAAAATAAGTATTCCCAGGATACCCTATCAAAAGCTTTTTCTGCATCCAAGGAAACTAAAGCAGCCGGAGTGAGAGAATCCTTAGACACAGAAAATAAGTAAGCCAACTTCCTGAGATGGTTGGTTGAAAGTCGGCCCTTAACAAATCCTACTTGTTCTGCACTAATTAAAGAGTCCCAGACCCGGTCCAATCTTAACGCCAAGACCTTGGCCAAAATTTTGAGATCCACATTAATAAGTGAAATAGGCCTATAATTATGTACAACTAAGGGGTCCTTCCCAGGTTTGGGCAATACTACAATAGTGGCTTGGGTTAAGGATTTATCTGAAATACCATTTTCATAAAAATATTGAAAGGTATTTAAAAGAATAGGTGCTAGTGTATTTTTTAGGGCCTTATAAAAATTAGGTGAAAACCCATCTGGGCCAGGAGATTTGTCCAATGTAAGTGAGTCAATAGCTTCTGGTATCTCTTTTATTTCAATCAGGGCCTTTAGTATAGAGGATTGTGCCTCAGTAAGTGTTTGCAACATAACATCAGTGATGTATAGGCCGAACATTTGTTGGGAAAAGGAGAAGTTAGTGGGAGTGTATAAACTCTCATAGTAAAGTTTAAAATTTTCACAAATATTTTTGGGTGAGGTCAAAACTATACCAGTGGGTGATTGGAGGGAGGTCACTATATTGTCAGAGACCTGGGATCATATTCTAAGTGCTAATAGTTTTCCTGCTCTTTCCCCCTGATCGAAGTATGTTATTTTAGATTTAAGCATGAGAAATTCAGCCTTTTCGGTCAGCAAGTGATTATACTGGGCTCGAAGGGATTCAGCTTTTTCCCAATTTACATCAGGGGACAAAGCTGAAAGGTTTGCTTCCGCCAGTGTGATCTGGTTGATTAGGGAAGAAAGAGCCTGATCCCTTTGTTTTTTACATTTGACTGCCAAATGTATTAATTCACCCCTTAGAGCGCATTTTAGTGAGCACCACAAGATGTCCCTTTTGGGCATGGATGGGGAGTTATCTGTCATAAAATTAGAAATGAAGGATTGTATATGTTGTAGTTGATCTTCGATTTTATAATCTGGTTATTAACCCTCCAAAGTTTATCTCGCTGAATATTTGAAGCAAAATCTATAAATAACTGAACCATTTGGTGATCAGATATAGTTTTCGAGGAGTAGAAAACTGATGTGATACCAGGAAGGCAATCACTACTGACTAGAAAATAATCAATATGAGAAAATATATTGTGAGTAGGTGAATGGAATGAATATTCTTTCTTGGTTGGGTACGTAATTCGCCAGGGGTCGACTAAACCTACTGAGTGCATTAGTTCCATCTGAGCTTTTTGACCTGGAGAAAGCGATATTTTAGAGGGTCCCATTCTATCCAGACTATTTGACAACACTTGGTTCCAATCCCCTCCTACAATTATTGGAATTGTGCACCATGGAGCCAACATTGACATAAGATCTATGAAAAATTTTGGTTAGTCAGAATTAGGGCCATAAATAGAGCCAAGAATGACCTCAGAATGGCCTAATATAACCCGTAATATAACATAGCGGCCTTCCAAGTCTGAGATGTCCTGTAACAATCGAAATGGGATTTTACGAGCAATTAAATTTGCAGTTCCCCTTTTATGGGAATTAAAACCAGATCCAAAAACTTGTCCCACCCAAAGCCTACAGAAGTAATGCACTTGAGTGGGTAAAAGATGTGTTTCCTGCAAGAAAACCACGTCTGCTTGTATATTACGGAGATGTATCAGTATTTGCATTCGTTTCACTGGGGTTTGTGCCCCTTTAATATTCCATGCACAAAAATGATACCCTAACATTTTTAGCTGTCTATAATAATGTTATGTTACAAATTTGTGGAGGCAAATGAAACCATTAAGTGATGTTACCATTTCACTTCTGATATTTGTGGCAGTACCCTCCCTCCCAAAAAATATTTTTTAACCCCCTCGCCCATCCCCCACCATCTTGAAAAAATACACCCCACAGCTTACCCTCCTGAGCTTCACATAAACAAACCAGTAAAATAGCCATCTTGTTCACAAAATGCCCCATTAATTGTGGAAGCCCAATCCCCCTTTGCCAAGACGCGAATGTTCCACCCAGATTAGCGTATCCCGACTCGTCCTCTCCTCCCCCTCAAAAACATAAACATCAAACAGTTTAATTGAGGAATGTTCTTCTTCCCCTGCTCTACCTTTCATAATGAATAGACCTACGTGATACCCCATATTCCTATTAGCTTCTAAACTCAAGATTGTGATAACCCTGCCACAATAAAGCCCCGATCTATGTATTTATTTTTTATCAGCCTTTCGAGGCTTTAATAATCAAAATAACTTCTTTCTTGTCACCCGTCCTCCCAGTCCTCCCCCCCAATTAACTCCAACAGCTATTCCCGTCATATTCAGGGCTTAACCCTGAACTCATTAAACCAGACAATTACACAGCCAGTAAAAAGTCTTTTGTGTCTTCAATGAAGTATAACACAGGCCATTGCATTCCCGATTTATGTAATGGCATCTGATATGAAGATCTCTATAAAGTTCCACGTTTGAGTAGTAAATGAACTATTAAATTTTCCCTCTCCCAATGTCCAGATGTTGTCCCACAATCAAGATGTGAGAGGTAAACAAAAGAAGACACCATGCGGGATTTGAGAAAAAAAAAAGAGCCTTGCGGTAACTGGTGTGACCGGCCATAATGTCCATCAATGCTTCAACTTAAAGAAAAGCCAGTATCAATTTAACCGGGAGCAAGGCCATAATACTAAATTCGAACTAATCTTTATTGCTCGTTAATGAACTTCCAGGCATAGTGGATCCACACCGAATGAATCCCCCACCAAAAAAAAGGGGGGGAGGGGGAGGAAAGGGGCTTTCAGCTGTTGGTCCATAAATAGATAAGGGGTCCGGAGAAGAGGTGTATGTAATTTGAGCAAATTACAATAACTCTCCCATCAACAAACACCACTGTGCAGAGTAGCCAGACCAGTAAGCCCTCCTTCATATACTCAACGATGAGTAAACAAGTCAGGATACATAGTGGGTAATTCTTCAGCTGCCGGGTTTGCCTCTTCGAAGCTTCTCCAATTATCCTGATGCTGCACCATCAATTTAGCCAGGTAAATCATCTGAAATCGAATACTAGCCGCTATCAACTTTTTAATGAAACTATGATAGGCAACCCGCTTCTGTCTGACGCTAACTGGCAGATCTTGAGAAAATCTGAGCTGGGCATCTTCCCATTTAATCTCTTGCAGCTATTTAACTCTCCCTAAGATGTACTGTCGGTCAATATAACTTAAGAGCAGAATAATAAATGACCTAGGCTTAGCCCTTGGGGGAGGTCGAGGTTTCAGTGAGCAGTGGGCCAGCTCTACCTGATACACTGTAGATTGTGGTGGAGGACCTGCTATCTTGGCTAGAAGCTTCTATGTGAACTGAATTATGGCTGATCCTTCAGCTTCTTCAGGCAACCCAAAAACAACGATGTTATTCCTCCTGTTCCTCCCCTCCAGGTCTTCTAGTTTACTCTCTACTTTACTCAGCCTCTGCCTTAATGTCACCACTTCTGGCTCCAACCTTATCTGCCAATTTTCTAATGAAGATGTACAGGCAGAAACATCCGAGATTTTCTTGTTCGTTTCTCTCAATTCCGCCTGAAAGTTCTTCAGGTCCAAAGCGAATTCTTTGAAGGAATCTTTAATGCTAGCCATTTCTGCCAGGAATGTGTCCTCTGACAGGGGAACAGAGTTGCTAGCTGACACCGCTGCCTTGTTGGGGGTTGCAGTCTTTGTTTTGGTTCTCTTCGCCGACTTTTCTGGCATCTGCGGCGGTGTCTGGGCCGGGAGAGCCTGCTGTATTTCCGTATCCATTTTTACACCCTTGGATATTAAAAACTGCTTCTTTTTGCTTCTCTCAATTTCTCTTCACTTCAAACCGGTGTTAGCGATGTTTAAATGACCAATCTAGAACAAAAACTTGCTAATTTTATTGGTTTTGGAGAGTTCAGGGGGAAGTCAAGTCGGAGAACATCTGCTCAGGCTGAAAACATCACATGATCTCCCTAGTCATTGTTGAATCTCCTGCAGGTGCTCTCGGTTACTCAATTACTCCAGGTGCCCTCCCAATGTTGGTGTGGCAGCATGAGTGACCAGAGCAAGTGTGACTTTGGCATCCCACTGCTGGGTTCCCAGTGCCTTGGTACAGAGATCTGGTCTTTGCCCTAAGAATGTCTTGGTGTTCATGGGGCTCCAATCTATACCATGCCAGCTGTAGCACCTGCTCCTGAGACATAGAGAGTGAGCAAAGAACAGTGAGTCAGAAGATGAGGGTAGCCATACTGCTGGCCACCATTGTCCTGAAGGGCTGAGGAATGCGGCTCAGACCCCCTAGCCTCTGAGGTGACCAATCCTTTTGAATGCAAACTACTGGGATGGTGCTGTTGAAAGTGAGGTACCAAGCTGAGAAAAGCTCAGTTGTGATGATGTTGGCACCAGGCCAATAGAGGACATCTGCAGCTGGGACTGGGAGCCAAGCTGAAAATGGGCCTTCTACTGTCCCAGTGGCTATCTCCTCCTAAAAGCTTAAGGTGCATCATTTTTGCTGTGTCTGTGGACAGTCTCTGGCTAACCACCCCTCCACCCAGTCTGGGCCCTGATATGTTATTATATAAAATGAGCAAGGAAATCCCTGTGTCCTTATTGGCTGAGACTTGGTTCTAGGCATGGCAGTAAGAGAGTACCACCAATGGCTAAAAGCAAGTCCCTGCCAAACAGGGTAATTCACAGAATTCATAAGCCACTTACTTCCTAATTTCCATCACAAACAACATGGCTGCAGCCTTTACTCATATATAAAAACCCCCAACTAGACCCTAAAAATAAAAGTCTATTAAATTAAATAAAGTAAGTAAATAATTTAATGTTATTTACACTCATGAACCCCCAACCCACATACACAAATTTTAAAAATCAAGTACTATTCAGAGTTTCGATGGCTGGTGTTTCCTTGATAACCATTAAAAATTCCCCTCCTATCCCTACCACTTTGCCAGAGAACTCCCTGCTCCTTACCTGGCAACAGATAAAATTGAGGTTGTAGCTCCACTTGTGGCCTGTGTGTGTGTGTCAGTGGAACTCTGAAGAATTCTGAAATTGTGTATTCCATGTTACAATTCCTTGTGTGTGTGGGGGGGGAGGCATTCTATTACTGGAATAATGCAGAGCTTTGAATTCTTTTATTCCATGGTAAACAATCGTACAATGTTTTGTGTGTGAAGAAAGACAGAGGACTGACAGGTGAAAAACATCTGTGGAGGGACTATTTTACATTCTTTAGTAACATTTTAGTATATTTATTGTGGCTTTGAAAGCTTTTAGAATGTTCTTTTTTTAAAAGTTGCCTATGGGCCCATTTTATACTGTATAAGCAATAAGACATGACTGGATGTTGGTAATACTGAAATACATCCACACTAAGAGGCTGAAGGCACTTGGCCTGCAGCCTCGTGACTCACTATGCCCCAGGGTGTGCAGGTATCTCAGTACTCCCAACACCTAGCCATATCTTATTGCTTATCTAAACACCCATGCACAAACTTTCCCAAATTACCCCTGATGCCCGTTGTCTTCAGTATCACCACACCTAAGGGGTCATGCTATGCCATTGTTACAGCGATTCTGTAAAAGTTACTCAGGTACAGTGACACCGGTTCAGCGACAGCAGTTGGAGTAAGGTGGTGTTTTTGCTGACAGGTTGCTCACTTCGATGGTGTTGCTGCTGACAGGTATTTTTATGGGAGGCATGTCTGTTGTGTTCTGGAGCTAAGGAGCTGGGGTGAGTTCAAATGGTTTGGGGTGTGGGAGCTTTCTGGTATTTCCCAGTCCATGAGTGAGCCAACAGAACTGCATGTCTTGTCCTTCATGGTGTGTGCACTGTGGAGTTTGTTATTTTAAAATAGGAGAGGTGCGGTGGGGGGCAGAGCCCCCCACATTTACACTTCCACTCTCCTATGCATGTGGTTTCCCTTTTTCTTGCACTGCATTTTGTTGTGCACCGCTGTTGGTTGCTCGGGTGACCCTGTAGAAGCTGTCACTGCTCTGTTGTCACAGTGACAGCTGTCACTGCTTTTCTTGTCAAACCGGTGTAGTGGAACCAGGGGTAATTTTAGTGGTCTAAATTGCTGTTGGGACTCTTCCTTGTCTTTAATCCCTGCTGCCTCCTGTTATAAGTTGCCCCCCCCCCAATGCAGTTAACCAGTGGGTGGTTTTTGCTACAGAAGTACTCATGCTTGTACTGACAATTGACCATTGTTCAGGGACCCTATACTTAAAGCACAACTCATTCTATTTCTCCATGTCCTGGCCCTGCTTGCATTCAGGCTGCACCTTCATTACTGAAAGCCTGTTGTCAGTGAGCTGCACCCAGGGCTTCTGCATGTGGGTATCCACCCACAGTAGCATGTCGAGCTCCCCCCATTCCCTGTTAGGCTCAGACTGCAATGCTGATAGATAACTTCATCAAGACAGAGCCATGTGTTGCCTCCACCTCAAGGTAGGCCTTCAGTGCAGTTTTCCAATACTGAAACAGGTCCCTACATTGCTTGGTACTGTAACCAATGATCACGCTGGTGATGATCATGAAGGCCGAGATCCAATTTAGAAAGAATTTTCGACCTTGGCCTGCTTCTTCATTTCCCTCTTGTCAGTTTTCTTGTCCCCATCTACCTTGTCTGGCTACCTGTGGAGCATGGAGAACATATCCACAAATTCGCTGCAGAATTTGCTTCTGCACTTTCTCCTTCAAGTAGGCATCCAAGGGGGACACCATGCTGGCATATATATGCTTCTACAGTGTCTTGCTCCCTTAACGCATGCTCGAGAGACATCATCCCAGGGGCTGGAAGCCTTGCAAGGCTCACCAGCTGTGCAGATATACCCTTCAATGACCATCACAAGGTGGTTGAGCTGCTGCTTGAGTGAGGACCCCACAGTAGCAACCCCCCCCAATGTTGGTGTACCAGGGATGCAAGCCCCTGGCTAGCATACCGCTTCCAGCATTGTGCCAGCCATTGCAGCTAATACATCCCCTGGAAGCCTGAGGGGAATGTTACTCGACTGCCCCAGCTGTGAAAAGGAGTGACTTCGGCTACTAGGGCTCCTCCGAACACTAAACATTGCCCCAGGGCCCACACACCATCATACTATAACCCCTGGCCATCTCCGTGCTGCTTATCTGGCATAGTTGTCTTTTGAGCTTTCCTGACACCTTCCAGGGTCCCATCCAGAGCAGAGTGCTGCCTTGGCCCATGTCCTCCAACCCCTGATCTGTCCATTTTTTACTCAGAAGGCCCTCCCCAGTGGTAGTAATGGACCTCCAGTCCTGCTGAACTGGTCTTGTCCCACTTTCAACTGAGTCTGTGGGGCCACCAAGCAGAGGATTCGCCTTAGACAAGTCTGCTGGTGGAGGTATGGAGCCTGTATAGTCTGACAGCTGGGAACTGCTGACCTGGGGATCCACACTTTGGTGGTCCAGTGGTCAGGGGGCAGTGATGTCAGGATGGGCTAGAAGCTGCAAGCAGGCCTCAACCCACACTGGTGGGTCCTGGAGTTTCTACAGCAAGGCATCTGTTGGGAACCGCACACCCTGCTTCCACTCTGGGCCCATGTAGGAAAGGCTCTACTTGCTGGGTATTTTCTGTATTTATGTATGTATTAAATTTATTTTTGAATAAACTCCCAGGATGCACTACTGCCCAAGCTAGTCCTTGTCAGATATGGGGGAGTGAATGGCCACTTGTATTGTCTTAACCCAACATGTGCCGATGCTGGCCATTGCTCCTTGGGGTAGTTGCGGCTGACTGCCAGAGTAAGTGACCATGAGGGACTACTAGGCGACGTCACCATGTTAACCTACTCAAGCTCTGGCAGGTCGCTGTGCATGGAGCCTCTACAAGTCAGTAGCCATGGCAGGATGCAAACCTGGCTGAGAACTGCAGATGTGCCACTTGTATCCTTAAAATTGTAAGTCGCAGGGGCTGAGGATAACTGGCTGTACTTAACTATCCATTGGTGGTGGAGCCTTGCCTAACTGTGCCTCATTGTCCAGTGGCTGTGATTGGCTCCACACCTGCAACCCTACAATAGTCAGATCTGTGCAAAATGACCCTAAGTTGGAATGCTGGAGAATAGTACCTGAGTGTGGAGAGAAAGACTGCAAGTCAGCCATTTGGCAGTTCTGCCCAATGCCAAATTTGAGCTTTGACCTTTAAGAACTCAGTAACTATGGGGGAGAACTATGTGGAGGGAGCCCATGGTGCATGGTTTAAACATGGAAAAGAAAGCTGGCCACCCATGTGGCCACCCTGTTTAATGTCCAATCTGGCGACATAACTTTTACTGTGCTTGAACTATCAAACCGCGGCCATCACTGCCTCTGATCACTGATGATTCATCTCTAGTACCAGTGTTCTTGTCTGCACTAAGTTCAATCCCCATGGTCAGGGCACCACATGCTGGATACGAATCAGACTAGCCAGAGTGGACCTACCTAGCGCTCAGTAACTGAATGATACAGAAAGCAGCAATCCTGAGGTGAGCTGCACAGGTTTGGACAAGGGGAGTGAGATGGGAGGGAGGAGGGAGGAGGATGGAGGAGGTGTTAAAACAGATATGTTGGTATCTCTAAGCTACTGCCCTGACCAACATGAGGGCCAGAAAAGCAATTAAAAAGGGAAGCTGATCAGGTGAGAGGTAATAACAATGCTAGACTCAATACCTTGCTCCGGCCTCAAGATCTCCAATCCATCCTAATGGCTTGTCCACTTCCCAGCATGCAACTGCAGTCACAGAGGACTACCAAGATACGGAGCCTCACCAGCTACTAAGGTGGGAATGGCAACACAACTGGGGGTTCATTTTGTAAAGGAGAGCCCCCTCAAAAACTGCACCAAAAGCCCCTCCCAGTGCGCTATCATGTCCCCTACAACCCCATGGCACTAATTAAAGGCCCCCCAGCCCTTCTTCACTAACTGGACTCTGTAACCTAGACTGATGAAGCAAAAACACAAGTCTAAAAGTTGCCTACCTAACCTAACAGATGCAGCTAACAGTCTGTAGTGTCTCAGGCTCCTCAGCATCCCAGGTAGAAAGGCTGTTCCCCAGATGCCAAGGTTTTTCAACCCCTTGCACATCCCTCCTCTTTCATAGAAGCCTGCCCTGTTACCCATTCATGATTGGCTCCCTTGTCCTATTATCACTAGCCCCTGCCACCCTAGCCCACCTCCGACTTGCCACAGCCAGGTCTTCTTCCCCCTATCGAGGTCAGCTATGACATCTGGCCATCTGACAAGGAATGTAAAAGGGAGGAGGAAGTGAGTTTCCTGCCCAGTTGGTTGGGGGGGGGGGACTCCAACAGCCAAAGTCCCTTCTAGTTTAAATTCTCCTGGAAGAACATTACAGTTCTTCGAATAGGAAACTGGATTTTCAAAGCAGCAGATCAAAATACATTCTACACCTGTATCTTTGTCCATCCACTTGTACCCAACCATTCATAAGACCCATCCGTTCACAACAAAAGACTGTGATTTGAGATGATTGTTATTAAATATGAAGACAAAATGATACATATGGAAGAAATTAGACCATATGGTAGACGTTTTAGCAAAAAAGATATCAGTGGGCAAAAAGGACAAATACCGAAATAGCTGTTGTGAGATTAGTTTATCATGGCAACACATGAGGGCCTGCAAGAAACAACCCCGCACTTCAAATCTGCTGGATTCTTTGTCAGGTGGCAGGTGCTCAGGCAGACAGCACAGTTTAAATAGTGTGAAATTAATGGTAAGCTGTACAATATACAGACTGCAAGTCATGAAGCCATTACAAAATGCCTCTAAACAAACTCAATACGAACAACAACAAAAAAAATACGAAACAGCCAACGTGAAATGATGTGGTCATTCAATGATAATTTACTGTATAGAAGTGGGAGAATGATAAATTTATTGGTTACACAGTATTTAATTAAGCAATAAGGCACAACACGGTGTGTGTTATAGTGTAATAATGTCACAGCCCAGGTGGTTGACACATGAAGCATCAGCCCAAATGCATTCAACACCTGAGAAGTGGCATTATTACACAATAACACACATCCCTGGAGTGCCATTATTGCTATTATACATTTGCTCATTTATTAACCAAGAAAAAAGATTTAAAACATTTTAAAATAGTTTTTCATTAATTTTCTGATGTACAAGTATATCTTTTGAAAAGTCCACAATATTGTATTTCCCCACTATATGGTGGTGCTGGTATTTGCTGCCTGATTTCTCAATCTCAGCAGGTGTCATGGTGTGTGCTTTGTGTCTTTAGAAAGTGTTCTCATTGTTACAGTGCTTCCTCCTCCCCATCTATCAATAGTTTTTACAAGACAGCATCCCCCATCAGTGTATTCAGAGCAGCCATGTACAATTTAAACAATGTGGCCATTTTTAACTGTGGTTCTCAGTACTGGTGTAACCCCTAGGTGGAGCTATCCCAAGGGCTACTACCCCTGCCTGCATGGCTAGCTGCAGGTTAAGGGGCCTGGGTACTGAAATGGGTGCCTCCATCTGGAGGACAGGGTTGTTAGTAACAGGGCGAACCTGAGTACAGCCCTCCCGGACACTGTAACCCCCTCTTTCCATGCTAGTGGCCTAGACAATATGCAACAAACACTTTCACAGTAGCCCCTATTCAGTATACAACTCAGTAGGTAGCACACTCACCTCTGAAGCCAGGAGATCAGAGGGCTGTGGGTTCAGTTCCCACATATGGCACTTGGGTTAATATCCCAGAACTGACACTGTAGTGCAGCATGAAAGGGGTGCTGCACTTCTGAGGTGCCGTCTTTTGGATGAGATGTTAAACCGAGGTCCCATCTGCCTGGATTGGTGGTAGTTCAGGTGAATGTTAAAGATCCCATGGCACTTATCGAAAGTGTAGGGGAATTTCCCTAATATCCTGGTCAAATAATTTCCCTCATTCACTAAAAATACCACCAACAGCTTAATCTGGTTCAAGGTCAGTTGGCATTCATCTGTATCCCCTTCCCCTGGGTTGTGCCTGAAAATAGGCAGGATTTGTCTAGTACACAAACCCGGTCAACAAAAACTAAATAAATAAAATAAATTCCCCACATTGTTTACTGTACACTTACCACCAGGGCTGGTTCCACCAGTTTGACCCTGGAGACCCCCTGTAAAACAAGGTTAGGCACAGCAAATAACAACAGTACAGTGCTTTTGGTACAAACTGGAACCACAGTCAGATTAAATGGAAAAAGAGTTAGATCTGATTTATTCAGAGGAATTGAACAAGAGAGGGGCATGATCAGGTTGCTTGATTCTAAAACTGATTCAGTCAGGCAATAATGCATACACTTTTTGTCCCTGCACAGTCACATGCTCTGCGTACCCAGTTGGAAGTAAGGTGGGCTAGCCTAGAACATTGCCCGGGGTAGGCCGGTGTCGCAGCTGGTTGGAGCCCTGTGATGAAAGAAAAGGCATGCACAACCATACACAATTTGTAATCCGAAGCCAGGAGGCTCAGTTCATGATGAATAAACAAAACAGAAACATAGAAACAGAAAAATAGAGGTTGACGGCAGATAAGGACCACAAGGCCCATCCAGTCTGCCCATTTCTTTTTCTACCTTATAAATGTGCCATCGGCCTTTGCTCTGTCAGTGGTCTATCTAGTCATACTCATTTGTATTGCTCCTTTATGCCTATCCCATGCCTGTTTGAAGCCCTGCACTGTATTCATAGCCACCACTTCCTGAGGTAGGCTGTTCCATGCATCCACCACCCTTTCTGTAAAAAAGAATTTCCTCACATACACCCTTAATCGGCCCCCCTCTAATCTTATGCTGTGTCCTCTTGTCCTGCTATTTTTCTTATATTTAAACATGTTAGACTCTTTCACCTTGTTAATGCCCTTAAGGTGTTTGAATGTTTCGATCATATCACCTCTCTCCCTCCTTTGCTCAAGGGTATACATATTGAGCTCCATTAATCTGACCTCATATGTTTTCTGATGCAGTCCCTGCCCCATTTTGGTTGCCCTTCTCTGGATTGCCTCAATTTGGTTAATGTCCTTGTGAAGGTGTAACCTCTAGTACTGCACGCAGTACTCCAGATGGGGCCTAACCAGTGTCTTGTAAAGAGGGATTATTATACCCCTCTTATGACTTGTGATACCCCTACTAATACACCCTAATATCCCCTTAGCCTTACCTACTGCTTTAGAGATCTGCTTGGATGATTTCAGGTCATCGGTGATGATGATGCCCAAGTCTCTTTCTTCTTTTGTGACTGCCAGCAACTCCCCTCCCAGCCTATAGGTGGCTTCAGGGTTTCTCTTCCCTATGTGTAAGATCTTACACTTCTTTGCATTAAATCCCAGTTGCCACTCTTCTGACCATTTTGCTAGTTTATCCAGATCTCTTCTCATTCTGCCCACCCCATCTGGATCATCTACTCTGTTGCAGATCTTGGTGTCATCTGCAAACAGACACGCCTTACCCTCTAGTTCATCTGCAATGCCACTAATGAAGATATTGAAGAGGACTGGCCCCAGGACTGATCCCTGAGGTACCCCACTTGTGACCTGCATCTCTTCTGACTGTATACCATTTACCAACACTCTCTGTTTTCTGCCCGTCAACCAGTTTGCCACCCAGTTGACCAACTTCTAACCCACCCCAAGCCTACCCAGCTTATTTATCAATCTTCTATGTGGAACAGTATCTAAAGCTTTGCTGAAGTCAAGGTAGGCGACATCAACTGCTCCCCCTTGGTCCACCACTCTGGTTACCCAGTCAAAGAAATCTATGAGATTAGTTTGATAGGACCTTCCTTTTGTAAACCCATGCTGTCTTGGATCCTGTGCCCCTATGGATTCCAGGTGTTGCACTATCCTTTCCTTAAGGAGTGCCTCGTAATCTTGCCCACTACTGAGGTAAGACTGACTGGTCTGTAGTTTCCTGCCTCCTCCCTGCTACCACTCTTGTGGAGCAGGATCACATGATCCCTTCTCCAGTCTTCTGGGATCTCTCCTGTGCTCAGAGACTCACTAAACAGTTCTGCTAATGGCTCTGCTAGTTCCACCCTTAGCTCCTTAAGTACCCTGGGATGTATGCCATAAGGTCCCATTGCCTTGTCCACCCTGAGCTTAGCGAGCTCTTGTAGGACCCTTTCTTTTGTGAAGGGAGTAGTGCTCACCTCCCTCCCCACTGTATCCATGGTGCTGAACTGTGGGCCCTGCCCTACCTTCTCTTCAGTAAATACTGAGCAGAAGTATCTATTTAGAATAGATGCTTTTACAGGGTGCTCCTCCTAACATGCCCCCTTTTCTCCTTTGAGCTTAGCAATACCCCCTCTGGACTTTCTCCTTTCACTAATGTATCTATAGAAAGTCTTGTCACCTTCTTTTACTGTTCGTGCTAGTGTTTCCTCAGTTTGGGACTTTGCCTGCCTTACTGCCTTCCCTGCTTCCCTTAGGGCAGTTTGGTATGCCTTCCTATCTCCATCCCGCTGTGTTCCCTTATATTTCCTGAAGGCCAACCTTTCGGCTCTGACCTTTTCTGCTACTGTATTTGATAACCAAAGTGGTTTCCTTCTTCTTTTGCACTTCCTTTTCTGTTTAGCACAATGGGATGTTGCTTCAAGTATTGCATCCTTAATGCTTGCCCACTTTGCCTGTACTCCCCCATCTGTGTTTCTTTTTGCTAGGGCTAGCTTAACTCTGTTGGCCATCTTATCAAAGTCAGCTCCTCTGAAGTCCCATATTTTTGCCTTGGAATGGGATGATTTAGATGTAGTGGCCAAATTGAACCATACCATGTAATGGTCACTGGCCCCCTGGTGACCTTCTACCTGGAGATCTGTGATCCCTTCCCTGTTAGTCAGTACTAGAACTAGGATAGCCCTGTCTCTTGTGGGTTGTTGTATCAGTTGTTTGAGGCCCTCCCCCTGCAGATGACACACTTCAATTGAGCTGTTGTTGCAGGGAGCTACCCTGGTGTTTTCTCACTCTACCCAGTACAGGACACAGGATGGATGAAATGGAGACTGCAGGATGACTTGCTGGTTTTCCAGGAGAAGCAAGGCCCACATGATTCACCATGATGTCATTCCTGTTCATGATGGCTGAGCAGGGGGCTGATCCCCAGGCAGGTCTGTCATCGAGGGTCTTCTCTGTGGCATGAGTAGTTGGCTGGGCCAAAGTGTGGAGGCCCAAAGATGAATGCGGATTCAGTCTGGTAGGTGCTGGATGCAGCTTCCAGCAAGAAAGGCACAATTAAACAGTGGGGAACCAATTTGTGACCCACTAGCAGGTTACAGCACATTTACAATAAAGCAATCACCATACCACCAAGCGGATAGCAGTCCGGTCACAATATCAGTGTCTCTGAGCAAAACCGGGAATTCTATGGTGAATGGATGTCCTGACTGGCCGATTGCATATAGCAAATCTTCGATGTTCTTCAGGTTTAAATCTGGGTAGTCTTCAGTGGCTTTGTCACACTCCAATTCAGACACAGTCCAATTGCTAAGCCCTTCAAAGGTTTCCCTCTCGAGGGACAGCAGGCAGACAGGCCAAATCTCAGCCTTTCCACCAATCTCCCACGCAAACTATGCAGGAGCAGCTGCTCGAGTCACTTGAGCTGTTTTCTCTTCAAACTCTAACTCCAGACTGACACACTGCAGCAGACAGTTTGGGAATTTCCCTTCGGTCCAAAAGGTTTTGGTTGGTTGATCCATCAGTCTTTCAAAGCAAGGGCTCCCCCTTCAGATCCATTTAGGTGCCAAAGTGCAAAAACTACAATTCCTTCAGAAATTTGGTCCCACAAGACCCCTGGGGACTGACACTATTTTAGAGTCTCCAATGGTACTGACTGGTCCCAATAGGCAGTCCAGAACCAAGATGGTGGGGCAATACTGAAATGTACATGCTGCAAAGGAAGGCAGGTAATACAAACTACAATATTATTATTATTACAACAGAGAAACAGTAAACTGCCACAGTTTCTAGCAAGGCTCCCTCTGCGCAAATAGCGATGGCAGAATGGAGCAATAACACTGCAGCCCAGGTGGGACTTGAGCCTGAAACTACTTGGTCCCTACCCAGATTAATTTTACACCAAAGATAGGCAGCTCTTAAAGAGACAGGCATGGAGGCTAACAGGGCACTCACATGCAAACACTTTTAAATCGCTAGGACACAGAACACCGACCTGGCAGTGGGCAGTGTCAGTGGCTCAGTAGGTAGCACACTCACCTCTAAGGCCAGGAGATCAGAGGGCTGTGGGTTCAGTTCCCACATCTGGCACTTGGGTTAATATCCCAGTACTGACACTGTAGTGAAGCATGAGAGGGGAGTTACACTTCTGAGGTGCCGTCTTTCGGATGAGACATTAAACTGAGGTCCCATCTGCCTGTATTGGTGGTAGTTTAAATGGATGTTAAAGATCCCATGGCACTTATCAAAAAGAGTAGGGGAATTTTTTATTGAAACAAATAATAAGACAAAAACAGTATTACATCATACAACTGATAAGAAACAAAAATGAAACAGGTATTACAGCAAACAATTTTGTTGAAAAGAAAACAACCTATCTCCCACCCAATAAAAGAGCAGGGACACTTTGGAAAAATAACAGGTAAACTTTCTCAAATGAACAACAAAACAAAAAAACATTGTAATAAAGTTTATACAAAAATCCTAAAGGGTGAAAAAGCAATCAATAAAAGGAAAAAAAGGAAACATGTCAATTCAGAAAAGATACACTGAGCTATATACATAACATACTCTGTGATATCTCTCTCGAGTAACTCCCTCAAAAAGAATCAAGGGAAGGGATCTCCACCAAAATGCAATTAAGGATGGAGGCATTATCTGTTTTTCAGAAACATACAACATAGATATTTCTTTAGTTATTTGTTCCATTAAACCAACCAATAACGTCTGTTTTTGTTGGAGAACAAACAGGCATCTGTTTTGCCAGATGCACCACTTGAAAATGGCACAAATAACCATAAGAGTTCCAGGATAAAACAAACCCCATTCACCACCATATTTCCCATAAACCAATTCAGTATAAAACTTGTTAGCCAGCACAGGTAAGGACCACATTTGAGCTAACTGAGTCCATAAATGAGAAATATAAGGACAATCAAAAAATAAATGATTCATAGTTTCTACCTTACAAATACAAAAGTCCCTAATGCAAAATCTCTCTTCCAATCTTTTATGAGCATGATTCCCTCTGTCATTCAGTCTATCATGGCAGCACATCCATAAAGTATCCCACATTTTCTGTGGAATTCTACTATCCAACAATTGTCTCATGAAATGCTGTTCTTCAATACCAGATGGACACTTAAAACAGGGTTCTGTCAAAAAATTCTTATTTAGTACTGAAGAATAGAGAAATTTTCTATTTTGTAAAAAGGATAAGTGGAAAGACACATTCCATTGTTTTATCTTTTTATAACACTCAATGATATACCCAGGAGTCCCTGGAGGGATGTTAGAAAAGGGTTTCCAGTTTGTCGCTCTCCATTTATCCATAAAATACTTGGTCCTAGAGGAAAAACACTGAATCCAAGCATCTGTATAACCAGCCAGACTAGAGTAAATGTTAGCATGAAGAAACAAGGAAAAGAAAAATTAAAAAAGGATTTAACATATTTAATCCCGGTTTTTTAAGTGGCCAGTAGGTAACACATCTTTTAACCGGGTTTAGGCAACTGCCCCACAAAAGCTGAAAGCCAAAATTATACATGCGTGCTTCTAATCTAAGGGGAAGATGGAAGATGTAACAAACCAGTAAAAAAAATAGGGACAATAAAGGTTTTAATCATATGAACCCTCTTCTGCCGTGACATAGGATAAGACTTCCATTTTTGCATCTTTCCCTCATCAATGGAAAGGCGTTCTGACCAATTTTTTTCTGCAGCCTGTGAACCACCAAAATAGAGGTCAAGAACCTAAAAATTGTGGGGTTGAATATGAATACCAGCTATGTCCTCCTGTCCAAGGTGTGAAGTGTCATGCACAAGTGTTCCTACACTTTTGTGAGTGTTCAAAACTGACCCCGAAATTGAAGAAAAAGATTGAACAATAGAAAGGGCTTGCACCCCAGAATCATGATCCACAACCAATAGACAAAGATCATCTGCATAAGCCATAGCACTGGGGAACTCCCTTGCTGTAGTATCTTTAATGTGTCTAATAGTGACATCACAATTTAATCTTCTAAGAAGAGAGTCAATAGAAAAAACATATAAGAGGGGACTCAGGGGACAGCCCTGTTGTACCCCCCTTCTGATTTGAATGTGAGAACCTTTAGTTCCATTAACAATAGGGGTCATTGAGATATACTTATAAAGGATTTTAATCCATGAAATAAACTCCTGTGGAATGCTATACTGCTGTAGGACTGCAAAAAGGTAAGCATGAGGAAACCGATCAAAGGCTTTAGACTGATCCAGGGTAATAACATAGCCGCACATACTATGTCCATCAAAGACTTCCCGTATTAGTTTGAGGTAATTCAACCTAGATCTATGTGGAATTGTACAGGTTTGGGTATGAAAGATTAGAGACTGGGCTACTTTAGACAGTCTATTATTTATAACTTTACATAAAATTTTCCAGTCAGAGTTCATGAGAATGATGGGATGCCAGTTATCCAGGTTTTCTTTATCATTCACTTTATAGAAATAAATCAGGTTACTATCAGCAAGAGAAACAGGTACTAGTAATATACCTTAAACAATGATATTAAAAACTGTAGTTAAATGAGATAACAGCACTATTTGAGCCTTTTTATAAAATTCATTAGGAATGCAGTCTGGTCCCGGAGTAACATTACATCGTAATTGACCAATAACAGCACTAACTTCATCTACTGTAATAGGATGTATCAAATCATTAAAATGATCAGCCGATAACTGCGGGAAATCTATATGTTTGAAGAATTTCTCCCAGTCACATGGTGGAAAATCTCGACCATACAGGTTTTTAGTGTGAGTGGAGACTAATTGCAAAATACCATGATTATCTGAAATTCTAATACCATCATGTATAACCATAGAAGGAATATATTTTGTATGTACTTGTTGGTTACAACTATCATAAGGGTTAATAACATTGGCTGACCCCTTGTGGCCATATTTTTGTTCTAGAAATAACAAAGTGGACCTATTGTACTGACAAGCATACATTTCCTGTTTTAACAGGTGGATCTGTGATGAATAATCCAAATTAAATTCTGTTTGCCAGGAAAGTAACCTTTGCAGGTGTCTCCTTTTATCCAAATAAGTCAAGTATTGTGTTTTAGAGCAGGATTTCACCAATCTCTGACAAAAGCATTGGATTTCAACCTTTGTCTCTTGCCACCAAAAAGTGACGTTGTCAAACAAGTCAAACACAGACAGCTTATCCAGTAAAACCTTGTACAATTCCTGCCAACCAGAATCTTTACCCAGAACTGTAATATTCATTTTCCAGAAATTATAAGATTCTGGTTTGTTAAGGGGGCGCCCTAAAGACCGAACAACCAGGCTATGATCTGAAGCTTCACAAGGGATTACAGTGTAGTGCAGACCTAGTAACCATTTGGAAATAAAAAAATAATAAATTCTAGGATGCATAATTTCCTTCTCAGAAATCCTGCCCGTGCCAGGGCTAGTGGGGAACACAAAAGGAAGATTAGGGAGATAAACCAGTGGCTCAGGGAGTGGTGTGAGGCCAGAGGGTATGGGTTGATGGGGGATTGAGGGGACACCTGGGAGGACAAGGAGCTGTATGCTAGAAATAGACTCCATCTCAATTTGGAGGGGAGGGGAATCTTTAAGTTGAAAATAGAGGGGTTCATTGGTGAAAGGTGGGGTTTAAACTTGTGAAGGGGGAGGGATGGGAGAGAAGGCTGTCAAGGGGGTGCCGATAAAGGAGGGACTCTGTCTCCACCCCCCTGGGGAGCTGGAGGATTGCGGGAAAAGGCAGACTGGTAAAGTGCAGATCAGGGGAAAACAGAATCCTGATGGGAACACGAGCAGGGGAAATGGAAGTATAGGGAAAGGGTGGAAGGTAGTCCTGCTAAATGCCAGAAGCGTGGGAAATAAAATGCCTGAGCACCAGGCGATGCTAACTGAGGGAGCAATGGATGTGGCAGCAGTCACTGAGACCTTGGCCACTGCAGGACACGACTGGGACCTGAACCTGGAGGGTTACACTATGTTCAGGAAGGACAGGGGGGAGGGAAGGGAAGGGGAGGAGGGGTAGCAATGATAGTCAAAAACTGCATTGGCATAGGGGGAGTAGAGGAGGCGGAGGGAACCATGGAGGCCATTTGGGTCACCTTGATAACAAGGGGGGGGCAAGAGAGTAAAAATAGGAGTGGTGTATAGACCCCCTGCCTTGGCGGAGGAGCTAGAAGAGAGTTTGGTGGCAGATGTTGGGAGACACTGCAGACTGGGCAGAGGAATGGTGGTGGTGTTGGGGGACTTAAACATGCCAGGAACAGACTGGGAGACTATGACATCCTCTATGACCAGGGAACAGAGGTTGTTGAATGTCTTTCAGGACGCATTCCTAACTCAGCAGGTGGAGGAACTGACCAGGGAGGTGCGGGTACTGGATGTGGTCCTGGCAGACAGTGACCAGATTGGGGGCCTGGAGGTAAGGGACCCATTGGCGGGGAGTGACCATGCCACAGTCTGGTTCTGCCTGGACCTAGGAGGGCTAGAAGGCTGCACAAAGACGGAGGTAACTGACTTCAGGGGGACAGATTTTAAGGAAATGAGAAGGATCCTTAAGGAGCATTTGGATGTGACTGGGTCAGACATGGATGCTGACAGTAGGTGGGAAATCATCAGGAGAGGGGTACAGGATGCTACCAGCACCTGTGCAAGAGTAAGAGAAATGCGGTAGGGCCGAAACCCCTGCTGGTGGACCAGGAGGTCCAGGAGGTGGTGCGGGAAAGAAGGCAGCCTATAGGCAATTCAAGTGCTCAAGGATGAAAGGGATCGAGGGGAGATGAGCTGATGGCTAGAAGGCCACTAGGGTGGTGAAGGCGCTAAGGCAAGGAAGGAGCAGAACCTGGCCAGGGAAATTAGGAGAGGGAACAAGGGGTTCTTCAGATACATTGGGGAAAAACGAAGGGTGAAGGGGCAGATTAGCAGGATTAAATCAGGGGAGAGATGGGCACAAGACCCGGGGGAGCTGGCTGAGGTACTAAATGAGTACTTCACTTCAGTTTTCATCAAGGAAAATGGGGGTGCTGCATCATACATGGGAGGAGACAGAGATACTGAGGAGGGGGGGACCCTTACCGATCGGTGGGTCTGGGGAAAGGGGGAGGCATCACTGGCAGGAGGGGGGAGGGCTAAGCAGGGAGAAGAGGTACCGGAAGTGGAAATCACAGCAGAGAGAGTGAGGGAAGCCCTCAGCTCCCTTAAGACAGAGAAAGCACCGGGGCAGGATAAATTACTCCTAGAGGGCTGAAGGAACTTGCAGATGTCCTGGCGAAACCCCTGGTGGAGCTTTTCACCATCTCTCTGAGGACAGGGTGGGTGCCCCAGGACTGGAAGCTGGCGAATATAGTGCCTATCCACAAGGGGGGATCAAGGAAGGTAGCAGGGAACTACAGGCCTGTCAGCCTGACATTGGTGGTGGGCAAGGTGATGGAGGTCACTGTCAAGGAGAGGCTGGGGGGGACCTGGAAAAGTCAGGGTGCCTGGACGATAGACAGCATGGATTTGTCCTGGGGAAATCGTGTCAGACAAACCTTGTGGAGTTCTATGACTGGGTGATGAGTGTCTTGGACCTGGGTAGACCAGTGGACGTCCTCTTTCTAGACTTCAGCAAAGCATTTGACTCTGTTCCTCACGTGTGCCTGTTGGATAAGCTGGGAGAAATGGGAGTGGGGAACCAGATAATCAGATGGATAGGCAATTGGCTCCAGGACCAGACCCAGAGGGTCATAGTTGGCGGGATATTCTCAACCCCAAGGAGGGTCATTAGTGGGGTCCCACAGGGATCAGTCCTTGGGCCCCTCCTCTTCAACGCCTACGTCTCTGACATAAGGACAGAAATCAGGAGTGAGATGAGTCTCTTTGCGGATTACTCAAAACTGGGGGCGGTGGTGGATGGGGAGGAGGGGAGGGTGGCCCTACAGGGGGACCTGGAGGCTCTGGAAAGATGGTCTAGAAAGTGGAAGCTGAGGTTCAATGCAGGGAAATGCAAGGTACTCCACCTGGGGGCCAGAAACCCAGGCCAAGTGTACACCCTGAGGGGGGAAATGCTACAAGTCTCAACGGCTGAGAAGGACCTGGGGGTGGTGGTGGATGTCAAGATGAACAACTCGGAGACTTGTAGTAGGGAAGCAGCCAAGGTCAACAGGATGCTGGGATGCATCGCTAGGGGGATCACTTCCAGAAGGAGGGAAGTGATACTCCCTCTGTATAACTGCTTGGTGAGGCCACACCTTGAGTACTGCGTGCAGTTTTGGAGGCCACACTTAAAGAGGGACATTGCCCTCCTGGAGATGGTCCAGAGGAGGGCAACCAAAATGATTTGGGGCTTGGGGGACAGGACCTAAGAGGAGAAGCTTGAAGAGCTAAATATGTACACATTGGAAGAGAGAAGGGACCGGGAGGACATGATAGAGGTCTTCAGGTACGTGAAGAGGTTAAATAGGGGAGGAACAGTCAGGGTGCTTCGAAGGAAGGAGAAAGGGGCCACTAGAGGGCATGGGTGGAAGCTGGAGGGGGGAAGATTCAGGGGAGAAAGGAGGAAGGGCTACTTCACTGAGAGGGTGTTGGAGCCATGGAATGCTCTGCCTTGGGGGCTGGTGGAGGCAGAGACAGTGGAGGGGTTCAAGAGGGGGTGGGACAGGTACAGGGGAAGGGTTCTGAAAGCAAAATCCAATGCAGCAAGAATATCCGGAACTGGGAAGGGAGAAGCCAGAGGAGGTGAGGGGGGGCAGCAAGGTCAGCACCCAGGGTGGAGGCTGACTAAACGAGCAGACATGAAAGACCGTTAGGCCTATTCTGCTGGCATTTTAGTATGTTAGTGGAAAACCTTCCTGAGTGAAATGTGTGCTTGGGAGGATGAGGCCCAAATGTAGCCCCATCTATTAAAGAAGCTGTTGTGTATGGGGAATTTAGGAAATTGGAATCATATAATTTTTGAGTAGATCCAGTTTTGTCTGAGAGTGTAAGGATACAATTAAAGTCTCCCCCAAAAACTATAGATTTAGAGGAATGCAGAAATGGTTGAATAGCCTTCAGGGTGGCTATCTGCTGGGTCTTGACTTGAGGATTATAAATATTAATTCATCTCCATTCCTGAGCCTGTATAACAACATCTAATATAAGAACCCAGCCTTGAATGAAATCCACAAGCCTAAGAATCCAAACCTCTAAGTTATGGAAAAGAATAGCCACCCCAGCACATACATCTTCAGAAAGGGACCAGTAGGACAGAACACCCCCTCCAATCAGATGCAGCTTGACCAGTCTCTCTAAGAGAGTGAAATCTAGTATCCTGTAAAAAAATAATGTGAACAGTAGAGGTTGCTAACACAGAAAAAATGGTGCACCGTCTTTTGGGGTTTTTCAAACTATTCGTATTTAAAGTGCCAAAAGACAGCCCATCAACCATTTAACAAACAAACATTAAAAAATCAATACTTTTTTTTGCCTTTCTCAGGACACTTCATTTTACACCTTTTTTTCTAGAGGTTCCAGAATCACTAGACAATTGGTCAGTATAAGTAAACCGGTCATGTTGACAGGAGGCCACGGAGCAAGCATCAGAATCCTCCTCCGTCTCGGTGACCTGTTTTCACTTATACAAAGGTGTAAATTTATTTCTAGAGCAAAAATTAGATTCCCTTGAAACTTGAGTGCTCTTAGCCCTACTTTAGTAGCCTTACTATGGGTTTGCCTCCAAGTACCAATCTGTACCCAGTCCGAGTCTTCAGAAGAGGGCATTACATCCCTCTGAGCAAACTCATTGGTCAGGGTTGAAGTACTAGGCACCAGACCTGGAGCTACAGATGCCATAGGGGCTACCAAATCAAAGCGAGGAGATGAAGCCACCTCCTTATGAGAGGCATCCACAGTGGGCTGGGACCCAAAGGTTCTGAATGGGAAACAGCTGGGGCAGGGACTAAAGACTCCGAGGAAAGCAAACCGGGAGGTTGAACAGGCTGCTGTTCAGAAAGAGGTCTGAACTGAGGCCTGGTCTGTGCATTCTGTTGTTCTTTGGAAACCGTGTCATCCTGATCCTCTTGAGACATCCCAGGGGCATTATGAGAGGCCCAAGGGCAGTCACGGTAGGAATAGGACATATCCTCACATAAATTACAATAAATAGGCCGAGGGCAATTAATACTAACATGCCCAGAACCCAGACACAGTGAGCATTTCAGCTTGTTACAAACATTACTCAGATGAGTCTGTGTTCCACAACGAAAACATGACTTAGATTGGCCAGGATAAAAAATGAAACCTCTATCTCTGCCTAGATAAAAGCAGCTAGGCAAATGCTGACTAGACCCATTAATCAGTGGGAGCTTCACCTGCATTTTCCAGCCTCCCATCCAGAACTGCTCAGAGTCAATAACAGGCTCAGGCAAACCTAGAATGGTGCATTTAGAGGATAACCATCTAGTAATATCAGTTACTGCAGCCCCTTTGTTTTTGAACAAAACAGTAATAGTTTTAATTACGGATTTCGTGAGGGAGGTGGCAAGCAAGGGGGACCATAAAGGAATATGTTTAACCTGCTGATACCTATGCCAGAAAGTTTCTAAACCTGCAGAAGTTTTGAAACTTAAATCAAAATTATTATCCCCAGAAGTATGAATTAGGGCATATATCTCAGATGGCAAAAACTAAACTGGATTTTATCAATGTCTTTCTGACATAAATTCAGTCAGGAAATATGTCAAGTCCACCCCTGTATCTTAAACGTATGGCATTCCTTTGTTTGGCCTGTTCCGGGGAGGTATGGAATAGGCCAGCATAAGTCCTTCCACCCTGGCGTCCACCATGTTGTCCAGGGGCTGTATCATTCTGTGCATGTTCTCCACTCGGATTTGGGCCCCCATGATGTAAAAAATCCCCATCTCGAAGTTGCGTTGTATCCTGCAATCGATCTTGATGGACATTTTCAGAGCTAGGAATCAGGGTAACAGAGTTTACAATAGGAAGGGAATTAGGGGACTCATTGCTTTGTATAGCAGAAAATATAGACTCCATGGACCAAGCAGTCTATGTAGTCGAAATTATGTCGTTCCCCACAGTCTGCAATCCAAGTTCAGTAGGTTTAGCGCTGACAGTAGACCACACAGGATTTTGTGTGAGGCATAGTTCATGAGGGCTCTCAAGAGGATCTGATATATCAGTTATGGTACCTCGAGAACCAATACCAGTATGAGTCGGGGAAGATCAAGTGTTAGTAGCAGTAGATTTTTCCCATCCAGACCCTTTTAGGGCTTCAGCAATGGTAATATCGGTAGCCAAAAAATGGTTATCAAAATCCTGGTAGCTACGTTGTGGCCCAGAAGCCAAACTGGCAGTAGGAGTCCCAGGGTTTATAACAACAGATGGGGATGGGGCCGAGACCAATGTAGCAAAAACAGGGGGAACTTTAGAAGTAGTAGGATTGACCACAGTAGGAGTAAATACAGTAGACTGTAACAAACAAGGCAAGTCAGAATTCAAAATAAGAGTAGTACCTGCAGTAGAACCAGCAGCTGGAGGGGGATACAAAACTGCAGACACCCTGTCTTGCAACTGTTTCTGTTGAACTACCTCCTCCGGTAGTTGTAAAGGAAAAGCTGAAACTGTTTCTTCTCCCTGATGCCAAACCACAGGTACAGGTAGGATATCCAAAGAATAGACATTCAAAATATCAAAACCATCTTGAGACTCTAGGCACGCACTGCTCGGTGCTCTAAAACTGCCAGTCTCCATAGAGACCGCCGCAGGTGGACTTTCAGATGGCGGCATACACTCAGAGAAAGGCTTTGATGAGGCTGCATCATCTCACAGCTGATCCATGTCAGAAGTCATCAGCACTCCAGTGACAGGAGAAGCTGCAGAAAAACATACCTTGGCTTGAGCTGAGGAACCACCTGGTGTAGACGAAACGGTAGAACAATGAGCTGAAAGGTTCCCAGTAGGGTTCAATTGTAAAGCATTATCGAAAGAGAGTTCCAAAGCTGCACTGTGTCCTGAAGCAAGACTGGCTGAAGACTGAGCACTTGCAAAAACACTTTCGTCCATGTTGGCCCCTTGTAGAAGGAAGGTAGAGGAGGAAACCGACTCTCCCACCTCCAACACGTCTGCACCATCCGACGCCGAACTCCGAGTGGCCATTACATTGAACCGCCAACCCCCCTACCGATAGAGTAGGGGAATTTCCTCGGTGTCCTGGCCAAATTTCTCTCATTCACTAAAAATACCACCAACAGCTTAATCTGATTCAAGGTCAGTTGGCATTCATCTGTATCCCCCTCCCCCGAGTCATGCCTGAAAATAGGCAGGATTTGTCTAGTGCACTTACCTGGTCAACAAAAACTAAATAAATAAATAAATTTAGGCAAGCCCAAGGAAGAATTTCAGGAACCCCCATTTGTAGGGGGGTTACACAGGGAAGAATGGTGCTGAACTCTCCTTGCAAATGCAAGACAGTAGGAATGAAAATGTCATTTTGGCTTTAGTATGCAAATGGTTGAGAGGGGCTGAGATGACAATGGCAATGACAGTGATTTTTTTTTTATTAAATACAATAAGCCGAAGTGGAGCGGGTGACAGTGGGACACAGCTGAGGCTGAAGTGTTGCACAGCACAACATTGATGAGCTGGAGAAGAGCATAACACCGCTGACCGTTGTAAGTGCTGTGAAAAGTTATGGTGCTTTTTTAAACTGCAACCAAACTATAGTTTTTTTCATAAGGAGGGCAGTTTTGTATACAGGACAAGAGCAATCTGTACTGAGAGGGTACTATGAAGCTGTGTCTGATCACACTTCATAGCAGAAGCCATTTAGAGCAGCAGTAACTTGAGGAGTACTAGGGCGATTTCTGAGTGTGTTATCTGGTCATATTTATGCCTGGACTTCATATACTGATGTTATCGCCAGATAACATCACTGTTCCAGGAGCACACTGATTAATCAGAATACTGGAAGTTTTCTTGCCATTGTATAATTCAATGTAATAAGGAAGAAGCAGATGATTTAAAATACATTGTTCTAACTTAACAACTGCATAGAAACAACAGGGACCAAGCATTTGTCAATGCCGAATGTTGCTTGCTTCTATGTGCTGTTTAGGTATTTAGAAGTCATTGGAGTGCAAATATTGAAAATTTGCGAACTTATGAGCGTGCGTAGGAACTGCGCAACGCATGCTGGTAAAACAGTCGTTAGGAAATTTTTCACGAAATGTTCAACATAGCCATTTTAAGACCTCTGCTCATGAACAGTGTCAGTGTGATTTTGTTAATGTGTCCCATACATTGAGTTTGCACACCGACTGCGCCATTGTGCGCTACATGGGTGGAAACACGTTTTGGGCAGGATGTGAAAAATGACAGCTGTACTGCTCATAAGGAGGTGTGGTAAAATGGCAATGTTGAAAATCTGGAGTGGAAATATTGAATATTCGCAAACCTACAGCGTGCGTGGGAATTGTGCAACGCACACTCGTAAAACAGTCATTTTTAGGAATTCTTTTCACCAAATTTTCAACATTGCCATTTTAAGACCTCTGCTCATGAACAGTGTCACTGTGATTTTCTTAATTTGTCCCGTACATTGATTTACACACCCGACTAAGCCATTCTGCTACAAAGTGAAACACATTTTGGGTGAGATGTGAAAATGACAGCTGTACTGCTCATAAGAAGGTGTGGTAAAATGGCAATGTTGAAAATCTGGAGTGAAAATATTGAAATTTCGCGAACTTACGAGCTGCCGTAGGAACTGCATAGCACCTCATAAAACAGTCATTTTGGAATTTTGGACCAAATTTTCCAACATGGGGTTTTGGGACCCCTTCTCATGAATGATATCACTGTCATGGTGGTATTCAGGCCCGAGAGGTGATTTCTCATTCACTCGCGCAAATCACCCTTCGGGCCTGAATAACGCCATGACAGTGACATCATTCATGAGAAGGGGTCCTAAAAACCCCATGTTGAAAATTTGGTGCAAAAATTCCCCAAAATGCCTGAGATATGCAATAAAGTTGATCCCCCCCATCTAGCCCATTATACAGCTTACCGGCATTTCCTCAGTTCGTGGTCTACTTTGAAGAGTGCAGACGTGTTCCCAGTCCACCGAAGATCGTCGCGGAGTCTGGAGGTAAGTATGGGGTGAGGGTGTGGGGAGCTGGGTGCGCAGTGGGTGGAGTGCGGGTTGTGGAGGGGGTCGGGAGGCCTTGCAGGACCGTTTTTGTTTTATAGGTTTAAAAAAAAAAAAGGCGTTGTGGGGCGTTGCCACACTGGGTTGGGCTCCCAGCGTGGCACAAGGAGAGGGGCTGTTCAGCCGACAGGGGATTCGGCACCCCGTTGGCCAAAGGACTGATTGCCACGCTGGGGGTGGGCTCCCAGCGTGGCATTATCTGAGGGGACGGCGCCAGCTCAGCTGGCGAGATTGGGCACCCTGTCGGCTCACAGTACCTGCGTGGCGCATGCCTGCATGTGGGGGAGCTACGCTATCGATGCTCATCGAAGCGTAGTTCTGGGTTAATCAGAAATAATTTCATTTGGAGCATGTCATAGATAGCTCCAAATGCATTGCTTACAGGCGCCGCGCCTGCCAGCTCACTGACTGAATGGGAGGAGGAGGTGACACACCTCCGAAATCTCCGATGATGGCACTATGTTTCGTGCACATGTGTGCAAGCAACATAAAAATGGTAGGGTCCAGTATCGAAGGGTTTGTTTTTGCCTTCAGATGGGCTACAAGAGCTCTTGTTTACACCAAACAGTCATGAGATCTTAAAAACATTGTCAATGTTCTTATCATTACTTAGATTAGGGTAATGATGATGTGCAGGGTAAGGTATATGAGGAGAGGTTGAGGGCACTGAACATGTTCTCCCTGGAAGACAGGCGAGAGAGAGGGTACATGATTGGGATCTTCAAGTACTTGAAAGGGATAAATAAGGTTGATAAGGAAAGTCTCTTTAAGCTGAGTAGCAACCGTAACATGAAGGAGCACAGTCTTAAGCTGGAGGGTGGGAGGTTTAGGAGGGAAGTCAGGAAGCCCTTCTTCACAGGGAGGGTGGTGAACACTTGAAATGCGCTGCTGGAAGAGGTGATCTTGTTGAAGACAGTGGGCAGCTTTAAGAAAGACAAGGATAGGCATAGGGGGAAGATAAGGATCATGGGTAGGGAGGCGTGGGGAAGGAGGGCAGGGACATGAGCTCAAGCTGTGTACCCTGCAATATGAGCAGACTTGATAGACCAAATGGCCTTCTTCTGCTGACTTCTTCGTATGTTCGTATGTAATGCACTTACATTATTTTGTGTGCTAGCCAGCACTTTACCTAGTATAACTTCAAAGGTGAAGGTAGCCAGACCCAAACCTGATCTGTACAAAAAAAGGGTTTCATGCACTTGGGTATTTGCTAATAATAATTCCTATGATGCACAAACGCATTGTGGTTTATGAGTTTTTGTTGTTTGTGTTTGTCTGCCCAGGGTCCTTTTATGCTGCATATGTTAATGTATTACTAGTATACTGTATGATTTGTAATGCCATCAGTGATTTTTCTTTTGCAATGAAGCTTTAAATGATGTCACATATTTACAAAATACGTATTTATACTGTGTGTGTTTTTAAAATTGTAAAAACTTTCATGCTGATCAATAAACTGAAACTCTGGATCTAGCAAGCACTGCATATAATCACATAAAAAAGTAGACTGCAAAAATGTTAACAAACATTCCAATCCGGAAATTCTTCAAGCAAACGTAGCGTCTGTAATAGGAAAAAAAACCAGATAGAAAATCAAACGTTGTGCCTAACAGTTAAAGGAATCAGTCGATATCCAAACTTTCACTAAGGCCTATAGGTGCAAAAGAGTATAGATTAGTCTACTCTGATATTTCCAGAGGTTCCTAACCCTATCCCCATTTCTTGGATGATAGATGGTTTAACAGTTCAGACAGACCCAGATGCATGATGTAGAATAATATATAAGTAACCATACACAACAAGGCTGTGTTTCCATCTAGGAGTGAGATGACATCATAGACCTTGAGAACCAGTCTGAGGGGCATCTATGATACTCCTCATCAAGAGTCCCTGATGATGCCTTAGGGTGAAACCGGTAGGAGTTTTGTGCTGGGGTTGTCTACCGGGCATCCTTTGTTGAGAGGTAAGATGTTTCTAACTTAGGGTACTTTTACAAATAAATAGCTGCTAAGCACATTTAAACACTAATTTATGTGTGTGACTGCTTATTTATGGGTTGGTGGATGGTGCTGAAATTTCATGTATGGCCATAATTCAGACCTTGACATTTTAAATCTTGGGGCTCCTCAACGCTTGATCTTTGACACTGCTGTTCTCAATTTTTGTCAATGACTTGTCAAAGCACAATGGAAGGTGCCATCTACATATGTATGCAGATGACACCATACTCTACTATAGTGCACCAGCAATGTCCAGGTTAATTTAGTACGTCAATCTCCTCCTGGTTAGTCAACAACTGCAGAACCAACTGATCCTTAATGCAATCAAAAACATGGTGTTTGTATCCCAGAACTTGCAAACTGAGCAGATCCACTTGCGATAATTAAGTCAGATGACAACACTAGAGAAAAAGTCAATATATTCAAATATATAGGAGCATGGACCCCCAGGAACATGAGGACCACAGGAGCAGGAGGATGGCATCTGTCCCTGAACATCTTTAGGATATCGACAAGTATATCAGCACTTCTGCAGGAGATTTGGAAGGAGTGGCAATTGTCTAACTGCAGTTGTTATACACAAACTGTATCTAATGTGTGATATTATTGACTATTGCTAAAACTGTTAAATCTTATCTCAAAGGCTATGCCTGCAATTCAGTGGATGGGAGCAAACAGCCATGCCCCCTGCCTGAGCTATTTAAGTCAGATCTCTCCAGCATCACTCAGAAGCACTTTTTCTTTGCTGCAGCCAGAGGCTGTGATGGGGTTCTGCCCCCGTGCCCCCCACACACCCTTTTTCTCTTTGTTGATTTACCTCCTTCCCTTGTGATTTGGATTTCTGCTTGGTTTGTGCCTCTCCTGCTTTTTATGTTGGTATTTGCTTTCTGCCTTCCTGGCTGCAGTTTTTGCTTCTCTCTGTCCCTCTTCCTGGTGCACTCCTGTTCTCCTGTGCCTTGTGTTTCTTTTAGTTTCTTTCAGTGCTGGTGGGGGCAGTTGCATTGTAATGTAGCTACTAACACAGAACAAAAGTTGTTCTGCATTAGTAGCTATGTCACTACTGCAACAGAATGACTTTTTACAGTGCATAAAAGTCTATACACAATTATGTTCCATCATACACTAAGGTTTTTAGACAGGCAATCAGTGTACACACATTACTATGTAACTCAGGTAGTTTTATAAGCACTCAGCAGGCTAGAATGCAGCATAGGGTGAGTGGGAAGTAGTCAACTGTGAAGGTTATGGGGCATTTGTCTACAGAGGTACAAACTGCAGGAGGGCACATTGCCAATATGTAGGACCATCTGTGAGCTCCATGCTCTGCTGGCAGCAAGGGAGGACATATCCCATCTGTAACTGCAAGTAAGCTGGTACCCACCTCTTGCACCCCCACTACCCCAGAGGCACACTGGCTTAGGGGATGGAGAGTGCTTGGGAAAGGTAGGGTGAATAGCTTTCTGTGTCAGTGGCAGTCACACAACAGTCAACCATACCCAAGAAATAACCGATGGCAAATCACTTTGCCCCCAGGAAAGAGATAAAAGTGCCTGACTCTAATGGGGGAACCTTGAGTAAGTTGTTGTGGAAGGGAAAGAAGCAATGGTGACATCAGGAGGGGGGGAAAGAATGGGCAGACTTTATGGAAGAGGATTGTGTTGATTGGGGACTTTATTGCTAGAGGTATACAGAGGGTGGTAGGCAGTACAGAAAAGGGGGAGGGGTGGTCAGATGCCTACTTGGAGCATCAGCCATCTAGGATTGAGAGTGTATAGGGATGATAGCGGAGGAGGGGAAAGCAAGGAATGCTGCTACACCTTGGTACCAACAATCTGGAAAGCCATCCTGTGGAGACAATGAAGCAGGATATCCAGATGTTGGAGGACAGACTGAAGAAGCACTCAGCTTCTTTGGCTTTTTCTGAGGTCCTCCCTGTCTGAGATAGGGAGGGGGGTGCATAGGGAGATGAAACAGGAGATTGAGGAGTTTCAAGGGCGGTTAAAAGGGAGGAGTCAGGACAAGGGGTACCACTTTGTGGGGGACTGTGAGGTTTTTGGAACAGGAGACTCTTTAAAGTCAGACCTGAGAAAGGACTTTGTCCAATGTCCCTACCAGGTTAACACAATTTAAATAAATCAATTTAAATAAAAAGGTGATGGCCTTCAACTGACAAGATAGGGGATTAGTGCATTAAGGTAGAAGTTTGACATCTACATTGGCAGACAATTAAACTAACTGTGAGGGAAACTGAAGCCTGGGATTCCATGACTGAAGTAGGTGAAGTGGGGAACCTAGGAAGGACTCCCCCAGTAATGGAGTGCAAGGTGTGCAGGAAATAGTAGCTCAGGGGACCAAAGAGCGTAGACTAAACAAACCAGCAAAATTGGAAAGCACAAGATGCATAGGATATCAAGGGATTGTGATGGGGAAAGTCATTTAAGAACCAAGAGGGGTGGAAATGTAAGGTGGAGGGTGGTGCAACTCAAAGCCATGAGTCTGGGTAGAAAATTAGTGAACTCTGGGGACTAATGGAAGACTATGAACTGGATCGAATGAACATTATAGAAACTTGGGCCAATGAGAACAATGGCCCATATTGATGTTGTTTAAATTTTATTAAGTGTTATTGTATGTTGTTCTTTTCAATCTTATGTATGTGATTGTATGGTGCCCATAGCCTCTGGGATTGGGCACCAGAATTATAAAATTTGCCTTTGCCTTGAC
The DNA here is from genome assembly GCA_016271365.2 of Neoceratodus forsteri. Taxonomy (NCBI): domain Eukaryota; kingdom Metazoa; phylum Chordata; order Ceratodontiformes; family Ceratodontidae; genus Neoceratodus; species Neoceratodus forsteri. The sequence goes on along the minus strand of CM057449.1, from coordinate 1,589,880,518 downwards.
TATGTCCTGGTGATCCCTGGATAAAGAGATGGGCAGAGGTGGAGGGGTGGCCATTTACATTAGGTAGGGAAGGAATAAAGACAGTAGAGGATGCCGGGAAAGTGGAGGAAGAATCACTGACGGTACAGCTCAGAGAGTCATCAGGTAGAAAATTTCACTTGGGGGGTGGTTTACAGACCACCAGGGCAGGAAAGGAGAAAGATAAGGAACTAGAAACAGAAATAGAAAAGGGGGTGACACAAATGGAGGTTGTAGTAGTAGGAGATCTCAACCTGTCAGATCTCGACTGTGCCATTCCAGCAGCCAGGAGCATCAAAAACCAGCCCCTGCTTGATCCTTTGTGTGACTGTACACTATTGCAGCCAGTCAGGGAACCCACTAGACAATCAACCATTCCCAATGTGGTACTCATCAGCTCAGAAAAAGTAGATGGAGTGCAGGTTGGGGAACCTCTGGACTCCAGTGACCACAATACCATATGGTTCGAGATGGCTCTGGGCACCAGCAAGCCATCATCTAAGGTTGAGTTACTAGACTTCAGAATAGTAATTTTCAGCCAAATGAGGGAACTAGTCCTGGGTGTGTTAACTGTGGTAGACAGCATCGGGGGAGTAGAAGAAAGATGAGGGGGTCATAAAAGGTGCCATTTTAAGGGCAATGAAAACATACACAGGAACAGTTATTAAGAAACAAGTATTAGAGACCAATTTTGTTCAGAAAGGGTTAGGATGGCAGTGAGGGTCAAAAAGAAGGCCTTTACAAGGTACAAACAAAAACAGGGGGGATAAGGAATGGGATGAGTACCTGAAAAAAACTAGAGGCCAAAACAGCAGTCAAGATCAGAAAGGTAAACATAAAACTGCATAATGTGGAAGGGATCAAGGGTGGGGGAAAAAGTTTTTTAGATATGCTGTATAAGAGAAACAAGAAAGATGGCAGGGTGATTGTCAGGCTAAAGCAGAGGGTCAGGAAAATATTTCATTTCATTTTTATTTTATACTGAAGGGCCTGTGGGCAATAATGGCCATTTTCAAAGATGTCCAGTTATAATGTATACAATTACCACACAAAAAACGTACAATACATAAACAGTTCTAACAAATGAATCACACTAAACAATAAATATTAATTTAAAAAGTCATGTAAAACAATTGCAAATAGAATTAGTCTACATGTAATTTCTGAGTGTTATCTTGAAAGTGGATAACTTTTGGCAATAGACAATATAACTTGGCAAATTATTGTACAGTTTTGAAGAAGTAAAGTTTAGGGAATTTTGGGAAAACACAGTGATAATAAGGGACTTTGAAAGAATTTGTACTTTGCATTCTAGTATAAGCAGTAAAATTGTTTTTGGTTTTTTTTGGGAAACACTCTAATAATACTATTTGGTAATAAATCCAACTAAATTTTGTGCAAAAAGATTAAGATTAAACTGAAATCAGATTGTAATGTTTTTTTGAAGTATCACAATACTGTTCTCTGAATGAAATAGGACAGCATCGTCTGCGTACAAAATGAATTCAGTGTGAGTAACAAGATCTGATAATGAATTAACAAACAGAGAAAACAACAAGGGTCTGAGTATGGTGACAATGATGTGTCAGTCTGGGTAATCTGGTGGCAAAATGAATAACACTATGAACTGTAGTCTAGAGTTTAGCAAGCATTCTATCTGTAGACTATGAATATATTAAAGAACCCTATTCTATTATAGATGACAACAGACTGTGCACGATCATTTGCACAGTTTCTACTGTAAGAGTCTGCTTTATTCAGTAATAATAAGCCCAACATCTTATGACATCTACCTATGAGTTCCATAATATGTTGTTCATAGGTGAGATGATAATCAAGAGTCAGACCAACATATTTAAATACTGATACTTCTTCGATATTATTCCTAGAGTTGTCACAAAGTAAAAAGTCTGAAATCGCCACTTTCCTAAGACTGGAAAATACCACTGACTTTTTTTAGCAGAATTTAAAACAATGTGCTTCAAAACAATGGTGCAATAAACTGAAATCAGATTGTAATGTTTTTTGAAGTATAATAATACTGTTCTCTAAATGAAATAGGACAGCATCGTCTGCATACAAAATGAATTCAGTGTGAGTAACAAGATCTGATAATGAATTAACAAAGAGAGAAAACAACAAGGGTCTGAGTATGGAGCCATGAGGGACTCCACACCTTAACACAGAATCTTTGGAGAAAGAGCCTTCAGTTAAAGTTCGCTGATTCTGATTTAACAAATGGTTTCCAATCCAAGATACAACATCATATGAAAAGTGAAGCTTTGGGAACAGTTTTAGAAGTTCAGCATGGTCCACAAGATCAAATGCCTTGGTGAGATCTACAAAATATGCAGCAATGTACTTTCCCGCAACAAATGCTTTGGTGACTTGGCTAGTGAACCTCACCAAGGCAGTTTCAGTATTATCTTTGGTTCTAAAACCATGCTGAGACTGCGACCAAAATTCATACTTATCCAGATGTTCCATTACTTGGTCTGAGACTACTTTGTTCAATATCTTTGAAAGCAGAGCTAACAAAGAAATGGGACAATATTTATTCAAATTGGACTTTGAGCCAGATTTATATTTTAGCTTAACTATTGCATTTTCCCATTTGCTTGAAAATACACCATGACAAAGGGAATAATTAAACAATTTTGAAAGAGGAAGAGCAAACAAATGACTAACTTTTTAAAGTATCTTGTAAACTACATTATCCAAGCCAATACAACATCTGGGGTTCATTTTTAGTTAAATAGTCTAATACATCTTTGGATGAAAAAATACAAAAGTAGAAACTAAGGACATTACAAACTGTACATCCTTCAGAAAAATTAGTATAACTGAGTATATCAGAGTTGCCCAATACTCCATTATAAGTTTGTAACAGAGGTTTATACTTTTCTAAATTGGAAAAAAAACAGTTAGTTAAATGCTTCTGCAACATTAATTGGGTCAGTTATTATGGAACCTTCAAAATCCACAGTTAGAATTTCATCCCCCTTTAATTTTACCCATCATTGAATTAAGGGTTTTCTAAGTTGCTTTTGCATTCCCTTTGTCATTTCTCAATTGTTCTTTAAAAAAATAAGTTTAAGCAGCTCAGATGGCTTACTGACATTTATTTTGCAGTACTTTATGTTTTAGCTTATGATCAAATTGTTTAGTCTTTCTATATGTTTTCCAAGCCTTATTCTGTAGTATAATTAATTTAAGTAGATTGGGGTAATCCATATATTACTGGCCACCTTTACCCTTACTGTCTTTATCGGGAGTAAATTGTCACAAATTGTTACAAAATGGTAACAAAAAGTATTATAGGCATCATCAATATTTATGATTTCATCTCAGAAAGACCAATCGATTAATAACATTTCATTCAAAAATTTCTGTTCAAGATCTTTAAGTTGTCAATATGTAGTAATCTTATGTTTCTTTTAAAAAAAATCTGCAGACCAGTCAAAGAATACAGCATAACGATCACTAATTCCATCAGGAAAGACACCCAAGGAAACAAAGTGAGAGGAATTATTAGTGATTACCCAGTCCAAGATGGATTCATACCCTAGTTTGAGTAGTGTTAGAAATAATTTCATGAAAACCAAGATCTAAACTTAGACTCCTAGGCCCAGATATTCAAACTGCGCACAAAAAGTGTGCAATAGCAGGAGCAAGCGCAAGTCTATTGTGCCCATTTGCAACAGACGTGATATTCAAAAAAGGAGCAGGCCAAATTGCACCTACAGCCAACATCTGAATATCGCACAACCTGCGCCATAGCTCAACTAGGGAGGGGAAGCTGAGCAGATATGATGCGCTATAGTGCAACAAGGGATGTTCAGTTGAGCAGTCCAGAGGTGCCATAGTGCAAGCAGGGAGCCCCCCAGCTGCAGAGCAATGTAACTGCACAATCAGGGAGGTAGGGGCCCACCACCCATGCCACAGATGGGCACAGGAACACACATCAGAACAGACATTGCCCCCCCCCACATCCCAAGCACTGCACAACCAGGGGAGGTCTGGAATAACCACTGGTCCATGGAGACAAGCAACCAACCCACAGCCTGGCCATGGTGCCCCATCACACCTACCGGCAAGCTGTGACTGGCACACAAGGAGGGCGGACCACCTTGTGCCACACCATCCCCCCCAGTGCACAACACACCCTGCACCATGACCCCCAGACACCCCCCCATGAGCAGTGACCACAACTGCAGGAATCCCCATGCATGCCACCTCCCTCACAGCGTCAATGATACCCTGTGCACCACAGAACCATGCAAGTCAGCCCCACCATGAGCACCCATCAGCAGGTTGCAGCACACAGCAATGGCAGACAAAGTGCCACCACACACAGTCCCCTGAGGTACTGCTGAGAGACCGACCATGCGTTGTCACAAAAGTGACCCCATATTGGACGGTCGTGTAGCTGACACCTCCCTCAGTGGTACAGCACTCCGCACAGTATTCCAGTAACACACCACAGCCCACCACTGGCCACAACAGCCAGCACAGACTCCCACAGTGGTGCATGGAAGCATGCACCACACCAGATGCCACACAGGGTCTGGACAGACACCGACCCATACCCAAGGGCACAACAACACAGGGATACAGTGGTGGGGCAACCAAGCCCCCATTGTGGGCCCATGTAAGCCGTGTACACACAACCTGCAGTCCATGACACTGGAGTGTCAACCACCCTGCGCAGGCACCATGGACCAATACCCCACCATGTGTCACCTGGAGCACAAGCCACAGACAGTGGGGCACATTCCCTGCAACACACACAAGCCACAGCGTGGAGGTGGGACAATGACTGTGTTGCCCACAGTGCCACCTGAGCCAGGCATGCACCACACCAGTGACATGGGCAACCCAGCAAAGTGATGGGTACAGTGTCCGCCCTGCAGGGAATGCCACCACTGACATGCCAGCAGATCATGCAGGTCACAGACAGGCATGTGTGTTGGCTGCACAGGCCATGAATGGGCCGATGGGTGCACCATGGACACAGAGCATGCGCCATGAACCACTGCACACAGTCATCCAGTGCACAGGGAACAGCACACACAACACAGATACTGAGTGATATCTACCCCCACACCATAGACACCTCCACACGGACACACACACACACACATACCCATGACTGCACCACCCCTGATGCCATGCACACCACTGCAGCTGAGCACCTATAGCCCGCTGCAAATCAGAGACCACCATGGTATTCACAGAAAAGTAATATGTATTATAAAAATAAAGAAATCAACTATTTACATGAACAATAACTATATACATTTTATTGGGGGACACAAAAAAGGTGGGTGTAGGCAGGGGGAAGGGGTGGACAAATGGGATGGAATAGGAGGGGTGTGAGGGTGGATCCAGGGGGGGATGGGAGGTCAGGGATCAAGGGACTATTCTCTCCCACGCTGGTCCAGGCTCTGGCTCCCCCTCGCTCTGTACCTCCGAAGGACACCCAACTCATCAATACGTCTCAGGATCATCACCATCTCCCAAGCCAGGGTGAGGAGCTCCCACTGGGTGTCCCTGATGTCCCTCAGATGTCTCGCACCTTGGACAAGGAAGCACAGTCAAAAGGTGTGAATGCACAACCCCATACAGCCCGCCCACTGTGCATGGCATACAGCCATGGGACATACCACTTAGATGGTGTGTGACCAGCCGCAGTGATCACGTCCACAGGACCTGCCCACCCAGGCAGATACACCCATGCAGAATGCTGCACACACCCACCAGCCAAGTCACGCACAGCACCACCATGGCTGTCAAGTGACATGGCTATGTGGTGCAAAGGCAGTGGCACAGCCATGCACCTGGTGCACTCATGCACCACCAGTGACGCACACCCAGACATGCATTGCCACTGGACAGTGTTGACTGTAACCAGTGGCGTGCATGGCAGTGATGTCAATGAATGGTGGCCATGCCCCGCTGCTTACCTTGTCACACAGCATGCAATATTAATCATGGATGTCTGTCACTCACCCTCATCGGGCTGGTTGGGTGGCCGTTGTTGACCCTCGGCCTGCCTGGCTGTGGCTTCCACCACCCTCCGCTCCGCACACACGTGGCGTACTTCGTCTGGGCCTGTGGGGACAAAAAGGAGAGAAGAACATCAGTGCAGTCCCGAAGCAAAGTCCCCCTGCCCCAAGGAGTGTGCCCCCCACCCAGCCAGACCCACCCACCCCACACCCTGTGAACACCGCACACGGCCAACTCCATACGGTCCCTCCTCTATGTGCTGGACACAAACAACAATGTGACTCATATGGACGATAACAGTGTGTTGACAGAACCCCTACCTGGATGCGGTACCGTGCCCCTCCTGGCACATGACCGCAGTTTGGCTAGTAGCTCCAGCACCCTCCTCTGCAGGTTACCATATCGGTGCCTGCACTGCTCTGCTGTCCTGCCCCTGCTTGTCACTGCCTCGAGGGCTGTGGCCACCTCTTGCCACACCTGGGACCTTGCCCTATCCAGGGGGGCGCCTCCCCAAAGAGAGGCCCATGGTGTGGCTTGACTGTGGCCACCAGATTAGCTAATTCAATGGCAGACCAGGGAGCAGCCCTTCTCCACGCCATTGCGTTTGCTATAGTAGGCAATATGGCTCTCTGCAGCGCGGTACCCCATGTGCAGATACTGCACGGTACAGGGCTGCCATTCCCTATAGAGCTGTTACCGAACAGTGCAATAGAGGTGCACCTATGCCTGATGCATGACGCCAAGGGGCCAAAGATCGGGCACAGTGTCAAGGGTCCCTGGTGCAAGGCCACACACAGCGCTATTGGACGACAATGCATGTAGTGCGATTGGCTGCCTGTGTGCCAGCACCAAAGAGGACTATCGGGCAGTTGGGCCATTGTGCCTATGAAGGCCCATTGCCACAGCGCCATGTAGTGACCTTCGCTATAGCGCCAATGGCACAATGGTGGCTGTGCCCTGCATTGCCTGCCGCGCACAACAGTCATCAGCCCGGCAGACGCCTGCGTCAGCAACCTGGGCATGTGCAGGTGTACTACGCATACCACAGAGCTGCACCATTGGCTCAGCACATTCAACACAATTGCGCAAAGCGCAACAGCGTGATATTCAGCTGTCATATGCAGATCATCCGATAGGCCATTCAATGGCACAGCACTGCAATTTGCATCTAATTAAAGTTGCTCCTCATCTCATTTGCATGGATTGCGCTATAAAGGTGTGACAATGTGCTGCAGTGGCCATAGTCGGTTACTGCATTTTATCGGTGAGTTGCATTCTGTGTGGGAGTGTGGACTGTGGATTCAGGGACATGCATGGGACTGCACAGTCACAGGTAACAACTGCCATTCTTACAGGTTACATAATGACTGAGCACATTCTTGGAGAGAAGGACAACAGTGATGGGAGGAGGAGGAGGAGGCCAAATTTTACCAAGGCCGAAACCGAGGCCCTTTTTGAGGCCTACCTGACTCAGGAGCCACTGCTCAGTGGATGGCGAGGCACCACTCAGGCCCTTGCTGCTGCATGGGAGGAGGTGGCACATGCCGTGAACCTGCATGGCAGCCACCAGTGCTCCGTGCAGGAGTGTAAGAAGAAGATGGGTACAGACAGGAGGAAGGTAAAGGAGAAGGTGGCTGCCATCAGGGCGGCACGTGCTGCAACAGGTGGGGGACAGCCAGAGGTGGTACAGTTCACCCCAGTGGAGGACAGGCTTGCTGAAAGCATGCACCAAAGTGCCATAGAGGGTGTTCCAGGCGGTGGCTTTCAGATGGGTGGTGGCCCATCTCTGCATGGTAAGTCATGGTCTGTCCCGGGGGGGCCGGGTAGGTCACACGCAGTGATGCAACTTTGCTTTCCCTTACAGATCCCGAGCATCTGCATGGGTCAGCGGTGGAGGGCCTTTCCACTGCGGACAGTTGGATGGAGTCGGAGGTGGGACCATCCACCTCCACAGGTATGTGTGGATCTGTATGACAGTGGGGCCACCTGGCTGTCCACACTGATGTCGTTGAGACAGGTGTAGGGGAAGTCCTGCCTATGTCCCAGCATGCTGGCATCCATGGATGCCAGCATGCTGTGGCTGTGGCCAGGGGCAGAGTCCGGCACCAGTGATGATGACACGACCATCATGGGTAGTGACATGTGTGTGCCACAGGATGGACACACAGCAGGGCAATTCGCACCCATGACTGTGGCTGGTGCTGCTGTGGGGTTCTGCGTGTCAGCACAGTCCCAGGCTGTGCCTGTCAGCACCAGTGGGGCAGCACTGGGGTCTGTTCAGGACAGTGGGACTGTTGCGGCCACTGCGGCAGCACTACTGAGCCCTGGTGTGCGGCAGCCGGAGGGGCAGCATCAGCAGTCACCCATGGGGCCTGGGGGTACAGGGTTAAACGGCGGCATCTGTGCACCACCAGTGGACATGGCCAGACCTGGTCCTGGTACACAGCACCCACCCTCAAGAGGTGCTGAATATCAGGCCCTTGCACACCCTGAGGGACAGGATGTTGAGGAGGATAACTTCTTGGATGAGCACACCCACCTACTGCGAGTATCGGTCCAATAGCAGATGTGGCTTGCGACGTCCATGGAAGCACTGTGTGTGGCTCTGGAGTGGGCAGAGGAGCATCGCAGCAGGGACACCGAATGGATCCCGGCATAGATGGACCATTTGCGGAAGGATGTGACTGCTGCCATTGACAGGCATGCACAGATGTTCATTGCTGTCATGGCCACGGTGGGCACACAGTCAGGTGCCCATGCATTGCGGACACCACGCAGTGCACTCTCCACCCCCCATTCCCGGTGTCGTGCGACACCCACCCTGTCAATGCCGGGTTCAGCTGTGGGCATCCCGAGCACTCCTGGTGCAGGCATGTTCAGTGTGCTGCAGACCCCTGTGTGGGCACGGTCGCGTTCACGCAGTGGAACCCCTGTGGGACCATCGGTACCATCCCATGAGGTCAGTGGTCAGCCTGCCAGTGCTGGCGGGTCTCAGCAGGGCCACCCACGCATCCGTGGTGGCCATGGAACTGTGTCACGAGACTGACCTGTCTCCCAGTGTGGCTACTGGCTGGTGCTGCCCTGTGTGCATTGTGTGTTTCAGTGAGCAGTGCACAGGTGGGTACCCGGCCCTGCATGCAGATGCACAGTTCACCTGCACACCATCCCAACTGCTGTCCACAGTTACATTTGCAGGATGATGCCTGCATTGCGCTGTACAACAAAGTGCAATGGTGCCCCGCATCTGACACACGCAAATGGACAGGCAGTGGGCGTGGTGGCCTGTGGACATGTGTGTTGCTAGGGTGTGCGTTCTGGGTCAATGTGCCTTCTGGCCTCTGTGCACATTTTTTGCATTGTGTGTGTGTGTGTGTGTGTGTGTGGTGTGTCCTTCAGCGTGGCATGTTAATCCTCACCCATCCCTGGCTGTGTGTGTGCCTCTGTGCCCTGCCACTTCCTTCGATGGCATGCACCCCCAATGTGGGTTCCTGCGTGTTTGTGGGTTGTGCCTTGGCCGCTGGTGGTTGCGCATGGCCCCATGACTTACCTGGGTTGGCTGAAGTGCTCCTCCGTGATGGTGTCCCGGTGCAGCTGTGCCTGCTGGAGCAGTCAGAGGTCCCTTTGGCCAAGGGGGGGCTGCCCATCACCGTCATCACCGGCATCCCCATTGTCCCCATTGCTGTCCCCCTCTTCGACCTGTATGGCTATCCCACATTCATTGGCCATGTTGTGCAGGATGCAATAGGCCAGGAATATCCCACAAGCCTATGAGGGGCTGTACTGTAGGGCACTGCCAGAGGCATCCAGGCAACAGAAACGTGCCTTCAGCATCCCGAACACCCGCTCGATGACATTGCATGTGGCGGCATGTGCCTCATTGTAGTGTTGCTGTGATGGGGTCATGGGCGGCCGGTAGGGTGTGAGTAGCCAGGGATGGAGTGGGTATCCACTGTTACCTGTGTGTAGAGGGTGGAGGTTAGTTTGGTGATCAGCATCGCCCTGCTCCAAGCCATGTAGGCCACTACCCATGGCACCTCTGGCCATGCCCCCCAGGCCCTATATTTGTCCATTTGGTTTGCATACTCACCCACTATGTGTCCAGTGGGGATGTCCCCACTCTCGAATCTGTGGCACAGTGCTGAATGGTGCCAGATGAATGAATCGTGTGCTCCCCCCAGGGTGCGTGGCACAGACATGGATGATGCACCCCCTGGCATCGCACACCACCTGGCAGTTGATGCTGGCATAGCCCTTGTGATTCATGTATGTGGACCCCTCGTGGCCAGGTGGTGTGCGTATGGCCAAATGGGTGCAGTATATTGCCCCTAGCACACCAGGCATACATGCTACCCTGTGGAACTCCTCTATGTTTGCTGTGGGCTATGCTGCTGTGCTGGGGAAATGGATGTACTCCTCAGCATGTGGCAGCAGTGCGCTGAGGAATTGGGTGAGGTGGCGTAACATGGCCGACTGAGTTATGCCTGTGGTGTCCCCAGTTGGTCTCTGGAAGGTACCTGTGGCGAGCAAGCACATGCAGGCTGTTACCTTTGGTCTCCACTGACAGGGCATGGCTCCGTCGTGTGGGTGCCTGCATCACATCACTGCACAGCTCACAGAGCCGCCTCAGTATTGCCCTGTTCAGATGGTATCAGCCCACAATCTCAGTATCTGTGTACAGCTCAAAGCTGGTGCGGGCTCGGTACTGCCTGTTGGGGGCATACCGCCGATGGGCCCTTCCACGGCCACGACCCTCTGCCTCCAACCTTCTCACCCCCCTCATTACTGCCTCCATGTGGAAGGTGGCACTGGCCATGTCCCTGGCTTGTGTTCACCCTCCCTGGCAGCTGTTACTGTATTCTCCCCGTTGTCCTGGCTGCTACCTCCCCTGCACCGGGTACACCTGCCTGTGCTGTCCTCTGAGCTGTGTGGCTCCCTACACCTTCCCTGTGCCTGCCTGTTACTGTGGCCTTTCCCTGGCCTGCCCTGTTCCTGCCACTTGCTCTGTCTGTGCCTCTGCCTCTGACACATGTGGCTTCCCTGTAGCGTTGTTGCGCCTCTTCCTAGCTCCTTTTTATTTTGGCTCATTTCCGCTATGGTGCAACTTCCGCTTGCTCCACTGTTGCGCATTGCGCAAGTCTTTGAATATTACACTGCGCCATTTATGCATGGTTCCTCCCCTTCAGTTGTGCATGCTTTCATTATCATTGCGCTGTTGCTCAGCATGATTTGGGGGGCGCAACTGCCTCCTGCTGAATATCGCAGAATGGTGCAAAGTCGGACTTGAGCAGGCGCAACCCTATTGCGCATGGCTCAACTGTTTTGAATATCTGGCCCCTAGTGTCAATAACAGAGGTTGTGGTCCAATTCATATTAAAATCACTGACTATTATCAATTCTGTTTAGCAGATAATATAGGAAAATATTGATAAAAGGAGGGAATTCCTAACTTGGAATTGTCTGGAGGGACATAGATATTCCAAAGCGTTAGAATCTTATTTGTACCCAACGTAACAGTGATTATGAGAGACTTGAATAAAGAACCCTCAGGGTTAATTAATATCTCATATGCTGTTAAATAATCCACAACATAGAACAAACAGCTACTCCTCTCTTTCCTACTCTGTCTTTCCTAAATATCAAAAAACCCTGCAATTGAATTTCTTGGTTTGAGATTTTATCTGTGAGACATGTTTCAGTTAGAGCTAAAATATCAAATTATCTTTTCGACTATCCAACACTCTAACTGGGATTTTTTTAGCTATTAGACTATGAACATTTAGATGAGCCAACAGAAGAAATGAAGAGGTATTATCAGAGGCATCATTGGAGAGGGGAATACTGTATTTGGGACCTGGATTTGGATACACAGAGCCAGATAACAAAAACAGCAATGCTATTATTTGTCTGTGTCTGTGTCTGTGCCCAAAGACATGTCTTTTCCTCATAGATTTGCAGCTCTTTTGTAAAGAATAAGTGATAGAAATAAGCCTTACACGATTGTAACAACTATTCAAGTATATTAACCAATTAACTGAAGTCCCTGAAATTAAAATGTCAGGCCTAATCATAAAATCAGTCTTTGAACCACATAAAAGTACAATGAATTAGGGGATTCAATCTGCCTATTGCACCTAAGACAACAAACAGTACAAACTGGGGAATGGTCAGGACCTTGAAGACTTTTAAAACAATGATGATCCTCAGAATGATCATTGGAGACCCCCCAAAATACTTGAACACATAAGTATGCTAAACATTCTAAACAAAGTAATCATTGTTAAAAACCTTCATCTAACAAACCATAAGGCAGAAGAAATGTTTTAATGCTGCCTCCCTCTATAGACTCTCGCTGGTGACTCCCGCCATTCCTGCGGGAGCAACTCACATGTAGATCCACTCCACGGAGAGCCGCTAGTGCAGCTCCCCTTTTATATAAGCCAAACCCCACCCCCAGAGCATGTCACACTCAGTACCTCTGCATCTGACCACTGCCACTAGCCAAGAAATGGGGAGACATGCAGCTAGCAGATGGAAGAATGTCCATGGGGCAGGTAAGCAGGCAACAGTCCAGTTGAACAGCATCAAAGTTCCTGGTCCTACGGAAATAGCAGGATGAATGTTGCAGTGGTGGCACTTCTTTCATATGAGCTGAACCACACCCCCAGAGCATGTCACAGCCAGAGCCTCCACACCCAACCACTGCCACTAGCCAGGAAATGGGGAGAACAGAAGACAGCAGATGAGAGAACATCCATGGGACAGGTAAGCAGGCAGCAGTCCAGTTGAATAGCAGGAAATTTCCTGGTCCATTGGAAATAGGAGGCTGAGTGTTTCAGTGACGGCTCCACTTTTATATGCGCTGACCCCCACCCCCAGAGCATTTCACACCCAGCGCATCCACACCCAGCCATAGAAACATAGACTTTGATGGCAGATAAGGACCACTTGGCCCACCCAGTCTGCCCATTTCCCTACCTATTGGATAAGCTGCAGATTCTAGTTAACCAACAGCCTACTTCCTGCAACCCCCCACTATTATTGCCTTATGTCTGTCCCATGCATGTTTGAATTCCCCCACTGTTTTAGACCCTACAACCTCTCCAGGAAGGCAGTTCCATGCATCCACCACTCTCTCCGTGAAAAAGAATTTCCTCACATTACCCCTGAGCCGTCCCCATTCTAACTTTAAATTGTGCCCCCTTGTTCTTACACATCTCTTTTTCTGAAAGATGCTACCCTCCTGGACTTTCTTGATTCCCTTGAGGTACTTAAAAGTTTCTATCATGTCCCCCCTGTCCCTCCTTTCATCACGAGTATACATATTAAGCTCTCTGAGTCTCTCTTCATATGGTTTCTGATGTAGACCCTGCACCATTTTAGTTGCCCTCCTCTGGACTGCTTCCATCCTGTCTATGTCCTTGCGTAGATGAGGTCTCCAAAACTGCACGCAGTACTCCAGATGGGGTCTCACCAACTGTCTGTAGAGATAGATAACCACTTCCCTTTTTCTACTTGTGATTCCCCTCCCTATGCATCCCAGTATCCCTCTGGCTCTCCTTACTGACTTCTCACATTGCTTACCCACCTTTAGGTCATCTGATATGACTACATCCAGATCCCTTTCCATTATTGTTGTCATTAGTTCCTCCCCTGCTATTGTGTACTCTTCTCCTGGATTTTTATTTCCCAGGTGCATTACTTTGCACTTCTTTGCATTGAATCTAAGTTGCCATATGCCTGACCATTCCTCCAACCTTGTCAAGTCCCTTCTCATCCTTTCTACCTCCCCTTGTGTATCAGCTCTGTTACAGATCTTTGTGTCATCCGCAAAGAGGCATACCTTTCCTTTCAGACCCTCTGCAATGTCACCTATAAAGACGTTAAAGAGGACTGGACCCAGTACTGAGCCCTGAGGTACTCCACTAGTAACCCCTTTCTTCAGAATGTGTTCCATTTACTATTACCTTCTGTCCTGTTGTGCGTCAGTTTGCTACAGGCTACCACCCTGGGACCCACTCCCAGGCTGGCTAACTTGATTATTAATCTTTTGTGCAGGACTGTGTCAAATGCCTTGCTAAAGTCTAGGTAGGCCATGTCCACAGCCCCTCCCATGTCTATTACTTTGGTCACCCAGTCAAAGAAATCAATTAGATTCATCTGACATGACCTTCTTGCTGTGAATCCATGCTGCTTTGGGTCCTGTGCCCCACTGGCCTTTAGGTACTCAACAATTCTTTCTTTCAGAAGTGATTCCATCATTTTCCCCACCACTGAGGTCAAACTAACAGGTCTGTAGTTTCCTGCTTCTGCCTTGCTCCCACTTTTGTGAAGGGGAATCACATCTGCCCTCCTCCAGTCCTCATCAGGAAATGGGGAGACAGGTAGACAGCAGATGGGAGGAAGTTTGTGAGGTAGGTAAGCAGGCAGCAGTCCAGTTAAATAGCAGCAAAGTTCCTGGTCTCATGGAAATAGCAGGCTATTAATAGCGGAAGACGTGAATAAAGCAGCCATGCTAAATGTCTACTTCTGCTCTGTATTCACTACATAGAACAGTAGACCCTGTGCCGCCAGCGAGCAGCATAAAAGCAACTGATGGAGGGGTTCCAGAAATGAGACTGGAGATGTATTCTAGCAAATGAGTCCAAAAATAGTTAGCAGTCCTGAAGGTAAACAAAGTCCCAGGGCCGGTTTGGATGCATCTTGAGAGAACTAAGTGTACTGGCATCAGTATTAGCTCAACCCCTGTTGGAGCTATTTAATAGCTCTTTGCAGTAAGGGGGTGGCTTCCAAAGAATGGAGGATGGTGGACGTAGATCTGCTACACAAAGGTGGGGACAATGAGCAGCTGGGAAACTATAGACCCATCAGTCTTACGTCCATGATAGGGAAATTGAAGGAGGTCCTAGTCAAAGAGGACTGAGTGTAATATCTGAAGAACACTAGACTTCTGGACAGTAAGCAGCATGACTTTGTGGTAGGGAGGTCTTCTCAGACAAACCTGATAGTATTCTTTGACTGGGTAACCAAGACAGTTGACAAAGGACATGCAGTACACTTACTATACTTTGACTTCGGCAAGGTATTCAACTTGGTGCCACACCGAAGGCTGTTGAAGGCGATGGGGACCAGAGTACAGCTAGGGAAATTGTAAAGTGGGTAGGGAGTTGATTGAAGGGGAGACTGCAGAGAGTTGTGGTGAATGGGTTCAAGTCAGTGGAAAGAGAAGTCACCAGCTGAGTACCTCAAGGATCTGTCCTGGGCCCAGTCCTCTTCAATATGTTCATCAATGACACAGGAGAGGGAATCTAGGGCAGGTGACACTAAGCTCTGCTCGAGGTTGACAGTGTGGAGGGGATATTGGGAATTGCAGAGAGACCTGCAAAGGCTGTAAAGTTCATCCTCCAGCAACTGACATGGGCCCGGTGGCACTGAGGGTTGAGGTGCTGGACACCACACCTCGCACCATGCCCGGTGACCCAAGTTTGAAAGTAAGGTCCAGTTGCCAGGGAAGCGGATCAGGCATGCAAATGACTCCTCTCCTCTCCTGGGACCTGGTGGTATTCAAGGCAAGGGCATCACAGAAGAGAGGGTCTGTGTCCAGGTGGCACACGTGCATTAAGCTGGCAATAGAAGGGATGGGAGAAAAACAGAAAAGAGATCTGAGGCTTCATGAAGTCCCTTCTGTCCTTCTGAAGAACTGTGGTAACACCCTGAACGCCACAGTCCAAATTGGATTTTTACTCAGGGGGATGGCCGTCTCACCTCTGATCCTGCCATGGGGGAAACCTGTTGTTGTGTCTGACTGTCATGTAGGTCTCTGTGGAGGCAAACGCCAGTCCATGGGGACAGGGACAGGACTGATAAGTTACCCCAGACCCTGCAGTGCAGAAAAAAATTTGTATAAAACAAATAAAGTCTGGCAACTGATATTCAATGCCAGGAAGCGCAAAGTAATGCACTTAGGGAACACAAACTACAGAACAGAGTACTGCACTGGAGGGGTTCAGCTGGACACGGCCTCAGAGGAAAGGGACCTAGGAGTCACCATCAGTTACTATCTTAAACTAACTAGTGCTTGAAACAAGGCCTTCAGCAAGGCAATTAGTATGCTAACGTGCACTGGTACAGCGTTTGACAGTAGCAATCAAGATGTACTGTTACCTCTTTATAAGTCACTGGTAAGGGCACTCCTGGAGAATTGTGCCTATTTCTGAAAGCCTTGCCTAAAAAATGGCAGGGACAGGCTATGTATGGTAAAATGCATGGTGAGCAAACAGATTTTGGGCCAGGAAGGCAGATCCTGGGGATCAACTAAAGTCACTGCACATATTCACTCGAAACCAGACAAGAAAGGGAAAGATACGATTGACCTTCAAGTTCCTGATAGCAATAAACCAAGTTAACTGTGAAAAGCTATTTACCAGGAACAGAGAAGCTAGTACATGTGGCATGAGTGGAGTTTAATGAGGGAAGACTTAAAAAAGGATGTGGAGAAGTATTATTTTAGAGAAAGAATGGTTAAGCCATGGAATGGTCAGCTGGCAGAGATGATGGATGTCCAAATCTAAAATGGCTTGAAACACAGCTGGGATAGCGTTAAGGATATAGTAGTAACTCAGCAGGAAAAGGGAGGTGGAAATACAGAGTAGAAAATGGGGGAATAAGGTAGACCCCACAGAGGCAATCGATCCAAGGGTATGATAGGGTAAAGTGGTCATGTTAGATGGACCATTGGTCTTTTTCTGCCATCACTATCTATGTTTCTGTGTAATCTGGCTTGATGCCAGTGGCTCAGTAGGTAGCACACACGCCTCTAAGGCTGGGAGATTGGAGGGCTGTGGGTTCAGTTCCCACATCTGGCACTTGGGTTAATATCCCAGTACTGACACTGTAGTGCAGCATGAGAGGGATGCTGCATTTCTGAGGTGCCGTCTTTTGGATGAGATGTTAAACCGAGGTCCCATCTGCCTGGATTGGTGGTAGTTCAGGTGGATGTTAAAGATCCCATGGCACT
Source organism: Neoceratodus forsteri (assembly GCA_016271365.2). Lineage (NCBI taxonomy): Eukaryota > Metazoa > Chordata > Ceratodontiformes > Ceratodontidae > Neoceratodus > Neoceratodus forsteri. Next base: position 1,589,863,477 of record CM057449.1, on the reverse strand, counting down.
TATCGAAAAGAGTAGGGGGAATTTTTTGTTCAAGACTCAAAACAAACAGCAGCAATGTATTACATCATACAATACTGTAACAGAAAAAAACAAACAAAAAGCAAGTAGTACATCATACAGAAATCACAAATCTAAATAATCCATACAATATCCCCTATGCAACCTCACTAAAAGAGTAGGGGAATGTTTCATTAAAAACTGAAAACACAGTATACAGTAAAAAAAAAAAAAACTAGAAAAACAGTACATAAATCAACCAGCAGTACCGTAGGAAGGGTGGGGTGGGTAGTGCACTGGCAACGGGTGCATCCCTCAGAGGGGCACAATTTTCAACTCAAGCTCATTTGTTTATTAACGTGCATTACCGCTTTAAACTTTTTTAAAATTTAGTTTGGCTTGGTAAACTGTAATTATGTCTGGCTGTCAGTAGGGGTTCATCTGCGGACCAAGGACCAGCAAGTCGGGGGGGGGTCACATGAGCTGCAGGCAAATAATCATGTGCTGTGGTGGTGCTGTGATGAGAAAGAAAGAGAAACAGTGGGTGGGCTAGCACCACCCACTAGTATCTAGATACGGGTGGCAAGCATAGCACGGAGAGGCGGTTAAACTTGGAGACAGTGAGAGAGCCACCCGTCCCGGTTTCGCAGGGATTGTCCTGTTTTTTTTATTGCCCTGTCCCTTGAAATATGAAAATCAGACTGGGACAATCAAAGTCCCGGTTTAAACTATCCAATACATTTTCAGTGCAAAAGTCCTGGTTTCTCAGTAGAAAAGTCATTATTTACTGTAATTCAGAGTAAACAATTACTTTTCTATAGAATTCACACTTTTTATTTATTTATTTATTTATTACCCAAAAACATACCAGCGGACCAGTGGACACCATCCTGGCATTCACTGACACATTATTGGTCGCTAGGCAACAGGCATGGGGGTGTCTTGTCTGCATCACGCTACCCTGGTTGCTTCCCCGAATCAAAGTTCTCAGTGACACTGACTGACAGTGATGTGACTGCCAGAGACTCCTCCTCATAGTGCAGAGCTGTGACTTACTCGAGTCAGTTGATGTGTGCGTGGGCAGTGCCTGTGACAAATGTGGCATCCGGGTTTTGCGGAGTGAAGATAGCACAGAAGCAGGCATTTTTTGGAGTGGTGGTGTAGTTGGTGGTCCGTGGACTGAATTTTCCCCTTGTCTTGCCTAATGTTCATTGCCTGCTGCTGCCCTGTCGATGTCGCCTGAACTTAACTGACTGGGTGCCACAACTTGCCAGTGTTGCTGGAGTTCTCTCCGTCCCATCCAGTCTCTTCTCCCTGTAGCCACTGGTCTGCTCCAGACTGCCTGCCATGCTGCTCGACACTCACTTTCCGACCCATGGCCTGCCTGAGGCATCTTTCTGTTTCTCTGTGCAGTGAGTGAATGAAGACAAGTGTGCACAGACATCACATCACCACCTTTTAGGCAAGTTTAAATGAAAGTTTGATGAATAATTTTTTTTGAATGGGAGCGGGAGGCAGGGGACTCTGGCCCAGCAATGGACCTTCGGGGGGGAGGGGGTTGCTGCTGCCAATACCAGATATGCAAGGAGTGAATGTATGACTGAAGCTAGCTATAGATAAGGGTACCTAACCTTACAGATGTTGCAGAATTGGGATTCTGGAGTCCTGAACCCCAATTCTGCAACATCTGTAAGGTTAGGTACCCTTATTTATAGGAGATGGGATGCTGACAAGTGACAGGCACCTGAGGGGTGGGGGGCTTTGGATATCCTTCTGAGTGGAGGCAATTTTATTGTTGAGAGTAGATCTAGAAATAGAGTGACTAGCAGGCAGCGAAAAAAGTGATAGACAGAGAGTGTATGTAGAGAGAGAAGATTGGGAGAGGCAATAGACAGAGAAGACAAGAGAAATCCAAGTAGTCAGATCCGTCTTGAAGATTTTTAGTGTAAGCAAATAAGAAAAGCAGTGCAGTGCAGTACTGTAGTAGTCCATCTACAGTACTGTCTGTTGTACAAGTCCATCCCAGCAGCCTTCTCACATGTGTCTGTGTGACCCTGAATTCTGTATTGTTTTAAAATAAAAATTCATTCTTCAAATGTGTTTACCATTTAATTTGTTGTGTCTGTGTGACAGTGTCAATGAACGAGATGTGAGTGTGTTGTAGGTGGTGTGTGGCAGTGGCAGCACTGTGGGCGGGGTAGGGGGGAAAACTTGATTGGAATTTGAAAAATGCACTGCACTTCAGTGATCGGGAGGAAGGATTGGATCTGACTTTAATTTGATTGTGAGACTGTACTAACCACCAAGGGACCTGCGGCCCAGGCGTGGCTCAGCTGTGACAATTTAGTAGTTCATGGGAATGGGATGGGAGTGAAAGTTTGCGCCTCAGTCTGCTGCTTGTGTGCTGACTGACTGCCGTGGTGCAGGCGAGCCATGGCACCCTCACTCCAGCCCACCACATTGTTTTCTCCTCTTGACCCGCGTCTCCTGCACTCCAGTTCCACACGGTAGGCTCCCCACCCCATGCTGTCTCTTATACTCCATGCAGGTGGGTGGTGGAGGGCCATTACAGACACAGTCCCAGTCAGACCAGGGCCTGCAGTCAGACAAAGTCATACTGCATCTCCATCACACTGACTGACTAGTCTCTCTCAAGTTGGTTGGGATGTGCTTTTTCTTTATTGTACATCTGGTGGGACTGAGTGGCAGGTTACAGACGCTGTGCAGACTGTGATCTCTGAATGGCTTTCTCGCATGACCCCTGGAGATGGAGACGGGTCAGAAATCATGTCTAGCAACAGTCACATACAGAAGTGCCTGTGTTGTAATATTCAGTTTTCAGATGATTCCTCAGTCAGTAAGTACATGTGTATTTCCTTATGTCTCAATTTTGAAGATATAGGAAATTTCTATATCTTCAAAACTGAGACATTAGAAAATATATGTACTGTAAGCTCAATTATCCCATTTAAATGTTCAGTATGCAGAAAAATAGTTTGTCACTCATAGCCATGAATGCTGCAAGAATCATGCATCTGCATTGCTTTTAATAAAGAATCAGACTACCCTCCCCAATAGATTGACACATTTCCAGGGACTACTCCCCAACACAGACCTCAAAAACATAGCTGCAATGCCCTCTCCTTAAAATAAACTGTAAAGAAAATAAAAAATAGTGCCTGTCTGAAAGTGCTGCATTGTAGAGTCTCCTGGCTTAAATAAGCACATCCGCCTCTGACCAGAAGGTTGTGGGTTCTCTGCCCACACCAGAATTAGACTTGCTCCTAAAATGCTGGCATCAGAGTGCAGTAGTAGAGGGTGCTGTACTGCTGGGGTGTGCCATCCTTCAGATGAGACATTAAACCGAGGTCCCTTCTACCCATCCTGGTGCTGTCCAGGTGGAAGTAAAAGAACCCAGGGCATTCTTCGCAAAGAGTAGGGGACATTCCCGGTTTTCTGGCCAATATTCCCCTTCACGTAAAACGGTTCTTGAATTTTCCAGGCTGTGTGTGGGTGTTGATGTGCGATATGGCTGCTACTACACATTCAGTCACTTCACTACCAGTCTAGCATTGCTTGTAAAGTACTTTGGGATATACTGTGTATGAAAATTGTTAAATAAATGCTGATTCTTCTTCCCACACCTCAGATTCATGGCAGCGACATTTTTCCTTAAATCAGGGGTAGGAACCAACCATGTAGAAAAAGTATGTATTTTCTTCAAGAAAAGCCCCAAAACTCAGCACAGAGCTGGAGCACGTAAACCCTCCAGAGCTTCTGGCTCTTTTTTTGGGGGGGTGCAAAATTTGTCTCTTGCCCAGGGCACCAAAATGCTTTCCTACGGCTCTGTCAACCAGTATCCAATCACTGTATCGCCTTCCATTTCAGCTGAAATTGTTGTTTCGATAAAGTATGAAGATCTTGATGCCAAAGACCTAACAACCAAATTATGAAGTTTCAAAAACAATTGATAAGGGGAAATAAAAAGAGCTCGCAAGGACCAGGTGCACCGAACCTGCCAAATGTGGTATTTTATACCTCCAAAAATCAATCTGACAGTATCAGCATTAAAAGATCCGCAGTCCGAGCTTAAAATCCCAAAAAACAAACAGGTAGGGCTAATAGTCGGAAAAACAAAAAGAAGCCCATCTAACAGAAAGGATCGACCAAAACTGTAAAATATAAGGGCATTCAAAAAATAAATGAAACATTGTTTCAAACTGATGTAGGCAAGTAGTAGACCTAGGACAGTACCGTTCCTCCTTACTCTTCTGTTTTAAATTATTTTTAACATTTAATTTCCCATGTGCAGCAAGCCAGGTGACATCCCACATATAATTTGGCAGGGTAACAGAGGTAAGCATAGATGAAACTTGAAGTAAATCCGAGTCAACCATATCCGGAAATACAGCTCGATCTAAAAAATGTTGATCCAATAATAAATAATACATACGTTTCCTAGAGAATTGAGTAATGGAGGTGTAAGTAATGTTCCATTTCTTAAGTTTGCTAAAACAAGAAGAAAAATAAACAGGCAATTGAGAGATAGGTTTCTGCTTGTGAATTATTCCATCTCTAGACCACCCATCCAAACACGGGAGACATGGTCCAAAATCCACAAAGTCCATATTCTAGGAGTACCAAGAACCAGAGGAGCAACATTCTTATATAAAAAAATACTGAAAAAAAAATAAAACAGGATTAATCATATTTAAACCACTGAGTTTAATGGGATTATATAAAACATTTCTTTTCATGGGGTTGAAACGATTACCCCAAATCGTACAAAAAAAAAATGCCATAAAGTGTTGTTTCTTTGGAAACCGGTAGAGCATAAACTGCACTTAAATGTAAAAATAAACCAAGAAGAAAAGTATTTATCATATATATCTGTTTTTTTAGACATATTCCATTTATTCCAAAGTGATACCTTCCAATTTGCAGTTTGAAATAATTTATCCCAATTATAAGTTGCCGTATCAGTCCCACAAAAAAAATAAATTCCCAAAATTTTACAAACCTACGTAGTGACAGGAATCCCCATAATTACCGAATGTGTAGAGCCATGGTTACCAAAAAAATGACACTGGCTTTTAGATAAATTAAAAGAGGCTCCAGTTCCATTCATATAAGCAACAGCCAACGTTTCCATAGCTGTACAGGAAGGAACATCTAAAAAAAAAGACATAAGTCATCTGCATATTCTATAACTTTGATTTCCATATCGTCAGAACCCAAAGATGGACCCCTAATAGTGTCCATACTAGTGATTGCTGAAAGCAGGGGTTCTAAAGATAAAATGTAAAGAATAGGGCTTAAGGGGCACCCTTGACATACACCCTTACTACAAGGTAGCGTAGAACCAAAGCAGCCATTAACAAAAGGAATAACAGTTGCTTGTTGATAATACTGTTTCAACCAATTAATGAAGCAGGACAGAAAACCCATCAGTGCCATACAGGTCCAAAGATAAAGATACGATACATTGTCAAAAGCCTTCACCTGATCTAAGATAACACAGATCCCAGCCAGTTCATCCCTATCACCTCGCTCTATAATTTCCCTAATAAGAATCAAGGCATCTGATATGGTACGGCCAGGCACTGAGCAAAATTGTGTGGGAGAAATAATGTCACACAAAAGACAAGAAATTCGTAGACTCAAAATCTTAGTAAAGATTTTACAGTCAGAACTTAACAGTGTTATCAGATGCCATTTTTATCTCCAGATTTATGGAGAAAAATCAACAAACCTTCATTCATACTTGGTGGAACTGTACCTTGGAGGAGGCAAGGATTAAACATGTCAACTATTTGGTGTTCCAGGAGCGAACTAATCAAACCATAGATGTCATTAGGAAGGCCATCTTTACCAGAAAATTTATTTTTCTGAAGATGTTGAACAACTGCACGAAATTCCAATAATGTAATAGGGGTCAATAAAGAAATCAAAAACTTGTCAGGGAACTATATCGCAACCAATCATCAATAGATTGTTGTGTAACAATCGAATTCTCCGTAAACAATGAACGAACATGATCATCTACAATCTGAAAGAGATCCTGACGAGCAGTAACTCTGTCACCTGCAGAATTTAATAGATCATGCACATCCTTTTTTTTACGTCTGTATATGTTGCTGTCAAAAGGATTAATAAAAGCAGACGGATCTTGTGTTCCAAATCTCTGTTCTCTCTCCAGTTGTAATTGTCTGGAATTATGTAATTGAACCAATTCAGCTTTAATTTTATTGACAGTAAGAACATCCACTGGAAGACCCATATTGATCTGAGAATAAAAGTCATTCAACATAGATTGTAAAGACAGCCTATAAGATTTACAGAAGGCACCCAATATACAACCAATGTCAGTGTAGTATTCCTTAAAAGCCAGTTTAGAATCTTCCCACCATGTTTGTTTGGAATCATACAAAAAAAAACACAGAGTCACGTGCTTTAAGTACATCTAGAAATCCAGTCTTCACTGCAGGAATATTTAAAAGAGACAGATTCAGTTTCCAATAGCCGGGACCTTTAGAAGTGTGTAGAAAATTGGAAAGTGAAAAACTAAGGAGACAATGGTCAGAAGAAGCAACTAATGTGACCTGAGGGTGAAAATTTGAAGAGAGGGAGAAACAAACCAATAATCAATCCTTGATTTCCTACTACCCTGAAAATACGTAAAAGAAGGAATATTTTCAAAAACATCACAGAGCCCTGTAACACTCAATAAAGTGTTCAGGCAAGTCATATCGCAATAGGTTTTAGAAGTAACAATTTTGGAAGTGCAGGAAATATTAAAATCTCCCCTAAATAAAATATTTTTACTAGAAAAGAGATAAGGCCGAATAAGGTGTAATAGTTGAATACGTTCCCATTTACTCTGAGGGGCATAGATGTTAATCAAGCGAAAAGGGACCGTATCAACACTAACATCCAACACTAGTGCCCTCCCTGGGGAAAGATGAACTACATCTGTAACCTTAATGACTTTGGAAGTAAAACATATCCCAACACCGGAACATAAGTCAGTGCCCACGGACCAATAACATGGACCCCACCCCCATAAATCAGTAGTTATCGAAAGTTCCTGAATCGTGTACAACCGAGTATCTTGGAAAAGGATAATATCGTAACGTAAATCCGAAAAAGCAGCAAAAGTAACCCGTTTTTTAAATAAAGAACGAAGACTATTGGCATTAAGACTAGCCACCGAAATATCAAATCCAGTACGAGAAGAGCGAGAAATAAGTTAAAAGTGAGAGTGCAATTCCTATTACTTTTACGTGAAACCTGCATGAGTAGTTTTCAGTTTACATTTTGCTCCCACCCTAGGATCCAAACTGAGTCTTGGTCAGAAGTCATGTCCACCTGGGAAGGATTCTGAGAAGTAGAATCAGAATCATGATCCCCAGTATCTATAGAGGCCAGAATTTCAAATTTATTTGAAACAGACACAGGAGCTGGAGACTGAGCCCAATCCAGTACCGAATGCTGTGAAACATCATCCGGGATAGAGAACTGAGAAACAGCTTCTTTAACCACAGGGGTCTCTGAAGAAGGTTTCAACAGAGTACTATGGGGAATCACCAAGGGAATAACCGGAACTGGGGGAGCAGAAACAACAGGACTAGGGGAGTCAAGACCAGTACCTGGCTGGAGGGGAGTCTGCCTAGGTGGACGGGGAAAGGCTACGGGGGTTTTCAATGCCAAAGCAGCAGAATAAGACTTAGGTCTTTGAGAAGTAATAGGTCCAACACCATCCAAAAGAGCCCGGGCAGCTTTAAAAATGATCAGGTCTTGCATAGCATAATCAGCTTCCTCAGTATTGTAAGCTACTCAGGGACAATGTGAAAAGGAATGCCCTAAGTCCTCACAAAAGGTACATTTAACAGGATTGTCACATTGATAACCAGAATGTCCACCCTCCCCACATAAAAAACAAAGAATTTTCTCACAAGTCGTACTAATATGTCTCGGAGAGCCACATTTATAGCATCGCCTGGGTTGACCAGTATAAAACAGAAATCCTTTATCCCGGCCAATAAAAAAACAATTAGGGAGATGCACAAAATCATCCTGAACACATTTCAATTTAATTTTAAACTTCCATCCCCCATTCCAAAACCCTTCCCCATCCAAAATAGGGTCAGGCATGCCTTGCACCTCACATCTTTTCGTTAACCAAAAAAGAATATCAGCCAAATTGACTCCCTCACTACGAAATAACACAGTTACTACTCTAAAAGGTTGTTTCGTTAATGGAACTACCTGAAAGTGAGACCATAGTGGATTAGTTTTAAGAGATGCATAACGTAACCAAAAGGTTTCTAAATGCGCAGGAGTCCTGAAACTAACATCAAAGGAATGTTCTCCAGGAGCATGAATTAGGGCATAGATATCTGAAGGCGTAAAGCCTAAAGACTGTTTAATTAAAACTCTGCCCAGATAAAAACAATCCAGAAGTTCAGCCAATCCACCTAAATAACAAAGCCGGATGGCATTTCTCCTTTTTGCCAATTCTAGAGGTTTTGCAAATAAATCTACAGAAGGACGTAAGGGAGGGTCTGATAATGGAGGAGTAGGAGTAGCTGAAGCGTCCACCGCTATACCCACAGGCTCCGCATCTGGCATTTCTAAAGAGGTACTACCTGTATCAAGAGTTTGTTGAGTAGCAGTCTCCTCCAAGCCCAAAACTCCGTCAGCAGAAGAAACGTCAATACTATCAGTCACATCAGCTGAATGGGCCAACACATCCGTCTCCATATTCAGATCAGTTATCCAAGAACCATCCATACTTTGTTTCCATCCTGCTTTGGAAAGAGCAGATTCAGAGGACCAGGGTTCCTCCATCAAGCGTGTGACTGAATCTCCAGTAGGAGGCAAAACCGATTCTGGCGCAGAGGAAACCACATCATCAGTAGTGCCTGGCCCGTTTGAACATCCGACGAGATACCTCAGGAGAAACCCCAAATAGTCATTTTCACTTCTTTTTATCCAACAATTCGGCTCTTGCAGAGATAAGAGCCACTTCTGTCTGTAATAATTGCTGCTGCAAGGCTGTTCTCTGGTGTAGAATTGCAGTAACCACATCAGTTTCAACATCGCTGTCCACCGCGTCCAATATAGCAGGAGTGTCTATAGAAAGAACTGTAGACTCTGAGGCCAATAGTGTAGAATCCTGCGTAGTCGTGCCATCCACCACTCCGACTCCTAAAACATGACCGTCCTCCAAAGACGTCACATATAGGACAACGCCCCCTTCCAGAGTAGGGGAATTGCCCCGGTGTCCTGGCCAAATTTCCCTCATTCACTAAAAATACCACCAACAGCTTAATCTGGTTCAAGGTCAATTAGCATTCATCTGTATACCCCTCCCCACGGGTCGTGCCTGAAAATAGGCAGGATTTGTCTAGTGCACTTACCCGGTCAACAAAAACTAAATAAATAAATAAAATAAATGTGTTATGTCTATACAACATTGATCACATCTTAACAACAGTACAGCTCAGGATCGACTTGCTCCACAGGTCTAAACATTGCCACAGTGCTAATGAAAGGAAGTATGTGGTCTCCCACTGCCTTCCTTCTCCCTTTCATGGACTACAGAGACATTATACACAGCCCTCTAAATAACACCACTTTGTTTCCCCTGAATCATTTGTACAAGTTGTGCAGGTTCTTCCTTGCCAGTAGACAGTCTACCAATCACTGTCTGCTGTATGACTAGTTCAGCTAGCTAAGTCCCTCAATCAGGTGTGACTACCAGTAACTTTCTTTGTTGTACAACTGGGCAAAAGAAAAAGACCCTCATTACTGTGTCTCCTAGCTCATCTCACACAATTAAGTAGTGTCTACTCACTCTACATGACAACAGCGTTTAGCTTCTCAGTTCCCAGGGTAAAGTATGAATTTGGTAGAAAAACCTTTGCATTTGCAGAACCAGACCCCTGAAACAAACTCCCTCTCCAGCTTAGTATGCTTCTTGTGGGCAGCTGTTCAAGTCCAGTCTCTCCAGTTAGAACTTCCAGCATAGTTATGGTCTAGACAGTACCATAGGAAGGGTGGGGTGGGTGGTGCACTGGCACCGGGTGCAACCCTCAGAGGGGCGCAATTTTCAACTGAAGCTCATTTGTTTATAAACATGCATTACCGCTTTAAACTTTTTTTAAATTTAGTTTGGCTTGGTAAACTGTAATTATGTCTGGCTGTCAGTAGGGGTTCATCTACGGACCAAGGACCAGCAAGTCAGGGGGGTCACATGAGCTGCAGGCAAATAATCATGTGCTGTGGTGGTGCTGTGATGAGAAAGAAAGAGAAACTGTGGGTGGGCCAGCACCACCCACTAGTATACAAGGTACGGGTGGCAAGCATAGCACAGAGAGGTGGTTAAACTTGGAGACAGTGAGTGAGCCACCCGTCCTGGTTTCGCAGGGATTGTCCTGTTTTTTTTATTGCCCTGTCCCTTGAAATATGAAAATCAGACCGGGACAATCAAAGTCCCGGTTTTAGACTATCCAATACATTTTCAGTGCAAAAGTCCTGGTTTCTCAGTAGAAAAGTCATTATTTACTGTAATTCAGAGTAAACAATTACTTTTCTACAGAATTCTCACTTTTTATTTATCTATTTATTTTTACCCAAAAACATACCAGCGGACCAGTGGACACCATCCCAGTAGTCACTGACACATTATTGGTCGCTAGGCAACAGGCTTGGGGGTGTCTTGTCTGCATCACGCTACCCTGCCTACTAGGTTGCTTCCCCGAATCAAAGTTCTCAGTGACACTGACTGACAGTGATGTGATTGCCAGAGACTCCTCCTCATAGTGCAGAGCTGTGACTTACTCGAGTCAGTTGATGTGTGCATGGGCAGTGCCTGTGACAAATGTGGCATCCGGATTTTGCAGAGTGAAGATAGCACAGAAGCAGGCATTTTTTGGAGTGGTGGTGGTGTGGTTGGTGGTCCGTGGACTGAATTTTCCCCCTTGTCTTACCTAATGTTCATTGCCTGCTGCTGCCCCTGTCGATATCGCCTGAACTTAACTGGCTGGGTGCCACAACTTGCCAGTGTTGCTGAGTTCTCTCCGTCCCATCCAGTCTCTTCTCCCTGCCATACCGTGGTCTGCTCCAGACTGCCTGCCATGCCGCTCGACACTCACTTTCCAACCCATGGCCTGCCTGAGGCATCTTTCTGTTTCTCTGTGCAGTGAGTGAATGAAGACAAGTGTGCACAGACATCACATCACCACCTTTTAGGCAAGTTTAAATGAAAGTTTGATGAATAATTTTTTTTGAATGGGAGCGGGAGGCAGGGGACTCTGGCCCAGCAATGGACCTTCGGGGGGGAGGAGGTTGCTGCTGCCAGTATCAGATATGCAAGGAGTGAATGTATGACTGAAGCTAGCTATAGATAAGGGTACCTAACCTTACTGATGTTGCAGAATTGGGATTCTGGAGTTCTGAACCCCAATTCTGCAACATCTGTAAGGTTAGGTACCCTTATTTATAGGAGATGGGATGCTGACAAGTGACAGGCACCTGAGGGGTGGGGGGCTTTGGATATCCTTCTGAGTGGAGGCAATTTTATTGTTGAGAGTAGATCTAGAAATAGAGTGACTAGCAGGCAGCAAAAAAAGTGATAGACAGTGTATGTAGAGAGAGAAGATTGGGAGAGACGATAGACAGAGAAGACAAGAGAAATCCAAGTAGTCAGATCTGTCTTGAAGATTTTTAGTGTAAGCAAATAAGAAAAGCAATGCAGTGCAGTACTGTAGTAGTCCATCTACAGTATTGTGTGTTGTACAAGTCCGTCCCAGCAGCCTTCTCCCATGTGTCTGTGTGACCCTGAATTCTGTATTGTTTTAAAATGAAATTCATTCTTCAAATGTGTTTACCGTTTAATTTGTTGTGTCTGTGTGACAGTGTCAATGAACGAGATGTGAGTGTATTGTAGGTGGTCGTGGCAGTGGCAGCACTGTGGGCGGGGTAGGGGAACTTGATTGGAATTTGGAAAATGCACTGCACTTCAGTGATCGGGAGGAAGGATTGGATCTGACTTTTAATTTGACTGTGAGACTGTGCCAACCCAGCGAAGGGACCCACGGCCCAGGCCTGACTCAGCTGTGACAATTTAGTAGTTCATGGGACTGGGATGGGAGTGAAGAAGTTTGTGCCCTCCAGTCTGCTGCTTGTGTGCTGACTGACTGCCGTGGTGCAGGCGAGCCATGCGGCACCCTCACTCCAGCCCACCACATTGTTTTCTCTCCTCTTGACCCTCGTTCTCCTGCACTCCAGTTCCACACTAGGTAGGCTCCCCCACCCCATGCTGTCTCTTATACTCCATGCAGGTGGGTGGTGGAGGGCCATTACAGACAGTCCCAGTCAGACCAGAGCCTGCAGTCAGACCAAAGTCATACTGCATCTCCATCACACTGCACTGACTAGTCTCTCTCAAGTTGGTTGGGATGTGCTTTTTTCTTTATTGTACATCCGGTGGGACTGAGTGGCAGGTTACAGACGCTGTGCAGACTGTGATCTCTGAATGGCTTTCCGCATGACCCCTGGAGATGGAGACGGGTCAGAAATCATGTCTAGCAACAGTCACATACAGAAGTGCCTGTGTTGTAATATTCAGTTTTCAGATGATTCCTCAGTCAGTAAGTACATGTGTATTTCCTTATGTCTCAATTTTGAAGATATAGGAAATTTCTATATCTTCAAAACTGAGACATTAGAAAATACATGTACTGTGTTTTCCTAAGCTCAATTATCCCATTCAAATGTTCAGTATGCAGAAAAATAGTTTGTCACTCATAGCCATGAATGCTGCAAGAATCATGCATCTGCATTGCTTTTAATAAAGAATCAGACTACCCTCCCCAATAGATTGACACATTTCCAGGGACCACTCCCCAACACAGACCTCAAAAACATAGCTGCAATGCCCCCTCCTTAAAGTAAACTGTAAAGTAAATAAAAAAATAGTGCCTGTCTGAATGTGCTGCTAGCCTGCCAGAGTCTCCTGGCTTAGTAGGTAGCACATCTGCCTCTGGACCAGAAGGTTGTGGGTTCTCTGCCCACACCGGGATTAGATTTGCTCCTAAAATGCTGGCATCAGAGTGCAGTAGTAGAGGGTGCTGTACTGCTGGGGTGTGCCATCCTTCAGATGAGACATTAAACCGAGGTCCCTTCTACCCAACCTGGTGCTGTCCAGGTGGAAGTAAAAGAACCCAGGGTATTCTTCGCAAAGAGTAGGGGACATTCCCAGTTTCCTGGCCAATTTTCCCCTTCAAGTAAAACGGTTCATGAATTTTCCAGGCTGCGTGTGGGTGTTGATGTGCGATATGGCTGCTACTACACATTCAGTCACTTCACTACCAGTCTAGCATTGCTTGTAAAGCACTTTGGGATATACTGTGTATGAAAATCGTTATATAAATGCTGATTCTTCTTCCCACACCTCAGATTCATGGCAGCGACATTTTTCCTTAAATCAGGGGTAGGAACCAACCATGTAGAAAAAGTATGTATTTTCTTCAAGAAAAGCCCTAAAACTCACCACAGAGCTGGAGCACGTAAACCCTCCAGAGCTTCTGGCTCTTTTTTGGGGGTGTGTGCAAAATTTGTCTCTTGCCCAGGGCAACAAAATGCTTTCCTACGGCTCTGGGTCTAGAATGCAAATGCCCATATCCTTGACTATGATCATGTGCATAGCAATGCTCATGCTGTTTCTTTGCTGTGACCACTGTTGGAATTATGCTAAGGATTGCCAAGCTGCACCCCTGTAGCTATCCAAGGAACCCTGGCAGCTATGAAAAATAAAACTATTTTCTAGGGCCAGGGCCATGACCCAGTAGCTGCTCATTCACGTTAACTCCTTACACCTAAGAGCCATGTTTGAAAATCACTTTGCATTGATTCTATTTCATTCAGGTATGAAGGGGTTAAACATGTACTCCTGGCTTGCATTGTTAGCATTACAATTATATGTTGTAATAAGCAAGGAGTACAGCTAGAGATTGTCAGCTGACCTTGACATCCTTATAGATCTGTGTAGTGCTGGACCAGTGTGTTTCAGTTTACACAGAGAAGGAATAGAAGCCTGCTGTTTTGTGTCACTTGTCCTTCAGAGTACTACTGACTGAACCATTTATACATTGCAGACAACACCTTGGCCTCTGGTCCTCCATGTTCAGTCCATCCTCTTGAGTCACTGAGCTTCCCTACTGCCCTCACTGCGTTCACCTGGCTGGTCGCCATTGCTAGACTCATCACTGGCTTGAGGGGAAAAAAGTTTTTTTTTTTTATTATTATTAGAGAGCCAAGAAAGACAAGACCCATATGAGTGGCATGGCCAGGGCATGGATGAGAGGGGGAGGAGCAGTTGGACATACAGTATATCAGGGCTCACAGATCTACAGGAATTCCTGTATTTTACACTGAAATTGAGAAGGAACATTGCTCGCATAGACTTGCAACAGTTATGTGGGAAAACAAAGTAATTTCACATCCATAGGGAAAATGCCAAATCAATCTGGGAGCACTGATATATGACTGGGTTGGCAGTATAACCTAGAAGTTAGAGTAACGTGCTGTGAATGACCTTGGTGCATTCAGCAGACTAGGGTTTGATTCCCACAATCTCCACTTGCATACTGTGTGACTGATTAGGTCGCTTATAGAGCCACCAATGCCTCAAGAAGAACTTTGAAAAACATACTATTTGGACATGAAGCAGCTCATATTTCTCATTAGCTTTGTATTTCTTATTTTCATTATTTATTACTGAGGTCATATGCATTAAAATAGGATAGTTGTTCCATGAAGGTTCATCAGCTCCTATGGTTTCTTCCCAACCTGATGTCATAATGCTCTGCTTGTGACATCACAGCTATTTCCATAGCAATAGACTGTGATGTCACAGCAGACCATTATGATTTCAAGTAGTGAACAAGCTTTAAGAGCAGATATACTCTAAAGTATCAAGATCTTGTGTATGGGGAATTTCTTCAGTAAGGAATAATGGAGAGGAGTAATCTACAGAAGATATGTGAATTACAGGCTGAATTATGTCTAATTATTATCTTTTCCAAAGTTTTCCAAATAGCATCAGTTGCTCATTAACTTCCCCAGTGCTCCCTGTTGCCCATGTATTGTCCATAGGACTGCTCTCCTCCTCTGGGGGAAAGGGTAGGCAAAGGTCCTGTGCTTGTCTGGCCCCTGGAAGAAGCTAAAGTAAAGGTAGTTTGGGCAGAAGAATTGCCAGAAGGAGAACGAAAATGCAACAAGCTGTTTTAAGGGCTGTGAGCAGAGCCTACAGCTGTTTTGGAATCAGATCCAAGCTCTAAAAAATGGCTGATCATGGAACCTTCCATTGCACACTTAGAAGTATCCTTCCGAATGTCCAGCGGAGCTTGAAACCCTCCACCACGATTGGCCACTATGGAATAACAGCCACACTATTTTGGCTGTTACTTTTGCATTCTGGTGTATGAACTTCACATGTGAAACTCCCGTGCATGCGCAGTTCTGCTGGCACCATCATGTTGTGCCATTCACCACAACTGCACATGCATAAGTACCATGCATGCAAAATTACGTTGCCACTGCCAGTTCCATGGCATTCTGTGGTCCCCCAGCTCATGTGGCACACTGTGAGCCCACCCCAGTGTGCCCAATGATTCTTCCTTTTACCTGCCAACATCAGGGTGCCCAGTCCCTGTGTTGGCATTATGTTCACCCACCCCCACTCATGTGGCACACTGGGAGTCCACTCCAGTGTGCCTAACAGTTTTCTTTTTCTTTCCCACCCCCTGCCGACATCAGGGTACCCAGTCCCCATGTTGGAATCATGTACACCCCCCTCTCAGTCATGTGACACACTGGGAGCCCACACCAATGTGCCCAAATGTTTTCTTTTTTTATCTGTAAAAAAGAAAATGGTCCCTCATCATTGCTCCAGTTGTTTTTCTTTTTCTGTAAAAAAGAAAACGGTCCCTCATTATCGCTCCAGTCCCCCTACCCATCCCCATACTTCCACTGAGCACCCACCTCCCCACACCCCCCTTATTTCTGGAGGTTGGCACCGTCTTCTTCTCTGAACCAGGACACATCTGCACTCTTCAAAGTCGAACCGCAAACTGAAGAATCAAAGGTAAGAGGCTATAATGCCATTCAGTGGGGTTTTCAACTTATGCAGATAAATCAGCCATTTTTTTGAATTAGTGCCCCAAACTTTCAACATGTTGTTCTTGGGATCCCACCTCATGAAAACTGTCACTGTTATTTTTTTACTCAGTCCCAAAAGGTGATTTTGTGGTCACTGCACAGAATCACCTTTCGGGACCGATTCACAAAATGACAGTGCCACTGTTCATGAGGTGGGGTCCCAAAAACCCCATGTTGCAAATATAGTGAAAAAGTTCCAAAAAATGACTGTGTTACAAGCATGCATTGCGCAGTTTCTATGCATGTTCCTAACTTCACAAATTTTTTGTATTTTCACTCCACATTTTCAACATTGCAATTTTGTCACACCTCCTTCAAAACAATGCAGCTGTCATTTTCCACAACATGCCCAAAATGTGTTTTTTCACCTGTGGCAGAGAATTGTGCATTCGCTGTGTGGAATCACCTTTCGGGACAAGTGAACAAAATCACACTGGTGCTCTTCATGAGGAGGAGTTCTAAAAAGGCCATGCTGAAAATTTGGTGCAACACTTCCAAAAAATGGCCAGGTTACACCTGAGTGTTGAATAATTTCTACGCACATGTGCAGCTTTGGTCATTTGGTAGCTCTTCACGGCCCTATTGGCTCAGCCCATAGCTTGTTTTAAGAGGTACTGTAGCAGATTTGCTGGGATGGATGTCAGGATTCCTTCCTCTGTCCCTCTGTAGAAACACTGCATCGGTTATGTGATTTTGCTGACTCAGATCTTGCCGTCTTCCTGTAGCAAGGGAACTTAGCTATCTGTCTCCTGTGGGTCCTGTGTGAATCAACTAATTGGGATTAATTCCTCCAGTGCCTTACTGCGTTACTGAAATCTCAAATCTTGACTCAGTAGGGGAAGCAGTGTAGGCCAGTGGTTGGACCACAGACCTGCAAAACCAGATGATTCCCTGGTTTCAAATCCTGCCAGAATCACTGGCTCACTGTGCAAATCAGATGATCTCCCTCATGCTCAAGTTCTTCTCCAAATGGGTAGTCCTTTCCCAGTGTTAATGGGATGTGACATCTCCGCTGGGAAATCATGGGTACAGAAACTTAAAAAATATATAAAATACAAAGTTGGATGAAGCATCACTTCACACATACTGTGGGGGAAAAGTGTAATAGCCTTCCAAATGAGGTACTAGACTCATGATCACTTTATTTTAGACTGACTTAGATGAACAGATGAGGAAGCTGTTCTCTGGAGCTACAAGTGTGGAGAACAGATACAAGATGGTGCACTCCAGAGCTGTTGAAAAAATGTTTTCACTTATTTTATTGTGTGCAAAATTAGATCAGTGGGGGTGTTAGGCAAGTCCCATATAAAGCACCTTGACTCTGTATGGGACTTGCTCGACAAAGCACTGATTACATTTATCAAAGAATTTAATCAGTGAAAACATTTTTGAACAACACTTGAGTGTGCTGTCTTTTGTATGGATTTTGTACCTTTCGAGTATATTCTGGCTGGTGGTCCTGTCTTGCTCAGTCCCATCCTCATAGTGACATCATCCCATCCACCCACCTTACGGGGTGAATCTCTGTCTTTCCAGAAGGAGAGAAGGTCTTAGTCCACTTCTCCTTCTCGGGTAAGTTTCCTTGTGCTGCTAGCTGCTGGAACAACATGAGGAGACTCTCAGAGATCAACTGACTGGTGATGGTGTGGGGGGACAAATTGAACTGCTGGCTGAGTGGCTGGCACTGTGATTGGGTGGGATGGAATTGGGATCAGGGTGGGGGTGGGGCCGGTTTAGCATTCAGAAGATCATGGTCAGCAGACTCAAGCAGAGAACAGGAATGAAAAAGTGCACTCACAGCCAGCAGTCAGAATGCATGTGTGTGGTCAGTGGCCGGTTTGCTCATCATGAGCTGCTGTGCTGCAGCCTGTCATGTCTCTGTCTGTTGCCTGCAAGTGCAATGGGGTGGGGACGGGGGGGATAGGCTTGGAGATGGACATATGGCCCAGTCCAAATGAGGGCAATTTGTGCTCCCACTCCAGCCTTTGGCTGCGGTAGTTTACTGTACCAGCTACTGCTCCCCGTACTCATAAGATAACAGTCGTCAGTGTACAGGTCTCCCCTCTTCCGAGTCTCACCATGCCACCACCACAGAATAGATTTGTAATTGTTTTTGGACATACAAGCAGACACAGATGTAATAATTACAATAATAATAAAAAAATAACTTCTTTGCCTGCCTTCAACTGGGCGGGGGGGGGGCAGGTGACAGGGACAGATGGCAATGTTTGGGACACACACTGTTGACCTTACTGTCTGGCAGGCTGCTCTGCCTGCATACTTGACTTTTGGTGTGGGGGGATGGGATACAAGTCTTCTTTCCTGATGTAAGAAACTGTTACATCCTTATAACATAGTGCCTCATCATGGTGGGCTGTAATATATCTTGCCTAACTCTAAAATGCAGAAAAATGCACCATTCACAGTGATGTTTTAAACAATTTCCTGGGGGGGGGCATGCCCCCAGACACCCTAGCATTGTAAGGATTTTGGCCCACCCTTGTTCACTGCTCCTGCACATGCCTCTGTCCCTGCTCCAAAAGTTTAGGACCCCCCTAGCTTTGAAAGTATAATTCCAAACACTGGCTATGATCCCAGTTTGTTAGCTTGCTTTAATTATTGTTTATATGTACTGTACTTACATTTACAGTTTTTTTTCCTGTGCATAAATACAGTATTTCTGCTAGACCATGTTAACCTGAACTGTATGCAGTATCAGCACAGCTGGGAACTTTCAGCACAGGTGCATTGAATCAACATTTGGACTAGGGTTGTCAGAACTAGTTCGGTAAAGATTCGAACCCTCCTCGAACCCTGGTGTTCGAGTTCTAACTTAGAACTCGAACACTGAACGGTTCGCAAAAGGGTTCGAATCACCGCGAGACGCGAGACGACGTGGGGTCGAGTAAGCAACGCGAGCTGCGGGATCTGTGGGGGTATTAAAGAGATGCGCCACAAGGAGGAGCGCCATTTGACTGAGGATCATCGCAGAGAGAGGCAGCAGCAGCAGGCAGCACCAGCAGCCCACTAAACTGTAGCAAAAGCAGTTAGCGCGTCCGCTACTTTTGTCCAGCAGTCGTGGCCACTTCTTCTCCTGTGAGACCGGCGAGAACAAGAAAAAAAGCTAAAAATCGGGGGGGACTGGGAGACGGGAGTGGGAGTACTAGGGGCCGGTTCAGGACAGAAGGAGGGAATCGGGACTCTGGAGGGATTAATCAAGATTGGGGAGTGGGGAATAGGAGGGATTGATGAGAGAACCAATATCAGGAGGAGGACTGGAGGAGGACTCGGAGAGAAAAGAACCTTTGTGAAGTGTGATTATTTGAAACTGCAGCACACTGCACACTCAGCAGCTGCCAGCAACAAGCATACAAGGGGGCCAAAAAAAAGGCAAATAAATCTGATAAATCTAAATAAGTCTGAACCCTAGTGTGTGTGTCACAGAGAGAAGCCCAGTGTGTGCCCCTTGACTGCACTGTACTGTACCCTACCCAGTGTGTGTTACAGAGAGAAGCCCAGTGGCCAGTTTGTGGTGGCATTAACCTTACATGACAGAAACGTAGGGGGCAAAAAAGGCAAATAAATCTTTCTGAACCTAGTGTGTGTGTGTCACAGAGAGAAGCCCAGTGTGTGCATACTGTACCCTACCAGTGTCGTTACAGAGAAAGCCCAGTGGCCAGTTGTGTGGTGGCATTAACCTTACATGACAGAAACATAGAAATATAATTCTCATTCCCTGGTTTGCATATGTGACTCCGTCTCCTGTGGTCGGTCAGCCCATCACCCTGCTGCTGTGTGCCCTTTGACTGCACTGTACCCTACCCAGTGTGTGTGTTACCGAGAGAAGCCCAGTGGCCAGTTGTGTGGTGGCATTAACCTTACATGACAGAAACGTAGAAATATAATTCTCATTCCCTGGGTTGCGTATGTGACTTCGTCTCCTGTGGTCAGCCCATCACCCTGCTGTTGTGTGCCCTTTGATTGCTATGTGTATGCCTATGCCCAGCAGCCCAATTATTCTGTAAGCCTTGAACCTGGGATCCTTTAGTTGCAAACTGTCATATTCTTCAATTACTTTCAGTCCACGTATCACAGTGTCACACAACCAAAATGAAATTTTGGAGTTGTAGCCAGCGATTACAGATCACATTGCTTTGTTACACAGGAATTGTTTGGGTGTTGGTGTGTTCACTGCAGTATACTGGACTGGTAGTACTGGTACTTACTGTCTGTTATGGCTGACACCAACATAGATGAAGCATTTAGTGCTGGTGTTGGAGCAGGTGTTGGTGGTAGTGGTAATCCTGCTGGTGCTAACAGAAATAACCAAAATGTTTCACGTGATAAAAATTCAACAAACAGCAAAAGAGCAACAGTGAAGTGTGGTAAAGGGGGACCTTTTAAGAAAACCTGTACAGCTGCTGGGGTCACACGGAGAGGCACCATAAGGTATGCCATTCATGCCGTTAAGATCCCTGTGACTAGCAGCAATAACGCAAGTGACAGTGAGTCCCTCTCTGACTCAGACAGTAGCTCTTTGTCTCAGTCCCACACTGTTGTGTCTCGTGACAAATCATTACTTCCTCAACAAAGTGAAATGAGCAAGTCTGCTGACAATGAATCAGGTAGTGCACTTGCAAATACATCCAGCACTGTTGGCAATGAAAAGGACATATCCATTGAATCCACCACTTCTGTGTTGGCCAGCAATGAAAATCCATCAGAGTCTTCTATCCACTCTTCTAGCACCAAGGAGCATGTCCCAAGTTCTGTTAGGACAGGTGAAAAGACACAAACAGTCTTTAGCTATCTTCCTAGCACTCGAACAAAATCTGTCACATCTGAGGTGTGGAATTATTTCTCAGTCAGTAGAACTGATCCATGCAGAGCAATTTGTTCCCTGTGTAAACAGAGTGTAAGCCGTGGTAAAATTGTGTCATGCCTTGGCACTACAGCTCTTAAACGCCATCTGAAAAAGCATTCGGTTTTGCTTGATCATCCAAAACCAAAACCCATGTCCTCCATCTTCCAGACCGCATGTGAGACGGTCAGGATCAGGAATCTGAAATGGATACTGAATTGTCTGAACTTGATGCAGGCAGAACCACTGCCAGCCCTAGGATCACTGTTACCACCAATGCCAGCACCATTAGTACCAGTTGCACATCCAGTGATGGCACTGAATGTATAAGTCCTAGTCCACCATCTCTCGTCCATCTGCCCATGAAGCACGGTGTATAATAAACCAGCAGGGACATGTTGCAAACAGCTAACACTGTCTCAGGCATTTGAAAGGAAGAATACCTTTACTAGAAATCATCCAAAGACCCTTCATCTTAATCACCGAATTGGTGAACTGTTAGCAGACCTTCTCCCATACTCTTTGGTAGATCATGAGGATTTTAGGGAGCTCATGACATTAGCAGAGCCTCGTTACAATGTTCCTCATCGAAGGTACTTTTCCTATGTTGAAATACCAAACATTTATCAGGCTTTAAAAGTGACAGTGATGCTTGCACTTAAAACTGCAGAGGTGGGGTTATTCATGTCACAACAGATATGTGGACCAGCACTCAAAACATAGATTACATGTCCTTACCGCTCATTGGGTCACGTTTTCTTGTGCTTCTTCAAAACAAAGACACCCCAAAAGATGGCACTGCTGCATATAAAGAAGTTTGGGCAAGTCATACTGCTGCAAACATCTTGCAGGAACTAAATGACCTCCTTGACGAATGGGTTTATTCTCACGGTCTAAAATGTGGCTTCATAGTAAGTGACAATGGAGCCAACATCTTAAAAGCAATACAGGATGGAGGATTTCTGCATTCTTCTTGCTTTGCACATTGCTTACACTTAATTGTCAAGGGATTTCTCAGCAACGAAACACAAGTGGATGGTATGATTGCTGTTTGCAAAAAAATTGTGACTCACTTTTCACATTCAACCAAGGCTATACGGACATTGTCCGAACTGCAAAAAAAACACAAGCTGCCCCAGCAAAAGCTGATTCAAAATGTTTCCACTCGTTGGAACTCAATGCCTTATATGCTGCAGCACCTCTTGGAGCAAAAGCAAGCTGTACATGAGTACTGCTCCAATTACATTATTGGAGATGACATTATGCTGTCTGTGCTGCAGTGGAAATTAATGGAGACAGTGTGCTGTATCCTAGCTCCTTTTTGAGACAGCTACAAGGGACATGTCTTCTGAAGGTGCATCTGTGAGTCAGGTTATCCCACTCATAATGCTCATTTCACATCATCTTAATGTTCTAAATCTACAAATAGAAAAAAACAGATCTGAAGCGCAGACAACAACATGTCGCCTATATCATGGGAATCTCGTAAAGAGAATGAGCGAGCGCTTCAAAACCAATGACAAATTAGTTGCAATGACGAAATCAAGACACTACATCCTTGCAACTCTCTTAGATCCCAGGTTCAAGGCTATACATCTTCCAAAAACAGATGATATAGAGCAGTACAAATGTATGTTGCTAGATGAGCTGCAGCACTCACAGGAGTCAAACACAGACACGCACAGTACCATCAGGTTGTCATCACCACAACATGCAGGTTCATCTTCACAAAGGGATACAGAACTGGAAAAGTCACCAAACATTAACAGTAGTTGTTCCACAACTGCCACTTCTTCAGCCCTTAGTAGCAAGCTAAATCTGTGGCAAAACCTTTCCCAAATTGCTGCCATACCAGCTGCTTCTGCTGATTCCTCTTCTGAGCGGTCTCTGTCCAACATGGTAGACAGTTACCTGCAAGAACTGCCTATTCCTATTGATGCATGCCCTTTTGAATACTGGAGATCAAAAAGTCAATTTGGACAGAGCTGTATGATGAAGCCTGTAAATATCTTGGTTGTCCTGCAACAAGTGTCTCTTCAGAGCATGTTTAGTACAGCTGGCAATATTGTGACAGACACCAGAAATAGGTTGCTGCCAGAAAATGTACACGTTAACTTTTATTAAAGTTAATAAGTCAAGATTTTGTATCCCTACAAGAGTATACAAACTGATCCTGAAGTGATTGATGTTGTGGATGTTGATGGTGATGATGACAACTCAGATGGTGGTGGCTGGTAAATACTGTGTGGGACGGAGTCTCTCTGCACCAAAAAGGAAACTTTTACAGACTGTGATGACTTTGGTTGTCGTCTCTCTCCTTTCTCGATCTACTACCTTGGACTATATACCCCCCAAAACTTTCACCATTTCATGGCAAACTGCTTTGTAGCTAGGGTCTAAACTAAAGTCAACAAGTTTTATATACAGGGCAATTTTAACATCAGTGGGAACAGGCCCAAATTTGGCATAAAAGGGACACTGTCACGTCAATCCTTTCTGTATCATATTATTTATAGTTAAAGTGCAAGCATATATTTTTGGATTTACCTTCTGTGACTTTGTGGTGCATCAGCATGGGCTGGGACAGGAGACGGTCTATTTTTCAATTTTAAAGAGGACAAAATAATGAGTTCTAATTGGTAGCTGTTTATTATTTTTTCAATTACAGAAATGTTCAGCATAAACGAAAAATGGATGCTAGTACATGGGTGAGGGTTGTGGGGTTGGTTTTAACATGGGTGTAAGGGTGGCATGGGTGCTACTGCACAGATGAGGGTGGTGGAAGAAAAGTGGAATGGGTGATGGGGTGAAAGGTGGGTGTTGTTTTAGTTCTTTCATTTACAGATTCGTGATCAGCTGGGGATGGTGAGGAAAAAAATTATGACAGACCGAACCTACTGTACACATAATATATATTCTTATTAAATACATTGCAAACTGCTGCCACCTAGCACAATTTTCCTGTCCCTTTAAAAAAGAATAAAGGAATCAGAAATAAAAGAAAATCTGCATCAGCAGTTTTCACAGAATGTACATATCATAGTGTTTTGCTTTATAAGTAGTGATAATTTGATACATATTGGGGTTGACAGGCGCTGTCCCTTAAACATCACATGCCAACTGCTGCAGCTACATAAATGTTCCTTAGTAAATTAGTATGTGGTGAGAAACCACTGTTTTTATTTATGTGACTGAAATACAGATTTTATTAGTATCAGCTGCAAAATGCATCATCTTAGAATTTTGTATATATTACTTCAATTTGCCAACAAAATGTTGGTATATGTATGCATTACCTTAGAAAATTGCATGCATTTTGCCCTAACAATGACTGGCATATTTTTTTATTAACAAAGACACAGCACCAACACTTCCAAAATATACTGTACTGTGCGTTTTAACTGATGGCATCACAGTACAGAGCATTCATGAGGACAAAACAGTTTAAACAGACAAAGGACCTTTTGTCTGTTTAAACTATTTTATCCTGCATGCATTCTCTACTGATGTATGCTAAGCACAATAATATTTGGAAGTGTTGGTGCTGTGTCTTTTTGTTCTTGGTGCTCAGCTTTTCACACAGGCACAACTTAGGATTGGAGCAGCCTTCTTGTGGTTTCTGCAAATATTTTTTTTTATTCCAATGTCTTGACTGAATATGTTATGACATAATATGTTTTGTAACAGTTCCACATGTTGCTGCTGTAGTACTTGGCTTGACTTTGTTATAAAAGCTTTCTTTTAAACATAGCAACTTTTGATTCACTCATTTAAAACAGAAAGCAGCAAATAGCTGAAATTAGGTAATATCAGTTATTTTTTCTCCTAATTCATATTGATGAGTATATATAGCTGAGTACATAAATAGCTAATGGCCTCTTTCTTTCACTAAGGAACTATAGTGCAGCTGCAGCAGGAAAACTTTTATATATGGGTGGGTGGGTGGGCCTGTTACGTATTAAGTTGCTGACTTTAGCAAACAGAAGAAACTATAGATAAACCTAGTTGTATTCCTATCAATGTCACACAAGATAATTTCTCTCCCCCTTATTTTGAACAGTTTTTCCTTTACATGTATTTTATTACTATCTTTGTTACTGGCAGCACAATAAGAAAATAGGGTTCGAGTTCTAAAAAAGATTAGAACACTAGAACTTTCTCAAAAGTTCTAGACTAGAACTAGAACCCAGAACTTCAGAGGGTTCTGACAACCCTAATTTGGACTTTGTGCCACTTTAATGCATGGTAACCTTGTTATAGATCAAATAATTCTGACCTTGACCCCTCCCCCCAACTCTATTTACTACTTAGCCAAAATAATTTTTACTGTGCATTTATGTGTTTTTGTAGGTGAAGCTTTATTTATGAATCTATAATGGCTGTTAGGCAGATGTGCTCTGAATGTATGTACTGTAACTGTCCTGGGCCTCGCCCCTGATGAAGACTCATTCAGAGTCGACTCACTGGGGTTAGTGGGGCTGCTCTTAATGGCTTCACATTAAACCACTTTTGATGCTTCTGTTCTGGCTCTCTGAACAGCTTATTTAAATTTTTCATTTTTGAACTGGGTCTCCCAGAGTGCAACTACCTGATGCTATTTTGTGGTTCAACATTTATACTGCACCCACCTGATTTCCTTTAGTGAGTAGTTCCTAGAGTGTGTTGTTATCTTTCCTGAGACCTCTGTAAAAATGAGATGCTGCATCTCATGGGATTCCTGATAGGAGTCATGTAAAATAAACTCTGAGTGACCAAACATGTGTTACACACTCACTGTGCTGGTGCTTCACAGCGTTGTTACCTCTTAACAGGAGATGAACTGGTGTGAACTGTTCCGGTACACCCCTGTTGATGAGATACAAATAAGAAATAATGAGGTCTTGGAGCAGACCATGGCCTGCAACCCTTGCAAATGAACTTGGGTGCTGCAAAGTACTCTGAGGGCAGAGGTGAGGGTCAGGAAAATCTGGACCAGAAACGTGTGTGTGGTCTCATGCCACCTAAAAAAAAACTTCTGTCTGCTACTTGTAACTGTGGTACTTTTTGAGTAAATGTGCTTCAGTCACAGGATGCGGTGCAGTACCAAACAGGTTTCTCAGAGTCAATCCACTCTCTTTGCTACTGAAATGATATTAAGATATTGATTCTTTCAGTAGTTGTGTAATTAATTTACAAAAGATGAAACAAACTACAAACCACTTAAGGCACTCTGTATATTATAATGACTTTTCTAATTATTAAAATATGACATTTAGAATCATTTTAGCATGCCTTCACCTGATTTAAATGCTGTGTGCAGTTTTATACTAGTACTGAGGCAATATTTCAGAGAGCAGAAATCCGCCAAGCTTCATGACCAATAGATGCCAAACAAGTTAGAAGGTTCCATTGCTTTCCCAGATCACAGTAGCTGCTAGTTTTTGTTATCACTTCTTACGAAACATTGTGCTTATGCTGCCTCCAAATGGCAGTTTCTGTATTACAGAATCATACTGCAGTTTGTGCAGTGCATGTCCCCGTGATGTGTATATCTAACACGGACTTACAAATTAGGAAAAACATGACTTCAAATGAAATTTAAAATAACTCATGTTCGCTACCTTATTTTTTTCCCAATGTAATAATTAATCATGTGTGCTTTTTATATAGTAAGACTGTCGCTTGCTGGCTGATGTTGTTAGAAGAAGCAGAATAGCAATCTGTGTCGCTTTTTCTATAACAATTGTTAATAGGAAGTTTAGGCTGCAGGTTGCAGCTGTTAAGTCTAAATGTTACAGGAGATAATCTGTATGCAGAAAAGTATAAAGCTTGAGTGTTTGAGTTTATGGCACACAATTTTGATCCAACTCAAGCCATTCTGCAATTCCCTAAACATTAGGTGCCTGATATAAAGTCCCAGGAAATTGTCCATTAAGTTGTCACAATTTATTTTGATATGATTAACCAGGTAGGTGGTTTGTGACATGGGCTCATTTTCAGTCAAGCTCAGGTCTGTACTAAAAAAGGCATACTTACCTACTTAAATACTGTACTCATATACATATACATATACATATACATATACATATACATATACATATAGTATGTCAAGAATTTTATAAAAATATGTCAGGTATAAATCATGTTCAAATGAAGAGCCAGACATCACCCTGTGACTAAGGGTATATTGTGGCATCTAGCATCACAGAAGCACCCACTTTACACCCTGAAAACCAGTACCTGTACCACCATTTTGCCACCTTCGATCAGGGGCAATGGGGATCAGGGGCACCTTTATAAAACGTGGGGCACCAGTAATGTGAGACAACTCTCAAACAGTGATCCAAACTGGAGCTGGGATCAAGCAGTATATATTTTATTATGCTGTCTTCCCATGTCACACAGCAAATGAAGGGCATTGTTCTTATCAACCACAGTCCTTCAGATTATCCTCATTTCCATAAATCATCCTTATTCCCTCATTTCATTTCCCAAGTGAGACTTCTCATAAGTGATACTGTAAGTTCTCACAGACAGTACACCCTCACTGTACCCATAGTTATAAATTGGTTTAAACTTACCACAGCTGGTACACCTGTACTGTACCCATAGTTAACAAGCATTTGTCAATGCCGAATGTTGATTGCGTTGGTGTGTTGAGCACGCTGACTGCCCCTGTGTCACTCGCTCAGTCTGTTTCTCCTGGTGCTGCAGGCTGCTCTTTTGTACTGGGCTCCTGCCTGCATTGGCACCTTGTTCTGCCCACTAAGAACTCCGCAGCTGTCCCGACAGAGTTCTGTTGAGGTGGCTCACTCCCCCTCTCTCACTTGCTCATTCTGTTTCTCCTGGTGCTGCAGGCTGTCTTTTTGTATTGGGTTCCTGCCTCTGTTGGCACTTTTTCTGCCCACAAATAAATCTGCAGCAGTCCCAACACAAGTCTGTTGAGCCTGCTGACTCCCCCTCTCTCACTCATTTGTTCCGTTTCTGCTGGCGCTGCAGACTGGCCTTTTATGCTGGGCTCCTGCCTGCGTTGCCACCTTTTTCTGCCCAGAAAGAAATCCGCAGCAGTCATGATAGAGCTCCATTGAGCTCGCTCAGTCCCCCTCTCTCAGTCGCTCGTTGGGTTTCTCCCGGCGCTGCAGACTGCCCTTTTGTACTGGGCTCCTGCCTGCGTTTGCACCTTTTTCTGACCACAAAGAAATCCACAGCTGTCCCAACAGAGCTCCGTTGAGGTCGCTCACTCTCCCTGTGTCACGCACTCATTCTGTTTCTCGTGGCGCTGCAGGCTGCCCTTTTGTACTGGGCTCCAGCCTCTGTTGGTGCCTTTTTCTGCCCACAAAGAAATCTGCAGCAGTCCCGACAAAGCTCCGTTAAGCTCGCTCACTCCCCTTTTGTCACTCGCTCAGTCCATTTCTGCCGGTGCAGCAGGTTGCCCTTTTCTATTGGGCTCCTGCCCGCATTGCCGCCTTCTGCTCACAAAGAAATTTGCTGCAGTTACAATAGAGCTCCACTGAGCTCGCTCACTCCCCCTCTCTCACTCACTCATTCTGGTTTCCCCACCACTGCAGGCTGCCCTTTTGTACTGGACATCTGCGGGCATTGCTGCCTTTTTCTGCCCACAAACAAATCTGCTGCAGTCCCAACATAGCTCCACTGAGCTCACTCACTCATTCCCCCCCACCACTCGCTCGGTCTGTATCTCCTGCTGCTGCAGGCTGCCCTTTTGTACTGAGCTTCTGCCTGCATTGGCAGCTTATTCTGGCCAGAAAGAAATCTGAAGCAGTCCCGACACAGCTCCATTGAGCTGTCTCACTCATTTATTCCATTTCGGCCCATGCTGCAAGCTGGCCTGTTGTACTGGGCTTCTGCCTGCGTTGCCGCATTTTCTGCCCACAAAGAAATCCACAGCAGTCACAATAGAGCTCCATTGAGCTTGCTCACTACCGCTCTGTCACTCACTCATTCTGTTTCTCTTGGCGCTGCAGGCTGCGCTTGTGTACGGGGCTCCTGGCTGCATTGGCACCTGTATCTGTCCACAAACAAATCCACAGCTGTCCCAACAGAGCTCCATTGAGGTCGCTCAGTCTCCCTCTCTGACACGCTCATTCTGCTTGTCCTGGCCCTGCAAGCGGCCCTTTTGTATGGGACTCCTGCCTGCATTGGCACCTTTTCTGCCCACAAAGAAATCTGCAGCAGTCCTGATAGAGCTCCGTTGAGCTCACTCAGTACCCCTGTCTCACTTGCTCATACTGTTTCTCCCACCGCTGCAGGCTAGCCTTTTGTACTGGGCTCCTGTCTGCACTGATGCCTTTTTCTGTCCACAAAACAATCCGCAGCAGTCTTGACAGAGCTCTGGTGAGTTCGCTAACTCCCCCTTCATCACTCGCTCTCTCGTTCTGTTTCTCCCAGTGCTGCAGGCTGCCCTTTTGTACTGGGCTCTTGTGTTGGGCACTTTGTCTGCCCACAAACAAATCTGCAGCAGTCCCAACAGAGCTCAGTTGAGCTCGGTCACTCCCCCCTTTCACTCGTTCAATCTTAATGTGTC
This sequence comes from Neoceratodus forsteri, assembly GCA_016271365.2. Lineage (NCBI taxonomy): Eukaryota > Metazoa > Chordata > Ceratodontiformes > Ceratodontidae > Neoceratodus > Neoceratodus forsteri. The sequence continues at coordinate 1,589,833,868 of CM057449.1, read as the reverse complement.
CCAAACAGTGAGTTCCCACAACGACCGCACTAATCTGCGGCAGGAGTGCAAAAACATATTTTAGCCAGGATGTGAAAAATGGCAGCTGTACTGTTCATAAGAAGGTATGGAAAAATACCACTGTTAAAAATGTGGCGTGAAAATATTACAAAATTGGGAAGTTACAAGGGTGCGTGGAAACAGTTCAACGCACGCTTGTAACACAGTCATGTTTGTTGCAGTGTTGCAGTGTCAGTGGCTCAGTAGATAGCACACTCGCCTCTGAGGCCGGGAGATCAGAGGGCTGTGGGTTCAGTTCCCACATCTGGCACTTGGGTTAATATCCCAGTACTGACACTGTAGTGCAGCATGAGAGGGGTGCTGCACTTCTGAGGTGCTGTCTTTCGGATGAGACGTTAAACCGAGATCCCATCTGCCTGGATTGGTGGTAGTTGAGGTGGATGTTAAAGATCCCATGGCACTTATCGAAAAGAGTAGGGGAATTTTTTATTAAATGGAGGACTCCAAACAATATACAAACACTTATATAGTAAGGAAAGAAACAAACATTAACTCAACCAATTATCACAATTCACCCATAAAGTAGAACATGTCGGTTGACCAAACTTTTTCAAATCAGAATAATACATTGCATGAACAGTATTTGATATATTGTAGAGAAGTTCCTCAAACGAAATAGTACGTTGTTGAGTAGACCAAAAAGTTCTAGATTGCCAAATATAAAATCGAATAACAAAAAAAACTAAAAGTAACGTATCAGCAGGATACCTAGACCATTCACCCTTATTTGAACCATACATTAAAATCTCATAAGAAATTAAAGAAAAGGAAGGTTCTTTCCATTTTTTTGCTAACCAGACCCAAAAGGGTTTAATATACGAGCAATCCAAAAAAAGATGCTTCTGCGTTTCCAACTCAGAATTACAGAGAGCTCGAGTACACCATCTTTCATTTAATTGTTTATGTTTATGTGTATTACCCACAGGCAATCTACCGTAAGAGCTAAGCCAAACACTATCCCATATAAAGGCAGGTATCCTTCCATGGGAAAGTAATTTTAAAACTCTTTCTTGAGACTGAGGAGTACAATCTGGAAAAATTAAAGGTTCTGAAAAATCAAAAGAAACAATAGTAGTATACAATTGTTTTCGATTCAATGTCTCCAAATTGGTACAGTTAGTTTCCATTTTTTCAATAAACTAAAACTCCTTTGCCATACGTCGGAATATTGGGAACTTTAAACAAAGAAGTCCAATTACGGTTTTTCCAGAATGGTAAACCTTTCGAAAACCATGAATATACGTAAAGGAACCAAATCTTCAAGCCAGGCCGTAACAAAGGGCACAAATTACAAGATACAAAGATACTAAGGAAAAAAGCTATAGGATGAATCATAACAACACCTCCCTGACTAATATTTCTATACGTAAATCCTCTTTTAATGGGATTCAATCTAATTCCCCAAAAGGCCTGAAAAAAAACACTACATAAGGTTGTAAATAAAGACGATGGTGGAGGAAACACATAACTTAAATATAAAAAAATCGGCAATAGCAAAGTTTTAATAAGCAAAACTCGTTTACGCTTTGCTATTTGTTTCCCTTTCCAACGAGCAACTACCAATTGGGCTACATTAATTTTCTGAGACCAGTTAATATACATCATATCTATATCTCCAAACACAATTCCCAAAATAGTTATTGGATCCTTTGAAATATGAATTCCTGCAAGGGTACCAGATTTAGGAATAGGTGAAGAACCAAAAGGAAATCCTTTACTCTTACTGTAATTAATCTTTGAACCCCGAAGCTTTTGAAAATAAATCTAAAACAGTAGTAAACTTGGATTCTTCTTTAAGCGATTTTAAGCATACAATCAAATCATCCGCATATGCTAACATTTTAATTGGTAAGACATTCTCAGCTAGCCTCACACCTTCTAAACCACTATGGGCGCTTACCATACGAATAAAAATATCAATATAGAACACATATAATAACGGACTCAACGGACATCCTTGCCTAACGCCTCTTTTAACTGCTATTGGAGGGGCCACACCAACCATTAACATTCGGTATCAAAGAAGCAGATTGATACAATAACCGTATCCAATCAATGAAAATTGTAGGTAAACCATACGCTTTTAAGACTGAAAACAGAAATCTATGTGAAACACAATCAAATGCTTTTTCCTGATCCAGGCTAAGTAAATAACCCTGTAATGTACCTGTTTGAGATGCTGAAAAAAGTTCACGAATTATCAATAAATTATCATTCTGAGAGCGACCTGGTAGAGAACAAGTTTGATAAGGGCTTATCAAAGAATCCACAATTGGTGTGAGTCTCCGTAATAAGATTTTACTTAGAATTTTTAAATCAGTATTCAATAAACTTATTGTCCTCCAATTTCAAAATCCGTTTTCAACCCTTTTATAAAGTAAAATAACTAATGCCTGATTCATAGAGGGAGCCAATCTAGCTGAAGATAACATATCATTAAACAAAGATGTCAATATTGGAACTAAAGTACTATGGAAGGTCTTATAAAAGGCTCCACCAAAGCCATCTGTACCAGGAGCGGAATTAGTATTTAAAGAGAATATAGAATCAGTCACTTCCGACTCAGAAATATCCTTCAACAGCTGTGTGCATTCTGTTGAATTTAGGTGGGGCAATTGAAGTCCGTCAAGGTCTAATAACTCAGATTGAATATTATCATCTTCACAATACAAACTAGCTAAATAATTAGTCACAACATCCAATAAAGCAGCCGGAGTCTGTACTAAACCTCCAGAATCAGATATTAATTCTGTAATGACACGATTTACCACCCTATTTTTACAGTCATTAAAGGGATCCAATGCTCCTGTATGCAATTTTAAACCAAACCTATGTTCAAAGTCAAGAGATTTAGCCCTATCGTATCTATATTGGAACATGAGATTTTTCACCTTACTAATTTGAGTACTATAGTCTAAGCCTTCAGATTCAGTTAAGGATATTAACTTTTGCAACTGTATTCAACCTTAGATACTCTAAATATTGTGAATTAATCTTTTTCTTTGAAAAGGATTGGAAAAAAACTCTCCAGTCATTTTTGGTATCTTCCCACCAGGTAGCCACATCCTCATAGACATCCAGAACTGACAATCTAGCATTAAATTCCGACCGCCAGGCCTTTTGAACAGATTCATCAGATAATAAGGAGTCGTTCATTCTCCAATTATTCTTTTTACACCGTGGGGCACCTTCCCAAGACATGCAGACTGATAAAGATTTATGATCAGAAAACTCCCATACGCTCAAGTTAGTCTTAACTATCCGTAAAGGAATAGAAAGAAAAACAAAGTCTATTCGTGTGGATAACTGATTTTTGAAAAAAGTCCTACCCCCATCAGAATTAATGCTACGATAAGCATCTTTAAGCTGAGCAGTGTCTAAAATTTGATTCAATTTCTGAGAATCACAAAACAATTTAGACGTCTTCATTCCTCTGTCATTAACATTAAGGACACAATTAAAATCACCAGCCCAAACAATTAAGCGCGAAGTGTACAAATAAGGGTGAATGTCGTTCAGGAGAGCAACTCTCAAAGCTTTGGTCTGTGGGGCATATATATTGATTAAACGTAGTCTTTCACCTCCAAAATTAATATCTAATAAGAGTGCCTGCCCTGGGCAAATATCCACCATTTTAGACACCCTTAAAGCCGAATTGGTAAACAAAACTCCCACCCCTTCACAAAGATTTTCTCCATTCGACCAAAAGGACATCCCTAATGACCAAAGATTCTGTGCTTGCTGAACTTCATAAATAGTCTTCAACCTTGTATCCTGGAGACAGATAATATCAGTATGCAATTGTTGTAAACAGGACAAAGCTGTAACCATTTTTTTATGGCTTTTTATACTATTAACATTAAGTGTAGTAACTGTTAACGAGGTCATTATATGAAAAAAAAAGGAAAAAAGAAAAAACCTATAAATCCCATTTAAGTAAATACCGTTAAGTAACTTTAGACACACGTCTTCTCTGAGAACGCCTAGGAAAGCTATCAGTCTTTCTTATGTCAACATCCTCCCCTTCAGAAAAGGTATCTTAAATCAATGAAGCCTTAGAAGAACGGTCAGACTCATCACCCTCTGACTCCTCCTTAGAACCCAAAATTGCATAGCTGTTGCCCACTTTCCAAGACTCTGAAGTATCACCACTTAGAGGCCTTAGGCTCCTGTTGAGAGGGAACCAATTTTCCTGACCTGTGACGTTTTTGGCAGTCACTTTTTAAAGAATTTCTTGGGATAAAGGGGGAGGCATGTCAGAATTCTCACACTGAACTAAAGGAGCAGAAACAGGTGCAGTAGACCGGGAAACATCCAAGATACCCTCCTCCAAAGGGAGCGACGGTACACTGTTTTGTACTATATCCAATGCTGAGCTATCCGGAGCAGTTTCTACAACTGGACTAGATGCAGCATGTGGAGGGGCAGTTTGGGGAAGTAAGGGAAGTGTGACAGAGGGTTTTGCTGGAACTAAATTACCATGCTGGGCACCCATAATCAAACCTTCATGAGAGGTACAATTATCTCTTAAGAAGCCCAGGGCATTTGGCATACCCATGTCCAGACTGCTCACACAAATTACATTTGAATAAGTTCAAACAACTACGCTTAAATGACCAAATTCAAAACAGTGGAGCAACGCGAGTATCACAAGCAGTATTCAAATGGGTTCTAGAACCACATTTAAAACAGGCCTTAGGCTGACCAACATAAAACAGACATCCTCTATCCCTCCCTAAAAGAAACTATTCGGAAGGTGCTGTAGACCATTATTAGAGAAAACAATTTAACTCTCACTTTCCAACCTCCATTCCAAATTTGTTCACTATCAAAGATGGGAACTGGTTTGTCCAAAATTTCACACCTCCTACGTAACCAGAAAAGAATATCTTCTATGTGAACCCTTCATTACGAAACAAAATAGTTATCAATTTAACCAAAGGTTTGGTAAGAGGACTGCAAAAGGGGGTCCAAAGAGGGGTGTTCTTTACCATCTGAAATACAGACCAAAAACGCTCTAAACCTCCAGAAGTTTTAAAACTAATATCGTAATTAGCATTTCCTAAATGAATTAATGCATAAATATCTGAAGACATAAATTTCATAGAACCTTTCAATAACATTTTAGATATATAGAGTCTATCTGGAAGGTCTTCTAAACCACCTTTATACAATAATCTCACAGCGTTCCGACGAGGTGCAGGTTCTCCTTTATTAGAAAATAAATCAGAAAGTTTAAAGGCAGAAGTGGGAGCTTCCCCATGTACTTCAGGATTCAAACCAGCAGTTGTGGGCAATCCAGACTTAGAAAGGGATTGAGCATCAGAACAAGTAGAAACACAGGCTGGAGCTGGAATAACAGGACTTGTAGTGTTAGTTTGTAGAGAGTGTAAATCCACTGAAGTACCCACCTTATTATAATTTTGCACTGTTACATCATTGGGATCAGGCACCCATTCCCCAGAGGGAGATTGTAGCCATCCTGCCTCAGAAATAGCTCTTTCAGGGGACCAATGGTTAGAAACAGAGGAGGCTAAAGCAGGCGTCATAGGTTGTGCTGGAGAAACACCTTCCTCAGCTAGGGATATAAAAGGAACAGACTGTCCACGAGGAGTCTCTATTTCTAGAGAATCTCTTTCCTCTCCCTTACTGGCAGCTCCACTTTGAATAGTAGGAGGACAAGTCTCAGAAGCACGATTTATAATGTTCGCCGACATACCAAAGCATTTAATAGGATGTAGCACTTCCAACAAACCGTTACTTTTATTGTGTATTTGCGGTTCCAAACGTGTCCCCTTAGAAAAAAACAGAAGTAGAAACACTTACTTTCAGGTTAGATCCTCGAGAGTTCTCCGTTGTAGAGTGTACGAGATGCGAGGCAGACAACTCCATAGACGCACCTGACGTCACGCTAACCACTCGCGACGCGGAAGTACAGGGAGCTGTGTTAGACAAAGTTATAACATCAGACCGCAAAGTTCCGATTTCTTGAAGCAGCGTTTCCTTACGTTTGTTACAGCTTTCCACCTCAGCGAGGACTTTGTCTAGTAAACGTTCTTTCTGTAACAGAACTGCAGCATAATCTTCAGATAGACTGCTTTGGTCAGACAGTATAGATGCAGCAGGAGGCACATTTTCGGTGGTAAAGAATTCCTGTGGCATAGAAGCATCTTGCAATTCAGAAACCAGGTTTTCATGACTTATCTCCTCTGGTGCAGGAGAGGACGCCCACTCCCTCTGCTCAGTCACATCCATCAACTCTGCAGGTTGGGACATAGTGGCCATCTTGTGTCCGTCCACCAAAGATTCCCCACCAAAGAGTAGTGGAATTTCCCCGGTGTCCTGGCCAAATTTCTCTCATTCACTAAAAATTCCATCAACAGCTTAATCTGGTTCAAGGTCAGTTGGCATTCATCTGTATCCCCCTCCCCGGGTCGTGCCTGAAAATAGGCAGGATTTGTCTAGTGCACTTACCCGGTCAACAAAAGCTAAATAAATAAATGTTATGGAGTTTCATCGCCAAATTTTCAACATAGGCATTTTAGGACCTCTGCTCATGAACAGTGCCACTGTCATTTTCTTAATCTGTCACAAACAGTGATTTCCCACAGCGACCGCGTTATTCTGTGTCGGAACTGTGAAAACATATTTCAGTCAGGAAGTGAAAAATGACAGCTGTACTGCTCATAAGGAGGTGATAAAAACTTCCACTGTTGAAAATCTGGTGTGACAATATTACAAATTTGCGAAGCTAAAAGGGTGCACGGAAAGTGTGCAATGCACACTTGTAACACAGTCATTCGATGGGCTATCGTCACCAAATTTTCAACATAGGAATTTTAGGACCTCTGCTCATGAACAATATCACTGTCATTTTCATAATCTGTCCCGGACAGTGATTTCCCACAGGGACCGCTCTATTCTGCGCCGGAAGTGTGAAAACACATTTTGGCCAGGATGGGAAAAATGACAGCTGTACTGTTCATAAGTAGGTGTGGGAAAATGGCAATATTGGAAATCTGGAGTGAAACTATTAAAATTCGCGAAGTTACAAGTGTGCATGCAAACTGCACAATGCACGCTTGTAACACAGTCATTTTATGGAGTATCATTACCAAATTTTCAACATAGCCATTTCAGGACATCTACTCATGAACAGTGTCACTACCATTTTCTTAACCTGTCCCAAACACTGATTTCCCACAGCAACTGCGCTATTGTGCGCCAGAACTGCGAAAACACATTTCCGCCAGGATGTGACAAATGACAGCTGTACTGTTCACAAGGAGGTGTGACAAAATGCCAATGTTGAAAATGTAGCATGAAAATATTGCAGATTCATGAACTTACGAGCGTGAGTAGCAACTGTGCACCGCACGCTCGTAAAACAGTCATTTTTTAGATTTTTTCCACCAAAATTGCAACATAGGCTTTTTGAGAGTCTACCTCATGAACACTGTCACTGTTGTTTCATTAATCAGCCCTGAAAGGTGATTCCATGCAGTGACCACAAAACCACCTTTCAGGGCCGATTAACACCATGACAGTTCAAGAATTCATGAGAAGGGGTCCCAAAAACCCCATGTTGAAAATTTGGTGAAAAAATTCTCCAAAATGCCGAGATATGCACTAAAGTTGAAAAAAAACCTATTTATTCCATTATACAGATTACCGGCATTTCCTCAGTATATGGTTGGCTTTGAAGAGTACAGACATGTTCCCAGTCCAATGAAGATCATCGCGCCAAGCTCCAGAGGTAAGTATGGGGTGAGGTGGAGGTGTGGGGAGGCAGGGTGCGCAGTGAGTGGGTGCGGGTTGTGGGAGGGGGCAGGGAGAATACGAGGGACCATTTCCTTTTTTTCAGGTAAAAAAAAACCAAAAGACTTCGCGGGACTGTTTTCCCTTTACAGAGGCATGTGGCATGCTGGGGTGGGCTCCCAGCATGCCACCAACGGCTTTCTTTTGAGTAGGTAGTAGTAGCCAACGGGATTGGGCATCCCTGCCGCACAAAAAGGGGGAATTCATTATGACAATGGGGATTGGGCACCCTGTCAGCAGGAATAAGCGAGGTGTTATAGAATGCCCGACGGCGAGTGGTCTTCCTATCGGCACCAGAAACACAAGTCACCGAGGGCGATGGGGATTGGGGTCCCGTGGCAAATAAACACTGGAGAGGTTATTTTGTTTGTGAACATGGTGGCAACCCACCACCATGTTCACAAACAATATAAGGGTTTTTACATCCTGCTCTGTAATTATGGGTCGCTCCCTCATTGCAGCAGATGGCTGATGCTGCAATGACAAGGCAGCCCCTGATTGCAGCGGCTGATTTGTATGAAGTTGGTGCAAATGTTCCAAACTACTCTCACCAGCAGCCTGCAACATAGAAACATAGAAACATAGAATTTGATGGCAGATAAGGACCGCTTGGCCCACCCAGTCTGCCCATTTCCCTGCCTACTGGATAAGCTGCAGATCCTAGTTAACCAGCAGCCTACTTCTTCCTACCCCAACCCCCTAGAATTGCCTTATGACTGTCCCATGCATGCTTGAATTCCACCACTGTTTTTGACTCCACGAAGGCAGTTCCATGCATCCACAACCCTCTCTGTGAAAAAATACTTCAGCAAATTACCTCTGAGCCGCCCCTCTATCTTCAAATTGTGCCCTTGTTCTTGCACACCTCTTTTTGTAAGATGCTACCCTCTTGGACTTTGTTGATTCCCTTGAGGTACTTGAAAGTTTCTATCATGTCTCCCTCTCCCTCCTTTCCTCGAGGCATACATATTAAGCTCCTTAAGTCTCTCTTCATATGTCTTCCAGTGCAGACCCTGCACCATTTTAGTTGCCCTCCTCTGGACAGCTTCCATCCTGTCTATGTCTTTGCGAAGACTGGGACTCCAGAACTGCACGCAGTACTCCAGATGGGGTCTGACCTGCTGTCTGTACAGAGGGATAATAACTTCCTGTTTTCTACTGGTGATGCCTCTCCCTATGCATCCCAGTATCCCCTTAGCCCTCCTTGCTGCCCTTTCACATTGCTTGCCCACCTTTAGGTCATCTGATATGACTACCCTCAGGTCCCTTTCCATTGTTATTGTTGTTAGTATCTCACCCCCCATTGTGTATTCTTCCCCTGGGTTTTTGTTTCCCAGGTGCATTACCTTGCACTTCTTAGCATTGAATCTAAGCTGCCATACATTTGACCATTCACCTAACCTTGCCAAGTCCCTTTTCATCCTTTCCACCCCACCTTGTGCATCAACTCTGTTGCAGATCTTTGTGTCATCTGCAAAGAGACATACTTTTCCTTCCAGTCCCTCTGCAATGTCGCTTATAAAGACATTGAAGAGGACCGGTCCTAATACTGAACCCTGCGGTACCCCACTAGTAACCCCCCTTTCTTCAGAGTGGACTCCATTTACTATTACTCTCTGTGTTCTATTCTCCAGCTAATTATTTACCCAGGCTGTCATCTTGGGACCCACTCCCAGGCTAGCTAACTTGTATATTAATCTTTTGTGTGGAACTGTGTCAAATGCCTTGCTAAAGTCTAGGTAGGCCATGTCCACAGCCCCTCCCTGATCTACTACTTTGGTCACGCTTTTGCAGGCTGTGGGTGCATTGGCCACAACAGTGCCGTACCTCCACAGCCTGCTTCTGAACAAGCTGCCGCAATATGTTTCTTGTGCTGCATGCAATCAACATAAAAATAGTTTAAACTTCCTATGACTGGTACACCTGTACTGTATCTACAGTTAGAAATTGATTTACCTTCCGCTGATCTAAAGGAGCTTGTTGCTGTCAAGTTGTCAGTTTTTCCAAAATTACCATCTCCTGTCTCACCCTCATTTCCTCCCATGGTCTGGGTCCTCGGAGCCTTGATGCTCCCAAGACCAATGAGCAGGGCCATCTTGCCACATAGGGCAAGAACTACACTGGGGGCAAACATGCCAGCACTCATTGCTGTGCTAGTTAATGACATTCAGTCTAGTACTGTAGATCATACTATGATGTACCCTTTAGTTCTGAATTAGTTGGTCCAGATGTGCATGCCTCCATCTGGTAACACCACTAATAGCCCTTGTATCCCCAAAGGTATGCCGCCACTACAGCGACACCCACACAGCGAACCCCCCCACAGCAAAACCCCCACCGCGCCTAAAGTGGCAGCGACAGGGGTTTTGTGTCAAGACACTTTAGATCAACTGTGGGTAAATATCTAACTCCACTGTCTATGTGACATGGAGTTAGATATCTATAGTGGGGGGTGGCGGGCACAGCCCCTCCATATTGTGAGTCACAAAGTTGCCAGTCAGTTAGGGGTTGCAACGCGGTCAGGGGTGTCAATTTGTTCCTGGCGCTGTAGCAGACATCGCGGTCAGGGTTGTTGCCCTGATGTCATGGATCCTGTCTAAAAGAATAGACTTCCTTGCCTGGCCCCATCCTGGGGACATAATCACCCCAAATCTTGCCAGGCCTCATCATCCTGATGACCCATTCATTAGGCTACCATGCCAGGAGTTTACACATTTTTACTTAGGCTTTTCTTTCATCTACCAGAACGTCTTTCTTTTTATTATAATTAATGGCTCTCCCCTTTTTCCTATAGGAAGACCATGCCATAATTTGCCATTATAAAGGAGCATTTATAACGCCAAACATAAGCACAGCTTCCCTCAGTTTGCGCATGTGCCTGCCAGTTTGTCCCTTCATGCCGCTTGCCTCTCGCTGCTTCCGTCTTCAGAAAAACTCAGCCTCCACACCATAGACAGCTGGTGGTATGTTATTTCTTTTTAAAAACTGATTTTTTCCACACAGAGGGCCAGCACTTCACTGAGTAGCACTCATGCTTGTGGCGGCGCCTCCGGCTGTTTCTCTGACCACCGCCATCACCGAGGATTTCCACTGACTCCTGCCACCCTCCTGGTCCTGCTATCTGGACTCCCTCTAAAGACTGTCCCAGCACTGCACTGAGCAGCGCTCGTGCTTGTGGTGGCACCTCAAGCCATTTCTCTGGCTGCGCCCATTGCTGAGGATTTCCACCGACTCCTGCCACCCTCCTGGTCCCGCTACCTGGACTCCTTCTAAAGACTGTCCCAGCACTGCACTGAGCAGCGCGCGTGCTTGCAGTGGTGCCTCTGGCCGTTTCTCTGTCCGCCGCCATCGCCGAGGATTTCCACCGACTCCTGCCACCCTCCTGGTCCCTCTACCTGGACTCCCTCTAAAGGTATAGCTGCTGTTCGCACCCAGAGTTGGCCTGCTTACAGCGACTTCTCAATTGGTGCGCCTTTCTCACTACTTACTCCTGATTGGAGTAGCGGTTATCCTCAGGCTCCTAATTGGTGTGCCTGCAAACCGGCTCTCCGAACCGCTTCTCCCTGCTGAAACTTCACATTCACAGGCTGAGGACCTCAACACTTGCTGTGGGATTTTTATCCCACCCCCACCATCCCCACCCATCCATAAGCCCCTCGAGCTTCGCTCTTGGGGTTTATGTAGCATCTAATCCCTTGGGTGTGTGTAAACTTCTCATTACACACAGCACTCCATAATTTATTCTATTAATTGTTTACAGTTTTTGCCACCTTGTCTACTCTGACTGCTCCTATCTAACTGGTCATGCAGGCCCCATGACCCCATTTCTCTGTGACTTACCTTATCTCAGTTGTCTTCTGCGACAGGACGTTGGAGGTGTCTAGTCGCAGGTGCATGGCTTGTGGGGGATTGGGTTTCATCTTGTTGTCGGGGTTTTTTACTGCCTTTTTTTTCCCCCAAGCCCACCTTACATGAGTGGATGCAGTTTACACACTCCACCTCCATGGAGATGCCCCCCATATCCTGCATGTGAGGTACCCTTCTCTGTGTGCAGCCACAGTATTCTGCCACCCATACTCCTTAAAGTGATACATAAGCAGTGGGACATATTCACCCTCTCTCCAAGGGAGGAGAGCAGTCCTGTAGACACTCAATCCTCCCTCCCCCGGCCAGCCCCAAAGTGGCCCTGCTCCATTCCCAAACCAGGGTTGCCAGTGTGGCAGGAAGTGAGGCATCCAGTCCTTTAGTCCTCCATGCCACTGCAGCATATTGCCAGCCCACAACCACTTGGTGCCTACTTCCTAGACTCCCATGGGAAACACAACTCAGCATGACATAAACAAACACTTATTGAAAAGTGCATGTGACAAATGTGCTTTTGTTTTCCTTTTTGCAAAGAACAAATGCCAATTACAATTTGTACATTGTACACAGCATTTCAGACATCATGGTGGGCAGTCCCCTACAGTAGGTACCGGTGATCAGTGTACAGTCTATTTGTTAATGTAAAGATAGGAGCAGAGGCAAACCACACAAAAGCAAAAGTTCTGGACTTTAGGAAGGTGGATTTTAAAGAAATGGGAGACTGCCTCAGAAATTACCTTATAGTAGGGGATTGCCAGGGAGGGGTAGAGGCACAAGAGGAAAACACAGGTGCAGTGTACACTAAAGCTGAACAAACACAAAAAAATCCCAGTTGCATGAATCCTTTCAATTTTATTTGGTGCCATGATAATTTGAGTGTATGGCACCAAGAACCCCAGCAGTTTGCCTCTTCAAATATGAGACTTCATCAGGGAACATGGAAAATGAGATTGGTTCATACATATGTATAATATATGTAGTTTTTATCCCTTGGGGGGGTTAAATTACAGCATCCATGGTAAAATTTAAATAGCAAAAGGCTAACATTCTTGAGTTCTACACATACAAATCCATGGAGACATATCAAACTAATGCAATCAATAATCAGATTATATAACTGGTGTGACCCGCTACCTAAAATATGCATACAGCGCAAGCCACTTATAATGGACTACTCTGTGCAAGACACTTTTGTCCATTATAAATGGTGTCTGATTAAACCAACACCTGACTCTGACCTGAGTCAACTTAACTTTTACTGACTACCGTATTGATCTACAAAACAATGTGGCCTGGATATTCAGAAGGGTTGTGCATGGCGCAACACTGATGCACCCTGGCATGATATTCAAACGGGGATTGAGCCTGGCACAAATCCTGATATGCCGGAGTGCATCAGTAATGTATGCGGCACAGGAGGGGGGGGCCTGCCCATGTATACTCTGCACATCCCAATATTCAGCCCAGGATGTGCTGAGCCCATGCATGCGCAACCCCTACTTGCGCTGCACACAGGTGAGCCAAAAAAAAAAGGAACAACTGCTGGCCACTCACAGGTGAGCTGCCGTATTGCAGGGCGCAACATGGCAGCTGTCACCTGTGGGTGACCACTGGAGCTCCGGCTGCACCTTTGTGGCGGTGCCCCCCCATGCCCAATTGTGGGCATTTGTGTTAAAAGAAATGTCCTATATCCCTGGTGGTCCAGTGGACTGCTTCATGCCTGATCACCGGCTTATGTATTAAAAATACCATCCAGTATCCCTGGTGGTCCAGTGGACCACTTGCAGCCTGATTGTGGGCATATGTGCTAAATGACAAGTCCTATATCCCTGGACAAGTGAACAATAGATGTGGGATGTTGTCTTCACCTAGTTCGCATCTGCATCTACCACTGAAGCTATCCTTATTTTTGTTTGTGATGGTCTCCATGCGTTCACTTTTATAATATTCAAAATTATATTTTATTTATTTAGTTTTTGTTGACCAGGTAAGTGCACTAGACAAATCCTGCCTATTTTCAGGCATGACCCGGGGAAGGGGGATACAGATGAATGCCAACTGATCTTGAACCAGATTAAGCTGTTGGTGGTATTTTGAGTGAATGAGGGTAATTTAGCTAGGACACCGGGGAAATTCCCCTACTCTGTGGGCGGGTGACGTTTGTCTGTCCGTCTGCAGGATGGAGGAGCCCATTTTGGATCGTGACTCTGTCGGTGCAGGAGTTTCTCTGGAAAGAGAAATGATTCTACCAGCTGCTTCGGTAACTCCTGTTATTGCCGCGGAGCCTAACACAGCCTCAGAGACAACTGAGGTGGAAAATATCCGTTTATCTATTACACCTGCATTAGTTTTTCCCGCCCGGAAAGAACTGCTTCTCATACAGAATCCACGCAAGATTTAGAACATAAACGCATCTTTTGCACGCCAACTACTTTTTGGAGGAGGAATTATTGCAAAACAGTCGGAGGTTGACAGGGATAAGAAGCGGAAACGCAGTCCTGAAACTACAGTTTCTACCTCTCAACTAAAGTTTTGCAAAAGACTCTGAATCGTCAGATGTAAACATTCCGGTTGCCAAGGAAGGTTTAGAGTTGCCGGGAGGTCCCGGATGGTCACCGGAACGCGCTCTCAGGGACGCTGGCTGGAGTCAGTTGGATTCAGGGAAATGGACCTCTGTAGTTTCCCCTGATACCTTTTTGCAGCATCCCCCTTCACCACGGACTTTGCCAGCATCAGAAATCGGAGCTGTATCGGAGACTACCCGAAGCTGGGCAGACGCAGTACCGGAGGAACAAACCCAAGGTAACACCTTTTCTATACTGACTGAGGAAGTTAAATCGCAGAATCCTTCTCCTTCTATGGTTTGTGGAGACACTACAGATACCTTGGCGAATGATATACCCTTACAAGACGCTCCAAAAACACATGACTCATTCAATGATCCTAAGTCTTCCTATGCTGACCTTTTTAAAAAACCTGTAGAGCTTGCAAAACGGAGAAATGCTGTCAGGTTGAGATATATGGGGGGCTTAGACTCTATTCCTGACAGGTACTATGTGGGTCGCTTTAATCAAACAATCTTTGGGTTTTACTCCCTCGAGGTTTATGCCCTCATTCATGCTCCTGGGAGGTGACTTTGACATTAGTTTTAGGTCTCCAGAATTGTTAGAGCGTTTTTGGATTAAACATATGAATGTTAAAACTAATCCATTATGGACACCTTTTCAAGTTATTCCCCTAACTAAGCAGCCTTTTCGTGTTATTACTGTCTTATTTAGAAATGAAGGTGTTAATATTTCTGACATTTTATTTTGGCTGGAGAAGCATTGTGACTTGCAGGGTACCCCGGATCCTATTTTGGATGCTGAGGGATTTTGGAATGGTGGATGGAAAATGAAAGTTAAGTTACATCAGACTTCGGAAGGTTTGCAGCACTTACCTAATTGTTTCTATATAGGTAGGGATAAAGGGGTTTATTTTTGCAAGGGCAAACCAAAGCTGTTTTAAGTGTGGGTCTCTACGCACCTTAGCTCCTCATGTACTATACTAAGATGTACTTACTGTGGAGATGTTGGTCATACAGGTAGCCAATGTATTAATACACCAAAATGCAACCTTTGTGAAGATGCAGGTCACTGTTTTTGGATTGTCCATGGGCTGCCCATAACACAGGTGAGGCTAATTACGGTGTACAGGACTTCTATGTAAATGAGAGCCACTAAACCTGTGTTACTAGTCCCTCAGATGTACAACCTCTGAGGCCTCAGGTACAAGGTGTTAATCATCCCCTTCCCCCTCCCTCTGTACGTGCACAACTTCCTACTACGAGAGATGGTACAGATAAACTTACAGAAAGTAAAACCTTGTCAAGAACAGCAGCTTTACCATCTTCATTGGGTACTAAATTGTCAGATGTTATGTCCCCTCCTTTAACGGAATCTAGGCCTCCTGTACAGAATATTGCTCCTTCAGTGTTGGGAGTATCGGGTATCTGAAAATAGATACTCAGTTTTAGCAGAACAGGAAGATGGAATGGATCATGACTCTGATTCCACTTCCTTGGCTTCTTCACAATTGGGTATTCAGTCGGACCCTGAAATAGTTAGCACTGTCAAAAGAAAAACAAATGGTATCAAAAAGGGTACTAGGAAAAGTACAAGACTAGCTAAATTTGTACCTTAACTCTTATGTCCTTCCTTCTTTATGTCTGGATCTAAATATACTATTACACTGGCTAGTTTGAACACTAACAGCATTCGCTCTAGGTTTAAATTACTAGCTACTTTTGAACTTTTTTCAACTTTAAGTATGATATTGTATTTTTCAAGACACTAGATTATATTCCATACAAGATTTCAAATCAGCTTCTGAAGCATGGATATGGGGTCCAGTTATTGGTCTGGAGGAGATGATCTTTGCTCTGGGCTAGGTATTTGTTTCACTACCCCAGAGATTAAGGTTACACATATTGTGGATATTTTACCAGGTAGGGCTTTATTGCTTGATGTCACCTTAGCTTCAATAGATTTTCGCTCATAAATATTTATGGCCCACAATCTAAAGCAGGTAGGATAGCATTACTTAAACAGATACGGCCTTATTTGTTTTCCTGTAAAATATATTGTTTGGGGGATTTTAATATCGCTCACTCTAAGGAAAACAATCTTTTCAAAATTTATTGTGATGCCCATTTCCTTAACTCATTAATTACCCAATCTGGTTTAACAGATGTTTTCCTGCACAATCTCCTGCTCCACACACTTTTTCCAAGGTAAAAATCTTCCCGGATTGACTATTGGTTTGTGTCATCCTCATTACAGACTAGTGATCCATCAGCTACTATAGTGGCTACTTCAGATCATGCACTTGTGTACGTTACTCTTTCCAATTGCCATAACACATCTAGAGGTATGGGTTATTGGAAATTAAATATGTCATTATTAGACATTCCAATGGTCAGGGAAGGTTTTCAAGCAATTATTGAAGCTAGACGCTCAGTATTTTTTCTCTATGATGATAAACATGCCTGGTGGGAAGATACAAAACGTGATCTTCAGGCTTATTTCAAAAAAATAGGTAGGTTGTTAGGTAGACACAAAACCAGGAATTACTTGTTTGTGAGAAATTCTCTACTGCATTTTCAAGATTGTATAGTAAAGGTCAGCCTTATGATGAACACGAATTTTGCACTTTAAAAAATTATTTAACTCAGTTACAATATAACCGTATGTCCTCTTTACAGCATGAACAGAGGTTCGGCCTCAGTGGTTCCAGAGCACATACAAATCCTTTTGATTTTTGTAAAGCATCTAGGCAAAAAAAGGATCTGGTGTCCTTAACACACTCCTCAGGTAATTGTATTTTTGAAAAGGATGACATCCTAAAAGAAGTACATAAACAGCTTTCTGATTTGTTTACAGCTCGTCCAAATCCATCCAAATCGGATATAGAAAATTGGTTATTCTCTTGTTCTCTAAAGAAACTTCCGGACTATTTAGTTTCTACCTTGTTGCAACCTATTTCAAGTAAGGAAGTGGAAATGGTTATTAAAATTCCTTTCAGATAAGACTCCTGGCTCTGATGGACTACAAGCGAATTGTATAAACTTTTTTCCATTCCTTTTACTGGAATTGACAGAACTTTTTACATATAGTTTACATTTGGGCCTTTTACACTCCCAGCATGTATGATGGTTTTGTTATTCTATTACACAAAAGGAGATAAGACTAATCTACATAATTGGAGACCTATTACTCTTTTGAATAGTGATTACAAGATGCTCTCAAAAATTCTTAGTAATCGGTTATCGCTTTGTTTGGCAACTGTAATTCATCCCACCCAATTTTGTTCTGTTCCAGAAAGATCAATACAGGATGGCCTTATTCTATTACGGGAAATTTTTTCTAGAGGTCATTCAGGTGACCTTATGGGTTTTTTACTTAGCTTGGACCAGAAACAAGCTTTTGATAGTGTCTCCCACACATATTTATGGTTTTGCTTAGAAAATATGAATTTTCAGCAACCATTTATTACTTGGTTAAAACATGCTATAATAAGGCTTTGGCTACCTCTGATAAATGGATGGTTGGGTGATTCTATTTCAGTAACTAGGGGTGTCAGACAAGGCTGTCCCTTAAGCCCTTTATTATATATTCTATCTTTAGAACCACTTATTTCTGTGATTAATGCAAATGATAACATTAGGGGTTGTCCTTTAGTAGTACTTGTTTAGAAGTAAAGAACAATGCTTATGCTGATGATCTCTGTCTTACTTTGTAGATCTCCCATCGTGCCAAGCCCGCGCTGCCTCGTTATTGGCATATGAGGAGGTTTCCAGTTCACAAATTAATCTTTCAAAAGTAGTACTTTTGTCTCAATTTAGATGCTTCAATAGAAATGAACACTCCTGATATTCCGCTTTGTGTCGGTCCTGGGAAACTTTAGGTGTATACTGGGGTATGGAGGACCCTGCGTTGTATAATTGGGAACTCTCTTTGTCTATAGCCAAATCAAAGGTGAATATTTGGAATAAATGGAGGATGTCAAAAAAGAAGAGAGTTTTTATGGTAAAAACCTATTTATTGAGTATGTTTCTATATTTGGGAGCTTTATTTCTGACTCCGCCTTCTCTTGACACCACACTTTATGGTGTATTTTTTTCAGCCATTTGGGGGAGTAGACTCAACCCGATTAAGAGGGGTATATTATATCAGAACTTTAAGTTAGGTGGGATTAGGATGATAAACCCCATTGTATTTTTTCTTCTCTTTGTTTGTGTCAAAAATTTATGTCCTTTATTACGAAGAGAAGAAAAGATTTGGTATAGTTGGGTATGGGAGACAGTATCTACATGGCTTTTAAATTGGGAATCTGGTAGCTGTATTCATAAACAAGTGTCCTTATTGGGTCTTCCTATACATTTTAAATCCTGTTTTTCTAAAATCAAGACATGGGGTCTTTGTAAAGCACAGTTAGAATTATATAATGAAAAACCTTATATGGGAAGATCATGAATCCTTTTGAGTCCCATCACACTTTTAGGTGCTTCCTGATCCTAAAGTATTACAAATTGGTGCTATGCTTACCTCAAGGAGAATTCCTGCCTATATGTGGGATGTGGTTTGGCTTACGGCTCATTTAAAACTAAATGTAAAGGTAATTTAAAACATAAAGAAATATCGGTTAGAGGATGTCCAAGAACTAATATATGTCACACCCAAATAGAATCTGTTTCACATTTATTTTTAGAATGTTCCTATATTATTGATTTTGGTATATAGTCTCCTTCAATGGGATAATTTTCCTGTTCAAGATATCACTGAAGATGTATTGTTTTCGGAATATTACCTGTATCATGGGGTGAATATTTTCGGATACTATTCATGTTATTTTAGCTTGTTTAAGTATCATATTGGCAAGCAAAGTGTTTGGTCTTTGCAACAACAATTTATTTCTCGAAACATTTATTTTGGAAAATTCATTCTACTATACTAAACATTTACCTTGCTGAAAAAGGCTTCTCTCCTCGAGTACTTTCGGAAATACTGGAAACGTTTACATTGGTTTGATACAGGATAATTTTGTATGTTTTGGATCACTTGGGTTTGTAATTATATCTGTAAACTGCTCTGCTTATTTTTGTTTCTTTTATGATATGTTTTGTATGATGAATATACTCATTATTTATTGTAAAAGTTTTCAATAAAAGATTCCCCTACTCTTTTAGTGGGGATGGGATGGGGGTTATGTGCATATACAAATTATTTCTGTTTGCAGTTCTTGTATACTGTATTTCTTGTTTATGTTTTCTGACTTCTTGCATTATGATTTCGTATGGTGTAATACACTTTTGTATATTGTGTTCTAAGTTTTCAATAAAAAATTCCCCTATTCGGTTGCTGCATTGCTGCCAGTAGGGGGACGGGCCATTGCCAAGATGGCCACTCGCAGTGGACTACCGAAGGAGAAGGATGTTTGTGGAGTGGGAGAGCTAGCCTCAGCTCCTGCTCTGAAGTGCTCGGAGGCTCCAGCCCAGGTTGTGGCTGAAATAGATTCCGACACTGACTTCCAGGATGCCATAGTGAATTGGGAACTTTCACTACCTGCTACAGCCTCGACAGCAAAAGGATTGCCTAGTTTAAAGAATGAAGCGCTACTTGAGAGAGATTCTACAACGGCTAGCATAGCCTCGTCTTTGGAGCCCACAGGCAATTCCAGACGACCCGTACGGTCAAGAGTGTTGCTGGACACAGTTTCGCTTGTTTTCCAGACAACAGAGTACTTTTCCTCGAGAGGTTCCGAGGTTCGATGAACTTTACAAGGCAGGCTTCCTCAATTGGCTGTGGAATGTCAGGTATGGAGACGAAGATTAGGATTGGCGGGACGGCGGCTTTTGAATCTGAGGCTGTTGGGCTGGCAGGTACGGTACAATCTTTAAATGTGACTACAGGAGGTTTGTTTTTGCCTAAAAATGACACTGCACAAACGATAATACCTCTGACTGCTTCCTCATGTTCTGACATTTTGCAATCTGGTGCAGAGCCTCCCAGTGTTTGTTTTAGTGACAGCTGTGGGGAGCGGCTTGTGAATTCCTCGGTTGACCAGAAGAGCGATGTTGGTCCCGAGGGGCAGAATATGGAGGCTCATATCCCTGCTATTATACCGGGGAGGTCTGTTGGTATTTTAACTGATTTACAGACTGGCAGTTTTATCGTTGGTGATAGCGAGTGCCTACAGTCTGTCCTAATGTCTGAAAACCTTCATCAAAGCACTGTCACGATTACGAGTCAACATATTGATTCCGGAACTTTTGTTCAGCATGTGGTGACTCCCCTGAATAAAGTAACTGGTTTTGTGTTGAAACACCGAAAACAGGACAAGATATCAGCATTTCCTCCTGTGACTTATCAATCTTCTCAGGATTCACAACTTGGGGTTACTGACTTTTATTTTTCAAGTAAAACAGCACCTAAGCAAACTCTGTCTTCAGAAAGTTACTCTCAAGTAGTCAGACCCCTTCAATTACAGGACAAGGACATCCAAGACTCTTGGTCTCCTCAGAAAGCTTTACATGAGGCAGGCTGGAAGCAGGCAGAATGGGTATATGAAGCCTGACCCAACATGGGACTGGTTTGTCTCTTTCACAACACTCTCCAGAGTGGAAACCTGCTGGCCAACAGCCTAGGGGAAGAATTATCAGCAGCATCAAACTACTGGAAAAGAGGTTCTGCAGCCCCTTGAGTATTCAGGGTCTGACAATGATCCCACAGTATCCTTGAGTCAGGGAAAAAAACCTCAGAGGAAACACATGGGGTCATGACATAGCTAGTTTGCCCCCCAGCTCACAAGCCATTGATGTCTGAACTTTTTTCTAACCCCAGTAGGGAAGCTGCTCCCAGGCGTAATGCTGTGTGGCTGAGGTATAAAGGAGGGTTGGAAGTTAGGCCTGACAGATATTACGTGGGCAAAACCCTATTGAAAGATTCATTACACTTTACTCCGCAGGATGTTTATGCCTTTATAAACATTTCAGGGGAGGATAATTTTGACATCAGTTTTCGTACACAACATGCTTTAGACCTATTCTGGGTGAGGTATGGTCAGGTGAAGTTTTCTCCTGTGTGGACCCCTTTCTTTGTTATCCCCCTTTCCAAACCTCTGATCAAGTTCATAATTGTTATGTTTTGAAATGAAGGGGTTAGGGTAGGGGACATCACCTTTTGGCTAAAAAAAAAATGTGAGGTGTTCAGTGAGCCTGATCCCATTTTGGACTCTGAGCAGTTTTGGACAGGGGGTTGGAAATATAAAATTAAGCTTTGGCAATCAGAGACTGGGATAGAGCACATCCCTAACTCTTTTTTGCTGGGAAGGGAAAGGGGTGTATGTTTTTATAGTGGGCAACCCTGTGAGTGCTACAAGTGTGGAGCCAAGACACATCTTTCTAGTGTTTGTGACCAACCTCGCTGTGATAATTGCGGGGAGGTGGGCAATTTGATAATGTTTTGTAATAATCAATCATGTTGTGATTTATATGAAGGCAAGGGTCATGTGTTTAAAGTATGCCCCTGGGCTGCCAAGAATAAATCCACATGCTCTAACTCTGACATACTTATCCAGAAAGCACAAGAAGCTATAGCGCAGGTGCCCCTTCCTCCCACTGGTCTCCCTCTCCCTTCTGCTATTTTACAGACAAAACTTCCCCCGGTTAGGACACAAATTGCCCAGAAAGACAGTTGAAAGATGTAATCTTGATTGACAATAAACCCATTTCAGTGAATGTTAAACGGGCTGCATCAGATGTAGCTACTGTGCCTAAAGCAAGCATGGGTCCCCCAGATCCTTTACAGTTTTCTCCGGTTTGTTATTCTGAAGAAGTCACAGTGGGGGCAGATGTTAACCCCTCAATAGTTGGCCCTTTATCGATTTTGCCTCAAAGAAGGTCCTCTAGGAACTTGCACCCTAAACATCCCCCCTCTCAGGTGTGTCTCTAGAAACTAGTAATTCATATGCAGCCCTTTTTTCCCCATGGGGTGACACGGAGCAGGACATGGGGGATTCAGATTCACAAAAATCCTCCTTTTCTACCAGGTCGCAGCCAGTAGATAGCTATAAGGAAAAAAAAAAAGAAAAGGAGGAAAAAATAGTGGTAGGGAAATTCATTGGACCTGCAATTGGTTTTGGGTTCTTTGAATACGCATAGCGTTTTAAATTTGGCAAAGAGACAAGCTATTTTTTCTTATATCCATGATCATCATTTCTCTGTGTGTTTTTTACAGGAGACATGGATGTTGTCTATGGAGCAGCTGGCAGCTTTCAAAAGGGATTGGGTTTGGGGCCCTTCTTTTTGGTCATTTGGTGAAGATTCAGCTGATGGCATAGGTATAGTGTTTAATTCATATGCACTTCAGTTGCACAATTTGATTGACTTAATTCCGGGAAGGGTGTTAATCGTGGATGGGAAGTGGCAAGGCTTATGTTTTCGGTTTATTAACATATATAACCCTCAAACTAAAACAGGTAGGGTAAATTGCTTAAAAACTATACAGCCCTTTCTGTTAACTTTGGTTAGAGTATTATAGGGGAGACTTTAATTGTCCCATCCGGCTTCCTCTCGCTCTAAAGAAAAAAACATATTGTGACTCTAATGCATTGGGTAAAATCATCAAAGATGCTGGTCTGTTAAATTGTAGCTCCTCTCTTTTGGCAGGGGCTAATTTTTCTTTTCAAAAAGGGAAAAGTTTCACCTTAATTGACCATATGTTAGTCTCACCAAATATGCAAGTAGAATCTTTTCACATGCTGCCTTGTGAATTCTCAGATCATTCCTTTTTGCATTGTATTTTTTTTCTTTCAGTCTCTCTGGAAAAAAGACAACTTAGATGGAAACTTAATAACTCATCTTTGGTTCTCCCTTATATACAATTTGGGGTCAAATGTCTCTTAAAAGCAAGATTATCGGTAGCCTTTTTATATACAGATCTAGGGGACTGGTGGTTAGAAACAAAAGCTAATTTACGAAACTGGTTTAAAGCACAAGGAGTAAGAACTAAAAATTATAAATGTCTACACTATTTAGGTCTCCGGCAGCAATTACAAAGACTTATGTCCATAGCCTACACATCTAAATTAGACTATTCTGAGCAAATCTCTACTTTAAAAAAGAAAATGAGAGAATTTCAATATGACAGAAGTAAAACTATGCAAGCTATCCTTACCAAGGAAACAAAAAAATCACCTATTGGAGATCCTTTTGAAATGTGCAAACAGTTAAGGGACTCCATGATGATGGATACACTACAGAAAGCAGATGGTTCTTTGGCTACTTTGGTGGCACAACTTCGTGACATTATAGTGGGGCATTTTTGGTCTCTTGATCCCCTAGTATCAATTTCCACTAAGGACATGACCTCCTATTTAAATAAAATTGTAGTCCCTAGCACTCAAATAGATCAAGCAGAATTATGGGGCCCTATTTCACAAGTAGAAATTTTAAGTATAATTAGTAAATTGAAAATGAACATTTCACCTGGCATAGATGGTCTGTCCAATAATTTGTATAAATGTTTTGCTGAAGAATTATGTCAGTGTTTGTATATATTATTTAAGTTTTTTTAGATAAAATGGTTATTTTTTCCTCATTTTCAGAAGGGTTATTAACATACAGTACATATTTAAAACAGGGGATAAGCAGAACATTGTTAATTGGAGGCCAATCAACCTGTTAAATTCAGACTACAAAAGCTTTACTTGTATTTTAAACAACCGGTTGAAAAACTTTGCCAGAGGGGTTATTTCACCTTACCAATTTAGCGGCCTACCAGACAGATGGGTGCAATCTGCCCTTATGTTGATTAGAGATGTTACTGAACATCTTACTGAAATAGGAGCGTCTCGGTGTTTGATTGCTGCAGATTTGGATAAAGCTTTTGACAGAGTGTATCTACCCTATCTTTTTCTGACTCTTGCACATTATGGAGTTCCACAACAAATGGTGACAATCATAGAAAAATTGTATGATCACTATGAGATGTTCCCATTTTTGAAGGGTTGTAAGGCTGAAAGTTTTCGTTTATGTACAGGTGTTCGTCAGGGGTGTCCTCTTAGCCCACTTCTTTACACCTTTGCTTTAGACCCCTTTTTGCAAACTGTGATATTATTACAGAAATGGCAGGGTATTCCAGTTACTGTACAGATGGATACGCAGTTATTAATACAAGCCTATGCAGATGGTTTAGTTCTCTACTTGGAAGATATTACTTCAGTGTCTGGTTTCTTGTCAGCTTTCGAGGCCTTTTCTAAAGTCTCAAATGCAAAACTAAATTTAAGTAAGACCAAGGGATTATTCATTGGTGCATCTGGCTTGGATGAGGTGTGGAAAGCAGGTATTCTTTTTCTTGGAATCCGCTTAACATTTTGTGGATTAGATTTGGCCCCCAGAATATGCCAAGTGAAAATGGGGAAGCTGTTCTCCAAAAAGTAGAGATTAAGGTGCAAAGGTGGAAAAAGTGGAAACTATCAAAATTTAAACGCGTTCAGGTGATTAAACAGTTTCTTCTCCCCTGTATTCAGTATGTAGCAATGATTTCCCCCCTACCAGTGCCTTTGGAGACTAGAATATATAGCTTGTTTTTCCAGATGCTCTGGGGGAACCGATTGAATCCGGTAAAGTGAGGCTATACTTATTTACAGAGGAATTTGGGTGGTTTGGGAATGATAGATCCAGTAGTCTTTGCCCACTCTTTATTTATTACACATTCAATAAAGGCTGGCTTAGTAGCAGAGCAGAAGGCAGAAGACTCTTTAACCTTAAAATCAATGGGTAAATATTTTAAGATTTGGCATAATTTTGCCCCCAAATTAAATCAGTACTTGTATATCCCATTGTATTTCAGGCCTGCAGCACAGAAACTATTTAAATGGAAATTGCAGAAAGGATTAATTTTGAATCACTGTATGAAAGGGCTCTATCACTATTTAATGTCTCTATTACTTCCCTCAGGGCCTGGTTTTAAAAACTGTCCTTCAGCACTTATTTTGGCTTAGTTAAATAACCATAGGATGCCTCAGAAACAATGGGAAACCCAGTGGTTGATTTTTTACGGTCGATTAAACGTTAGAGGTAATGCTAAGTATAAAGCATTACAGGAAAGACTGTGCCCATATTTGGAATGTATTAATATAGAGGAATCGATGGAACATTTTTTTCTACATTGTACATATGCTAAAGGTTTATGGGCTTTCTTAGCAAACTTATGGGGTTTTCAGTGGCTGTCTAGTATGTCTTATGAATTTTTGATCCTTGGATGTTACCCGGTTCATTTTCTGGGTTTCATGTTGGGACTTTATCCTTATTTTTGGGGACTTTACGATATTATTTATGGCAAGCTAGGGTTCAATGGGTTCTTTACCAAAAAAAAATGCCTTTTTCCTGTGTTAGTTTGTTAATTGTAAAAGAACTCATGCTAATTTATACTCAAGATGCATCACGAGTAGAGTCAAGGACTCTTCTTAAATGGTGGAAAGGCTTTCTTCACTTTATAAAGTTTAAATAATGTGACTCTACGAATAATGACTCATAAGCAGGGTATTTTATTGTATATTTGTTCCTTAAATATCTTTAGTTCTGAGTTCGAGCTGATTGGATCTGTTTTGCCTGTTGTAATAGTTTATCCTTGGTCACCTTTATTTCTTGCTCATCTGTTGTGATCATTTGTAAGGCATATATGTCTTTTTGTTACTGTTTGTTTGACTGATGTTTTCTTCTGAAAATGTTTTTTTGATTTATTTATATTGTTTACATTTTATCAATAAAAACTCCCCTACTCTTTTCGATAAGTGCCATGGGATCTTTAACATCTACCTGAACTACCACCAATCCAGGCAGATGGGACCTCAGTTTAACATCTCATCTGAAAGACAGCATCTCAGAAGTGCAGCACCCGTCTCATGCTGCACTACAGTGTCAATACTGGGATATTAACCCAAGTGTCAGATGTGGGAACTGAACACACAGCCTTCTGATCTTCCAGCCTCAGAGGTGAGTGTGCTACCTACTGAGCCACTGACACTGACTAGATTAGCCTTGACTAACTAGCACTGGTAGTCAGGTAGTGTAAAGGGGGCTCATTAATACCTCTGGACCACAGCTATGGTTGAGTAGCCTCTGTCAGGGTAGCTATCTAATCACAGCTGTGTAGGTGTCAATGGGTCTCAGGCATCCAGTATAGCAGGTGCCCTTAATCCATTTTAAGCAACAGTTTTATAATGGAGCCTTATGGGGAGTAGTTTTGGCAACAAGGTTTTGTCTGTTAAAAACAGCTTTTCAGCTAAACCACATACAGTATAAGCAGCATCTACTGTAATAAGAATACTACAGTGACAAAAAAAAACACCACCAATGAAAAATGAAATTTAGCCTCTCTCCCTAGCATCTTAGGGTATGTATGGATGTTATAAATTTGGAGGAGAGCAAAAACAGATATTTTCCACTTACTTGACCTCCGAGCATTTGGTAACATCCGGGCACTTGCGCACATATCAGGGCATTCAGGCTGCAAAGCAAGGAGACTTGAGTACATAACAACTTTCCAATGCAAAAGTAATGTCCAAACCTGGCATAAATATCAAAACAGGGTTTGTCTTATTTACTGAATGCTCATGAGCACTTACCTTCCCCCATAGTGGGCTTAGAAGTTCGGTGGTTGCCCAGTGTGCTACCAGCTGGAACAGCTAAGGGAGGAGGATGCAGGGGTTAGGAGACAGCTGGGGGAAGTGGGGAGGTATGGTTGGGGAAGGGGACAGGGGATCTCCCACAGGGTTGCACCAAGCACTAGGGGCGGGGGCATAGGGAAAGGAGTGTAGGAGAATACTCAGGGGTCACATAGGGACCCTGGCAGAGGGGGTCCAAAAGGAGGACACTACCAAGGAATCAGGCAGGTAACTGGGGACCCTCACAAAGGGGGGCCAGAGGGACAACATTCTCAGGGAAGTAGGCAGATGGCCGGGGCTGGACAGAAGGAAGCAAGGCGGGGAGGTGGATCGGACCTTACACTCCAGTAACCACTTCAATTCTCTTCTTCTGCTTGAGGATGAGGGGGGTGATGTAGCCATGACAGGGGTGGTTAGAGATGGAAAGGGAGTTGGGGGCAGGAGGCGGGGGCCAGATAGCAGGAGGAACAGGGGGGAACCTGGAATGCAAGAAAGTGGGAGGAGCAGTGAATCAGAGCAGGAGGGGCAGGGGGAAGAGGGAGGAAAGCGCAAGGAGAAGGACCAGTTGGGAGGAAAGGGCAAGGAGAAGGACCAGAAGTACAAGGAAGATACAGTAAAGGGAGCTGAGGGTTTAGGCCAGGGGAGCATGACAAGCAAGGAGGGACTAAACGGAGACAGGAAGGAAAGGAGGACGAGCCAGGCTAGTTTAGCGGATGGGGAGAAGGACCAATCGCTTGAGCAGTGAGGGGAGTTAGCCAGTGCAGAGGATGATACTCAGGAGGAGGAGGCATAGGATCAGAGGGGAGGGGTGGTCAGGGGTAAATAAGGAGGGGCAGCATGTGACACCCAGATGGGGAGGAACATGGAGCCGGCTGGGTGGAGAGGCTGGTAGAAAGGATGAGGGACATGGAAGGGGGGGGAAATGGAGGAAAATGAGCAGTCAGAGTGCTCCTGATGGGGGATTCTATGATCGGGGTATCAAATGGGATAGGGAGGGAGAAGCCTGGCCAGTTGAACAAAATGCTTCCCTGGACTAACGGTGCACAGGGCCAACCACGAGGTATATCAGATGGCAAAGGATTGTGGGGGTTCCCCAGACATACTGGTCTACCTGGGTACAAATGACATTAAAGGAAATAGTGAGCTAGAGATACAGGCAAGGTTCAGGGAGCTTGCCAGGGTCTGTCATGACATAGGATGCACAGTTTCCTTCTCAGAAATCCTGCCGGTGCCTAGGGCTAGTGGTGAACACAAAGGAAGATTAGGGAGATAAACCAGTGGCTCGGGGAGTGGTGTGAGGCCAGAGGGTATGGGTTGATGGGGGATTGGGGGGAGACCTGGGAGGATAAGGAGCTGTATGCTAGAGATAGGTTCCATCTCAATTTGGAGGGGAGGGAATCCTAAGTTGAAAATAGAGGTTCATTGGTGAAAAGTGGGGTTTAAACTTGTGAAGGGGGAGGGATGGGAGAAAAGGCTGTCAAGGGGGGTGATAAAGGAGGGACTCTGTCTCAACCCCCCTGGGGAGCTGGAGGAATGCGGGAAAAGGCCAACTGATAAAGTACAGACCAGGGGAAAACAGAATCCCCATGGAAACACGAGCAGGGGAAATGGAAGCATAGGGAAAGGGTGGAAGGTAGTCCTGCTAAATGCCAGGGGAATAAAATGCCTGAGCTCCAGGCGATGCTAACTGAGGGAGTGGAGGATGTGGCAGCAGTCACTGAGACCTGGGCTACCACAGGACATGACTGGAACCTGAAACTGGAGGGTTACACTATGTTCAGGAAGGACAGGTGGGAGGGAAGGGGAGGAGGGGTAGCAATGATAGTCAAAAACTGCATTGGCATAGGGGGAGTAGAGGAGGCGGAGGGAACCGTAGAGGCGATTTGGGTCACCTTGCTTACAAGGGGGGGGTCAAGAGAGTAAAAATAGGGTGGTGTATAGACCCCTGCACTGGCTGAGGCTGGAGGAGAGTCTAGTGGCAGATGTTGGGAGACACTGCAGACTGGGCAGGGAAGGGTGGTGGTGTTGGGGACTTAAACATGCCAGGAACAGACTGGGAGACTATGACATCCTCGGTGGCCAGGGAACAGAGGTTGTTGGATGTCTTTCAAGGCGTGTTCCTAACTCAGCAGGTGGGGAACCGACTAGGAGGCATGGGTACTGGATGGGTCCTGGCAGACAGTGACCAGATTGGGGGCCTGGAGGTAAGGGACCCATTGGCGGGGAGTGACCATGCCACGGTCTGGTTCTGCCTGGACCTAGGAGTGCTAGAAGGCTGCACAAAGACGGAGGTAACTGACTTCAGGGGGACAGATTTTAAGGAAATGGGAAGGATTCTTAAGGAGCATTTGGATGTGATTGGGTCAGACATGGATGCTGATAGTAGGTGGGAAATCATCAGGAGAGGGGTACAGGATGCTACCAGCACCTGTGCAAGAGTAAGACGAAAATGTGGTAGGGCCTGAAAACCCTGCTGGTGGACCAGGGAGGTCCAGGAGGTGGTGCAGGTAAAGAAGGCAGCATATAGGCAATTCAAGTGCTCAAGGAGTGAAAGGGATCGAGGGGGAGTATGAGCCGATGGCTAGAAGGGCCACTAGGGTGGTGAGGGCAGCTAAGGCAAGGACGGAGCAGAACCTGGCCAGGGAAATTAAGAGAGGGAACAAGGGTTCGTTAGATGCATAGTGGAAAAACGAAGGGTGAAGGGGCTTATTATCAGGATTAAAATAGGGGAGAGATGGGCACAAGACCCGGGGGAGCAGGCTGAGGAACTAAATGAGTACTTCACCTCAGTTTTCACCAAGGAAAATGGGGGTGCTGCATCATACATGGGAGGAGACAGTGATACTGAGGAGGGGGGACCCTTACCGATCGGTGGGGCTGGGGAGAGGGGGAGGCATCACTGGCAGGAGGGGGGAAGGCTAAGCAGGGAGAAGAGGTAGCAGAAGAGGAAATCACAGCAGAGAGTGAGGGAAGCCATCAGGTCTCTTAGGATGGAAAAAGTACCAGGGCCGGATAAATTACATCCCAGAGTGTTGAAGGAACTTGCGGATGTCCTGGCAAAACCCCTGGCAGAGCTTTTTCACCATCTCTCCGAGGACAGGGTGGGTGCCCCAGGACTGGAAGGTGTCGGATATAGTGCCTATCCATAAGAGGGGATCAAGGGAGGTGGCAGGGAACTACAGGCCTGTCAGCCTGACATCGGTGGTGGGCAAGGTGATGGAGGGCATTGTCAAGGAGAAGCTGGGGGGACCTGGAAAAGTCAGGGTGTCTGGATGATAGACTGTATGGATTCATCCTGGGGAAATCGTATCAGATAAACCTGGTGGAGTTCTATGACTGGGTGATGAGTGCCTTGGACCTGGGTAGACCAGTGGACGTCCTCTTTCTAGACTTCAGCAAGGCATTTGACTCTGTTCCTCACGTGGGCCTGTTGGATAAGCTGGGAGAAATGGGGTTGGGAACCAGATAATCAGATGGTTAGGCAATTGGCTCCAGGACTGGACCCAGAGGGTCGTAGTTGGTGGGATAGTCACATCCCCAAGGATGGTCATTAGTGGCGTCCCACAGGGATCAGTCCTTGGGCCCCTCCTCTTCAACACCTACGTCTCTGACATAAGGACAGGTATCAGGAGTGAGATGAGTCTCTTTGCGGATGATGCAAAACTGGGGCCGGTGGTGGATGGGGAGTAGGGGAGGGTGGCCCTATAGGGGGACCTGGAGGGTCTGGAAAGATGTTCTAGAAAGTGGAAGCTGAGGTTCAATGCAGGGAAATGCAAGGTACTGTACCTGGGGGCCAGAAACCTGGGCCAAGTATACACCCGGGGGGGGAGGAGTGCTACAAGTCTTGATGGCTGAGAGGGACCTGGGGGTAGTGGTGGATGTCAAGATGAACAACTCGGAGACTTGTAGGAGGACAGCAGCCAAGGCCAATAGGATGCTGGGATGCATAAGCTAGGATCACCTCAGAAGGAGGAGTGATTACTCCTGTATAACTGCTTGTGAGCACACCTCAAGTACTGCGTGCACTTTGGAGGCCACATAAAGAGGGACATTAAACTCCTGGAGGCAGCCCAGAGGAGGGCAACTAAAATGATTCTTTGGCTGGGATAGGACCTCGAGGAGAGGCTCAAGAGCTAAATATGTACACATTGGAAGAGAGAGGGACCGGGGATATGATAGAGGTCTTCAGGTACATGAAGGGGTAAATAGGGGAGGAACAGTTAGGGTGCTTCAAAGGAAGGAGGAGGGGGCCACTAGAGGGCATGGGTGGAAGCTGGAGGGGGGAAAATTCAGGGGAGAAAGGAAGAGGTGCTACTTCACTGAGATGTTGGTGGAGCCATGGAATGCGCTGCCTAGGGGGCTGGTGGAGGCAGAGACGGTGGAGGGGTTCAAGAGGGGGTGGGACAGGTACAGGGGAAGGGTTCTGGAGGCAAAATCCAATGCAGTGAGAATATTCAGAACTGGGAAGGGAGAAGCCAGAGAAGGCAAGTGGGGCAGCAAGGTCAGCTCCCAGGTTGGGGAATGACCAAACGAGCAGATGTGAAAGACCATTAGGCCTATTCTGCTGGCATTTTAGTATGTTAGTATAGTGGAAGAGCAATCTTTCGCTGTCTCTAACACTGAGTCTCCATTAGCAGTCTCTGAATCCCAACCACCAAGAGGGGGATGGTACAGGCATTGTTCATTTGTAATTTCCATTCCTACGGATTGCATGAGTTGTGCCAATAACCCAGTGGGCACATAGATATAGCTTTGCAATTAATCTTCACAGGTTGGCACACAATTGATCTCTTATTTGGCAACTAAAC
Organism: Neoceratodus forsteri; assembly: GCA_016271365.2. NCBI lineage: Eukaryota > Metazoa > Chordata > Ceratodontiformes > Ceratodontidae > Neoceratodus > Neoceratodus forsteri. The sequence goes on along the minus strand of CM057449.1, from coordinate 1,589,802,111 downwards.
CAGGACTGCATACAGCTGTTTGGGCCAGTGTAGCCTGGACCCAGGATAGGAATCCACTGTTCCATCCATATTGTTCCTCCTACACTTTGCCTCAGCTGCATTTTACTTTCGACTTACTCTGAGCATCAAGCTTCACCCTGCACAGCCTTCTTTTGCAGCAGTTGAGTATTCCACTCCTTAGAGCTACACAGGAATAAACTGACCAAATGTCCCCTAAAGCCAGTGCCAGCTACCCACTACCAGACCCCTGACCATAGGGCTTTCACAACAGTGGCTCCAGGCTTTAGATTCACTTTTGCTTCAATAGCTTTCTTAGCAGACTAAATCTGGTACCCATGGGGACTGTTTTGTCACATAGTTTGCTCAGCTAGGAAAGGCATACACTCCTTGGGGGTCTGAGGTGCCACTAGCAATGTCTCCCATTCTCCCCAAGACTTGACCCTATGCGTAAAGAGTCCAGATCCACAATAATGCATCTTGTACTTCATCCTCACATTAGAAGATCACAATGTAGGGGCAAGGAGAGATGGACAGCCCTTGGGGTGCCGAGGCTGCCACAGGTGCCACTATCAGCCTCTCCCAAATATTGATCCCTGTGGGAAGAGGGTCCCAGACTGAACTAATATGACAGGAGCATACGTTCAAACCTTCCAGAGTAGTGAAGGGAGGGAGGGCCCTGCTATGTGCCCTATGCAGTCCTGCTATTAAACAGTTTTATATAATCTTCAACTCTCTATTTGCACTTATCTGTTAGCTCTTCTGATCCTTTTCTTCTCTCAGCCTCTGAACTGATTAATTACATAGAAGATTCCAACCTCTGGGGGTCCTTGCCAATGGCAGCAACCACAATACCAGCAAGAAAATGTTGGGCCTTCCACCAGGAACAAAATATCAGACAGGAAGCAGGCATATAGTACATGTCTGTCAGCATACCTCCCCAGACTGAGGTGCCTCCCCTGACTAAGGTACCTCCCCTGACTGAGGCCCTCTCAACTACAGTTGGCTGGCTCCCCTTTAGAAGGCTGGAGCAGTCCATCCAGCCCATCCCACTGAGACTGCAGTGGATTAACCATTTAGAGGATTTTTAAACAGGACTTGAAGACCAACATAAGGAGCAGAGCTCCTTATAGGAGCTACAAAACTGAATGGTAGAAGGACCTAGCAGATTGAATACTCAATATTCTAAACTGCCACTGGTGACAAAGCTATTGTTATCTCTAACTATCAAATCTAATGTTTTTCTAATGTTTTTCTTCTTTTAGATATTTAATGCCTGCTTCCCTTCCAGGATTAGCACGTTACATTTGAATATTGTGTATTCATTCTGCCCTCCTGCACCTTACAAAACTGTGCCTTGAGAAGCCATTCGTACATCTCACTAGCTGTGCCTAAAGTCTTTTCCCATTTTGGCAAAGCCTCCTTCAGCTATGCGCTGCCCCAGCTGTGGAACAACATCCAGAAATCCTTAAAATTGGTGCATCCTATTGGTTTTGCGGACTTCAAGTCACTCTATTCAAGATACTTCTTGGAGCATTGTCAATGCCCTCCCTGTCACTAAACTGTAGCCATACATTGCTGTTCTTACAGTCAACCCTCTATACTTTCTATCCTGTCGTTAGAATTACCCTAAGCCATGTTCCTGGATTCATCCTTGCTTTCTGCTTGCTGCCGAGCCCCCAGTTTGCACTGTCACTAGCATTAACTCTACTCTACTAGAGCTATCAGTATCTAAAATCACTGGTTCGGCACATTGGTGCTTACTTACTTCCACCTCTCTTTTGTACTGTTTACTAGGATGAGGCTTCACCTTACGACTGGACCTCATTGATTATCCTTGTACCTTGCTTTTATTGCTATACATTGTATTACTATGTCCATTTATGCTATATGTTCTATTGTGCTACTGTGTTATTTATTCTGTACCTGGCAATAGGGCTCTGCACAGTGGGATTTCTTATTTCCCAGTTTCTGTTGCCTTATAAATGCCCACTGTGGCAAGGGGCTCAACCAGTCAGAGACTGGGAACATTTTTGCCCATTTTTTAATTTGACTCTACTGGGGTGTGAACCATACCTCTCAATCTCCTGCCTCACAAATCAGGGACACGGCTTAAAAAAATCAGGGACAAGGGACCAAAATCAGGGACACATCTTCAAAAATAGAGAGATCCAACCAGAAAGCTGGTAGAAAATGGGGCTTAGTGCAAAATGCAATTTTCTAAAGAAGAAGAAGTCTGTAACTTTAATGCTTGATATTGTTTTGTGCTTACGATTCCCACTGTTTAGCCATGGAAACACAAATTTTAGGAGGGACAGAGTAAAATTTTCAGGCAAAATTAGGGACTTCCCTGAAAAACAGGGATAGTTGAGAGGTATGGTGTTTACTGTAAGCTCCCTATTCCAAGCAGTACTCTAATCACTAGACTTCACTGCCAGTGTGTGTGTGGGTTGGGGGGACCAGGAAAGGGAAGCAGCTGTTGGCAATGTTTTTTTTTTTGTAAGTTTACAGTATGTCGACAGGATAGGCCAACTGAGATGAAATATTACATTTCTGGCAGGATCCTCTGCTTCAGGGGCATCACCAGAGGTACAAAGTTGGGGGGGGCTAATGCCCCTTAGTCAAAATCCTAACAAAGCTAGGAAGGTCCAGGGGCATGCCCCCCTGTAAACTTTAGAAATTTTACCTTCAAATGGTGGCTTTTCCTGCATTTTAGTGGTGAAAAATATGTTTGAGAAAGCCTAGTTATCAGCCATCTATTTAATGATACATGTGGAAAAATGTGAATACTGGTCCACCCAGGACAGGTTACAGAAAGAACCCCAGAGCAAATAAGAGACCAGAACAGCCAGACACACCATTATCCCAGCAGATCTGCTGGTAAGGTTGCAGGAGGACCCCAGAGCAAATAAGAGACCAGAACAACCAGACACACCATTGGTCTCTGTGCAAGCAAGCTGCTGTGCTGTTGGTAGGCAGAGTATGAGGTGGGTGCCAGTCAAAGAATACAGAATAGAACCCTCCCTGCTCTCCTCCTCCACTCTGTCAGATCTGCTGGCGCTGCTCCGGGACCCCCCGCCCACATACCAGACAACTCGCGCTGATGACTCCAGTCCTTGCTCAGCATGACATGCAAGCCAGGAGCCTCCTCCATGGCTGCCAGTAAGTGCTGCTGCAGTGCAGGCTGCTGTCTGTCTGAGTGCTGTGCTGACTTGTTGACTTGAGCCAGATGCCACGCCAGTGAGACTGTTCCATCATGCCAGTAACTGCCACTGAAAATTCCCTGTCCTGACTCCCTCCCATCTCTCTCTCTCTCTCTCTCCCCCACCGAGTCACTCTCCAGCAAGTCTCTTTCCTTCTCCTTCCTCACTGTAACCCGCTGTACCCCGTGCCTTCCCTGAATCCCCAGTAAATTTATTTATAGAGGAGAGGAATAGAGCACTGAGCACCCCCATCAGTGAAAGTGTCCCTGACTCCCCAGAAAGTAAACCTTAACCTTTAGTCACACACTCCACTTACTTGCATGTCAGGCAGGGATAAGCGATTCAGTTTGTGACTGACTCGTGAATGTTTTCTTCCCATCGCTCACTCGCTCAGCTGAGCTCTTAAACTTAAATTTCTCCCTTTGTCCGCACTGCCACACTCTGCATCACAGCAGCAGCCTGTCACTAGACTACTTACTGTAACCCAACTATCTCGGGGACTCTCACTCGACTGCGACTCATACTTTACTCTACTAATTAAAGTAACTGTACCTGAGTGAGTTGACTTGACTCCTGACGACAACAACTAATTAGAAAAAAAGAAGCATCACGATTCAGCTCACGCTGCTGGCGGCTGTATCGCTTGCTCGCTTCTGGCAGGTGGCTGCCTTGCTCACTCACAGCATGCCAGTCCTCAGTCAGTCAGTCTCTCTTAGGCTCTTGGACACCAGATGGAGATGGTCACAGACACAAATAACAAATTGAAACTATTTTTTCATTTAAAAAACGTCTACTCCTCTCTCTGGCTAGCCTTAGCCTATTAAGTTATTATAACTGCAGTCTGCAGCAGAAACAATTAGTGCCGAGCCCGATTGCCATTTCTTAACTGTTGCTGCTGGCAGCTGCAGAATTTAAACAGATAAGAAATGGTATTTAATTTATTTTTTTAGTGCAAATGATTGGGGGGCTTTAACTTAGATTGGGGGGGCTGTAGCCTCCCCTAAATCAACATGGTGACGCCACTGCTCTGCTTGTACTCATTTCTATAGCTGGGTTGACAGGAGCATTTGGAGGTTAAATGACTTGCTCAGGGTCACACAGTGGCTCTAATTGGGTTTGAACCTGTGATCTCTGGTTTCCGGAAGTACGCTTTTATGACTAGAGCACACTGTCTGACTGCCTGCTGGGAGGAAGCCTAAAAGGCCAGTTACTACCGACAATTTGTTTTGCAGTTTATTTATCCATGATAGCCCAGCTGAGATGCAGCACCTCATTTTCCATAGGATCCTGCTTCAACAAATGTCTGTGGGGAGGGGACATCATTTTATAATGGGGATTAAGGAGGTAGTGGGTACCACTGGACTACCAGAGTAATTTAATTCCAGAGCAAAACAACACACCGGGGTTAGCGGTGAAACCATCACCAAAACAACAGTCTTGCTCTGACTGAGTTTAAAAAACTATTTATTAAAGTAAACCACTTACAAAAAGATAGCAGGAGTCTCAGCAGACCCTTGCTGTCTTTTTGTAAGTGTTTTACTTTAATAATTTGTTTAACCTCAGTCAAACAACCATGTTTTACTGATAGTTTCACCTCTGAGCCAGGTTTGTTGTTTTGATGTAGTACATACACTGAGAGCTTTGGGATAGCTTGGAATGGTCCCTGTTTGCCTGGATTAATTTCATTCCACAACAGGAATCAGGGTGTGAGGGGTACCACTGGATCACTAGAGTAATTTCATTTTGCGATAGGAATTAGAGTGGTTCGGGGAATCACTAGTCTGCCAGAGATTTATATGCTAGCATGTGGGGATCAGGTGAGGAGGGGGGAATGGTTGAATCTCTGCACATAGCCTCCAGGCATACACATAACAAAGCAAAGAAGATCCATTTAAAGGGACCATGCTCTGCCTGCAAATTCTAAATTCAAAGAAACGTCACAACATTTTGCAAATTTGGCAGACTTTTTGAAATTCTAACTTTGGCAAAATATGAATCTTCTGAATGTGTTTGGCTAACATTTGCCCTACTCCATGTACGTTTCTGGCTGAATTGCAGAATAATACACACAAACTGTGGAATGACAGTTTACAGGAATTTCATTCTGTAGTTTAATACATCAATCCTCAATACATGTAATCATTTCACAGTTCAGTTATCAGTTCCGTGGAATTATCTTTTCACAGTATAAAACATTAATATGCAATTCATACAATTGCAGGAATAGCTGGGATTATGTGGAAGAGCTCCTCCCCTCCAACATAGCAGGCAGCTGACTGCTCTGCTTAGGGCAGTCGCACTTGCTGCTCTCGCCTGGCATGCTGTGGGGCTGTGGTTGCCCCCTCATTCTCTTCTCTTGTCTTCGTTATGTCTGTCCCTCTTGTTCTCCTTTGCTGTTCTCGTTCTTCCTTCAGGTAAGTTCTGTCCTTTGCTCAGTGCCCCCCCCCGCAGCTGCCTGTTGGCTTCTCCTTCTACTACTGCTCCTCCTCAGCTGTTTTGTTTCTGCAACCACCGCCCCTTGCCGCCTCTTAGTTCGCATCCTGGATTACTTCTCTGCTCGGTTGCCCTTACCTCGTCTCCAGCCAGCTGCTCTTTACATCGCTCGCTTTTTGTTTATGCCTGCGCCTGCCGAACTCAGCATTTCTACATTCCTACACTCTGGAGTTGGACCATCTCTTCGCCTTGCTACTTGTCCAAATCATTCCTTCCTGGCCTGCCTCTGCCTCTCATCAGATGTCAGACCCTGCTACGCTTCTCGCACTTGCCTACCAGTTGTATGGGACTTACACGAATGGCATTCTTCGTTTGATACTCACCTGCAGTCTGTTCTTGCATCAGCTCCTGCTGCCTAGCCATGCCCTGGATTCCGACTCATGGCTTCCTCAGCCGCCGTGCTCTCGTTCCTCATTGCTGCTGGCTCTCATGGCTTCAGCGCCCCAAGGCTGCATGCCTCACCGCTCTGCTGCCTCACATTCAGCCTTTTATGCCACCCTTATGCAGAACTGGGATGCTCCTCATTTGCTATGGGCACTTCTGCTTCTTACTGACTGCACCTCTACTTGTTTCCTCATTATTGCAGTCTATTGCTTGCCGAGTATGTGCTCTTACACCACTAGATGGTGCCATTGTTCTGCCAAGGTTCTAGCTTCTGAACTCCCTTTCCTCATTTCATCCTGAACTCTGGAAGCCACAGTTCTGTTTCTGCATGGCATTCTCCTACTCAGATCATCTGTTCCGAGTCTGCCTTGCATTGCCACTGGCCGGTAGTGCCGTGCCATGGAATCTAGCCTGTTTCTCTGTGGGGTCACTTACCAACGCTGCTTCTCCTTCATTTCGCGATGCTCCACTTACCTGGACAAATGGGTGGACTCAATGGGCCTGATGGTCCTTCTGCCGTCTCACTTCTATGATTCTTCAGTCCTCCTCGCATTGCCCTTCCAGCTTCCTGCATTGGTCAAACGTTCCGAATTTTCACCATGGTCTATTGGACTACATCCCTTCATCGCACTTGGACTCTCCTGCATTATTTGGACTTGACTAATCATATGCTCCGTACCTTTCCTCCTGGACACTCGGATGGTACCTTGCTCCTGTTACTCTGAAGACCTTTCTTTCTTCTGCAGCCACTGGTCCGGCTGTGCTGGCTCCTCGTGGGATTTAGCTGCCTCTATTACCTCCCCTACAGCTACCGTAAGCGTGGTCCAGAAGCATGCTAGCTTACGTGCGGCTTGCAGCCACTTTTACTTACCTTCCCAGCTGACCTCGTAGCCGGCCGCATGCTGGTCTGGGCTTTGCTTTCCTTCAGTTTCCTAGCCAGCTGCCTTACTCCTTCAACTGTACCATCTACCGTTTATCGGCTGACCTATGTGTGATCTGACGGCTCTTCTTTATCTCATTGGACTAGCCCTTCATTCCATGAACAGTTCCTACAGAGCTTTCATTCAGGCTTACCGTTCTGCTCTGCTCCTACGCTCCGCTTCCATTACAAGTTTGCCTTTTGGATATTCTGGAGTACATCCGATATTCGCTTTTATTCTTGGATGCTTCTCACCCTGTTACTTAACTTCCCAGAAATGTTACTACCATCTGCCAGGACACCTTGCTGAACTTCTCCAGTATAGTCTTCCTTGATTTCCCTACTGTCTCGAACATGGCATCCTACTGTTCAGGATGCTTACTGCCTCTTGCCATGTTGCCAACTCTTCTTCTATGGTCTCATCCCTGCAATCCCTACCATCCTCAGTCTTCAAGCTGCGACAGTCTACCCCTATGGGCCCGGAGGTCCTTTGTTCATATATATATTTCTGCACCATATTCGCCTGCTTCGGCAACCTGCCTTTGCCCATCGGGCTGGGAGGTTTCCTGATCGCCTGCTTCTACGTCCTGCCTTCACCCAGTGGGCTGGGAGGTTGCCTACTACTCGCCTGCTTCTACGACTTGCCTTCGTCCTTCAGGCTGGGCAGTTTCCCTGCTTCTGCTCTACTTCTGCCTCATCCGGCTCAGGGCCTGGAGATTTCTGCTTCTACTATACGCTTACCTGCTGCCGTGTCAGCCAGCCGGCAGCTCTTTTATTTGGATTTCATCTGGTAGTTTCTTCGTTCCTCCTATATTCTTGGATGCTGTCCCCTGCTGCTTCAGCCATGAGGAATTGCTGCTACTTCGCCCTTTCCAGGACACTTGGTTGGGCCTCTCATGAAGACCTTATCTTGCTTGTGCACTACCGGTTTTGGACCCTGGGACATCTCTACTCCAACTGACTCCGCCTATTCAGTTTTCTTCATCCAGGACTCTTATGCTCGACTATTCGGGTCTCATCCCATTCTTGATGTCTCCAACATTGCATACCTACAGTTTCAAATGCTATTCCTCGTCAAGTTGCCATCTATGTCACAGTCTCTTCATGCGATCCCTGCCATTCTTGATCTTATGGATACATCAGTCCTCAGCACCATTCCATTCTCTACATCTGCCTTACAACTGCAGTACTACTCTGCTCTCACCTGGCTCAAGCTACATATCCTGGAGGCTGTATACCATGCACTGTTCCTACTGGATGACCTCCATAGATCTGGCTGCATTTCCTGTTACCTGGAGCTAGTCGCCTCTCATTACCTCTCCAGCTGATGGTACAGCTGCACTACTCGCTGAGGGACTAACTGCCACGATCTAGTCTTCCAGCAGACTTCCATGGGTCTGGCTGCACTTCTTATCCTGGAATCAGCTGCCTCTCTCTCTCTCCTACCTCTCCCCAGTTGTCGGTTCAGTTGTGCTTTCTTCAGGGGCTGATTGCCACATCCTGTTCCTTCTCCTCTGCATTCATGGGGTGCAGTCCCTGCTCCTATTTCCTCTCACTTTAGTTTCTGCAGTCCAACTGCCTTGCTTCCTTTGGGCTCACCATATTCTACTACTTGGATGCTTCATACCTCACACCAGTGTCTCCAATTGTCCTCTACAGCTTGCCATTATTCCAGCTTAGATCTACAGCCGGTTGCCTTCATATCAATTCCTAAGACTATACTTCACTTATCAGAACTGGATTCATCAGTTGGTAGCCTGGCTACAAGTCTTCTCATTACACATACTGTACAAGCCCTCTATCAGAAATCAGGAAGTTGTGCTACTTCTATTCATCCTGCCTTATTGACGTCAAGTTTTGATGCAACTATCTGCGTCTGGTCTCCTGTATTGAATTCGTCTGTCATCAACTTCATCTTCACCATCCTACATTTCCTGGATTATGCCCTCTATAAACTGAAGTCCAGAAGAAGGTTCTTTATATCCACTCTCCATCATTCCAAATTGTATATGGATTCTCGGACTCAGACTTTATTAGGAGGAAATTACTTCACTGGACATTTACAATTCAGTTCTTCTTAAGCTCTGTTTATCTGGATTAAATTCTACAAATTAGAATTCAGATTTAGCTGACTAATTTAGTTTAATTAGGATCTCTCTCCTTTAGTATGCCCAGAAGGAGGGGCAGGTCAGTAGCCATGGTTCCTCAGAGGTTTCCCCAAGGGGGGGGTTTCCTCTCCTAAGTGCTACTGGTCACACTCTCCAGAGATGGAGGAGGTGATCATCTATTCCTTTCATTATTAGGTGCTGTTATGCATGACTCTTCAGCATTCAGTTAAAGAACAATCGTTAATATATATATTCTTTTGGGGGCTTTCATAATTCTAAACCAAGCTTCCTTCCTACAGGTGGGCCACAGAGAAAGGTCAAAACCATCAAATGTTATCAAATGACTCAATTCAAGCATCCAAGTACCTAAGCACAAACATTCTATACTACTACTTAATGAACATTGTCCTCTTAATGCTGGCCTCTGTATCCAACAACCATCTACAGCCTCAATATATATGTACATAAGCACTGAGCTATGAACCACACATAATCATTATGCAGTTCTGTGACTCACTATGGAAAGAAATTATGCAGAACTGATCACTGAGAGTGATGAGTTATCCATAAATTATTTACACAGTTTACTACATTATTCCACAATTCATACATTACATAAAAACACTGAAACATAGACTCTGTTGAAAGATAAGTACCGTACAGCACACCTAGTCTACCCATTTCCCTACTTGGTTTGGCAATCCCTACTCTTATCTGGACTGCCTTTACCCCACTTTGCTGTATAGCAGGGTGCCTTTATACTTATCCCATGCACATGTGAATCCCCATACTGTTTTCCTTTCCACCATCTCTGCTGGTAGGCATTCATTCCACAGTTCTAAGTCAGAATTTCTGCAAAAGTTGCCAAAGTGCATTCTGAAATTTCATGCAAGCAATATTCAGATTTTTACAATAATTCTGGAAATTGTTATTTTTGCACAGCACTAGCCGCCAGGAATCAGCAAATAAAGAAAAGAAGCACAAGTCCAACTGCAGTTAAACACTTCTTTATTAAAGTGCTTTTAAACTGTGTAGAATAGCAATACCTTGTGGCAACCAAGTTGACCAAACTAACACTTTTACTGGTTTCACTAATGCAGTGGCTTCATCAGGCATCTTGTATGGGAAGTGCTGATTCTAATTTATACAAAAAGATTTAAAGTCATACAGGCAGGATTCACAAAGCTTTCTGAAGGTTCAAGTCCCCAAAACTGCTGTAGCTATGGAAACAAAGGAAAATTTGCACTGAGTGCTATTCACAAAACCCTCCGCAGCTGTGGAAAAAAACACTACAGACTGTGGAAAAAAGTGCAGCTGCGGAAGTCCCTGAGGAAAAAAGGTGTGAGATAAGCAAGGCACATCTCCTGAAAGGCTATTCACAACCAGATTTTTTCCGCAGTTGCGGAACAAATGTTACACACAGTGGAATGAGGTGTAACTCTCCTTCAGCAAACTGCAGTAGTGCCCAAACAATTAGAATCAATTATGGTGGAGGTGAGGCACAGGTAATAGCATCCCAGATAGTATAGCAGTGGCTGATGTTATAGCAACAAAAGCACACATTGCCATGATATGGCAACAGGCAACAACCACCAGACCCAGTGCAGCCCATGACAGAGCCCAGCAGGCAGTAGAGCCTGGCCAGCCTGCAGCAAGTGCTACCCCTGCAGGCAACAAAAATACCCCAAGGAGGGAGGACCAGTAGTGACAGTCGGCCATTGTGGTGCCATGGTATTGCTGGTACCTGTGGTGCTGCAGTGGTCCCAGTTGAGGGACTGGTTGCTGGTCTCTTTGTGGGTGCTTTCAGCATCATTTATGGCAGCAATGTTAAAGTTTGCTGCTCCAGCTAATTAGATTCACTGTTGCTGTGTCTCCTAAGCCATTTTCACAGCTGTGGATCCGCAGTTGTGGATTTTCAGCACTTGCTCAATTTCTGCAGCTGCAGGGATTTTACGGAATTCCACACCTTGCGTAAAATTTCTTTCAGTATATCACACAACTGCGTTTCTGCAGTGCTGCAGGGCTTTTTTACGCAGCTGCAGGATTTTTGGCTTTGCTTGTGAATCCTGCCCATAGTATATGTGCAAACAGTGCATTTAATGTACAATATAACTATATATCCATGTACTTATTTTAAAATGTAATAAATCGCAACAGTGGGGGTAGTTCCCTATTTCAGGCTTGAGAAAACATTGTTCAACCACTGCTAATCATATGCATGAGGGTACTCAGCATTCATATCTCATTACTAAATTAAGCAGCTTTTCCAGAAATGTCTGATGACCCTGAAATTAAAAAAGACATAAGAATGGTTAATTGTGTGAATACATGACACAATTTCAAGCTGAGCTTATTTCTGTTCAATGTAAGGGACATATTCCAAGTGGTCTTTGAGACCTGGGAGGCCTAACATCCCCAACTGTACTGTCACAGACCTTTCCTTTGTAGCAACCTAGTTTCTAAGTTGCACCCCACCATCAATAGTCACCTGTTCTAAACCACAAAACTTAAACGAGTGGTTAGTACCTGGCTGCTGGCTGTCTATGTGATGCGCTAAGGTATTGTTGGCATGGTGCCTGACAATAGCTCTAAGATACTTGTCAATCATTATTTTAAAATTCCTGTCTGTCTTTCCAGCATAGAAAGAACAACTTTCACATGTAGCCAGGTATACCACATTGGTGGTTTCACAATTAATGAATGCCTGTATTTCATAACATTTTTTTAGCATTGACACCTGTAAAGTTTGTGGTTTTCTCCATAGACACACATAACTTACACCTCTCACCCACAAAATTCCCACCTGGGAAGGGGGTATCCAGGTGGCTCTAGGCAAGTTCATTAAAGGTTGCATCCTGTGTACCAATAGATCTGATAAATTACAACCCATTTTTATGTTGGCATGCTTGCTCAGGCAAAATCTTGCAGTCGTGCAGATTTAGAGGCATGGTCACTGTTGGGCGTATGCAAGGCACGCATCAGTAGATGCATCCCTCATTCCCCAATCAGCCTGTGTGCCGACACCACACCGTGCATAATTAATGTGGTGATGAGATCAAATGAAAGGTCCACTGCAATGTAAGCTAAGCTCGTCATATGCAGCGGACCTCCTGATGTGCTTTCCCTGGTGGTGAAAACAAAATGAACATGGCAGCACACTGCCTGCCATACTGCCGCCTTTGGGGGTGCCCAATCCCCATGTTGGCATGCCCTGCCCCCAATGTATGTGCCGACAGGGGAGCCCACTCCCCACTGGCATAATGCATCCCCCCCATTTGTTATGTGCCAAGGGGGGTGCCCAATCCCCCTTGGCTCTTGCCAACCCCACTTTCATTGTGTGCAGCAAGAGGTGGCCCAATCCCCGTCGGCTGCAACTCTTACAAAACACTTAGGTGACATGCTGGGGCTCACTGTAGCGTGCCAAAGCTCCTGCAAAAAAAAGCCCTGATGTTTTTTTTTAATTTTTAACCTGTAACAAAGAAGACGGTCCCTCGCGGTCTCCCTGCCCCCTACCACAACCCGCACCCACCACTGTGTACCCTGCCTCCCCATGCCCCCACCCATACTTACCTCCGGAGTCCGGCGCGACAATCTTCAGTGGACCGAGAACACATCTGCACTCTTCAAAGCCGACCGCGAACTGAGGAAATGCTGTATAATGGAATAAATAGCATTTTTTTTTTAAACTTTGACGCATATCTCAGGCATGTTTTGGAATTTTAGCACCAAATTTTCAACATGGGGTTTTTGTGACCCCTCCTCATGAATTCTGGCACTGTCATGGCATTAATTGGCCCCAAAAGGGGATTTCATGGTCACTGTATGGAATGACCTTTCAGACTGATTAACGAAATGACAGTGCCACTGTTCATGAGGGGGCTCTCAAAAACCTGTATTGCAAATTTGGTGGGAAAAATAAAAAAAAATGGCTGTTTTGCGAGCGTGCATTGCGCTGTTTCCATGCACGCTTGTAACTTCGTGAATTTGTAATATTTTCACTTCAGATTTTCAAAATTGGTATCTTTCCACACCTTCTGATGAATAGTACAGCTGTCAATTTACATATCCTGGCCAAAATGTGTTTTCGCATGACCAGCCCAGAATAGCACAGTCGCTGTGCAAAATCACTTTTCGGGACAGTTTGAGGAAATGACGGTGACACTGTTCATAAGCAAAGGTCCTAAAATGCCTATGTTGAAAATTTGGTGTCAAAAGTCCATAAAATGACTGTGTTGCATGCATGCGTTGTGCAGTTTCCATGCACCCTTGTAACTTCGCAAATTTGCAATATTTCCATGCCAGATTTTCAGCACTGGCATTTTTTCACACCTCCTTATGAACAGTACAGCTGTCTTTTTTCACATCCTGCCCAAATTGTGTTTCCGCACCTGTGGCACACAATGGCGTGGTCACTGTGGGAAATAACTTTTGGGACAGATTAACAAAATTGCAGCACCACTGTTCATAAGGGGAGGTCCCAAAATGCCTATGTTACAAATGTGGTTGACAAACTCCCAAAAATAATTGGGTTACGGATGTGTGTTGCGCACTTTCTATGCATGCTCATTGCTTCACCAATATTTCATATTGTCACTTCAGATTTTCAACGTTGCCATTTTTCTACGCCTCTTCATGAACAATACAGTTGTCATTCTCCACATCCTGCCCAAAAATGTGTTTTCGTCCCTCTGTCACCAAATGGCACAGCTGCTGTGCAAAACCACCTTTCAGCTAACAAAGTGATTGTGCTGCTTTTCATAAGGTGGCCTGACAAGTAGCCGATGTTGAAAATGTGGAGTGGAACTACCACCACACGCCTACAGTGTTAGGGTTTCCAACTGTAGCACCCCACCCGGTACAGACTGACAGGCTTCAGGGGTGTGACTTGGGATCATTGGATATAATGCTCATGCCATTCCACCCCAACCCCCACCCTGCAGCCACTGACAGGCATCATGGTGCGCCTTGCACTGTTCAACCACAAAGTTCACCCCACGCTCCTATACTGCACCCACGTCAGCATATTTCCTTATGGAATGGGGTACGTACAACACCCAAAGACCCCAAAGCACACCCTGACACTTGTCAGTGTCTGTGGGTAGGTGAGGTATAATGGCATGACGTTATAGCTGATGAACCAAAGGTACACCCTAATGCCTTTTCGCTCTCTACAGGGGTGGGGTGGGGTTAGTGTCACTTCAATACTTCACTGCCATTTCTATTAGAGGGAAGTGGAGTGTACATTCCATCTTCAGTCTTATTTCAGTGTTATTTCAGGTCTAGACTGACAAAGCACTGCTTTTCATCAGTGCACTGTTAATACACTGCACTGACTTTCTGCTACACTGTTGTACCACTGCTCAATCTTTCTTATGTTTTGATGCACACTGCAAGAGCACTGCAAATAATTATTAGATTTTCATGCACTTCTTTAGCACTGTATTTCCTTCACAAATTTTTGCTGCACACTGCAGTAGTACTAGCAACACTTTATATTTTTTATCACACTTCTTTAGCACTGCATTGTCTCAGCAATCTGGTTACCCTTAATGAATTTGTTACAATGGCATTATAGTGGTATAGCAATGGCAATACTGTGGTCAGCTGAAAAATCCACAGTACTACCCAGTGGTACTCTGGTATCACAGTGGTAGGTGATACATAGATTTTCCTCTGTGCATTGGTAGTGCACTGGCAGAATGGTATCCCTATGGCATTTGTTACCATTTTCTCTGTCTCTCACACATACACTGGTAATACAATGGTATCATGAAATTTTGAGATTTTTGTCGACTCCCACAAGTACTGGTACACTGGTAGCACAATGGTACTGCATTATTTTGACATTTCAGTATTTGGTACCTCTCACAGCAACCCTAGACTCATGTGGTAGCACAGTGGTACCAGTATTAATCTCATCATACTCTGTACTCTAACACATTGTTAAGATAAATTACATTATCAACCTCATGGAGAACAGCTCTCAATTCCATATTTGTATTTGTTCACTTGTCTTTATCTTACTGGTAATGGACTGTTATTGTTCATAGACCAGAACATTCAAAGAGCATTTGCGTACGCTAAATGGGTAAGTGACTCTCAAACAACACTTTGCACCCCAAAAACAGGGTAGGATCACAAATGATATCTTGAATAATATAATTAGTGAGTCTCTGACCAGTTGGTAAATGGCTCTAAAAGATGTTGCCTCCCTAAACCAGGTAGTATCACCTCTGCCTCCTACCACTGCCCTTTGAGCTCCCACCATCAGTAACATCACTTCCTGGTAACCAGTGGTGCTGCTGTCCATTCCATACATTGGAAAATGCCATTTACCTTCCCCACCCAGTCCGCTCACACCATTCATGGCCCCATATGTTTCGCAGTCTCCCCACAGTGGCAATTGGCACAGACACTCTGCTAACCGCTGTGACCAACTGAGGACAAACGCCAGTTTTGCTCTCATGTACCTGTTGTATAAACAGCTGTATACAGTTAGCCATGATTGTGAACTATCATCCATTTGATGCCTGATCAAGGAGCTGAGAGGATGGTCTGTGCCAAATGTGGAAGGGTGTCAAATATAAAGTAAGGCTGGGGACCAGGGGTAGCATTGCTGTAAGAACTACTTCGGTCATGGTGGGGACTTTAGATATACACAGGGCAAGGACTTTCCCCAACACACCACTGCTCACTCTTATCAGACCCTGGGCTGGCTTCACCTATCAGCCCAACAGACCTATCTCCTGGCCAGCCACAGTCAATAAGGCCATCAAAACTGAGCTTCCTCTCCACAACCACCTTCTTTGGCCAAAAGTGTTTGTTCTAGGCTCTGCCTCACTGCACAGCCCCATGCCCGAGTGCCCCTGGTCTCCACTGTATGGGTAAATGCTCTCTCATCTACCTTTTTCCCTTTGGAACAACCACCCACTTCACTTAGCACCATTGACCCTCTCCGGGACTCTTCCTCTCTCCTTGGATCTCACCTTCTGTCCTCCACTACTTGCTCCTGCCCTCCCAACTTATTATCATGCCTCTACTTCCCTTCCCTCCTTTTCCTTCTTGGTCCATACCTACACTGCCATGATGCACTTTTTCCTTTACTTATCTCAGATCATGCCTAATTTGTATTTCAACTTGGCTACTACTGTGCCTGCTATTGTCATAAATGTTATTTATCCATTGTGCTGCAAATTTATATATATTTTCATATAAATATCCTGTATATTTTTATTACTGTCTATTGTATGCCTTGTCCCAGCCTCCTTTGTACTTGCTTTTATTCCTGTGCCATCCTCAATGGCCCAGGTCATGCCTGAAAATGGTTCTCGGACCAGTGCACCTACTCAGTAAACAAATGAATGAATAAATAAATAAATGGGAACCACTGAACATCAGGGATAGTAACAATCATCTGTATACCTGCAGGGTGATTTTAGGATGGGGCAGGACTGGAGAACAGGTAAATTAAGAACCTGGACCTGTGGGATAATTAGGGGAGGGGGCCCAATGGAGACTGTTTCCCAGGAGGGTGCTTTGAGTGGTGTAACCAGGATACATTTGCCTGGTGCTGTAATGTGGCCTGTGCTGTAATTGGCATCAGCAACAGTGGCTGTCACACCAGCATGGGTGAACCCTTTCTCCACCTCCCCTGAGTGTCAACCCTATAACAAATTTTGGTGGCATCTCTGCAAAAGACACTGCTTCCCATTCTAGTTCTTACTGAAATTTCCTTATGAAGACACTGAAGGCCCTCCTAGTACTGAGCCCACCTGCACTGTGCATTTAACCAACTGTTGAAAGCGTGTAGAGATTCCTATCTTCTCCCAAGATGTATATAGGCAACCTTTTGGCTAAAGCCACGATGCATGCTTGAGGACCCTCCCCATCCTGAAATTTCCTGCACTACTACCCATCCTTTGCTGGGTCATTTGTCCCAGGTGGACAATGACATCTAGCTCCCTCTCATCTCCTGCTGCCCAGGATACACTGTATCTGCTCTCGTCCACTCCAAGCCAAAGCACCTCTCAGGTATTTCCTCCCTCTCCTTAACCCCACCCTGCTCACAAGTCTAGTCCCTAATTAAGTCCCCCACCAGCAGTTGCTTCCTACTCAACTGGGACCTCCCTCCCTCCTTGTAACTGTGGGAAATGGTCCATGGACAGTGCTTTCCTTGAGGGAAGGTTTCTCCAGGGGCCAAAAGTCAGCTCAGCTACTAGGGACAGTGGTTGGCTGGGTGGGAGCCCCATTCAAGATGCAGGAGAGTGGATTAGTAAACAAAACAGGTGAACTGGAGACTCTGACAAACCTAAGCAGGCAGAGGGGCAGAAAAGTGCAAGCCCATAGGAAAGAGCACAGTGAGACTACAATAGATCATTTACCAGGAAGTCCCAGGTCAGGGGAACTACAGCTGAAGAGAACATAGAGAACAGGTAGGCATCAGAAAATGATGCATGGGCAGCGGATAGAACATGGACTCAGCGAAGGCATGCATGGGAACTATGGATGCTGCCAATGCTGGGGAGGTGCAAAGGCAGCTTAAGTAGGTGGACACACTGACCTGCAGGCAGAGTGCACAGGATAGGTGTCCACACTGCCACGGTGTCCATTTCAGGACTGGGCACCACCGCCCACACTCTGTGGTTGTATGCACTGCTACCGTGGGTACCCCGCATCCACAATGCAGTTCTGTATGTACCAGGGGACCAGTGCCACGATCCATTATTTCACGCCAGTAACGCATTGAGGTAACCGGTTTACATTCATGTTGAACCACCCTGTGGTTTCAATAACGTTAAGAAAACTCCTTCTGTAACGTTACAGGAGTAAATGTAAACCATTGCGGTAACGGGTTTGGGCACCTGCAACATTACAGTGGACAGGATTCCAAGAGTCCTGTGTCCAGGTTTGGAGGCTGCACCTAAGAAAGGCCATAGGGCGTGATAAGTATAAAGGGCAACTAAATTGCACATTGGCTGTGGTAAAAGCCCCAGGAGGAGATCTGATCTCAAATATATAAACCCTGGAAAGAGGGGGGTATTATGACGAGACCCATGCACCCATAAGGATGAACAGGTGCTGGAGGGGCTCCTACAATAGGAAAAAGCACGCGCATGATGAGGCTACGGTGGAGATAAGATGGATGGGAGGAATTACTTACTTCACTGAAAGGGTAGTAGACACCTGGAACAGACTGTGACAGCATTATAGTGTTGGATAACAGGAGGAAATGTGGGGGGCTGTAAAACAGTGTGGTATATAGACACAGGAACTTCTTGTAGATAAGCAGGGAAGAGGGAGGCCATGATGCCACAAGAGACCATTTTGAGTTTACAGAGAAGGACTGCAGGATCCTCTGGTTGCAGTTGTAGCGAGGTCTGGAAACCACAGCAGAGGTGTGAGCTAGAGTGAGGGCTCATCAGCAGTGGGATTTATGGCAAGCAGTTTAAGGAAAAATCTGACAGTTTCTATGTGCTGGGGAGCTCTGGAGGCAGCTGTAGCGAGGGGAAACCAGAGTGGAAGAGCAAGAGTGAAGGCTATCAGTTTTTGAGGAAGCAGTGTTAAAAAAAAAAAAAAAATTCTGCTTTATATCAAGAGAAATAGGACACAGCAACAGAATGCAGAGGAGTGCAACAGCTTGGAGCAGCCAGTTGAAAAAGGTTTGGTAGAAAAGCAAAAAAAAAAAATGTTAAAACAGAAACAAATATCACTGTATAATAGTGGGAAGAATGGGGAGACGTATGACTAAATGGCAGGTGGCGTGGCTGAGGGACGGTCAACCTGGAAGATACAAAACTAAAAGCAATATACCAGTAAGCAGCGTCAAACAACGGGGGTGAGGGATGGGAATGTGTGACGCAGTCCGCCATGCACATTAATCAAGGATGACCCTAATAAATATATGTGTGAGTGTAAGATTCTGCATGTATACATGTACTGTACATGCTCGGATGAAATGGATTTATCACACTCCATTTATGTCCACTCCTATTGCATAAATTTACTTAATATTTATAACCCATCAGGCTCTTCTTCTTAGTGCTCTGTGTTTTAATGTGAGCTGTCCTGGACCTTATGTTGTTTTTTTCTCCCCAAATCCTTTTGTTAGCCCCTGGTACTTTGACATTAGCTGCTGAGACTGTATTGTATGCAGTGCTTGCTGCTTTATGGTCCCGGCCAGGGAGCCCACTGATTTCCTGTTTGCCTCCCACACAGCGTTACTTTGCCGGTTCAGGTACTGCCTTCAGCTGCACTGTGTATTCTTCCTTGTGGTCCTATCTTGCATTTTGTCCTCAGTCCTTTCTACCAGGCCCTCAGGGCACCTACAGTCTGCCACCATGCGTATAGTTAAAGCTTCCTGCCACCTGCTGCTGGCTGTCCACCCTCCAGACCCTCTTCCTGGGGTTTTCACATGCCACTTTGTGGTTGATGGGAAGAGATATATTTGCTCTAGTCTCTTCCCCTCCCAAAATATCCCATCTTCATTCCCACACATGGAGCAGGTTACAGGCCTGAGCCTGTGGGCTGAATCATAGACACATAGACCTTGATGGCAGATATGACTGCTCGCCCACTCAGTCGCGCAATTTCCTACCTAGTGGATAAGCTGCAGATCCTAGTTATCCAACAGCTGACTTCCTCCACCCACCAGTAGAATTGGTTCATGTCTGTCCCATGTATTGTTGAAGTCCCCACTATTTTTGACCCCACAACCTCCTTAGAAGGCTATTCCATGTGTTCACCACTTCTGTGAAAAAATACTTCTCATGTTGCCCCTGAACTTCCTCTATCTTCAAATTTGGCCCCTTGTTCTGCACATCTCTTTTTCTGAAAGATGCTTCTTTTGACTTTGTTGATTCTCTTGCGGTGCTTGAAATTTTCTGTCCCGTCTCCCGGCCCTTTTCCTCAAGGGCATGCATATTCAGCTTGTCTCTCTTTGTATGGCTTGCTGCAGACCCTTCTATTTTAGTTGTTCTCCTCTGGGTGGCAGTTGAAAGTGCCTGCCATTACTGTCACTGTAGTTCAGTAGCACTAAACTGTCTGCCTATCAACAGTCGCAGCATTTCTGGTCAGCAGTTTTCTGAATAACCTCCTGCCTGCTACATACAGTCTGGGCCCAAGGACATGACCCCCACATTAGGTTCCAGGGAAGATAATATATAAAAAATTGCTACTGTCCATGGTGAGTGACCCATTATATCACCAGAGCTATACCTTTCAAACCACTGGCCTCCCTGGGACAACTCAAGACTCTGAACCACCAATCAGTGCCTCTTTTGAAATAATATAGGGCCACTAGCCCAAATGCATTCCCACCTGCTCATCGTACTACTTTCAGTATTGGCTACCTGCAGGTCACCTAGGGGTGCTGGGGTTGTCGAGTCCCAAAACCACTTTATCTCTGTTCTTAGCTGTCTGCATTTTTATTCCATCTCTAGTTTCCTTACTTTGGCCTAGTTTGTCTTTTCCTGAAACTTCTTCCTTTACTCCCAAAGTATATACACCATTTTTATCTCTACTCTTGCTACTATAACTTCCCATACTGATCTATTTTTCTTTATTTCTACAGGTCTGACCAAACATACCAATCGGATAAGTATCTTTGTTTAATTCCCAACACTCTAATCTCTCCTCTAGCACCTCCAAACCTTTGTGTCCTTCAACCTTCTCTGCTCTTCCTTTCAGGTCCCACCAGAATACCCCAAACCAAGGACATTCTCAACCTGGACTCCCCTACTCTGATGGAACAGGTAAGTCCTAATTACTTAACTGCCTTAGAATCATAGAAATTGTGACAGAAAAGGACCATTTCCTAGCTAGCCGAGTCTGCCCCTCACCCCCCACCCCCAATCATCATCTTTGTCAAGAGACACCCCACTCTGCCCACTGGTCAGCTACTGGGTGTCTGTCCCATGCCCCTGAACTTTCACCATTTTTAGTGCACACCTCCCTTCAGGTAGTCAGTTCCTGGACTCCACCACCTTCCTTGCGATGTAATGCCTCTCATTACTGCTCCCTAAACCTCCTTCTTCTAACTTAGTTTATGATCCCTAGTTTCTGTGCACTCCTATTTTCTTCTGCAACTGTTTTACTAGTCTCCAGTGGGTACAGATAAGATTCCCTCCACCTCCCACATAGGCTGCCTATGCATAGCATGCACCATCTTGGTTGCCCTTGTCTGAACCCTTTCAGTCCTGTCTTATATCCTTGTGTAGGTGAGGCCTTCAGAACTAAACTCCATACTCCAGGTGAGGCCTCACCATGGATTTATAAAGGCGCATCAGCACCTCCCTTTTTCTGTTTTATACCCCTCCGTATGCACACAGCATTCTATTCACTTTGCCCACCACTGTGCTACACTGGTTCTCCGCCTTTAGTTACCTGAAATTATAATCCCCAGATCTCTGTCCTGCTGAGTTTCTCACCCCCGTGTAAATGGTTTCATGGTTATTACACCCATGTGCATTACTGTGCACTTTTGGCATTAAATTTCAGCTGCCAAGTTCCAACCACCTCCAGAATCTTTAGGCCCTCTCACTGCCTCCATTTCTCACTAGGGTGCCTACCCTATTGCAGATCTTCATATCATCTACAAATAGGCACACCTTCCTGCAGTTCCTTCACTATATCTAACATACTATAAACCATCAGAATAGGCGGATGGTCTGTTGTGCCTGCTTGGTAGCCAGCCTCCTAATGGGTTCTTTTTCCCACCCAGCCCTCAGAGAGGGTCATCCTCTCTCAGTTTGCCCTTGAACCTGTCCCACTCCCTCTTCAAGCCTCCACTGTGCCCTCCTTCACCAGACTCCTGGACAGTGCATTACAGGCTCCACCACCTCTAAATGAAGTAGGTCTCTCATCCCCCTGTATTTCCTCTCTAGCTTCCACCATGTCACCTGGTTGTTTCCCACCTTCTTTAGTCTGAACATCTTTGCACCGCCCTGTTTATTCCTTTTACATATTTGAAGACCCCTATCATGTCACCCTCGCCTCCTCTCCTCCAGCTAGTGCACAGTGCTCCAAGCTCTTCCAGCCTTCCTCATAGCCCTTCCTCCCATGCTCTGAAACATCCTGGTTGCCTCTTCTGAGACACTCCAGCAGTGTCAGCCATCCTTTAGGTGAGGTCCCCAGAACTGCGCTGTGCAGTACTCGAGATGGTCTGACCAAGGCATTATACAGAGAGGATCACCTCCCTCTTCCTGGACGTAATCCCTGGCTATGCAGTATCCGGTTGCTTTGGCCACAGTTCTTCTGCAATTTTAGTGTTGTTCATTTTGACATCTACCACCACCCCTAGATCCCGCTCACTTGTTGTGGCTTGTACATGACACCCTCCGGGTATACATGGTCTGGGTTTCTGACCCTCGGATGCACCCAACATTTCCTGCATTAAACCTCAGTCCCCACTTCTCCTTGACCACCTCTCCATAGGTATCTAGGTCCCTCTGGACTGTCTCGCTTCCTCTCCATCCGCCAATGCTCCCAGTTTTAAGTAATCCGCAAAGAGACTCATCCTACTCTTAACCGCCCTTCCCATATTGAAGACATAGGCACTGAACAGGAGTGGCCCCAGTACCGAACCTTGGGGGACCCCACTGGTAACCTTCGTGGAGGAGGAGGAGGAGACTACCTACCACTACCCTTTGTATTTGCCCTGCTAGCCAATTTTCTACCCATCTGAGCAACTGTCCTCTCACCCCCACCCTCCCAATCTGAGCAACTGTCCTCCCACCCCCAGCTTTAATAGCAGTCCATTTTGAGGTACCGAATCAAATGCCTTACTGAAATCCAGGTATAGGACGTCCCTCCGTCTATGCCGTCCAGTGTCCCAGTCATAAAAATCTAGGGTTGGTCTAACACGATCTCCCCAGGATTAAACCATAATGTTTGTCATCCAGTTGCCCCAACCTTTCCAGCTGCCTCCTGAGCCTATCCCTGATAATGACCTCCATTACTTTGCCCACCACAGACGCTAGGCTGACAGGCCTATAATTCCCTATCTCCTCTCTAGATCCCCCATTTGTGGATAGGCACCACATGAGCCACCCTTCAGTCTTGAAGCACCCATCCTGTCAGCAGAGAGGTGTTAGAGTACTGCCAGTGGTAATGTTAGCTCATCGCACAATTCCTTCATAACCCTTGGATGAAACAAATCTGGCCCCGTGCCTTATCAGTTTTTAGTGTCCGTGAGGGCCTCCTCCTCCTTTCCACTGTGATTTCTCCTCCCCAGCCCACCCCTCATTTAACCACCCATCCCCTCTCTAGACTTGGCCCAGCCTGTACCCCAACTTTTTTCAGTCCTCTCAACTCCATCTGACCTCTCGACTCTGCTGGCTCCCCTTCCTTCCCATTGGGCTGGAGGATCCCTGCCGCCTCCTTAAATATCAAGGCAAAGTACTCATTTAGCACCTCTGCCTGATTTCCCTGCCTCCTGAGTCCATCCCTCCTCAGTCCTAATCATGCTGATCTGTGCCTCCTTTTCTCTTCTTCCTTGTGTATCTATAGAATCCTTTTCCCCCTTTGGATATCCCTTTGCCAGGTTTTGCTCCCTCCTCACCTTTTGGCCCTCACCACTGTGGTGACCCTTCCAGCCATCAACTCATACCCCCTCCCTATCCCCCCCAGAGCACTTTAAACATGCATAGGCAGCCTTTTTATCCCTCACTGCCTCCCGCACCTCCCTGGTCCACCAACACAGCTTGTTGGCTCTACCATGCTTACACCTCACCTTTGTACAGGAGTTAGTAGTCTCCTGCACCCCCCTTCTTAATGGCCTCCCACAAGCTGCCAGTTCCATGTCCGGCCTAATCTTGTCCAAGCTCCCCTGTAGAATCCTGCAGATTCCCATGAAGTCCGTTCTCCTGAAGTCCACTACTACTGTATTAGAATGGTTATCCCCCGCCCGATACAGCAGAAACGAGACTGTAGTGTGATCACCACCTGCCAGCGGATGACACCTCCAGGCCCCTTTATCTGGTCACTGTCTGCTAGGACTCAATCCAGTATCCGCCTCCTCCCTAGTAGGTTCCCCCACCTGCTGGACCAGGAAGACATATTGGAACATATCCATCAGTCTGTTCCCTGGCCACAGAGGATGCCATAGTGTCCCAGTCTGTCCCCAGCATGTTAAGGTCACCCATGATCACCATCATTCCCTTTCCACGGTCACAGTGCCCCTTGATGTTCTCAACTAGTTTGTCCTCCAGGGCCTCTTCCATCGTTGGGGGTTCTGTACACCACCCCTATTTTCAGTCTTTACCTCCCTCTTTGTAGGGTTGCCCAGATCTTCTTCACCTCCCTACAGCCTCCACCATCCACTAAACGCTATGTCATTTTTGATCTATCAGCGCTACACCCTCTTCTTCCCTCTCCTTATCCTTCCTGAATATTTTGTAGTCCACCAAATTTAGGTCCCAGTCATTTTCTGAGTGGCCCATGTCTCAGTAATTGCTGCCGTGATCCACTGATCCCTCAACCAGCATCACCTGGAGCTTGGGCATTTTGTTGCCCATGATCCTAGCATTGATCAGGGCTGTCCTCCATCCTGACCCCTCCTTTTCCAGTCATCTCGACCCTGAGCAGTCCCTTAGATGCCCTTTTGTTGCACAGCTCTGATGGATTTGGATCGTGCCACCTGCCTTCTTTCATGCCCTGGACCTGACCTCAAGCAGCCTCCTGAGCCAATCTTTTACTTAACCTTCCTTTACTGCTTTAAACTCCATCTCGACTATGAATCCAGCAAGATTTAAGTTTCATGGCCTCCTCCCAAGGTGAGGCGTAGCTTCATCCCTGGAATATAACGTCCTTTGTCCTCCCATGTATCCCCCA
This sequence comes from Neoceratodus forsteri, assembly GCA_016271365.2. NCBI lineage: Eukaryota > Metazoa > Chordata > Ceratodontiformes > Ceratodontidae > Neoceratodus > Neoceratodus forsteri. Next base: position 1,589,777,179 of record CM057449.1, on the reverse strand, counting down.
GTCCCTCACCAGCCCAAACGCTTTCTGCCCTGCGCCAGTCTATGAGCCTCACTGGTTCACACACCTCTGCTTGTCGTTGATCTCCTGGACTCCCTAGGTACTGGTGAATCTTAAAGAAGGAGATTGCTTCTATAGAGTGGTAAACCCGGCCAGTTCTCGGAATCTTGCCTGATTTCTAGTTCACTGTTCTCGTCATTTGTTCCCAGATGTTTCATCTGGGATTACCTCTGTTCCAATGCTATTGAGTATAGCTGAATTTGGCTTCAGGTACCGCTTAGGCCTGGGATACATTTAGCCTTGAATGGCTGCTTTTTCCTCCTCCTCCTCCCACTGGATGCCCCAGGTCATGGAGTCACCCAGCAGGATCACCTTCTCCACCCCCCACTTTACTGGCCCATTAGATTCCATCCAGGCTTACTTCCTGTCATCAACCCCCAGCTACTTCTCTTGTCCCCTCAGCCTGGGATCATGTTCGTGCTGCCTCTACCATGCTCATTCCTTCTGCCTGTAGCCCCAGCTTGCTTCTGCCTCATTGAACCCCTGGGTGGCATGGATTGCCCCCACCCAGATCTCCGTGGACTCTTTCTGGCTGGTGTATCCCTGTCCCCACCCAGGCCCTTCTACTGCTTCCTCCCTGCCTCCTCCAAGTTCTGCATCCTTCACCCATCTGCTGTGTTTCCATACCCCCATCTCCCCCTCCTCTCCACCTCATCTGATTTCTCTTGCCCTGAGCTGGACTATCTAGCGATTCTCTATCCTTGGTTGACTTCCCTAACCTGGATGCTTGCCCAACCCTAGTCCTCCTCCTCCCACCCTGGCTTCACTCTGCACTTCCCTTCCTCCCACCTCCCTCCCACCTAGGCTAATGTCTCTTCCCCTCTCCCTTCTGTGGATCTGGCCCCCTCCTGCCCCATCTCCCCCAGCTTACTGACCAAACCCTCTCTGTCTGCTTGCTCCCCTCCTCCCGCCAGCCTCTCCACCTCATCTCCTGTATACAGCAAGGTGAATAGATTAGTAAGCGTGATGCTTGCCCCAACCTGCTCTCTCCTGTCCCCCCTCCTTCCGGTCAGCCACCTCCCTATGAAGTGATTTCCGTACATTGCTTGCTTCGTGCCCCACCCCTCATGAGTAACCATATGATCCTTGTCTACCAGTTCCCTGGGTTATGCCATATTGGTCTTGTGTACTCTCATGAGGTCCTTTCCACACCTTTCATCCCCACCCTTCCCGCCTTCCAGCTGCCTTCTGATCCCCTCTACTTCCTCCCTAAGACCTGCCAACTGAAAACACACTGGGCACCCTCTGAACCTTCTTGCCCAATTTAATATTATTGCCCCCCGCACCCTGTACACCCAGTCATTCTACCAAAGGTGCCCGCTTTGGCCACCCCCAAGTCTACCCTCATTTTAGGTGAGCAATGCGGCCCTCTAACAGAAATAATTCAGTCAGTGTTATACTAAAACCCAAGCAGTTTGCCCCCTCCAATTACAGCAATTTTCCCTCCTTTCTTGACAGTAGCCAGTTTTCTAGCCCTAGCAGTAGACGGTTCACAAGCAAAATTAGCCCATCACAACACTAGCCAGCTCAGAGACCCTAGCAGTAATGCGATTCACACAGTTTGCCTCTCCCTCAGATGTAGTTGGCATACACAGTCATTTATACAGTCTGCTTCATTATGCCCCTTCCTGGTAGTAGTCAGTGTTGCCCAAGCAGCACAGTGTACAGGACCCTTTCCCCAATCAATAACAATCCAGCTTCCTAGTGTTCCAGTTCACCGATCTAGACTTGTCCTCCTCCAAGGCTCCGCCTCACCAACCATTTAATAGAGGTTGGCTAGGGTAGGTGGTGTGAAACAAAGAACAGCTCTCCTGATTATGACTGGACTATTTGCCTTTGTGGCCCAGTCACACAGTCAAAGGTTGGCTGCTCTATTCACTGATTGGCCACTCCTTCCTGAGTCGCCGCTTGCAAGTTGTGCCTGATGTGGACCGGTATGCATTGCCTGTCCCCGCCAGCAAGAGCTTCCTTGTCGATCACCAATGTGATCCCATCTTCTCCACTGCCGATGTTAGCCCCAGAATGCCTGCCCAGACCACTTCCAGTGACAAGCCCCGGTCTGGAAGAACAGCTCTCCTCCCTGATTGGAACTGGCCAATCGTTGCTATAGATATTAAAAAAGGATGGGTCCCAGCACCAACCCCATGGGGCACACCACTGCCACCCTGGAATGCATCCCATTTGCCTTACCATCCACCCTCTGGTCTTTGAACCAGTTCTCCACCCACCTTGTTATTTTCTGTTCCACCCCTAAGCCTTCCAGCTCATTTACCAGCCTTCTATGTGGCAGAGTGTCAAAGGCATTGCTGAAATCTGGGTAGGCCACATCCTCTTCCATCCACCTTCCTTGTTACCCAGTCAAAAAACTCAGTTAAGTTTGTTGGGCACAACCTGTCTCCCATAAAACCAAACTGCCTTGGGTCCCTGGGCAGTATAGCACATTGGGTAAAGGCTCAGGCTACAGATCTGGAGACCTGGGTTTGAATCCAACAGCCGTCTAAGTGCATACTGTGTGATCCTGAGCAAGTTACTTAACTTCTTTGTGCTCCGGGTTGCATCTGGAAACAAGCTTCAGATTAGTGTGCTACTCCTTTTTTTTTTTTTTTTTATTTAGTTGTTTAACCAGGTATAGCACACTAAGCTGAAAGCTTTTCTACAGGAGCGACCTGGGGAGCACAAGGAGGAACAAAGTGACTTGCTCCAGGTCACTTTAATGTCTAAGTGAATGGATTCAAACCCAGGTCTGGTCTGCTGGATGTCACCAAATTTGCAGCTCAGAGCCTTAGACCACTGTGCTATACTGCCTCCCTAACTCCTGGTTAAACAATGTTCCCTTCCCCCACTTCCCTTATAGACCATTGACAACCAGGTGCTCCACTATTCTTTCCTTGAGCAGTATTTCCATTACTTTTCCCACTGTTGAGGTCAGGCTGACCAGTATGTAGTTCCTGCATCCTTCCTGTTAACACTTTTGTGTAGTGGGACCACATCAGCCCTTCTCCAATCCCTGGGCATGTCACCAGTTTACAAAGATAGGGTGAACAGGGTAGTCTGAGGCTTTACTAACACCTCCCTCCGTGTCCAGGGATGCATCTATCTGGCCCATAGCCTTATTGCTGCCAGTTCTATGAGGATCCTTTCTTTTGCAAAGGGAGCTGTGTCATTTTCTAGGATCTCTCCATCCTTATTAATGCTTGCCCATTTCCTGCCCTTTCCTTTGTAAAAACAGAACAGAAGTATTTGTTCAGTATTTCTGCTTTTTGACGGTCATCTTTTACCCTCCCTCCATCCACCTTTTCAGACACTCAATATCTCCCCTTGCCTTTCTTTTCTCCCTGATGTACCTGCATGTAAAAGGTTTTGTCCTTCCTTACCACAATACCCACTGGCTGGCTTGTGTCAAGGGTCCCACATAAGTGTGAGTCTGGTGCCAATGTGCACTTTGCATGTGGAAACATTTTGGTTTGCCCGCTGTGTGCTGTAGTGTAGTGGATTATGATGACTGGTTTTGCTGGATTCTGCACTGACAGCTTCATTTGCAGCAGATCCTGGAGTTCTTTGTGGTGGGAGATTGTCCTACAGTGCATGTTAAGAGTTTATATAGGCTCTCATCTTTGGTTTAATGGCCCCACTGAACTCCCTGGGCTAAGTTCTGTCACTGACTGACTTATCCCCTGGAGTAGAGCAGAAGTGGAAAACGTCTGATAAGAGATTGTGTATGCTCAAATGTGCACTGCAGGCTATTGGAACTTCTATTGTCTGTTGCCAGCAGCAGGGAGTTCTGGGACTGGTTGTGTCTGTGTATATCTGCCTAGAGATGGTCACAGTTGGCCTGCTGCGGTGTGCTATACTGCAATGGATGGTAGTTGGAAATTCCAAATCGGTTGGGGGGGGGACTTAGAGGAAGGATTAGGAAGTACTTCTTTGCTGAGAGGTTGGTGGACAACTGGAATGGGCTGCTGAGAGAAATGGTGGAAGGGTTCACTAGGGCATGGGATAAGCACAGAGGGCAATTGGCACGGGGGGGACTACAGAAAAGGCCTAGTAGATATCTAGGCGAACTGGGCAGACTAGGTGGGCTTGCGGTCCCTTTCTGCCATCACATACCTGTGTTCCTGTGTATTCTACAGGCAGATTGGGAAAAGGGAGGGAGGATCCACTACACCACCAGGGAAGCATTCATTGTGCCTTGAATATCTGTTCCTTGGTGTTTTTATCCTACCCTGTGTTGGTTGATGTGTGGAGCAACATGACGACCTACCCCCCAAAAAGATCAGTTCTAGGGGCACGGGCAAGGAGTCCTCCTCCTCCCTCCCCCAACCATGACATCCCCTGAGTGACCGAGTCCATTCTAAAAGCCAGGTTGATGGTGTGGTACAGGTCTGGTATCTTCCCCAACCCACTTTTTTTTATTTTAACTTCTACAGAGCCTTCCCAACTGACCCAGCTAATCAGTATTTTTATTTCTCATACTGACCCATTTTCCCTTTTATATCTACAGGTCTGACTGGACATTGACTAGGAGTAGGAGGACACTGACCATATGTATCAGATAAGTATTGTTTTTTTTTGTTTACCCTACATTGTTTGTCATATAATAGTTCATAACAAGCTGCAGATCCTTTGTGAGCCCATTGCTGTTCTTGTTTTACAGGTACGAATGGCTGCTATGGGAGGCACTGGGTTGGAGCTGTAACTTGTGCTTTAGAAAGGAGACTATGGGCTGGTGGGGGGTATGGGATGGGCATCAAGGTTGGGAACTCCAGGGAACACCACACAATCAATTTGCCAAGACTCGTGAGGCTCAAACCCTGTTTTTCATGTTCTTGCTTTGTGTGCTTTGCATTCTAATGCCTGCATTAATGTAGTGTTTTTGTTTTGCAACAAGTACTGTGTGTGTGTGTGTGTGTGTGTGTGTGTGTGTGTGTGTGTGTGTGTGTATATAATAACCCACTGTAGGGTGTGCGGTCACGCTCTGATATACGCACCAAGGTGTGTTATTGCACATGAGGGCCGCATGCTACGGTGCCCACACCAAAGCCGTGTGTATATCACTTGCTTCCACACACCACACAGTGGGTTATCTATCTTATAAAATGGCAAAATTGTTTTGAAGGGGAGTAAAAGTGCAGGTGTGTGGCTGCACTACGATATACGCAGTCACCTAATGGTGTTTGTCCAATGCGATTGATAATCCCATTATAGATATATAGATATATATATATATATATAATATGGAGAGAGAGAGATGCACACACAGACACACGCACACACATATACAGTACATATACATACACACACACACACTTCACTCGAACAGCCCCTTGATACCAAAAATCATTTTCCACACCGTGCAAGTACTCCCAGTCCGAAGAGGCTCTCTTCTCCTTTTGAAGATAAACCTGGAAATACTGGTGAGGACCTGCATATCAGGGAGGCTCCCATACCATTTTCTGCAAACCAGAACGATTGTTGGTCATTCCTTTACCTAAATGTCCACCCCCTTCCTTGTGACTTTGAGTCAAACATGGGGTAACAGACTTTAGTACCTCCTACAGACATAGCCCCCAAGATCTCCATCTTCTTTGGAATTCACAGACGACTTTCTCACTCAGGAATCCTTAAACAAAGCTTCCTCTGCTGAGGTTGCAGATACTTGCAGATGAATACTGTTTTGTTTTTGTTGAATTTTATGTGACGCCATCTTTAATGCAGCCTATACACTGAAACAGAAGTACAACACTGCTGACAGGAGTGCTACCAAAATCACACTGCACACTGAAGTGCACTATAGGTGTTGATACAGTGCTAATTAACATAATTCGCACACACTGAAAAAGCAATGCAACACTGCCTCAGGCAGTGTTGCTGACAGAACACTGCTTCAGGCAGTGTTTAAAACACTGCTAATTGCAGTACTTTTGTAGTGTGATTACAGTGCTAATTAACATAATTCGCACACACTGTATCAGCACTGCATGTACACCAAAAGAGAACCGAAGATGCACTGATTAAACACTGATGGACTGCATTATGAAATGAAGTGTGCAGGAAGTGTACACTGCTACTGTAACACTGAAATAACACCATATAGTGACTGTCTGAACACTTCACTTCCCTCTGGGGCATCTCTAGCTCTGGCACTGCCAATGCCAATGTCAGCACAACAACATTCGGCATTGACAAATGCTTGTTTATATTAATTTCTGGTGTCTGTGCTGTTAATTATGCAGAATGGGGTCAGGTGTGAGTACACTCCAATTTTTCTCTACAGTATTTCTTATGGGCTGTGATTGCCTACATTATGTAGCAATACAATGGACAGGCCTATGTAGGTATGTTGGAGGTTTTGGCCTGACCTCCAGTAATTCCCTTCTCTCCATGCTTAGGGCATTGATTGTCACAAGTTAAAAAGAAAATCAAGCTACCTGTCGACTAGGAGCAAAAGGTAGCTAACTTTTCAAGGAACACAAAGTTAGAACATAGTAGCACACTCCAACAAACAAGGCACACAGCTTCAAATTGCAAGTAAAAGCAATTTGTCTTTTATTTTGGCAAAAATTGCCAGCCTCTGCTGCACACAGTTTTCCCTATAGCCTCTTCTCCTAAGCCAGTGATTCTCAGTCCTGACAGGAGCCACATGAACAGTCACATTAGCCAAGGAGCCACAACATACACTTTCTGGTAAATTTTGACAAACACACTCCTGTGTAAAAGAAAATAAATTACTAAACATTTCTTTGATTTCATTTACTAAACATTAGTTAACAGTTGCGCAGTCTGGCAGAGTGCAGCTTGCAAGAAAATGTACAATAATCTTTTAAAATAATGCTTGCTGGTGTACAATGCAGAGGTATTATAGTGCATCCTGGTTGGTTAATCAGCTGCTGCTTAATCGAGGTCGCGAGGGCTGTGGAATCAGTCAACCTCCCAACCCCCGAAAACATTCAGCTGCTGCCTAATCGAGGTCGCAAGGGCTGCGGAATCAGTCCCCCCCGAAAACATTCAGGTGCGGCAAAGAATCTCCGAAGCAGAACTCCTTGTAACAACAGAGTTATATTTTGGTGCCTTTATCAAGTCTAAACTGCCAGCATTTTGTGTCGTCGCATAAGTGGAGATATTTTTGTCCCTGTTAAAACTTAGATACTGCCTGTAATTGCCTGTGTAATTTATAACTGATAGAACCACTAGTGCCTTTAACTCCATGCACTTTAATGCTGTTTAATAACTTCAGCTATTTAATACAGTTCAGTTATTTAATACTGTTTAGTTAATTCACCTCAGTGTGGAGAATTAGCCAGTTTGTAAAGGTCCTTAGTGCTTATAGGCATATTTAAAATTTTAATTTAGAATTAGCCAGTCTGTTAAAGGTTCGAGTCCAATTAACTTCAGACTTTGCTACCTACTGCATCACTAATTTTTCTTGCCCTTCCCTCTTCCAGCTGTATATAACTCACCTTCATCTCCCTGCTTCTTCACAGCTGCTGCCTAATCGAGGTCACGAGGGCTGCGGAATCAGTCACCCTCCCAACCCCCCGAAAACATTCAGGTACGGCAAAGAATATCCGAAGCAGAACTCCTCGGACAAACAGAGTTAGGCCCCTCCGACTCTTCCATGTCAGCTCCCCACCACCCCCCTTGGTGGGCACTCCCTTTTATAGGGTCACCAGAGTCGCCTTAACCAATCAGCCTACATTTCCATTTGCAAGCTATACCCGCTCACCACTAGAGGCAACTAAGCCTGATCGTCTCTTCTTGCAGGCGTATTTCCCCATATTTCCTCCTCCTATTTAGATATGCCATTGCTACGAGTGACTCTGCCACTACTGGTGCTCTCGCCTACCTACTTCTTTATCCCAGATTATCATCCTCCCTACATCCACGACAAATGCCTGTCAGCATATTTGCTCTCCCCTAATGTTTATCCTGCTAACCAGCTCAGACTTCTTAGTCTGAGCAATCTCTCTGCTCTGATACCACCTTCCTCTCCGTATGTGGCCACATCCCTGCCTGCTTTCTCTACTTTTTGCAGCTGTACCCACTGTCCCAGATGCACCCAATGCTCTCATCTTGGTCCTTGACTACCACCCTTAAGTACACCCAGTACCCCGATCCCCACTCCACTCTTCCCCTCACTAGCAACCCCTCTCTTACTTACTCACCCTATCCCCACATGGTCAAGCACCCAGGGGTCCCTTCCACGCAAATTTCACTACCTCAAAAAGTTGGCCTGGAACTCTCTCCTCGGAACCCTCCTCCTTCTCCTCCTTATGTCTGGTAATATCCTCCCTAACCCAGGTCTGCTTGCTACCTCCACACCCAGACAAAATCAGGCTGGCCGCTGGCCTACTCATTGCCACCATCAATGTCTGCAACCTAATAAAAAAATGTGACACCTTCCAAGGTTGGGTCCTTCAACATCATCCTGACGTCATTGCCGTAAGTGAAACCTGGCTCTCCCCCTGCATCCCAGACCCCTCAATAACACTCTCCAGGTACAACCTTTACATGGCTGACCGGCAGGGTAGAAGGGGGATGGCTGCACCATGTACATTAAGGACACGTTGCTTGGTCAATTACTCCCACCCCCTCCACTGGTCCCTGGACCCCAAGCCCTTACACTCAAAATTACACTAGGATGCTCCCAAAGCCCTCTTCTCATCACCACGGTATACATTCCCCCCAGGAATCAGAGTGAAGCCTTCCACTCTGTCTTGTCCTACCTCACCACCCTACCATCATATAATGAACTTATAGCACTAGGGGACTTCAATATCAACTGGCTAGCTAGGACAGCTGCCACACTCATCAACGCTGCTACTGCACAAGACCTCACCCAAGTAGTCCACTCCTTTATGCACCTGGACCATCGCTCTGGGTCCTCCTCCTTTCTGGACCTAGTCTTCACCAACTTTCCCCACAAGATCACTAGCACCACCGTACTCCCTAACACCCTAAGTGACTACTCCCCCGTCCTCTGCTCCTGGTCATGCGAAATCCCACCCCCCCCCAAAATAATACAACAACGTAAACTTGCGCTCCTCAAATCTAATCTACTGCCTTGGGACTGGTCCCCCATAATGAATACTCTCAATTCCCACTGAGCCCTCAACCTCTTTGTTCTTACCTTCAATGCCATCTGTGACTCCTTTGCCGCCCTTACAAATCAGGTGATCAAAGGGAATCCTGAACCTTGGATTTCCAGCCACCTACTGGCACTCATGCGAACCTGAGACTCTCTGTAGCACCTCTCCAATGAGACTGGCCTGCCAGCCAACTGACAAAGGTACAGGGAGGCCCAGAACAACTGTACATGGGCTCTACGTCAAGCAAAATCAGAGTATTACACGTCCTCCCTTACCTCTACCTCTACCTGGGGCTCAGGATGCAAGTTTTGGAATAATATTAAAGACATCTGTGGCAAGAGCCAGAAGCCCCCCTCCAAATCAGATAGAGGTCGACGGGTGTCTGACCACAGACCACACCCATATTGCCTCAGTCTTTAATCGTGCCTTTACCAATCTTAGCCATGTCCTCCCTCCAAACTTCTTCGATCCTCCCCCCACCCGCTCCGCTCCGGCTCCTTCAGCAGTCCCTCCTTTCCACCTTCATTGCGTTACCCCCAAGTCAGCCAAGTCTTGTCTAGAAAAAGCCCTAAGCCATGCCCACAACAGCAGTGACTCTCTGGGACTCGAAACTCCTCCGGATCACTCTTGATGAGGTACTCCGCCCTCTCACCCACATTCTTAACCACACGCTTTGCCAACAGAAATTCCCCTCCTGATGGAAATCTGCCTCCATTATCCCCATATTTAAAAGCGGGGACCGTACTGACACTAAAAACTATCGCCCCATCTCTATACCCCCCCCCATCTAAAGCGCTTGAGTGTATTGTCTCCGACCAACTCACCAAACACCTCAACAAACATGACCTACTATGTAAGCAACAATATGGCTTCCGCAAAGCACACAGTACCATGACAGCCCTCCTGAAATTTACCACCCACATCCACTCCGCCTTAGACAGATGCCACATCTCAGGTGCGGTCTTTGTTGACCTCTCTAAGGCGTTTGACACTGTCAAGCACTCCCTCTTACTTAATACACTCACCAACATCGGTTTCTCCCAGGATGCCCTTGGCTGGTTCACGGACTACCTGTCAGATCGGTACCAGCAGGTGAAAATTGGCACCGCCCTGTCCAGCAGACTACCAGTCCATTCTGGTGTCCCCCATGGGTCCATCCTTGGTCTTCTACTTTTCAGTCTCTTCCTTAACCCTCTCCCCTCGTCCTGCTCCAGCAATCTACTACTGTACGCAGATGATGCTGTCCTTTACTCTTCCAATCCAGACCCTACCCTTTCACAAGCTTCCCTCCAGTCCTCCTTCTCTGATGCCAAAAAATGGTTCTCCACACACCGTCTGACACTAAACTACAAAAAGACTAAAGTCATGTACTTCTCGCACCCGCTGAACTCACAGAAGGATCTCTGCCCGCAAATCCTTACCACCAATCGGGCACCTCTGGAGGAAGTGGTAACCTTCAAATACCTGTGCATAACCCTGACACTGCCCAAAACTTCCATCAGCACATCCATCTCCTGTCCACCGCCCTTAATGTCCATATTGGAACCCTCTATCGCCTCAAACACTGTCTAACCCCTGACGCTCTCTGGATTGCTGTCTTCTCCTCTGTCCTCTCCCTTCTGGACTATGGCATTCTCATTTATGTAGCTGCAAATCCCTTGGCCCTAGGCAGACTCCGACTCTCCCTGAACAAAGCCTACCATCTAGTCCTCGGCTGTGATCATCTCACATACACCTGATCTCTATACACTTTCACTAACTGGCTGAACCTAGACAGTACAATACCGTTCCACACATGCCTTATGGCCAAAAAAATCGCCCTGGATCTCACTCCCGCTGGCCTCTTCCCTATTATCAAACCTGCGCTAACTCAAAGAATCACCCATAGCATGGGCAAGCTGCTTTTTTGGTTCCCAGGTGTCGGACCTCCCAACTCCAAAGATCATTCAGCCACAGGGCCCCTTACTTGCTGAAGTGCCTGCCCAATGCACTTGCCAAAGAAGCCAGAATCTGCCCCTTCAAAACCTTACTCAGAAACCATCTTCAGTCCTCCAATCCTCCACCCCATGCGACTGTCATTGACTCCCTGCCCATCCCTGACAAAGGCCTCTGGCCTACTCTACCCCCATCCTCCTCCTCCCACTTTGCCCCTTCCTGTGTTCCCTACCTAGCTCTTTACCATAACCCCTATACTGGACTGCTTAGACCTGTCCAAATAGTCCTTTGTGCCTGACTGTTAGCCATTTACCGTATTCACTGTAACAAGTCTGTCTGAGTCCTGCTATGGAATTGTGTTTTACTGTTGTATTGTGGTACTATGTGTGACATGGAGCCTTTGTAAATGAGTCTTTGACTCAAAGGTACCTTCCGAATAAGGAATAAATAAATAAATAAAAAAAATTAACTGTTTTCATCACTTACTGGGAAGATCCACAGGTAATAAACTAAAGAGCCACATGAAGCTCTAAGGCCACGGTCTGAGGATCACTGTCCTAAACCTTGCTGCCATTTCACCACTCCTCACCAGGTAGTCTAAGTTCTCACAGCAATTTCTGCAGGCAATCAAAATTAGGAATTTGAGATGTTATGTACTGTGTGCCCTAGGTGACAGCATGATGCCAGCAGGATCATATCCCTGTCTGTTCTCTTTCTATACAGATCAGTCTTAACTGTACTATTCCTGATCCTGTTTATAGCAAGATCCAAGAAGCTGGCTATTGTCCTGCTTGCTATGACCAGGAACCATAGATTTGGGTTAATTCCTTCCATGTAGCCAATGAATGTGCCCATTTCCTCGCTGTTGCCCCTCGACACCATCAATATGTCATCAGTATTTCTCCTCCACAGGTCTATTCTATTGATCAAAAGATTTGTCTTGGGGGTAATAGACAGTTATTTTTTCCCATAGACCCAGATACAAATTTGCATTATTGAGGCAAAAGTAGCCCCGTTGCTGTACCTTTGACCTGCAGAAAAAAACTGTTTCTGCAATGTAAAGGCATTCAAGGTTAGGAAAGAAGTACCGTACTTGGACCATTCTATTAAGAAGCTTTTAAACTCTGTGTCACATTCATTTACATTTTCCAATCAATACTGCAAAGTTGCCAGGCCTGCATCATGAGGTATGTTCCTGTAGAGGGCTGTTATGTCCATGGACACTAACCACCAACTCTTTCCCCACCTGAAGATCTCCCAGGACACCTAATATATCTGCTGCATCCCTCACTTAGGAGGGCAAGTTTGTTCCATGGGTTTAATAAAAGCATCCACCAGCTGGGATAAGGGTTGTATGATGGAGCCAATGCCAACTACTATTGGGTGCCCTGGGCGATCAATCAGGATCTTATGTACTTTTGGCAAGGACATAGATAGTCAGGTATAATCCTTGTGTTTAAAAGCATCAATTTATTGTCTGAATTGGAGGGTGGGATCAGATGGTAATCACCTGCAAAAAGAAGCATCATAAAGTTGACTTTCTGCATCCTGTACATACTTGATGGTGCCCAGAACCACCACTGCCCCCCCCCCCCTTTTAGCAAATTTTATAGTTATGGTGTGATCCTGTTGCAATGTACATTGTGATTGGTTGGCATCCCATGGCACTCCAGACATTACCTCATGGGTTACAGCCCACCTGATAGGCTAATGATGCACATGACCCAGATCAGATTTCCAGTATATCCAGGTCCCAGGAGCCCCTGCTCTCCAGTTGTGAATTGTGCATCTGAACAGGCAAGAAGCACTCCAGAGAACCCCTGTCTGCTCTTTTAAGGTAGGAACCAGCGATCTACTTCTTTTAAACAAGTGGCTTGTACATTAGGTTTTTGTTCCTGGGGTCAGGCTATGCTGCCCCAAAGTATATCATTATTTTTATAAAAGAGAAGAAATTTCTGCTTGCTATGTTAATGCTGACGTGTTAATGAAAGAAATTCCAACAGATTGCCATTTTTTCTGGCGTCTCCTGATATCCCTATTTCAGGGATTCATTTAATATTCTGGCGTTCCCTAAATGAAAATCCAGCTGGTGTTTGCTGCCACAGCTTAGTACTAGCACTTCCTAGCGCCCCTACAGCCTGCTCGGCCTAGGCCCTACCCTTCCAGGCCATCCCGGGTGTGTGCTGCTTCCCCTGCATGCCACGCGGCCTCGCGGGCATTTGCTGCTCTAGGCCCGCATTGTCCGGGCCTCCTTGAGCCGCCTCTTCTCCCTGACTCGCGGCCTGGTTAGCACGCTAGCCACCTCCCGAGAGCCTCTCCTTCCCCAGCTCTCTCCGTTGGCTCGGTGGCGTCTCTTGGGCCGACTGGCCCGATGCTCCACCGGCCGCCTCCCCCCCTCGCCTCTCGATACCTGAGAGGCCCTAACACGCCGTCGCGTGGAGTGGCGCTTGCTTCTGGGCCCCAGTCTGGCCCACACCTCGCGAGGGGACGTGCCCCATAGGGAAATTGAGAGGAAGGCCTCCGCCCTCATGAGTCCCCAGCTGGAACCCGACCGCGCTCCACCGTTCCTTCTTTCGTCAGAGGGACAGGACAGGCCACCCATGGTGTGGTCGCCTCGCTCAGTCGAGCGTCCCCAAGGCAATCCCAGCCGTGTGGCGTCTGCCTCTAGGGCCGCAGAGAGGCCTGGTCCCCTCGGGCCTTCTCTGCCCCAGACCCCCCCCAGGCTTCCTCGGGGCCCACTGTTAGCGTTCCGAAGGGACTGAGGCGACGGAACAGCTGGTGCAGCACTCAAGGTTCCGAGCTGCAAATCAGAGGCTGCGGTTCACCTCCCACAGCCCTCACTTATCGGGGAACGTTCCTCAAAGCTTCCCCTACTAACAGGCATATAAAAAAAAAAAAGGGGGGTAGACACAAGGGTCCAGGGCTATGCCGCGCCACACCGCGTTCTAGACGACCCGCTGGCCATCGGTCAGCCATCTAGAGGGAAATCCCCTCCTCCTCCAAGCTGATCCCAATCTGGAGGATCAGGGGTTCGGACCACCAGCTTCGTGCTTTTTCTGGTTTCCTCTGGTACAGTCCTCAGAGAAAAAAAAAAAACAGAGAAAAGAAGAAGAGAGAAGAGACCTTCCTGCTACTCGGGTCCCTCACATAGCGACCCCAGTAGGACCCCGCGGAGCATCCTACTCTGGTCCCTCCCATAGCGACCCCAGTAGAGCCCAGCGGTACCTTCCTCACTGATCACTGGCCCCAGCCCCCTACCACAGCAGGCCTCGGCCCCCTCGCAAAATGGAAAGAAAGGGGTGAGGAAGGTAAGGAAAACAAGGGAAAGATCCCGTCATCGCCCATGACTGTATAAGGGCCCTCCCATAGCGCCCTTACCCAGTCCTACCTCCAGTCTCCCCCCCACCCACCTGCGAGCGCGGCATCCTACAGGGGCAAGAGGGGTAAAACAGTTCCAGAGCTAACCACTTCGCTCAGTATCTCTATCTCTCTTTCAGATGGTAAAGGCAAAGAAATGCACGCGTGCAGCGCCACCCTCCTCCCCAGACCCCGGGTCTCTCTGCGCAGCCTGCCTGATGGACGACGAACTTTCCTCGATGGAGAGAAACCCTCCTTGGCACCTTCTAACCCCGGCCCCAGCACCTCGGCGGGGTGGACCCAGGTTCGCTGTTGATCCAGAATCAACAGGCGGTGGCAATGATGGAGAGTCAGCAGAACTTCATGCTGAAGATCATGGAGAAGCTAGAGGCCCTTACCCAAAACAGAACGAGACCACCCAGCTCGGAGCCCACCCATCACAGAGACCCCCCAGAGGAATCGCCTGTCCCAGAGGTTCTCCATCCCAGCATACCCCTCGACGAACCTCCGGAGGAAGGGAGCAAGGACAACGATTAGGATGAAGAGGAGGAGGAGGAGCCTGGCTTGGAGTCCGACTCGGAGGATGTCGACCAGCAAGCAACCCCGTCTCTGACGTCCAAACTGTGTTCTTTCGAAACCATCCCCGGACTCATGAAGGCCATCAAGGCCACTATGGGACTGTCCACAGAGGAACCGGAAGGGGAGAAGATGGAGTCGAAGCTCGATCCCATGATCCAGCTAAGAACCACTTCCTCAGAGACCTTCCCAGTTTGCCCGGCCATAGAAGAGCTGGTTCACGCGGAATGGCAATCCACAGACCAGGGCAGAATGCCAAACCGAAGGAATCTGCACAAGATGTACCCGGTACAAGGCGACAAGTCGGATGCTTGGTGCAAGGCACCCTCCATTGATCCCCAAGTGGTGGCCCTGAGCAAGAAGACTGTCCTACCATGTGGTACCATAGCCCTCAAGGACCCAACGGACAAAGGATTGAGGACATGCTAAAGAAGACTTTTGAGATCGAGGGCACCACGGCCAAGGCTTTGACAGCGGCTATCTACACCTCCTGGGCCCAGATCCGCTGGCTGGAAGAACTCCAGGAACAGGTGAGCCCAAAGTCCAGGGAAGCTGAACTCCTAGACTATACCCTGGACGTAGCCAAGTACCTGGCCGACATGGCAGTGGACTCCCTACGCCTCCAGGCCAGGGCCACCGCCATCATAAATCGGGCCCACAGAGCACTATGGTTGAAGCTCTGGGATGCTGATTCAGAGTCCAAGACTTTACTACAGAATCTACCCCTTAAAGGGGGTCATGTATTTGGGGAGGGACTTCAGAGCTACCTGAAACAGAAAGAAGAGGGTAGGGACCTCCTAAGGAACCAGTCAAGATCCTCCCATCTGCCCTCCGCAAGGCGGAGGTTTTGTTCTGGTGCCAAGAGCCAAACCCACAGGGATTCATTCACTCAGAGCCACTCCTTTCAAGGTAGGGCTCCCCCCTCTAACTCCCGCACCCCCACCTTCCACGGTTACTAAGCCTCCTCCTTCCGACCCCGGGGACAGAAGTCCGGAGGTCGCAGTAGGGGGTTCAGGGGGAAACAGTGACTCTGACTCACCCGATCACCTCCTTCAGGAACCATATCCCCCTGTCGGTCAACGGCTGGCCCTGTTCGCCCATCGCTGGGCGGCCACCACGTCGGACAGGTGGGTCCAAGACGTGGTCTCCAGGGGATACGCCATCGAGTTGGCTCATCCCCAGTCCCACAACGTTTCGTCCTGTCCCCAGTCTCCAGAAGAAGACGCCTCACCAAGTACAGGGGATCCTGGCAGAGCTGATCCAGAACAGGGCCATTCAACCCATCCTGGCTCAGAAACAGGGGAAGGGCATGTACTCCATCTTCTTCCTGGTCCCCAAGAAGTCGGGGGAGCTAAGGCCCATCCTGGACCTAAAACGCCTGAACCAGTACGTGATCCCACGTCGGTTCAAAATGGAGACTGTCCGGTCCACCCTACAGTGTATCAGAGTAGGCGACTTCCTAACGTCCGTCGACCTAAAGGACGCCTACCTACACATCCCCATCAGCCAGGAAGCACAGGCATTCCTCGCCTCCACATCATGGGGCACCACTTCCAGTACCGGCGCTCCCGTTCGGCCTGTCCTCGGCACCCAGAGTCTTCACCAAGGTCTCCATCACCCTGGTGGCCAGACTCAGGAACAGGCTGGACATTATTCGTGCTTGGGCGATTGGCTCATCACGCGCCGCTCTGAGGATCAGGCGCGCGCACATATGGAGCTCGCTGTACGGGCCCTCAGGGACCACGGTTGGGTGGTGAACCGAGAGAAGAGCCATCTCCATCCCACCCAACAAATAGAGCACCTCGGGGCCATTATCAACTCAGCCGAAGGCCGGGCGAGACCGTCACCAGCCTGGATCCGCAGCCTCCGGAGTCTGGCCCGACAGTTAAGGTCACACCCCCGCACCACGGTGGTGAAGGTGGCAAGGCTTCTGGGATGCATGGCCTCCTGCATTGACCTCGTGCCCTGGGCCAGGTGGCACATGCGTCCACTCCAGAATTACGTCCTGGCGCGCGGGGCACCGAACGAGAACAACCTCCATTGCGTGATTCCCTTACCCGCCGAGGTAAGATCCTCCCTAGAGTGGTGGGTAACTCCGGGAAACCTGACAAGGGTGGTCCCCTGGAGGCCCCACACCCGATCCCCATCGAGATGGACGCGAGCCTCTCCGGCTGGGGAGCCTGTCTGGGGGACGAGTCAGCACAGGGAACATGGTCCCCCGTGGAGTCTCAACTCTCCATCAACGTCCTGGAGATGAGAGCAGTATTCCACGCACTAAGGGCCTTCCGTCACATCATCCGGGGACAGTCGGTTCTGATCAAGTCCGACAATCGTGTGATGGTGGCCTACATCGCAAAGCAGGGAGGGACCAGAAGCAGGGCCATGTCAAGGGAAACCTCAAGGGTGATGAACTGGGCACAAATACACCTATCACACCTGGGAGCAGTGCACTTGGCGGGGAAACTGAACGTCAGGGCGGATTGGCTCAGCAGGCAGCAGATCCACCCAGGAGAATGGCACCTGCATCCGGATCTATTCCAGACAATACAGGCGGCCTGGGGCCCAGTGTCCCTAGACCTAATGGCATCGCGGGACAACAACCAGGTGGACCGGTACTTCTCCCGTTTCAGAGACGCTCACTCCCAGGGCACGGACACCCTGTCTCAGGTATGGTCACGGGAGTATGCGTACGTGTTTCCCCCGCTTCCCCTCATCCCACAGGTTTTGGCAAAAATCCAGGAGTCTCGGGTCATCATCCTGGTGGCTCCTTACTGGCCACGCAGATCTTGGTTTGTGGCAATCACGGAGATGTCGCTAGCCAGCTTCCGGATCCCGGCCCGTCCGGACATGCTGTCGCAGGGGCCGGTACTCCACCCGTCTCCTCGAACCCTAAAACTCACGGCCTGGCTCCTGAGAGGGAATGACTAACGGCTACCGGGTACCACGAGTCGGTTATAGGTACGCTCCTCCAGTCTCGTTGGGCATCCACCACATCCACGTACGAGAGGCAATGGGCCGTCTTCTCTCAGTGGTGCCGTCAGAGAGGGTCGATGCCAGAACAGGCCGACCTGCCGACGATCCTCCTGTTCCTGCAACAAGGGGTGGACAAGGGGCTGGCACCCTCCTCTCTAAGGGTGCAACTGGCGGCCATCGGGGCGGCCAGAGGTCTCGTTGAGGGACTCCCGCCGGGGGCCCATCCAGACGCCATCCGCTTCTTGAGGGCGGTAGACCTCATGCGACCCAGAACCAGACCTAGAGTCGCTCCGTGGGACCTACCTCTGGTTTTGGATTCCCTAAGACTACCACCATACGAGCCGCTCACCGAGGCAGACCTATTCTGGGTCGGCTTGAAGACAGCTTTCCTTGTAGCCATCTGTTTGGCTAGAAGAATTGGGGAACTCGGCGCTCTGTCGCGTGCGGCTCCATACACCACCTTCACCCCCAAAGGGGTCCGGCTGAGGACGGTCCTGGCCTTCCAGCCGAAGGTTCCGACAAGGTTCCACAGGGAACAACCGATAGACCTGCCTACCTTGCCTCGCGTAGCCCCTCAGGCCAAGAGTGAAATCCCCAGCTCCCTGGACGTCGGGTCGGCCCTCTCGGTCTACCTGGACAGGTCCCACCCCATCCGTAAGACAGAGAGGCTATTCATCGTCTCGAAGGGCCAGAGGCAAGGGCTCGCAGCGTCCAAGACCACCATCGTGAGGTGGATCAGACGGGTCGTCCTGCATGCCTACACGGCAAATCGACTGACCCTGCCTCAGGGGATCAGGGCTCACTCCACCAGGGCAATATCCACCTCTTGGGCGGAGCGAGCTTCTGTGTCCTCCGAAGACATCTGCAGGGCGGCTACCTGGAGCTCCCTGCACACCTTTGCTAGACACTATAGACTAGAACAGCTTCTGGACTTCAGGCCAGCCTTCGCTACCCAGGTCCTAGCAGCTGCACCCACACCCGGACCCTCCGATCCACCCGATCCCACCCGGAGTCCTAACTGCTTCTTATCTCCCATGAGGTATGTCTGGAGTGATGGGATGCCAGCCAATCACAATGGGTGTTTTACTCACCTGGTAAAGGTGATTGTGTTGGTTGGCATCCATAGACTCAAGGCCCTCGGGGAGGATCGGAGTGTCCTCTGTCAGGGAAACAGGAGGTCCATACACCAGTGCCATAGAACTCAGTCTCACTGCTAACACAGTCGAACCCTGGTTCAAATTAGATTGTACATAATAGGAATAAACACAGGCCTCGGCCTTGCTTCTATCATGTCGTGAGAGGACCTCATTTTTACTAGACTGTATTGTTTTTTGTATTGTATTCTTGTTCTAACTAACTTCCTTTCAGCTATGGAAAATTCAAACTGGAGAGCAGGGGTTCCTGGGACCTGGATATACTGGAAATCTGATCTGGGTCATGTGCATCATTAGCCTATCAGGTGGGCTGTAACCCATGAGGTAATGTCTGGAGTGCCATGGATGCCAACCAACACAATCACCTTTACCAGGTGAGTAAACACCCAGTACATAAGGCTTCCCTCTCTTCTTTAGTAATATTTTAGAATGGCTGTGTGTGGGATGTTTACAAAGGATTCCCAAAATCCTCCTCACATACTCTTTCAAACATGGTAAGTGTATTGTTATATGGTGGTCAAAACTGATAGTTACATAGAAACATAGAATGTGTCAGTAGAAGGGGGCCTTCCGTTCCATTTAGTCTGCCCACTGTTTGTATTTTAAGCTACCACCCCGAGTTCTTTAATACTACCATGTACCAGGATTCCATTGTGTCTGTCCGAAACTCTCTTGAACTCATTTATTGTTTTCAACTCCGCCACCTCTTCTGGGTGCTGGTTCCATGGGTCCACAACTCTCTCGGTGAAGAAAAACTTCCTCATGTTTCCTCTGAGTTTGCCACCCCTCAGTCTTATTTCATGCCTCCTTGTTCTAGATTGACTGTGTATCTGAAAGAGGTCAGTCGCTTCCACCCTATTTATGCTTTTGAGACATTTGAAGGTCTCAATCATATGCCCTTCTCTGCTACAGGACGTACATGTTCAACTCTCTCTATCTTGCCTCATAAGGCTTCCTGTGCATTCCACTCACCATCTTAATCTCTCTTCTATGGACCACCTGCATTCTGTCTATGTCCTTCCTGAGTTGGGGCCTCCAGAACTGTATGTAGTACTCCAGGTGGGGCCTCACCAAGGACTTGTAAAGTGGCATTTCCACCTCCCTCTTCCTACTGGTTATGCCCCTCCCAATTAATCTGAGCATGCTACTTGCTTTCAGTGTTGCCTTTTCGCATTGTTTGGTTGCCTTCAGGTCATCAGTTCTAATGACTCCCAGGTCACATTCCTAGTTTGAGGTGATTCATGTTTCTCCATTCATGAAGTACAGCTCCTTGGGGCTACTTTTCCTAGATGCATGATTTTACATTTTTTTGCATTGAACCTCAATTGTCAGGTCTCTGACCATTTTTCAAGCAACTTCAGGTCTGTTGCCATTTTTACCCCATCAGGAGTGTCAACCCTGTTGTAGATTTTAGTATCATCTGCAAACAGGCACACCTTGCCATTTAAGCCTTCTGCTATGTTGCATATGAACAAATTGAAGAAAGCTGGTCTCAGTGCCACTCCTTGCGGCACACTGCTGGTCACTTTGCCCTCACCGGAGAGACTTCTGTTCACCACTGCTATCTAGATTCTTCCATGTAGCCAGTTTCCCACCCATCTAACACTTTTGTGTGCGGGGGGGGGGGCGGACAACAGGAGATGGGACAACACACAAATGGAGGGACTACTTTACCAAAAATATGTTTTGTTTTTTTTCGAGCCTTTGCATTAGTTTTGAAAGTGATTGTCTTGATTTTTGTATTACTTAAGGAAAATGTTCACACATGTCCATTTTCTTAGTGCAATAATACCCTCCAGGGCGGGTGGTATGGGCAATACCGGACCTTCCAGGGGCTATAAGGCCCTTCAACTGTGGTGTTGGGCCTTACACCCTTGGGCAGTCTGCCATAGCCGAATACTACCCACCCTGTCGGTATTATTGCTTACACAGCCTATAGTTGCTACCCTCCTCCCTGCTGCTGCTCTTATGTAGGCCTGCTGCTGTGTTCTTTTGTGCCTTTTTCCCTAATGTGCCTCTGGTCTCATGGACCTTGTCCTTGTAACACTTCAAGTGGCTGGGACTCTTTTATGATGGTTTTCGTTTCTTAAAAAGCAAATGCTTAATAAGGGTGTATTTCCTAAAGAATAAAGGTGCTGGGCCTTTAGATGCCTCTGCAATCATTCAGTTTGCTTTTACTTGTTTCTTTACTTACTTTTTCATAATTTATTTGTATTTGGCCAACTGCTAGTAAAAAAGAATCCAGTGGAATTGTTGTATTATGATGTCAGGAACTCTTTACTGGCAAGGCTGCCAGTGCATTTCAGTGGAAAACTGCAAATCTATTTTCAGATTTTTATGGAAAAATAACACTTCCTGCCACCAAAATATTATATATTTAATAGAAATATGTGATTTTTGAGAACGTGATATTTTGCTATAATTTAGCGGGTAACATTTTCTTCATAACCAGATTTTACTTGAAAAGAAGAAAAGAGAAGCTAATTATTGTTTTTAAAAATGTAATATACAGATGGAGCACAATAGTGCAAACATTATAAAAGGCAAAGTCTGTTAATGAAATAAGTATGAATTTCTTTTGAAAAAGATAGAAAAATATATTTAGCTTCTCATTGAAATACATTGGGCTCTTAATTATCTGGCAGTTTCTGACATCATAATACCAGAATTCTACTGAATTCTTTTTTACCAGCAGTGTGAAAAGCAAATATGAAATTCCACTTGTTTCACTGCACTAACAAATATTTTATTATCACAGTAGAAAGTAATTACTAACACACCAAAATACAATAAATAAAGCAGTCAGTTTTCTATTTATTAGAAGTAAACACCTGCTGTTGAATAGCACCCTGACAGGATGGCAGACCCCACAGGAGAGAGAGAGTGTAAGCAAAAGTACAAAGAAGTGCAAAAGCAATCACATACTATGGTATCACATCAACTGAGCATGGCATAGTTCGTGCTCGTCCGTTCAGCACCATTAAATCAGTATGGTAAAATTGAGCTTCTTAATCCTTTAGCGCATGGCTCAATTCAGAGTGTGCTGCACACCTCAGCTGCTGCCCCTCACAATACTGCACTCTATATATACTTGCCACTGACAACAGTTTTAAAGATAGTAGTTGCAGTACTGATGTTAAATACTGATAGTGTTCATCACAAACCATGCACAGCTCACTTGATATTATGAATTCAGCCACTCAGATCCCACCACAGCTATTGGTTTCTTTCCATGTGTGTAACAAGTTGCCCAATTTTCCTTGTGATTCAGTTGCCTCTCATCCAGGCTACACTGGGTAAATAAGTTCTGAAATGCAACTAGATGCATGGATTCCTGTGGATATCACGTCAATCGCCTTTGCTACTGACACCAGTTCTAAAAATAGTAGTTGCGGTACTGATGTTAAAAACTCACAAAGTTACTGCTGCTCGATGCATGGATTGAATCGCCTTTGCTACTTTGATTATATCGATCCACAACCCCCCAATACTGCTCCTATAGTGTTCATAACACCAGTACCAATGTTAAAAGCACCATTGGGACTCATATGGTATTCATCACAAACCATGCACAGCTGTTAAATTATTTAATTATTGTAGCACTGTCAGCACTGCCAACTTTAACTGATCGTTAGTGTTCTGCTGCTAAATGCATGTTTACCATAAAACTGTCAGACTGACAGCTCCTAGTGATTGTTTTCCATTGTAACCGCAAGTTTGAGTTGGCTTTTTTTAATCACCTGTCAGCAACTGCAGTTGGTTATTGGACGTCAATGCAGGGCTTAGTCACTCTGATTGTTAAATATGTGTATAATGACATCAGACAGGATGGAGCAGAGCAAAAGAAGAATGCTTAGAAATCCCACTGGAGTATGTTAAGAGTGAAAAGGGTAGAGATATGTTTCTGCACATGGGGTTCACTTTCCGAAAGGAGAAGTTGAGTGGTGATAAAACACTGTGGAAATGTTCAATATATCACTGTTCAAAATGCCCAGGATGAGCACATACGCATGATGGGCTGTGCTCTCTACCTAAAATACTCCATACAGGGGCACCACATCATTACCTCACTCCAACCCACAACTGCTCAGATACTGCCTGTGAGAATCCTCCTCGGAGCCCAAAACAAAACCCTCACTGTCGCCACCATCTACATCCCTCTCAAAGAACAGGGAACTGGTCTAACAGCTGTTCTTGACTTTGTAAAGTCACTCCCACTGGAAACCGAATCCATCCTCCTAAGCAACTTCACCATCAACTGGCCTCCAGTCGATGCTGGTGCACACAGGGATACCGTTGCTGCGGCAGACCTCACACAAATGGTTGACTCACCAACCAGGAAAAATTACAGGACCGGCACCAGCACACTCTTGGACTGGATCCTTACCAGTCACCCATCATGGATATCTAACACTAATGTCCTCCCTGACTCTCTCAGTGACCACTCCCCTGTTTGCTGCACCTGGTCAAATAAATTCATCAAACCACCACCAAAAACTATCACCAGCAGGGTTCTACCCTGGGGTCACCTTCCTCAACTTAAATCCCACCTCCTCCATCAAGACTGATCCCCTATCTTCAATGCAACCAACATAAACACTGCTCTTGACCACTTTATAAACATCTTCACTGTGGCCTGTGACACGTATGCTCCTATTAAGAAATACAAAGTCAAGTCACTTAGTAACCCTTGACTCACAGGTGACCTCCTTAGGATGCTAAAAATAAGAAACCACCTATGGGAGCTGGCCAGCAACTCTGGAAGGCAAAATGACATCCAGAACTACAAATGTGCCCGCAATGACTGCACCAAAACCATCTAGCAAACAAAGTCTGCCTACTATAAGCATGCCCTCACAAACTCCTGGAGCAATGGTCAGGAATTCTGGAAGAACATAAAGGAACTCACTGGGAATCCACCCAAACCCCCCCCCCATCAATACTCAACATCAACGGAACCACAACCCTCAATACAAAAACCATTGCGGATATCTTTAACAAAGTCTTTAACCGACCTCAGCGCTGTCCTACCCTAGGACTACTTCAAAGATGGTGAAGTCTCTCAGTTTGCAATAAACACTACCCCCACCAGCTCCCCCCGCTTCTACTTCAAAGCAGTCAAGGCTCACCAATTACTCAAATATGTTACCAAAGCCCTTGGGAAATCAAGATTCAGTAATGACTCCCTCGATCTCAAAATCCTGTCTCTCACACTGATGAAGTGCTTAGTCCTCTTACCAGAATTTTCAACTTCTCCCTCAGCCTTAGGCAGTACCCGGACAGATGGAAATCTGCCAATGTCACTCCAGTCCATAAAAGTGGTGACAAAACTGCCCACAATAACTACAGACCTATCTCCCTACTACCCCCACTCTCCAAGGCACTAGAACGCATAATCTCAGACCAGCTCACAGAATACCTGGATACGTACAACATCCTGTGCAAGCAACAACATGGGTTCCACAAAGATCACAGCACCACCACAGCCCTACTTGAATTCACCGGCACAATCCACAATGCAATTGACTCCAGCGAACTGCAAGGCTCAATCTACATTGACTTTACTAAAGCTTTCGACACCATCAATCACCATCTCCTGCTTGTCCAGCTTCAGAACACTGGGCTGTCAACTGACTCCATTGGCTGGTTTAAGAGCTACCTTGAAGAATGGTCCCAAACAATAAGAATCGTTGATACACTGTCGGACCCTAGACCGGTCTGCTCGGGAGTCCCCCAGGGTTCCATTCTGGGACCCTTCCTCTTCAGCCTATTCTTAAACTCACTACCAGACAGCTGCCCAGAACAAATAATTCTCTACGCCGACGATGCTGTGATCCTCACCTCGGACTCTGATCCAATCCAATTACAAAATAAACTTCAGCGGGCCTTCTCCTCCATCAAATCCTGGTTCCTTAATCATAAACTGCTTCTCAATTAGAAAAATAACAAGTCTATGGTTTTCTGCAGCCTACACAACAAAAACAAATAACTCCACCTCTCCATTGCAACAAAACAAGGAGCCATGCTAGAGCAAACACAATCGTTCAAGTATCTAGGCATCACCCTTGATCCCCACCTCTCATACGCTGTCCATATCAGCAATGTTGCAAAGTCTGCCAATGCGAGGTTAGGCATATTATTCCAGCACAGGAAACACCTAACCCCAGAAGCACTATCAGTGGCCATCCAAAGCTCCATCGTCAGCATCATAGACTATGGTCTTATCATATATGGGTCTGAAACTACCACTGCTCTCAAACGTATTGCGACCTCCCTGAATAAGGCCTGTCATCTCATCACTAGCTCACATTGCTGTACCCACACATGTGACCTTTATTCCCAATCTGGATGGCTTCAACTGGACAAATGCA
Organism: Neoceratodus forsteri; assembly: GCA_016271365.2. Lineage (NCBI taxonomy): Eukaryota > Metazoa > Chordata > Ceratodontiformes > Ceratodontidae > Neoceratodus > Neoceratodus forsteri. The sequence continues at coordinate 1,589,751,670 of CM057449.1, read as the reverse complement.
TAAAACACCAAACCTGCATCATGGGCAAGAAAATTATAATGGGGCTTGCCCCACCTGGTGTCTGTGCCCTCCTTAAGCCTAGACATAGGAACGTCACTACAAGGAGATCCAATTCTCATCTACTACATATCCCATTATGTCGTAAAACCCAAGGACAAAGATCATTCACCTATCGGGCATCCAACTTGCTCAACTCTCTTGGCAACGACATAGCAACCGCTCCAACACTCGGCCTCTTCAAGTCCAAGCTGCACCTCACACTGCTTGTATCCTGCGATTGCCCATCTTAACATTTCCACCATTCCAGCTGCACATGCCCCAGCATCCAGCACTTACAATCAGTCTTTGCACCTCTAGCACCTTACCTGTCATATTCCTTTGACAAGGCCCCCAGGCTGCACTGTCTCCCACCCTCGCCCACCTCCCCCATATTCCACTCCTGCCCCCGCTCCAACCACCTCTCATACTCCCCTTTCCCCCCGCACCTCCTTCTCCCCGATCTCCTACCTCACTCCCCCTCACCCACCTACCCTCCTTCCCTTGTCTTGCTCATAGCTCAAGTCTTTGTACTGTCTATTACATGTCTGTAAGTCAATGATTATATGTTTGTAACTAAAAATGATGACTGTTGCACACGCTGACGTGGAACCTTTGTAAAAGAGCCTCGGCTCAAAGGTATTGTAATCCTAGATTGAAATAAATAAATAAATAAAAATGGTGCAGTACTGATATGTACCTCCCACAACCATGCACCAGATGCTGCTGGCAATGCTGTAAGACTTGTAATGGAAAGAATGAAGTTAACAGCAGCCACCACATGAGACAACACGCACTATCATTGCAAGAGAGACTCAGGGCCTATGAAATGCTATTCCAGCATGGCTGCCAGAGGAGCGGAGGCTGAAAAGAATAGTTCAGAGAGTAGACACAGAGTGCAAAAATGTGAAATCCCAATTCCCTACAGTCAGAGTAGCGCTGGTGATCCATTCATTCTGTTTGACAGTAGACCAGAACATTACAGAATCCTACTGTTTAGTACCGGTGAAAATCTCAACTTCCTCAGCCTTTTGCCACACTGGTGTGAGGATGGCACTTTCAAGGATTCCCCTCCACTGTCTGAGCAGCTGTACATCATTCATGGGGTGCATCATAATAAATTACTGCCTGTTGTATACACCTCATTACCAGGTAAGACTAGGCATATATACTCAAGATTGGTGCAGGAGCTTAAGAAACTGCAACCAGACCTTAGTTAGCAAACAATTCTCACTGATTTTAAGCTAGGTGCTGTTTCTGCATTCCAAGACACATTCCCAGGGACCACTATGAGAGGCTGTTTTTTTCCATTTCAGTCAAAGTATCTGGTGGCAGGTATAGATCTGTGGACTGCAACAGCAGTATGAAGCAGGTCCGGAATTCTCAGTGAATGTGAGAATGTTGGCTGTGCTGGCTTTAGTGCCAGTGCAAGATGGGGTGAAAGCTGTCGAGGAGTTAATGGACAGCAAATATTATTCTCAGCATGAAGATTTGCTGCAGTCTTTACTGGACTATTTTGAAGATGTTTGGGTAGGGAGGCCAGACAGAAGACATAGACGACAGCAGCCCAGTGCTCAGATCATAGTGCTCATGATGCTCAGACTCAAAGCTACTACAAGTCCCTTTCATGCACACATCAAAGGGCCAATCTGCCTTCAAATATCATCTGCCCAAACTCTGGAACGACCTCCCTGTAGATATTAGGCTCTCCACCACCCCAAGGCTCCTGAAATCTCTCCTTCAGGCCCACTTCTCAGATATATGCAACTGCAACATGCAGCCCAGACCTGCTACCACGAGGCATCGTAACGTGCCCTGACTTGTACCACTGACCAGAAACTTACTATAATTGTTGAATACCTACTGTCACTGTCTGTTATACCCTGCGGTCATAGGCCCTAACTATGGCATAGTAACTATGCACTCTGGTCTTGGGTCTAAACTTGTATATCACTAACTAATGTATAGTCCAGCCTGTAACTATTCTGGACCTGTTGTAATCACCCTGTATGCATCTACTCTGAACCTGTTGTAGCACCATTGTTTTTGCACCTATTTGTATTGTATGTAACCCCCCAGGTCGCATCTGGAAATGAGCGGTCCCCGCTCAGTATGCTTATCTGGTAAATCTCTTAAATAAATAAATGAATAAATAAATAAATAAATAAATAGTCAATGATGCTACAAACCAATGTATTCCAAAGACCAACAATGCTGTAGAAGGGTGTCACAACAGTTTCTCAAGTCTTATAAGTGCTGATCACCCCACACTCTGGAAATTAATCGATGCTCTGAAAAAAGGAACAGAGCCTATAATAATATATTGCAGATCGGTCACCACAAGAATAATAGAGCAATATATTGCAGATCGGTCACCACAAGAAGGTACTAAAGAGTAGGATTCTGTAATTTCCTGGTCTACTGTGCTTTATTCAAAAGGAGAGTGTACAAAAACTCAGCAGAAAGATTACAGTGCATAGCTGCAGAGTACCATACAAGGGAAATGGCTGAGTACCTCAGAGGACTTGTGCTCAACTTCATATTTTAACTTAATTATTTTTATCACTTGATTCATTTATTTGTTTATTCACCTAATAAAGTTTCTGTGTTTCTATAAATTTTTTTTCGTTTATTCTGCATATAGGGAAAGCCAAAACTGATCCATGTTTCCTTTTTCATCTGACAGGTGTACCTTAAATAGCTTAAACAAGCCTTTTTTTTTCTTTTTGTTACTTTATTTGTCTCCTCCACTGACTGGCCCCCCTAGCCCATTCACCCCAGAGTCCACTGGAAGTTACCTCTGGCATTGAGGTGCCAGCTAGTCGGGTGCAGCACCTGTGGGGGACCAGTATCATCCTGCTGGTCAGTGGAAATTTTACCTCCATTTCTCCCCTCTCCAAGTGCAGAACCATAGCATGCAATGACACCAATTGCTAAGCCATGCATGCTTTCACACATGGCATGCCAGGCATCTGCTCGATCTCCAATCCTGTCTTGGAGCCAGTGTGCCAGCCTCCAGTTACCACTAGGGGCCACATGTGCACCAGTCTCTGATCTTGCCTCTGGATGCTTGATCCGCTCCCTCCCTAGACAACCCCTGGCAACCCACTTGCACCACGAACACAGGTCACTGGCATAGCAGGAGGTAAGGCAGTGATGCCTCAGCCCTCCACACCACTGGGTCGACTTAAACAACATTTAAAAAAAAGTTATTATTATTGCTCCCAATCTATGCAGCACATTCAAACGAGTGTGTTCAGAGCTGTGCACTGTTCCGAGTTGAATGAAGAGGAACAGAATGCTACTGAACAGAACTGAGCTGAATTGACATATGCTGAAATAAAGGAGCTGAATTAACACAGCAGTGAAATAACTGAGCAGAACTGATGTGCACCAAATATTCCGTGCTCAATTGACGTGGATTCCATACTACTACCGAGACCTCCTGCTCAATCCAAAACAAATATTTATAGGAACCCACTGACCCTCTGAAGTGTTTATTACCAATGTACTTGTCATCCAGTGGTGCTTTTGTTCCAATTTCCATCCAGGGTGTCTTCCTAGTTGGATCATTTCTCCCATAGATCACAGGATCTTGCCGCATGGGCTTACAGACCAAGGGCTTAGACTTGTTCCCAGCTGCCTCCCCTTATGGCATAATATGGACAAAAACAGATCACCATGATGTGGTCCTCGAAACCCTGTCATTTCAGAGCACCTGTTGGACGTGGGTAGTGACATGTAATTTTCATTCTCTTGCCACCAATGAAATTTGTCCCAGTTTCTCCAGCTCATCTGTCTTAGCCTAACATGCATAACCAAGACAGTCCAAAGGAGGGGATGCCAGGCAACATGTGCTATTAGTATCACCTCTACCAAGCCTCCATCAGGTTTCTCTTTATAAATGGGACTGTACTGAGCCCTCTCCCTGGGATGAGAGGGTCCAGGTAGACACTGAATCCTCCCTGATGGCCTCCGCTCCTGATGGCTTCTGCTCCTGATGTACTAAAAATAGATGGATGAGATTCACAAATATGGTTTTCTTCTATTTTATTTGCTCAAGGCATACAATCAAACAGAGAGATGTTGCATGGCACCACCATTTAATCAGGCCCATGTGTGGTCATTGTGTTAAACAATAAAAACAGTTTATGTTTTTAATGTTTAACAGAATGACAACACAGCGGACCCGATGAAATGGTGGTGCCAGGAAATGTTACCCTCTATTTGATTGTATATCTTGAACAAATAAAATAGAAGAAAATCAAACTTTATTGTGTGAAGCTCATCCATCTATTTCTTAGTATAGTCTAATTTTGCTTTTTGGATGACCCAAGCCTGAAAAATTATTTCCTGCTTTATTCAAAAGGAGGACAACCTGAAACCCTCCACATGGACTCTGCTACAGATGTCCAGGGTTCTGAGTGTGAACCTGGATCCCCAGTGCGACAGAACAGTTCCCCATTGCTCAGCATCACAGACCTGCTGCTAGTTTGGGGGCTGTGTAAAAAATGGAATACACCTAAAACCGAGCATCTAGAACCAGAATAATTCCAGTATGTCAGAGCCAGATTGGATGCAGCAAGCAGAACGGTTCTGGAACAGAATGCATGTGGAACTGCTTGAATCCAGAATGTTATAGTGCAATTCTGCATTCTGGGTAGTTCTAGTGTGATTCTAGATGCATTCTAGTTTCAGAATCTGGGTTTTGGATCATTTTAGGTCTGGAATTGGACAGTGTTGCATATTGTAGTTTAGATGATTCTGGTGTTCCAGTTTCCAAACTATTCTACAACACCCAGTTCTAGAACTATAAAGGATTGTACCCAATCCAGGCAGTTGGGTTTCAGCTGTAAAGAGGCTATGTAAAGGCACAGTGTGATTGATCTTAGCCTAGTATTAGCTCCAGGAACTGTCTGCAGGCATCTTCACAGCAGCTGTGTTTCAATCCAGGGCCTGTTGCAAGAAGTGTATTCATGGAAGTTTCCCCAGCTACAGGAGCCGAGATTTTGAAAGAGTCACCCTGTGGGGAGCTCGCAGTAAGGACAAGCTAATGCGGAGAGTAACAGTTTTGGTTCAACTTCATTTGGGGACTCCTGTTATCGGTTCAGCTTTGACACTTTGGCCAAAGACACTTTGAGTCCATGGTATTGGGGTTAAGAGGCTACAAACAAGGATAAGCGGCACTAACTCTCACCCACCCCAGTAAACCTCAACCTCTTAAATCCTCCCCTGGTCTTCCAACCAGATTTAAAAACAAAAACTCAGCAACTGACACAGTACCAGGAGTAGGGCTGGGTGAAATAAAATTTCTGTCATCCAAATTCTGGTTAAATGCTGATTTCACTTCTGTGAAATTTCAAACAGTTTCCAGAACATTTCATGCAATATTGCCAAAATTGTGAATTCAGTTAATTCCATCTAATTTCAAATTTGTTAGCACACATTGCTGTACATTTGACATGCTAAATTTGCCAGGGCCCGTACAGAGGTGTGCCAAGTTTCAGATCTGTATCTTTAATGGTGACCAAGTTATAAGCCTCCAAATGTTTGTAAATTTAAAATTAGATTTCACAATTATGTAAAGTAGAATTTTAGGCCGCTTTAACTTTAAAACTAGAGAATGGAATGTCACCAATTTTGATAGGTTCATTGACCTTAAATATTAGGCTTTCAAGCCACCCCAGGACCCAGTAAAAGAGCATCATACTCCCAAACTGTTTTACTGACTCTCCAATAGCTGACAGTGATCATAAAACAATATGGTTCACTGTAAATTATACTTACATGCCCAATAAAAGTTGTACTACAATATTTCTCCTCAACAAAGCTGGTAAGGCAGCAATTAAAAAGGATCTGGATAAGATCCCTTGGGCTGTTGGTATGAGGAATAAATCAGTTGATGAAGCATGGCTAATTATCAAAAATACTATTTTAATGGTTGCAGAGAATAACATCCCACAAGTTGAAAAAGTTAGCTCCTACAAATGTCGCAGATGGCTTAACCATAATATTAAACAGCTAATTAAAAAAGGCTAGATTATAAAAAAAATATTTAAAATGTGGAACTAGCACTGCATACGAATCTTTCAAAAAACATCAAAAGTTATGCAAGGCCAAAATTAGACAGACTAAGAGGAATATGGAAGTGAGGCTTGCCTCCAGTGCTAATAAGTCCAACGTTAAGCAATTTTGTTCACGTCTTAATTCTCTAAAAACCCTAACAATGAGGTTGGACCTATCAGAGTAGATACTGATACAATAACTGAAAACAAACAGATGGCTGATGCATTTAACAATTATGTTTGCAATGTTTATGAAAAAGGCAAAAAAAAACGATTGTAGAGGGCAGATCATCATCCGAATCAGCTGTACAAATGTCAGAAACTGAAATTCTCGACAAAATTATTAACCTTAGAAAAGAATCTTCCACGGACCAGTCAAAATATCTGCTGGTATTCTCCAATTAATGGATGAACACCTATTACTACTGTTACAATCCCACTCAGCAGGTCAGCCTTCCACTCCCAAAGTGCCAACCTCTAAGCGTAGTATTGTGAACAGTTAACAGAACAGGGTAACCATTCTTTCTGTTTTGTGGGTCCGAGTCACCTTTTGTCCCAAGTTCAAACTGTTAATCTCTTGCTAGCATACCCAATGTACAGGCTCAGATAAGTCTGCTCTTCAGAGAAATGCCAGCAATCTTTTGCCTACGGGCACCCAACCAGGTATTACAAAATGAACCTTTAAAATTCTATGCAGGTCCTTAGAGAAACTCTTACCTGTTTCTCAATTTGGTATCCCAATAAGCTTATGCACAGTGTCAACTTTAACCATCTAAGCTTCAGTTATACAAAAAAGAAGTTTCAAGGCACACCATGCAGTTTCTGTTTTAAAAGCTATATCTTTACTTTAAGATAGGTTAAAATAGCTAAACAGCAAATACAGAACAAAATATCCCAACGCATACAATCTTAAAAACAAAACTGGTTTCAAAGTGCAAAATTCCTACCAACCATTAGACTATTTTATCTCAGGTATTTCTTATAATCTTGTAGTGCTCTTAGATGTTCCTTCTCTCAGTCCAAATATATGAATGTCTGTATCTAAAGGTCAGCTACAGCATACTTAAAAACAGTCTTGAGCCGGCCTTCTCTCTGAGGTCACCTAGCTCCTCCTCAGTGTATTAAAATTTATATTTACAGCACAGGATGTCCTAATAAGGTATTCTAAAAGTAGGTGACATCAGCAAACCTCCTCTCTTCATATGACTTCCCAATCTAGTCTGTGATCTGCTAGCATCTTCTTTCATCCAGGAGCAGTCTCCTGCTTCACAAAGACATGAAAGACTCTTTGATGAATTAACTGGCTTACTCAGAAGATGCCCAAACAAATGCATATGCCAATTCCTTATGACACCAAGTACCATCAAAGGACTTTTCCTGAGGAGATGCCCAAACAAATGCATATGCCCCTTCCTCTTGACACCAAGTGCAATCAAAGGATTTTCCTGAGGTCATTATAAAATGCATAGGTTAGCTATTGATTTCAAAGCAACTGACAAGTTAATTGCATCACAGATATCTGTAGTTTAACCTACATCCTGTCCTTTGAAAATATACCTGGGGGGGGGGTGTTGATGTGTCATTTCAGCAAGACAGTATTTTCTCCTGACAGACAATCCCACTACATATTTCATATTGCAAAAATCGTAGTGTAATCAGAACCAGCTGTCCAAATGTCACAATCCTCCCCACCTAGACTGAATTTGGGGGCTCTATCATGGGATGAGCTTCCCAAATCAATTCACTCGTCGTAGACACAAGACAGTCCATCTGAGTTCTGATTCTTGGCTCCAGCCCTATGTACGATTGTCATGTCATACCCTTGCAAAGTAAGACTCCATCTCAGTAATCTCCCATTATTTCTGCCCATCTGCGTCAGCCAAACCAGGGGGTTGTGGTCAGTCTGTACCACACAATGCTGCCCATATAAGTATGGCTCTAATTCCTTTAGGGCCCACACTATAGAAACATAGAATCTGAAGGCAGATAAGGACCACTTGGCCCACCTAATCTGCCCATTTTCCTACCTAACAGATAAGCTGCAGATCCTAGTTAACCAACAGCTTACTTCCTCCTACCCCCCACGAGGACTGCCTTATGTGTGTCCCATGCATTCTTGAATTCCTCCACTGTTCTTGACTCCATGACCTCCTTAGGGAGGCTGTTCCATGCATCCACAACCCTCTCTATGAAAAAATACTTCCTCACATTACCTCTGAGTCATCCCCCCTCTATCTTCAAATTGTGCCCCCTTGTTCTTACATATCTCTTTTTCTGAAAGATGCTACCCTCTTGGACTTTGTTGATTCCTTTGAGGTACTTGAAAGTTTTTATCATGTCCCCTCTCTCCCTTCTTTCCTCAAGGGTATACATAGTACACTCCTTTAGTCTTTCTTCGTATGTCTTCTGGTGCAGACCCTGCACCCTTTTGGTTGCCCTCCTCTGGACAGCCACCACTCTGTCTATATCTTTGCAGAGATGGGGTCTCTGGAACTGCACACAGTCCTCCAGATGGGGTCTCACCAACTGTCTGTACAAAGGGATAACAACTTCCTGTTCTCTACTATTGATGCCTCTCCCAATGCATCCCAGTATCCCCCCAGCCTTCCTTACTGCCTTCTCACATTGCTTGCCCACCTTTAGGCCATCTGATATAATTACCCCAGGTCCCTTTCCATGTTTACTGTTGTCAGTATCTCATCCCCATTGTGTACTATTCCTCTGGGTTTTTGTTTCCCAGGTGCATTACCTCGCACTTCTTTGCATTGAATCTGAGCTGCCATACATTTGACCATTCATCCAACCTTGCCAAGTCCCTTCTCATCCTTTCCACTCTATCTTGTGTATCAACCCTGTTGCAGATCTTTGTGTCATCTGCAAAGAGACATACTTTTCCTTCCAGTTCTTCTGCAATGTCACTTATAAAGACATTAAAAAGGACCGGTCCCTGTACTGAACCCTGCGGTACCCTGCTAGTAACCCACCTTTCTTCACTGTGGACTCCGTTTACTAGTACCCTTTGCATCCTGTTGTCTAGCCAATTTTATATTCAAGCTACCACCTTGGGACCCATTCCAAGATTGGCTAACTTGTATATTAATCTTTTGTGTGGGACTGTATCAAATGCCTTGCTAAAATCTAGGTAGACCATGTCCACAGCCCTTCCCTGGTCTACTACTTTGGTCACCCAGTAAAGAAATCTATTAGATTCATCTGACATGACCTTTCCATTGTGAATCCATGATGCCTTGGGTCCTGTGCCCTACTGGCCGCTAGGTACTCAACAGTTCGTTCCTTCAGAAGTGATTCCATCATTTTCCCAACCACTGAGGTCAAACTAACTGGTCTGTAGTTTCCTGCCTCTGTCCTGCTCCCACTTTTGTGAAGAGGAATCACATCCACCCTCCTCTAGTCCTCAGGTACCACCCCATCCTCCCATGATTTGTTAAAGAGAGTAGTCAGCAAGGTCACTAGTTCTACCCTTAGTTCTTTCAGAATTCTTATGTGAATCCTGTCAGGCCCCATTTCTTTGTCCACCTTCAATTTTATTAGTTATTTCAGAACCCTTTCTTCTGTAAATGGACTGGTATTGACCCCTTTCTTCAGAGTGTTTCTCTTGTTTGGTTTAGGTACCTCCCAGTACTCTTCTTTTGTGAATACTGAGCAGAAATATTCATTCAGTATCTCTGCCTTTTCACTGTCACCCTCTGCCCATATTTTCTCCCCTTTATTAAGCCTCAGTATCCTCCTTTGGTCTTTCTTCACTCCCTAATGTACCCATAAAAGGTCTTATCCCCCTTCTTAATAGAGTTGGCTATCCTTTCCTCGGTTTGGGCCTTTGCTATTCTGACTGCCTTTCCTGCCTCTTTCTGCTTTAACTGATAAAGTTATCTGCCCTGCTCCTTCTGTGTTTCCTTATATTTCCTGAATGCTATCCTTTTCTCCTTAACTTTCCCTGCCACCTCTTTTGGAAACCATAGCGTTTTTTTCCTTCATTGTGTTTTGTTGATTTGCTTTACACAAAGGCTTGTTGCCTCTGTGATGGCTGTTTTGATTACTCCCCATTGTTCCTCCACCCCTCCTTCTTGCCTGTTTGCTAGTGCTTTTCTGATGCACTCTCTCATTTTCCCAAAGTCAACCCTCCTAAAGTCCAGTACTCTTGCTTTTGTATGGCTTGATTGTATGGCTGTGTTTATCATGAACCACACTGTTTGGTGGTTGCTTGTTCCCAGATGGCTACCCACTTCTAATTCTGAGATTCTTTCTCCATCCCTATTTGAGAGTACCAGGTCTAAGATTGCTCCTTCCCGAGTGGGTTCCAATACTAGCTGTCTGAGGCATGCCCCTTGTAGGGCATCAAGAATGACCCTGCTCTTGGATGTGCCCACAGCAAAGGTGCTCCAGTTAACATCTGGCATATTCAGGTCCCCCATCAATAATATCTCCCCCTTTTTCTGCCATTCTAAGGATGCCCTCTATCATTTCCTTGTCCATTCCCTCCCCCTGAGATGGGGGTCTGTATACAACCCCTATGTGGATTGTGGTGCCATTTCCTGTCTCCAGGGTGACCCAGAGTGCCTCGTCTGCTCCCTGTTTACTCTATAGTTCTGTTGCTTTGATCCCTTCCTTTACATAGAGAACTACTCCTCATCCTCTTTTGCCCTCCCTTTCCCTCTGGTAGATTGTGTATCCTGGTATGTTGACATCCCAATCATGGTTCTCTGTGTACCATGTTTATGTGTGGTTCATAGCTCAGTGCTTGTGCTACATATTGTAATTGGATAATGAAGGTTTGTGCTTGGATACAGAGGCCGCATAGGTAAGGGACATGGCTCTTCTGATATGTAACAGTTTGAGCTGACCTGTGTTTAGGTACTTTGAACATAGTTATACAGTCAGTGCTTATAGTACTAGTGGGCTAGATAGCCTTGTGCAAGTCCTTAGATGATTGCGCTGATGAGTATCATTGTTATAACTTAGTTTGGTTTGGCCTTACTCTGTATCCCACCATAAGGAATGCTTAGTCCAGTATTATAGGACCCCCCAAAAGAATTATGATATAAATGATTGTTCTGTATCTGACTGATAAAGGAGTCAAGCAGGAAGACACCCCAAGAATAAGAGTAGCAAGATGATTACCTCCTCCAGCTCCGGAGACTGTGACCAATAGCATGCAGGAGAGGAAAGCCTCCCTTGGGGGAAACCTCTAAGGACCCATGGCTACTGACCTGCCCATCCTTCTGGGCATACTACAGGAGAGTAATCCTAAATAATCTAATCAGCTTATCCAAACCCCAGAGTTGTAGAACCCAATCCAGAGAAACAGAGAACTGAAGATGTATTGAATTGGGACATGTCAGGTGAATAGAGCAAGCATCCATCTAGGAAACCCCAAGTTCAAGAATCCATGAGCAGGCCGGAATGAAATAGAGTGGCATCCATGGTTGAAATGGATTTGAAACAAAGAGTCGCAGGTGGTGAAGCACTCCAGCAGGTGAGTATGACTTCACAGAGGAGATCCAGGAATCAAGGCTCAGCATCCATGTCAAGAAGGAGAACTGTTGAGTCAAGTTCCGCATGACAAGGTTAGCAAATGAAGGCTGTGGCGATGAAGCACAAGAACTGGCATATGCTACATAATAGGGAGGATGGAGCAGTAGGAACCTTCAATTCAGACAGGGGGAGCAAGCATTAAGTAGGTAGAGAACATAGTGAATATGTGGAAGTAGGTCAGATGTATATCCAGCTCATGAGAAGTACAGCAGGTTGTAACTGCGAGTTAGTTGGGATGACCTCTAGGCCCAGTAAGGGTGAAGCAGGTAGTATGAGCAAGTAGTGTAAATAAGTGGACCTGTACATAGGTTAGTTGATGTAGTAAGTAAAGCTGCATGAGCAGACATAGTAGCAGGGAAGTAGTATTGCAAGATTAGGTACATCATAAAATGAGGGGCATGAATAATGGCACAAGCAAGGGAATCGGAGAGCTTCATGGATCCAATTGGTTGTGTAACAGTGTTGACATCAGCATTTCAAGCCAGAATGATACCTTAGCTAGAATTGACTTGTGAAGAATATCCTGACAAGTCCTGAATAGTCAAGCTTAGGAGTCCTAGATGGCAATAACTGAAGAGGCTGAGTCAATGAAGTAGCGTTGTCACAAGGTCCAAGAAGCGGTAGAGCGTAAATCAGGATAGTGATGGTCTTCAGGAGATGCTCAACTAAGTGTCCTGGAAAGAGTGAAGCAGTAGTAATTCCATATGGCTGAAGCAGCAGGGTAAAGAATCCAAGAATAGATGATGAGTGTAGAAACATCCAGATGTGAGTCCATAGCAAAGGAGCTCCTGGGCTGGCTGACACAGCAGCTGGTAGGCATATAGTAGAATGCATGAATCTCCAGGCCCTGAGCCCGGTGAGGCAGGTGTAGAGTAGAAGTAGTTAAACCCCCCAGTCCAATGGGCGAATGCAGGTCTTAGAAGCAGGCGAATATGGTGCAGTAATATATAGGAACAAGGACCTCCAGGCCCATAGGGGCACAGGTCTGACTAAATGCGATGGCCAACCTCTGGCCCTGTGGGGTGAGGCAGGTTGCAGAGCAGTGGTAGGTAATGCAATGGAAATGTCAAACTGCATGCAATGCAGAGAAGTAGAGAAGCAGCAAGGAATAAATTGCAAATGGTATGCAATTAGCGTATCCTGAATTAGTTCAGTGGAGTAGTGCTGTAGTTTAAAGGCAGACTTAGGAGAGTAGAATGGGCTGTAGACCGTCATATCTTGAAGATGGAGGATGGAAGGGATTGCACTGAAGAGACCTCTGTGGAAGAGTTGGCAACTTGACGAGCAAATAAGCATCCTGAAACTAGTTATTCAAAGTTCAAGGCATTAGTTCAACCAAGGAGGAAGAATATGGAACAAGGTCAGCAGGGAGTCCTGGCAGAGATGGAAGTAGGAACTCAAGGGGAGTTGAAGTAGCATGGTGAGGAGCATCCGGGAGAACTGAAGTGAACATCTTAATGTACTCCAGCAATAATCCAATTGGAAGAGAAGTTTTAGGGAGCACATTTTGGAATGGTAGGTCTGAATAAAAAGCAGCTCTGTAGGAAGCATCCAAGGAACAAAGGGGGCTAGCCCAATGAGATAGTTAAGTGCTGCTGGATGATGGTTTGTCGGCTGATGAGCCATACGTGTTACGGTTGAATGAGTATGACAGCTGGTGAGTTAAATAGAAGCAGTAGCTAAATCCAAGATGGCTAGCATGCAGCCGAACTCTGCGAGGTTGGCTGGTGAGGTCAGTAAAGAGTGGCGGCTAGCTCCATGTAAGCTAGCATGGCGGCTGGACCACAAGGTCAGCCGGTAAAATAAGTAGTAAGTGGCAGCTAAACCTCACGAAGGTTGGCAGGCTGAGCTGGACAATAGGTAGGTCAGCTGGTAAGGCAAGAAGAAAGTGGCAGCTAGTTTCACGGAGGTTAGCATGCGGGGCTGGACCACACGTAGGTTAGCCGAGAGCAAGGTAATAGATATAAGCAGTGAGCACAGCAACATAGGAAGCAGTTCAAATAGTGATGTGCATCCTAGGAAGGCCAGATGACAAATCCCGAATACAGCAAGGATGAAGAGGTGCGACCAGGAAAGGTGAAGCTGCAGCATCCAGAAATCAGGAGACATGACTAAGAAGACATCTTGGAATTAGGCAATCCATGTTATTGGGGAGTCACCTGTCAGGGCGACTAGTACTTATTGAAAGGGCGGTAAAAACATAGACTGGCACAAACTAGGTGGGACGGCCAAGCTGCGATGAGGCATGAATGAGGTAGACATGACAAGGCGTGCATCAGTACTGTTGTAAGGTTGGAAAGATTCTGACACCAGTGCAGTACCTTGAACTGCTGCAGCCTAGTATGCAGTTCTGTAATTCAAGTAGTGGAAGCTAGAAGGACAACAGAACTATGATGCCATCTAGCGATAACTAAAAATGCACATGCAGGTGAATGAACTGTGATTGATGTGGCAATAAGGAGTAGAGCTGCCGCTGAAGACAATTGTATGATCTGCTGCACCAAAATATTGCAAGTTCTTTAGTACTGGCAGAGCCAAGATGAAAGCCAGCAGTTTAGGGAATGCAGGCGGCAGTGTGTAGCCACGCGTAAAAATACTGATGTAGGGTAAGAAGCAGCAGATCCTATGAGGAATTCATGTCGATGGAGGTGAGTCAGCATAAGGCAGAAAAAGTGACTAGCAGGCAGTGGATCCACAGCGATGCTGTGAACACTTACAAATGGCAGTGCAGGGAGCCAGTGCAGTGTGTTTCTCTGGTACGAGCAAAGTTCCACAACGGATAGAACTCAAGCACCCTGTAGAAAGTAGAAGTGAGGCATGGAGCCTTAGCAGGTCATTTGCGAGCAGGTATGCAGCTTGAATGGAGAGGCAGGTGGATGGTCTGATAATGATGGTGGAAAGGTAGACGGAGAGAATAGAAGTCAGTGAACTGAGCAGCGGCGTGGGGCAGCGGTTGCAAAGGTGAAGAACAGCAAGACAAATAGTCAAAGTAGAGGCAGTAGGAATAGTAAATGCAGTGACGGCTGAATAAGCAGAGTACAGAGAAGGGAGAAGAGCTGGGGAGTAAATGCATGGCGGCAGAACCCCCCAAGAGAAAAAAAGAAAACAGACAAACAACAGGGCAACAGGTAGGAGGGGAAGGTAAACAGAGACAAGAAGGAGCAACAGAGGGAATGAGTGGGGGGGCACAGCTGAGGAGGAATGGAAGCAGCAACTGCAGCCCAAGAGCATGCCAGTGAGCGCTGTGAGTGCAACTCGCTCTAAGCAGAGTAGATGTAGCCTGCTAGTTTATATAGGATATGGGGTAGGAGCTCTTCCCCCACATAACCTCAGGCGATAGCCTATCATTTCTGTGACTGCCACAATATCCAGGCAACCCTCTTTCATCAAGACCACTAGTTCAGGGAGCTTGGCAAGACACTCTTTTTCCACAGTAGAGTGTGCCTGCTCCCTGGGAATCAACTTCTTACTTAGATACGCTACAGGGTGATCCTTCCCTTGGTTGGAGGTCTGACTCAGTACTGCCCCAATACCCATGTCTGAGGCGTCAGTCTGAACTATAAAGAGTTTTCTATAGTCCAGACTTGTCAATACAGGAACACTGCACAGTGCCTTTTTCAGATTGGTAAAAACTTTCTCACAGACTGGTTCCCAGGTAATTTTCTTTGGCATCCTTTTCTTTATCAGGTCAGATAGGGGAGCAGCCAGGGCACTGAAATTGGGTACAAATTTCCTATAGTACCCTGCTATCCCTAGAAAACTCCTGACCTGCTTCTGAGTTTCTGGTCTGGGCCATGCCTGGATTACCTCTATTTGGTTAGGGTGGAGCTGTCCCCAGCCTAAAACATGCCCGAGGTATGCCACTTCTCCCATGGCCACCTGGCACTTCTCAGCTTTGACAGTGAGCCCGACCCTCTATATCCTGCCCAGCACTTCTCTAAGGTGGGACAGGTGTTCCTCCCAGCTGGCATTAAAGATGGCAGTGTCATCCAGGTACGGCACCATGTACTCCTCAGCACCATTTAACACCTGGTTCACTAACCTTTGGAAAGTGGCCAGGGCATTCTTCATTCTGAAAGGCATTATTTTAAACTCAAATAAGCCGATTGGAGTGATCAAGGCTGACCTCTCCCTATCTCTGTCTGTCAACTCTACCTGCCAATACCCCTTGGTCAGGTCAATAGTCGTAAGGTAGGTTGCCCCCACAACTTGTCCAGGAGTTCATCCGTCCAGGACATTAGGTGGGCTTCTGACTTCATGACTGCATTCAGTCCATGATAGTCTACACAGAAATGAGTAGAGCCATCTGGCTTGGGTACAAGGACCACAGGTAAGGCCCAGGGGCTGTGGGATCTCTGGATTACTCCTAAATCCAGCATCTCCTCCACTTCCCTCCTAATGTCCTTTTGGACAGCCTCTGACACCCGATATGCTGTCCGCCGTATGGGCGTTTGTGTCCCTGTCTCCACATCATGTGTCGCTAAGGGGGTTAGTCCAAGCTGGGTGCTAAACCAGGGGGCAAAGTCTGCTAGAACCTCCCTTACTTTCTGGAGCTCATCCAGGGCCAACTGAGGAGATTATTTTACTGCCTCCACAGAGGACTTCTGCTTGCTTTCTTCCAGAATGTCCAGAAGGGGGTCTCCTTCATCCATCCCCTCCCCAGGACTACACACTGCAAACAACATGTCAGCCCTATTTGCATATGGCTTCATCATGTTGACATGGTAAATCCTTTCTGTCTGTCTTTGGTCAGGTAACTCTACAATATAGTTCATGTCATGCACCTTCCTAACCACTTTGTACGGTCCTGCCCACTCAGCCTGCAGCTTGTATTTCTGGACCAGAATAAGGACCATAACTTCCTGACCCACCATGTACGAGCGAGCTCTGGCTCTGCAGTCGTACCACACTTTTTGTTTCTGTTGGGCAGCTGCCAGGTTGCTCTGGGCTGTCCACATAAGCTCCTTCAGCCTTTCCACAAACCTAAGAATATAATCCACTATGGGAGTTCCCTGGGTGGTGTGCTTGCCTTCCCAGTCCTCCCGGATCAAGTCTAGGGGCCCACGTACATGGCGTCCATATAAGAGTTCGAAGGGGGAAAATCCTATTGACTCTTAGGGCACCTTCCTGTATACAAGCAACAGATGGGGAAGGTATTTCTTCTAGTCTCTCCCATGCTATTCCACAAATGCCCGGAGCATTGACTTCAGGGTACCATTGAATCTCTCCACAAGCCCATTGACTTGTGGGTGATATGGTGTCGTGCATCTCTGCACCACCTCACACTTCTCCCATAAACATTTCATCAGGTCCAACATGAAGGAACCCCTTGATCGGTGATAACCTCCTGCGGAAACCCAACATGGGAGAAAATCCCAAGTAAGGCATCTGCCACTTTGTCTGTCCTTAGTGAGGATAGAGCAACTGCCTCTGGGTACCGGGTGGCATAATCCACCACAGTCAGGATGAATCTCTTCTCTGAAGAACTGGGGGTATTTGAAGGCCCCACAATGTCCATTCCCATCCTCTGGAATGGCTCCTCCACTATGGGCAATGGAATCAGGGCGGCTTGGGTTTTCTTGCCCGCCTTCCCTATTTCTTAGCACCGGTGATAAGACCTGCAATACTCCTTCACCTGCTGGGTGAAGTTAGGCCAATAAAAATTCTGGGCCAACTGTTGCATAGTGCACATGATTCCCAGATGACCAGACAAAGGAATATCTTGTGCAATCTTGAGCAACTGCTCACGATACCCTTGGGGAATAACAAGCTGCCTGCCTATCATCCCTCCCTCTGTCTGCACAGCCTGAATATACATAAGTCAATTTTCCCAATAAACCTTATGTCTGCCGTCACCTCCCTGTGCCCCATCTGAGTCTGCCCAAGCCCTCAGCTTCTGTAGACTAGGGTCACTTCTCTTAGCAGCTGCAAACCCCTCACACATTCCCAAGGCATGGGACAGGTCCCCTTCAGTCACTAAACTAGGATCCCTAGCACTAGCATCAGAGAACTCAGGATCACTGTCAATCCCAACCCTCTGACAATGGGTCACCTCTCCCTCTTTGGAGTAACCCTCTGTAGCTGTGTGGTTACTTGCTACTGGGGAAATTTCTACCCCCTCTTCATTAGTCCCCATATCAGGAGACACAGGCTGGGGAACCAGCCTCCCAGTTGTCTTTACAATTGTTTCCATGGGTTTCAGGGAACTACCATTTTCCCTTGCTTCTTGGCTATGAGTAACTGCACATGCCATCTCCTGTTTGAGGTTATTACCCAGGATCACATTCACTGCTAAGTTTTTGGCTACAGCCACCTGTTGCACAGTTCCTCCTGTTTCACCCCAGTCTAGTAGAACACTAGTGAGGGGCAATGTTGTCTCCTCACCAGCAAAGTCTTGTACAGTGACGTATTTATTGGGTATAAGCTGACCAGGCTGTAGCAGATCCCCTTTTACTAATGTCAGGGATGCCCCTGTGTCCCTTAACCCTTGCATCAGTACCCCATTCACCATGACTGGGTGCATGTGTTCCCTCATGTTCACAGGCATGCTTCCAGGGACACACAAACAACCCATTTCTTTTCTAGTACCATTCTGCGTATTATTGCTCATTCTTTTGGGACACTGTCTGGCAATATGCCCAGTTTCTTTAGATAACCAACATTCACTTCTCTTTTCAGAGAATTCTTTTCTCTGAAACCTGGGGCTAGCTGGTTTCGGTGGAGGCAGTGAGGGTTTTAGCTTCCCTGAAGGTGCGTTTTTCCCTTTCTGGGCTGCCATGCCTGCCCCATTTGCTCTCAGAGCAGGTCTGCTCTTGGCATAGCAGTCCGAGAGTTCAGCAGCCTCTTGCACTGCTTTGGGATCTTGGTCCTCCAGCCAGGTTTTCAGCTGTGCTGGACATGCCCAATAAAACTGTTCTAACAAAGTCACATTTTCAATTTTATCAACAGAGCTTGCCCCAATTCCTTCCCATCAACGTTTAAAAACTGACGTTTCATGGCTAGCTCCTTGTAGCTCATGTCAGGGCATCTCCTGAGCTTACAGAACTTAGCTCTGTATGATTCAGCAGTTAATTCAAATTTTTAACAGTGCAGCTTTAAGTTTGCTGTAATCATCACTGTCCTCATTGTCCATTTGACCCAATGCATCCTGAGCTTTCCTGGTAAGTAACGGGGATAACTGGAAGTTCCAGGACTCCCTATGAATTTTAGCCTGAATACAAACTTTTTCAAAAGAATTTAAAAAGGCATCCATATCCTCCCCCTCTTTAAATTTGGCTATCAATTTGGAATTCAATTTGTAACTCAATCCTGTAGTCCCAGTTAAACCCAAGCTACTTACATGCTCTGGTGCCGCTGGTTGGAGTCATAGCTTCTCCAGTTCATGTTGCCTCTGGTGCTCATGCTCATCACAGTCAGTGTCTATCTGTTCTCACTCTGCCTCTTGGCATTCTTGCTCTGCCTCACGGCGTTCTCACTGTCTCTCCCTCTGGAACTCCAGCTCCATCCTGCACAACTCAATTTGCAGCCTGAGTACTTCTGGATCCAGGATACTGGTGACCTTCCCCTGCTGCTGTTACCCTTTGCTGACAGTGGCCCAATTGCCCTCCTCATCAGATCTGGACACTGCACTGGCCGATAGCCTTGCCACACTCAAGGTTTGGTCCTCTTCAGTCACTGTCTGTGACTCGGTGCTCTGGGTATCTGTTACCACCAGGGCATCCACAAGGTTCTGCTTGGTGGCTTTCACCTCAAACGGGAATCCTCTGTCCCCACACAACTGCTTTAAGTAGTCTACAGTGTGTCTGCTGTAGTTGGAAGCCATCTTCTTCCCTAAACTACGGCTACTCTGACTGGCACTTTTGAAAAAAAATAAAATGGGTAGGAACTTGACTGTAAGTCAAGGGATATAGTTCTGTTTCCTTTTAAAATAAAACACTGCCTTTCTTTTTTCAAGTGAGCTGAACAGTCTCAAGCTGACACACCAAACAATAAAGATTATAATACCAAAATTATCTCACCGCTGCCAACCAATCTGTCACAACCCCACTCAGCAGGTCAGCCCCCTACTCTGAAAGTACCAACCTCTAAGCATAGTATTGTGAACAGTTAACAGAACAGGGTAACCCTCCTGTCTGTTTTGTGGGTTCGAGTCACCTATTGTCCCAAGTTCTGGAGGGATTCAAACTGTTAACCTCTTGTTAGCGTACCCAATGTACAGGCTCAAATAATTCT
Organism: Neoceratodus forsteri; assembly: GCA_016271365.2. Classification (NCBI taxonomy): domain Eukaryota; kingdom Metazoa; phylum Chordata; order Ceratodontiformes; family Ceratodontidae; genus Neoceratodus; species Neoceratodus forsteri. Next base: position 1,589,731,784 of record CM057449.1, on the reverse strand, counting down.
GCTCTTCAGGGAAATGCCAGACATCTTTCGCCTACTGGCACCCAACCAGGTATTACAAAATAAACCCTTAAAACTGTATGCAAGACCTTAGAGAAACTCTTACCTCTTTCCCAATTTGGTATTCCAATAAGCTTATGCACAGTGTCAACTTTAACCATCTAAGCTTCACTTATAAAAAAAAAGAAGTTTCAAGGCACGCCAGGCCGTTTCTGTTTTAAAATATACATATTTACTTTAAGATAGATAAAAATAGGCAAACAATAAATACAGAACAAAATATCCCAACGGATACAATCTTAAAAACAAAACTGGTTTAAAAGTGCAAAATTCCTGCCAACCATTACATTTATCTCAGGTATTTCTTATAATCTTGTAGTGCTCTTAGATGTTCCTTCTCTCAGTCCAAGTATATGAATGTCTGTATCTAAAGGTCAGCTACAGCATACTTAAAAACAGTCTTGAGCCAGCCTTCTCTCTGAGGTCACCTAGCTCCTCCTCAGTGTATTAAAATTTATATTTACAGCACAGGATGTCCTAATAAAGTATTCTAAAAATAGGTGACATCAGCGAACTTCCTCTCTTCATATGACTTCCCAATCTAGTCTGTGATCTGCTAGCATCTTCTTTCATCCAGGAGCAGTCTTCTGCTTCACAAAGACATGAAAGACTCTTTGATGAATTAACTGGCTTACTCTGAAGATGCCCAAGCAAACGCATATGCCAATTCCTTATGACACCAAGTGCCATCAAAGGATTTTTCCTGAAGAGATGCCCAAACAAATGCATATGCCCCTTTCTCTTGACACCAAGTGCAATCAAAGGATTTTTCTGAGCGCATTATAAAATGCATAGTTTAGCTACTGATTTCAAAGCAACTGACAAGTTAATTGCATCACAGATATCTGTAGTTTAACCTACATCCTGTCCTTTGAAATTATACCTGGGGGGTTGATGTGACATTTCAGCAAGACAGTATTTTCTCCTGACAGACAATCCCACTACATATTTCATATTGCAAAAATTATAGTGTAATCAGAACCAGCTGTCCAAATGTCACAACTACCACTTAAAATACTCTTTGAATTGTCTCTCTCCAAATCTGAAATTCCCAATGACTGGAAGCTTGCTCATGTAGTCCCAATCTTTAAAAAGGGAGATAGGGAGCTTGTGCAAAACTATCATCCTATTAGTCTCACTTGGGTCATTGGGAAATTATTGGAGAGTATTATCAAAGACCAAATGTTCTCTTCTATACAGGTGTATGATTCAATACAACATGGTTTTGACAGAGAGAGAAGTTGTACAACTAACCTACTAATTTTCTACAATAACATTAGTAAATATCATGATTATAACATCCTGTGTGATATAATCTATTTTGACTCCTCTAGGGACTTTGACCTGACTCCACACTGGGCCATACTGAAGAAAATGGTAAAACTCAAAATAGAGATAACTGTGGTTAACTGGGTAGCAGACTGGCTTTCTAATAGGTGAAAATGTGTAACAATCAATGCATATGTTTCAGGTGAGGGACCCATTCATAGTGGAGTCACACAGGGCTCAGTTCTGGGCCCCATTCTTTTTAATATCTTCTTCTCAGATCTGACATCACAATTTGAGTGTATGGCCTTGAAATACGCTGATGACACACAACTATGTGCACCCTGCACAAGTATGGAAGATTCTGTAAGACTACAAAAGGAATCAGATAAAATTGTTATTTGGACCAATAAATGGGACATGCTACTTAACATAAATAAATGTAAAGTAATGCACTTAGGTAGCTCTAACAACAAATATGCCTATTACATAGAAGGCCACAAGCTAGATGTGACATACTGTGAGAAGAACCTGGGTGTACCTATCATGAATAACCTGAGCTCAAAACAACATGTCACTGAGGCCATAAGTACAGCCTATAGAGTGGCATGGTCTATTAAGAACATCACATCTAGATTAAGCAATGTTATGATTCCCCTTAAAAGATCATATGTATGGCTTCATCTGGAGTAGTTCTCCCATATCTGGAACCCTTACAAAGTCAGTGAAAGAAACAAATTAAAGCAAGTATAACGTAGGTTCACAAAGATCGTGGAGGGTTACCATGACGTGTCATATGAAAACAGGATCATTTCACTTAGATTAATGTCTTTAGAAACACATAGGGCCAGTGGAGATTTACCCCTGCTGTATGACAGATTACAGGATCCTGACCTAATGTATGAACATGACATTGATTTTAAAAACATCGATATAGTGACTAGAGGACATCCTTTACAAATTTAAGGAGTACCGTTCAGAACCTCTGCTATGCAGTACTTTCATACAGTTAGGATTGTAAATTTATAGAACAGTCTCCCCTTGAGTATAATTATTGCCCAAAGCTGAACTGAGTTTAAATACAGACTTGACAGGTACATAGTAAATGGTGACGTTTTAAGGTATTATCTATAAAGATGGAACACTCATGGGTTTCTGCCTTTTTATTTCTATTTTTTACCTTAGTATGAACCATGCAGATGACCCAGGTTCAGAAGCAAGCCCGGAAAGTCACATCAGGAAGCAGACCAAAGCTGAAACAGCTGCAGCTTGGCAGTGCATTGTAGTCCAGGAGTGTTGGTGGTGGCTTACACTAACACAATGACCCCTGTTCTTGGGCCAGGAAGCTTTCTCCTGCCACAGAGAAAGCTGTTGCTGTACTATGCTGACAAAGGCACGACCCCCCTTCAGGGAAGATGGGAGGGAAAAAATGTTGGAGAAAAATGCGGTAGCCAACTGAGTGATGGCTTTGTTCAGCCTGATCATGGCATATCTCAGTGAACAGGATATATTCCTGAAGACGAGCTGCAAGCTGCTGGCTGGGAGAAAAAACAATATGGAAACAAAAGAGGTTGTGTGTGTCAGCTCTCTGATCTCTAGCTTAAAGGCTGAAAAAGTTATATGCAGCCAAATATTCCATAGTAGCATCAGTAATTAAAGTTGTTTTTTCATGAACTTTTGTGAAATTGTGGAATGTTGTGATATGTCTGTCAAAGCCATGTCCATACATTTTGCCCAAACTTATACTTAATTTGCCATTATAGGGGGTGGTAAAGGCTGGATAAAGTGCCAATAAGTAAGCAGTCATAGGAGGCTCCATTGTAAAAGTATAATGGTGCCAAGTGCCAGGTCACTGTATTGAGTGACAAACCATGAAGAATAATCATAGACATCACTGTGCACTAAGTAAGTAAGTAAAATTTTATTTATATCAAGAGCCCTTCCCAAGTTCAGGGCGCTTTTACAATAATTCAAATTACTTAAAATCACATTTCAGAACAATAAATCAAACAATCATACAATACACTTCCTTATTATGTTCCGGCAAATGCTAGGGCAAAAAGGAAAGTCTTTAGTTGTTTTTTAAAACTTTCAACAGTTAGGCATTCTCGTATCTGATGAGGTAGAGAATTCCACAGGGTTGGTGCCATATAGGCAGAAGATCTACCTGCAGACATCTTTAGACGTACCCTGGGAATCTCTAGCAATCCCTCGTCGGATGAGCGAAGAGAACGGGCAGGACAGTAAGGCACCAAGAGCACTTTCAGGTAGTGAGGTCCCAAATCATGTAGGGCCTTAAAAGTCAATAATGTGACCTTGAAGGTGATCCACCACTGTATTGGCAGCCAGTGCAGATCACACAGCACAGGTGTCATATGGCTAGATCTTGAAACTCCCATCAACAACCTGGCCATCACGTTCTGCACAAGCTGCAAGTGGCGGATATCCACCCCTGGCAGTCCTAGATAGAGGGCATTGCAGTAATCGAAACAGCTGGTGACAAAGGCGTGGACCAAGATGATAAGATCTTCCCATGGAACCAAGTGTTTCACCCGGGCAATGTTCCTCGGATGAAAAAAGGCAGATTTGACTATGGCCGACACCTGCATCTTCATAGTCAGGCTTTCGTCAAAAATCATGCCAAGTTTATGCACTTGGCCAGAGGCAAGAAGCGGGCCCCTCCCCCAAGATATAAACCTGAGGATTTCCCAGTCAAAGCCCCTGTTGTCCTCCAGGGTCCACAACCAACACCTAAGTTTGCCCTGAATTCAACCTAAGCCAACTAGCACTCATCCAATCCTGAATCTCCAGGAGGCAGTTGTTAAACATAGTGATGGAATCAGACTCCTGATCAAGCATAAAAGACAGGTAGAGCTGAGAATCATCAGCATAACAATGAAAACTCAGCCCATACCATCTTATAATGTCCCCCAATGGAAGCACATACACCGCGAATAACATAGGGGACAGCACTGAGCCCTGTGGTACCCCACAGGGCAGCCAATGAGGGACCACCCTGAATTCTTGCAATATGCCAGCTAACTACTAGAGTTCACTGACTTAATGACTTGTGGAGGCATGTGCACATGCAGCATTGTTTGTGCACAATGCCACTTGCTGACTCTTTAACAATCCTGTAGATAACAATGTATATTTTTACTATGTGAAAATAGTGGCATGAAATGATGCCAAGACTTAAAAGCATTTGTGACTTAGGCCATTGTGACACAAGTATCTGGATATCTTTAGTCATGATGGAGCATGATGCTGGAAGTCACTGTTGCAGGGGTGTTGGAGTGGTATTGTAGGGCCATGATGCTAGGACAGGTAAGGTGATTCAGTGGTGATTAGTGCTTTGCGAACGTTAAAGTCCACAAGTGGCATTCTAGTGGCATTATTTATTATGCATCCATGAATTTTTGAGCACATTTCACCCATGAGTAATTTCTAAAGTATCAACAATAAATCATAACCTAGTAAACCACATTTATCCATATTACTTAGATTCAAGGACATATGTATAACCCCTCACCCCTGCCTTTTAGCAAAAACGACAGGTGGCATGCTGTTGAAGCTGACAGCAGTACCTGGTGGGGACTGGTTTCAGGAAGGATGAGGTTACTCGGCACAAGGGGCCTAGGTTTGGCTACTCTGCACAGGGGCACCCAAGCAAATCCGAACACAGGAAGCAATAACTGTAATGTCCAGAACCAGGAATGGGATTCTTCAGTGTGGCTTTTATTCACATCCAAGCTGAACAAACAAAGCATAGACGGACCCCCATGGGGCTACATTTCCTGGTAATGCAGATTAGAGACAACAGAACACTTTATCACCATTTCCAGCCCTCAGGCTCTAAACCCACCAGGCACACACCGGACTTGCGCAGCTTTGGGTACACAGCCCAACTTCTACACACTTTGGTTTTCCCCACTGGCCCGGCTCCCCAGCCGGCCACTTGATCCGTGGTCCATTGGAAGAATGAACCAATTATCCCATTCACAGTCCATTGGAGGAATGAACCAATTATCCTGTTATGGCTCCCCAAACCACACTAGAGTCTTCAACTCCTAGAGAGAATTTTCCTTACAATCCCACGTCTGGGTACTTCCCTCATCACTGGCCAAGTGCCTGAGGTAAAGTAGAAATCCACAGAAGAAATCCATAGAGGTGGACCTGGTCACTAAAGATGGAGGGCCACCCACCTCCAGCTCCCACAGCCTATACCAGGCCATTTCTCTGGAAACTGAACAATTCCTTTATTGAACTTTCAAATGTAGATTCTGGGTAGATGTCTGTCACATCTCCTCCACATATCATTTGAATCCCAACAAGCTCTAGACTTGAACCTACTTTTACTTTGCTTAGCCCATTACTCTAGGCTTCTCAATATTTAGTAGTTCAATCCCCACATTGTCACACAAGTCCCAGGGTAAAAAACATAGGCCCTTTTAGCAAGAGCAGACACTCACCCTCACATTGCCGGTGCCCCACAGGTGACTCACAAATCTTCTTGTTCTCCCAAATAAACACTGGAACACATAGGCAGCTTTTCCTCCACAAGCAGAACTATAGCTTTGCCCAAGGAATCTGCAGGGAACCCTTTCCTGCCCCTCCTCCGAAGGAAGGGGGCACTGAGACCCAAAAACAGCGGTCTCCACCACTTCAATTATCTTCTGTGTCTCTCTTTAAGGTGGAGACACACACCCTTTTAAACTAAAAGTAGCCCTCTGTCAGGGCTGAGGCTCCTAGAGCCTTCACTGAGCTGCTTTACCAGAAAGCTCCCAACTTCACTCACTGAAGACTGACTGAAGACACTGACTTCAAAACTCCCAACGTTCTAACTAACTCCCTTTGCTGCAGATTCCAATGTGGCTCATGCAGCTGCAATAGTTCTATTGGTGATGTTATCCCTCAGTCTCAGCTGAGACTGAGAACAGAGTGAGACAGTGTGAATAACCCATTTAACTGGAGTTTTACAAGCTGCCTTCCCTACCTACCACTAGGTCTTACTGGGATTCTAGTAACCCCGGGTAACAAGGGGGTTACATATGTTTACTTTGGTATGCATGCCAAATCTTGAGCATCTACCTATAATAGCAGTGGAGCTATAAACATCCAAATATTTTGAAGATTTTACAGTTTAACAATGAATTGTGAAATTCTGAATGCCTGTAACTTACAATTTATTTAACCAATTGCATCTCTATTTAGCAGTTTCTATGACTCTTCTAAGGAAGTACAGTATGCATGCACATTTTCAATTGTCTACCTCCAAAAGGTGGCTAAGTTGTAAGCACAGAAATTGTAACCCCCATGGCTACTTTTTAAACTAGTTAGCCCCCCCATTAAAATCTGGAACACTGGTACCCACATATTGGCATATCATTTTACTTTACAAAAGGTAGGTACCACCCTTGGCATTACGATGTATACCTGGCTCATTTTATAGAGGAAGAGATGAGTGGGGGCACAGAAACAGAACAACATGAACCTTGTGTAAACATTCAACCCAGGTTCCAGGTGGAGGCAACTAGGCATATGTTAGATCTAACCTGCTGAGGGGACCCCAGTAAATCCACACAACCAAAAGTAATAATCAGAATGTCCAGAACAGTAACTGGGATTGTGCACTATGGCTTTATTCAACAGATGGAAATTTAAAGTGGAAGTGGACCCCAAAGGGTCGGTCTAGGCAGGACAGGACCATTTCACGAACTCTCCTTGCATGCAGTACAGTTCATGAACATGCAAAAGAACATCTTCTTCATAATTTCCTAAATGGTACAATTAGTGGACATGTAGCCATGCACCCTAGCATTTTCCTCCCATGAGTGTCATTTAGTGAATCTAAGCCACACACTCAGAACTCTTATATGAACATAGGTGCAATTACGTGAAACTCAGCTGCACATCTGAACCTGCAGCTTGGCCCTTGCTCAGGTAAATCTGGTGCCCTTTACCAACCAGGAAGGCCTGCCTTGTAAGCACTTAGATGGCATTCCTCCCACACTTGGCCCCAACTGACAGTCTCTGCCATTCTTCAGGGTTACACCATTGAAACACCGATTTCCCACTGAAGTGCTAGAGGTCCCACACTTTAACTTTGTCGCACACCAGGGTGACCAAAGAACAAACTACACTCACTTGGGTGAACGTTTAACAGAACATTCACTCACTTGGGTGAACTAGGGGCACTGACAGGTGTTATCCAGCCTTATTTAGGGGCACACAAACCCCAGACTACAATTTGCCTGAAGTATGTGGAGATCTTGTCTCTTAGAACAGTACTCACAACTGGTTGTACCGTCCACTGGGCATGGTAGGCACTGTCCTGGGTAGCAGATCAAACAGTCTCTCAAAGTCCTTTCCAAGTCAGCTGAAACACACACAGATCCTTTAGAGGATTGCCCCTTGAGTCCACTGAGAACAAGCAGTTCCTTCCAATTCACTGGGAGTAGAAATTAGGAAATCCTGCTGTAATACCGGTCTCCACCACTTCACTGAAAGCTGGAAATGACACTCCACTAGAGTGAGAAATGATGGACCCTCACCTTAGAGCCCAACTGGCAGTCCTTCTGCCACTCTCACTTCATCACTCAAGCTGTGACTCTGTCTAACTGAACATTCTAAGCTCCCAAGAGCAGCTGTCCACAACAATGTGGCTTATGCTACTGTAAGAGTTCTGAAATGGGCTAATCATCATTCCCTTAGCCTAGCTGAATAAACAATGATGTAATTATGCAAGAAACCCCTAATGAGCTCCCAACCAGTTGCCTGCTACCTTCCTAACAATAATATCAATAGGATTCTAGTAACCTCATGGGACTGGGTAGTTACTCTATGTTTTCCAAAATGTTCACATGATTCTTAAATAGCAAGACCCTGAACCACTATAACTTCTTCTCCCAACAAGCAAATGTCATGAAATGGCAACCTTTTAGGGCCTCTTCCAAACAATATGCATGTACATTTCAGATCTCTAACTATAATACTGGTGAAGTTATGACCATTTAAATAATTTCAGAAAATTCCAAAACATTTTGCAAAATTTCATGACATTTTACAGAATTTTGTGAACATTCTGTGAAATCAGAATTTGCTAGTTTCACCCAGCCCTAGCCAGGAATAAGAATTTTTTTTTTCTAATGAAGCAAAAATATTTGGGGAGGGAGAAGGAGGGTGTAAAAATTATTGGGTGGGTGAAGGTGTGTTCACAAGATGAGCCCTAGCAACCTGAGTAGAGGTAACATGTTTTTTTTTAATTAACTGGCTGAAGGTTGAAGTGATTCCAAAGTAATCCAAAAGTTTGCTGTACTGAATCATAGTCATAAATGTTGCATTTTGGTACATTTTCCAAATACAAATTTGGCATAGGATCATCCTTACCTCCCAGTGTGTCAGAACCACAGTCTACAAACAGTCACCTGATGTGGCATGACCATGGGCTCCAGGAGAACAGGAACCCATCATCTATGGACTGCCTCCGAGCACAGCTCTGCTGCGGATTTTGAGTTATTGAGAATCTTGATCCCTAGGCTTTCATCATATGGTAGTACAGGACGCTCTGAATGAGGGATAACACAGTCAGGTTAACTCTCTGGGGCTCTAAGCAAGTGGGAACCTCAATACATAGACTGTATTCTGGTGTGACAGTACAGGAACTCTGCATGAGTGCTAGCCCTGATCTGGAAAAGATGGCAGTATAAGAAGCTCTTTGTGACAAGGAACACTATGCAGCAACTCCCAGTGTACAGCTGTTCCAGTCTTTAAAAGGCCCCTGACACCATTAGAAAAACTAGAACAAAACGTGATGTCAACACAGTTTGGTTTATATTACAAATATTTTTCATATTTCTTTCCCTTTTTTCTTTATTATTGAGGACAGTTGTATGAAAGACGATTACTGCCACTTAGACTTTTTCTTCTCTTTTCTGCTTGTCTACTTTTGATATCATAATCTTCTGTTTGTGGCATCATAATTATCTCCGCAGCAACAGATTGTGATGTCATAAACAGAACAGTGATGTCAGGTGTAGGCAAGCAGCCAGGACAGATAGGGCAGCAGTGCTGTTTACATGCAAATGTCCTTAATGAAAAAAGAAGTAAAAGTAAGAATTATATTAAAAAAATGACATTAAATATAAGCTGAATTGTGTCTAAATATTACAATTTTTCAAAGATGTCGCAGTGGCTTCAGAGGTTCTTTAGCCTCCCATTGTGGCACCTTGGGGAGGTTCTTTTTGAGCAGTAGCCCGACTTCTGAACAAGTCAATCTGGTGCTGCACTGTGAGGAGCTGAGAGGGAGGCCAAATCTATGGATTGCCAAGTGGTGCAACTCTGCTGGGGACATCAAGTGAACATGAGTCCTGAGTCTGATCCATAGACTGCCGCCTGATGCAGCAGCACAGTGAGCTGTGGCAGCCCCAGCAGGATAACTGCCACCTAGTGAGGTGGATTTTAGAAGAAAATGCATGCATCTCATCTTTAATGTGTGCTGTGTTACTAAAAATAAACTACTGTTGTCACTTGGAATGCTATCTGTTACACTGAGTAACATGGCTACTGTTGGCATCTTGCAACGGTGTGTGTTAATGCTAGTAAAGTGTCCTGATGTCAGATCACATATGCTATATAGTAAATGTTTAGAAAAGTTGTTTGTGGATTTACTGATAGGCTTGTATTCAGGATACCTTTGCTAGATGTTTTGGCAGCTGCAGAATTTAAATACACTACTCTCTCTTTTCCAGACACACTCCACACCTCAACCACTCTGAACGCAGATCCCACAAAATGTGTTGTGATCTCTACAGTTATTCTTTCACTAATTTTTACTACATAAGTAAAGATGCCCAGACAGTACCACATTGCTATGCAGACGTGATGGGCCTGCAATCACAGCTCTCTCAAGAGGTACTCTCAATTAACGGACTCAGGAACTCTCAAATTACTATTCTCCAAAATTACTATGTCCCCTAGCATTAGCTACAGGTAATACAATGGCCTACAGTCAGAAGGGATGGACAAAACTATTAACCCCTTAATGCATGCATGATGGTTACATAACGCATGCAATTTGCTGCCTTTCAGTACATTTGGTAATGGGATTTTCCCCTGCTATCCCACCTGCTGCATGACCTTTTCTGCTGCTTTTTAGATTATTTTTTCTTGTTGCTTATAGTCTTAGGGTTTTTCACTAATTCATTATTTTTTTTTGTCACAACATTTTCTAACTAAACTAGTTAAAACCACATGTACCCTAGTTAAACTGCCTCTCTGCCAAAGGCTGCGCAACCATGAACTGTCTTACTGCACTCCACCAACAAGCTGATACAAAATGAGGCTTGTACCACATAGCTGACTCTCTGTCAAGATTGTTACCTTTTTAGCGTGCAGACTGTGGTTCACTTTTACAGTTGACCCTCACCAAGTGGTCCAAAACAAAAAACAAAAAAGAAGATGGCCTGAAAGGTTGCTGTTTTAAAAAACAAAGTTCATCTGAGTCCACAAGAATTGAACACCTGAAGTTCTTGGATGTAACTTAATGCACAGCTCTAAATGTAATACTGGACATCTGGACATTTTATTCTGCATGTTGTCACTGGCTATTGCTGTAGATTCACAAAATCTTGACATAGTTAAATTTTTATGATGAAAGCTACCTGATATTACAGGTTCCATGTGATAATGGTGACCACATAACAGCAATCACCGTTTGGGCGAGTCTACATCGGCAAAAATTAATTTTGGCAATGTAGACTTACAGCGCACAGCAAAATGGTACCAGACACTTATATTTTACTTTCTATGTGGGTGGCTGCACCCCCGCACCCCTTACTAAAGGATTCTTAACTCCAGGGGGATGCATGTCAGGGGGTGGGTGCAAAATGAGAGGGAAAAAAACCCTGACCAGCACAAAAAGTGAGTGGGTACCCAGAACCGAACCCACTACCCTCCCAACCATAGCCTGCCAACAACCCACCACACTACATGGCCAGCTCGGCAACCTGCGCCACACTATGCCCCACAAACCCTCCCTCCTTCCACCCTTCACAGAGCACGGTCCTCCCACCCCGGGCATGAGTATACATAGCTACAGGATGTTGCTATAGTCACGACCCCTATCCTGTTGCCCTCCCTGCCAGTAGCCCAGTGTAAAAGGGCCATTATTGAGTCACCCTTTTTGAAAGCACTTCAATTGTGGTCACTTAATACATGGGTTACCAAATTACCTAACAACCTACTTTTATAGGTAACAGTGCTGCAGTTTTCCCATTACAGACTTCAGTTAATATTTCATCAATTGTCCGTGTTTCTCTCCCTTTCTTTCTTTTTTATTCTGGGTATTTGTATGAAAACAGGATTTTTGTTGATTGTTCCTCTTGCTTTAGCCTCTGATAAAGTTACAGTCCTCTGGAACATCAGCATAATTTCCACACTAACACATTGTGATGTCACAAACAGTGGAGTGTGACTTCATCAAAGTCTTAAACAAAAGGAAGTGGAGGAAGCAGTATGACCTGTAAGACAGTGACAGAGCCTGCAGTGAATAGCAGCAGGTGGAGTTTTATCTAGGGGAATGCCCTGAATGACACCAGGATGGGCAGGTGTGGGTTCTGCCTGGTGGGGAAGGGGAATCAGGATTAGGAAAGGTGAATAGGTGGTGGGAGGAATAGGTTTCCTATGGGGCAGGACTGGTGGCTGCTGCAGGTAAAGGGATAAGGTTATTTAAGAAGTGGTCTCAGAGGGCTCTGCCTTCTGTCACCCTCTCCTGCAGCAGATAACCTCCCAATCCCTCCCCTTGTAAAAACAGGGGCAAGGAACCAGGGATTAGGGAACCCCCTGTTCCACTATGGGGGGAATCACCTGATGGGTCAAGAAGGAATTTTCTATTGTTTTTTTTTCCCACTGGGTTTTCCATTTCTTTGGAAACACAATTGCGCATACCCCAATAATGCTAAGCATCATGGGAATCATATGCAATTCCCCATGAGAGAATTTGGACTGGCTCTAGCAGAGCCAATTCAAATTCTATCATCTGGATTTGCAAATGTTTCCCATGATGCTTTGCATTATTGGGGTATGTGCAATTGTGTTTCCTTTAAAACTTGTCTGCATGGCCAATATCCTCCAGGATAACCCATGCCTCAGTGCATTTTCTCTGGGGTTCTTTTCTAGATCTTTTCCTTCTATGTTTTGGGGTCCCCATGACACGAACAAATAACATCCCCCTTAAGGGGTGGCTGGCCCTCCTCTCCCTGGGCTATGATACAGATATGGCACACTGATAAGTCCAAATGAGGAAGAAACACGTGTATGTGTCTGCTGTTCTTAGCCTTTGCTGATTGCACTGTGAGGCCTTCTGGCACCATACAATTTTGCTTAAAGTAGAGCCAGTCCAAATTCTGTCATGGAGATTTGCATATGTTTACCATGATGCTTTGAATTATTGGGGTATGTACAATTGTGTTTCCCTTAAAACTTGGCTGTGTGGCCATTATCCTCCGGGATAACCCATGCCTCAGTGCATTTACTCTGGGGTTCTTTTGTAGTTCTTTTCCACTTCTTTGTCTTCTCTGGCAGGGTTTAGCAAGGCATTAGGTAGTAGATAGGTAGGCTTGTCACAGTCATGTATGCATGGCAGCAGCAATGTGGGCAGTACGGTGGCAGAATGGTAGTCATGCAGTAACATATATAGAGGGTCAACAGGGTCATAGCTCCTTTTCAAGTGGGCCCTGGGACTGGAGAGAGGTGAGGCCTTCACGGCTGGTGCCAGATGGGTGCCAGCCATAGGCACAGGATAACTCTCTGGAACAGGTCAGCAGTCATGGATGCCAGCCAAAAAGGGGAGGGGATCAGTAGGACTGGCCAGTTAGAGTCACCCCTTATACCTCGGGGATCAGGGGCCTCAAAAGGTAGGTAGTCAATAGATCCGACCCCTTCAACTGGGGGATGTGTGGCCAATGATGTTTTGGGTGAACCAAAGGGTTTTATGAGCTGTGACTATGTTGCTTTGTACGTCACACTGATGTGAGCACTTATATTGATGCTGAAATCAATTGATGCAATTCTAATTGGCACATTAATAAATGCATGGATGTGGCCATTTCCTCCAATCAAATTGTTGGTCTTATTTGTCAGAGTGAAAGAAGAGGTGTTGCTTGTAAGACAAAGATTAAATGCAGGAAATAATTATACTAATTTTATGCAAATGTTTTCAGCAATAAACATATTGGGGAATTTAAAGTGGAAATCAATGAAAAATAAACGGAATTGTGTATGCATGTTTAATTTTTAAAGTTTTACCTGAAACTAGAAAATTCATTCTAGGTTCTCTGAACACAAACTTCTGAAACCACACTTTTTAAGTCTGAACTTTTCTATTTAGATTAATGTAATCTGTGTTCACCCCAGAGGTATGCTGAGCCTTTTAATATTGTTGCATTTTGTCAAGCAGTTCACCTGCTTGTGCATTTGTTATGTTTCTTAGTTAGTGCCTAGACAACCTGCTCAGAACTTAATAAACACAGCAAGTCAGCTATGGAATCCAAGGACTTTGATCACGCCTCTGTCTGGGCATGCTGTGTAACTGGCTCATGCCAGGGAAGATATACAAGGAGACACTTAACTGCTGTTACTTACAAATTAACAAAAAAGCCTGCGTAGAATACATTTTCAACAGCTGGAAAACTTTAAAACCGCATTAGCAGCAACTGTATCATGCTGGATCCAAGAGTAATGTCTGTCAGATCGTTCTGCATTGATGTCTTGAAAGGCTGAGATCAGTGGAAAGCTGAAGGGTTCAAACAGTGTAACAAATTTCTACCCTGAGTGAAGCTGCCGAGACATATTTTAGAACCCTTTCAAAGGCCTTGTAAGAAAACAGTGAGAGCAGCCTAAACTCTTTCTACATTTTATGAAAGTGATCTAAATGCTAATGAACATCTTCAGGGGACTCTTTCCATGACCTCATATTTTAACAAGGACACCAACATTGCAAGTCTTCATTGAGTGCTTCTTCAAATCTTTTTTTTTTTAAATTGAAGTCACATGTAAGGGTACTATATTGTTAATGCTGCTAGCAATTTAGTTTTCTTACAGTCTAGCCCTTTTCAATTTCTTTATAATCTCAAGCAATCAAGCTACAGTGACTGTTACTTATATAGTTTTGATGACCAGGATTAGTGGGCTAGGAAACCTGTCCTATATTTTAACCTTTTCTATGTTTTGAATACAGTAAGTGCAGAAGATACAGTACCAACCAAACAGAACTTGCAATAACACCTTGAATCAGGCCTAGTTAGGACCCAGTAGTAATGTATATCTAGCATCAAAACAGAGAAAAGACAATTAATTCAGGTCCCATCAGAATTTTACAATTATAGGCATTGTAGGAGGTCTAGATAGAGCAACAGTAAATCTAGTAGGGGTGTGTAAGTAAAGAATAGTGTTTCCCTAATACTACAAATAATGCACTATTTGTTATTCAACCACAAATAACAAGTATTGGCACTATTAGTGCCTATTCCTATTCAGGATATACTAATTAACAAACAAACAAAACAAATAAAAACAAAATAGATAAAGAAACAGCTCCCAACCTCCTGACCAGCCCAATCCATGAATACACACTTCTGTCCCCACCCTTTCCTTGCAATCCCAATCTCTCCCTCCCCGCACCCACAATTTCATATTAGTGGAGTATTTAAAAAGAAAAATCACACAAGGGGTGACTGGTACAACCCACCGACCTCCACGGCTATTGGCTGTCTTCAGCACTTTTTTTTAAATTAATATTTCCCCCACATTCATAGCACCCTCCCCCCTCAAAAAAGACAACTTTCCCTTAAAATAGCACGGTTAGCATGGACAAAGGTGATGACACAACCTGCTGTCCTTCATGGCCATCCACCTTCTAATGAATAAAAGCCTTCGTAGACTTGTACATAGTAAAACTACCTGATCACATGATCGGTTGGTTTTACTATGCAAACAAGCATGAGAATGCTTTCATTTAGTAGAAGACAGCCAAAAATGGAGGAGGGTGGGTTGTGTCAGTTGCCATTGTCTGTGATAAATGTGCTATTTTAAGGAAAAATTGGGTGCTGGGGGGAGGAATGTGCTGCCAGGGTGGTGATGGGGTGGGTGGGAGGAATATTGATTAAAGAAGGTGTTCCATCTATTGAGGCCAGCCGGTTGTATCAATCACCCATTGTGGGAGTTTTTTTTTTGTTTAAATTCTCCACTAAATATGAAAGGTGAAATTGTGGTTTCTGAGCGGAGGGTGGGATTGGGATTGTAGCAGAGGGTAGGGTGATGAGATTTTGTATTTAAGGATTAGGATGGGGGATGGAGAGGAGAGTGGGGGCAGTTTCTATATCTTTTTTTGTTGTTTTCTTTACAGGCACACAAATAACGAACACAAATCGCAAATACCTGAATATTTGAGGACTCGTATATAATATTCATCCTGAATATTTGAATTAAGATATTTGCACACCCCTAATATCTGGCATTTTAACAGTGTAGAGAGCCAGTAGTGAATGGTGATAAGACAAATGGAGTTGTTGGGAGGAAGTTAACCAGGGGGCTAAGAACTTTCTCTAACAGTATAGGCTAAAAATGAGAATGATAGTACCTTTGGTGCAATTCAGAGATCTGCCATCCTACCAAAAGGAAGCATGAGGTATCTTTGCAGCTGCTTTAAGCTGGTTTCTGCTCTGGAGAGGCATGTTGCCAGTTTTGAATCAAAGCTGGCTATGCTGTGAGGGCAAAAGGTGGAGGTCTAACAGCTTCAGGGGGCTCAGGGGGATCTGGGGAAGGCAAGCATCCCGGACACAGGGAGCAAAGCACACTTGGTGCACTACCAGGGCTACACCATATATACTGTGCTGCTGATGTAGGGTGAGGGGAAGCATCTGTAGCAACTGTGGGGTAGCCAATATTCTCTAGAGGTACATTACCAGAGTGATTTGCAGGAAGCTCAGAATGATGGGAAAAGGAAGGCCAGAGACCTATTCAACCTGCCCGAGAAGGTGGTTGGCAGGAATTTGAAGGAGTAGGTAGGTGGGGAGCAGGAACTGTAAGCTATAATGGTGGGGATGATGGATGGATCTCAGTGAAGGGAAGTAGAAGGTATGATCATAAGGGAGCAGCATTGCTAGTGGACACCAACAAATTTATTAACATCTGGCTGGCCAGATTGAGAGGGTCAAGAGGACCTGAGGAGGAGGAGGAATAACATGCTGGGAAGATGGGATAGAAGGAATTAATCATTGGGTATTCCACAGTTAGAGAAGTAGTTGAGCTAAAGGGGTCTTATTGTGCCAGCATCGGGTGAGGGGTATAATTACTTGCAATGAAGGTCAAATCAGTCCTATCTAGAGCCAGTCATCATAGCTGGGGGGAGGAGTAGACCATCATTGTCAATGCAGGGACAGAAATTACATTTTTCAGTACTTTAACTGCAGTGCATGTGAGCAAAAGGTTACATGTACCAGAGTCAGGTTACCTACACTGATTACAAAATTATCAGAAAAATAGTTTAAATTAAATGAAGGCAGACTCTGACAAACAATACTAAAGTCATTCTTCACAGCTGGAAGGATATCTAAGCTGTCTGTCCTGAATAACTGTGTCTGCATTCTAAGAAATTAAATGATCTCTGTTCTTGACATTAAGTAAGTTTTGCACTGATCTCAGTGTCAGTCTGTTGTCTTTTGATTCCGCCATCCAAGTCTAAGAGTTATAAATTGTGAGTTTTCTGATGCCACAATTCTGAATTACTACAAGAAAAGTGTACAGGTTATCTGTGAATTACAGTGGCTGAACATAATTGTATCTATTTATTTATTGAAATGCTTCACCGAGAAGGCGCACTGAGTGACAAGCCGCTCATCTCCTGGTGCGACCTGGGGGGAAGGAGTACAATAGGAATGAGACATTAAACATTCAAGTTACAAGATCAACATTAACATACAGTTATAAGACAGTGTTATGCATAATAGGTAGAAAGAGTGGACAATAATAAGTGCTGGGTTAATAAGTAAACAAGTGCTTACATGAAAGAAAAGGGGGAAAGGAGAGGGAGGGGTTAGGTGGGGGAGGGGAAAGAGGCATGTCCCTGGAGATCCCTTCAGGATGTGAGGAACCCTGCAAGGGGACTGGGGGTACCAGAGAGAAGGGGATAAGGCAGTGTCCCAGAGAGACCCTTTCAGGATGTGGAGAACCCTGCAAGGGGGCTGTGGGGCTAGATAGAAAGAATGGTAATAAGGCTGTAGAGATTTAAAAGGAGGAGAGAAAGAAGGAGGAGTGTGAAACTAAATGCTAGGAGGGAATAGGACCTAACCTAGAGGAGGACCCTTCTGGATCCGGGGTATCCTGCAAGGGGGTTGGGGAAGGTCACTAGATAGGGATTTATTTATTTATTTATTTTTATTTGAATCTAGGATTACAAGTACCTTTGAGCCAAGGCTCTATTACAAAGGTTCTATGTCAGTTGAGGTACAATTCAAACAAGACATTGAATAACAGTATAACAGTGGGTTACAGGCAGTTACATACAGTTTTATAAATTCAGTACAGTGACAAAAATGCCAGAAGGAGGTCTGGTACCGGGGTTGACATGGTATGGAGGAGAGACACACTAGTGGGGTGTGGCCATAGGCACTTGTCAAATATCAATTAAAGTGCTACAGGTGGATAGGAAAGGAGGGTGGGAGGAGGGAAGGGTGAATGGGTGTATGGGAGAGGGAGTTGAGGGGGAAGATGGTTAAGTGCTAGGTGGAAAGAGCAAAGAGGAGAGGGGAGAACAATTAGGAAGGACAGTCACAGGAGTTAGATGCAGACAGGATGTGACAGAGACTGGATTTGATTGGACCTAACTTTGGCAATGAGGCGATGTCAATGTTGAGACCATTGAACCAGTTGGGAGCTCTGTGCACAAACAATCTTTGCCCTTGTGTGGTACGAAAATGTGGGATATGCAGAAGCTGGGATTCAGAGCCCCTGGTGAAGAAAGGAGTCTGCGCTGGGCAGAGGAGAGCTTGGGCACCTGGGGGAGCAAGGCTTAGTATTATTTTCTTTGTCATAAGGTAGGTTTGGTACTTGATCCAGTTTGAAAGTTGAAGCCACCCAGTCTGTGCCTAGAGATCACATGTGTGGGTGAGGTGGTGGGTGCTGGTTATGAGATGGCAGGCTTTGTTTAGTGCAATGGATATGCGCCTGAGGGTGGTGGCAGAGGCAGAGCCATAGATAAACAGGTCATAGTTGATTATTGAGATTACTGAGCTCTGTACTGCAATCCTTAAGGCATCTGAGGTAAGGCATTGCCTGTGCCTGAAGAGTAGGTAAATGCGAGTGTTGGCAGCCTTGGCGATGTTGTCAATGTGCGTAGCATATGATAGGTTACAATCGATGGTAATTCCTAGATATTTAAAGGATTGAACCTGTTCGAGGGTTGCACAAGGCAATTTTTGATCGTGATGAGATTGAGTCTGTGTTTGTTGTGCGGACTGCAGAAGAGCATGGACTTGTTTTTTTTTGTAGTTGAGAACCAATTTATGTGTACTAAACTGAGTTTCAATCGAGGTGAAAGCAAGCTGTAGATTCTTTTGAAGGTGGCCCAGATCCTTGTGAGTGGAGAGGATGACTGTGACGTCATCAAAGAGGAGGATTTGTGCTGTACACGATTGTGGAAGATCATTCAGAAAGAGGCTAAAAAGAACTGGCCCAAGAATGGAGCCTTGAGGAATTCCTGAGTGAACAGGATGTGGATCTGAGAGAATATCAGCTATTTTCACTCTTTGGGAGCGGTTCTTCAAGTAGCTCTTGAACCAGGTAGTGGACTCAGGTGAGAGCCCAGCAGAACGTAGCTGCGTGATTAATATATTATGATGTACAGTTTCAAAAGTCTTGGTCAGATCAATGAAGACCAACCTGATTAGGAGGCTGTTGTCCAACAAGCTGTGGATAGCACCGGTAAATTCAAGGAGGGCCAATGTAGTACTGTGACCTGTATGGAAACCTTGTTGTTGAGGGCAGAGGATATTGTATTTGTCCAGGTATTCCATTAGCTGGTCAGATACCATATGTTCAATGGCCTTGGGGGGAGAGTACGGAGATAGACCGGTAGTTCATATGCAGATCCTTGTCCCCACATTTGTGGACTGGGGTTACTGTGGCTGATTTCCATCTGTCATGGAACTGGCTGAGGGTGAGGGAGAAGTTGAACATTTTTGTTAGTGGAAGTAGCACTTCATCAAGGGTGAGGGACACCAGCTTGAGGTTGAGTGAGTCCCCACTAGTTCTGGATTTGGTGATTGCATTAGAGACATATTTACAGACCTCATGCACCCTGACTTCCTTAAAGTAGAATGGTGGGTGGTTGGAGGGAGGGGGTTGTGGGCTAGGGGGTAGGACAAGGAAGGTGGTCATCATTGAAGAAGTCTGAAGGGAGAACACTGCTGAGGTCAGAGAATGCAGTATTGAAAGTATTTGCAATTGTGGTAGGGTTGAGAGTTATGCCACCCTCAATGATCAACATAGTAGATGAGGTTTTTGGCTGCTTCCCAGTTACTTCTTTAAGATTGTCCCAGAAGGATTTTTCCTTACCCCAGGTGTTTGTGAGGGTATCTCTGTAGTATACATTTTTCTTCTGGTGGATTGATTTAGTGCAGTCGTTTCATGCCCATTTGTAGTTCTGAATATCGGCTTGATTGCCAGTGGCCCGTGCCCGAAGCAAGAGGAGGTCCCTTGCTTTCAGATCCTTGAGTAGTTCAGCTGAGAGCCATGGATTGCAAAGGCCTTTGATTTTGTGCCTTTTGGAAGGGGCATAGGTGTCGCAGGCAGCATCGAAGGAGTTGATGAAAAATTCCAAAGCTGAGTTGACATCAGAAGTGTTGAATATAGGAGACCAGTCAAGCTGTCAGAGGTGGAATTTGAGGTGTTTCAACTGACCAAGTGGGAGGACTCTACTATTGATTAATTTGGGGGGGCTTGCAGAATTTATTCGACCATTCGCAGATGACTGGGGAATGGTCACTTAGTGTATCTGGAAGGACAGAAACATCCGAGATCGGGAGGGATGGCTGGTCAGTATCCAGTCCAGGAGAGTGCTTGCACCAGTTTTATAATTATGTCTGGTAGGGGAGACCACCAGCTGTGCCAGGTTGGCTGCTGAGATGACATCCTTGAGGCCACCTGTGTCAGCGGCTAGCCAATTGATGTTAAAATCACCCATTAGGATCAACTCCAAGTCAGGGGGTTGGACACAGATAAGGTCCAAGACTGAGTTGAGGCCTTTACCTTGTTCTTTTGGAGGAATGTAAACAGCAGCAACAGTCAGTGCTTTGCTGTGAGCCCCCAGCAGAGTTTTAATAGGTAGGATCTGCGTAGAAGAATCAGAGAGGGAAGAAGGTAAGCGGTGACCCAGGAGAGTGTCTTTGAGATATAAAGCACAGCCTCCCCCTCTTTTTGTACTCCTGTCAAGTCGGAAGACAGTGTACCCTGGCAGGGCAATAGCCATGTCTGGAATTTTGGGTGATAGCCAGGTTTCAATGATTGCAAGGATATCAGGGTTGTATTGGTTAGTGAATATTTGTAGGGCATCAAGTTTAGGCAGGAGGCTGCAGATGTTGAGAGATGCAAGGATGAGAGCCCTTGGGTGCCTCAATTGAGTGCCTGGGCAAGGAATTTTAGGCCCAGGATTTGGGTAAACATTCCCAGATAGCAGCAGCAGGAGTAGCTGAAGCTTCAGAATGCACCATCTTAATTCTTTTAAGGCAGATTTGTTTACCCATTTCATGCACAGTCTATTGCAGTGATTCTGTCTTAGGTCCCAAAGTGAAGTGTTGAGAATGGGAACAGGCAAACATACACCACCCTATCATGGTTCTTCGGGTGTTGCCAGCCATCCCCAGAGGAGAGTGGGGGAGTATAGACACGCTCAGTTGGAAGGGTACCAGACAGGGTATAAATAAGGTCAATCCTGTAGCCTAGAGGAAGAGAGGTGTATCTAGCTCCAGGCAGGAATAACAGCAGTAGCAGGTAGCAAAAGAGAATGAAACGAAGAGGCAGAAGGGGCAGATCCATAGTGCTTAGAGGATGTGTAGAGAACAACCGAGAGGGTCTGTAGGGCAAGAGCCAGCCCATGGAGGTGAAGCAAGTAGAGGGAGAGGGAGTGGTGGAGAAGGGGGGAGGGTCCCAAGTAAGTGAGCCCAACGAAGTTCAAGCAGGGTGGATAGCAAGGTTGAGAGGGTGGAGCCAAAGTCTATTTAATAAAGGTAGGAAGTGTGGGTGCTGAGACAGGCGCAAATTTTCAACAAAAGTCAATGGAAAGCAGTGGGCACGGAAGCCCAGAAACTGAAAATCCAATAGAGAAAAGGCAGGGCCAATCAGTGGCCGAGCGGAGAGCAGCGGTCCAATTAGAGGAGGTTAGCAGCAGGCAGAGGCTGATCAGAGCCATGCTGTGTTTCCCCGGAGCAGCTAGGACTCTTAACTGGCTTTGAAGGTGTCCTGGTCATCCGGAGGAGGGAGGTGCGGGCGGCTGGCAGGATTATCTGTGGCCGCTCACTGGGAGCCCAATTAGGTGCAGTGGATCTAGTTTAAGATATAAAATGTAGGTTAAAATAGGGCGTTTTAGCTAGTGCAGGGGCTACCAGGGCAACTTGAGATTACTGGGGCTATGATGAGGGTAGCAAGGGAGGAATCTCAGGTATGGAACTGTAAAGTAGATAGAGCAGGCACTAAACAAAGCTGATAGACAAGCAGATGGTGTAAATAGGAAGATGTCTTTAAAGGGGAGGACAAGACAAGTGTTAGGCCTAATAGTTGCACTCTGTATCTTTAAGTGGAGTTGCAATATTAGTGAGAGGGGAGGATGAAGATTGCCTACAGACCTGCAGCCTAAAAGAACTTGCACTTCAAACTACCCTTGGAGTGCAAAATTGCTGTAAACAGGCTTAGGTTCACATTTAAATTAGGATTCACAGGACAATTTGGAGAGACTTAACCAGTACCACAATCAGTATGTAACATTAGCTTAAAGTCCAGAAGGAACGAGAGTAGCAAAGAATTAAAGAACTGCAGCAGCCCATCAGTGGGCAGAGCAAATGGTTCTGGCCACTCAGGTTTCAGCAGCGTACCTTTGGTCTGGTGATCAGCGGGCAGTACAGCGAGGAAGGCAGCCGGCGGACAGAAGGGGCCCGCCCGGCTGCTTGCAGCAGCAGAGGCACCCGTGTCAAGGGTGAAGCTAAGGGGAGAAATCAGAAAAAGCCAGAGGTTATAAAGCTGTAAGAGGGGGAGTGTTTACAGTGGAGGGGGGGGGATTGAGAGTTTGATAGGGAGAGGGAGGGAGTGAGTGAGAATTGAACCCTTGAGGGGAAGAGAATTCACACCTTTGGAGGGGATGGGGCCTAATCAATAGTCCATCAGGATATAATTGGACCCTGCTAGTAGTCATGGAAAGTCAATATAGCATTTAGCTAGAATAGGGGAGATGTGCTAAGGCTCAGTTGGACCCCTTCAGGGTGCTGAGAACCCTGCAAGGGGACTGCAAAGGCTAGGGAGAAACATTAGAATGGGGAGGGGAAGGAGAGGAGACAAGCTTAGGCACAGTAGGTTCCTTTTAGGATGCTGAGAACCCTGCAATAGGACTGCAAGTCAAAGGAGATAGGAGGGATGGTGGGGGAAGGAAGTAGATGAGAGATACAAGCCCCTTGGGGGGGAGGAGAGGGACCCATGGAGAGCATTTGGGGTCCTTTACATTCTGTGACAGATCAAGGGAGGCCAGTAAGAGGGAGAAATTTGGGGGAAGGGGAGAAGAGCTAGAAACTTGGAGGGTGGGGGTGCACAGGGTAAAAAGAAGGCGATGGTAGAGGGGTAGGGTTTGTCCAGGGCTTAGAGGAGGGAATTAGGGAAGGACATGGCAGGAGCAGCTTGGTGCAAGGTAATTATTGAGGGCACAGCTGATGGAGTAGGTGGAAGATGAGTGCCAGATTTGAGGGGGGAGGGAATTCCAAATTTTTGGGAGGTGGTGAGAGTAACCGGATTGGCCAATTTGGGTGGATCTGCAGGGGACTACCAGGGTGTGGGAGTAAGTTGATCTAAGGGAATGGGAGTATGGGGGGGTCTTATAAAGAGGAGGTGGGGTAGGAAGGGAGCTCACCCAACCAGTGCTTGGAGGTAAATTTAGCACAGTGGGAGTCTCGCCTATTTGTAAGAGAGGGGAAGTATAGGGCACAATAAAGATTGCAATGGTGGGTGCAAGGAGGGGCATCCAGGGCAAAGTGGCAGAAGGAATTGAAGAGGGTGTCCAGTCTGGCCAGGGAGGAGTTAGGGGCAGCACCATAGACTACGTCTAAAATTTAAACACTGAATAACGTATTGGGACTAAGGTGTGTGCAATGAGGATTTGTTACATGCCTGAGGTATTGGGTAGCCAGTCCCATGAAAATAAAGCGTGAGTGGTTCATAAGATATCCCACATTGAGTGTGTTTAAATAAAGCAAGTTACCACCCTCATAGTGATTTATTTTTTATAACTTGACAGAAATCACTGCAGTCACAAAACGACATTTTAGCAGGCATCATAGCCCTTTTATTCAATTTCATTCCATGCACTGCAACTATTGCAGAAACAGTCATGAAAAATTTCTACACATAGTAAGCATCCCAGATTCCACTTAAATTTACTGCATAAGAAGCTGTATTAAATAATAAACATAGACAGACCAGTCGTAGACCATGATAGAATTTATTGGCAGAAAAGTACTGCTTGACCCACTCAGTCTGCCCAGATGGTCCCAGCCTAGTCTGCCTCCGCAGACACTAACTGGTCTCTGGTGACACTCCCTCCTCCCTGCCTATTCATCAGTATTTCCTTATGTCTATCCCATGCATGCTTGAAGCCCCCTCTGTTTTCACCTCCACCACTCCCGCAGACAGTCTATATCAGTCATCTACTAACCTTTCAAAGTAGTAGTACTCCCACACATCCCTCTTTAATTCCACCCCCCAGCTTCATCACATGCTCTCTGGTACTGATGCTCTTCATCATTTGAAAGAAACTCCCCTTCGACATCCTGTTCACCCCATGAGGTACTTGTAGGTCTCATGTCCCCTCTCGATGTCATCTCTTCAAGGGTGCACATTCTCTGATCCCTCAATCTCTTCTCATAGAGGTTTTGGTGCAACCTGTGCACATATTTAAATTACCTTCCTCTGGACTGTCTCCATCCTGTCTATGTCCTTTCTCAGGTGTGGACTCCAGAATGGACACAAAACTCCAGGTAGGGTCTCAGCAGTGAGCGAAACAGTAGCAACACCGCCTCTCTGCTCCTTCTGGAGATACATCTCCCAGTGCATCCCAGCATCACACTGGCCATACCCATTGTTTTGCCTCACTGTCCTACCACGTTGAGGTTATTAAATATGTGATAATGCCAAGGTCTCTTTCCTGCTTAGTGACTGACAGTACCTTCAGTACCTGCATGCCCATCCTATGCTCAGTCCCTGGCTTCCTGTGCACTAGATGCATAGTT
Source organism: Neoceratodus forsteri (assembly GCA_016271365.2). NCBI lineage: Eukaryota > Metazoa > Chordata > Ceratodontiformes > Ceratodontidae > Neoceratodus > Neoceratodus forsteri. Next base: position 1,589,706,921 of record CM057449.1, on the reverse strand, counting down.
TAGCACTTTTTTTTTATCTTAATTCTATTTTTACGCCCTACTGCGGCATAACCGGTGGTGGCATCCAGCCATCGGCTCTGACTGCCTGGAGAGCAGCAGGCTCACTCCCATGATGGGTTATCCGGTGCAGCTGCACACTGACCTGCTGGAGGGTCTCCCCATGCCACTCTGAGCCAGGCTGGGCCAGGACCCCCCCGACCTCTCCCAGCACGATTCCACGACAGTCCTGCAGGCAGGGCAGGGCAGGGCAGAGCACGGCCATCAAACTGCATTGTCATGCCCAGCCATTTTACTCCTTAGACCCCTGGAGTGTGGATGTGCAATGACGTCTGAGACACAACGTGCCGACGACTGCTGCATTCCACCCCCAATGGCACCAGCCCTGGTAGTGCCCTGATCATCAAAGGGGGCCACTGCAGAGCAATGGGAACACTCAACCCTCCCTGGGATAGGACAGCAGTTCTCCAGATGCTCAATCCTATCCCTCTCCTGCTGACCTCTGCCAACCCAGGGCGCATTTCTGAACCCAGATCACCAGCATGGTGAGAGGTGTGGTGTCCAGTGCCTCAACCCTCAGTGCCACAAGGCCTGGCTAGTTTTTCACTTTTTGGCATTGAACTTCAACTGTCATGTTTTTGACCACTCCCTGATTTTCCCAAGTTCCCTACACATTCTTTCCAACCCTTCCTGATTTTGTGTGGCTGACATACACAGCCACAGAATCTCATAACCATCTCTGAGTTATTGCCCACACTGCTGCTGCTCATGGATATCTCTCTTGCTGTGCAGTACTGATTTTAATTCTTGGTTTCCCTCTCTATGCAGCCCACCATCCCCCTCTGACAGCAAGCACAATTTAACAAGCATTTGTCAATGCTGAATATTGTCGCGCTGGCATTGGCTTTGGTAGTGCAGTACGGAAAAAGATTTTGGGCAGAATGCGAAAAATGACAGCTGTACAGTTCATAACGAGGTGTAAAAAATTATCAGTGTTGAAAATGTGGCATGTAAATATTGCAAATTTGCGAAGTTACAAGGGTGCATGGGAAATGCGCAACACACGCTTGTAACACAGTAATTTTATGGATGTTCAGCACCAAATTTTCAACATAGGCATTTTAGCACCTCTGCTCATGTACAGTGTCACTGTCTTTTCCTCAAACTGTCCCAAAAAGTGATTTTGCACAGTGACAGCGCTATTCTGCGCCGGATGTGCGAAAACACATTTTGGGCAGGATATGTGAAATGACAGCTGTACTGTTCATCAAGAGGTGTGTAAAAATGCCAATGGTGAAAATCCAGAGTGAAAATATTACAAATGCATGACGTTACGAGCATGCATGCAATCTGCCAATGCACGCTCGTAACACAGTCATTTTATGGAGCAGCGTCACCAAATTTTCAACATAGGCATTTTAGCACCTCTGCTCATGAACAGAGTCACTGTCATTTTCATAATCTTGCCTGAACACTGATTTCCCACAGCGACCGTGCTATTCTGCACCAGAAGTGCGGAAACACATTTCGGCCAGGATGTGAAAAATGACAGCTGTACTGTTCACAAGGAGGTGTACAAAAATGACAGTGTTGAAAATCTGGCATGAAAATATTATGAATTTGCGAAGTTATGAGCCTGCATAACAACTGCGCAACGCACGCTCATAAAACAGACATTTTTTGGATTTTTTCCACCAAATTTGCAACATAGGCTTTTTGAGAGCCCACCTCATGAACAGTGGCACTGTCATCTTGTTAATTGGTCCTAAAAGGTGATTCCACGCAGTGACTGCAAAATCACCTTTTGGGACAAATTAACGATAAGACAGTGCCAGAATTCATGAGGAGAGGTCTCAAAAACCCCATGTTGAAAATTTGGTGTAAAAATTCCCAAAAATGCTCGAGATATGCATTAAAGTTGAAAAACCCCTATTTATTCCATTATACAGCTTACCGGCATTTTCCCAGTTCACGGTTGGCTTTGAAGAATGCAGACGCGTTCCCGGTCCACCGAAAATCATTGCGCCGGACTCCGAAGGTAAGTATGTGGTGAGGGGGGGTGTGGGGTGGCAAGGTGCACAGTGGGTGGGTGCGGGTTGTGGGAGGGGGTTGGAAGAGTGCTTTAGAGGTTAAAAAAAATAAATAAAAGACATTGGGGGACTGTTTTCATTTTAATAGGTGCTTTGGCATGCTGGGGTGGGCTCCCAGCATGCTATCTGAAGTGTGTGTGGTGGATGCTTTGGCTGATGGAGAATGGGCACCCCCATCAGCAAACAAGAAAAGGGGGCCACAGGAGCTGTGGGGATTGGGCACCCTCGGCAAGCAAAACGGGAGGGAATACATTATGCTGATGGGAGTGGGTTCTCATCTGCAAAATTCAAGGGAGGGAGGGATACATGCCGACGGGATTGGGGCCCCATCGGCAAAGAAAACTGTTGGGGTGCATGATGCTGGGGGATTGGGCACGCTTGGCAATCAAAAAGGGGTTACATGATGCCAGCGGGGTTGGGCAACCCCATCAGCACACAATAAGGGGGGGTTGACAGGCAACAGGGGCAGTCACTGCCACCATGTTGCCTGCAAGTAGGGGGAGGCGTGTTATGGTCACGCTGCATGAGAGCTTCACTCTCATTGCAGCAGACCATTTCTGTGATGTCTTCACCTCATTAGCTAGGCAGGGTGTTGGCCCCTGCTGCTGGCTGATTGAGGAATGCGGGACGCACCTACTGGTGTGTGCCCTGCATATGTCCAACAGTGACTGCGCCTCCAAATCTGCACTACTGCAAGATGTTGGCTGCGCAAGCACACCAACATAAAAATGTCTGAGAAGACTCTCTGGATGATTTACAGTTGGCACTTTACTACAAATGAATGGATGTCAGCAATCAGATTGCAACGTGGTTCATGAAAGGTTTGAATCCTGTCAGACAACAGATGCTTGATCCTGAATTAGGTATGATCATCCGATCAGCTTGACAGATGCTGCCCAACACAAGAGAACACCAGACAAAGTACTTTGTTTTGGAGGAATTATTGGCAGGTTTCTGCTAAAGAAACTCCATTATACACCCTCCAATATACACAGATGTGAATAATAATTTTTGACAGGGTGTAAAAATTATGTAAAAGTATAACCAGGGAAAACTATTATTATATACAATGACCTTAGTCATGTTTACGAATGATCTGCACATAAATATGGAGCATGGCTTGCTTACTTGTGCAGTCTTTGTAGACCTGACCAAGGCCTTCAATTTAGCGCACCACTCCCTTCTGAAGAGAAGTCTGAAGCAATCAGCATTAGGATCATCCACACTGAACTGGCTTTCTAGTTATGTATCAGGACATGAACAAGTCCAGTGCCAATTCAGTTTCACCCAGAGTTCCACAGGGGTCCATACTTGGACCTCTGTTATTAACAATTTACCTTCTATCTGTAAAAATGGAAAGATTTTGTAGTACACGGATAATGTGGTTATCTACCTATCCAGTAAGGAAGCTAATTCCCAACATTTACATTTGGAAAGGGAACTGAACAAGATTTCTGGTAATTTTCAACATTTTAGGATTGCACTGTAGAATAAAGAAGAAATTATACAGCAGAATTTAAGCAATATATTTGATTGGGTTACTGCCTGTAGAACGAAGTTAAACATTTCTAAGTGTAAGGTTATGCACTTGGGTAATACCAATCCACAAGAAACATATATGTTGGGGCAACATTTACTTAGTGAGACTACTGATGAAAGAGACTTAGGTATTACTATCTCTAACAACATGGATTTTTCAAATCATATGAATGAATCCATAAATAAGGCTAATAAAGTTCTTTGGTCTATCAAGAGTAATATTACCTCTAAATATCCTAAGGTGTTAATGCCACTGTTCAGGGCATACTGTATGTTAGGCCTCATTTGGAATATGTTTAGCAGCTCTGCTGTCCTTACAAAAAAGCTAACATATACCAACTAGAAAGAGTTCAGCCTAGATTTATTAAACATCTTCAAGGCCTGAGTCAACTTTCCTATGAAGCCAGATTAAGTGAACTTGGTCTATTTTCCTTAGAAACTCATAGGTTACGTGGGGATCTATTGTTTCTGTATGATGTAGCTCAAGACCCTGCTTCAATGGTAGATTTAAGTTTAACATACAAGGAGTAATCTTACAATATTAGAGGTCACCCACTTCAATTAATGAGTCAATCCTTTAATTATATCAAAAGGAAATATTTATCTACTTTAAGAGTGATTAAACCTTGGAATAAATTGCCATTGGATATCATTATAAGTAAAGACAAGGTACAGTTTAAGGCAAGATTAGAGAATTGCTTCCTATCGGGTAATCTATTAATTAATTAAGAAGTACCTCCTATCGGGTAATCGGGTATCTACCCACAAAACATGCCAGGTAGTAAGGTAAACACTGAGGTACAGTGCTCAACAGAGGGCAGGACAGAGGTAAATGGAAAAATAGACAAGGGCAAAAAAAGCAGACATGGGGGAAAAAAGGATAAAGCCAACATTAAATGGAGGGCAATGAGTACCAATGCCTGTAGTCTGGGAAACAAACTTCCTGAGCTAGTAGCCTTGATAGAAGATGAACAATTGGATATTGTGGCAGTCACAGAAACATGGTACACGGAGAACCATGACTGGGATGTCAACCTACCAGGGTACACAGTCTACAGAAGGGACAGGGAGGGGAAAAGAGGAGGTGGAATAGCTCTATACATAAGGGAAGGGATCAAAGCTACAGAACTAAAAAGTAAAAGGGGAGGACAAGAGACACTCTGGGTCACCTTGGAGACAGGGAATGGCATCACAATCCGCAAAGGGGTTGTATACAGACCCCCATCTGAAGGGGAGGAAATGGACAAGAAAATGATAGAGGACATTCTCAAAATGGCTGAAAAAGGGGAGATACTGTTGATGGGGGACCTGAATATGCCAGATGTTAACTGGATGACATGTACTGCAGCCACATTCAAGAGCAGGGCCATTCTCGATGCCCTGCAGGGGGAAGCCTTAGACAGTTAGGTGTTGGAACCCACCGGGAGGGAGCAATACTAGACCTCAGACTCTCAAATGGAGAGAGGATCACAAATTTAGAAGTCAGTAGACATCTGGGAACAAGCGACCACTGCACAGTGTGCTTCACAATAAGCACAACCATGGAGACAAGCCATACAAAAACAAGCATACTGGACTTTAGAAGGGCTGACTTTGGCAAAATGGGTGAATACCTGAGGAATACACTAGCAAATGGCCAAAAAGGAGGGGTGGAAGAACAATGGAGAAAAATCAAAACTGCCATCATAGAGACAACAAGCCTTTGTGTGAAATAAATAAAGAAAACAAAGCGGAGTAAAAACCACTATGGTTCTCAAAAGAGGTGGCAGGGAAGGTTAAGGAAGAAAAAGGCTGCATTCAAAAAGTATAATGAATCACAGAAGGAGCATGACAGAGAACTGTATTAATTAAAGCAGAAAGAAGTGGGGAAGGCAGTCAGAATAGCAAAAGCCCAAACTGAAGAAAAAATAAACAATTCAGTTAAAAAGGGGGATAAAACCTTTTATAGGTACATTAGGGAGCATAGAAAGGTTAAGGGAGGAATAGTGAAGATTAATAAGGGAGAGGGGAGGTGGGCTGAGGGAGACAGTGAAAAGGCAGAGATACTGAATGCATACTTTTGCTCAGTATTCACAAAAGAAGAAGAGGAGGAGTTACCCAAACCAAACAGTAGAAGCACTCTGGGTAGTGGGGTTGACGCCAGTCCATTTACAGAAGAAAGAGTCCTGAAAGAACTCCTAAAACTCAAGGTGGACAAAGCAATGGGGCCTGACAGGATTCACCCCAGAATCCTAAAAGAACTAAGGAGGACCTAGTGACACCACTGACCACACTTTTAACAAATCATGGGAGGATGGGGTGGTACCTGAGGACTGAGGAGGGCAGATGTGATTCCCTTCACAAAAGTGGGAGCAAGGCAGAAGCAGGAAACTACAGACCTGTAAGTTTGAACTCAGTGGTAGGGAAAATGATGGAATCACTTCTGAAAGAAAGAATTGTTGAGTACCTAGAGGCCAGCGGGGCACAGGACCCAAAGCAGCATGGATTTACAGCAGGAAGATCATGTCAGATGAATCTAATAGATTTCTTTGACTGGTTGACCAAAGTGATAGACCAGGGAGGGGCTGTGGATATGGCCTACCTAGACTTTAGTAAGGCATTTGACACAGTCCCGCACAAAAGATTAATAATCAAGTTAGCCAGCCTGGGAGTGGGTCCCAAGGTGGTAGCCTGGGTAGCAAACTGGCTGCAAAACAGGACACAGAAGGTAATAGTGAATGGAACACATTCCGAAGAAAGGGGGGTTACTAGTGGAGTACCTCAGGGCTCAGTACTGGGTCCAGTCCTCTTTAACATCTTTATAGGTGACATTGCAGAGGGTCTGGAGGGAAAGGTATGCCTCTTTGATCTGTAACAGAGTTGATACACAAGGGGGGGGGCTAGAAAGGATGAGAAGGGACTTGGCAAGGTTGGAGGAATGGTCAGACACTTGGCAACTTAGATTCAATGCAAAGAAGTGCAAAGTAATGCACCTGGGAAACAAAAACCCAGGAGAAGAGTACACAATAGCAAGGGAGGTACTAACAACAACAAAAATGGAAAGGGACCTGGGGGTAGTTATATCAGATGATCTAAAGGTGGGTAAGCAATGTGAGAAGTCAGTAAAGAGAGCCAGGGGGATACTGGGATGCATAGGAAGGGGCATCACAAGTAGAAAAAGGGAAGTGGTTATCCCTCTGTACAGACAGTTGGTGAGACCCCATCTGGAGTACTGTGTGCAGTTTTGGAGACCCCATCTACACAAGGACATAGACAGGATGGAAGCAGTCCAGAGGACGGCAACTAAAATGGTGCAGGGTCTGCATCCGAAACCATATGAAGAGATACTGAGAGAGCTTAATATGTATACTCTTGATGCAAGGAGGGACGGGGGGGACATGATAGAAATGTTCAAGTACCTGAAGGGAATCAACAAAGCCCAAGAGGGTAGCATCTTTCAGAAAAAGAGATGTGTAAGAACAAAGGGCACAATTTAAAGATAGAGGTGGGATGGCTCAGGGGTAATGTGAGGAAATTTTTTTTTCACGGAGAGAGTGGTGGATGCATGGAACCACCTTCCTGGTGAGGTTGTTGGGTCTAGAACAGTGGGGGAATTCAAACATGCATGGGACAGACAGGCAATTGTAGTGGGGGTTGGCAGGAAGTAGGCTGTTTGTCAACTAGAATCTGGAGCTTATCCAGTAGGTAGGGAAATGGGCAGACTGGATGGGCCAAGTGGTCCTTATCTGCCATCAAAGTCTATGTTTCTATGTTTCTATTGACTATTATTGATTATGATTAGTATGTGAGCTCTTATGAGGTGTTAAGCCTTCTTGCTCATTTCTCACCTTAGTATGAACCCCTTAGTAAATTGAGACTGTGGATGATTTTAAAGATTTGTGATTAACACTGGACTCATACCAAACACACGAAACACATGCCAAATTAACAACAACACAAACACATAAAATATTGGGGTTACTGCACAGGCTAAAGGACCTGTTAACTGATTTAACCAGAAAAGTCATAGCACAAAATTGCATCATGCCTGTCTTGAACTATTGAAGTGTTGTCTTGGGCAATGCATCAACTAAAATATTAATAAAATGTAAAACTACTATAGAACCCCATTTGCAGTTTTACCCTTAGAGCAAGGACACTGAAACAACATTGTTCCTTATATAATAAAACCAGATGGTTGACTATTGAAGAAAAGGGGTTGTTTATAATGCAGGAATATTTGCTCACATACTTGTCCGTAAGGGAGCTGGGGGTATAATGGAAGGTGTTGTAAACACAAAAGATGTGAAGGTAATGCTAAGATCTCATGAAACAATTTCCCTGTTCATACTATGGTTCAGGACCTGCACTAGACAAATGTATATGGTATATGGCTTGCCAAAAAGTTGGAATACTTTTCCAAATGATGTAAGAAATATTAAAAATCGGGGGCACTTAAGATCCCCATGAAACTATATCTTTATAGAATAGCTGGTTGTAAATGCCTTTCATAAATCCATTGAGACATTTCATTTTGATACTCATATTGCACAGCATTTCGTCTTTGCCCTTTCAATCAGTTGTGTACATCTTTATATGCATATCTTTAGTTACGCTTTTATACTGAATCTTTGTTTATGCTTCATTTTTTATGTTTTTACATATGGGCCTGGATATTCAAAGGAGTTTCACATGGCGCAACAGGGATGTGCCATGTGCAACCCAACAGTGCTCCCCGGTGTGATACTCAAAGGGGCAAGTTGCAATGTGCAACTCCCAATGCACCGGAGCACATTAGTAATGTATGGGGGTGCAACAGCAGGGGGCATGCCCATGCATATCCGGCACATACCGATATTCAGCCCGGGATGTGCGGTGCATATGCTGGCACAGCCCTGCCTTGCGCCACTCAGGGGGGCACAAAGTTGTGCCAGGAAAAAGAAGGAACAAGACCTGGCCACCCACAGGTGGGCCACTGTATTGCAGGGCACAACACAGCAGCCGCCAGCCTTGGGTGGTCACCAGCCTGACCAGAACACCTGCCACAAGCACTGTAATGGACCCTGGCAGTCTAGGGGGTCCCCCCTCCCTCCCATAGCCCTGATCCTGGGTATCAGTATATGTAGCAACCCTGGTGGTCCAGTGGTAACCCCCACCCCACCCGTACCCATGATCACAATGCGTACAGATGTCCATAATCCCTGGTGGTCCAGCGGTTCCCCCCCAGCCCATACCCATGAACACTGCAACCCATATGCATCGCCAGCCCTGGTGGGCTAGTGGCATCCCCCTCCCTCCCATTCCACACAGTCACAGTCCCCTGTCCGATAACAATGTCCCTGGTGGTCCATTGGAACCCCTCTACCCACCACCCTCTGAGGACACCTGCCACCCAGCTTCCCCCTGTCATTGGTGGGTGGCCGCATCCTACCGGGCTGCCTGCGGAATGACAGCTTACAGTACGGTCTGTAAGCCCATTGGTCCACAATGTGGACCAATGGGCTTGCACACTATACTGTACCAGACAGGCATGAATCCATGAATGAAACCATTCACAGATCTGTGCCTGTGTAATACAGTATGGGGTGTGACTGCCAACTGATGACAGGAGGGGGAGAGCTGGATGGCAGGGGTCCTCAGAAGGTGGTGGGAAAGGGGGTTCCGATGGACCACTGGGGACATCGTTATCAGACGGAGGACCATGACTGTGCAGAATGGAAGGGAGGGGGATGCCACTAGCCCACCAGGGCTGGCAATGCCTATGGGTTATGATGTTCATGTGTACGGGCGGGGAGGGGGGAACCACTGGACCACCAGGGATTATGGACATCTGTGCACACTGCGATCATGGGTACGGGCTGGGTGAGGGTTACCACTGGACCACCAGGGTTGCTATGTATACCTATGCCCAGGATCAGGGATATGAGAGGAAGGGGGGACCCACTAGACTGCCAGAGATCCTACTGTTATCAGTGCCTGCTATAGGACTGATGGGGAGGGGGGAGCACTAGACTGTGAGGGCATATGGCTTCTACACTTTGCTGCACTTAAAGTTCCGGGAGGGGGTTGCCCCAGGAATCCTTGGTCCACACTGCAGCCAGGTGCATTTTGCCAGGCTGCCCTGTGCAACGCATGCAAATGGGGCTGTAATGACATGCTAATGGCTCTATTTGCACCTTGCATGCATTATGGCCTCATTTGCATGCCCCAAGCTGAATATCACAGATGATGCACCTAGCACAACAGCACTTTCGCTGGCGCATCCCCCTGCTCCTTTCTGCCACTTGCGCTGGTGGAGTGCCAATGTGCTATGCACAGTGCGTGCACCCTATGTGCCATATCCAATGGTGCTGAGCCATGGTGCAGCACCGTTGAATATCACCTGGTCCATGCCCTGGCACAGCCCAGTTGCGCTGCGCCTAGGCTTGTGCCACTGCCTGGTGCAGTCTGAATATCCAGCCCCCTGTGTATTGTGATTTTGAATTTTATTTTTCAATTTTATTATGTATGTTAGTATTTATTTATTTATGGTTTCCTTGTGATAAGAGCAAATACTAAGGTTCATACTAAGGTTAGGTGCAAGAGCAAGAAGGCAAAAGCCCATGAAGCTCTTATACTAATCCAGTACATAATAGGAGAGGTCATACCCATTACATATAAGACTATCCAATCTATTTTTAAAAATACTTTTAGTTTCACTGATAACAACATTTAGTGGTAGCCTGTTCCAAGGGCCAACAACTCTGACAGTAAGAAAATATTTCACACTAGACTTGACAAAAGGTTTTCTTACCAATTGTAAGGGATGGCCCCTGATGTTATGACCACAGTTTTTAAATTCTAGACCCAGTTCACACAATAAATAAGGGTCTTGAATAATATCATACAGTAACATAAGATCACCACGAAGTCGACGTGTAGATAAGGGCATAAGTTTTAAAATGTCTAATCTGTTCTCATAAGGAACTGCGAATAACCCAGAAACTTTTTTTGTTTATTTTCTTTGAACTCTTTCCAGTAACAGGCATTCAGATTTTTTATAAGGATTCCAAAGCTGTGAGGCATATTCTAAATGTGGTCTAACGTATGCACAAAACAAGGGCAACAATACTTCCTGTTTTCTAAATCTAATATTACGTAATATAGACCAAATCACTTTATTAGATTTGTTAATAATATTGTGTACATGATTATTGTAATTAAAGTTATCTGAAATATTGACACCCAAATCCCTTTCATCAGATGTGGTCTCAAGTAATATGCCATCCAAATAATAGGGACTTTGTAAATTACTAGAACCCAAATGCATTACTTTGCCTTTGGAGATATTCAAATTCATACCCCATTTCTTAACCCATGTTGTGATATGGTCTAGGTCCTTTTGAATGGCGACAACCTGATGATCAGAGGCCCAACGGCCACCTATTTTTGTGTTGTCGGCATATTTAATAGTAAATGAGGAACAGCCATACGTAAGGTCAGCAATAAATGCCTGGAACAGACAAGGGCCCAAGACTGAACCCTGTGGCACCCCACTAGTCACACTACCCCTAGCTGAAATGCTCCCATTAATGGTCACTTGCTGAGAGTGATTATAAAGCCAGCTAATTATCCAATTGACTAGAAACTTGTTTATATTGAGCTTGTGAAGTTTAGTAATTAAGGCCCAATGTGGCATGATGTCAAAAGCCTTACTGAAATCAATATAAATAATATCGCATGGAACATTTCTGTCTAATAATAAGCTGATATGTTCATAGAAACATATTAAATTTGTCAGACAACTTCTACCTTTTTTTGAAGCCATGTTGTTCTGCATCGTGACAATCCAGAACTGGGAAAATTAAATCTTTAATTAAACTCTCTAATAATTTACAAATAGAAGAAGTTAGACTTATAGGCCTATAATTATCCCACTTATTTTTTTGGCCCTTTTTGTAAATAGGGATGACATGGGCTTCTTTCCAGTCATGGGGAACAAAATTGGTGGCCAAAAAAATATTCGAACATCAATTTTAAAGGAACTGTAATGACATCAACTAATAAAAATAATAAATGACCTGCTATATTATCTGGACCAGGACTATATTTTCCTTTCAATGTCAATATTTTATTTCTAATGGTGTCCAAAGAAAATTTAACTGGTGAAACATTGGCGGTGTCTAGTAAGGTATAATCATAAGTTTGATTAGAGGACCCAGAAAAATCTTTACAGAACTTTGCATTAAACAAATCGGCCATTTTTTTAGGCTCATATATTAAAGTGTCACAGTCCAATAATGGACCTACTTGACATGTAGGTTTCCTTAGAGAATTGATATATGAATAAAATTGTTTGCTATTAGATTTGTGGGCGCTACTTATGATGGAAAGGAATTACAGCGAGTACCCATGAGCGACACCACACACAACCCACACAATTCACAGTGAATATCAAAAGGGCGAATGGACAAGCAAAGAAACACACTACCTCCTGTTCCATGTGGGAGGATTCATCCCCCCTGCATCCCCCTATCAATATATAACTACCTCTGAGGCTGCACAAAAGTTACAGTGCTGTGCCATGGTTTACAGAACATAGTCACCATTCTTGCTTCCTCCTACTGTCACTATTATTAGATTCTCCATTAATTCCATGTCGCCATTTTGAGAATCACCCAAGTTACTTTGCTCATATTGATTTGCCCTATTTGCCATATTTCTTCGCTCATATCCCTGGATACCAGACAGCTGCCAACTATGAGTTACAAAATAATAATTCAATTGAGTGGTTTACAGAACATCATACATTATGATACCAAAGGTCAAGATTTTTCCTATTTTGTGATAAACATTCCAAAATTACATGTAAACTAACTGTTCCACTATGTGCTGCCCTTTTAATCAGCTACATCAACTCAAAACGTTCTACTCACGCTTCCCACTGCTGCATGACCATTTCTTTCTTGTAGTCAGTGCTGCTCTGGGAAAGTTTTTATTTTAATTTTTTTTAAGTTGTTCATTATAATATGGGTTGGAAACTTCTTGCTTTTTGGCTAAATAAGTTTAGAGACCTATATGTGAATCCCCCATGACTGTTGAGTTTGAAGACGTTTAGGAATGATATTCAGAATTTGGACAAATCACACACAGAATTCATGAGACAATTCACTCATCCCTGATTGCCATCACAAGCATGTATGACCCCTATACTCACTATAAAACATCAGATAAAGTAGGTCCTAGAAAGGTAAAATTACATTATTTAAAAATGTAATTAATTAATAAACACATAATTATATAATGTTTTCTTTTTCTCTTGGTGAGGTTGTAGAACTTAGGGGGGCAACAACTGTCCCCCTCCCCAGATGATGAGAAGCATCGAGGGAGGACCCAAAGGGAAGTAAACTTTCCTGGGCATAAGCACAAGAAGTCAGGGGTGGGGACAAGGTAGAGGATAAGGTAGTATAAATTAGGGAAATAAGAAAGAAGGAACAAAGGAGATAGGTTAACAGAAAGGGTAACAAACGAAGAGGTGGGTCAGGAGGATCATCAGGGAACAGTACAGGTAGGGCACAGCAAGTAGGGAGAGAGTCAGGTATGAAGAGTCATGTACGTCAATGGAAGGTGTCTGGGAAATACAATTCTGAACCTGGAGGCCATCAGGGCAGAGACTAACCTGGATGTGGTGGCCATAATGGAGTTGTGGTGCACTGACAGCCACAATTGGGGCATGGTCACACCAGGCTACTCTGCATTCAGGAGAGACAGAGAAGGGAGGAGGAGGAGTTGTTCTGTATGTAAGGGAGGGAATCCAGGCCATGGAAGGGTAGGGGCACCTAGAAGAAAAGAAAGGGCAGAAGGTGCTGTGGATTATCCTGGAAAACAGGCTCTGGGACCACTATCTCTACAGGAGTGGAATACAGACCTCCGGCACAGGGAAAGAAGTTGGATTATGCACTTGAGGAAGCCATCATCAGGATGGCAAAAAAGGAGGAGGTGCTGCTAGTTGGTGACTCCAATCTGCCTGATGTGGATTAGAGTCTTCTAACTGTGACCTCAGCAAAAGGCAGGACCATCCTTGACTAGCTTCAAGTGACTTTTCTCAAGAAACAAGTCAATGAACCCACTAGAGATAGGGCAGTGCTGGACCTGGTGGTTACAAACAGGGACAGCATTGCAGATATCACAGTAGGCAGTTCCCTAGGTACCAGTGATCACCATACAGTGTGGTTTAACATTAACACAGGAACAGAGGCAAACCACACAAGGACAAGGGTCCTGGACTTTAGGAGAGTGGATTTTAAAGAAATGGGAGACTGCATCAGAAACTGCTTCATAGGAAGGGATTGCCAAGGAGCAGGTAGAGGTACAGTGGGGAAAAGTAAGGGAGGGTATAATTAAGACAACCCGCCTCTCTGTAAATGAAGTGAGTAAAAACAGAAGGAAAAATACATCGTTATAGTTTTTAAGGGAAGCGGCCAAGGTGGTGAAGGAAAAAAGGATGGCATTCAGTAGGTATAAAGAAATGCGGTGGGAGGAAGACAGAGAGGTGTACAAAGTAAAACAGAGGGAAGCAGGAAAGTCAGTTAGAGGAGCAAAGGCACAGACAGAGGAAAGGTTAGCTGGGGGGAAGGGGGTAGCTAAAGGGGATAAGACTTTCTTCAGGTACATAAGTGATAACATGAGTACAAGGTGGGGAATGGTGAGGATAAGAGGTGGTGGTGGGGGGGGACTTTGCAGAAGACCAAGAAAAACAGACATCCTGAACAGGTGCTGTACTTCTGCTTGTGATTTATTTTGAATAGTATAGATGAGCCTTTTACAAGCTGTACCCAACATGTTTAGGTCCTATTAATTTGTTACTATTGACAATCATTTTTCCAACAGTCAGTCTGCAGTATTTGTGAAGTGCATACATTGTTGTTTTTTTAACTTTCACTAATTTAATGCATATAATGGGGTTATTTAAGCAATAAGACATGACAACTTATGTGTTATCGTGTAATAACATCACTCCTGGGGTGGGTTGAAGCAAGAGGTGAAGCCGATTGCGTCCACCACCCCAGGAGTGATGTTATTACACAATAACACACACCTTGGAGTGACTTATTGCAATTATACAATGGCTTGATGTAATAAAAAACAAAAAATAAAAATAAAAATGTTTTTAGTAGATTTTTAGTGAGGCAGTGTATCTTTGTTTCTGAAAAAAAAAAAAGTAGCTGATAACAATTATCCAAAAAATCAATACAGTGATGTTATTGTGTAATAACATCACTGTCTCAGGCACACATTGACCAATCAGAGTCCAGAAAATTTTCTTGCCGTTGTATAATTTACACTATTGTCACCGTTTGGTGTTCTTGCTAGATGTGCTATAGTGTTCCTGTGACTTTAAAAATGTTGAATAAATTACAGATTGGTACACCATAGCCACACCCCCTGAAGAAGAGTCACGAGTAGACTTGAAGTGCTGGGGTTAGTGCCATGGTATCACCTCTCCGGAGTAATTTTGTTTCAGTTTACAATGTCTTGCTTTATTTGTTTAGTTTATGCTGCAGAGTGCTGCCTATTTGCTTGCCTTTCATAATGGATGGGGTGGGATGGACCACCAGAGTGCAACAGAAACAAAAGAGGGGAGGTGGACACAAGTCTACTTTCAAGAGAAGTTGCCTATGGGGCATTGCAGCTGTGAACATTGACTGGACTATGGGACTAGATGGGATAGACTAAAGGTTGCTAAAGGAACTCAGGGAGGTGCTAACCACTGATGGCCTTATTCAACAGCTCTCTGGAAAGAAGTATGGTTCTGGAGGACTGGGGGAGAGTAGACCTGGACCCACTACATAACAGTGACAGCAGGGAGGAGGCTAGTGACTATAGGCTGGTCAGTTTCACCTCAGAGTGGGGAAATTAATGGAAACCCTGTTAACCCTGTTAAAGGAAAGGTTGGTAGAGTAGCTTAAATCCCAGTGGGTTGCAAGACCTAAAGCAGCATGGATTCATTGGTGGGAGGTCGTATGAGATTAATATGATTGATTTCTTTGACTGGAAGACCATGGAAATAGATCATGGGAGGACAGTGGATATGGCCTATCTGGATTTTAGCAAGGCTTTCAACACTGTGCCACACAGGAGACTGATAGAGAAACTGAGCAGCCTAGGGGTGGGATCAAAAGTCAGATATTGCAATCTATAGTCAAAATCCTCTGACTAGCAGTTCTCTGTGCTGTGAACTAGTGCACTAAAGACTGCAGACAAAGGGCATCAAAAGGAGTCTACCTGAAGTCAGTCATGAGTCAGCTAGTGACTAGCCATGTTGCCGGAACAGCGTATACCCTTACCTTGGTGACTCCTTATTATTCCACTAGGACATCACACTGACTGCAAAGTATACTTTCCTCCAAATGAGATACCTGCAATCTGTTTGTAACATTCTAGTCTGCTGTTCTACTGCAATGTAGCTTTCAGTGGATGGATAATCTCTCATCTCAAGTTACCATTTACTGTATGTATGTTCCCAGCTGCTACAAACAACAAACTAATGTTTGTTTCTTCCACCTGAAACTGCTAATAGCTACCCTGCTGCTAAGCTTTATAACTAATTTTACCAGTTTGCTACACTACTGCTGTGCCTGCTTTTATTTTTGACCCTGGTAACTGCCTATCTGGTGTCCAGTTGCAAAGCTGTGATGTTGCAGCATTATACCACTGCTATGCTTCTCGATTTCCATTTTCAGTATGAATGCCTACCAAGTAGCTTGAACTGGCTGTAAAATTGAATCTAAGCTATGCTCTATCTACAGTCTGCCTTCTTTCTGGTTTTTAAGTTACCCACCAACTGTCTTTCTGGACTTGTGCTTGTTAATATACTATCTGTTGTAAGTGCTGATAATCCTAATTTTTACTGACTGACTCCATAGATGGGATTTGTCTTTCTTAGTTTATTCCACTCAAATTAGTGCTTTATTATACTGAACTATTTCAGGGTCAAAAACTTATTTATTTTTTATTTTACACTTTTTTGGCCAGGAAAGACACACTAAACCAAGGCTTGTTTCCAGCTATGTCCTGGGAGCACAGGGAAATTAAATGACTTACCCATGGCCACACAGTATGCAAGTGGTGGTTGTGGGATTCAAACCCAGATCTCCAGGTTTGCAGCTCAGTGCCCTTAACCACTACACTATCCTGCCTTCCCAATAACTAATCCCCAATAACAAATCTGTATCTGGGTGCCCTATGTGTTTCAGTCTTTCTGTTCTATTCTAACTAAGTGCTAGGTGTTCACCACCACCACAGCCTGGGCCCAGTTGTTACTGCCCTGTTCTACTAAAATGCTTGGTTTGTTGATAGACCCTATCTGGGTCCCCTGATTGTTTAACTCCAAGGTCCTACTATTAACTGTGTCCCTGGCTCTGGACTGCCATCATGCTCTCTGGAATTGTAAGTGCAAGAGTGTTTCTTATATTTCTTTCCACAATGTTGCTGCTTCTGAGCATCACTTCCTCACTTCTCATATGGCAGGCCATCTTGTTCTATCCCCCCCCCCCAAGTAATATTACTACCTACTCTACTGCCTCCAACCCTGGCAACCAATTCCTTCTTTTAAACATGCTCTGCAACTGTGTGCGTGAGTTAACCAAAACATCGCTACTTCACTATCAACGTTTCCTGTCACTGGTGTAGCACCTTAAGGATAAGCTCTAAATGCTCAATAGTACCGCATGCTGTGCTATGCATATAGTTCCCCTATGGCTTGCATTCCTTCACCTCCCACTTGCAGGTAACATTGCTCCAAACCCAGGACCCATGCCTGTTTCCTCCTCAGGTCCACCTGGCTGGACTGATTGTGAAGGAATAAAGTTTGCTCATCAAAATATTCATAGCCTCCTCACTAACAAAGTGGAACTCATAGTCTGGGTCAACAGCTACCAACCCGACATCATCGGCTTAACTGAGACACAACTTAAACCTACCACAAATAACTTGGTTTTCTCCTTCCCTGGTTACAATATTATTAGACTGGACCGCTCATGTGTAAATGTGGTGGCGGCTTACTAGTTTACAATAAATCTCATGTAAATATCTCTATGGTTCTGAATAACTGCTCCGCTGAGACACCTTGAATAGATGCACTCCATGCTCCTCATGGGGAACACCAAGAAAAACCATCTCCTGTGTGTTTACAACCCTTCCATCTGTGACCTTAAAGACCTGTCACAACTGCTTTCTCATGTTAGGAGCTCAGTGGGGTCAAACGTGGTTCTTATTATGGATGACTTTAACCTAAACTGGTTTGGCTCCAGTGGCAACCTCTTTCAAAATATGACCTGTGAAATGGGCCACAGACAGGTCATTGCTGATCCAACCAGGCTGTCTCTGGGGGTCCCATACCCTCATTGGCTAGACCTTGACAAACAGGCCAGATAAAATTCTGCAAGCTGTCCTGGATACCAACCCAGAGCTCTTCCCAGTCTACTGCATTTGGAAATTAAACATTCCTAAAACACCACCCAAAATCATAAAGCCTCAGAGACTACTCAACGTTTGACCCAGGGCTGTTTCTTTCAGACCTGGCTAACACCAACTGATTCTGTATTTACTCCTTCCTCTCCGTCACCACTGCCTTCAGTTCCTTCAGTAAGGCCGTTGTCTCCCTTCATAAGGATCATGCTCCCTTTATCAGAATGAGGGTAAGGAGTGCACCAACAAAACGGTTCCACAGTGCTCTCCTTAAGCTCTTCGCACAGAGAGAGAGAGAAAAGGAGTGGCACCGCTAGAAAGCATCCCAAGCCATGTATAACCTACATGAATATAGACAGCTGCAGAATATTTGCTAGTGTGAAAGCCACACTCCCAAAAGTGCTTTTTGCTGTGAATTCCTATTAGTGTCTTGTGAGGACAAAACGTCATTTTGGTGGAATTCAAGGGCCTGGTGGGAGGTTCCTCCAAGCAGTACCCTGGTGACATATTGGTAGGTGCTGTTGTTAATTGAAGTAATGCTAAGACCACTGCAGATGCCTTCAGTCAGCAATTTACTGATCTTACTGCTTGTACCTCCCTGTTCCCATTATCCAGTGAGGTGGAGTTGTCTGCCTGCTCTAGCCTTATTGATCCCCTCCCACACCATCCCCCTTTTTACATTTGATGCACTTGCATATCAAACATTTTCTGGGTCGAGTACATGGGGATTTCAGGGGGAGTCACTGCCCAACCTATTGCAGTTGAAACTGCAAGGGGCTTAACAGTCTACACTAATCACCACACACTGGGGCCATGACACAACGTGCTGCATGCTGGTCTGTACTTCCAAGAAAAAAGCCACACCAATCAGAGGGGGCTTTGCCAGACAGCAAGCAGCTGATCAGCTGTCAACACCAGTTGATGGCCAAATTAGCTGCGTTGCGGCATTACCAACTGGCACCTCCTGATCCCCACAGCACTCTCTGTTGCTTGTCCTCGCTCCTCTAACCCCCCCCCATGAGACCACCACAGGCTTCCAAATTAGCCACAGTGTGTCATTACCAACTGGTGGCTCCTGCCGCCTGCCGCACTCTCTGTGCCCCCGCTGTACAAGTTTCTCAAATTTGCTGACATTCATCCTTTCTGCCGGCTCACTCCCCCAACTGACATGCATTTCCTGAATCCCCTCACTGACCACACAGTCTGCTGAAATATTTATTAAATACTTCAGCTCAGCTGCCACTATAAGGGGTGGCAACACAATCAGCATGGAGAGAGACAACAGTGGAAAGACTGTGGAGACCAACCATCCTGATGCTCTTTGTCCTGGAGAAAATGTAAGAAAATGTGAGCACGTGTGCTGTAATTGACTCCACATTGAGAGGTGGTGCGGAAGTGTTTGAAAGGGTAGGCGTGTTCAAAGGCAGATGTAAGTGAGTCCCCTATCCCCAAAAGTTACCCCTCAAAAGTTACTTCACAGTTTTGAAATCCTTGTTGGTACTGTCTGTACCAGTTGTAGCGGCATGGTAGCAGTCAGACACCCATCTTGAAGTTGATTGCTGATCATGTCAGTGTGTGGTGTCGCAGTGTGCTGTAAACATCAAGTTGGAAAGCTATACAGTGCGGTACAGTACAAATTATCTATGTACTGTATGTACAGGCAGGCATCTAATTTGATTGATGCAATTATATCTGGTAAGTGTTTTTGTGCTTATGTGTTGAATCAGATGAATAACTGATTCAAGTCAGGAGGCATGTGGCTTGTTGGTAATAACTGAGGTTTCATTGTACTGGGGTTCAGTACAGCGAGTCAGCACTGTAATTATAAGTCTAATTAAATATTCATGACAGTCATAGTTGAAGGTTTTTAGAGACCGGCACCTACTTAAGACACATTTTTTAACACTATTCCTAGTTCAGGCAGAAACCAAGGACCAGACAGGATTCCCAATAAGTGTTCCTTTGTATTCATTTGTTTAAAAATTTATCTTCTTCATGAATTCATATAGGCATAGTTCATTCTCATACCACAGATACTGCAAAATTGCAAAGTCCAAACAGTTTTACTCCATACTGCTCCAAAACCCATCTCGGGAACACTGCCACCTGTCTAGTGACGCATTTCACTCATAAATGCACTTTTTCAAAAGAGCAAATGATGAAAAAGTACATTTCTGCATGAAATGCGTTAGGAGACAGGTGCCAGTATCCCCAAAGTGGGCTTTGGAGTAGTATGGAGTAAAACTGTTAGGACTTTGCAATTTTGCACTATCTGTGGTACAGTATATGAATGGACTATGCCTATATGTATTCATGAAGAAGATAAAAGGTTTTTAGACAAATGAATAAAAAGGAATTTTTATTGGAAATCCTGTCTCGTCCTCAGTTTGTTCCTCGGAATAGTGTTAAAAATGTGCCTTACATAGGTGCCAGTCTCCATTTGACTTTTGTTTAAATATTCATGAGCATAGTGAGGCTCTTGATTGGCTACTGGATCAGTCATGAGTGTCTTAGAAATGACCACTTCAGCTTCCAACCAATGCTGTACGTATGCAAGATCGACATACCCATGCCGCACTGGTTGTGCCATGCCACTAAAAAAGGAAATGTAAGTAAATTTAACTGTAAAATCAAAAGTTGTCATTGAGATTAGACCTACGATTGCAATAACAACCTAGAAGCTGGTTATTTCCTTGGATTAATGATTGGCTGGAGGCAGGTGTTCCTTAGCTGTGCCTTGGGCCACCCGTACCCCCAACAGGTTGTTAATCCTTCAGAAATGACTGGCTTTTCAGTTGTTATTGCCTAAATAAAACAACAAGGTTCAATAATTTTCAAAAAGGACCTGAATTAAAATATATATTTTCAGGTATTTTTTTTTTCAATTTAAACTTTATTAATACGTTTTCCATTATAAAGGGCAGTTACAATGAGAATGAGATGCAATATATCCAATTATAAGGACATAACTACCAACCCTCCCATCCACCCCTCCTCCCTTACAGCAGCAACTACTCCATGAATCCCCTAAGTACCGAGCTCATTCCCTAAGAACCTATAGGGCATTTTAAAATATGACATAATTACGATTGAGCCAATAAAATTAAGCAGTGAAGGGGATCCCATAGTTTGGTATATACTTCCAGTCTGTTGTGAAGACTAGCAATCGCTTTTTCTGTTCAGAGGTTGGCAAGAATTTCGTGCACCCATTCTTGAAAAGTTGGGGTGGACTTGTCTTTCCAGTGACGTAAAATAAGCTTCTCGACAGATAGGGCAATCATAGATATATGAAATTTTCTTACTTTGACCCTGACAGAAGACAGATCCCCCAAAAGGCATATATCAGGCGTAAAATGCTCCTGAAGGCCCAGTAAGGGATCCAGGGAAATCTTGATTGAATCCCATAAGAGGGAAATTTTGGGACAGGACCAAAACATATGAAGAAGTGTTCCTTCTTCCTGCAAACACTTAATACATATATTGGAGTCCAAGAGACCCCATTTCTTTAGTTTTACAAGAGTGCAATATATGTTATGTAATATATGATATTGCATGAGACTCAATCTGTCTTGAGAGACATATTTATGGCAGGATCTCCACAGAGATTGCCACTCCAAATGATACTGAGGAAGAATCAAATTCCAGAATGTTGTGGGTCCGAAAGAGTCTCCATATCTTTTGTGAAACAGAACCTGATATAATTTAGATATAACACCCGAAGATCCAATAAGTGAGGAGACCTCAGGAATCAGGGCTGGGACAGTCTGGGGGGGGGGGGTGTTACCAAAAACTGTTGTGAGTAAGTGCCTTAACTGCATAACTTTGAAATGGGAGGAAACTGGAATGAGAAATTTCTTAATAATATCTCCTACTGACAACCATTGCCCCTCGTCATCCACCAAAGAAAGCATTTTCCCATCTCCCAGTTGGGACAGCCATTTACGGGGAATCTGCTTCTTATTAATAGTGAAGGTGGGGAATTCCAAATAGACTGAGCTAAATCTAACTGAGGGGTATAATGCAAAAATGAACATAATTGTGCATATACCCTTAGTGAAGTACCTACTGTGGGGCATTCCTCAACCATACGCACCTGGGAGATTTTAAGATAAAATAAGGTTAGGGGGTCCAGATTCTTAGATCTGATTATATCTAGTTCAATCCTAAGCCAGACCGGTTGTTCCTTTTCCGGGCCAGGGGATATCCATCTCAAACAATTTGCTAGATGACTGGCCCAGTAGTATATAGCCAGATGGGGAATCCGCAAACCCCCCTCAAATTTTGGAGCTGCTAATTTGTAATAGGCCAAATGGGGATATTTATCTGCCCAGATAAATCTAGTAAATATGCCATGTAATTTTTTAAACCAGAGTAATGGGATAAAAGTGTTGAGAAGAGATAAAGGGTAAAAAATTCTAGGGAAAATATTCACCTTGATTATGTTGATCTGGCCCCATAAAGATATGGGAATTTTGGACCACCTATCGAGGTCATGGATAATAAGCTGTGAGAGGGATTCAAGATTTTCCTTAAACCATGTTAGGGGGTTATGGGATAATTTAATGCCCAAGTATTTAAATGACCTGGGAGTCCAACATAGACCTATGGGACTAATATCATTCTTGAATACCTTATGGTTTAATGGAAAGAATAAGGATTTACTGGCATTCAGTTTGTAATTGGACAGGTCGCTAAATCTTGCTATTTCATTCAATAAGGCTGGTACAGAAGATACCGGATGGGATAGGTGTATCAACAAATCATCCGCATATGCAGTGACTTTAATTTCATGACGCCCAACCCAAATGCCTTGTATAGAGGTATTATTGAGAATATTTTGGATGAGAGGTTCCAGATATAAATTAAATAACAGAGGAGATAAGGGGCAACCCTGTCTACTCCCTGAATGGAGTGGGAAGGATTTGGAGAAAGCCCCATTCCCAGAAATCTTTGCTGTAGGGGTTTTATATAATGCAGCAATCCATGATATAAATACAGGAGGAAATTGAAAAGCTTCCAAAACTCTGAACAAAAAATTCCAACTCACACGATCAAACGCCTTCTCGGCATCCAGGGAGACCAGATCTGCAGGGAACTCAGCATCCCTGGTAACCGAAAAGACATGAGATAGTGTACGCAAATGATCAGCTGATGAGCGCCCTTTCATAAATCCTACCTGGTTCGTACCTATTAACTCAGGGAGAACTACAGTTAACCTATTGACTAGAATCTTTGACAGAATTTTTATATCTTGGCTTAAAAGAGATATAGGTCTGTAGCTTTGAACAAGCTCAGGATCCTTATCTGGTTTAGGGAGAAGTACAATCAAGGCCTAAAAGAGATGAGGATCTACCTCTGCCCCAGTTAAAATATATTGGAATAATCGCTTAAGTACTGGTAGTAAAAGATCCCGAAACACTTTGTAAAATAGGGAGGAGAATCCATCAGGACCTGGGGCTTTATCTGAGGGTAATCCACTAATAACCTCAGCAATTTCCTCTTGTGATATGGGAGAGACCAAAAAACCCTTGTGTTGTACTGAAAGGGAGGGTAAATGGGAATCCCTCAGATAATTCTCTGTGCTCCCAGGGCAGGGAGGGTACTCCACATCTCTGTGCAGCATTTCATAGTATAGGGAAAATTCTTGTACTATCTCGGTAGGAGATATTTTCAGAGATCCATCAGTCATTGCCCTAATTGGAGGGATGAATCTCGCAGATTCTTGTTGCTTAATACGCAGTGCCAATAGGCGCCCCGCCTTCTCTCCCTGATCTGTGTAACTGGCTCTAGTACGAATAATAGCTAGTTATGCTTTTTCCTGAAGTAACTCTAAATATCTGTCTCTCAGCACTAAGAGCTTCCTCTTGTCTTCCTCTGGGGCAGTAACCGGAATATTAATTTCGAGTGACCGAATTTGGGACAATAATGATAATAGCTCTTTCTCCATTGTCCTTTTCCTACTCACCACCATACTAATAAGGATCCCTCTCATGTAGGCCTTAAAGGCCCCGCATAAAATATCTGGTTTTGCACTGTCTAAGGGGTTGGATAAGAAAAAGACCTTAATTTGCTCCCTTATGAGCTTGCAATACTTAGAATCTTTAAGAAGTTGTTCATTAAGTTTCCATCTTGTTTCCCTATTTGGTAAATTAAGGAATGCCAATTTGCATAACACCAGTGAATGATCAGAGATAGGGCCAGGTTGGATCGAAGAAGTCTTGACCCCCGGTAGGAAAGTCTGAGAAATAAGAATGTAGTCAATGCGGGACTGTGAGCCATGTGCCATTGTCCTGAAAGTGAACTCCCTAGAATCCAGAAATAGGACGCGCCAGACATCACAGAGCCTGCATTGATCCAATAAGTCCCTAAAGGCCTTCTGTCCTGAAGAAACCACTCCCGGTCCACTACCTGACCTGTCGAGATTAGAATCTACAACTTGATTAAAGTCGCCTCCCAAAATAATCCTGATGGGAAGCAAAGGCAGGATAATGTTTATGAGTCTCATAAAAAACCCTGGATCGTCCATATTAGGACCATATATACTGCCAAGTAAAGTGGGACTGACCAGAGAGTGCCTTTAACTAGGATAAACCTACCCTCGGGATCTTTGATGACTTGTGTAGAAACAAAGGGAATATCCCTATTAATACTAAGCATGACCCCACAACTATTATTAGAACCCTGAGCGTCATAAACCAGCCCCACCTGCTGTCTCTTTAACTGTAAAGCTTCCGCTTCTGATAAATGGGATTCCTGCAGGAAAGTTATCTGAGAACGTAATAGGCTTAAATGTTTGAGAACCTGATATTGTTTGGGTTTTTTTTCCTGATCCCCTTAACATTCCAAGTAGCAAAAGTCACTTCCTTGGCCACCTAATAATATTTGTTAAATTTAGTAGGTTCAGCCCTCAGGATTTATAATTGTAACCAAACCCCAAAAGTTGCTGCTGTAAGACCTCCCTCCACCCCAACCCCCACAATTAACCCATTTTTATCCCCCCATCGACCCCCTTCCCCCAACAAGACCCCACCTACCGCCCCCTACCTGACCCCCAAACTGTCACAAGCAACGTTTAGCACAGTACTGGGTCTTTTCCTCCATCTCCCGCCTCCCAATAATGCACCTCTGCCAATGACAGACCACTTATATCCTGAGGTGCATGTTTAAATTGCAAACGAGGTTAGCTAACCCTTAATACCTAGAGAGTGGTCCTGGGCTTCCAATGCATGTATGCGCATAAATGTTAACCTGATAGTAAAAGGGAGAATAAAATAAACTGCCAAATTCGTGACTATAACAGGTAACCTCAAAAACCTGAGTGAAAATTAGGGGTTACCTTGTTCCAAGAAGGAACTATACAAAAACCAGAGCCAGAGGGAAAAACTGATGAAGGGGAACAGCCCCAACCTCGAACTGAGAAAAGAGAGTGAGACAAATGTTGAAAACAAGACCCTAAAGTGAGAAAACTGAGAAACATGTCTTCCCTGAGACTGCCAGCCCTTAATTCCAAATAATGCCCCTTGAAAAAATTGGAGCGATGAAAAGACTGGAAGAGATCCTTCTCGAATTAAGAGCCACACGGGCGTGTATTACTTAGGCGTGCTATGTCCTCTTGTGACCATCACCCGAGCCTGACAGGGTATGTATGAATAGCAATGAAAGCCCGAGACCGCTCTATTACCCAACAAACTGTAACATGAACACTAATCCTAGAAGCAACAGCCCAAACATTCCCCCTGTATGCAACCCCCCAAAACTGAATAGAATAGAATCCAAACTATATTTCCAGATAGGCCATGCCCAAGACCCTAAAAGTCTTCACCCTAAGCCGAAATTAACATTAAGAAGTTAGGGCTTGAGAGATTGTTAGCGGTTAGGCCATGCACAAAATAGCCCAGTCCAGATGAGAGAACGAATACATCCAAATACAGCTCGTTGAAATTGTCTCCTCCAAGAGAAAGAAAAACAGTTCCAATAAACGGCTCTCAGCAACTCCTGACACTCTAGCAAGACCTCTCAGGGCTCTCAGAACAAGTCCGGTAGCATGGATTTAAGGCTTGACAGGGCAAGTTCAGGATCATCATAATTAAACCAGGATTCGTTTACTGAGACTTGTAGCCTGGCTGGATACCCCATCCTAAATTTCAAACCTGCTGCGATGATCTTAGATATGATAGGATGAAACGCTTTCCACTTCAGATGAACCGATCCAGGGAGATCCTGCGCAATTCTCAGCTTTGCATTCTCCCAGCGAACCTCTTGTAGCGCTCTCACTTTCTGCAAAAAATGCTGCTTTTCCAAGTAATTCAAAAAGCGGCAAATAATAGGATGGGGGGAGCATCTGGAGAAGGCTTTGGTCTCAGAGACCTATGAGCTCGCTCTATAATGTATACTGGGCTGAAGGGAGAGGGACCAGCAACCCATTCCACCAGCTTCTGTGTAAATGCTACAGCATGTTGGCCCTCTTCACCCTCTGGTAGCCCTAGTATTACGATGTTATTTCTTCGGCTACGGCCCTCCAAATCTTCGAGTTTAGCCTCTAGACGAGACAACTTCTGTCTCGTAGACACCAATTCAGGATCCAAACTTTCCAGCTTCCTCTCCATCGAGACTATTCTAGCTGTATTGTCAGAAACCAATAACGAGACTTCATCCAATTTTCTTGAGAGAGTTTTCAGAACGATCGCCATATCTTTCATCTCTTCACGAAAAGGTTTAAACTCTTCTAAGAACCTATTAAGCGTTAAAGGTTCTTGTTCCCCAGCTTGACACGTAGGATCAGGCTTGTCTGGCCCACTTGAGGCCCGGGATTTCTTTGGGGCCTTTTCAGGAGTAGCGGGGGGGGGGGTGTTTCTTCGGGGCTTTCTTCATGTAAGCCTCCATCTACCAATCTAACACCCAAAACAGGCTCACGAGATGTTTAGACAGTAGAAGAATTCACAGGCAGAGGAATTAGAGAAGATTAAACATCTAAAAAAGACTATTTAATAATCGGGAGGCAGGAGCTTAGCGGAGGAGCTTCTACTCAGCACTCTGCATCACGTGATCCTTCCATTTTCAGGTATTTTTAAAAAACCTCCACTGAAGAGCTGCTTCCGAGGTCCAAGAGCAAAGGGTTTTACAGCACTTTTTTTTGTTTTAAGAGCAATACACTAGATCTTTAAATACCAAATAACAACAATTAAGAATGTGAAGAGTTAATTATTCATGAGAACAGAGACACAGCGGGCAGTACCAAAACATGGTGAGCATAAAGTGATGACTGATCAGAAGAAATAATGAACTACAGTGTGAACAGTATACTATAAGAAAGAAATGGTGCAGTAGAAAAGGATACGTGGTATCGAAGCTTTATACTATAGGTAAGAGATAGCTTAAAAGCTTGAGATGAAGGATTGCTAGACAGAAAGACCAAAACGTTATTTGTTAAAGCTGAGGATACAAAGGCTATACAAATAAAACTAGGGCTTTATTAATGACCTCCATATATTAATGGTATAATGGAAACATAGAAACATAGAATTTGATGGTGGATAAGGATCACTTGGCCCATCTAATCTGCTCATTTTTTCCTACCCACAGTTTCACCCCAGACTCTACTTGATATCTGGTTCTCTCCCCATCTCTTTCATTTCCAGTTACATTCCCTTGTGTTTATCATGTGCATTCTTGAATACCACCACTATTTTCTCCCCAATCACCTCCACTGGAAGACTGGCTCCGGAACCCACCACTCTTTCTGTGAAGAAGTACTTCCTCACATCTCTCCTGAATCTATAACCCCCGCTTCTTTACCTGTCCCCTTGTTCTTGGGCACCTTTTTATCTGAAAAAAAATATTTCCCCCCTGTACATTTGTCACTCCTGTGAGGTACTTAAAGGTCTCTATCATAGCCCCTCTCTCCAGCTTCTCTTCCAGGGTGTATACATTGAGGTCCTTTAGTCTCTCCTCGTAGGCCTTTTGATGGAGACACTGTATCTTTTTTCTTGCCTTACTCTGAACTGCCTCCACTCTGTCTATGTCCTTCTGGAGCTGTGGTTTCCAGAAATAGACACAATATTCTATGTGGGGTCTTACCAGTGATCTATACAGAGGCAACACTAACTCACGTTTTCTGCTGGTGATACTCCTTCCTGTGCACCCCAGCCCAGCATCCCACTAGGCCTCCCAATGGCCCTGTTGCACTGCTTGGCCACCTTTATGTCTCCAGGTATAATTACCACCACGTCACGTTCCTGTTTGATGGTCTTCAATACCTCACCACCTATTTTGTGCTCCGCCCCTGGGTTTCTGTGCCCTAAGGACATGATTTTGCACTTTTTCACATTGAAATCCAGTTGCCGCACCCTTGACCACTCCCTGAGTTTTCTCAGGTCTCTGCTCATTCTTTCTACCCTCAGGAGTGCCCACCCTATTACATATTTTGGTGTCATTCACAAAGAGGCAGACCTTCCCTTCCAGCTCCTCTGTGATATCACCTATAAACACATTAATAAGGACAGGTCCCAGCACTGATTCTTGACGCACCCCACTGGTCACCCTCCCTTCCTCAGAGTGAACTTATTTCATCACCACTCTGTCATCTGTCACCTTACCAATTTCTTATCCAGTTTTCCACCTTTGTGCCCACTTCTAAGCTGCCCATTTTGCTTATGAGTCCCTATGTGGAATGGTGTCAAAAGCCTTACTGAAATCTAGGTTGGCCATGTCCACCCTTATCTAATTCCCTCATCACCCAGTCAAAAAAAATCTATCAGATTCATTTGACATGACCCCTTCTTGAATCCATGCTGCCTCGGGTCTTGTAACCTGCTGTATTCAAGATATTCCACATTCCTTTCCTTAACCAGGGATTCCATTAACTTTTACACCACCAATGTCAGGCTGACTGGTCTATAGTGGCCAGCCTCCTCCCTGTTACCATTCTTGTGAAGTGGGACTACATCTGCCCTCCTCTAGTCTTCCAGAATCACACCTGTTTTCAGGAAGCTGTTAAAAAAGACTGTCACGGGTGCAGCCAGTACCTCCTAAAGCTCACTCAGTACCCTTGGATGCACTCCATCTGGCCCCATTGCTTTGTCCACTTTCAGACTAGTGAGTCACTTCAAAACTTTCTCCTCCAAAAACGGACTACTGTCAACCTCCCTCCCTCCAAAGCTTGTGTTACTTTTTAGTGGCCCATCTCCTTTTCCTTTCTCTCTGAATGCTGAACAAAAGTATTTGTTCAGGATGTTTCCTTTTCCTGGTCCCCTCTTCACAGTACCCCCTTCTCTTCTTAATCTTGCAATCCCTTCCCTGGTTTTCCTCTTTTCACTTACATACCTAATAAATGTCTTGTCCTCTTTCATTATAGCCTGGGCTATTCTCTACTCAGTTTGCACCTTCATGCTCCTTACTGCTTTCTCTCCTTCCCTCTGTTTTCCCTGGAACTCCTCCTTATCCTTCTCCCTCTGCATTTCTGTATACCATCTGAATGTTACCGTTTTAGTATTTACCTATTTAGCAACCTCCTTTGAGAACCATAGTGGTCTCTTTTTTTTTCCTCTGGCTTTTTGCTCCTGCTTGATGGAGAGGTTTCTTGCCTTCACTATGCCCCCGTTTAGCTTCATCTACTGTTCCTCCACCCCACCAAGGTCATCCCCCCCCACCAGGTCATCCTCGAGGCAGTCACCCATCTTTTTAAAATTTGCCCTTCTGAAGTCCAGGACCCTCACCCTTGTGTTGTTCCATTCCATAACTATTCTTATATTGAACCACATTGTATGGTGATCACAGGTCCCCACGTGACCTCCCACCTTGATGTCTGCAACACTGATCTTGTTAGCAAGTACCATGTCCAGTATTGCCCCATCATAAGTGGGTTTTCTGAGTAGTTGCCTGAAGAACTCCTCCTGCAGGGAGTTCAAGATATCCCTGCTTCTTGCTGAAGCTGCAGATGGGAGGCTCCAGTCTATATCCAGCAGATTGGAATCCTCCACCAGAAGCACCTCCCCCTTTTCTGACATCTTACCAATGGCTTCCACCAGTACCCTATCTAATTCCTCCCACTGTGCTGGAGGTCTGTAGGTCATACCACTGCAAACAGTGTAGAACAGAGCTAAATGGGAAGATTGATGGGGTTGCTATAAAGGGGAACACAGTGATCATGTGGGATTTTATTTATAGAAACATTACATTTCAAATAAGTGCTGCAGAAGGAAGAGACACATTTCATAAATAAAGTTCATGATTGCAACCATACTCAATACATTTAGGAGAGTGCCAGGGATGGGACCCTACTAGAATTAATTTTAAGCGACCTGTCAATTTATTACTGCAAAGTGCAGATAGGTTAGTGCCATTTCATTCATAATAAAGAAATGACACTAACTGCTCACTGCCCCCTCCTTCCAAATGTGTGCATCATATATTTCTGTGTAATGGAATGGAAGCACTTCAGTTTTGGGAGAGGAGGTGCTCTAGGCTAGTCAGTGAGTGACTACCACTTCATCCCAAGTAGTGGACTGGTGGTCAGAAGTGGTGACCAATCTACTTATTGGTGTTCTGGAAGCCTGTGAGAGCAGGCTGTGGAGGAGGGGATTACACTCAGACTGTGTTTGCTACTGGCATAGTGCAACGAGTCAACAGGGAAGGGGGAACCTACTAGCTAACCTGATTGTAACTGCTATTGCCCCAGCTCCCCAATTCCTGGATAGGGGCAATGGGGGAGGATCATAAAATGCTTTGTTGAGGTCTGTGTGGGTTGGGCTAAGAAGGTGGTACTGCTTACAGTGATGGTGTCTGCTCCTGGAGCTGCTAATGTGTAGTTTTTTTTTTTAATTTGAGTATGTGAGGGTTGAGTTGGAGAGAAAGTTCAACATTAGCAGATTCGACTGGTTCAAATTAATTGAACCAGTGGAACCAAAGTATGAGTTTGGCCATGGAGGTTTGTTGGAGTCCAAGAGAATCATTGTGGCAAACTCTTAGTTATTAATTTCTCTGGTGAAACAGAACTTTCTGCCCTAATATCATTTGCTTTAGATGATGAACATTAGGGTGCCAAGTAGGTTTCCCTGAAGCACCCCATTGATCAATGTGATCCCATTACGATTTCAGCTGTTAAATCTGACAAATAGCTGTCTTTCTTCAGGCCTGAGCTATCACAGCAAGACAAGGTGCATTCCCTGCTCCTTAGATTGTTATGCTAGAATACTGGTTACTTGGTTACTTTACTCATATACCTTGCTGAAGTCCTTTTTTTTGTTTCAGTGCCCCCCATCCTTGGGCCTGCTCCACCCCACAGCCCCCATGCCCAGGTCTGCCCTCCTGGGCGAGGCCACCGGGGGGGCTCACCCTCCCAATGTACACTGTTGGCAAGCCCAAGCTTGCCCCCGGGTTGGGGCCACAGGAGTGGGACCCCCCGGCAGATGTCGGAGGCAGTGGGTGGCGGGCAGAGCAGGTCATCATGCAGCTGGGTTTTTGCTGCTTTTGCTCCCTTGGCAGTGGGGACATGCAATGACATCCGGAGTCTGCTCCACCCTCCCTAACACAATGGCACCACTCACAGCAGTGTCTCCAGACTCCACCAGGGGTCTGTAAAATGCCAGACACTCTTTCCCTCCATCCCCCCAGAGAAGGAGAGCAGTCCCGGGGGTGTTCGATCCTTCTCCCCCGGCTGACCCTCTCTCTGACTCCCGGGTCCATTCCCACACCCGGATCATTGGCATCGCAAGTGGAAATCTAACCGCTTTGCTGGCAGGCCGGCCCAGCTTGCTGAAGTCCTCCATCAAGAATCATATTCATTGTCTAATGACTGCATTTGTAATCTCTCAGGTCATACCTGAAAACAGGCATTTGATTGTCTGATGTATTTTTTATTTATTTCAGATTCAGATTAAATAAAGCCAAAGGCTCTTTTACAGAGGTTCCAAGTCCAAGAGCACAAAACATTACAATACAATACAATACAGAGGATAACATAAGACACATAGTGTACAATAATCACGGTAAAACATAGGCTTGGTAGTTGCAGAAAGTGCAGATAAATTAAAACAACAGCATCAACATTTGATACCATGGTCTTTTTGATTCAATTTATGGTATTGTTGCTAAGTGCAGTGCAGCGTGGTGGTAGCCGCCAGAGGAGGCTTTGTCAGAGTAGGAGGGAAGGAAAGGGACTGGGAAAGGTGGAGTAGTTATAGGAAGGGGGGAG
Source organism: Neoceratodus forsteri (assembly GCA_016271365.2). Lineage (NCBI taxonomy): Eukaryota > Metazoa > Chordata > Ceratodontiformes > Ceratodontidae > Neoceratodus > Neoceratodus forsteri. The sequence goes on along the minus strand of CM057449.1, from coordinate 1,589,674,677 downwards.
GGGTTCCTTGGGTGAGCAGAGATTACGTGCTCTTAGGACTGGCACTCACAGTGGTTTCTATTCAAGCCAGGAATCATTGTTTGTGCCCCTTATCTATTCAACCCAGGAATCAAAGGTGCATTATACCTGTGTCCATGGTTTGGTAGGTAGCATTCTCACCTTTGGGGTCACAAGACTGGATGGTGGCTGAGTTTTAGCTCCATGTCAGGATCTGGGGCTAATGCCCGTTACTGACCATGTAGTGTACCATTAGGGGGCACTAGACTATTGTGAGGCCATCCTTCATATGAAACATTAAACCATGCTCCCTTCTGCTCATTTCTCATGGCTGTCCAGTTTACAAATAAAGATTCTGTAGCAGTTATCATAATAGCTGAGGATTTTCAGCATTGCCCTGGTCAACATTCTCTCTGCCAATGAAACTGCTCCCCATGTAAACCACCCCCAAAAAGTACCTGGAATGAGCCATCATAGTTCAATCTGCATTTCCTGTTCACACATTAATAAATAAAAACATAATAAACAAAGATTCACCATGCCAATTAAACAGGTCCATGTATCCCATCCCCAGGATGTACCTGGAAGCAGATGTCACAGCTCAATGTGACTTTTCTTTTCACAGATTGCAAATAACTGACTAACTACAGTAAATAATAAACAAACATTGCCCCTGTCAATAAAACAGACCCATATGCCCCACCTTCGGGAGGCACCTGATACGAGGGATCACAGCTCAGTATGCATTTCCTGGTCAAAAATTGCAAATAAATAAATTAATGAACATCCTCTTGCCCAGCTAAACACTTTCAAACTAAACAGATGTATTGCTCTTATGGTGTTGATGATGCTGGAATGGAAGACTGTTCTTCTGACCTGCTCCTGAACCTGCTAAAGGAAGGAATGTGATCTGACTCCATTAAAGAGGAGTTATGGAGGAGATGCCTGACTGCACATTTGAGGCAAGTCACTTATTTAAAGCCGAGATTTCTTTTTTTTTTTTTGCCTCAGAAATCTTCGTCCTTATCCACTCAGTAGAAAACATGTCTTTTGACATGAGTTTCAAATCTCCTACAGGCCATGATGATTTTGAAAGAAATATGCAGGACTGAAGAGTACTTCAGTATGAATGCCTTTTTTTGTTGTCCACTTAACAAAGCCTGTTTTAAAGAAAGTCACTATCTTGTTTGAAAATGAAGGTCTGAACATTGATGATATCATGTGCAGGCTCAAACAGAGGTGCACAGTCTTAGCAATCCTGGATCTCATCATATATTCTGAGTATATTTGGGCAGGAGTTTGGAAGATCAAGGTCTAACACACTCAGAAACAGGCATAAAAAAATTCTCCCTTTGAGTCCCTTTGCTAGGTGCAGCCAGGGCCAGCCTTAAGGATAGGCAAACTAGGCGGTCGCCTAGGGCACCATGTAGCAGGGGGCGCCAATGACCCTAATGACCGAACAGTTAAATATATATATTTTTGTTTACCTTTTTTTTTCCTGAGCACAGACAACGGCAATTTTTAAAAGTTATCAAATGTGATGTGTTTCAGGAGGGAGGGGGGCAGCATGTCTGTGTATGTTATGACGTCTGTCAGTCCCCTCTCCGCTGTGCAACATGACCAAATCCGAAATCCAGCGAGCATGGCATGAAGCTGAGAACTCAGCCACCCACAACAGAACAGCCAGCCAATTAAATTCACAGACTGCAGTCAGAGAGGCAGAACGAGCGGGCAGCAGTCACGTCCGTTGATGACCCCGTAGCCATCGCCCCTCCCTATTAGAGTGCGTCAGACACTCATGCCGCCAGAAACCCACCCATTGTGCTTGTGTGCACTGATTCCTCCTCAGCGCACTGGCGGACTGGGATCCTCAATTGATGATGATTGTCGATGTGTCGTGTGGAGCATTTGTCGGACAGTCAGTTAAGTTGGACAGTCGGACCCATGTAATTATGTCCAGGGCAAAGCCAGGCCAGCAGCCACAACCAGGAAGGCTCATCCAATCCACCACATTGTCGATGCCCAGAACTGGAGGAGGAGGAGAGGATTAATCCATGACTGGAGCTAATGGTTAGGTTCTTTCCATTTTTTTTTCCTCCAAGGTGTTTAACTGTATAGATTGAGTAAAGGAGGGTGAGGGCTCTCTCATCCTGCAGACAGTGCTTAAGCCTGGCTATTGGACATGGACAGAGGTAACCTGTAGGAGGATGTGCAAGATAAGGGTGGTGAGCATAAGCACCAGCATTTTGGTTCAGTGAGTGGGTGTGGCAGTGAGGCAAGTGCTGCGTGTCTGGTTGAGGGCCACCCAAATGGGAGAGACTGCAGAGTTAGCCTTTGCACCTAATGATAGGAAAGGGAGAAGTGGGTTGCACCCAGGTGTAGCAAGTGCCAGAGGGAGGATGAATGTGGGCTTCAACCTGGGGGAAGGGTATTCAACTAGAGTCTAATCTGTGCGGACAAAACACTGGACCACCACTGACTGCTTTTACATATGTCAATGGGTGATCAGGGGAGGCAAGAGGAGCTATTGGACACCAGGGATAAATATGATAGAATAGGTGACCAGGGGTGGGGTTGCCATTAGACACAAGGGAAATCATCACACAAAATGGAATGGGTTATCAAGAGTGGGGGGGGGGGTGTGACTATACACCAGGGGTGGTTGGGGTGAGATGAAGACTGAAAAAGAAAAATGGGGGTTCGCCACTGGCAAGTTCGCATAGGGGTGCCATGTACCCTAAGGCCGGTCCTGGGTGCAGCATCTTTGAATCCATCCAGCATGGTAGTAAAGATATTTTGATGATTCAGAGATGAGACAGTGATAAGGAACCTCTTTTTAGATGGAGCCATTTCCTTTCCAACTGGCCTGTAACACCAAAGCCAGCCAATTGTTTTGTCCTACAGGGAGTGTTTAACTCCATTTCCCTCTCATACACTTGCAGGACCATCTTCTACTCCATGAGCTGTAGCAGCATAATGACCTGTGCCAGGATTTGTACCATTGCATACCAGCACATCATCCTGGATCAGCATTACTGAAGTGATTTCCCATCTCTAGTCTTGCTGCTGCATACCTCATCAGATTCAGTTTTGAAGGCAGCATCGCCATTCATCTACTTATGGGTGCCACCATAGTAGGCAAGCAGTGAGGACTAGGGTTATATGCAACAATGGTTAGTAGATGAGGAACACCAATGCCTTGTTACCAGAATTGGCAGGTAGGAACAGAATGAAGAAACGAAGCTCTGCTTAGTTAGAAGTAGAAACAGAAAAAAAAATATTATCATAGAATTGTGAGTGGTCACTCAATATTTTACTTAAATGAATTCAGCAGCAGCTACATAAGAGTTCTGACAGAGGTCATGAGTGAGTTGCCTTAACAAAAATGTTGCCATTAGACAGACCATTTGAAAAGGGGTTCTCTAGAAGATCCTTTGCAAAGGGACTTTTAAAGTGAATGCTTATATTCTGATTTGAGGACCAACCATGCATTTTATTTTGGGGCAGAATGGTTTGGGGGTCTGAATGCCTACAGCCTCAAGCTGATCCCGTAAATATACACACTGGAAAGTGCAAGCATTCCCCAGTTGCTAACTACAGTACATAGCAGATGTTTCTTAAGGGCCTACAATGGTATTTAGGTACTGGTACATGCACCAACTGGAGGAATAATTAGTTAAACAGCAGCTCATCATAAATTGTGGCACTGGTACCCTAGGGTTCCAGATCATGGTACTCCCCACCAGTGTGACATTTGTTCCAAACTACATGCCATGGGCCTCTTCACACATGCTGTCCCTTAGTACAGGCATTACCTGCTAAACCATAGCCAAGTAGTAAGGTTCAACAGGATAATCTCAGAGTTAGTCCTTGTTAAGCTTGGATTCCCCAGGGCTCGATTCTTGTGCCTATTCTTTTCTCATTGTTTATTAACAACCTCCCTCCTGTTATTTCTTACAACAACACACTGTATGCTGATGACCTGATGCTCCTTTACAGCTCAATCAGCAAAAGCCTAATCAACTTCCACCTTAAAGGTGACTTCCAGAAACTGGAATCTTGACTTGTCAAAAACAAGCTGATAATGAATGCAAAGAAGACTCAAGTCATGCTGTTTCAGTCCCCTGCCAAACTAAGAGACTGTCCCACCCCCATCCATCAGGTGTAATGATGGGAACCCACTGAAGGTGTCACCATCTTTTGAATACCTTGGTGTTACACTAGATCTGCATCTTGAGTTTGCCTTCCATATCCTCAATATTTATATGTCAGTAAATGCTAAGCTTGGTTTGGCATATTGGGTAAAACACTGCCTTATGCCCAATGGCCATTTAGTCATCATTAGGGGAGTCTTACTTCCATCCCTCAACTATGGGCTTGTGTCTTTTAGTAATATCTCCAAATCTCTGCTTTCCAAGTGGGAGACCACCTACAATAACATGTGAAGTTCTGCTCTGTCATTGAATCATGTGACTTATCACTGTGACCTCTACAGCTACCTGGGTTGGTGGTCTCCCTCAAATAATCACCTATTTTCCATAGGCTGCTTCACTGGTAAAACAATTAGGACAGGTACCCATGCCTCCATTGCAGCTCTGCTCAATTTCTCACACCTGTCCTATCTCCTATGATCAAATGATAAACCCTTTTCATTGTCCCCATAACATCCACCCTTATGTTGGACCAGGCCTTTAGTGCTACTGCGCCCAGACTATGGAACAACATGCTGCTCTCAGTCTGTTGCTTCTCCTCCCACTCTTGATTTAGAACATCCCTCTGGACTCAACTTAAGGCAACCTCTAGATGTATCTGCACATGTTGTCCATGTAGTTACTTATGTCACCTGCCTCAGGCTGTTACCTTTAGCATTATCATCGCTGGACCAGCTAATACACATGTACTCTTGTTTAATTGTGCTTAAGTTTTGTACATCTTGCCTGCCATACTTAATTTATGTTTTTTCGATAGGCAGGCATGTTTCTCACCTGCTCTGTATTTTTGTAATCTGCATTATGGTCTCAGTCATGTTCCTTGACCATGTACATTATGTACCATGTACAAACCTCACCATGTTTCAAATAAGCTTGCACAGCATTTAATCATTAGCTGCAACTGAGTTACAGTATTCCCATTCTGTAGTGTGCCCTTTTTTTGTTAATGCAGATCCCTACCGCTGCTGTCTGGCACTGTGGTCAAGAAAGAAAACCTTCTCTCAAACCCCCTGCACAAATCCAGTCTGCATTTTCTAGAGGGGGTACCCTTGTTTACTGCTGTGGTTTTTGTTGTATGCCACTCTGCAGCTAGCTATTGCTTTCAGGATCCAAGGCCACACACTGCCATGGAAGCCACGTTACACTCTCAAGTTGCAGCTTCCCCCAAGAACACTGCTGGCTACAATCTCTCGCCACATACACAGTTAACTACCTCAGGGACACACCAAGCAAAGCCATGTGCTGTACATGGGGAGGGAAGGCTTGTGTAGCTGCTGTGTTTTTGTTGGGAGTCGAGACTATGGGCAGGCAGCCAGGAGAAAAAAATGAGGAGGGGGAGGCTACGTGGCAATGTGAGATCAGGAGCCAACTCAGGCAAACCTCTTTCCCTTTCAATATGAAATCAAATAAAAATCTGAACACCCACATAACAGAAAAAGCCAGACAGGCTTTACTTTGCACAGAAAAGACCACCCAGGTAGCTAAGTAACATGATTTGGACCAGGATCTTTTCCTCTCAGGACCTCACTTCTGGTTTCTTAGGTGACACAACTCCACAAGCCGGTGATGTATGAAACTATTACAATATTTAACAAGCATTAGTCAATGCTGAATGTTCGCTTGCTGGTATTGGCATTGGTAGTGCAGGAGTTAGAGAGATGCATAATAGGAATGGCAGTGAAGTATTGAAGTAATGCCAACCCCCACCCCCACCCTTCAGAGACTGACAGGAGTTAGGGTGTGCCTTTGGGTTGTCGGCCATAATACTCATGCCATTCCACCTCACTCTACCCTACTGACACTGACAGATGTCGCAGTGTGCATTGAGGTCTTTGGCCCTTATTCTCACTCCATTCCACAAGGAAAGAAGCTGAGATGGGTGCAGTATAGGAGAATGGGATAAACATTTGGGCTGAAGACCCCAAGGCACACCTCAATGCCTGTCAGTGGCTGCAGGGTGGGTGTGGGGGTGGAATGGGGTCAGTATTATGGCCGATGACCTCAAGTCACACCCCCAATGCCTGTCAATCTGTACAGGGTGGGCATTATGGTTGGAAACCCTAATGCCCCAGGCACTTTTTGGTATTTTTGCTCCAAATTTTCAACATGTGCTTTTTGGGACCCCACCTAATGAACGGTGGCAGTATCATTTTGTTGCTCAATCCCAAAAGGTGATTTGCCATTTGGCGATACAGGATGTGAAAAATGACAGCTGTACTGTTCATGAGGAGGAGTGAAGAAATGGCAATCTTGAAAATCTGAAGTGAAAATATGGAAAAGTGGCAAAGTTACGAGTGTGCATTGGGAATGTTTTAACCAAATTTTCAACATGACCTTTTTGGGACCTCCCCTCATGAACAGTGGCACTGGGATTTTGTTAATCTGTCCCAAAAGTTGATTTCGCACAGTGACCACGCCATTCTGTGCCACAGGTTCAAAAACACAGTTTGGGAAGGATGCAAAACATGTCAGCTGTACTGTTCATAAGGAGGTATGAAAAAATGCAGTGTTGGAAATTTGGAGTGAAAATATGAAAAACTGATGAAGTTCCGAGCATGCGTAGAAACTGCACAATGGACGCTCATAATGCAGTCATTTTTTGGAGTTTTTTTCACCAAATTTTGTAACAAGGGATTTTTGGCACTCCACCTCATTAACAATGGCACTGTCATTTTGTTAATTGATCCTGAAAGGTAATTCTGTGCAGCGACTGCAAAATCACCTTTTGGGACTGAGAAATGAAATGACAGTGACTGTGCTCATGATGTGGGGTCCCAAGAACCCCATGTTGAAAATTTGGGGCCAAAACTCCAAAAATTGTTTGAGATATCAGCCTAAGTTGAAAACCCCCCTTTGACTGCCATTATTGGGCTTACTGTCATTTCTTCAGTTCCCGGTTGGTCATTGAAGAGTGCAGACATGTTCCTGTAAGTATGGGTGAGGGGGGTGCGAGGAGGTAGGGTGTGCAGAGGAAAGGTGTGGGTTGGGGAGGGGGGCCGGCAGGAATGACGAGGGACCATTTTCTTTTTTTTTTTTAGGTTTAAAAAAAAAAAGACCTCATGGGACTGTTTTCTTTTTTAGAGGTGAAATATTAATAAAATGGATTTTGGCACACTGGGGTGGGATCCCAGTGTGCCAGAGTACTGGGAAGGGGGATCAATGCTGACCCAGGGATTGGGCACCCCAAGGTCAGCTGAGAACATAGGGGCGTGGGGGTGGGGGTGCATCCAACACTGGGAGTGAGTATCCTGGTGTCAGAAACATCAAAGAGGTAGTTTTTTGGCACACTGGGGTGGGCTCCCAGTGTGCCATTAATGGGGAGGGGAGATACATGCTGACATGGGGATTGATCACCCTGATGTCGACGGGGGGGGGGGATCAATGCCGACCTGCGGATTGGGAATCCCAAAGTTGGCTAAGAGGGAATAAAGACTGACACAGGGATTGAGCACCTCGTTAGGTGGAAGTGATGGCGATGAGGTGGTGTAAGGCATGTATGGAATAGACTTACAGTAATATTAGTAAACAGGCAGGTAGGAGTGAGGGTTGCTGTTAGGATCTGTGGAAAAAGACTAGGTAGGGACTATCTGGGCAGACTGGGTGGGCCAACCAGTCTCTTTCTGTTGACAACCAGGATGCGGCCGAGACCCAGTGAAACATAGAAACATACAATTTGACGACAGATAAAAACCTCTTGGACCACCTATTCTGCCCATTTTCCCTACCTACAGTCCTGTAACACCACAGACCTCTGGATTTACGTCCCCTTTCCATTTTTTTAAAACTTGCATTTTATTGACCTCACAATAAAAACATTAAGTTTTACACACGTGAGGCAATTACATAGAAAGGGTATGTCAAATGTATGAAATAATAGCTTAGCTTAAACAATCATGGAAAGAGATCTGGGGGTATTACTTTTCATGTTAGTGTCAACATTGAAATAGTCCAAATAGATGCGCTTTGCCAGAGTGAGAGAGCGTTCGTAATACAAACAAATGAGCCACCATATCTTAGATTTCCATGAAAGAAATAGAATGTGCTCTTCATTAGGGATGGGTGAACCTGTTCAGCAAAAATCCGAACAGAACCAAACAAGCTGAAATGTTCGAAAACAAATAACTTCCAAACATTTTTGGTTGTTCGGATCAGTTCAGAATAGACCCTCACCCCAGTTTTCCTTTTCCTTGGTGTGTAGTGGACTCCCCTCCCTATCACTGCTTGATCCCCTGTAAGTAAAAAAAAACAATCCTAAAGCTTCAGTTTGAATCTGTGGACTGGGAGCCCCCCCCCCACACCTATCCCCAGTATCTGTTGATTAAATTAAATAACTAAGTGTCTCCAAATTATTATTCTTCCCTGGTGTCTAGTGGACTTCCCAACCCCCACCCTGGCAAGTACTGCTCCCATCCACTCCCCCACCCTGACCCTAATTAGGCAACTGGCACAGTCCTCCCTTTCTGCCATGGCTGGCTGCCCACCTGACTGAGCTGACAATGACTGAACGCATTCTTGTACAAGCACACGCTCATTCATTGCCAGCTCCCGCTCATTCCCTGAGGTCCTCTTGGTTGAAGCAGAAATGAGCAGAGGGCAGATTCAGTCACCTACTCACCACAAGGGGGGTGGGATAGGTGGGGAATGGTGCTTTGGACCCCCAAAGGTGACTGAAACTGCCTTCTGCTCATCTCTGCTACACTCAAGAGGACCACAGGGAATAAGCGGAGCTGGCTGGCTGCCAATGAATGAACGCATGCTTGCACAAGTACGAGCTCATTCATTGTCAACTCAGTCGGGCTGGTAGCTGGCCATGATGGAGAGGGAGGGCTGTGCTGGTTGCCCGCTCAGAGTCGGGGTTGGAAAAGGAACAGGGTGGGAGTAGTACTTGCCTGGGTGGGGTGGGTTGGGGAGATCCGCTAGACACCAGGGAAGATTAGTAATTTGGGGACACTTTGTTATTAAATTTAATCAAAAGGATCAGGGATAGAGAGGGTGGACCCAGTCCACAGATTCAAAAGGAAGCTTTAGGACTGTATTTGTGTTTTTACTTAAAGGTGATCGATTGGGGGATAGGAAGGGGGGTCTTCAAGACACCAGGAAAAAGTGGGAAAACAAAAAAAAATAAAAGCTGCATATTAATCTGAAAGGTTTGGATACGAATCAGATAAGCATTCAAACCTTTTTTCCTTATCTGAGCCTTTCAAAACGTCCAAATTTTTTGAGGTTCACCCATCCCTACTCTCCACCCTAAGAAAGTGTGTCCAAACAGGGGAAGCAACCCCCTTCCAGCCCATCTCACCCAGAGCACTGCATAGCATACAGCATCACAGAATGTAAAATGTAACAGCAATGATGAATAAGTAGTATGATAGTCACAAAAAAGTAACTTTAAGTAACAAATCCAACCCCTATAGATATCTCCAACATGAGAATATCCCTGAAACATAACAAGTAGGTAGTTTATAGTATATAAATAGGAGCCCCAAAACTTATAAGATTCAGTGCTCCGTGCCAGAGGAGAGAACCGCCAACAGACCAAAAAATTAAGTGTCACAAACATGATGCAGTCTTTGCCATCACTGATTTTTGCATAGGCCTGTTCCTTGCCATGTGGTGGCCAACTCAGCATTCAGGTAATTAACTCACATTATAACATGGGTTGACAGAAACGTGCAACCTGATTGAGTGAGTTGCTTTGTGGGGCCATTGGTTAAGTTAGCATTAGTCCACAGTCCCGCAGAGCGACTCTGGAGATCTGCCGCCAGTTCTTTTTCTGTGGAGCTCAAAGTAAACTGAATCAGCAGCCATTAAAAAACCCAAGTAAGCCATCGGAAGTGTGGTAGATGTCCTGTACCTTCGGTGTGTGTTAATGGGTTATAGTGTAAGGAGGGAGACCCCTTGTTACATACTGAAATCCATCAGCGTCAACATGTTGTTACGCCACAGCAGAAAATTCTAAGAATGCAGTTACACCACACTGTGGCCCTGTCTGCACTGTTGTCTCTGCGGCTGTAATGTTTTCAAAACCGTTTTAAAGCATACCATTACAATGCATCCGCACTTGCCTTAATCCAGTTTTGAAATAATTCGCTGCCCATCCACACTTGGTATCCATCGGAGATGTGTCCTGAACCGGTTCCAGTATATAGAGACGTTGGTGATCCCACAATGCAGTGCGTGGCCTCCGATACTCCACAATAAGTAATGTCTGAGCCATCTGCACTGGTAGGGGAACTGGTTTAACATTCAAAACATTACTGTAACAGATCTCAAGATAATCTCTCAACAGGTCTTGAGATCGGTTTCAAACATGGCTGTTAAAACATTACCAGTGCAGAAGCAATACTGTTTTACCACAGAATTGTAATGGTTCAGCACACAGGTAATGGCTTAACAGCACTAGTGCAGACAGGGCCTGTGGTATAACAACATTTTGGCTGATTTTTGGAGTGCACGAGAAAGAAATTTGTTGAATGGGAAAACTACCTCGAGCACATCTGACAGTATTCAAACAGTAACTGTGACAGGATGGCGGCGGTGTTTTTTACTGTTTCATTTACATATTTATAAATCAGTTCAATGCTTAATTTATTTATTAGCTTTTGTTTACCGGGTAGGCACATTAGACAAGAAAATGCCTATTTTTAGGTGTATCCCATGAGATTATAAAGGTAGAGTCTGTTAAACAGTACAACAAAAAATAATACAACAATGGGATACACAGGCAGTATATACTGAGGACAAAGATAGCAAGTAAACAGGCAATATTTTGAAGAAATGCTAAAATAGGCATTAAACAATGAAAACAAATAACAAGCACATTTCTCCTGTTGCTGCCCCTTATTTCAGGTATTTTGCTGTACTCTTTGAAGGGGTCTCCATACACTATATAAAATATTAGCTGGGCAACTGTGCATAACCAGCCAGTGCTGCCTCCTCAGGGTTCTGATTCCGTGAGCCCATCGAGCTTCACTCTCGAGGTCTAATGGAGTCAGAACCCCTCAGTGGCAGCACAGGCTGGTTATGCACAGTCGCACAGCCAATGTCACTATTTTCTGCTGCTTTCAGAACTGTACAGTGACTTGCACATATGCCTAACATCCCTGTGAACCCCCCCGATGTCTCCTGCCCCTGATGTATTGGCAGACAGTGGTGGGCAGCTGGAGTAAGGGAGCAGAAGCTAAGGTTGGCATGCAGCAGTATTGCACTGTGCTGTTCATTTCTCCTCCATGAGAGAGAGAGAGAGAGACAGAGAGCAAGAGAGACAGAAAGTGAGGTGAGAGACAGAGAGAGAGAGAGAGACCCAGTGACAATGGCAGTGGGTGGACTCCGTCAGCAGGTACGGGTCCTGAGCGCAATCTCTCGGTCAGGTGCTGTGTGTGCGTGTGTGTGTGTGTGTGTCTCTCTCTCTTATACAAGTCTCCAGAGCTGATGTTTGTGTGGTGTCTCCACTCTGTCAGCCTTTCTGTGACACAGTGACAGTGATTGCTGGAAGGAGTGGGACCAATGACAGATGATTCAGCAGCCATCCCAGGTTGCCATGCCACAGAACTGCCTCAGTGGCCGGACTGAGTGGAGATGAGACAGTGAAGGGAGAGTGAGTGAGAGAGACACACTGTGAGATTCCAATTTCAAGTCCTGCACTCTTGTCTCTCTGTGTGTATCTCTCTCTCTCCATGTGGCATGCAGTCAATGGTCTGTTCAAAAGTACAGTAATGTCCTTTATACTTAGGTCCTAGAAATGCGATCACACTGTAGCCCCCAGTGGTGTGCCTCACTGCACCATTCCACTCGCTGTCTGTGTGTGTCTGCAGCTGCAATTCCAGGCAGAGTATCCCATTTTCACGTGTTCTCTCCCCGTGACAGTGGGAGCAGTCATAGGTGGGTCAGCAGTTATCCCGGTTGCCATGTCACAGAACCGCCTTAGTGACTGGATGGAGTGGAGTTGCAAGACTGGAGGGAGATAGAGAGTGAGAGAGACACAGAGCAACCTGCCACTGCACAAGCATAGGAAAGTTCAAATCACAGTGTCTCCTCTGCTCTCTCACTCTCTGTCATCATGTGTCTGTGTTGTCCTGTCCACCCTGCACACTTACATATGTCACAGAGCTGCAGCTGTGAAGGATAGCCCGCCCCCCACCCCTGCTGATCATTGCAGTGGCACCAGTGCAAAGTGTACTTTTAAATTGCTGTCAGAAGTGTGTGAGAGAGTGGAGCTCTGACAGTGACAAGAGAAGCACAGAGACAGTGGTACCACCATGACAGTGGGTGGACAGGTGTGCGACTAACCTTTACTGACCATTGTGTTTGTGTCTGTGCACAGATGTTTGGCACCACCCCCATACATGCACACACACACGCGCACATAGTGTGAGTCACAGAAGGCAGGTCCCAGCAGGCAAAAGAGGTGCTGACCGAAACAGACAGACAGGCAGACACAGTGACATGGAGATCGGGAGAGGGAATGCAGAATTACAACTGTTTAGTGATTGCTATGTCACTGTGTGTCTGCAGTTTGGGCACAAGTGACAGTTCTGGAGCAGTGGCGAGTCCAACTGTTGCTGCATGACAGTGTGGTGGGAGTGAGACAGATAGTGAATAAGTGAGGTGCGTCCCCACAGTACTACAGAATTGCAGCAGTATCCTGTCTCTCTCTCTCTCTCTCTCTCTTTCTCTCTCTCCAGTTGTATCAATGGACAGTATTGACAGCAGAGAAGAGTGGTAGTCCTGGCGAGAGAGATTGTCATAAGTGTGTGTGTGTGTATGTGTGTGTGTGTGTGTGTGTCTGTGTGTCTGTGTGTGTGTGCGTGTGTCTGTGGAACTCAGAATTGTCAGTTATATAGTGTAGTTGCAGATTACCATGCAGCATGTGGCTGTGAGGGTCTTTTATTTTTTGGGGGGGGTTTCAGTAAGCATGTTATGCAATGTACCCACCACTGTGTTGCACCAGAAATGTCACACATTCTGTCAATGGTGTATCTGTGACATTTCTGTCTACATAAGAACAATGCAAGATGCATTATTTCATGGGGACTATTTTGCAGTGTGGCTGGATACACCTCCTTTCTTGCTGTTTAAACATCAAAAAACACCTTTCTGGATATTTTTTGTTGTTTAAATATAACCTATGTTATAAGTGCAATAACCGAATTCCAAGGTTTGTGGTTATTGGGGATTAATCAACACCCTGGGTGCTGTGAGGACACTCAGCCTTCGGCCTTGTGCCCACAATGCACCAGGGTGATGTCCCAACTAACCATCTGTCATGGGCTAGCCCAACACTAAGCTATTCAGACATTTTTATCTCAACCTGACATGCCTGAAATGACACCCCCACCCCGTAAACACACTGACTGTCAAGACTGGGTGGGCTCCCAGAAGGGAGCAAGGGTGAGGAGTTTCTTCTTTTTGTTGAAAAAGTGGTTGCCCAGCACTTTGGGGCTTGTCTCTGAAAGTGTTGCTCCCAGTTTTCTGAAAGAATATTGAATTGTCTCCCGATCAGTGAATCAGCAAGGTGCTTTACCTCAGACAGTGATGCTGGTCACCACTTCTGCAACAAACAGAGGTGTACTGCTGCAGGCTTCCAGGGAATCACAGAACTTCAATTACAATGGTTCAACCCTGCATTTACTTCCAGGTTTATCCTTCGCTACCAGAGCCTGACGGAAGAAATCTGATGCGGTTCGAGCTCAACTGAAAAGCCCTGGGGGGTAACCCACTCCTTGCTAATGCCTGCTCAACTTTGTATTTTTTATGGTGGACATACATACCAGTTTTCTGATACTGAGGAGGCAGGCAAATGAGCAGAAATTATCTGCCGTGAATTTGAGACTGTGGCAGCTGCTCGATCAGGGGATCAAGAGGACAGCAAAGACTCTTGCCGAATTATAGACAATCAGTGAGCTTTCCCGTTTCAGTGACTTTTCAATATAAAGTGCAAGGTTTTGGCTTGGGGAGGAATGGGTCGCACTGTTAGGGTTCCTTGTTCTATTATATTACCACCCTTCCTTACCACCTAGGTTTCCTTATGCCTATCCCATGCATTTCTGAATCCCGTTACCAATTTTTGCCCCCACCACTACAGCTGTTGAAAAGTTTTACTTTGCTCTCAAAGTTTCGGTGGAGTCGCAAAATCCACCTCCCTGAAGCATTTCATGAAATTGCCACCTGTGGTGGAAACTTCGCCAAAATGGCTTCACATTTGTTTTGGGTTTTTTAAATGTGCAAATTGCACTTAAAAAAAAGAAAAAACAAAGCAAGCCAACTCCTACCCCCAGCTGGCAGTCTGACTTCCCTCCCTGTTGTCTAGAAGCCCCACCACCTCCCACCGCTAATTGCAGGTCACAATAAATCCCTGGTATCTAGTGTTTCCCCCATCCCCTCGCCACATATTGCGTCCACAATATAAAAAAAAAATATATATTTTTTTATTTCCTTCCCTGGTGTCTTGTGCCCCCTCATGCTGCTGATCGCCAGCACCCTGCCCTGGTGTCTAGTGGTCCCCCCCTCGCCTCCAATTGCTGTCCACTCCTCACACCAGTCCATCCATTCACACAATACCGTTACAATAAAACAAAAAAGTAATTTGATTCATGGCGTCTAGTGGATCCTCCACCACCCACCCCTTGAAGGAGTGTCCCACCACACCACACCACCCACCCAGAGTCCCCTGACTGGGCCACCAGTACAGTCCTCCACTCACCTCCATGGCCAGTAGCCAGACTGAGTGCTTAATGAATGAGTGTGTGCTTGTACAAGCATGCTCCCATTCATTGACAGCTCACTGTCATTTGAGGGAGTTTTTCACGGGGTTAGAGAATGGTCGGGGGCTGCTCCAGTCACCGGCGGGGGTGAGGGACATCATGCCCCCCATCCACGATGCCATTCTCCTGTCCTGCCCCCCCCACCAGTGACCGGAGCAGCCCCTTCAGCTCTGTAACCCCTGAAAAACTCCTTCCTTAAAACGACCTCGAGCTGCCTGTAAATGAATGTGCTTGTACAATTCATTAAGAGCTCAGTCAGTCAGGAGGTGAGTGTAAGGCTGTGCCGATGGCTCAGTTGCGGAACTTAGGGTGGGATCAGGATGCGGGGGAGCATGGTGGTGTTGTGGGACATTCCCTTAAGGGATGGGGGGGTGGCTCCACTAGACACCAGGGATTGAATTAAAAAAATGTACTGTATTTTATATTTTTACATTGTGGCCGACTGGCCAGCGACTGGGGGGGGGGGGCGAAGGTGAATTACTTTATTTTAACTGTGGCCTGTGATCTGCAGGGGGTGCCACAAGACACCAGGGATTTTATTCCTTTTCTACATGAGGACATGGGCAGTCTGTGTGTGAAGTGTGGAATTTTACCCTCGAAATTCCACACTCCACATTGATCCTGCACTCCATGGATCTACAGAATTGGCGGGACAGAGCTTAATCCATGAAATTTTCCTCAGAGTGAAGATTTCAGATTTTGCACATCTCTACCCACCACCTCTACTCAGAGGCTATTCCAGGCATCCATCACTCTTTCTGTGAAGAAGCACTTCCTCACATTTTCCCTGAGTCTATCCCCATAGCTTCATAGCATGTTCCCTTGTTCTTGAGCATCTATTTTTCTGAAAAATGCTTCCCTCTTGAACCTTATTTATACCCGTGAGGTATTTGAATGTCTCTATCATATTCCCCATCTCCCTCCTTTCCTCTAGGGTGTACATATTAAGGTCCTTTAGTCTCTCCTCATAGGGCTTTTGATGCAGACCATGCACCATTTTAGTTGCCCTCCTCTGGATCGCCTCTACGCTTTCTGTGTCCTTCCAGAGATGTGGTCTCCAAAACTGAACACAGTGCGCTAGGTGAGATCTCACCAGTGAGCTATGCAGCAGTAGCACCAGCTCTTTCTTTCTGCTGGTGATACCCCTTCCTATGCACCCTAGCATCCCACTAGCTCTCCCAATTGCTTTGTCACACCTTTAGGTCATCAGATATGATTACTCCCAGGTCTCTTTCCTGTTTGGTGGTTGTCAATACTATACCCCGAATTTTGTATTGCGCTTTTGGGTTTCTGTGCCCCAAGTGCATGATTTTGCACTTATTTGCATTGAGACTTAGCTGTCACACCCTTGATCACTCCTCTAGCTTTCTTAGATCTCTAATAATTTTTTCCACTACACCCTGGAGTGTCTACCCTATTGCAGATTTTAGTGTCATCAGCAAAAAGGCATACCTTTCTTTCTAGTCCCTCTGCAATGTCACTAATAAAGGCATTAAGGAGGACCGGTCCCAGTACAGCTCCCTGTGGCACCCTGCCGGTCACCCTCCCTACTTCAAAGTGAACTCCATTTACCATCACCCTCTGTCTCCTGTTCTTTAACCAATTCCTTACCCAGTTTACCACCTCTGGACTCAGTCCTAGTTTTCCCAGCTTGTTTATGAGTCTCATATGTGCAACGGTGTTGAAGACCTTACTGAAATCTAGGCAGGCCACATCCACTGCTCCACCCTGATCTAATTTCCTGGTCACCCAATCAAAGAAATCTATCAGATTTGTTTGACATGATCTCTCCCCAGTGAATCCATGCTACCTCAGATTTTGTAAGCCACTGGATTCAAGATATTCCACAATCCTTTCCTGCAGAACTGATTCTATTAATTTCCCCACCATCAAAGTCAGGCTGAATGGCCTATAATTGCCTGCTACCACTTGTGAACTGGGGCTACTTCTGCCCTCCTCCAGTCTCCGAAACCACTCCCATCTCCAGTGAGTGGTTGAACAGGGCTATCAGAGGTGCAGCCAGCACCTCTCTGAGCTCCCTCAATATCCTTATATGTACCTTGTCTGGTCCCATTGCCTTATCTGGTTTACCTATGCCGATGCAACAACAATGTTGTCGATGTTCAGATTAGCGACATCCCCGATGTCGACAAACAAAATTTCACCTGTCAGACATTGATCTGTGTTTCTATCGTGGGGCTGTGTCCCTCCAACCCCCCATGTAGGGGGCTGTGTCCCCCGCGCTCCCCCTTATATAGATTGTTAACACTGAGTCGGAGTTAACTAGAAGGGGGGTGAAACTCTGCAAAAGGGCAAAACTTTGCCGGCAGGTCCCCCACGGAGACATTTTCGAAACTTACTGAAAATGTTGCTGTGGGGGATTTCGCCCTTCTGTCGGTATACACTACCTTGTCCACTTTCAGATTTGAGAATTCCTTCAGTACTCTCTCCTCTGTCAATGGACTAGTGTCAGCCTCCATTCCTTCAATTCTCTTGGCACTTATCTGTGGTCCCTCACTTTCCACTTCCTCTGTGAACACTGAACAAAAGTGCTTGTTTCCTGTTGGGGGGGAGGTACTGTCATCCACCAAACAGGAGAGGAATCTAGGAATAATTATATCTGAGGACCTAAAGGTGGTTGGACAGGATGTTTTGGTGCACAGGCAGGGGCATCACAAGCAGAAAAAAGGAGGTAGTGATGCCACTATACAGATAATTAGTGAGACCTCATCTGGAGTACAGTGTCCAGTTTTGTAGGTGGCATCTCAGGAAGGACATAGACAGAGTGGAAGCAGTCCAAAGAAGGGTTACAAAAATGGTATGGGGGGGTCACATGATGTGCTGAGTCGAGTCAGATGTCCTCTGTGCTGCTCCTAGGCCCGAGCTACAAATCTGGTGTCAAAACGTCAAGGGTCTGCCTAATTTGAGTGCTTTGCTATCATAAGTGTGAGCTATTCCTAGCGGTCGGGAGTTTGGGCCGTAACTGCCTTAAAATAACTCGGGTACAATTGGTTTAAGGCCAAGCTGGTGTGTGCTGCAATTGCGAGTAGCAGGCCAAGGTTGGTAGTCGAGATGGAGCCCGAAGCCACGGAGCCCCTCGCTGCGAGGTCCCCCGCGACCAAGAGGCCTAAGCCACAATCCCCTACCTTTACAGAACCGGAGGAAGAATTAGGCGGAGGAGGGGTAATGGGTCAGCCTAATGAGGACCTGCAGGAAATTAAAAAGCTACTCCAAGGTTTAGTGGCGGATTTTGCGGCTGTGAAACTTGCATTACAATCTCTTGCACAGCGTATGGGGGATGCTGAGGCCAGGATAGCTTCTCAGGAGAGAAAATCGTTGACGATGGAACAGGAATTGATTCTGGCTAAAAAACAAATCAAGAAACTTGAGGATCGAATGGATGACCAGGAGTAGAAGTGAGATAACTGATACTGTGGGGCTGCCAGTAAGAACTGAAGAGCGGACTGTGTCTCCTTTATCCAAGACCTGCTCTCGAAGTTGTTGAGCCAGACACCTTTTGGGAAGCCTATAATCTTGAGAGGGCCCACAGAGCACTAAGGGAAATACCCTCACTGGGGGCGCGACCCAGGGTGATCATTATGAGATTCCTCAATTTTAAAGAGAAGATGCATGTGCTGTGGAAGGCCAGACAACATAAATCTCTCCAATGGAATGGTGCGACGCTTTGGATGTTCCAGGATCAAACCCCTTCAATCAGAGAGAAGCAGAGGGAGTACGCAGAGATTAAGAAAAAGCTTTATTTAGCGGGTATCAAATTCCGTCTGCAGTACCCAGCAATGTTGTTGGTGAGACTACAATCAGGAGAAAAACGATACCTGACCGCTAGGGATGCACTGGAAAGTTTGCGTACCGAACTCCCTAATTTATTTAAGCCTCAGACTTGAGGTGGACTACCCAGACAAGGCGGTGGTATATGGACTTGATCACAGTTTGACTAGGAGAATATGGACTTTTCAGGATGTTAAGCTTATTTTATTCATGGTTGTTTACCCTCTTCTCTATGTTTCCTTTATATATAGGTAGTAACTCTGGGGTCTGCATCAAGTCTGATTGGCTTGGGTGGGTCGTCACAGGGGTCTGGATTAGGGGTTTTGGGGAGTTATCTGGTCTCAAGGGCAAAGCCCAGGGTCTGAGATGATCATGTTCTATTAAAAGGAACATACAAGGATGGCATTATTTGACTCCTCCTACAGTTGTTGGAAACAGTTTTAAACAGGATCAGTTTCTGTGAGAATTGACTC
This sequence comes from Neoceratodus forsteri, assembly GCA_016271365.2. Classification (NCBI taxonomy): domain Eukaryota; kingdom Metazoa; phylum Chordata; order Ceratodontiformes; family Ceratodontidae; genus Neoceratodus; species Neoceratodus forsteri. Next base: position 1,589,655,444 of record CM057449.1, on the reverse strand, counting down.
ACTTAGGATTTCTAGTATGTTATTGCTCTGCAGTTTCCTTGGAATGAGAGGGGTAGTTTGAGAGATCTGGGATGGAACAGCAGGAGGGGAGTAGGATGGTGGGAGATTAAGGGATGGGCAGACTCTTGATGTGATAGGGTTAGGGGCGAGGCGGGAGGTATCAGAGGAGGCTCATCCATGACTGGCGAATTCTTAGGAGGGTCGATCGAAGGATTGGGGCAGGGGGAGGTGGGCTTGGAGGTTGGGAAGAGAGAGAGAGAGTTCATAGAATGAGTAGAGAGGAAGGCGGAACGGAAAGGTCATGGGAAATGGATCACATGCTATGATTTATTTGGTGGATAATGACTGCTTTAACATAATTTCCTGGAATGTTAAGGGCCTTAGGGGTGAAGCTAAAGAATGGTTATCCTGAGAAGCATATTAATTGAGGGAGCTCATATAGCTGCTTTGCAAGAGACCCACTTGTTAACGGAGGAATCAAGCTGTCTTAAAAAACTATGGGTGGGCCAGGTGTATGGGCAGGGCAAGAGAAAAGTCATCGGGGGTGGCGATTCTGATAAGAAACAATTGTCCTTTCAAGGTTGAACAAGTGTTGTTAAGGGAGGATGGTAGGGGCTATATTTGTCGGGGGTTGTAGCTGGCCAAGCAATTTCTTTGGCTTCTATTTATTTCCCACCTCTCTTCATAATTTTTAAGCCTCCATAGAAAGGGATATAACGCCCATACCTACAGATTCCCTTATTTTGGCTGGGGACTGGAATGTGTGCGCCAGTAACTTAGAAGATAGGATACCTTCATCTGGTAGGCCCCTAAGCAAGGCGCAGATCGCCTTAAAAAAGATGATGGAGGCGGTTTCCCTGGCGGATCCGAGTAGGACTCACTCCAAGAAGGGCAACATTATGACCTTTTACTCGTCGGCCCATAGGACTCAGTCACGCATTGATTTTTTTTTGGTTAGTAGCGCGGTTCTTCGGGAAGTGGAGGACATGACGACAGAGGCGAGGGTCCTCTCGGATCATTCCCCTATTTCTTTGTTGTGGGAGCCAAGTCCTGCTCCTCCCAAGCCAATTAGGTGGAGACTGAATGATTTGTTGCTTTCTGAAACTACAGTGCAGAAGAGTTAGGCGAATCCCTGAGGGGATTCATTCAGTTTCAATACCATCCCTACAAAATCCAAAGTTGGCGTGGCCAACATGTAAAGTGCTATATGTAGGGGCAGTTCAGGCTATGGCGGCCAGGAGGAATAGATTGAGGAAGGCAAAGGAAGAATTCATTCTGGGGCGATAGAATCGCTATCTCCTCTGGAGGGTTCCTCTGGAGAAATTGATCTGGAACTTAAGACCTTCGGGGAATGGGCGGATATCTGCTATGGTAAAGTGGAACTCTGGTTGGATAAGATTCAGGCTAAATATCTACTACAGGGGATGTCCCAGGTAAGCTTGTTAGTGGCCAGGGTTGAGGGAATAGGAAGCTAGCAGAACTATCACCTCTATATGGTATGGGGAAATTGTTGATTCTCAAAAGATGGCAGATGCGTTCGTCAATTTTACCGACCTATACGGGCTGGAAGCATGTAGCTGGAAGGAGGAAATCAATGCTTTTCTTGAGAGATACCCCTCGGTGCTGAGGCGAGCGCAGGCTAGAAAGTTAAGCGGCTCCTATTACGGACTTGGAGATATTGGAGGTGGTACAATCTTTACCGACTGGTAGGACTCGGGTCCAGATGGTCTTACAGCTAAGTTCTATCAAGCACACATTCAGACCATACTGCCACTTTGTTAGAGTTTTTCAATACTATTATGCAGGAGGGGTTGTCCCATCCCCGATTGTACCAGGCATTTATATCATTGATCCCTAAACCAGACAAACCTAGGGATCAGGTGGATAGCTCAGGCCTATAGCTTTAATGAACCAGGATATCAAGATTTTAACGAGAATCCTGGCCAACAGAATTTTGAGCATTGCTCCAAGCTTAATCAGTGAGGAGCAGGTGGGATTTATGCCAGGAGGGGGCTCAAGAGCGCTCTTAGGAAGTTGCATCATATACTTAGCTATGCACCAGATTCTCAATTACCTCTAGCTCTAATATCATTAGGCGCGGAAAAGGCGTTCGATAGGGTTTCCCATGGTTTTTTGTTTGCCACAATGCAGAAGATGGGTTTTCGGAGGGTCTGCTCAAAGGTATTAAACATCTTTATGCTGCCCCAACGGCTAGGATATTATGCAATGGGTATAGCTCACAAGAAATAATGTTAAAAAATGGGACTAGACAGGGATGTCCACTGTCACCAATATTATTCAATATTTATTTGGAGCCATTGTTAAGAGCTATAAAGGAGGACAAACTTATAAAAGGGGTAAGGTTAGGGGGGGAACTTAAATTTTCAGTTTTTGCTGATGACATTCTGCTGCACTTAGAGGACCCAGTCTCTAGTTTTGAAAAGTAGGGTTTTAGTTGGGCGTTTTCATGGTATCAAACTATAAATTGAACTTAACAAAACCCAGGTTCTCCTCTGACCCTGCATGTATACAGGGCGGACTTAGCTCTCTTAAATCTTCAGTGGAGGTCGGATGAGATTAAATACTTGGGCATTCGGATCTTGGCAAACAGGGAAAAGGGGGCCTAAGCAAACATGGGAGGGGTGATATCTGCAATAAGAGGAGACATATTGAGATGGAATAAGCTCCCCTTGAACTTTATGGCTAGACTTGGCCTCATTAAAATGAACTTATTGCCCAGGTTATTATATCCTTTATATATTGCCCCTTATGATATCCATACTATTTGGTTTAGGGTCATCAGGAAGCTTCTTTCTGATTTTTTATGGAACTCTAAACCACCAGGAAGAAAATATGAACTATTACGTTTGCCTACGGCTAATGGGTGGGATTAAACTGCCTGATCTTCAAGTATATTACGTGGCAGGACAATTGGGTATTATCCTTCGCTGGGTTAGGGAGACTGATGGGGGAACGTATACCCCAACGTGGCTACAAATGGAGAGGCAAATGTTGAAAGAGCGGGGCTTCTCGCCGGAGGCATTACTGTATGCTAATTTTGTAAAAGATTTTATTAAAGGGGGTGGGAACCCAATTGGGAAATCAATGAGTGCGTGGTGGTCCTTCCTTACCCCTATGCAGGGGAAAGCACAGTTGAAAGCCTGGGACCAACCGTTGCTGGGTAATCCCACCTTCAAAATTGGGGGGCAGATGGTAAGTGTGCAGTGGCCAACCAGGTGAGGGTCTAAAGGTGAGGGATCTTATCCAAGGCGAAAGGGTTATTATGCCAGCCTCAATGGAGGGGCTGTCTTTTTAAAAGACTGCAACTAATCCGTTTGTTGGAGGGTGGTGAAAAGAATTGGAGGGTTTTCAGATGGCTCATTTACTTGGGATCTCTTGAAGGAGTGGATCAAGGCAAATGCTCTTTCCCAGATTTACAGAGAGTTGGTGGAGTTTGTAGTCCACCTCACCTGTACAAGTAGCGTACTGAGGATAAAGTAATGGCTCCCAGAAATCTTGCTTGGGATTCGATTTGGAAAAATCATAGGTATATATCAATACCTAAGTTTAGTACCATGCAATATTTTATTGTTTCCAATCTATATTTACCCGGCAAAACTATATGATAGGAAGCTAAGACAAGGCAGGCCGTTGTTTTAGATGTGGGATGGGGATAGGAGATTTGCTGCATGTGATGTGGGAATGCTGTAAAATCTCTCCTCTGTGGTCGAAATTAGGCAGCGATGGATCCATTGCTGAACTATTCAGAATATATAATGCCAGAGGTGTGTGTTTCTGGGGATTTTTCAAAAATACCCGAGTCTTACCAAATTTCATTTGGCTTTGATGACTGCAATAGTGAAATCTTTTCTGGTTCAGCATTGGAAAGGCGATCAAGAGTATACTTATGGACAGTGGGTGCAGGTTTGGTGGTTTCTCTGGGCAGAGTAAGGAGACTGCTCTGGGGTGAGGGAATAAAGGTTATCGCTAAGAGATGGTCATCTCTAGAAACAATTTATTCACCACAGAGGTCTTTACAGGTCTGTCTGTCATGTTCTGAGTAGTAGGAGCTTAGTTTTTCAGAATGAGAATAGGTCAAATTGCATCTTTTTTGACTTGATCGAGTAATATGGCCGGTGTACAGACAATTTGTGATTCAAATAAGGGTTAAATGAGTTTGGAATGTAAGCCTTCCAGACTGTAGGTGGGGATGGGGATTCTCTCCCTCTCTTTCCAGGGGACATGGCAGGACTTCACCTCTGATTTAATTCAGTAGATGTATTGATCTCCACCAGTGGATTAACATTATAAAACTTTATATGTGTTGGTATGGTGGAGTTTACTCCTGTTATGGTTTTTTCTTTCTTCTTCCTTTTTTTTATCTTATGTTGATTGTGAATTGCCTCCTGTTTACCTGTCGGGATTATATATTTTGGTGATATTTGACTAATATGGAATGCGAGATGTAACCTAGATACAGGAGTTGTTAATTGATTTGTGTACAGCTATGAGATGGATTCCTGCTGTGTTTGTAAATATGGGATTGTATATAGTTCATACAGTCAGTTTTGGGCTGTATACCCTGGTTCATCCAGGTCTTTACTTATAGCTGTGGTAGATGTTGATTTTAAATCAAAAGATCAATAAAGATTTGTTGGAAAAAAACAAAAACAAAAAAAAAAAAAATGGTATAGGGACTGTACCAGAAATCATATGAGGAGATACTGAAAGACCTCAATATGTATTCTCTAGAGATGCAAAGAGAGAGAGGGGGACATGACAGAGATGTGTAAATACCTTAAAAGGATCAATAAGGTGCAGGAGGGTAGCATCTTTCAGGATAGAAGATTGACAAGAACTAGGGGACATGAGATGAAGTTGGAGGGAGGAAGAATCGGGGTAGTGGAAAGAAGTATTTCTTTACAGAGAGTGTGGTGCACACTTGGAACAGCCTCCCTGCTGGGGTGGTAGCGGCAAAACCAGTGGAGGAATGCAAAAATGCGTGGGACACACATGAGGAAACACTAGAACAGGTTAAGTGTAGTAAAGCCACAGATCAACTACAGTCTGCAGCATAAGTTAAAGGTAGAATAATGGCAGACTAGATTGGCCAGGCGGTCCTTACATGCTGACAAATTTTGTGTATCTATGTATCTACGTACCCTGCTTGTCAACCCCCCAGTGGGTAGCAGAATACTCCCTGGTACCAGACCACCCACAGAGGCAGTGCAGAGGCTTCACTGTAGCCAGTGTGGGTCAGCTGAGGCCTGATTTCAGGACAGCCCACAAACTGGGAATATCAATAAGCTCCCTAAGAGCTAGTAATTGAGGGGGAAGGTTCGACCAAGCATCAGAATTACACAAAGAGTGAGATTTCTAGCAAAACTTCACAAGAACTACATTCCAAGGGGGCAGGCATACCTGAAATAAATCTGCATATAGGATGTGACAATGGAAGCTCTATGGCAGCTAGTATGGTTTTAGAGGGACAGACTCACCAATATAGCAATGCATATGCATTAACAACAGCATTTAAAGAGACAGACAGTGTGTTAATGCATGAGTTTGATATACTGAACAGCATATAAAGAGTATTTTAATGCATGAGACGGTCATACTGAGTGCAGTATTTAAAGGGACAGTGTGTTAATGTCCTGATCCTTTCTAACCATTAATTGCATGGCACCCCTTTGCTGAACAAATTACCTAACTTGTCTTGCACTCCTGACCTACTCTACGAGGTGCTTAACTGCTAATTGTGTGGTACCCCTTGGCTGAACAAAGAACCTAACTTGTGGAGCCCCTTTTGCCGTACTCTATGACCTGCCTAACTGCTAATTGTGTTGTACCTTTTTTCGAAACAAACTACTCAACATGTGAGGTGCCCTCCATTACCTAAATGTATTGCCTAAACCTGTCGTATCCCCACTCTACAAGCTGCCTAATTTCTAACTGTGTGGTACCCATTTGCTGAGCAAACTACCTAACTTGTGGTGCCCTTTCACCCTCCAATGAACTGCCTGAACTTGTGGTTCCCTCTAGTGACTGCCTTAAATCTGTTGGTGCCTGGTTATTCACAGAGCACCCAATTGAAATGGTACCTGGTTATCCACAGAGTACACTACTGAACTGAAACCTGGTTATTCACAGAGTACTTTACTGAACTGATACCTGGTTAACCACTGATTATCCTACTAAACAATAATCTACCTGAAGTCTCTTTAACAAATATTTAGAATCAGGGGGAGGTACCGGATGACTGGAGGAGGGCAGATGTGGTACCCCTACATAAGGGCAGGGACAAAGAGGAGGCAGGTATTTATAGACCAGTGAGCTTAACATCAGTGGTAGGTAAGCTCATGGAGAACTTACTTAAGAAAAGAATCATAAGTTACCTAGAAGCCAATGGCCTACAGGACAGATGACAACATGGATTCACTGGAGGAAGGTCATGTCAAACGAACTTGATAGAGTTCTTTGAAAGGGTCACCAGGATAGTGGATTGGGGGGGGTTTATAGACGTTGCATACCTCAACTTTAAGAAGGCGTTCAATTCTGTACCACATAGGAGACTGCTGCACAAACTGAGATGCTTGGGGCTGGGGTCAGTAGTAGCAAGGTGGGTGCAGAACTGGCTGGGAGGGCAGGAGGCAGAGGGTAATCATTAATAGGGTGCCCTCAAAGGAGGGGATGGTCATCAGCAGAGTACCATAGGGGTCAGTGTTGGGGTGACTTCTCTTTAATACCTTCATAGAGGACATAGCAGAGAGGATGGCAGGAAGAGTGTATCTATTCATGGACAACACAAAAGTCTGCAATAGAGTTGATACACAGGAGGGAGCTGAGAGTATGCGCAGGGATCTAGAGAGACTGGAGGACTGGTCCAGGGAGTGGCACTGTCCTTCAGCACAAAAAAGTGCAAGATCATGCACGTAGGTAAGAAAAACCAGGGAGCAGAGTACTGGATGGGGAGACATGCCTTAGCTGGAGCTGGAAGGATACTGCTTTCTTCAACTGCAAGCTGTGTGAGAAATTCTATATTGCACTTGATATCTGCAACAAACGTGCACTTTTGCTTAATTCTGTGGGAGGTGAAACTAACTACCCTTGGTAATTGCTTTTTATTCACATATTTATTTAGGGTTTAACCAAGAAGGGGCTTGTAAACTCTGTTTATCTTGTTAGTAACTTCAGAAGGATTTAAATACTGCATTTGGGTAGGTCCTTGGAGGTAGCTAGATTGTCTACTAGGATTTACTGACAGTTAAACTATTTTAAATTTCAGGTGGCTGAGGAGTTGAAAAGAAACTTGCAAACTCTGCTTATCTTGGAAGTAACCTCATAAGTGTTTAAATACTTCATTCTGGTTGTCCCTTGGGGGTAGCTGGATTGACTACTAGGCTTTTTGGTGCTGAAACTATTTTTAAATAATTTACTGGTGCATAGGAGTTTGTGATAGTTAAACTCTTTTAAACAGAGTTACTGGGGTTAAGGAGTGGTCACAGAAAATCCTGCAGTGTGAACTGAAACACAGACAGCCTTAGGGGCAGGACATTGTTTTCAGACCAAACAGGTTGTATTGGAACAGGAAGGGCTACATATAACCATTGGCAACAAATTGCCCTGGGTGGAGATATCCAGACTAGATCAGATTACTATAAGTCACTACAGGCTGCAATTTTCAAAGACACAAAGCACATTTGCTGGAGCTGGAAGGATACTGCTCTCTTCAACTGCGAGCTGTGTGAGAAATTCTATATTGCACTTGATATCTGCAACAAACGTGCACTTTTGCTTAATTCTGTGGGAGGTGAAACTAACTACCCTTGGTAATTGCTTTTTATTCACATATTTATTTAGGGTTTAACCAAGAAGGGGCTTGTAAACTCTGTTTATCTTGTTAGTAACTTCAGAAGGTTTTAAATACTGCATTTGGGTAGGTCCTTGGAGGTAGCTAGATTGTCTACTAGGCTTTTGGTGCTGAAACTATTTTTAAATAATTTACTGGTGCATAGGAGTTTGTGATAGTTAAACTCTTTTTAAACAGAGTTACTGGGGTTAAGGAGTGGTCACAGAAAAACCTGCAGTGTGAAACAGGAAAAGACAGTCTTTCAAGCAACAGAGGGTGGTGGATTAAGGTTTAACGTTTGTTTGTTACAATTCTTAAGATTTTCAGTGCAGGAAGAGTTTAAAGCACAGCTGACTTATTTTGGGGCGGACAGCTCTCAGAGCACAAACCACCAGGCCTGTTTTGGGGCTGGGAAGGTTTACCTGTGTCTGACTTGGATGTGTGGATTTTTTCTCTGATTGATTAGCAGGGTATTTCTCTATCAAATTGTTGTGTAGGGCATCTTCCTGACAGGAAGGCACTCATTGCAGCAGTGGGTCAGAGCTTCTAGCTGATTGTTTTGCGAGGGCACAGTTTAGGCCCAACCCCTTCCCACCCCTCACCCCACCCACCCCTGGAAATAGTTCCTTTATACCTGGGGTTCTGACATCATTTCCTCAAGAGTGCAAGGTGCATGTCACTGTCATATCCTCTCTAGCACACTGCACTGACAATATAAGCATAAACATTGTATAATATAAATATATATTTCTACATTACAAACCAATCACACACAAAAAAAAAGTGGGGTAGTGCAATGTAATGGCTGTGGGGCAGAAGTCTTCGGAGTCTTTCTGGAGGCTGAGATGCTGCCCTATTTGCAGACAACTGTCTGCCCTGAGGGAGGAAGTTGCTCATCTTCAGGCCACACTGGACAGTAGTACGGGGACCTTCCCCCAGGCCACAATGGACAGTAGGAAGGGAACCTCCCCCATCCAGGGAGCACCAGAACCACTACCACTACCTCAGAGGTTGCAAAGAAAGCACAGCAGTTGGACCACAGTGGGCTCAGGGAGGATGAGTATGGTGAAACAGAGGCACACCCAGTCAGATGTTACACACCACAATCCATACGCTATTCTGGGGAGCATAGCTTCCCTATAGATACACCCCAGAGGAGACTAAGGAGGCTGAGGACAACTGTCAAAGGAGGCCCACAGGAAGGAGGCAGAGGACACCACAAGGAAAGGAAGCAGCTCCTGGTGGGGGACTCAATTATTAGGGGGATAGAACTTGGAGGAGCTGGGAAATCTGAAGTAAGGTGCCTGCCTGGTGCCATGGCTTGGAGGGACAGGAAGCGCATCCTCAGGATCACAACAACAGCTGCAAGGGATTCTGAGCTGGACGTAATTGTCCACCCAGGGACAAATGACTTGGCTCATCATGAGGTTAGAGCAGTGCAGGAGGACATTGCAGAGTTGGGGAGGGGCCTAAGACAAGTAGCAAACACAGTATCCTTCTCAGAGGTGCTGCCTGTCAAAGGCATGGGGAGGCGAGGTAATTGGCACCATGCAGTTTAATGAATGGTTGAAAAATGGTGCGGAGCATAGGGTTTGGCTTCATTGAGGACTGGGGTTCCACCTGGAGGGACACCAGCCTATACTGGCAGGATGGTCTGCATCTGTCCAGGAAGGAACAAGTCTTTGAGCAATCGGTTTAAATGCTTCATTGCAAGCTTTTAAACTAGTCAATGGGGAGGCACTGACAGGCAGCAGAAAAATCCCAGCCTCTCCCTACAAAACAGGGTACTAAATGAGAAAAAGACCAAGGTAGAACGGTCAGTGGGGGATGCTGCAACAGAAGGTAAGGCCATCAAAAAATGGAGAGCAATGAGTACCAGTGCCCGTAGTCTAGGTAACAAGCTTCCTGAATTAGTGGCCTTGATGGAGGAGGAACATCTGGATATCGTGGCAGTCACAGAAACATGGTACACACAAAACCATGACTGGGACGTAAACATACCAGGATACACTATCTACAGGAGGGACAGGGAGGGTAAAGAGGGGAGGAGTAGTTCTTTACATAGGGAAGAAATAAAAGCAACAGAACAAAGGGTAAACAGGGAGGAGAAGAAGCACTGTGGGTAAATTTGGAGACAGGCAATGGCACCACAATCCATGAGGGTTGTATGAACCCCTTCTCAGGAGGAGAAGTGGACAAGGAAATGATAGAAAGTATACTTAGAATGGCAGAAAAAGGGAGATATTGCTGATGGGTGATCTGAATATGCCAGATGTTAACTGGAGCAGTTGCAGCTGCCACTTGAAAGTGCAGTTATTCTAGATGCCTACAGGGGCATGCCTTAGACAACTAGTACTGGAGCCCACTCAAGAGGGAGCAATATTAGACTTGATACTCTCAAATGGAGATGGAGAGAGGATCACAGATGTAGAAGTGGGTAGCCATCTGGGAACTAGCGACCATCGAACAGTATGGTTCACAATAAACACAGCAATAGAGTCAAGCCATACAAAGACAAAAGTACTGGACTTTGGGAGGGCTGTTTGCCTAAAATGGTGAGTGCCTAAGGAATGCACTAGCAAATGGCGGGAAGGAGGGTGGAAGAACAATGGGGAATAATAAAACTGCCATCACAGAGGTAACGAGCCTTGTGTGAAGCAAATAAACAAAACAAAACGATGTAAGAAACCACTATGGTTCTCAAAGGAAGTGGCAGTGAAGGTTCAAGAGAAAAGAAAGCATTCAGGAAGTACAAGGAATCAGCAGGAGCAGGACAGAGAACTGTATCAGTTAAAGCAAAGGAGGCTGGGAAGGCAGTCAGAACAGCAAAGGCCCAAACTGAGGAAAAGATAGCCAACTCAGTTAAGAAGGGAATAAAACCTTTTATAGGTACATCAGGGAGCAAAGGAAGACCAAGGAGGGATAGTGAGGCTTAATAAAGGGAGGGAGGTGGGCAGAGGAGAATGTGAAAAGGCAGAGATACTAAACAAATATTTTTGCTCAGTATTTACAAAGAAAGAGGGAGGTACATAAAACAAACAGTAGTAACACTCTGGATACAGAAGTTGATACCAGCCCATTTACAGAAGAAAGGGTTCTGAAAGAACTCTTAAAACTGAAGGTGGACAAAGCAATGGGGCCTGATGGGATTCATCCCAGAATTCTAAAAGAACTAAGGTAGAACTAGTGACACCACTGACTACCCTCTTTAACAAATCATGGGAGGATGGGGTGGTACCCGAGGACTGGAGGAGCAGATGTGATTCCCTTCACAAAAGTGGGAGCAAGGCAGAAGCAGGAAACTATAGACCTGTTAGTTTAACCTCAGTGATAGGAAAATGATGGAATCACTTCTAAAGGAAAGAATTGTCCACGTATCTGGAGGCCAGAAGGGCACAGGACCCTAGGCAGCATGGATTCTGCGGGAAGGTCATGCCAGACAATCTGATAGATTTCTTTGACCGGGTGACCAAAGTAGTAGATCAGGGAGGGCTGTGGACATGGCCTACCTAGACTTTAGCAAGGCATTTGACACAGTCCCACACAAGAATTAATATATAAGTTAGCCAGCCTGGGAGTGGGTCCCAAGATGACAGCCTGGGTAAAGAATTGGCTGGAGAATAGGACACAGAGAGTAATAAGTAAATGGAGTCCACTCAGAAGAAAGGAGGGTTACTAGCAGAGGTACATGAGGTTCAATATTAGGACCAGTCCTCTTCAATGTCTTTATAAGTGACATTGCAGAAGGACTGGAAGGAAAAGTATGTCTCTTTGCAGATGACACTAAGATCTGCAACAGAGTTGATGCACAGGGTGGGGTGGAAAGGATGAGAAGGGACTTGGCAAGGTTAGAGGAATGGTCAAATGTATGGCAGCTTAGATTCAATGCTAAGAAGTGCAAGGTAATGCACCTGGGAAACAAAAACCCAGGGGAAGAGTACACAATGGAGGGTGAGATACTAACAACAACAAAAATGGAAAGGGACCTGGGGTAGCCATATCAGATGACCTAAAGGTGGGCAAGCAATGTGAGAAGGCAGCAAGGAGGGCTGGGGGGATACTGGGATGCATAGGGAGAGGCATCACCAGTAGAAAACAGGAAGTTATTATCCCTCTGTACAGACAGCTGGTGAGACCCCATCTGGAGTACTGTGTGCAGTTCTGGAGACCCAATCTCCACAAAGACATAGACAGGATGGAAGCTGTCAGAGGAGGGCAACTAAAATGGTGCAGGGTCTGCACCGGAGGACATATGAAGAGAGACTTAAGGAGCTTAATATGTATAGCCTCGAGGAAAGGAGAGAGGGGACATGATAGAAACTTTCAAGTACCTCAAGGAATCAACAAAGTCCAAGAGGGTAGCATCTTTCAAAAAGAGGTGTGCAAGAACAAGAGGGCACAATTTGAAGATAGAGGGCGGCTCAGAGGTAATTTAGGAAGTATTTTTCACAGAGGGTTGTGGATGCATGGAATGGCCTTCCGGAGAAGTTGTGGAGTCAAAATCAGTGGTGGAATTCAAGCATGCATGGGATAGTCATAAAGGCAATTCTGGGGGGTGGGGGTAGGAAGAAGTAGGCTGCTGGTTAACTAGGATCTGCAGCTTATCCAGTAGGTAGGGAAATGGGCAGACTGGGTGGGCCAAGCGGTCCTTATCTGCCGTCACATTCTATGTTTCTATGTTTCTATGGAAAGGGACCTCGGTATACTCATTTCGCAGGACTTAAAGGTGGAGAGGTGTGAGACGGTGGTGATGAGTAGAGATGCAGTGAATTTAAATTCCGCAGGCAAAGTGAACACGAAGTGAGCACTTTGAGTTGCTGTGGAGCGGGCACTTTGCGTTGCGAGTGGGCAATGCAAAGTGCTCACTCCGCCTTGTCATTACCACTTCGCATTAAGGCGGAATGGCAACGTGAAGTAAGGTGGAGTTGTTTTTTTAATGGACTTTGCATTCCTCATTATGATTTTAAGTGATCCACTTTGTGTTTCAGATTTGGCAGTCCCCCCACACATCACATGGCTTACAGTACTGTAAGTCACATGCTCTTTAGCTAGGCAGGAAGGAAGTGAGTCATACAAGCAGACACTTTCACTTTCTCCTGTGCAGACAGAGAGAGAGAGAGGACTGTGTTTTGTGACTGCTGATACTTTGAGATCAGAGCGAGGAGGAGATTTAAACTTTGACTTAGACCCAACAGCTTTTTTAAAAGCTACATTTTTTTGTCTTTTCTGTACTCTTTTTTACTTAATTTGTTCTTTCTGTAAATTTTAATTTTCTTACCTTTATAAGTGGTTAGTTGTTTGTCCGTGTCTGTGTGACTATGTGTGTTGAGTGACAGTGTTAATAGTCATTGCTCAGATTGAGGGAATGCAGTAGGAGAGATGGACCAGGGTGAGAGAATGTCTGGACGGGGACAGCTCTGGGAGAGTGTGGTACTGGTAAGCATCGTACCATGTGCATGCATGCATGGGGGGCATGGGCACCCATTCCTGTTGGACTGATCAACATTTCTGAGTATACCCCTCCTCCCGGAAGCAGGACCTGCACCACCTCCTGACTCTGGGGCAGTTGAACCACCACCAGGTCCAGCACCAGGTCCTCTGGAGAAGGATGTGCCTGTTCCCCCAGGCCCAGGTGTGGATCCCATCCCTATTCAGTACCGTTACCAGCAGGCTGTCAGTTCATCTGACCCTCCCCTGCCTGTGCTTGGTCCTCCCCTGACCTCCATTGTTTGGCAGTTTTTTGACTGTGTCAGGGGGACAACAGTGTGGTCAGGTGCCGCCTATGTGAGGTGGAGGTGCGCCGTGGCCTCTGGGGGTCTCACCTGGTGGCTGGGGGCCAGTTCACCCATATGCTCAATCACCACCAGTTGGAGTGGCAGGCTGCCACAGAACGGGCCATGCTTGCACCTGCTGGCCGTTCTGTGGCAGAGGGTGCAGCTGTGCCTGACGGCAGCCCTAAGAAGAGGAGGGCCACAGCAGCACCTGCTGCTCCACCAGCACCCCACCCCCACCACCACCACCAGCAGCAGGTCAGCCTGTAGAACGTGTGGACCTCAGAGAACTGCATGAAACACAGGCTGACTTGGCAGTTCTCTGAAGTGCTGGTGAGGAGAACAATGAGAGGGTGAGTGCTGTGGAGCAGTGGCTGGATCGCACAGAGGGACATCAGTTTCAAATTATGTCCATGCTGGAACTGCTGCTGGATCACCATGGGATCCCACATTAGTTTTGTTTCCTCACACCATGTGCCCCCCCCACACCTTCCTTGCTGGGTTATAAAATGTATTCCACCACCATCCCCAACCCTTGTATGTAACTGTGCCCTTTTTTGTTGTCTTCCGTATGCGTGACACTTTGTATTCTGGCCCCCCTTCCTTCTGTTAAGTGTCTCTGTGTGTGTCAAGTGTGGGTTTGCGCACTGTTTCGGTGCCTCATTAATGTTTACTGTCTGTTGTGGAGTTTTTGTGAAAAAGCAGACTAAGCAGTGAAGTTATCCTGTGCTAAACTGCATGTGTACAGTCAGTCTTCTTTCCTGTGTGGGTATGTACTGCAGACACTGTCCAGCTTCTTGCAAACATATATACTGTATGCTGATTGCTGTCTGACTTGTTGCTGTGTTCATGGTATAAAGAATAAAGATACGAGTATGTAACGTATATTTTGTTAGGAGATCATAGCAACCAAAAATCCTGCTTTTCAACAAACTGTATCTAACAGACATGAAGTATTGCTGATGCACCAAAAATATTTCACAGTGTACAGACATTATAAAGTCAGAAAATTTATAAGGCCCAGTTCACTGCCACCATGGTGTACTGCCACATTCCTTTTTTTCATTATTTATTCTGGAATATGTCTTTCTAGTTTACACTGGCAGCATCAGTGTTTCAGCAAGTTGATGTACACCATAACACGACACAGTGTCAGTGGTAGCACAGTGTGGTAGCAGTGTACTGCAGGACCTGTTATATATTCTGACTTCAACACGTCTGTACACCATAAAATATTTTGGGTGCTTCAACAATATTTTATGTCTGTTTGGTATGGTTTGTTTAAAAGCATGATTTTTGTGCTATTATCTCCTCAAAGTTATGTGTGCACTATGTCTGTGTGACAAGTGATTGAGTTGCACACTGGCCCAAGACATCTGAAAACATAACTTTGTCTGCTGCCATTGATGGCACAAATAAAATATACAATATATATATATTCTTATCTTTATTCTCTATGCCATCACCATGAACAGTGCAACATGTCAGCATCATTCAGCATATATATATGTTTGCAACTTGACGCTGCACAGTGTCTGCACACACAGGAAAGAAGACAGACTGTACACATCTAGTTTTGCACAGTATAATTGCAGTGCTCAGTCCTGCTTTTTGTCAAATACTTCATGGTAGCATGACAGAAAGCAAACATTACTGAGGCTCCAAAAATATCTACCAGACTCACCAGAATTCCCAGTCCCAAAATGCATCTGTCTTGTGTCCAGAAAATTGACAAGTGGTAACAAAGTTAAATGATAGCATAACACAAAATGTAAAGTCCCCCAGAATTAATGGTGTACTTAGTTATGCGCGCAGTGGTCACACAGAGTCCCCAGATTTTTTCTGCATCCCCAAAATGCATCTGTCTTGTGTCCAGAAAATTGACAAGTGGTAAGAACGTGAAATGGAAGCATTACACCATATACAAACTCCCCCAGAATTAATGGCGCCCTCAGTCATGCGCGCAGTGGTCACACAGAGTCCCCAGATTTTATCTGCATCTCCAAAATGCATCTGTCTTGTGTCCCGAAAATTGACAAGTGGTAACAAAGTGAAATGGGAGCATTACACCACAAACAAAGTCCTGTCAGAAATAATGACCGTGAGCAAACTGTTGCCAGTCCAATGTGTGCTGCAATCCCCACAAATGCAAATGCTATCATCTCGATTGGATGGAAGGGTGCACTTTGTCTGTACACTTATAGTAGCCAAGGTGAGTTGATATATATATATATATATATATATATATATATATATATATATTTGGTAGATGGGGGTTGACATATATAGACACGTACTCATTGTACTGTTTTGAATCACAGGTCACAGATACTGTTGGTGTGCACATTCTAGTGCTTGATGAGAACTTTTTGCATGGAAATTGGAAATGGATAACTCTCAAGCCAATGAAGGTAAGTAAGTATTCTTTTCTTGGGGGAAACATATTTGCAGGTAGGTTTCATTAATGGTTTCTTATTTGGTGATTTCTTCATAGATTTCATCTGCATCCTTCTCGAGTCTGGTTGGTACTAATGATGGTCATGGTCATCGATTGAAATGACTTCTGCGTGCCGCGTGTTACATGTGTGCTGAAGCCTTGGGGGGGGTACCTGATGTTGAAGAACTTCTTCGGATAAGGCAACTGTGACATAACAAAGCATCTGGAAATTTCCTAAAAAAAGAAATGAACTACTTCTTACACTTTGATTGCAGCAGTAACACACTATGTTTAAGGTGTGGCTGTTCCACGGGTATCTGGATTATTAACACAAATAGTAAGCTGTCACACTGCAATCAGCAGATCAATCACAAGTTAATTTAGTTCCAGGCTGTGTAGCAAATACACTGTGCCAGTGTCCCTGTTTCTCAATCTCAAGTCAAGTCACATTTTAAAACCACATCTTGTCAAGTAACACAACCTGTGTGCAAGTTTTTGAACACTGTCATGGCTGCACAGTTGCAAGTTTGGAATACAGTGCATGATATCTTGCAGAAATAGTTTTAGTGACGTACATATGTCACCTAGTTTATGAATTGTACTCAGTCGCATTCGCTGCACTCTTTTAATAAAAAATTGAGCAGATGAAATAAAATCTTGATAATTACCAGTATGGATTTGAAATGGATACTCCATAGGTTCCTGTGTATGGTACTAGCTTTCAGCGAAGGAGAGTTTGTTTTGTTAACCTCTAAAAAAACAAAATAAGTGTACCGTATTGTTTGGCCATTGCAGTTCAGAAAAGCAACAGAAAACAAAACATACAGTGAAAGGAAGTTAAATAGCATAAAAAAACATTAGTACACATACTCACTTTATAGTTTTAATATTAAGAAGCATTGTGCCTGTGGCTGATGGATGTGGTCTCCTGTTCGACTCCCTCTGCCTTGGCATGGTCAATGTAATGGGGAAACATTGGCTGAATGACACTGGTAGTGGGTGGTGGGTGCTGGTGGTGATAGCTATGGGCTGCGGCACATAATGACATTACTTGTGACATCTTCCTGCATCTGGTGGTGGTGGCAGTGGATAACAGTGATGGTGGTGGTGCTCCGGGGAGGCAGACAAACTCATTCTCTGTGGTGGCAGTGGCTAACATCAGTCATGGTGGTAGTGGTCCAGGGAGGCAGACAAACTCATTCTCTGTGGTGGCAGTGGCTAACATCAATCCCACTGGTGGTCCAGGGGGTGCAGACAAAGTCATTCTCTCTGTGGTGTCTTACTGAGTGGGACACAGTATAGATCAACTCTAGGACAGCACGGATCGAAAAGTATGTCCTGGATTGGACTTTCCATTTTGGACAGGCACGTGCAGCAAACCTCCAGGACCCAGAATTCTCCACAAAGGATCAGTTGCCAGCATTTCAGCTACAGCAGCATTACGTTCACGTGACACTGTATGATTGGGTGGGTACTTCAGCTTATGCACAAAAACACTCTAAAGTGGGCTGACTTAAGCATTTTGGTTTTTTTTTAGTCTTTGGTAACCGGGTAAGGCCCACTAGGCACAAGTGCCTGTTTTCAGGTGCAACCTGGGAGCACTGGGCTGCTAAGTGACTTGCTCAGAATCACACAGTATACAAGTGGAGGTTGTGAGAATCAAACTCACGTCTGGTCTGCTGGATTTACCAAGCTCATTCACACCTCGTTCCTCTAACCTCTAGGCTATAAAGTACTGCCAGCCCTGGGCAGTGGGGTGTGATGACAATTGGTTCTGCTCTGCGAATGGCAGGAGGTGGAGTGTGGAAGTTTGATGAAGACAGTTGCACAGGTGATGATGACAAACCCAGAAATGCAGTTATTTTGCCAGATTTGCCAACTGGGGTTGATGTACCACTTGCACTAGATATACTGCATTCACCACCACCACCACCACAACCACCAAAACTGCCACTCTCACCAGCACTGGACAACATTTCAAAATAATTCTGCTCCTCTACCTCATCATGCCTGTATTAAACCTCTGCTCTTATTTCCTCACTACTGCACACATTTAATTTCCTACTGGACTTAACACTCATGGAAGGGGATAACATGCTTGCTATGGTTGCCAGTGATATGGGTGAATGTCCCACTGTGGTATTAGCTGCCATCTTGTGCTGGGTCCACAGTGCCATGTGCCTATTCTTAAGATGCACACACTGTACTCCTGTGCCCAGATGGCTCCCCTTTTTTACCCCGACTCACACGCACATGGCAAACCTGGCAGATTGTAACTGACTCATCGTTTGCATCTTGAACAAAAAAATTCCAAACAAGGGATTGTGATGCTCTGCTTTTAACATGTCCATGATGCTGCCTATTGATCTCCATTCTTTTAAGCACTGAAGTGGGGGGTGTGCTATGTGATTTTTCAGGAAGTGCACACTTGGGCTGTAACTGACCACCATGACTACCTATCATTAATACTGGGTCATCATCATCATCATCATCACCATCAACTGAAACTGGTAAATCACAAGTTTTTACGGTGGGTGGATTAATGCAAACAGACCCAGACACAGCCACCTTGAATTTCTTTGTCTACAGTTCCCAACTGAGGTCAATTACATCCTCATCATATTCATCAACATCACCCACATCCACATCCACATCCACATCTTCTGCTTGGATGCTGGCATGTGGACTGCATGTTGCAACCACAGCAACATCATCATCATCAGATTCATCATCATCAACACCACCATAACCTGATATTTTTACACCACACTGTGAATCACTGCATGGAAAATGCGTGACCTGAACCTCAGTGGAAGAAATGTCACATTGTATGCTATTGTAGACATGATTATCAGAATCCTTAGGTTCAGTTACTGGGATGTTACTGGGAAGTATGACATCATCTACACTTCCACTCACTTGCACTGCTTCACACTCCCCTATATTTTTGGACATGGTACACTGGTCAGAAGTGGAAATTGAGGCAGTAATACTCATACTACCACAACCAGCAACCACACTAACACCACCTGCTGGGACAACATCATCTCCTCCAAATATGAGCGAAGCTACTGATTGGGTGATAAAAAACATTGCAGGAGAAATACCTTTCCTCACATCAGCAATGCACTTCTGTGTCTGCGTGCTACCACGCCCACAGACAATCTTACCTCTGGCAGCAGTGCCATGGCGAGAACCACCTTTGCTTGCACGTCTCTTTGTAGGCATTTTGGGGGATCAACAACAATATTCTAAACAAATTTAGATTTTGGAACGTTCACTCTGCATGGCATGGGGGGTCGCTGGATGTGAAGCCAAAAAAATAACTGTGGCTTCAGCAACAGATACAGATGCAAATTCACAAGTGAAAACAACACCTTAACTAACTAGTGGTGCTGAGGTCACAAACAATCCAATCTGGAAAACCATTCCTTTTGCCAGTGTGGGGGGGGGGGAGGCACTGACTGCCAGCAGCAAAACAAAGAAAAGATACTACAATGGCAGTACAAAATCACGCAGCTGCAGTGGATAGCAGGATCACACTGCTGTGCCTGAAATTACACTGTGGCACAATAAAAGGTGTATTATTTGATGCCACATAGCACTGCACACACACACTCACACACACACACAATTTGTCTACAATGATTAATGCATAGCAAATTGAAAAGTTCAGTAATATGCCACATGTTGTAAATAACCTGAAATTATGAACTGCTGCACCAAATCCACACAACACACAATCAGCAAGAACATTTCAACAATTACTGACAATATTACTGTGTGTACATTAACACAGTCAGTTATATAACAAAAATATAACTGAAAAACTAAGAACTTCCTATTTCTCCAACTTCAATCTATCTACACCACAGATTCGCCCTTCCCCCAAAGCACACTTTCACTGTCTTTTACTACACAGACTCAGTGTTGTACAGTAACATTCAAAATCCACACACAAACAAGGGTTTCATACAATCGATGAACTAAAGTTTGAGCAAAACAAATTAATCAAAAGTTTTTTAAAAACCTTTTAAGAAGCCCAAAGTGGGACATTTCTTACTGAAACATGATTTTTCGCAGGACAGTACATAACCTCGACCGATGCAACAGACTTGTTTTCTCTATATAATTAGAATTAAGGCTAAGTGCAGTAGTTTCCTAGTTGCTTCTATTGTTTCTTATCATTTTAAAGTGTTTTAGTTAAGGTATTGTAGTTGTCTGCAACATTTAGTGGAAAGTTAGAAAATACTTGCTCTACTATAAAATCAGGACATTTAGTATGTTTCATGTTTTTTTTGCAGGACACAGCCACCCAAATCAGGACTGTCCTGCGAAAATCAGGACAGGTGGTAACCCTAATCAAGAAGGCATTTTTAACAGCTTTTAGAAGGTTTGAATCACAGACAGCTCTCAGATCACACTGTCTCCTACAGCTTCCTATACACACTACTTCAAACTGAGGCTGTGCAGATCAATATAGAGCCCATGTGACCTGAAATCCCATGAATCACTACAAAATTCATCTTCAGAGCTTAAAAACAAGGCGAAGTGACGCGAAGTGTATTGTTCTTTATGCACTTTGCCTTAAGTGGAGTAGTGATCTGGGAAGGCGGAGTAATGCTAAGTCATTGTTTGAAATGGACTTTGCGTTACCCATTATAATGCAAAGTACTCCGCTTCGCATTGCGGAGCACTCCGTGAATTCGCCTTGGCTCCGTGAATCACTCCACGGAGTGAATTGAGGCCACTTTGCCCACCACTAATGACGAGAATCAGTAGGATGCTGGGTTGTATCAGTAGGGGAATTACTAGCAGGAAGAGGGAGGTCATAATACCCTTGTATAGACAACTGGTGAGGCCGCATCTTGAGTATGGAGTCCAGTTCTGGAGGTCATATTTCAAGAAGCAAGTAGATAGAGTGGAACAGGTCCAGAGGAGGGCAATGACAATGGTAAAGGGTCTCAGTCACCTGTCCTGTGAGGAATGGCTTAATAACTTAAACATGTACTCCCTGGAGCAGAGAAGGGAAAGGGGTGACATGATTGAGACCTTCAAATATATCAAAGGTATTAACAGAGTACCAACAGAGGACATCTTGCAGCTAAAGAGGCAATCTAAAACTAGGGTGCATGATATGCAGATAGTAGGGGGAGATTCAGAGGAAACATTAGAAACTGCTACTTCATGGAGAGGGTAGTAGGTAGCTGGAACAAACTCCCAGAGGAGGTGGTAGGGGCAAGGACTTTGGGGGGATTCAAGGGAGTGTGGGATAGGCACAGGGGGTCTGTTGGACCTAAGGAGGGGGGACAGTAGGAAACTGCAAAGACCTAGCAGCTTGCTACGCACACTGGGTAGACAAGATGGGCCTGATGGTCTTTTTCTGCTGACACATTCTATGTTTCTATGTGTAAAGTGGGTTTTGTGTGCAAAAAACATTCTAGTTTGTGTAAACAAGAAAAGAGACCCATTTTGACAAGGACTTTATTACAACTACTTTACTCTGTTTATTCCAGAGTATGCACTCTCCTGTCCTGGGGCCAGCCATTAACTCAGAATTAGGGCGATAGTGAGGTAAGGTCACCTCCTGCACCTTCTGTTGCTACAGCCCATCCCTGCTTGGAAGTAAAGGCAGTCAGGAGTCACACCAGCTCAATAGTCACCAGGGACTTCGACATAGAGCAGGTTGGGGTTTTCATTCCTCAGGAGCAATAAAAGTAGCCAGATCCTTACGAATGATGCAAGCAGCCAGAACTTCAGGAATGACAAAAGCGGCTGGATTCCCAAGAATGAAGAAAGTGGCCAGATTCTCAGAAGCACCAAAAGCTGCAAGATATTTTGGATACAATTTGGTGCTTTCATTTGTATACCCTGTTCGGCAGTCTGCAGTTACTTTTGCCCCAGCAACCAGTGGGACTGATGAATGAGTTCAGTTTCCAGTATACCCTGTCCAGCAGTCTGCTGTGTCCTTTTTCTCTAGCAACCAGAGGGTCCAACGAAAGAGTTCTGCACAATTGCATCTTGCCGTGTGGCTGCACATGACCTATCCTTGGCAGTCAATAAACCAGGGGATCAGGTGTGCCTTTTGGTGATTCCCACTTTCTAGAGCTAAGTCCTCCTGACCTCTACTGGAGGCAGCTTTCTACATGCTCCCGACTAGTGCACAACCCCCACCCCAACAATTTGCAAGATGTTCCTCTTGTTTAACTTTACCATCTTGCTGAAATAATCTGCAGCTTACTGAGCACTCTGGTACAGTGGCATCACTTATGGGTAACCAGGGGTTGTGGTTGAGACCCTTATGATTTCTTCGCCACCCTACAATGAGTAAGTAAGTAAAAATTGATTTAGTTAGGTGTTCAATCCAGGAAGCACGGGGCACCGTACAGTAGTAGAACAAATTGACAGAATATAAACATCTCGGTTTAAAACAATCAATAGAAATAAAATTATATAGACTAATATATAAATGTAAAAACAGTTTAAAAGATGTCTGTAGAATAAGCTAAACTGAAAAAATGTCCACTGCAACCCTTATGAACCCAAAAAACACGTTTTCCCGAACATTTATTTATATAAATGTGGTGATTAGGGGAGTTTTGCAACCCCTATGATTCTACTGAAATGGGATTTCTCAGCCACTCTAATTCTGGTGAAATAATGCTACTGTTCAGCTATCAGAAGTTTAACCAGACTACGGTTTCAGGTTGCTCCTTGCTAGGGCACATAGAGTATTTAGCTTTACTTAAAGTGTTCAGGACTAGTTAGAGCATTAAGAGTCATTTATAGTTTTCATAGTTCTTTAGAGTACCAGCAGTATTTTATACAGTATAACAAGTACCAATATTACAGTTTAGCACCTAGCATGCTACCAATTGACCATGTGGCATTGCTGATCCTTCCTCTGATGTGACACTTGCTTTTCCTTCCCTCCAAGTATAACTCTTTGGTTGCATCTTAAAGTCATGCCCACCTCTTCTTGCATTTGCAACTGTTTGAGGGGGTCCAACACAGAGTGACTAAGATGATCCAGGGGTTGGAGGGGAAGTCCTAGGAAGGAAGGCTGAACGCGCTTAACATGTACTCCCTGGAGAAGAGGAGATATGGGGGGATATGATCGAGACCTTTAAGTACTTGAAGGAGATAAAGCTAACTCAGGAGAGATATTCAGGATTAGAAGAGAGTGAGATACCAGAGGGCATTAACTGAGACTGGAAGGGGGAAAATTAGGAGAGAAATCAGGAGACATTACTTCACGGAGAGGGTGGTAGACAAGTGGAACACTCTGCCTGAGGAGGTGGTTTCATGTAGGACGGTGGGCAACTTCAAGAGGGGATGGGACAGAGTGAGGGGGAAGGACCGTGATGGAGGGTGGGAGGTGTGGGGCAGCTGCGAGGTGAGGGGCTAGCTGCACAGTCGAGCAGACTTGATAGACTATTTGGCCTGTTTCTGCTGGCATGTCATATGTTCATATTTTTAGATAAGTTTCATGTCTGAGGTAGCAACACAGAGCTAGTAGGCCCTGTGAGTTCTCCGGCACTATGAGCACGCTCACTACACTAGTGTCAAAGGGTATTACCACTGATAAGTGGGAGATGGTTTCTATGAGTTACAAGTCTTCTTCTATTTTATATTCACATTTCTGTACATATCTCAGCCCATAGGTTGAGTGAGGTTAAGACAATACTGAGTATGGATAACTGTTCCACTGGCTGGGATATAGGAAAGAAAAAAACAGCTTAAACAAAAGCCTTTGAGCACCTAGGGGTTGCAAGCAATCAGAGACATTATTTTCTTAGAGCAAAGAAAAAAGATTTAAGAGAGAGGAGACAACAGTAAGGAGAGCTGGGGAATACTGGGATATACAGGAAGAGGCATCACCAGTAGAAAACATAAGTTGTTATCCCTCTGTACCGACAGTTGGTGAGACCCCATCTGGGGTACTGGGTGCAGTTCTGCAGACCCCATCTCCTCAAAGACATAGACAGGATGGAGGCAGTCCAGAAGAGGGCAACTAAAATGGTGCAGGGTCTGCACCAGAAGCCATGCGAAGAGAGACTAAAGGAGCTTAATATACGCACATACGAATTTGCAAGCAGATAAGCGGCCCCCACTGAAGACAAAAGCGCCCCTCCAGAAAGTCTGTTGCCAGGGGCCGCACCGACTGCAAGCCACCCGGGGAAGGGAACCAGGAGCTCGGCTGCACCCTGGTACCTTGTGCCGCTAAAGGCGCAAAAGCCTGCAAGGTACGTTTAACTCGACCTCCATCCTGCTGGACCGCTCCTGCTGGGTTTGGGACTTTACCAAGTACCACTCTCCACAGAAAGCGGCAGTTCTCACTCTATATTTTTCGGATTTGGACTACTATTTTGTACCCTCAGGGACTGTGAGCGCTGCCACTGCGGCCAAGTATACAGCTCCTGAAGCTAAATTTGCTGCCTAGACAAACTATCTCCTGTAATCCTAGCTTATTAATTCTGTAGTGCTGTAGCCAAGTTTTCTGATTCTCTGCTGCCTATAGTGCTGTAGCTAATTTTCTCTGTTTCTCTGCTGCCTTGTACTGCCTTCCGCCTTTCTGTTTGAATCTCCTAAACTCCTTTGTTCTAGTAAAGCTATTTCAAGTGCTGTCCTACTCACCTGCCTTAACTGAAGCCTGTAACCCTACTCCTCTACCTGCTAATCTCCTCCTTTCTATCACCTCGCCCCTACCATTGTTTCTGCTGCCTTCTTAATCTGCTTCTCATTGCTACCCTCAGGATCCCTCCAAGCCTACCGGGCTCTGGACACCTCCTCCAGGATCTAGGACCAGCCTTGGACCAAAAGATGCCTCTGGGGTCTCCAGCTGAACAAGCGGCCCCACTGAAGACAAAGCGCCCCTCAGAAGTCTGTTGCCAGGGGCCACACACGACTGCAAGCCACCCGGGAAGGGAACCAGGAGCTCGCGCACCTTGTGCGCCGCTAAAGGCGCAAAGTCCGCAAGGTAATGCTGGTTCCCACCTCCATCCTGCTGGCCCTCTCCTGCTGGGTTTGGGACTTTACCAAGTACCACTCTCCACAGAAAGCGGCTGTTCTCACTCTATATTTTTTGGATTTGGACTACTATTTTGTACCCCCAGGGACTGTGAGCACTGCCACTGCAGCCAAGTAATACAGCTCCCTTAAGCTCTCTTCCCGCCCTCCCCCCGCCTCACCCACCCTGGTCGACCCTTTAGCTTTATAGACACCAGGGGGTCATATGACTAAGTGTCTACTTTTCCATTGGCTCCTTATAATCTGCCTCCACTAGGGACAGCTCACTATTCTTACAAACTAACGGCTCTGTTATTTCTTTTACCAAGCCCGCCTTCTGGCCTGCATCACAGCATCCTATTTTCTTTTCCTTCCAAAGTATTTGCCCAGGCCTACCAATATTTTCTCTCTATAGCGCATTGCTGCACTTAGCACTGCTCTATCCGATACTCCTCCTTTCCTGTGCCCCTGCTACCTTCTCTTCCCATTCTAAAATGATTCCTTATGTCACTATCTATCGCTCCAGCTTGGCTTCTTTTTTCTACCTGTGTCTCCTGTATGGTCTAAGTAGTGTCTCCCTATCTGTGCCGCTTGTCACTAATCACAAAGCAGAATCTATAAAGGACTTTTTCTTCTCTAATCTCTCCTTTCCCACCGTCACCCTCCCACTCTCCATCATGCACTCCTGAAGAAAGGCTACCCCACCTGTCACTCCTGTACTACCTACAGCATTGGACTAGACATAAAAAATGTGACACTCTGACTAGAAACCTGCTCAAGTTCCTAGCCCAAAGGCTGCTCCTGATAGCTGGTGACATCGAGTTGAACCCAGGTCCGCCACATAATATCCCTACACCAACTACAGCCAAAGCTAATAAAGGCCTATTACTAGCCCATATGAATATAAGGAGTCTTATGGGGCACCTGGCTGAGCTTGAAGCCTGGGCAAAACTGATTAACCCTGACATCCTGTGCCTTACTGAAACATGGCTCAAACCCAATATCCTAGATGCCCACTGTGCCCTGCCTGGGTATGCCATCATTCGGCAGGATCGAAGTGGCTCAAAAAGGGGTGGGGGCATTGCCATTTATTACAAAAATCACCTCTCATTAAAAGCGGTTCCAAATCCTGGCCCCCACATGCGCTGTGAATCGCTACATGCTACACTGTCCCTAGGAGCCAAACACTTGCACATCCTGTGTTTGTACAACCCACCCACTGGAGGTTTGGAAGTCTCAGATCTTACTACAACATATGTCTCAATCCGTGAAACTGAATAGTGTATCCTGTTGGGGGCGTCAACCAAACTGGCTAGGCCCGAATCAAGGCAACCTTGCATCTATGGTCCAAAGATATAACTTTCGCCAACTTGTAACAGAATGCCGAGAATGACTAACACGCAGACAGGAGCAGCTATAGACTGGGTTCTCACCAACAGGCCTGACCATGTATCCAAAACCACTGTACTTGCGGACTCTCTGACAGACCACTCTCCCACGGTCTGTCACTGGCGCTCCTGTCAGCCGCCTGCTCCTCGGTCCTGCTTCATCACCATTACCAACTTTGCAGCGCTTGATGTACAAGCATTTCTCAATGACATATCTATTATTGACTGGTCCGACATCTGCAGTGCAACAAGTGCTGAGGCTGCCCTGGATGTGTTCCTCAGCAGGTTTGGGGAGGTACAAAGGGGGCATGTACCTAAGATAAAGAGAAGGGTCGGGGGCAACACACTAGGTGGCTGAGCAAAGATCTTCTCCACAAGCTCAAACTCAGGGACAAACTCTGGAAACATTATAAATCCACCGGGCTACCCTGTGATCATCAGGCTTACAAACAGCATAGAAACGAATGTAAGAAACATATCAGGTTTGTGAAGAGCAGATACTGCCAAGACCTTTTAACCAGCTCTGCTAATGATCCTCAAAGGTTTTGGAATCATATAAAAAACCTTCCTCAGAACCCCTCAATCCTTCACCCCCTTGGACATGCTACTACAAGGGGTCCACTGCAATGACTCCCTCACCATTGTCAATGCCTTCAACCAGCAATTCTCGGACCTATCTGCTATCATGTCCTCTTTAAAATCTCTGCCTGATAACTCTCAACCATACTCCAACATGATAAGCTCCAATCCACAACTTGCCTCTAAAAGATTGTTTTACTTTAAAAGGGTTACTGGAAATCAAGTCTGCAAACTATTGTTGGGGATATCTGAGAACACTAGCCCGGGCTCTGACACCCTGGAACCTCGACTCCTGAAAATAGCTGACCACCTCATATCCCGCCCACTTGCCAGGATTTTCACCTTATCTCTCTCTATAGGTGCTGTCCCCGAGATTTGGAAGGCTGCCAGAATCATGCCAGTTTTCAAAAAAGGGAGCAAAAATGGCTTGTCAAACTACAGACCCATTGCCATACTCTCGGTACTGAGTAAAATACTCGAAAAGATAGTAGCCACCCAGGTCACTGAATTTATTGACTCACTAATGCACTCTGTGAAGGCAGCATGGCTTCAGGAAGCACCCAGTACTACAACTGCTCTGACTAAATTCACATGACGTTCTCTCAAATATGGAGAAAGGGCAGCTAACAGGTGCTGTGTTCATCGACCTTACAAAGGCCTTTGACCTTGTTGATCATCCACTACTGCTTGCTACCCTCAAAAACCTATGCTTCTCACCCCCAGTAACGTCCTGGTTCAGTAGCTACCTCACCAACAGGTCTCAAGCTGTAAAGCTTAACTCAGCCATCTCTGACAGTACCACGATCAATATTGGCATACCACAGGGCTCTATTCTTGGTCCACTCCTCTTCTCATTATTTATCAACAACCTGCCCACCATAATAACGTCAGGCAACTCACTACTCTATGCTGATGATCTTGTTATATATGCTCACTCTGACAACATCTCTCACCTGAATTCCACACTGTCATCAGCCTTCCATCTTACACAGCACTGGCTTGAAGCTCATCGCCTTATACTCAATGCTAGCAAAACTAAGGCCATGCTCTTTGGATCAAAGCATAAGCTTAGAGCCTGCACATCTCCACTGACAATTCCTGATATCAATGGATCCACCTTGAGATTGTAAGTTCTTTCCGCTATCTTAGGATACAGCTTGACCATCTTGATCTGAGCAGCATATCCAGGAGTCGTGTAAGAATGTCAACTGTAAGCTGGGTGCTGCCCTACAGGACATGAACTTTATGCTCACACCCACCCCTAAACTTGCTATTGCCAGGGGTATCCTATTACCCACTCTGTCTTATTGTGCACCTATCCTCACCATGGCAAATAAAACTGTTCTACAGAAATGGGACACCACCTACAATAATGTCTGTAAATATGCAGCTAAAGTACCACATCTGACGCACCATTGCCAACTATACAAAGGGTTAGGTTGGCTATCCACTTCCTCTACGAGGCTATACTACCTTTGCAGCCTATCAGACTCCATAATCAGAGTGTTGAAACCTGCCACATTGTCTGAACTACTCCAACCTGTAGCATCATCGCGTGACCTGAGGTCATCAGACAAGTCTTTTTTATCAGTTCCCCACTGCCGTACCTCCAAGGGTGCTGGTGCCTTCAGGTGTGCTGCCCCTCTCACCTGGAACTTACTGCCTATGGATCTGAGAAGTGCTCCATCACACCTAGCCTTCAAGTGGAGACTTCGCTCATACTTCTACTCTAAGGACCATTGCACTTGTTTTGATCCCACTTAAGCTTTGTAACCTGTCTAAATCAATCCTCCCTTGCCATGTACTCAATAGCCTACCTCCCCTCGATTGCTCTGTCACCTGGTTTGTCTGATTGCACTTTAATGAACTGTCTATAAGACTGCCTGCACTTACAATATAATGCTTACAAACCTCTCATATGGACACTCTATTCCAATCATGTTTGCTGCCTAATTGCCTTAACGTTGTAATATGTATATTATTCTGACCTTTTTTACTACATATCCAACATTGTTTATTCTCTTCTGACTTTGTGTATAATTATGACATAATCCTTCTTTGTTTTATCCTTCGCAGTCTCTATCAGTACTAAAACCATAAGATGTATCTTATTGTTAATGGGTACTGGTCCCTCTTGCTTTCCATCTCCCCATCCCTCTCACTCCTCTCCCCTCAGTCCTACCTGGTCTCAGTTTCAAAACCCCTTTTGCATCTTTCCCGCCAACCCGTATCTAGCCGCACTGTACCATATACGTCTCTATGCCCAGCCGAGTTCCAGTTCCATAGCCCCGGTCTTTTTTAGCGCCCTTTCGCAAAAGCCGCACTAGCCGTACTTTGCCGCACGAGTTCCTGAGCCCAGCCGAGTTTTAGTTCCACAGCCCTGGGTCTTCTTAATGCCTTTTCCCACTAAAGCCGTAATCTCACCGCTCCTTGCCGTACGTGCCTTCAGCCTAGCCGCCTCTCCTGATCCACCTCCGTTGCTATTGGATCCCTTTGTGCCTTCCCATTAAATGCTGCACCTTGAAATTGTGTCCCTCAGCTCCTCCTTGCCCCTTACCCTCTGGAGTCATCCTCTTGCTTTCTGCAACACTCTTCCCCCCTACCTGACGTTATCTAGCCGTACTTTGCCATATGCGTCTCTGTGCCCAGCCGAGTTCTAGCTCCATAGCCCCGGGTCCTTTTAACGCCTTTTCTCGCAAAAGCCGCAACTAGCCATACTTCGCCGCATGAGTCCCTGAGCCCAGCCAGGTTTTAGTTCCACAGCCCCGGGTCTTCCTAGTGTCTTTTCCCGCTAAAGCCGTAATTACGCCGCCCCTTGCCGTACGTGTTTCAGCCTAGCCACCTCCTGATCCGCCCGTTGCTGTTGGATCCCTTTGTGCCTTCCCACTAAATGCTGCACTTTGAAACTGTGTCCCTCGACTCCTCCTTGCCCTTACCCTCTGGTTTCATCCTCTTGCTTTCTGCAACACTCTTCCCTCCTACTTGCCGTTCATCCCTTCCCCCCTGCTCTGCCGTCCCTTGCCCAGCACCGCAAGGCCGTTAGCTGCTATCTTCTGTCCTTTTGTTCATTACCCTCCACCTCTCATCAGTTTCACACCCTCCCTAGTTGTCCTAAATTCCCCCTTACCTTCCCTTCCCTTTCCTCTCTCTCTCCCCCTAAATGTGATCTCCCGCCAGTACCCTCTGCCTATTTGAAACCGTATGCCTGCCTTTGAAAATCGTATGTCTGTACTTGTACCACTGTACCTTTGCCTGTATTATGTTAACTAAACTGACCTATTTTGTACTGTAATTGTGTCTCCCGGGTCATGCCTGAAAATAGTCACCTGGCTAGTGCACCTACCTGGTTAACAAAAACTAAATAAAATAAAAATAAAAAAGGCCTTATGGTCTATCAAGTCTGCTTGAGTGTGCAGTTAGTAACCCTTAAACTGCAGCTGACCCTTCCTCCCCTCCCCTGACCCTCCCTCTTACCCTACCCCATCCCCTTTTAAAGCATTCCACTGTTCTACAGGATACCACTTCCATAGGCAACACGTTCCACCCAGACACCAGTCTCTCCAAAAAAAAAGTGTCTTCCCATTTCCCTCAAGGAAAGGAGGGAGAGGGAGACATGATCACAACTTTCAAGTACCTCAAGGGAATCAACAAAGTCCAAGAGGGTGGCATCTTTCAGAAAAAGAGATGTTCTAGAACAAGGAGGTACAATTTGAAGATAGAGGAAGGATGGTTCAGAGGCAACTTAAGGAATTGTTTTTTCATGGAGAGGGTGGTGAACACATGGAACAGCCTTCCTGAGGAGGCTGTGGGGTCAAAAACAGTGGGGGAATTCAAAAATGCATGGGACAGGCATAAGGCAGTTCTGGTGGGGGTTAGGAAGGAGTAAGCTGTTGGTTAACTAGAATCTGCAACTTATCCAATTGGTAAGAAAATGGGCAGACTGGGTGGGCAAAGCAGTCCTTGACCTGATCTGCCATCAAAGTCTATGTTTCTATGTTTCAGAGGAGACTTTCAGACACAAATTTACTTAAGTTGCAACATGCATGAATTAACATCCCTCAAGCACTGGTCAGCCTAGTCTGCTAAAAAGGGTGCAGCAGTGGGTACTGAGGGACAAACAAGTGCAAAATGGTAGAAGGGGTTGTAGTGTCCAGTCTTATAAGGGAGATTCAGTAGTTACCCAGAACACTATGTTTTTAGAGTGAAAAATATGTAGATTCATTTTTGAGATTTTGTGTAGTAGAGGAGACATGCGTTGTTGCAATACAGGGCACAGAGTCTGGCGATTAGTGTAGCTCAAATGGCATCAATATATAGAATGAAGTCCAGGTGCTGGATACGCCAGATGCCTAAGTATTTGAAATGATTTACCTGCTCCTTTCTGAAACTGCCTCAGATGGTGAAGTGGGGATTAGAGAGAGTTAGGGGAGTTTATGCTTTGTGTGGTTGTGTATGACCACTTTTTTTTTCTCATGAAGAGTTAGGTTGGTAGAGCAGAACCAGGGCTTAAAAGAGCATGTTACAAAAGATGGAACCTTGAGGAACTCCAAACTGTCTCTGTGGGGAGCAGGAAGGAGATATAGTGATGCCCAGAATCTGGTTCCCTTATGTAAATCAATATCTTGAGTGCAGAACAGCCAAGAATAATCAAAGCCATCACTTTGCACTTGTGTGTCTTCTTGCGATTTTCCAGCTGACTACTAGTTCCCCTGGGCTAGTGGGGTCATGAAGGCTCACCCGTGCACAGTACTGTTTCTGTACAATGCCACCTGTTGACTCTTTAACAACCCTGTGGATGACAAAGTTATCTGGTTAGCAAATTGGGTAGTCTGTGGATGGGCCACAAGGTGAGAAAAATGGCTAGAAACTGGTTAAGGGACAGAAAGCAGAGGGTGATGGTAAATGGGATCCAATCTGAGGAAAGGGGGTGACCAGTGGTGTGCCCGAAAAAGGCCAGTCCTTTTTAACGTCTTCATCAGTGACACTGCTGAAGGGTTGAAGGGGAAGATTTACCTGTATGTGGATGAAATCAAGATCTGCAACAGGGTAGACATTCCAGAGGGGGTTGAGAAAATGAGGCAAGACCTAGGAAAGCTGGAAAAATGGTTCAAAGTGTGGCAACTAAAATTGAATGCAAAGAAGTGGAAAATCATGCAACTGGGACACAGAAACCCTGTGGAGTGTTACAGGCTGGGGGGGAGGGGGAGTTGTTGATGGTCACCAGGAAAAAACGAGATTTAGGGATAATCATCTCAGATGATCTAAAGGTGGCCAAACAAAGTTGAAAGGCTGTGGGGAGGGCCAGTGCCATGTTGGGGGGCATAGGAAGGGGTATCACTAACAGATGAAGGGAGGTGGTGATGCTTCTGTACAAACACCTGGTGAGACTGCATCTGGAGTATCATACACAGTTCTGGAGGCCAAATCTTCGGAAGAACATAGGGTGAAGGTGGTTCAGAAAAGGGCAACTAAGATGGTGCAAGGCTTGCACCAGAAGTCATATGAGGAGAGATTAAAGGACCTCAGTATGTATACACTGGAAGAGAGGCAGGAACAGGGAGATATGATAGAGACCTTCAAGTATCTTAAGGGCATAAACAAAGTGCAAGTGGGAGACATCTTACAATACATGAGATGTACAAGGAGTGGGGACACAATATGAGATTGTAGGAGACAGGATAAGGGGGACTATGAAGAAATTTTTCTTCACAGAGAGGGTGGTGGATGCATGGAATAGTCTACCCCAGGAGGTGGTGGGAGCTAGCAAAGTGGAGGGATTCAAACATGCTTGGGATATGCATAAGGGAACCTTAGAGGTGGGAAGGAGAAGCTAAGGATGATGACCAAGTAGGGTCAGCGGTTACTGATGCAGGTAGGGAATATGGGCAGACTGGATGGGCCTAGCGATCCTTATCTGATGTCAGTTTCTATGTTTCCATGCATATTTTAAGTATTTAAAAAAGTGACAAAAGGCATCAACTATTACAACTAGTTACAACTGAGGACAGTGTGACAATAGCATCTGGATATGTCTGGTTATGCAGGAACTTGATGCTGGGCATGACTGTTATGCCATCCTGGTACACAGGCTGAATGCAGCCAGTAAGGTACCGTGTAGGACCCGACATATTCAGGACACCGCATACTATGGGCATCATCTTATTAAAGACATTTATTGTGGTCCTTGCTGCATTTGTAACGTACTGTGCAACTATCATATCTAGAACAGCTTGATATTAAAACAGATTATGTGACTCAAATGGTATCTTTAATATAGTGTGTGTATTTTTCTCTGCCAATTCCTCAAGATAAAACTGTTAGAGTGGTAATTGCCACTAACAGTGCTCTATGTGCCCAGCAAAATGGTAGCCTACGTCCAGATGACTGTATATGGAGTCTGCTTTTATGATGCTGTAGTTTAGCTATATAAGTAACGAATGATGACATTTTAAAAAGGCCACACACTGTATTTTCAGAAATGACACACAGACAAAGTGTGAGAGAGGCAGCGAGGAAGAGAGAGAGAGAGAGAGAGAGAGAGAGAGGGAGGGGAGAGAGAGAAAGAGATTAACTTTAGCTTTGGACAGGCACATTTGTGATTGGGAATAGTTATGGCTAATTAATACATAATTCAGAGCATTACGAGCAGTGTTTTTCACCTCCCCACTACACTAACTTTGTTTTTTGTCTCTTTTAGATATTTTCTGAAGAAGACCTAAGATCGAAACGTAGATTTTTAACTCTATTTTCTATTTTCAGGGTGCATTTAATATAACCATTTTGTAATGCAGAGCACTGTTTCCTAATCAAATTCCCTAATGAAATGCTTAGTAAATACATACACCTGAACAGTATTAAGACCTTTGAAAGCTTAGTCAGTGTTACTAAAGCCATCTGGTGTTGCTGAAACTGTGAAGATTTCTTCAACATTTTTTTTTATTCTTTTGGTAAGAGGGTGCAACTGGCATGTTGACATGGAACTTACTAGTGAGCTACCTGATTTTAAGCATGAATGTGTAGCATTTGACCACTAGATGGTGGCATTAGCTTAACTGTTTAAAAAAGCAGCTTTCATTTTATTTTTTTAAAGGGACAGCCAGTTAAATCAAAGTAAATGAGACCCAGACTGCTGCAGCAGGCATTCCATAAAAGGGGCTGAGTGAATGAAGTGGCCCATATTCCAACCTCTGTAAGAAATGTTCTTGATCTGCCAATCTGTTCCAAGTACAGCACTGTATGTACATTAGTATGTGCTCGCCTTGTACTTTTAAATTGTTTGCCTTGCCAAGAGACAGTATTAGAGTGAAAAGAATGAAAATATGCTGTATCTCTTTGAAGACAATATATTCATATGAATTAAAGTTTAGCTTGAACTAAAAAAAGTTTTGAAAATATAGGTGGAAAAGATGAGAAACAGAATCTAGTAAGTGAGTAATCAGAAATGTTCAGTTCAAGCTGTAACTAAGAAAAATGCATTGTAATTAGAGCAGATGCTGTGTTAGGAGGTCAGTGGTTCATTTTTAGCCTAAGTTTACATAACCTTGACATTTTAATGAGAGCCCGGTGGCCTAGCTTTCCAATGACCTTTCGCCACCACAGTTCTGGCTTCCAACCTCCATTCCTGTGAAAAGTAATATGCATTATGTGGTAACACCTCAGTTAACTCTGGTCAAGAATCCATATCACCAGCCTACCACTGTACATTTACAATTTGGCGTGACTTGAATACGACTGGCCATCCTTGTTCCAACAAGATCAGATGGATGGCAGGGAGTCACGTGATGCCATTGCAGGAGTAGCACCAGGATTTTAAGCCTCCACTAGCCCTCACTGCAAATTCATCATTTTTGATGGTTTTTGCAGCTCTTTTTAGTGTCAGACCACCTTACACTGTTTTCTTGTTCACTGCAGCATACTGGCAGACAAGAAAAATATATTTGGGACCTAAATTGTATTCAGTGAATGGTCCTTCCACATCTGCGCCACAGTCTTTAGCCAATAGGATGCCGAGCTAAGCAGCTGTTTATTGAAGTAGCCCTCAGCCCACCAGCTTCTCCACCACCCAAACCACTGACAACAGACCTTTTTTTCAGAAACTGGCAACCTAAAGTAAACTATTCTAGAAACTGCTGCTGAAGTCAGAACCTTCCGTCCTTCTCTAGAGGAGAACACCCGGTGTGTGGGCAATGCTGAAGCCCAGTTCGTTTCAGTGGTGCAAGCCCAGTCCAGGATGGAACTTGAACTTGTGGCCCTATGGCAGAAAATCACAAAGCTAGAGGAATGACTTGAGGATCAGGAGGGCCAAAGTTGCCAAAACAATCTGGTTATTCTCAGGATGCCAGAGCATGCTGAGGGTCCTGATGTATTACTCTTCACTCAAAAGCAGGTGCAAAAAAGTGCTGGTTCCTCACTATATGGTCCGAGCAACATAATTAAATGGGTACACCGTTCCCTATGGCTGAGACCCACTGAGGGTGAGAAACCTCACCCCATTATGGCAAGACTTTTGAATTATTTGGAGAAACAGCACATATTAAATCAAATTCAGTCCACTCAGGAGCTTGAATGGGACCGATGCTATATCTTTATCTTCAGGATCTATGTACATTGGTTTGACAGAAGCATTGAGAATACCAGAAGATGTTCCCCAACTTGCAAGCTGCGCAGATCTGTTACCACCTTCTGTATACTGCTCGATTTTCAGTCTCACTGCCAGATGGTCAGAAAATATTTCAGTCAGTGGAACAAGCCAGATAACAGCTTCCCTCTCTGCTGCCTAATTTGTTTCCAGCTCACCATGAGGGATGAAATCAGTCTCAGTGTATGGATATTTCCTCTGGGACACCATGAATGCGCTCGGACTTACCACTGACTACTATGCTTTGACAGCTGTTGTTTATTGTAATTAGTGGTCGCATTTCTTTTTTGGTGATTGTGCTTCTGGATGTATAACTCTGGTTCTTACAGTTCTGGGACTGTTTCCTAGTTGAGTTGCACTGTTTCATACTGTTTTTCATGGACTAGGTTGCAGTCCTTTGTAACTGCTAAACACGGTGGGGGGGATGTGTAGCGGATTCTTGTGCATATGTTTTTCATGAAAGTTGTTATTTTTCTGTAGTGCTCTCCATAAAGTCTCCATTCTGTCTCATGGTTGGGGGGGCTTGGTTCTTTGAATATGCAGCCCTGACCAGCTTGTTATGCTGAGACCTGGAGATCTTATAACGTACTATCGGCTGCTTCTTTGCTAGCTTGAAGCCTGTGGGAATTTGTTGCATTTTCCTTTCCCCCTCACTCATAAGGGTGGTCTCTGTTTGGACATAGTTTGTGATTGAAATCTCCTTATTCCCACTCCTTCTCTCCGCCAGTTTTATGTATTGTTCCCTATATGCACCAGCTCAGTGGCTGTCAGCCTAGCTTTACACAGAGAATTTTGAATCACTCCCCTTTTTATGTTGCTTCTGACTGAGCAGGGAGAGTAGAGAGAATACTGTGCATGGGAATCTTGCCCTGAACTCTATCACACAGAGCTGTTTGTTAAAGTCTACCTCTGATCTTTGCTTTGATTTTCCAGAGTTACGCAAGCAATAATACCCGACAGGGTGGGCAGTATTGGGCAATACTGGACCGCCCAGGGGTGTAATGAGGCCCAACGCCGCAGGCAGAGGGCCTTATAGCCCCTGGAAGGTCTGGTATTGCCCATACCGCCCACCCTGGAGGGTATTATTGCGCTTAGAAAATGGGCTTGTCTGTAAATGTTAATTAAATTAAAAAAATTAGAGGAAATGAGTTTTTGAATAGAAATATTAGAAAAAGAAAACTTTTATAAGGTTAAATAGTCCCTGCCTTTTTGTGCTGTTCTATCTCCCTCCCCACTCACACACAGAGCCATTCCCTTCTACTTACACCCCACACACAGACACTATTAGCTTGAGAGACATGTTTTGTTAAACTTCCTATTTTTTGGGTCCTTTTAAGAAAAGAGTACTACTGTTCTTTTCCTGCAAGCTTTTTTTTCTTTCAGAAGATGCTGCCGTTCAGCACCCGACGTTGCGTGACCCCATTTGTGAAAAACAGGAAGCGGAGAATTATGAGGTGACACAGACTGCAGCAGTCCATTTTTTTTTTTTTTAATTTTAGACCTCCCTGGTGTTTTTTTATGATTTCTAGGGTAAGTGTTATGTGAAAAGTGACAGCTCCTTTTCTGGTAAGTTACTTAGCTCTTGCCATGTGTTGTGCTGTCAATCGGCATCGGGGAATGCGAGTCAAGAAGGAACTGCACTGCGGTCTGTAAGAAATGTTGGGGGAAAAAGAAAGCCGATCGGTCGGACTGCTTGTCTGCTTTTCTTTTGTTGTGAATGCGCCCAGAAGAACTGAAAGAGGGGGAAAAGGTAGTGACATTTTTCAGGGAAATGTGTTGCGTTTATGGGATTTCAGTTATGGGGCTGCTTCCATGCTGGCTGAAAGAGGTAACTGAGCAAGCGGTGGGATCACGCTGTGGAGAAGGGGGAGAGCGCTGCTGTCGTAGATGAATACGTTGGGAGAAACTCCAATTTCTCTTACTCACTAACCACTGAATGAAAAATCTCTATTGTCTCTTAATGGTTATTTTTTAAATATAGTGCTTCACATTTAGTGGGATTCAGTTGTTAGAGGACTGTTTCCGGAGCTGTACGTTACTGCGAGCAGGATCAGAAGCAGCGTAGGTGATCAATGTATTGTACTGCACTACATTTGTTGTTTTTTTTACTGAGACTGTTTTTTTTATCTTTGAGAAACTGGCAGGGTTAGAGAAATGTGGAGACTTTAGGCTATGTGTGTCTATAAATGGGTGTTTTGTGTGTGTGTGTGTGTGTGTGTGTGTGTGTGTTCTATCTCTCACTAAGTGGGGGGGGAATGGCGGGGATTTCAGATTTATTGGGGTGCTTTTGGCCAATGAGAGGGCAGTGTGGGCACAAAGATTTTAGAGTGGGTAAAGGGGCACTGGGGCTGGCACTTTTTATTTGCTGGGCATCTATTGAAAGTTAATGTACCCCCCTGGCAGGAGTACCAGGCAACCAGAGCCCAGGAAATAAAAAGCCCATTTTCTAATAAATGATATTCGATGGGCATGGCTTAAGCTGGATACTCTGTTTCAGGGCACCAGTGCTTGTTTCATATGATCCATTTCCTTTTTATTTACTTTGTGCCCTTGGTACTTTACCTGATTAGGGACGTTTTGTAGCCCATATCTCTTCCACCACCCCATGTCAGATCAGGTCTGCATACTCCTCGGGGTAGTTTCAGCTTGTAATTAAATTATAGCCCTGAGTTTCTTAACCTCATGGCTTCTATGGCTGTTAGTGCTTTCAGCTGAGGTCTGAGTTATAAGGAGAGCCTTGCAACTCTCCGATATAACTTCCTTGCTCAGTCTCCTGTACATGGCTTTCTCCGAGTCCTTCGGAGACTGGCAGTCTTTCCAAATCGTCCACTAATTGGGCAAGGTCAGTGTAAAGTTTATTTGGAGTGGTGACACAGAGGGTTGGCAGGGTGACACAACCTGCCAGAATTATCTGACACTTGACTGACCAAGACTATTTGATCTCGGTCCACAAAGGTGCTGTGTTCATTATAGTCTAATGTTCCCTTATGGGCATGATTACTTGTCAGTGGACAAAGAGTACTTCATAGTTCTTCAAACATTCTTACATTTACTTTAAAACCATCTGTTTGTCTGTGCCTGGGACAATCATATATTTTACACCAGAGTCTTTTATCAGAATCAACGATACACCAACTCAAATATTTATGTACTGCAGTAATTCTGAACATAGAAAATCTGTACAGTTAACCATATGAATATAACCTGGAACTGTTATCTTAAGGGTACCAGTATGGCCAATAAAACAGAAGTCTAAATTTTGACTTGCTTCTTAGTTTATTATTTTCTAAGTCAAGTGCCCTTAGTTTTACAATATTAAATTGAGAAACACAACTGAAGTCAGGATCATGGTTAAAAATATTTTTACTTTTAATATTAATGTTCAAAGTTGGGAGGCAGTATAGCACAGTGGTTTAAGGCTCTGAGCTGCAAATCTGGAGACCTGGGTTTGAATCCCAGAGCCCCCACTTGCATACTGTGTGATCCTGAGCAAGTCACTTAACTTCCCTGTGCTCCCAGGTGGCACCTGTAAACAAGTTTTCAGCTTAGTGTGCTACTCCTGGTTAAACAATTGGAAAAAATAAATAAAAAAAAGTTTACAAAATAGTTTTGGCTCTAATATGAATAGACAGCCACAATTTAAAGTAAGAGTAAAAATTTTTCTGAACAGCAGTTCAAAGCGAAAAATAATTCCTTTGACGTAGACCAAAAGTATCCGCAATAACAGAAATAAAAAATAACGCAGGCATAAGTCATCCTCAGGCTTAATGCCTGAGATAAAGGTAACAGTCTCACCCAGCAGTACCAACTGATGTCCACTTGAAGTCCTGAGAGTTGAGGTGACTCTTGGTTCTCCCTCTGAGACTCCTCACCTTGACTCGGGTTCTTGGGGACTTAAATACTCTTGTCAAGGCAGAAAAATAGGAGGGCCAGATACTTTGATAGTTTTTGGTCCTAGCAGTTCTTTCAAACTGGGTGACCATTAATCGATGATCAGATGTTGAAGGCTAGCAGTAACCTGAAGACATCTGACTGATATGGGGAGTTATTTGGGCTGTAATCTCGGCCTGGCATCCTGGAATTTGTGTCACAGATGGCTGGGAACTTTCACAGATATTTAAAAATAAAACTGTGCTCACAAGCAAGGCACACAGCCTGAGAAAGATCACACCTAGACAGAGGTGTGAACACCTGGCCACTCATGTGGTTAGTTGTTTACTCGACAGGACAGGGTTGACTGCTCACGTGGTCAGTTATTTACTCAATAGGACAGGGTTGACTGCTTGTGACTGCTCATGTGGTCATTTATTTACCCAGTAGGCCAGGGTTGACCCGCAACTAACCTCTTGTGGCTAGACTGAGCAGTTAAAAATATACTGCCTGTGGTTACTAGTGGAAAGTATCCAACAGGTGTCAAAAGTTGAGAAGGTCACACTTGGTGCTCATAATCTTCAACAAGTCTGAGAGATTAAAAGTCTACCCTCAGTAATCAACTCTGTTTAAAGTTAAAAGAAAAATAAACAAGCATTTGTCAATGCTGAATATTGTCTTGCTGGCACTGGCATTGGTAGTGCAGGAGTTAAAGAGATGCATAATAGGAATGACAGTGAAGTATGGAATCAATGTCAACTCCACCCCACCCTGCAGAGACTGACAGGCATTGAGGTGTGTCTTTGGGTCGTCAGCCATAAAGTTCATGCCATTTCACCTCACCCTACCCTGCAGACTCTGACAAGTGTCGTGTTATGCGCTGGGGTCATTGGGCCTTACTTTCACCCCATTCCATAAGGAAGTACGTTGAGATGGGTGTAGTATAGGAGAATTGGGTGAACTTTGGGGCTGAAGAGTCCAAGGCCCACCTTGATGCCTGTCAGTGGCTGCAGGGTGGGGGTGGGAGTGGAATGGTGTGAGCATTACAGCTGACAATCCAAAGGCAAACCACTGACGTGTGTCAGTATGTACAGGGTGGGACGTTATGGTTAGAAACCCTAACACCCCAGGCATTTGTTGGTATTTGCACTCCAAATTTTCAACATGACCTTTTTGTGACCCCACCTCATGAAAGCTTTTGGGACCTGTGCTCGTGACCAGTGGTACTGTGATTTTGTTAATCTGTCCCGAATGTTGACTTCCCACAGCAACCGCTCCATTCTGCGCCAGATGTGCGAAAACACAGTTTGGGCTGGATGCAAAAAATGACAGCTGCACCATTAATAAGGAGGTGTGAAGAGATGGCAATGTTGAAAGACTGGAGTGAAAATATTAAAAATTCTCAAAGTTATGAGTATGCATGGAAACTGCACAATGCACACTCATAATATACTCATTTTGTGGAATTTTGCTACCAAATTTTCAACACAGGCATTTTGGGATCTCTGCTCATGAACAGTGTCACTGTGATTTTCTTAATCTGTCCCAAACACTGATTTCCCACAGCGACTGAGCCATTGTGTGCTGGATGTGCAAAAACATATTTTGGGCAGGATATGAAAAATGACAGCTGTACTGCTCATAAGGAGGTGTGTAAAAATGACAATATTGAAAATCTAGAGTAAAAATATTAAAAATTCTTGAATGTATAAGTGTGCATGTAAACTGCCCCGGGTCTTGTGCCCATCCCTCCCTATTTTAATCCTGCTAATCTGCTCCTTCACCATTCATTTTTCCCCAATGTATCTAAAGAACCCTTGTTCCTCTCCTAATTTCCCTGGTCAGGTTCTGCTCTTCCTTGCCTTAGCCACCATCACCACCCTAGTGGCCCTTCTGGCCATCAGCTCGTACTCACCTCGATCCCTTTCACTCCTTGAGCACTTGAATTGCCTACAGGCCGCCTTCTTTCCCCTCACCACCTCCTGAACCTCCCTGATCCACCAGCAGGGTTTTCGGGCCCTACCACATTTTCGTCTTACTCTTGCATGGGTGCTGGTAGCATCCTGCACCCCCCTCCTGATGATTTCCCACCTACTGTCAGCATCCATGTCTGGCCCAATCCCATCCGAGTGCTCCTTAAGGATCCTTCCCATTTCCTTGAAATCTGAAGTCAGTTACCTCCATCTTTGTGCAGCCTTCTACCCATCCTAGGTCCAGGCAGAACCAGACCATGGCATGGTCGCTCTCCTCCAATGGGTCCCTTACCTCCATGTCCCCAATCTGGTTACTGTCTGCCAGGACCACATCCAGTACCCGTGCCTCCCTGGTCGGTTCCCCCACCTGCGGAGTTAGGAACACATCCTGAAAGACATCCAACAAACTCTATTCCCTGGCCACTGAGGATGTCATAGTCTCCCAGTCCATTCCTAGCATGTTTAATTCCCCCAACACCACCACCCTTCCCCTGCCCAGACTGCAGTGTCTCCCAACATCTGCCACCAGACTCTTCTCCAGCTCCTCCGCCAGCGCAGGGGGTCTATACACCATTCCTATTTTTACTCTCTTGCCCCCCCCTTGTTATCAAGGTGACCCAATTCTCCTCCACAGTTACCTCCACCTCCTCCACGCCTCCTATGGCAATGCAGTTTTTGACTATTATTGCTACCCCTCCTCCCCTTCCCTCCCCTCTGTCTTTCCTGAACATGGTGTAACCCTCCAGGTTCAGGTCCCAGTTGTGCCCTGCAGTGGCCCAGGTCTCAGTGACTGCTGCCACATCCACCTCTTTCTCAGTTAGCATCACCTGGAGCTCAGGCATTTTATTGCCCAAGCTCCTGGCATTTAGAAGGACTACGTTCCACCCTTTCCCTATACTTCCATATCCCCTGCTCATGTTCCAGTGGGGATTATGTCTTCTCCTGGTCAGCACCTTACCAGTTAGCCTTTTCCTGCATTCCTCCAGCTCCCCGGGGGGGGGGAGACAGAGTTCCTCCTTTATTGGACCCACCTCGACAGCCTTTTCTCCCATCCTTCCCCCCTTCACAAGTTTAAACCCCACCTTTCACCAAGAACCCCTCTATTTTCAACTTAAGGATTTCCTTCCCCTTCAAGTTGAGATGGAGCCTATCTCTAGCATACAGCCCCTTATCCTCCCAGTTCTCCCCCCAATCCCCCATCAACCCATACCCTCTGGCCCCATACCTGTCCCTGGACCACTGGTTTATCGCCCTAATTTTCCTTTTGTGTTCCCCACTAGCCCTTAGCACCGGCAGGATTTCTGAGAAGGAAATTGCACATCCTATGTCATTACAAAGCTGCCTGTATCTCTAGCTCATTATTTCCCTCAATGTCATTGGTACCCAGGTGGACCAGTATGTCCGGGGAACCTCCCCAATCCGTTACAGCTGATATACCTCATGCTTGGCCCTGTACACCGTTAGTCCAGGGAAGCATTTTATTCTAACCGGGCAGGCTTCCCCCTCCCTATCCCATTTGATACCCCGATAATGGAATCACCCAACAGGAGCACTCTGACTGCTCCTTTTCCTCCATTTCCTCCCCTTCCATGTCCCTCATCCTTTCTACTGGCCCCTCCTCCCAGTCGGCGCCTTCTCCTCCCCCTTTCTGGGTGCCAGTGTGAATAAATTGAATTAAGTATGAATAAATTGTGGGCTTCAATAAAGACTTAATTTGTCACCTACATCAGTCAAGAAAACCATTCCTGGATATTGCCATCCCTGGCACAGGTGGATTATGGCCCTTTTAAACTGTAGAAGATGGTTGAAATTATCTTAAAGTAGCAGTATTGTTGTGGAAAAAAGTCACAATGCAGTTTTTAGTAATAATGTATATTTTTGCAAAAACATCATTTTATCCTTTTTTCTTTTCACTGTATTTCCCTCCTGAACTGAGATATTGTCCAGGATATTCAAAGCTAGATACTGCTTGCAAAATGGGTCAGGGCCTTGCTAACACTGCTTAGCACCACAAAAACAGGGAATTAACAAAAAGTACCATTGTGGGAAGCACAGTTAACAAGGCGCTAACCCTTTTTCAAGAGGCCCTAAATTATGCCAGTGCACTTATACAAATCAGCTAACTGCCCATGCATATATAAGTGCACTGGCATATTTGAAGGTTTGGGGAAGAGGTAGTACCTCAATAATCTACATCTCCCCAAGCCAGGTCTTATGGCCCTGCACTTCCTACACACCGATCACCCACCCTGTATGAATAACTGATATGGTCTGATGTCAAGTGTCCCCTCTATCCCATCTCCAGTCACCCACCTGACATGCATTTATTAAATCCCTGATATCAAGTCCCCCCAACCCCGCATTGTCTACCTAGTATTAGTAAATATAATTCCCTGGTAGCCGGAGATGTGTGAAGTTGGCAAACTCTGTTCCGCAAACTAATTTGCCAATATCACAGAAGAAAGGGTTCTGAAGGAACTCTTAAAACTGGAGGTAGACAAAGCAATGAGGCCTGATGGGATTCATCCCAGAATTCTAAAAGAACTAAGGGTAGAACTGGTGACACCACTGACTACCCTCTTTAATAAATCATGGGAGGATGGGGTGGTACCTGAAGACTGAAGGAGGGCAGATGTGATTCCACTTCACAAAAGTGGGAGCAGGGCAGAACCAGGAAACTGCAGACCTGTTAGTTTAACCTCAGTGATTAGGAAAATGATGGAATCACTTCTGAAGGAAAGAATCGTTGCGTACCTAGAGGCCAGAG
Source organism: Neoceratodus forsteri (assembly GCA_016271365.2). Lineage (NCBI taxonomy): Eukaryota > Metazoa > Chordata > Ceratodontiformes > Ceratodontidae > Neoceratodus > Neoceratodus forsteri. Next base: position 1,589,611,163 of record CM057449.1, on the reverse strand, counting down.
GAGCGCAGGACCCAAGGCAGCATGGATTCACAGCAGGAAGGTCATGTCAGACAAATATAATAGATTTCTTTGACTAGGTGACTAAAGTAGTAGATCAGGGAGGGGCTGTAGAAAGGGCCTACCTAGACTATAGCAAGGCATTTGACACAGTCCCACACAAAAGATTAATGTACAAGTTAGCCAGCCTGGGAGTGGGTCCCAAGATGGTAGCCTGGTTAAAATATTGGCTGAAGAACAGGACACAGAGGGTAGTAGTAAACAGTGTCCACTCTGAAGAAAGGGGGGTTACTAGTTGGGTACCGCAGGGTTCAGTACTAGGACCAGTCGTATTTAAAGTCTTTATAAGCGACATTGCAGAAGGACTGGAAGGAAAAGTATGTCTCTTTGCAGATGACACAAAGATCTGCAACAGAGTTGATACACAAGGTGGGGTGGAAAGGATGAGAAGGGACTTGGCAAGGTTGGAGGAATGGCCAAATGTATGGCAGCTTAAATTCAATGCTAAGAAGTGCAAAGTAAAGCACCTGGGAAACAGAAACCCAGGGGAAGAGTACACAATGGGGGATAAGATACTGACAACATCAAAAATGAAAAGGGACCCGGGGGTAGTCATATCAGATGACCTAAAGGTGAGCAAGCAATGTGAGTGGGCAGTAAGTAGGGCTGGTGGGATACTGGGATGCATAGGGAGGCGCATCACCAGTAAAAAACAGGAAGTTGTTAGCCCTCTGTACAGATAGCTGGTGAGACCCTATCTGGAGTACTGTGTGCAGTTCTGGAGACCCATTCTCTGCAAAGACATAGACAGGATGGAGGCAGTCCAGAGGAGGGTAACCAAAATAGTGCAGGGTCTGCACCAGAAGACATATCAAGAGAGACTTAAAGATCTTAATATGTATAGTCTCGAGGAGAGGAGGGAGAGTGGGGACATGATAGAAACTTTCAAATACCTCAAGGGAATCAACAAAGTCCAAGAGGGTAGCATCTTTCAGAAAAAGAGGTGTGCAAGAACAAGGGGACACAATTTGAAGTTGGAGGGAGGAACTGCTCAGAGGTAATGTGAAGAAGTATTTTTTCATTGATAGGGTTGTGGATGCGTGGAACAGCCTTCCTGAGGAGGTTGTGGAGTCAAAAACAGTGGTGGAATTCAAGAATGCATGGGACAGACTTAAGCAATTCTAGGGGGTGGAGGTTGGAAGAAGCAGGCTGTTGGTTAGCTAGGATCTGCAGCTTATCCATTAGGTAGGAAAATGGGCAGACTGGGTGGGCCAAGCGGTCTATATCTGCCATCAGATTCTATGTTTCTAAGTTTGCCACATTCACAAAGTGCAAAGTGCCACCTTAACAAAGTTTCTGTCTGGTGGGATGGCACTTTTTCAGCAGAAGTTATGCAAATTCACTGGCGAAGCTGGAACTTCACCTTAACTTCACCTTAACTGTGCTTGACATCGCTTGAAAAAGTGCCATTTCACCATGCAAAGGGGCAAAGTGGTGAAGCGGGCAATGTGTGAAGTTATTCATGAAAACAAATTTCACAACTTTGCCCGAACTTTGCCAGTAAAGTAAAATTTAGCAAAATCTCTATTGGTGGCTAGTGGCCCCCTATCCTCAGTTGCTTGCCTGACAAGTATTTATAATTTCTCTGGTGTCCAGTGGTCTCCCATCCCTGTGATCACTGCTTGACATGTATTTATAATTTCCCTGGCAATGAGTGATCCCTATACCCCTGACCACCTTCCTAGGAACATTACATGTAATTCCCTGATGTTTAGGGTCCCAGTTACACAGAAGACCCACTTTTCCATCTCTCCCTCTCAAGGCCATAAACCAACACTCCCTTGACCCTCCACTTACTTAAGTAGTCAGTGTCCACTCCTTCCCCATAGAGAGTGACCAGCACAGCCCCATTGCACACCACCTCAGCTACCGTGTGAATGACAGGGAGCAATCATGTGCCTACTGAAGGAACAGTTTCTACTACAGCATGAGTACACTTGCTCCCTGTCATTCAGATAGTGGCAAACTCAGGTGTTGAGCAGAGGGGATATGCCAGTCTCTGCCTCCTGGGGGGGGGGAGGTACTGGCCACTTGGGTAAGTTTGAGGCCAGAGGGATGGTGGTGGAGGGTCCTGAGTGCGCAGGACTAGGAAGGGATTCTTTAGTGCCACTGGTTGGTTGGAGGAGCCGCTAGATATTACAGAATTATATGTAATGATACTGGACAGGGGATGAAGTGGGGGAAACCACTAGACATCAGGAAAATTCTAAATACATGTTGAGTGGGCAACCAGGGGAGTAGGAATACCATGGAACCCTCAAATATGTGTGAAGCATCCAACACACAATATTATCCCAGCACAACCCACTTTCTGGAGTGCATTATTGCTATTATACAATTGCTCTTATTTACTAATACTGTGGGGAAAAACTGAACACATGTAGATGGCTGTTAGGCAGAGAACAAGTGTTGGAACATTCCTTTTATTTGCAGGTAAATCTATTTTATAGCATAAGTTGTACAGTTTTATTTATTTATTTATTTTTTTGAGGAAACACTCCCCATGTGAAAGCACTGCATTGTGGATATGCAAATAACCATTTGTCTGGTTTTACTGTCGTGTGTAATGCAACACCAGGCAATTAGGTATTTGCATACCCATGATGCAGTGCATTCAAATGTAGTGTGTTTCCTCATAAAAAAATAAAACTGTAAAACTGATACTATAAAAGAGATGTTCCCACACTATAAAGGAGATGTTCTGACATTTGTTCTCTGCCTAACTATGAAATGTTTTAGCCATGACAAAAATGTTGCCCCCCAATATAAATAAATAAGTTTTTTTTTATTTAACCTTATCTTTCTATTTCTCCTTACCGTCGCTGCACTTATTCAGACACCCTCATTTTTTTTTTTGGCCATCACCGTTTCCCAAAGGTGCCCCAGGAGTCTGCTCCTAGAGTGGTCGCCTGCTCAATGGATCCCTAGGTATCCCAGTACACCCCTCCTGGGCGGGGCAGGGAAGGAACTGCCCAATCCTCCCCCTAACAATGGCAGAGCTGGCGATTCACATTGGAGTCTGCCCTGGTGAGCACCTGGTGACACAGTCTGGCATCAGAGGAGTTGTCACCTAGGAGTGACAGGCTCCATTTTCTCCTGTTCTGCCCTATCCCCTGCAGTGCTGGCACACTGGGAGAGCCAATAAGGATGCCTGCGTACACACGCCGCTCCTCCCCAGGCTCTCGGCTAGTACTGCCCCTTCCTGTTGTGCATCCTGAGCTGCATTGCCATTCCCAGGTTCACCCAGGAGGTGGCGATATAGCAGCAGGACAGACTGATAACCCTCCCCAGAGAGGGAGAGCCACCATTGGGTGCTCAATCCCTCTCTTCCCCTGCCGACCCTCGATGGCCTGAGCTCGTTCCCAAATCCGGGTCGCCGGCATGGAGCGAGGTGTGGCGTCCAGCGCCTCAACCCTCAGCACCACCAGGCCGGCAATAAATAAGGTTTTTATATGAAACTAAGCTTGTGCTTCTGTACTTTGATTGCAAGGCATCAAACTTGCTTGGTAAGTAAGGGTGCGGTTTGTTATGCAGTTTGCTATGCAATCGTGTATGTTTGGACTTAATGCTGTGAGGTTGTGCTCAGATAACCTCGCTACAGTACGTGCACAACGACCAATCAGAATCCACAACATTTTTTTGCCATTGTATAATTAGGCATGAGCTTACAGGAATTCAGTCCCACCACCTTTTAAAGAACACTATGATAGCTCCACTACCTCTGTCATCTTTCTCCTTTGACCACTATTGGAGAGTTCCACCACCTACACTTTTCCAATAAATCCATTGACTAGGAGCAACTGTTTTGTGAATGAAATCAGGGATCAACAAATATCCCTGCCATGCAGTTTCAGATTTCAAAAGTCCTGGTTGCTTGGCCATGTCCACGATAAATACATTTTGTTGTGGTGCTGTGCTGTTTACCATCAGAAATTTGTCTAGCACCCTTCTGACACACCCACATCATGAATCTAGTATGGACAATCAAAAAGTAACCTTGAGGAAGGGATTTTTAAATATTACCAGTGATGGCCATCTTTGATGACATGTCGTTAATTAAAACATTGGTAATAGCAGCTGTTTTAGAAACATCTGAGAAAGAAAATACTGATGATGAATCTAATAATCTCAAACATATAATATTGCCAAAAAACTATGAGATGACATTTTTTGCCCACTAACAAATATTTCTGCATGAAACAATGAACTGAATTTAAAAAAATGATTTTTACCCAATTGTTTCAATAATTCCCCCATCAGAATGAGTGGGGTCACTATAGAGGCACATTTCTTCCAACTGGGAGGGTAGGCAAGGTCTTCTTCGAGACAATCTCTTACAGCAGGTTATAACACATGGGAACCTTCTGCCAGGGCACTTGTTTCCTTAAGACTTCTTAGCAGTCGTACCTGGGACAGCCTTCTCATGCACTACATGATCAGGTCTGTGCACTACAAAAGAAGTCCCTATACTCCTCAGTTCTTTCTTTTCCATGACCCGCACACATCTCTCCTGGAGATTAGCTCAGCAGTTCCTTTTCCTTTTAAGATTTTATTTTTTTCTACTAACTTTTGTCATTGCTTACCATCTTGACCTACAATGATAATGATGAAGATACTTCAAATTTCCGTAAGTATAATTACTTCTTCAGCATTGCTGAAGGTGACTTTCACTCTATCATTGATGATGGCTTCCTTCTCCTCCTCCTCTCATTGATGATGGCTTTTGCCCTCTCATTGAAGATGGTCTTGGCCATCTTTTTGTGATGGCTTCTGCCCTCTTGTTAGCAATGGCTTCTGCCCTCTCGTTGACGATGGCTTCACCCTCTCATTGATGATGGCTTCTACCCTCTTGTTCATGATGGCTTCTGCTCTTTCATTGACAATGGTTTTTGCCCTCTTGTTTAACAATAGTTTTTGCACTCTCATTGACGATGGCCTCCAACCTCTAGTTATGATGGCTTTTGCCCTCTCATTAACAGTGGCTTCTGCCCTCTCATTGACAAGGGCTTCACCCTCTCATCGATGATGGCTTCTGCCCTCTCATTGATGATGGCTTTTTCCTCTATCATTGACAGTGACTTCTGCCCTCTTGTCAACAGTGGCTTATGCCATCATGCTGGTGATGTCTTCACCCCTCTCATCAGGATGGCTTCTGCCTTCTCATTGCAAAGGGCGTCTGCCCTCTCATTGACATTGGCTTTTGCCCTCTCATCAGTGATGGCTTCTACCAGTCTCATCAATGGTGTCTTTTGCCTTTGCATCAATGGTGGCATTTGCCATCTCATCAATGATGGCTTCGGCCTTCTCATTGATGATGGCCTTGGTGGCAATGGCTTTGGCCCTCTCCTTGCCATCGGCTTTGACCCTCTTATTGTCAAGGGCTTTGGCCCTCACAATCAATGATGGACTCTTGTCGATGGTGGCTCTTTCCCTCTCATTGACACTGGCTACAATAGGCTTTGCAGTTCTCATCAGGGAAGGCTTTGGTCCCCTGGTTGCTGTGGGTTTTGACCCTCAGATCGATGATGGCCTTGGGTCTTTTGTTGCTGATGACATCTCATTGCAGAAGGCTTCACCTTTCTCCTCGATGAGGTCCTGGACCTTCTTGTCCACAATGGAACCCAGAATAATATATGGTCCTAGATCCAGGTGCCTTGACTGTGGGCCTCCTCATCACCACTAACGGAGCATGAGTTATGCATCACCTGACCAGCAGCTTCAGCTATGGGGTGTCCTCTGTAATCCACGCCCAGACCCTGTTTGATTTTTAACTGAAACTCTGCCCTCATACTGGGTACACAGTAATTTCTTCCATTGCTTAGACATCATGATATCCTCCTCGACAACCAAGGGGCTCTTTTTTGAACAGTGCTGGCTACTTTGAGTTGACTCTTTGCCAGCCTGATGGGATTTGCTTTCCCACCAGTCTTCTTACTCCATTATTCCAATGGAGTCTGCCTGTGTCTCTTCGGATCTCCAAGTTGGGCCATTAGGGCACAGTTAGACATGCCTATTCTTGTGGCCTGGTGGTTCCCCTACTGGTGAGGTGACCTCTGCATCCCATCCCTATCTCCACCCGCAGCTCTGCTGTACACCAGGCTCTGTCTACAGTTGTTGGGATGGAGCCCATTTTTTCTTGCTCAGGAATAGGAACTGGACTGATTCTGCCCTCTGTGGCCCAGGTGTAGGAGCTGCACATCACTAGGCAGGAATTGGCTTGTTATTTGGAGATGTCCTCACAGTGGTTGTCCTGTCTCTTGTGGATGCTTCTGCAGCTGCTATACTCACTGCTTGGAACCTCTGGCAGCTATGGTTTACATGACCTCTACTGTGAAAATGTCTCCCATGACTTTCTTGGTTGCAAATGTTGGATCTTTTTGTTTTCTTCTTGATGCTGCTTTTTGAGGTCTCCCTACGAGACCCTCCCCCCCAGGCTGCAATGTACTTTGGTGCATTCCATGTCATTTTTTGCATCAGGAGAACTCTTTTACAAAAGTCCTATTTCAGAACCCTGCTGACCTTGTGGGGGCCTCCCTAACACAGGTTCACTACCTCCGTTAGCCTTTCCTGCCTTTGATTTTGAGGTCCACAGGTGCTGTTCCACCAGTTCCCTGCTTGGGACCGCCCACAGTCTGAAGGTCCCCTCAAATCCATAGTTACAGTCTCTGTCCTGATGTCTGGGATCCAGGCTTTTTCTACTTGAAATGCCTGTTGTGCCTGTGCATCCCCCTCCTCAATGGTTGGGGTATGTTTTCTCTTTCCTTCCAGACAGTGATCATGATAGACCTTCAACCTATGCTTCAAAAGGCTGTGAAACCCCCATTTAGGCTAGACTCTGCCACCAGAGTCTTCCAGTAATACTGGGCCATGATCTCTACGAGTCTTCGTAAAGTGGGCCTATGTGTTTTTTTTCCATTTTATGCCCTGATGTTTTGCTTTTCGAAAACATCATCGGACTTCCTCCTTGCACCTGTCAGTACTCTGTATGGTTCAAGTCTCTAGGTATGAAAGTACACCTTTATGGCATACATTCAGTTTCTTCCTGTATCTCGATGGACACACCTGGGCTAACTGGCTTCCGATTATCTGCTGCACATGAAGTATCTCAGCCAGGCTTCACCTACTGACTTTTTGGGGATACTTGGCTGGGACCACCCTAATTGATTACATATCCCCAATAATACCTGAGACTTTGTTCAAAGGCACTTTGCAATTATTACGCCTTCAGAGATCTACCTATAAATGGATGCCAGTGTCTTATTGCACGCTATCACATTGCTCTCTTTGTGAAGGTGCATGACCACTCTTACAATGAATACCTTGAATCCAGATGTTGTGGGTTTTCCTTTCAAAGGTCTACAAACCTAGCAAGGTGTTTGGCAGATGGGCGATGCCCATCTTCACGTCTTTGTCTTGGAAGAGCCATTCTCTATGCTCTCCATACTTTCAGGCACCTCCTATAGAAGATACTGTATGTCTCATGATTCAATCAGTTATATCCCCAGTGTATGTTACCTGACCAGGAAACATTACCCACTACCTTGCCTCTATGTATTAAAACCCTGCATATAGTGTTCTGGACCACACATAACAGACTGTGCCTTATTAGAGGTATATATCCCAGGCAGCAGGAATACACTACCGGATACTCTCCACCTTTTCAAAACAGTGGGACATGAATGGAAAATTCCATAGGATTTAGTCGAAGACATCTTTGTCTGCTGGGATCATCCTGACAGGGATCTGTTCATCTCTCTGCCCCATATCCTGCTGCCTCACTCCTGTCCCATACAGCTTGACCAGGACCCAGTCTGGCTGGATGTTTTCTTTCTTTCCTGGAGGCACCTCTGTGGCCAGGACTGGTGTGGTTCCCACTGTTACAGTTGAGAGTTCTAGTACTGATATCTCTCCCTCTTTATGCCTACCCCACTGCACTTCTAAATCTGGAGATGCTCCTTCAGTCCAGTTCTGCATTTCCTGCTCCTCCATGCGTGGTTCTGGAGGGCTTACCTCTCTCTTGGTTCCAGAGTTACCTTTATGATGATGGGTGTCTTTATGCCAACCTGGGTGTCTCATGCCATGTCCCTTTCTTCACTGAACAGGTGCCATGTCTCTCTCTGAAGGGGACTGAATTGAGTTGGACCTTGTTTTCATGTCCTCCTCTGTACATACTAGACTATTTAATCACACTTTCAGTGTTTGGGGTTCCTTTTGCAGGTGAAATTTTGTCTTTCCTTCCCTGATGGGAGAAAGGTCTCTGCCTCCATTGGGTATTTATGACTGTTCTTAAGAGACATTCTTTACCCCTACACACTGGTAGGACTTCACCTACCTCTGGGGCTTCTCAATTAATTCTTAGACTGACTGACAATTGGCCCCTTTCAGGCCTGCAGTTCCGTAAGGCCTGCACTTCCTATCTTGGAACCTTTTACTCTGCATTGCAGTTTCATCAGCTGGCTGCATTGCTGTGTTCTAGGATCTGTACATAGAGGGCCCTATCTGCCTTTCCTAAGGAAAGGATGTCCTTCTGTGACTCGATCCTACCTTTTTCACTAAGGTGATATCAGTTTTTCCTGTGTATCAATAACCATTAGGCTACCAGTCTCTTATGCGGGGCATGAAGCTTCTGATACTTATCTAATTCGCATCTTGGTTATTCATAGTCCTTTTCATTCTTAATGAATGAGGCCACAGCACAAAACAATGCCACCTTTTGTTTCATTTCCCCCTGGACAGTGAAGGGTATACATCCTGTTTTAGTACAGTGTCTGTCCAAACATTTGTGGCCACCTATGTTAACACAAATGACATACATACTACTGCTCTTGGCTGTGGTCAAGAGTCACTCCACACAAGTGCTGGCAACCACCACAGCAGGTTTACAGGGGTATCAACTGCTGTACTGGGGGATACAGCTCCTGCTTCCATGATCCATCCCTCCCCTATACATTACCATTGACGGGCTTGGTGTTTTACATGAGGACTACTTTTGGACGTACAGTCCTCCAAGATCTGCTTTCACACAGACAGACTTTCCTGCCACCATGCTTTATACATAACTGCTCGGGAATCTTCCCATGTGCCATGACCTGCTGCAAGAGACTGTCTCAAAGAAGATAGTACAGTAACGTAAGAACTTACCATAACAGTAGATTTTCGAGAATATCTCTTGCAGCACTCCTTCCCCCTTTCTTTTCCTGTCTACACTGGGGCGAAGTTTGTCTTTACTCTCCAACTCCTCTATATTTTTATAAATATAGATATGTATAGTTCTGTATATTTCTTTTGGTTATATTCAAAACACGTGATTTTTTTATAGTTATTTCTCCTTGGTTCCCTTGGCAATATCATGATTGGGTCACTAATGAGAAGAACTGAGGAGTATCAGGACTGCCCTCTGTTTTATAGTGCCCAGATCTGGTCATGTGGTGCATGAGGGGGCGGTCCCAGGAACAGCTGCTAAGAAGTCTTCTGGAAACAAGTGCCTCCGGCAGAAGGTTCCCATGTGTTATGGCCTGCTGCAAGAGATACTCTTGAAGATTAACTGTTACAGTAAGTTCTTACACAACTGTACTATGCTACTTTACCACTTACAGCTGATGCCATTGCTGGTCCGTAGTCCAACAGCAGTCGAGGGAGTGAATATAATCAGGCCCACACCCTCCCTTTCTGAGAGCCAGCACGTCCTGTCTGTAACATTGTCAGCTCTCATCTGACCCTAGTGTGGGATTACAGGGCTCTCTAGTGTACTCCAGAGTCCCAAGTAAATGTGTCCCAATGCTACCATACCACTGGACTATCAGATCAAATTTCGTCTTGACTTTACAAAAATAAACTCAGTGCATTGGCACTATGGCATGGTTGTAATATTGTTCACATTCTGGGAACAAGCTGCACAAATGAATAGCCCCCAGGGTTTTGGTTTTACCTACAACATCAATATGGTACCTATGTTTTTATTAATTTATTTAGTTAGTTTTGACAAAACTAGACATCATCAAGAAGTCTTCAATACTAAAGTAAATGCTATTACTTTCATTTAAATTAGCCAAAATGGACCCAGACCACAGGGTGAAGGGAATGGATAGACAATGGCTTAATCAGTTTAACAATAAACTCTTGATGAATCTAATGTGACCAATTGGTCACTTATCTGGGGAGTACTGGAAGAAATGTCAGCAACTTTTGTTTTCATTAGACTGGGGTACATTATTACTGTTGAGACATTGGGCTGGATTTTAAAAAAAGTGGACACAGGTGGAACTGTGTGCTGTCTTATGTCTGTGTCTGCATCTACATCCACCCTATTTTAAGAAACATGTCCTTTTGTTATAAAAAGTCACCATTTGCATTAAGACAGATGTAAATACAACAGCAATTTCTGGAATTCAGACACAAATTGGCCAGATATAACAAAATGTTAGGCCATGGCCCATAATAAAGATGGCTTAGCATGTCCTCACAGACACAAATGCATGTTTGCTGCTGCAGTATCCAGTGCATGCCTTTTGGATGGATCCACTTCACAAGCCTCCCATTAGTCACAGTATCCTGAAACTAGACAAGTTCAAAGTTGGCAAACTCTGCTTCACAAATTAATTTGTGAAGTTTACCAACTTCACAAAGCTTTTGATGCAAAAAGTGGCACTTTCCAAGCAGCGCCATGCAAATTTACTGCCAAAGTTGCTACTTTGCAATGACTTTGCCAGAAAAAAGTGCCACATTTCCAGGAAAAGTCACTGCAAAGTGACAAAGTAGAGATGTGGGTTCATTGAAAAGGGCTTTGTGAAGGCAAATTCAGTAACTTCATTTGTGAAGTAAACCTTTGCAGCATCTTTGCTTGAAACCAGACATATTGCAGATGTGAACTTGTTTGAATTTTTTATTCTGTTTTTCTATTGACTGTATAATTATTTTTAACATCTAAGGACTTACATTATGAAACTAAACAGGTAACTAAGCCAGCTAAACATGATTCCATGGAAGAAGTCAAAATGCTAAAAGAACTTTCATGTGCAATTGCAACTGTGCTACTAATTCCATTACCATTTTTAGAAATTGTTTTTATAACAAAAACATCTAGATTTGAGCAGATACTAAAAAACATGTAAACTTTGGTCACTCTGTACTTGTATTGCTTTGCCTTTATTTTATTTTTTTGCAGTTGCTGTTGAGTTTAACAATGCTCCATCATTGTTCACTTTATGAACAAACTTGACTGGCTCTCTTTTAACTCACTAATTATTTATTTTATTCTTACTAGTGTTAGGCACTTTTTAAAAGGTCCTGTGAAGTTTTTGTTTATGGACAAAATTAACCTCAATATTGGCTTATCCAACACCGGATTTGCTCAAACTTATTGTATATGTCCACCAGTCCATCACTCATCCTTGGATCAATGATCCTTCATTTACAAAGCTATAACATTTTGGTATAACTTGCCCACTACTTTACAAAACATCAGCGTACAGAAAACATTTATAGCGGTATTAAAGTAGGTGTTGTTTGGATTTGTCATTGTGTAAGTGTAATGTTAATTGATTTGTGTCTTATCTTAATTTACAGAATGGGTAAGAAAAGTCTTACATCCTGATTGGCTTAAAAGCCCCAGACCAACAACCAGTTCAGGAACTCTTCCAGCAATGAGGATGCAGTGTCCCTTACATATCAATGCTTCCCAGTAATTTTTTTTAAATAAATTTGTGGCAGCCATGTTTGTATAATTATGTGAAGAGGTATCATAATTGTCACAGAAACAAAAGTTTACACATTTTTTACCCGACCACAGTCCAACAATGATTAAAAAATGTATGAAACACAGAATATGCACTAATACAACCTCTAACCTTATGTGTTCGCTTTGTCTGTTGTTCATTTCATGTCAGCTTTTAATCCTCTCACGGAAGCACTGCTTCACTGCAGTGCACAATCACAATACTGCCCACCCCCATGCTGCTCAGCCCATACCCTGCTCAGAGTATGAGCTGTTGACAAAAGAAGATCCTTCTCTGTCTCCACCCCCACAATGTACCCTATAATTGCTGGCCCACATGCCTTTTTTAAAAAGTGCAACATGTTTTCTATGCTTAGCTTTTTGTAGTATCGCTGATGTCCAGTGCTAATCAATGCACTCAGAGCTATCTTGTGCTCTTTCCATGACATCATGCAGTGTACATCTGCACTGTCTTTCACTTGCTTGCCACTCTCTTTGGGGGCTGCATGTAGTGTCTGATTGAGCCCTATTTCACTTGCTCACTGCTCCCATCAGGAACAACAGTTCTCACTGCCTACAAATTAATTGACATGGGGCTGCTGTGCCCATAGACTGATAGTTTTTTAAGGCAAGATTTTACGCCTACCCCCCTCACCCACCTCCAATTTTAATTAAATAGGCCTTTCCCATGCCCCTTTTCTTGCCCCTCCCCGCTACTTATCTTCTATTGGGTGCCTATAACAGGCCCTCCCCCTCCTTCGTCCTCCCCTACTACCAGCCCACTCTCTGTCCTGATATCTCAGTCCCTCAGAATATCATGGCAACTTAGAATTAATTCAATTCAATTCAATTCAAATTTATTTATAAAGCACGTTTCAGAACCAAGGTGCTGTACAAAGATAATTAAAATTAATAAAATCCAGACATTTGAAAAACAGCCATAACTAAGAAGATTAAGCCAAAGTAAAAAGATATGTCTTTAGAGCAATTTTGAAATTAACAATGGTTGGACATTCTCTCAACCAACGAGGTAGAGAATTCCACAGGGTTGGTGCCGAAAAAGCAAAGGCACGAGATCCCGATAACTTCAATTGAACCCTGGGAATCTCCAGCAATCCCTCGCTGGCGGAACGGAGATGATGGAGGGGGCGATAGGGAATCAGAAGATCTTTCAGGTAACTGGGTCCCTGGTTGTGTAGAGCTTTAAAGGTTAGTAAACCAACCTTAAAGGTGATCCGCCACGAAAAGGCAGCCAGTGCAGTTCACGAGCACAGGCATAATATGACTGGTTCTAAGAGTCCCAGTCAAAGCCTGGCTGCAGCGTTCTGCACCAGCTGAAGGCAGTGGATATCAACCCCTGGTAGCCCTAGGCAGAGGGAATTGCAGTAGTCTAAGCGGTAGTGACAAAGGCGTGGACCAAAGTTGAAGGTCCTCCTGGGAATCAGATGTTTCACCCAGGCGATATTCCTCAGGTGGTAAAAGAGGATTTGACAACAGCTGATACCTGAGATTTCAGGGTCAGACCATCATCAAAAATAACGCCGATTGCACCTGTCCAGAGGTAGAGAGCGGTACACCACCAAGTGATAAACCTGATGGCTGTCCAGCTCCCAAACCCACCCCAGATGACCTGGATCCACAACCAATACCTCAGTCTTATCCGGATTGAGTCTCAACCAGCTCGAACTCATCCAAAGTCTGATCTCATCAAGGCAATTATTAAGTACAGAGAGTGCATCACCCTGATCTGGGAGAAAGGACAAATACAGCTGAGTATCATCTGCATAGCAGTGAAAACTCAGACTGTATCGCCTGATGATTTCTCCCAATGGCAGCATATACACTGCAAACAACATGGGAGCTAAGATGAAGCCCTGTGGTACCCCACAAGGCAGGGAGTAAGCGTCAGAGGAATAAATTCCGGTGACAACTCTCTGAAACCTGCCAGTGAGGTAAGAACGAAACCAATTGAGGACTGTACTAGACATCCCACAAAAGACCCGCAGTCGCTCCAGTAGCACTCCATGGTCTACAGTGTCAAATGCAGCAGATAGATCGAGAAGGACCAGAATGGTACATGCCTTTCGATCTCTGGCCATTAGGAGGTCGCTCAATACCCGAACAAGGGCAGTCTCTGTACTATGCCTGTTCCTGAAACCAGACTGGAGAGTATCATAGACATTATGAGATGTAAGATGATTATCCAATTGCAATGCAACTGCCTTTTCAATAACCTTACCAACAAATGGCAGGTTAGAGATAGGCTGGTAGTTAGCTAGACAGTCTGTGTCCATAGAGGATTTTTTAAGGAGTGGTAGAACTACTGCCTCCTTAAGGGGGTCAGGAAAAAAAACCCTCTCCAAAGACTTCCAGACGTGTCTGCAAGGATTGGGTAGATAACTTCTACACAACCTACTAGCAGCGGTGTAGGACCCAGATCCAAACTACAACTAGTTGGTCACATTGTTTGGATGATCTTCACAATGTCCACAAATTCCGGGCAGTGAATATCTAACCAGACAGACTGAGGACAAGACACCACCAATCGACCACCACAATCCCCCATAGGAGAGGTCGGACCGATGCCGGACCTGATGTTGGCAACCTTATCTGCAAAAAAGCGAGCAAACTCCTTGCATCTTAGCTGAGAAAAAGCTTCTCTTGGCTGAAGACAGACTGGATTGCACAGTCTGTCCACAGTCCGGAAAAGCTGAGCCAGTCGATTTTGTGCAGCAGAAATCTCTCTGGACAGGAATTCTGCTTTCTTATGAGTGATTTCTGATTGATAGCTATCATAATGAGCCATCAATCTAAGCCTGTCAGCATCAAGGCCCGATTTCCGCCAGGCTCTCTCCAGCCTTCGGCCAACTCACCTTAATTCCTTCAAGGAGCCATCCAACCACGGATGGTGAGAGGCCGAACACGAACAGGTGCAATTTTGTCCAGAGCATCTCCCACAGCCTTATTATAGGCTAGTACAAGATCATCTGGACTCATGCATTCACCCGACAAGCTCGATAGATCCAGCACCACCATTAGGTCATTGGGGTAAGTACCCCTTAAAGGGCAGTACTGAACCATCTCTGTAGGGGCAGACCTATTAGAGGGGGCCCTGAAACTGAACCTTATGGTGTAATGGTCCGGCCAACTGACTGGTTCCACCCCCAGATCAGTGATCTCCATACCCAAGAGAAAGACCAGATCAAGTGAATGACCCCCTATATGGGTAGAGGAGGTAACAACCTGTGCCAGGCCCAGTGTATTCATCAACTGGAGGAGATTTTGACCAAAATGAGATAGTTCATCGTCGACCCAGGCATTGAAGTCACCCAGAAGTATTAGTCTGGGAAATCTCAACACCAGGTCTACAATGAAGTCTGCAATCTCCTGTAGGAATTCACCACCGTCACCTGGTGGACGGTAGACGAGGAGAATCCCACAACCTGCACCCTCGCCCAGGATATAGTCAAAAGATCTGGTGTTTCCCAATGGTACATCCACAAGACCCAGCTCAGATTTAAACATAATGGCCACGCCCCCGCCCCTACGATCCAGCCTTAGACGGTGTATCACCGAGAACCCGGCTGGAATTGCCGAGGCCAATATAGGGCCTGGATTTTCATCCAGCCGGGTCTCAGTGCTGCAAGTCAGATCAGATGATCCAACAAGATCAGCAATAATAGCTGTCTTGTTCTTAATTGATCTGGCATTGCACAACACCACCAAGGTGGGATGAACTGTCGAGGAAGACCTCGGCACCTGTCCGATTTCCTCGGGACTCTTGGGTATGGGGACAAGATAAGAGTGACCTCTATCCTGACCCCGTTTCACCCCAGGGCATCTTCTGGACCCTAAGACCCCAATCCGCCCTTCCCCTTCCTGTCCCCCTCCAGGCCCAGCTTTCCACCTTCGTTCTCGCCTCCTCAGAATGCCCAGTGCTCGACACCTAAAATAGGTGTTGGATGACAGTGGTGGGCACTCAAAAGGATGTAATTCCCTGAGCCTAGTGGGGGAATAGTGCCCAACCGTCATTAATCAAATCAAAGAAGAAACAAAATAAAATAAAACCTATTGATACCAAACCTATAAATAAAACACTCTCCTCTCTCTCTCTCACAGAGGGAAGGCGAATAAAACAAACAATCTAACATAAAAACCAAATTAAACCCCAACTCAAAAATAACCCAAATGATAAAATGTACAAAAAATAAAATCAAATAATCTTAAAAATACATTAAAATTTTATCATATGCCACTGGATACTAAACCTAAGCAAAATTTGTATTTTAAACAGTGAAGCACCTCTCACGTGCAACAGTGCAACAGATGTTATATACTCCCCCAATACCACCTCTCACATGGTAGGGAACCAATTAAAAATAAATCCAGTTAATAATTATACAAAAATAAACAAATAAATGAATATACACCACACTCTCACCACCCTCAGTCCAGGAGCTAGAAAGAGACAGGGGAATCAGTTCTCCAGCAGTCCAGATACAGATAAAATCAGGATAAATCCAAAATAGAGAGAAAGACAAAGTAAATTCTCAACAGATGAATCAAATAATAGGAGTCCAAGTCAAACCAAATGGGAGAGCCGAAGATGTCCCACCGCAATCCACCAGCAACTGCTCCTCATAGAACAGTCAGAAACCGACGACTCCAAGCAGTCAGTCATCCAATTCAAAGCAAAGAAGTGCAAAGTAATGTACCTGGGAAACAAAAACCCAGGAGAAGAGTACACAATAGCAGGGAAGGTACTAACAACAACAAAAATGGAAAGGGTCCTGGGGGTAGTCATATCAGATGATCTAAAGGTGGGTGAGCAATGTGAGAGGTCAGTAAGGAGAGCCAGGGGGATACTGGGATGCATAGAAAGGGGCATCACAAGTAGAAAAAGGGAAGTGGTTATCCCTCTGTACAGACAGTTGGTGAGACCCCATCTGGAGTACTGTGTACAGTTTTGGAGACCTCATCTACGCAAGGACATAGACAGGATGGAAGCAGTCCAGAGGAGGGCAACTAAAATGGTGCAGGGTCTGCATCAGAAACCATATGAAGAGAGACTGAGAGAGCTTAATATGTATATCCTTGATGAAAGGAGGGACAGGGGGACATGATAGAAATGTTTAAGTACCTCAAGGCAATCAACAAAGTCCAGGAGGGTAGCATCTTTCAGAAAAAGAGTTGTGTAAGAACAAGGGGGCACAATTTAAAGATAGAGGGGGGACGGTTCAGGGGAAATGTGAGGAAATTTTTTTTTTATGGAGAGAGTGGTGGACGCATGGAACCACCTTCCTGGAGAGGCTGTGGGGTCTAAAACAGTGGAGGAATTCAAACATGCATGGGACAGACATAAGGCAATTATAGTGGGGGGTGGCAGGAAGTAGGCTGTTGATTAACTAAAATCTGAAGCTTATCCAGTAGGTAGGGAAATGGGCAGACTGGGTGGGCCAAGTGGTCCTTATCTGCCATCAAAGTCTATGTTTCTATGTTTCTATACCTCACATTCTTTCTCCTACACACTAACCACTCCTTCCCTTCTTTTTTCACCTTTCCTATCACTGTGCGATCTCTCCATCGCCATCCTCTCGGATAGCTAATCATGCACCATACACATACTCTGTACTCCCTACTCCTCTTCCCTATTCTCCTCCCTCCTCTACTACACCCTCCCAGCACCTGCTTCCTCTCCATCTCAAACAATTATCTACTTGCTCCTATGTATAAACATCTACTGTAGGTACCCTACATCAAGAATCTAGTTTCCTGCACTGGGATCAGACTTCCCATATGGATCCACCCTCTCCCAACTATGGTTTTTGGCTTCCCCCATTCTCCTCTCATACTGCTCTTACCCTTAACCTTTGCTATCACCCCTTGACTCACATCAGTGAGCAGCGTGCTTGCCAGACATGAAGGCGAAAGTGCATGAATAGGGAACTACACCTGTGTACCATGAAGCTAGTGCTTCTTCTTCTGCTATTATCTGGCAACGTTCACCCTAATCCTGGCCCAACACCAACTACAGCACCAGACCTCAAAAAGCACACAGGTGCCCTCTCTATCATGTCACTCAATATTTGTAGTCTCCTACACAAAATCGATGCCCTTCAGGCCTTTGCTAGCCAACACTGTCCAGACATCCTAGGTATTGTTGAAACCTGGCTCCCTCCATATGTCCTGGACCATGACATAGCCCTCCCTGGATACAATGTTTCTCGGCTTAACCGAACAACAAAAAAGAGGTGGTGGTTGTGTAGTATATCTAAAGGATACCATCATGGGTCACCACATTAGCACTGCTCCCCAAACCAGTGCAGCGCAGATTCTTCCTATCAAAATCCTCCTTGGTGCTCATAACAAAGCCCTTACAGTTATCACAATCTACATTCCTTCAAAAGAACAAGGCTCTGGCCTGAACGCAGCCCTGGACTTTGTCAGGTCTCTCCCACCGGACACTAAGTCTATCCTTATTGGGGAGTTTAATATAAACTCACCTGCTGCTGAGGCTGTGGCTCACAGGGATTCTATAGCAGTGGCAAACCTCACCCAGATGGTTGACTCCCCCAACCAGGAAAAACTATAAAGCGGGCACCAGCACCCTTCTGGATTGGATACTTACCAGTCACCCTACCCAGATTTCCAACACCACTGTCCTCCCTGACGTAATCAGTGACCACTCCCTTGTCAGTTGCACCTGGTCAAATAAATTCAGCAAGCCACCCCCCAAGAACCATAACCAGCAAAGTCTTGCCCTGTGGCCATCTAAATTATCTCAAAACCCACCTTCTTCAACTGGATTGGTCACCAATTTTCAATGCAACAGATGTAAACACCGCCCTGGACCACTTTCTCAAAACCTTTAATGAAGCCTGCAACAAATTTGCACCTCTCAAAAAGCATAAAGTTAAAGCCATCTCTAACCCATGGCTCACAGGAGACCTCCTAAGGTGACTAAAAGAAAGGGATCAACTTTGGGAATTAGCTAGAAACTTTGGGAGGCAAATTGACACCTCTAACTATAAACGCTCTCGAAATGACTGCACCAAAGCCATCCGGCAAATGAAATCTGCCTACTTCAAGAGTGCTCTCACAAATTCCTGGGGAAATGGAAGAGATTTCTGGAACAACATTAAAGAAGTCACTGGGAAGCAGTCTAAATCACCCCCATCCATGCTCTGCATAGACGGGGTTACCACACTTGACCCGAAAATCATCGCAGATACATTCAATACTGCTTTCACTGACCTTAGTTCTGTAGTTCCCCCCAATTTTTTTAACAAAGAGGATACTTCAATGCCCCCAATCTCCTCTGCCCCCACAAGCCGCCCTCCTTTCTACTTTAAATTGGTCAAGATGCACCAGGTCTGCAGCTATGTTACCAAAGCTATCACCAAGTCCAGATCCAGAAGTGACTCACTTGACCTCAAACTTCTATCCCTCACCCTTGAAGAAGTACTCAGACCATTGTCTAAGATCTTCAACCTCTCCCTCAGCCTCAGCCAATTCCCGGACAAATGGAAACTGGTCACTGTGACCCCTATATACAAAAGGTAATTCAAACTGCCCATGAAAATTTCCCTAATCTCCATCCTACCTCTCTCTAAAGCCCTGGAACGTAGTGTATGACCAGCTCACAGAATTCCTGGACATACACAACATCCTTTGCAAGCAACAACACGGCTTTAGAAAGGGTCACAACACTTCCACAACATTACTCGAATTCACCGGAGCCATTCATCACTCATTGGACAACAGTAAACTAACAGGGGCTGCATTCATCGATCTAACTAAGGCCTTTGATACCATCAGCTACCATCTCCTGCTTGTCCAACTACGGAAGGCTGGGCTCTCATCCGATTCAGTTGACTGGTTCAATAGCTATCTAAGCAACCGGGTCCCAAAGAGTAAAAATAGCTGAAACACTCTCTGATGCCAGACCAGTCCTCTCTGGTGTTCCACAAAGGTCAATCCTAGGCCCCCTCCTCTTTAGCCTATTCCTGAACACACTCCCGCACTCAAGTCCAGAACAAATTATACTCTACGGAGACAATGCAGTTATCCTTGCCTCCCATCATGATCCTGTAGAACTGCAAGGAAACCTCCAATGGGGTTTCACATCAGTTGAAAACTGGCTCTTGCAACACAAGCTGTTACTAAACCAGAAAAAAAACTGAGACCATACTTTTCAGCAGCTCGCGCAAAACAAACATAAACAGTACCACCTCACCATTAATACCAAACTAGGAGCCACCCTTGATCAAGTTGATACTTTCAAATATCTTGGCATCACCCTTGACTCCAAACTCTCCTATGCCGCCCATATCAATAATGTCGCTAAGATGGCAAACACCAGGCTGGGCTTACTGTTCCATCACCAAAAACACCTAACCTCTGAAGCATTGTCTATTGCCATTCAAAGCTCCATTGTGAGTGTTATTGACTATGGATTCATAGTTTATAGCTCTGCCACTGCCTCCACACTCAAACAAATTGCCACCTCCCTAAATAAAGCATGTCGTCTCATCAACAGAGCACACCATCTCACCCATACCTGCGACCTCTACTCTCAAACTGGGTGGCTTCAACTAAACAACTGACTTTAGTATCAAACCTGCATCACAGCCAAGAAAATAATGATGGACATTGCCCCCCAGGAGTCTGCTCCTTCTTAAAACCAGAGTAAACAACTGCAACACCAGGAGCTCCAAACCACAACTACTGCAAATCCCTCATTGTCATACTATTAAAGGACAAAGGTCTTTTTCATACAGGGTCCCCAGCTGGCTCAATAATCTTGCTAGTGACATCTTTGCCTCACCAACTCTGGGCGTCTTCAAAAAGAAGCTCCATAAATCCCTTGTGGCTTCTAGTACCTGTGATTGCTTTAGCTAAGCACCCATAATTTCTGCAGCTCCCCTACCCTCCGCTGCCCATGCTGACCCCGCTCCTAGCACTTCTTTATTGCCTATTTTTTCCCTTGCTCAACTTTACACTCACATACTCTGACCTGACAAAGCCCTCTAGGCTGCTATACTCTGTACCACCCCTTTCTCCCTATTTCCCCCCACTTATGTTTTAATACACCTCCTATTGTTATTGTAATATGTCGTGTAATTTGTACTTGTAACCAAGTTGTTATAACCACTTGGCGTCATGACGGTCTAACTCTGTAATTACAAAAACTGTATTATTCAGTACTTGTGATATGGAACCTTTGTAAAAGAGCCTCAGCTCAAAGGTATTATGTAATCCTAGACTTAAATAAATAAAAAAATATATACAAATAAGGAAACCAACTGATAATTTTATTTCTGAAAATGCTTTTAATCTAGATAATGGAATAAAGGAATCTATATGAACTGCTTCATTACAGTACCACATAGTGACAAAATGCAATAGGGACTATTTAAACAAATACAAACACTATAAATAACATTTTTCTTTTGGTGGGTAGAAGTGGTAATCAATTTTTTAGGATGCAATCCATTTTATAAGCACAATAAGACACACCTGGGATGTTGGTTGTCTATGGTTAATACACTTCCAGGTGCTAAAGGCACTTGGTGCAAGAACCTTGTACCTTATCACACACCTTGGCAGACATTAACCACATACAACCAACATCCCTGACATGTCTTATTGCTTACATATTATCATAATCTTTTTTGCATCTATTATGTAGTGCTGTATTTGTTTCCATTTCCAGGTCCACTTTGAAACTGGGCATGTAATGATCTTGGAGTTTATCTGGTTAACATATTTTAAATAAAATAAAAACAAAATAAAAAAGCATACATCTTTTGACCTATTGTAACTCAATGTTCACCCTTAGAAAATAAAGGCAGGTGTTCTGACAGCTACAGTACACTAGTAACAGCTAGCAAATTGAGTTTTATTACATGACTAGAGATGTTTTTCAATTTAAATGCAAAATATTTAAATACAATGAGATTATAGTATTGTTGTTACTTCTACCACTAGGTGTTGCCAGAAAAGCAAGTGAGACTTTCAGCATGTGATACTCCTAGGTGCCGAAGGACTTTTCACAGTAAGCCTTAGTGCTTTAATACTTTCAGTCAAAACTACATTCAAAGTTAGGTCTCCCCACAAATGAGCAGAGAAAGAAGTCAGATCGCATGCCAAGAAATCTGGCAGGAACAATTCCCAGTAGAAGTGACATTAAATATGCACAATCAACTTAGCCAATACTGTGAGATTGTTGCCAGTCAAACTGCTGTCATCTTTAAAGGGGGAAATTCAGTGGGGTTTTCTAAGGTCAAAGAACAAAAGGTTGAAAATCAGCTGATGCATGTGCAGAAAAGTTGCCCCAAGGAGAACAGTTATCTTGGCATAATACTGTTCTTGGAGTGAAGCTAATGCTTTATATGAGTACAGTGTGTACCCACCAGAATTAGTAAATTATAAAATGAAAACTATTCGATGTTAGAAATCTGTATAGGTAGGGCTAGCCAAACAAAATGATTGCCCTGCAGGCAGTCACGACAGAAGCATGCTCAAACTTAGTTGTTATCATGGAGACATGGATAATGAAGTACCATGACTAAGATCTAACAGTTTTAGGGTTCACAATGTTTAGTGGGGATAGGGAGTAGGGAAATGGTGGCAAGGTAGCAGTATATGTAAGAGATGATATAAAAATCACAGAGGTCAGGGATAATGGGGAAGGCGAGTCCATAGAGACAGTGTGGGTTCAGACAGTCACAAATATAAGGCAGAATATCAAGGCAGGAGTGCTATATCAACCACAGTCATAGAAAGAGGCATGTGACAGGAAACTAGGGGGTCAAATTAGAAGGGTAGCAATGCAGGAGAGATGCTACTAATGGGTGATTTCAACATGCAAGATGTGGACTGCAGGATACCAGTATCAGGAATCAGCTGCTGGTAAAGTTGTTCCAGGAGATATTTCTGACCCACTGGGCCAAGGAATCTGCAAAGCAGGGGTGCTATCCTTGACTTAGTCCTCAGGAACAGACATTGTATAGTGGAAGTCCTAGTGCAGGACCCATTGGGAGCCAATGACCACCAATCCATGTGGTCTACTATCATATTCGAAGGTGAGAGGAAGAAATCACAAAGAAAAGTCTTGAAGCACTTTGCAAGATGATGGAGTTATTGTAGGAAAAGTTAGAAGGGTTAAAATTCAGAATATAGGATAGAAAAAAATGGGAGTTAATAAAAGATGCAATAACAGTGTAGGGGTAGATGGAAAAAAAGATGAGAGACACGAAATCACTGTGATTCACACAAGAGGTGGAAGAGGCTGTAAGGGAAGGAGAAGAAGAAGGCCTTTAACATTTACAAAAATAGCTAGAAGGAGTGAGGTAGGATGGAATATCTAACCAAGATGATGGAGGCCAGCAAGACCTATATGGGGAGATATCTGACGTAGAGCTGAGAATAGCTGATTAGGATGAAAAAGGAGATACAGTGCTCTTTTGCTGCATACAGGAGAAATGCAAAATGAATGAGGGCGATGCTGGCAGAACAAGGGGAACAGCTGAGGAGGAGAATAAAAGGAAGTAAGACATGCTGAATCAGTTTTTCCTTTCAGTATTTACAGTAGAGAATAAAGGTCCACTGCTAGATTGTGTAGTCACAGTAAGGGTAGAAAGGGATGGCATGTTAGTAAGGATCCAGTCACAGAGGAAAGGGTGTTGTTGGAACTAAATGCACTGAAGCTGGATAATACCATGGGGCCCCAGTACCCTTGGGTACTGAAAAAGTTGGCCCAGGTCCTTTCTGCACCACTGACTGAACTCTTCAACAGCTCACAGGACACTGAAGTGGTACTGAATGACTGGAAGATTACATATTGTTCCCCTGCACAACAGCAGAAGCAAAGATGAACCTGTGAAGACAAATCAGCCATTTTAATGTCCATAATAGAAAAGATGCAAGAAACCCTAATAAATGAGGGGCTGGTAAAGTTTCTGGAAGAAAACAGACTTCAGGATGCCAGGCAGTAAGGATTCATGGGAGGAGGTCATGTCAGGCAAATCTGACAGACTTTAATTGTGTGGCAAAGATGATAATGATGAGCAGATGGTGGGCATACTGGACCTCAATTCCAGTTAAACCTTTGACTCCATCCCATATGTATGGCTGGTTAAGAAGCTTCAGGACTTGGGATGAGGAATAAAATCACAAGATGGGTAAAGAATTGGTTACGTGTTTCAACTCATTAGGTTGTCTTTAAAGAGCCTCTGATGCCATTGTGACAACTTTTAAAAAAAAAATTAATATTTAGACACAATTCAGCCTATATTTAATATTTTTTTCTACGATTCTCACCCCTAATTCTTTATTATTAAGGATATTTACATGTAAACAGAACCTCTGCCCTATCTCTTCTGGTTGCTTTCCTACATTTGATATCACAGTTCTATTTACGACATCACCATCTATTGCTGTGGAGATCATTAAGGATACTATAATCGGGGGGATTATGATGTCAGGTGTAGGCAACCAGAAAGAGCAGGTAGCATCTAAGGGATATAAACCTCTTTCATAAAACTTTCCTTTAGTAATAAAGAAAAAAGGGAAAGAATTAAGGAAAACATACTGTATGAAATATAAACTAAACTGTCTAAATCTCACATTGTTTTCGTGCTTTACTAGCGGTGTCAGGGGCTCTTTATTGGGGGATAATCAGAGATCGGAGGTCACCAGAGGGGTGCTGCAGGGATCCTTCTTGGGACTGGTACTGTTCAGCATTTTCTATTGGTAATGTTGGAGTGGGAATCCAGGGGAGGGTCTGTTACTTTGCAGGTGATACAAGGATCTGTAGCCAGTAAGAAGGGGGTAAGCTAGTATGAAGGAAGATCTGGAATGGCTGGAGAAGTTATCAATGGTTTGGCAGTTGAAAGTCACTGCCAAAAAGTGCAAGTTTATGCACATATAGGCAAGAAATCCACAGAATGAATACAGAATGGGCGGGGGTGCTGCAGAGTGTTTGACAGAGGAGAGAGACCTGGGGGTAATAACACTAATCAAATTAAAGACAATGGCAAAGTGCAACAGGGCAGTGGAGAAGGCAAACAGGATGCTAGTATGTACAAGAACAGGGATTAGCAGTAGGAGGAGTGAGGAGATTTTGTCACTGTACAAGTCCTGGATACCTTCTCATCCAATGTATTATGTGCAGTTCTGGAACACATACTGGAACAAACACAAGGGCAATGTGGAAGTGATGCAATGACGGTTAGCCATAATGATTCAGGGGCTGAAAGATAAGAGTTATTTGTAAAGGTTGCCAGATCTCAACATGTATATGTTGGAGGCATGAATGGAGAGAGTGACATGAATAAGATGTACAAATACCCCATGGGATTAATAAAGTTGGCTATGGAGAGTTGCTTTTGCTGAGTGAGAACATAAGCACCTGGGGGAATGGCAGGGGTGGAATTTAAGAGAAACAGAAAACATTTCTTCTCGCAAAAGGTGGTGGAAGGGTGGAATGGGCTACCAAGGGAGTAGTCTGTTCAAAATCAATAGTGGAGGGGCTGGCCCAGTGGGCGCTGAGGGTTGTGATGCTGGACACCACACCTCATGCCACGCTGGCAACCCGAGTTCGGGACCGAGCTTGGGCGCCGGGGGTCGGCAGGGATGGGAAGGGATTGAGTGTCTCCAGGACAGCTCTCCTTTCCCGAGGGGAGGGCAGTGGGGCTGTCTGATGTCCCAGTGACCCCAGGTGGAGACCTCACGGGCTTGGACCCAGGGGGCCTGTGGGGAGCGCTAACAACTCTGAAGGAGCAGGTGGTCACAGTGGGCAGTAGAGTGGCAGGTGAGTGGACTGCCCAAGAGAGTTCTGGACCCACAGGAGACATAAAAAAGAGATTAAAAAAAAAATCAATAGTGGAATTCATACATGGATGGGATAAGCATATGGGGCTGATGAAAATAGTGTCAAATGCTGAGGGAGGAGAGGGTAGGGGAGTAAAGATCCACTAGAACCTTTACAAGAACAATAGTATGTAGGTACTGTAGGCAGGACTGGGCAAACTCAACGAGATGCATGGCTTTTTCTGCCAACAACATCTCATGTTTCTATGTTTTAAACTGGTGATGCACTGGTACTGAGCAGAAGATTCAGATGTGTATCCCAGTTTCAGGACTTTATTCTATCACTTGCAGAGGAGAAGCAACATGTTGGAGGTGACCATTTAGGCCTGTTAGTTAGGGTCATGCATCCATCAAGAATCTGATGTAGTTCTCTTGACACAAGGGAATGCTTAGAATTATGCATCTCAATAGCGGGAACAGAATACCTCAGTCAGGCAACTGGTGAGATCCAAGCACTGAGGTTGGGGACGGTGTAAAAATTGCAAATCAATTATATAGCATAATATATAGACAACCATACATAAGGTTGCATTTCTATCAAGTGGTTGAGATGACAGCATATGGACTCTGAGAGCAAAGCTTGAGAGGTCCATGCTGTCAACACAGACCTGAAATGGAAACACATGCCAAGTTGTGCTTGGTTGCTCTTATCTTATTTTATATAATGTGTTTTTTTTATTCAAACAGTCTCCTGCTGATGCTGATCTGGACTGGAGAGAGCAGCTGTAAGCCCCAAGGAAGTACTCAGGAAAACCAACATGTGGCAGGGTAATGAAGAAGTGACAATGTGGATGACACACCTGCATAATTAGGAGTCCCACAACTGTGATTGTTCCAAGCCTGAGTGCTCTACCACCAAGGAACTCCAGTGCTAAAGCAAGTCCCAGAGTCAAGGGCAGTTTTGAAGTTGAGTGCATGGAATGTACAGCACTTGCACATAGATCATTGTGCCACAGCTGTGCCATCAGAACTTCAGGATGTTAAAGGGACTTTCAAAAGGCATTGTGTCAAAGTTCAGATCTCACAACTATGATACAATGGAGCTTTTGAGTATATGGATTTCCATACACACCACACACTAACCATACACTTAAATATGTACAAGTACAGTCTAAAGAACCGCATAGGTTTTGATTGCAGTACTGAATACTGCCATACTTTTTATGCACAGCCTCAGATAAATTCAACAAATTTTCAAAATTCATCAGAGTCTCTCCTACATTATTTATCTTCAAAAGGTAAATACTCTGCTACCTAAGAATCTGCAGTATTGTTTGATTGTTGGGAGGAATCTCACTGTGAGCCCTTCTAGGAGCGTTGCTTCATCCTCACTTTTTGCTACCTAGGGGAACCCTGCCATTGTTCCTGATCACCTTTGCTTTTGCACAGTTTGTGAAGCATTGCTTTTCACCTGTATGATATCACTGTGCCACAGACTGCTGATCTGTCCAGAATTCCAGCACATGCTAAATTTGAGGTCAGCCCAATCATCTTTCAATGGTAGCAGTTGATTCAAAAAGTTATCTCACGAGATTCTCTAGAGAGACCTAGAGAAATAAATCTCTGCTAACGTTTTCTGCTGCATGTGCTACAGGAAATCTCTTGCTAATCTCTTCAGAGATCTCCAGAGAGTTTGGAAAATAACTTGCCAAATCAACTACTACTACTATGGTATACATATGAATACTTTATCATGAGACCCTCATGAAAACCAGTTGCCAACTCTTACAGTGCTGTCTTAGTAAACTAAATTTGAAGTAACTAAGTAAAATTGTGCCAGTACAAAAAAAAAACACAAACTTAAAACTTAAAACTATCTAAGCCCTTTGTTAGAACATCAGAACCCCCACCCAAAAAAAAAATCCTGTGCAGCCAGAATTCCACATCACTTTAGATGGATGATGTATGAGGTGACAACCCTACAAAAAGCCACAAAAAAAAGGATTATAGGAGCAACTAAGTGGTAAGCATGTAGGCTTTATTTATTTACATAGATACATAGATGCATATACAGTGTCAGCAGATAAGGGCCTACGGCCCACCCAGTCTGCCCATTTGAGCTTGTAAGTTCACTTTATGTTTTCCTGGATGTCTGTTGCCCCTTACCCCTGACCTCCAGAATTCCTTTATGTCTATCCCATGCATTCTTAAATCCTGTGATTGTTTCAGCCCCCACCACTTCCTCTGGCAGGGTGTTCCACTTGTCCACCACCCGTTCTGTGAAGAAATTCTTCCTCATGTTTCCTCTGAATCATCCTCCCTCCAACTTTATCCCATGCCCTCTAATCTTGGAACATCTTTTTCGCTTAAAAATAGTGCATTCCTGCACCCTATTCCTCCCTGTAAGATACTTGTATGACTCTATCATATCTCCTTTCTCCCTCCTCTCTTCCAGGGAGTACATATTCAAGTCCTTCAACAGTCCTCTCAGGACTTGTGATGCAATCCATGTACCATCTTTGTTGCCCTCCTCTGAACCTTCTCTACCCTGTCTATGTCCTTACATAGGTAAGGTCTCCTGAACTGTACACTGTTACTCTAGGTGAGGCTTCACTAGTGTCTTGTATAGTGGAATTATGACCTCCAAATTCCTGCTGGTGATGCCCCTGCCTATGCATTCCAGCACCCTATTTGCTTTACCTGCTGCCTTGTCACACTGTTTCCCTACCTTGAGGTCATCAGAGATGATAACCCCAAGATCTCTTTCCTGCTTGGTACATGCTATATCCTCACCCCCCAACTGATATATTGTGCTAGAGTTTTTGTGCCCCATATGCATAATCTTGCACTTCTTTGCATTAAATTTCAGCAGCCAAACCCCTGACCATTCTTCAAGTTTCTGAAGGTCCCTTCTCATTCTGTCTACACCCTCTGGTGTGTCTACTCTGTTACAGAGCTTTGTATCATCAGCAAACAGGGACATTCTGCCTACCAGGTCCTGTGCAATGTCACTGATGAAGATGTTGAATAGGACCGGTCCCAGCACTGATTCCTGTGGTACCCCACTGGTCACTCTTCCCTCTGTGGAGTGACTGCCATTTACCACCACCCTCTGTGTCCTGCCACCCAGCCAGTTACCTACCCACCACACTACTGTCCTACCCCCACCCATATTCCCCAGTTTGTGTAATAGTCTTCTATGTGGCAAGAGTATCAAAGGCCTTGCTGAAGTCCAGATAGGCCATGTCCACCGCCCCTCCACTGATCCACCTCCCTAGTCACCCAGTTGAAAAATTCAATGAGGTTGGTCTGACATTACCTCCCCCTGGTGAAACCATGCTGCCTTGGGTCCTATAGTCCATTGACAACCAGATGTTCCACCAATCTCTCCTTCAGTGGTGCTTCCATGATCTTCCCCACTACTGAGGTGAGGCTGACGGGTCTGTAGTTCCCTTCTTCCTCTTTGTTCACACTTTTGTATAAGAGGACTATATCTGCTGTCCTCCAGTCTTTGGGTACCTCCCCTGTTTCCAGTGATCGGCTAAACAGGATTGCCAGAGGTTCAGCCACCACCTCTCTTAGTTCTTTAAGAACCCTGGGGTGCACCCCATCTGGCTCCATTGCTATATCAACTCTTATTACTTCCAGTTCCTTCAGGACCCTTTCTCATGTAAAGGGACTTGTGTCCATTTCTGCACCATACCCACCCCTTGTACTCCCTTCAGACCCATTAACCATCTCTTCCTCAGTAAAGACTGAGCAGAAATACCTTTTCAATAATTCAGCTTTACTGTTTTCATCCTCCACGCGGCCACCATCCTTCCCCTTCAGTCTCACTATCCCTCCCTTTGCCTTTCCTTTTTCAATTATGTACCTGTAAAAGGTTTTTCCCCTCTTCCCACTGATTTTGCAATGTGCTCTTCTGTCTGAACTTTGGATTCCCTTACTGACCTCCCTGCCTCCCTTTGATTCTCCTTGTACTTCTCCCTATGCCCTTGTGCCTGTGTCTTTTTATATTGTCTGAATGCAATCTTTTTAGCTTTCACTTTCTCTGCTACCTCCTTGGAAAACCATAATGCCATCCTCTTCATTTTCCCCTTGCTAACCTGCTTAATGCATAATTCTGGTGCTCTTGTAATCCCCATTTTAAATACTGCCCACTGTTCCTCAACCCCTGATTCCTGCCCCATTCCCCTTAATGCCTCTTTTAAGCATCTCCCCATTTTCCAAGTCTGCCCCCTAAAATCCAGGATACATGTTTTGTGTGGTTTGGTTCTGCTCCTTCTGTGATTTCAAACCACAATTACTGGTGGTCACTGTTCCCCAGGTGCTTCCCCACTGTTACCCCATCACACTGTCCCTGTTCATGAGCACAAGGTCCAGTATTGCCTTCTGCTGAGTTGATTCCATGACCAGTTGCTTGGGGAAGGCACCTTGAAGGGATTCCAGGATAAATCTGCTCCTAGTTGATGCTGCTGCTGGGATTCTCCAGTCCACATCTGGAATATTGACGTCTCCAACCAGCACTACCTCACCCTTATCTGCCATCCTTTGGATGGCTGGCATCAGCTCCCTATCTGTTTCTTCCTCCTGGGCTGGTGGTCTATAGACCACACCTGTGCGGATGGCTGGCCCCATTTTCCTTTCCAGCTTAACCCATAGTATCTCTCCCCCATTTTGTTCCTCCTGTATCTCTGTGGCCCTTATATCATTTTCACATAAAGTGCCACTCCTCCTCCCTTTCTACCTGCCCTGTCTCTTCTGAATATATTGTAGCCATGTATGGCCATCTCCCAGTCATAGTTATCATTACACCAGGTTTCTGTGATGGCCACAATGTCCAGGTCCAACTGCACCATGACAGCCTCCAGATCCTCCATCTTGTTGCTAAGACTCCTGGCATTGGCACACATGGCTTTCCATGATTTGACCTCCCTAGACTGCTTAGCTATTCTACTCCTGCCCCTTCCCTGGTTGTCCTTTATCCCTGGTTCTCCCTGCTGTCTGCCCTTCTGTTGAGTTTTGCCCCTTTACTGCCTATCCACCTCTTGGGCACTAATCTCCATCTTTTGCACACTGCTTTGTAGAGAGATCCACTCCTCTGGTTCACTGGTTCCACTGCTAGCTGTGGGGGGGTGGGCAATTAGATACCCTCCTGGCTAGCCTGCCACCCCCTTGGCTAGTTTAAATGCTTGTCCATGTAGCATTTAAACTTATCATAGAGTGCTTGGATTCTCCTCCAGGATAGATGCAGGCCATCAGGCTTGAACAAGCCTCCATCCCTCCAGGTGGGTCCCCAGTCACCAATGAATCCAAACCCTTTCTCACAGCACTAGTTCTTCAACCATGAGTTAAAGTTCCTGGTGCATGCACCCCTATGCTCTCCCATGCTTCTTGCAGGTAATACTTCCGAGTAGGTGACAGAAGTAGCTACTTGCTTGAAACCCCTCCCCAATTTCCTAAACTCTTCCTGAACTTCCTTCGGCTCCCCATTCACCAGGTTATTAGTACCTAGGTGGATAATGACATCCAGTTCACCCTCTCATCTTGCCTTCCCAGTGATCCCCAAGATCTTCCTCCCATCCATCTATGTCATGGCACCTGGTAGTCACCTCACCTCCCTGTCCTCCCCCTCCTGTGTTCCTAGCTGGATCCCTCTTATGATGGAGAACCCCACCAGGATTCACTTCCTCCTCCTCTGGGGTCCACTGCTCTTCCCACTGAGGTCACCTACTTGGCTAACCTCCACATGCTTTCCTTCAATTTCTCTGGGTACCTCTATTTGGTTGTCCCCATTTGCCAGTGCGGCATATGAGCTCTTGATTGGAATAGGATGTGGGATGTGCCTCTGCCTGACTGCCCTAACCCTCCCCGAGCCCACTGTCATCCAAGTACTCCTCGTTCTGGGCATCCTTTGAGGCAGCGGCATTGGACTGGGTGGTCTCTGGATAGGGGTGATGGCACTCCTGACCCAGTTTACTTCCGCTCTGAGTCTGGATACCTCATCCCACAGTCCAG
The DNA here is from genome assembly GCA_016271365.2 of Neoceratodus forsteri. NCBI lineage: Eukaryota > Metazoa > Chordata > Ceratodontiformes > Ceratodontidae > Neoceratodus > Neoceratodus forsteri. The sequence continues at coordinate 1,589,579,560 of CM057449.1, read as the reverse complement.
AGAGATGCATGCAGATAGGGCAGCACCTCAGCATCCAGAAGGTCTACCTGAATATGGCTGCCCCGCAGCCACTGCATTGCACCACTCCCCACTTTATACTGCACTTTTACAGCTATTCCAGTACTTGTCTGTTACTGAAGCTCACCTAGTTCCCTTTTTATCAATTTACTGCCCTAAAAATCCTGCCATTGATCCTCAAATGCTTTTCTTTAAACAAGGAAAAAATAAATAAAAAATGAGTCAAAACACTTGTCGTGCAGAGGGTGGGCTCCTTCCCCCTTATGCCCCTCCTATTCCACAACCCCTACTATCCCCTGTGCTTAGCTCCTGTCAATCAGATTTAACAGGGCATATAATTAAGTGTGGGGACAGGGGAGTGAGGGGGGCAGGAGGAGGGAGGTGGCGAAAATGTGCAGCAATTAAAGACAGCAAAGGAGTACACCACCACTACAAGCACACCAAACTAGGTTTTACATTTTCAACAGCCCACAAATAATTCTAAGTGAAGACAGCAAAGAAATTAGAGTGTCACTAAAAGCTCACAATCTAAGTTTAAAGCAAAAATAGCAATGAACAGTTACTGTAAAGCATTGAAATTAATGTGTTTCCTTCCCCTTCTGGGTTCTGGCTTCTTCTGAGAAAATAAAAATCACTTGCTACCTCAATTCTGACTAAGCCCCACCTCCAGTTATCACATAGCTGAGGTCAGAGGTCAGACAAATATCACCCCTCACCTAAACTACAGGGCAAGCCAGACAAGACAAGACTAAGGCCCTGTCCACACTATGCCTCTGTAACATTACAGAGTGCCCAAGCCGTTACCGCAATGGTTTGCATTTACACCTGTAACATTACAGAAGGTGTTTTTGTAACCATTGTGAGGTGGTTTCAGCAACGGTTATGAAACCGGTCCTGCCTCGGTAACGTTACCAGCGGTAGTGTGGATGGGCGGTAACAGTCTCCTGCAGGGCCTGTAGAGCAGTGCGAGCTGCATTGTGGGATTGGGCACCATGGTAATGGTTGCTAGGTTCCCGAGTTGTGGACTGGCGGTACCAGTCTCATACCGGTTACTGCTGCAGTGTGGACACACTGTACCACTCCCTGGCTATAATGGTTTCTGTCCCTTACAGGCCCCATCCACACTACACTGAAAACTTCCCTCTGTAACGTTACAGAGGGTCCAAACTGTTACCGCAGCGGTTTGCATTTACACCTGTAACATTACAAGAGGTGTTTTCGTAACCGTTGTTGAAACCACTTATGAGGTGATTTCAGCAACGGTTACCAAAACAGTTCTGCCTCTGTAATGTTACCAGCTGTAGTGTGGATGCGTGAGCGTGTTTTCCCAGCATTGCCCTCTGTGCAGCTTGAACTGCATTGTTGGATAGGGTGTCGACCGTAATGGTCACCCGTCACCCACAATGTAGACTGGTTGTAACGGTTCTGAACCATTATCATGATGGTTCACTGGCAGTGTGGACACACTGTAACATTTACCATCTGTAATGGTTTGAAACCATTACAGGGTTTTAGTGGTGTAGTGTGGACAGGGCCATAATTTGGAGCAATTAAAGACAGAAAAGGAATACACCACCACTACAAGCACACCAAACTAGGTTTTAAATTTTCAACAGCCCACAAACAATTCTATTTTTTACAGGATAAGGTTTAAAGCCATGTGCTCTACTTTTAATCCTGAGTATCAAATACAAGTTGTGGTACTGTACATATTGCACAAATACAATAATACAGTAATTGATAACATACAGATAATGAATCCAATTGATGTTACACCTGAGACAAAATATTAGCCAATATACATTATACACTTCACAGACAATGAAGGCAGCCAGTTATTCATCTGATATTTCTCTGATCAAATAGTGCTACATAACTTAAATTATTAAAGTGCCAATGAAGTTTAAAAGCTTAAAGAGTTAGAAACCAGGTGACTTTGGTACTTCTCAACTCTTGTCCCCACTATACAAACATGTTTATCACATAGTGATTCACAGCTACTGCAACAGTGAGAAATGTAACATCACTGATTAGTAATTAGCTATATATCAATTCCATGTCATAGTCCTGGTAGATCAGCTGGGGCATAAATGGTCTCATTTAAGTGAGAATATATGGACTTTAGGTTACCTACTTTGAATACTGCATTAAACCCTGGCTTGAATTTGTATGTCTAATTCATTAGGAAAAGTCTGGATTTAGGATCTAACACCTAAGCTAAAGTTTAAAAAGAAAACAAACAAAAAATCCTCTACTTATTACAAAATTTTGAAACTGGAGTTTAAAGTCTAATTCAAAACCATCTTGCAAAGAATTCATCCGGCCTAATGTTTTGCGTCATAAATCAGATAACTAAATAAGTAATTTCATCCATGATTCATATGTAATAAAAATTTACAAGATTAGAATTTATAAATCAGAACTATGCAGTGCAGAAAAAAAATAAATCAATGTAATATATTAAAACATGAAAGCCAGCATTTATCCAGTAAATCAGAAGTTTGAAAGTCTTTGTAGACTACAGCTCTGAATCAAAGGAAACCCCATTTTTAAAGTCCCTTCAGACAAAAGGATGTTTTATATCCCTAACTCCCACAATACATAGTTGTGCAAGCAAGTCCTGTTTTTAATATACTGTGGTTTGATGTTTTCAGTACAGCTATAAGCGTCACTTTGCATGAAGCAACAAGCATGCAGTTTTGTTAGTTATGGTCCAAAAATAATTTGACAGCAAGTGGATCAACTGTCTGATAGTGAGAGGTTATTGTAATAAATCCATGGCAAACGAGTAGCATGCAAGCGGTGCTGAGTTGTGAAGATCCTCCTGTTCCCATAAATTATTCCAGTTCTTACTAACAGGATGATTGTTCAGTCCAAGCACTGCCTGCCCCATGTAGTTTTGTTCTGTTAATCATTAAACTGCAGTTTCAAAGGTTTATGTTTAAACGTCAAAGGTTTGAAATGTATCTTACAACTGGAAATTGTTCACTGCTTTGGTCTGAGATTCTGATCTAACCACTGAGCTCAGTAGCTTTTAATTTGATCTGCAGCAAAGCAAACCAGTTCAAGAAATATCAGCATCACCACCCTTCCCCACCCCCCAGTGGTGCTGGTTCTAAAGTTTTAAAAAACAGTTTGAGCCATTTGGACACAATCAGCAATGTGGCCAAAGATGGTTTGAAAAAAAAATGGACTAAACACAATGAATCTGCAATAAAAAAAAGGCTAATTGAAGTAACAGAAAGCACCCCAAGCTGTTAACCGTGGCATTTAAAAAGCATAGTGCTTCCCCTTGCTACTCAAGTGACCTGGGTTCAAGAATAAAAACTTAAGCTGCTGGGGCTGGCTGGGAAAGGTAAGATAAGTATCCCTTTGCACAGTTCGCCTCCTTCTGGGAGGCATGATTTCCTCCTGTGCTGTTTGCCTGTTACCTGGCAGAAGCTGAGTGACAATGCAGCAGAGGTACACAGCAGGAAGGAATGCCACCAGGCACTGAACCATGTTGCATGCTGCCTTGCTTGCACGAGCATCACTGTGTGGTATGGAAACCCTAGGGACAAAATGGTGACAAAAAAAAAACAACACCCAGCTGCACGATGCTGGTTCCCTGCAGGTCTGGCATTGCCAACTAGGTACCTGCCTCGAACCAGACCCTGACCCAGTCAAGGAGTGCCACCCCATGGAGGCCCCCTTTGGGACAAGCCAGGGAGGAGCAGGCAGCTGGGGTTAGCACTAAGAGATGGTGTGCGAGGGAGTTAGAGAGGACAGCCAGATGGGAATCAGTCAGACACAGAGACAAGATAAGATAAACACAGAATTCAAAAAAAGAACATGTTCTCACTGCTTGTATATCTCTCTGTAGTCCCCAGACTGTAATTGGAGTCTCTAAACTACTTAAATGTGTCTGTGGTATTGGATGGAAAACTTGAGAAAAAAGTAATTTAAAACATTTTATATTTGGAACTGAAACTGTACAGCAGGACTGATATTTTCATTGTAGGAAATGGATATTTTTTAACTTATGCTGGCAGATGTCAAAAGATGTGAAACTTCAGTATGGTGGAGGCAGTCAAAAGTACCCAGCTGCACCCAATTACAAATTAGCTTTCTGTTTTGCTATGCAGCACAGAAGTGTATTAAAACCTCTCAGCCTCTGTCAATTGTGTTGTTTGGCAGTGTATTATTCTTTCTTTCTTTCTTCTAGGTTTTCTGTTCTGTACAGGGAATACTGTAAAAGGACAAGTGTCAGGCACTACAGCCAAGGAGTATTTTATACATAACCTCACTGCGTATTTCTTTACACAAACTTTATTCTTCTGAACTGTAGAATTTTTTTTTTTACCATTGAGGGCTAGGAGCTACAGGGCAGGTGTTGAGCACCACAGTCCTATTGGGCATTTATGTATGCAGTATGCAGTTTCATGTAGATCTTTTCCCTCAAACTATTCTCTTAACTCAGCTAATTTTATTCAGTCAGATCAAGTGTACATGGCAGCAGTAGTACCAGAGATGCTTTGGTACTCTGTAAACACTCCTGGATGCCCCACAAATTTCATAATTTGGGGGACAGAGGGTTAATATGGATATCGTGGGCACTACGATGGGGTAAGCCAGATTTTTATTTCTGGAGTAGGTCTCAGTGGTAGTTCTCAGAAGCCGATTCAAAGTTCTGGGTTATAACAAAACAAATTTCTAGCCCTCCCTACGTGGACAAAGCTAATCTCAAGACCGCCTTACACTCCCATTGCTATCATCCCAGAAACTCCATAAAGTGATGGAAAAACTTGTTAATATCTGGCACTGTGCCATGAGCAGACACCATCTTTATAATCCCCCTTTCTTCTCTAGCCCACCTGCCAAAGCTCCCAAATCAATTCCTTCAATACTGTCCCCCCTCATAACTCATAATTCATCATTTGGGGGCAATAAGAGTCAAAGTTCTAGCTATGTTTAGCCTATAAACTTAGATTAGCATCTGCCCCACCTAGCCTGGCTGAGTTACTACAACCTAAGACTAATAATGGATCTCTAAGGTCATCCAACAGACAGCTTCTCAAGGTTCCCCGGACAATGTCCTCCCAAGGGTCTAGGGCCTTCTCATCCCTCATACCTCCTATATGGAACTCACTTTCATCCAAACTTCAGGAATGTGAATCCCTCGGGGGGTTCAAAAAGGGGCTTAAAACGTATCTGGAGGGATTAAACCAATGTGCTTGTAATCGTTGATCTTTACACTTCATTCCTGCTGCCTGTCTGATATATGATTATGTTTGTTGATCTCACCTAACATGTATGACAAAGGACTGATAACAGTCCCCTGTATTTACTCTGTATGTCTAATGACTGCTCCTTGCATGGAGCATAATCTATTGTATGTTATTTGCACTTAATGTAACATTACTGCTCCGTTGTACCATTGCTGTAATTAACCTCGGGTCGCCCCTGAAAAAGGGACTATTATCGGTCTCAGCAGGCCTACCTGGTTACCAAAATTTAAATAAATAAATAAATTGTTCAGGAACTTCCCTCCTGTAGTCTGCCAAATTATGACATGTACAGCCATCATGTGCCTGTATTTATGGATGAAGCACGCAACTCGGAAGGACAGAATTTAAAATGCTTGAAATGTAGAATATTTTATGTATATCAAAGTGGTAGTAGGGAGGTGGCTAGCAATTATAGATCAGTAATCCTCACATTGGTAGTGGGAAAGCTAATAGAATCACTGCTGAAAGAGAGGATAATGGATTATCTTGAATCAAATGGATTACAAGACCCGAGACAGCATGGATTCATGGGTGGGAGACCATGTCTAACGAATCTGATAGACTTCTTTGACTGGGTAAGCAAATAATTAGATCAGGGTGGAGAGGTAGATGTGGCTTACCTAGACTTTAATAAGGCATTCTACTCAGTTCCACACAGAAGACTATTAAACAAGCTTAGTAGCCTTGGAGTAGGAGAAAAGGTGGTAAACTGGATAAGGAATTAGTCAAGGGATAGGAAGCAGAGAGTGATGTCAAATGGAGTTCACTCCAAGGACATGAGGGTGAGTAGTGGGGTACCTCAGGGATCAGTGCTGGACGGTCCTCTTTAATGTCTATATAAGTTACTTTGCAGAGAATCTGGAAGGGAAGATCTGTCTATTTGCAGATGACACCAAAATCTGCAGTAGGATGGACACTCGGTGGGGGGGGGGGTGGAAAGGATTAGTAGAGACCTGACAAAACTTGAGAAGTGGTCACAAGTATGGCAGCTGGGTTTTAATGTGAAAAAGTGCAAAGTAATGTACTTGGGGCACTAAACCCCAAGGGCAGAGTAAAAATGGGTGGAGTGTTATTGACAACCACCAAGCAGGAGAGAGACCTATGTGTAATATTTCTGATGACTTAAATGTGGCCAGGCAATGCAACAAAGAAATTGGAAGGGCTAGTGGGATGCTGGGGTGTATAGGGAGAAGTATTACCAGCAAAAGGAGAGTTGTGGTGCTGCTGCTGTATGCATCGCTGGTAAGACCTCACATAGCATACTGTGTGCAGTTCTGGAGGCCACATTTCTGAAAGATACAGACAGAATAGAGGCAGTCCAGAGGACAGCAACATAAATGATGCATGATCCACATCACAAACCCTATGAGAAGAGACTATAGGAGCTCAATAGGCCGACACTGAAAGACAGAAGAGAGGATATGACAAAAACCTTTAAAAGGTACAGGAAGGAACTCTTTTTCAGAAAAAGGGATGCACGAAAACAAGGGGACATGCGATGAAGCTGGAGGGAGGTGCATTCAGGAGAGATGTGAGGAAGTACTTCTTCACATAAAGGGTAGAGGATTCATGGAATAACCTACCAGCCGAGGTGGTGGGGTTGAAAACAGTGATGCAGTTCAAGAATGCATGGGATATGCATAAGGGAACCATAGTGAAAAGAACAGGGGGATGGAAAAAGAGCAGGATATCAAATAGGGTTTTCCAGTAATAATGTAGGTAAGGAAAAATGGGCAGACTGGGTGAGCCAAGTTGTCCTTATCTGCTGACAAATTCTATGATATGTCTTTATTTTCAGTATCACTGATGCAACTACACAGACCGACTGGTCCCTCAGTCTGTCCAGCATCATCAGTAGCACTGCCTACTCTGCCCCCGGTTCTTCCCAGTTGTACACATCACTCTCTGCACACATGGAGAAATGCATTTAATAACTACTGTGAGTAGAGACTAATCCTATACTATACTGTCATTTTCTACAGTATACTATCACATTGGATATGCTGCTTTCTTTTGATATTCTATATTTGTTCCAAAGAAATTATCCTGTTTTCTGCTGATTCAGATTCAGAATAAATAAAACCAGTGAATCCACAGTTACACAGCAGAATGATTATGGTTTAGGCACAGTCCTAATTCTTATCCACCACCCTGACAGCTACTCTTAAGGACCTGGTGGCTCTAAACCCCTTTAAATGTAACAATCCTAGTAGTCTTTATCCAGTGTCTCTATCTTTCTGCTCATGTAATGTTTGCATTTATCTCTGTGCTAAACAACATCTCATTTCTCTTGGGTATGGTCCCTGGTGTTAATAACAGTGCCAAAGTCCATCCCCTTCATAAAGGTGTGATCCTTCCAGCTCAGGGAACAACTAACCCTAGCTGTGTGTCAACACCTAGGAGAAGGAAGGAATCAGTTACTGCAGCGTATACAAGTGGTTTGCGTCATGCTGAGCTCAAAATAGAAAAGTAGTTTAAAAGAAAAAAACCTGTGCAAAAGCATTGACATTAAGGTTATCCTGGAACAATATTAGTTACAATGCTGAATTTCAAAGAAATACAAAGTTACATATACCCACCTAATGCAAAACAGCATGGGTAACATATGCAAATCACCATAAGGAATTGCAGTTAACCCAGCTTTAAACAGTTGTAACAGCCCCTCTTGTCTCACTCACCTGGGTTGCCCCAGAGCCCTCAGGGTCCTCAACATACTTCCACAAGGGGGCCAGGCCTGAGTCCTGGACGGATCACCAATACTTGGTGCCTCCACCTGGGGCAATGATATGTCCTCCTGTGGGCAAGACAGGTTACCACCCCCCAGGAACAATGATATATCCCCTTGGTGACTGACCACTCTGGCACAGTTAGAGTAACACTCCCACCCCACAACAACAATAACAAAGCACAAAGCACAAACACTTAAGTAAGATGGCAAACAATAATCCCTCTTTATTTAAAATGATCTAAGAAGAGTTGAGGGCTACTCCCTCAAGCCTCCACATAATCAGGCACACAACCCAGCATGAGCTCTCCCCCCCTCCCCTGGGTACACCCAGAACAATCCCAGAAGGTGGGTACCTCACCATTCTCAGTTGCAGGCCTGCAGTCTCTCACTGGGGCCCTTGCAGAGCAACACAGGTTCAAGTAAAATCAGTCTGTCATTGGTAGTGGGGCTCTTCCCCAACCCGCCTAGCTGATGCAAACAAATAATCCCCAGAGCTGCAGTTTGGGGTACTCACTGCTTCCCCAGGAGGATGATGGTCTCCCTGATTCAAAGATATGCACAGAGGGTGAAGGAGGCACTTTTCTTCATCTGCCTGTTCTTTCCAGCTTCGCCCGAGGGCCTTTGTATACAGTATTCACCAGGCAGACCTGTTCATCCTTTTGTCTCTCTGGTTTCTACTGCAGCAGTGGATTCACACTGAAGACAGAGGGTTGATCAGCTTCCTCTCAGCCAGACCTGGGCTATTGGCCACTCAGCTTGTAGGGCTCTCCCCTGGCTGGAATTCAAGGGCTCCTGCGTGGAGCAGTCCCCAAAGTCAGAGGCTCACTTTAGCTGTCCCTTCCAGTCCAGTCCCTTAGCCCCCAGTCCCCTCTGGGAAAACCTCTTGCTCTCTCACTCCCACCAGCTCTGCCTTTCTTCTCTCCTTTTTCTTCCTGCTGCAGTGGAGGGGTAGGCAGAGAGCCTCCATCCCAGCAGACAGTCTTCCTCCTCCCTTGCTTTTTGGAGGAGGGAGGGGTAGAACTGCCTTTTCTCTTTGTCCCAACAGGTAAGCCCATTGTTGGGGGCTTGCACACTCCCCTGGCTGAAAACTTGGCATCTCGACAAGCCCCCTTTTCCCTTTTTATTTTTCCAGTTTAAAATTTATTCAGTTATTTTCCCATTTTTTTCTTTCACACATAGGACAGATACACAAATGCATGTTATATGATACAGTGGATAAAGAAACAACATGAATCTTTCTCATCCACCCTCCACCCTCCCTTTCAGACTCCCTCCCTTCACTACCACCCCACACATCCCTCCCCAAACGAGCCACAACATTTACATAGGTAATCCTGCATGATTATATCAGAGCTTAATAAATAACTGATTAATCTGTATAATCCATACATTCTTTATTTACCTTATAGAGAGTATAGGGTGTATAGATGAGCTCAGATTTTTTTATATTTCCCATTCTATTACTTAAATTGGCAATTGTTTTATCTGTTCAAAGATTTGCCAATAGCTTTGCCAGCCACTCATTATAGGATATTTCCTCTTGATCAAGCCAATGTCTCAGTATCAACTTTTTAACTGACATAGATATAAGAGTCATGTGGTATTTACGGTTAACGACCCTTACCCTGAGAGATCCCCCAAAATGCATACCTGCAAGCCCTAAAAGAGGATTGGATAATTGCTTAGTCTTAGAACAAAGTGGAACCCACTTTAGCACCCTTTGCAAACTGTGTGAGAGGCCTTTCGGCACCATGCAATTGTGCTTAAAGTTGGACCAGCATAACATTCTGTGGTGATTTGCATATGCAGCCCATGATGCTTTGCATTGTGTGGGCATGTGTGATTTTGTATGCACTTTAGGATATGTCCAGAATATGTGGTATGTTGTCCCTTCTTCCTGAAGACATCTAGCACGTGTTGCTGAAGGTTTTAGGCCCATGTTTGCCAACTTATGCGGGGAGCAATATGTATTATGGAGAATGTTCATTTGCATAAGCCTTAACCTGTCCTGTATCACATACTTATGACAATTATGCCAGAGTGCCAACCAATCAATCAAGTGATTTGGGAAAAATGTTTCCCAAAATTGGGTAGGGGCAAAACAATCCAGGAATTTCCAATTATGTAATATACTGTAAATTTTTGAGACTGCCTTTGAACCACCACTGAGTGGATATAGTTCTCAAGTAAAGGGGTAACCTTTTGATAAAGAGGGAATCCTACTGAATGTTTGTATCAGTACATGCCGCAACTGAATGATTCTAAAGAAGTATTGTGTGTAAGTTCCAACTTTTTCTTAAGTTTCGCCATGGAAAGCCAGGATCCTTTTTCATTAATAAAATTCAAAAGTTGCAAGTTATGTATTTCCAGTATCCATTTTGGGAGAACAGGCCATCCATCAATTTTTAACTGCAAGTTTCCCACTATGGGTTGATTGATATCTTTACCATGATCATATCTGAGATAACGGCATATCTGGGTGTGTATCTTCAGGGAAATCACTATAATAGAGTTCTTAAGCTTGAGAGGGAGAAGACTCTCTCTAACATGCAGTAAGCCCTCTGGGGTTAAACCACATGACCATATTAGGGTCTGTTCTATTTTAAGCCATACCGGGGCTAGATGTTGCCCTTCGCTAGAGATCCATCTTAAATATTTGTTAATATGACTGGCCCAAAAGTAAAATCCTATATGAAGGAGATGTAGTCCCCCTTTTAATTTGGGAGCAGTTAGTTTACAATAAGCTATCCTAGGGGGTTTACTATTCCATATGAATTTGGTAAACAGGGAATGTATTTTCTTAAACCATGCAGTAGGAAGCCAAATATTAAGTAAAGATAATGGATAGAAAAGTCGTGGAAAAACATTCATTTTGAGTAAGTTTATTCTTCCCCATAGTGAAATTGGAAGTGAAGCCCAATGGCTTAGATCTTGAGTTATCATACTAACCAGGGAATCTAGGTTTAACTTTGTCATTTGTCCCGATTGTCTAGATAGTTCAATACCCAGATACCTTAAAGAGTCATGCTTCCAGGTAAGTCCTAACTCCAGAATATCTGCTTTGAACAATTTATGGTTAAGTGGAAAAATTATAGTTTTAGTGATATTCACTTTATAGTTGGATAATTTACTAAAAGCATCAATAATCTCTAACATGGAGGGTATAGACGTGATGGGGTTAGAGAGTTGGAGAAGAAGGTCATCTGCGTAGGCCGAGACCATGACTTCACATGGGTGAATCGGGATACCTTGAATGGTTGAGCAGTCTTGCACTCTCCGTATTAAAGGTTCCAAATAGATATTAAACAGCAACGGTGATAGAGGGCAACCTTACCTAGTACCGGAATGCAAGATAAAAACTTCTGATGTGACTCCATTACCAGTAATACGGGCAGAAGGGGACTTATATAGGGATCGAATCCACTTAAAAAAATCTGATGAAAAACCAAATACTTCTAAGGTCAAAAATAAAAATTGCCGGTGTACCCTGCCAAATGCCTTCTCGGCGTCGAGTGAGATCAAGGCAGCTGGATAAGGCAGCGCATCCCTGGATGCCAAGAAAACATGAGACAGGGTATGAAGATGATCGGAGAAGGATCGTCCCTTCATAAAGTTGACCTGTTCAGGTCCAATCAATGTAGACATTACCGGCCCTAACTGATTGGCCAACAGCTTTGTTAATATTTTAACATCCTGATTCATTAACGAGATAGGTCTATAGTTTGTAATCAGCTCAGATAATTTATCAGGTTTGGGTATAAGAACTATCAACGCTTCAAACATAGTGGGATCTACCTCCCCTCCAGAAAGGATATGCTGGTATAAAGGAAGAAGCATAGGGATTAATTGACCCTTGAATTTTTTTATAAAAACTTGCAGAGTAACCATCTATTTCCAGAGTTTTATTCACCGGTAGGTTTCCAATAACTCCCGAAATTTCCCTAACTGTTAAGGGGATGTAAGCCTAGTATGTTGTTCTTCAGTAAGTTGAGGGAGATTAGTCTACTTCAAATATTTCCTAACCATCTGTTCAGCTGGGGGAGATTGCATTGGTCCGTATAGCTCCTTATAATATTCAGTAAATTTGCTTATAATAGCTTTGGGCTTAGTTTTAAGGGAATCATCTGCTCGTGATCGTATTGAAGCTATATACCAGGAAGACTCCATCTGTTTAATCATAAGAGCCAAGAGGCGCCCTGCCTTTCCCCCTTGATCTGTATAAAATGCATGTGCTTTCAAAATGGCATAATCAGCTTTTTCTCTTAATAACTCCATATAAGCTGCCTTTTGTATAATTAGCTCTTGTCTGACAGCTTCCAGGGAGTGTGGAGACAAATTTTGTTCCAAAGTTCTAATCTGGAAGAGTAATTGGGACATTTGAGCAGTAGAGTCTTTCTTCTTTTTGGCTACTAGATTAATAAGGATACCCCTTATGTACGCTTTGAAAGCACACCAGATAATGTCCAGTCTCCCAGAGCTATTCTGCTTAAGCTCCCTAAACAAATCTATGTGCTGTTTAATAGTCTTAGATAGCCCAGGATCTTTCAACAGCTGATCATTTAATTTCCATCTGGAGCCTCGTTTTGGAAGTGACAATAAGGAGATATGGCTAACAACTAGAGAATTATCCGAAAGCGGACTGGGTTCTATTGATGACTCCATGAGGTAAAATGAACGGGGGAGGTATAAGTATATTCTCTCTCCAGGGGATGAAACACACTCCATATATCACATACTCCCAAATGATACATAAACTCCCTCAAAGCTTGTTGGGCTGGTGACAAGCCCTTTTTTGGAGTCCCCGATCTGTCTGTATTTGGATCATAAACCAAACTGAAGTCACCACCTAGGATTAAGGGGATGGAAATATACTGGGTAAGTGTTTGGGCAAGCTGTGTAAAAAATCCTGGTGAGTCCTGATTAAGACCATAAATGCTACCCAGAAGTATATCCTTGTTATACAATAGCCCTTGCACTAGTACATATCTTTCCTCTGGATCCTTAACCACGTTAATCATAGTAAACCGTATTCTTCTGTGAATAAGAATCACAACCCCACTACTATTAGTTGTACCCTACACTGCAAAGAACTGGCCAAATTGTTGTCTCTGAAGCTGAGGTGCCTCCAAGTCCAACAAATGTGATTCTTGAATGAAAACAATGTCTATGTTTACAATTTTCAGATGCTCTAGAACTTGATACTATTTGAGTTTTTTCCTCACCCCTTTAACATTCCAGGAAGCAATACGTATGGAACTACTCATTTTGTGTAACAATAAGGGCACTAAAATAGTAGCCCCTGCAGAATAAAACAAAACCAAACATGCATACCTTGAAATTGCCTATTTTAGTTGTGCTCATACCTAAGTTCACCTCCCCTTCCCCTTCCCGATATTCCGATATATGTTGTATGTTTCCAGACTAAACCTTAAACATCTTTCCATTCCCTTAATTATCCCTCCTACTGTACCTGCCACCCTATGCAGCCTGCTTTATGTGCTCCCTTACTCCGCTGCTCCATCTCCCAGAAAAATGACATAACCCAGTAGGTGCTGGATCCACCTGCAACATGTTCTGAGTTTACCTCTATGAAAGAGAAGGGGAAGAGAAGCCCTCTTCCTTTCAGTGTGAGATGTTAGCTTATATCACTTACACTATACCTATATTAACAAAAATTATTCGATTGCTGCCAGAACAACGGGTGATCTAAACTGTGAGCAATCCCAACTTAAAAGATCGTATAATCAAGCTTTTATAAACTTATGTAGCATGCATAACCTGTAATCCTTCCTGTTTAACTCAGGAACTGTTTTAATTAAATAACCATCTCCTGTTGTATCAGCCTTCAGAACCAGTCCACAAAGGCCCACCGCTATCTAATACTCAATCGTAATGAAAAAAGTCAGCTGTTGAGCCGGAGTCCATTCCTGTGTGCTGGGCTCCCTCTTGTGGCGGTAGAAAATCGTCACATCATAAACAAAGAAAACAGCAAAGTAACCATTCTGCAAAAATGCCTTTTGCAACTTAACATGTAGCCCTCAAAATCCGGGAGTAAAATGCCCAAGTCGTCAGAAGTATTTTGATATTTAAACTAGAACATCCCAGTTATTGTGTGTAAAGTCCGTGTAGCCCTGAACTCAGCAAAAAGGAATCTTGTGTGGAAAATCAAGCCCAACTGACTTTTTAACCTGGGTATTTGCCAATCCAGCTATCTTTTACCCAACTCAGTTGGCTGATTTTTAAACAAAGAAACAACTCACTCTACTTTGAATTTGCAAGGTACAGCGAGACAGTTCCCTACAGCGTGCATGAAAGAGATCAGGTAATGCTTTCTGTAGTGCCCTTTGCTCTGGTTTCAATTTCTTCAAAAGTAACCCAAAATCCAGCTAAGAGGACTTGCAACCACGCCGGGTAGCCCATTTTAAATTTGCTGCGATGAGCTTTGTAACAATCGAGTGGAACAGAGATCTCCTATGTCTTACTGTAGCTGGTAAATCCTGGGTTATCCGAAGTTTGTTCCCTTCCCACATAACTTCTTTTAATTCCTTAATTTTGCCCAAAAACCACTGCTTCTCCTGGTAATTCAAAAATGTAAATATCAAAGGCTGGGGAGGCGCATCTGATGCTGGTATCAGTCTTAGTGCTCTGTGGGCTTGTTCTATTGTGTAGGAAATGCCATAAGGTGAAGGGCCTGCCATTCTCTCAATCAGCTTCTGAATGAATAGAATCGTGTTATTACCCTCCTTTTTCTTGGGTATTCCAATAACAACATTGTTTCTGTGACTCCTCCCCTCTAAATCTTCTATTTTGTATTCCATTTTCTTAATTCTATGCCTAATGTCCACCGTTTCGTTGTCTATTTTGTCTGCTCGCTTCTCCATGGAAATTAGGCAAGTTTCAGAATCTGCCATCCTAGTAGATAGATCGTCGAACGCAGACGTCATCTGTTTGTCTTCAGAGGTTAGTGATTTTAAATCCTCCCGAAATGGATTGAACTCCTTCAAAAATTGCTCCAAAGTAAGGGGAGATGCCACGGAGGCTGTAGTAGTAGGGGCTGTTGTTGTAGGCTGTTTGCCGCCGCCGCCGCTCTGCAGAGCCCTGGACCATTTGCTAAATTTCTCCGGAGAGACAGGAGGTGTGTGTTTCGGCAGCGCCAGGCGCATTTCTGTATCCATGATTTTCACCAGTTCTGCCCTGAAGATGATTAGAAAGCCTTTAGTCACAAGGAAAAGTTGCTAGAAGTCTCTGGAATGCTCAGAAAATTACAGAGTTAGAGCTGGGCGAAGGGAGCTGGAGGTAGAAGCTGCTACACAGTCAGCTGCATCATGTGGTCTCCTTTTCCATTTTTAGGAACCCATAACAAGTAGCATGCACTTTTCTAGCTAGACACCTGGTTCCTAACTAGCACCAACAATAATTGCATTCACAGCTAGGCTTGTGTGAGGTCCAGCCACATCAATGGACTATATACAGTTAAGAGAGGGTGTGCACCTACACTTCCCCACGGCCTCCCTAGGGCAACACAATGTGGGATACAGAACAAGAATCAGTGACTTGTGGATGGCATGGATGGGCAGGTTTGTGGACTCACCCAGAGTGTCATACATGAGCTTTATAGATGGCAGTTGAGGTCGGCCTGATCATCTAGGCAGGGTGTCGTCGGGCACTGGCACCGATTCACTGGTGTTTTTTTTTCCTTTAGGTTCATAGTTTACCTCCCCCCCCCCCGGGACTGACCCAGTACCTCTACACTATCTGGGGTTAGATCAGGAACGGGTTGGGGGCTGGAGCTGCAGCTAACTCACTATCTGGCACAGGAGAGCATGCCAGGTGGCATCCCTGACTATCCAAAACATTGCCTAGATTGGGTCCCAACACAGGAACAGTGGGACAGGCCCCTGGGACAAAAGGCTGGGTCTCAGGGTTCAAGTAGAATGCAGAATCTGGGTGGCTAGTCCTCATGGAAGGGGGAGAGTTTCGGCCATACCACTCCCACTGGGTGAGAGGGCTGTCCAGATCCACCCCCCACTGAGAACAGGGAGAGTCCTCCTGCTCACTCTCATCACTGGACTAGTTCCTCTGCTTCTCCTAGGGTGGCAGGGGGTCAGCATCAGTGTCCCCTGTGGGGTGTACCAGAGAGGAAGAAGAAACCTGTCTCCACTGCCTAAGTTTTCCTCAAGTTACGTGCCATTGTGCTGCTGGTGGGTCAGGTCCTGGGGCTGGTGGTGGTATGATCTCCCCTATGGGGAGCAAATGGTTTCGGTGCACCATTTTTTCAAGCCCACACCCATGCTCCTGCTTTATACGGTACACCGACAGGCCAGACAGTTTTTCCACCACAAGGTAACTGTCTGAGGCCCACCTGTCCTGGATTTTGTGCTTCTCCTGGAGTCCTAGATTATGTAACAAGACCCAGTCCCCCACTCCCACCTCCTGACTGCGTACTCTGGCATCGTACCTCCTCTTGTTCCCTTAACAGCTGAGCTGCTGCCTCGGAGGCGAGCTTGTAGGCTGCCTGGAGTTGTTCCCTCAGTCACCCAGTATACTCGAGGTATGACTTATTTTATTTATTTATTTTTTATTTATTGAACTGTTTCACCAGGAAGGTTACACTAAGCAACAAGAGCTCATCTCACGGTACGTTCTGGGGGAAGGGGAGTGGGAATAATAAGTAATACAACAGGATACATACATCAGGAAAATAGCTTAACAGCATATAGACAGACTGTATGGATTACAACCAACAAGGAGGTCCTATCAGCGGATACCCTGAAGCAAAGATCCACTGGCAGCTGGGCCTCCCGACCAAACATGAGGTAAAAGAGGGAGCGCTGGGTCATGTCATTTTTCATACATATGTACGCGTGCACCAACTGCCCACCTTTTGACTCCAGTTCACATTGTCGGCGGGGTCCAGGGTTCCCAACATGTTTAGCAGTGTTCTGTTGAAGCGTTCAGGCTGTGAATCCCTCTGTGGGTGGTAAGGGGTGGTGTGGGATTTCTGTATGCCATAGGATGACAGAAACTCCTTCACCAGGTGGCTCTCAAAATCCTGGCCCTGGTCAGAATGGATCCATTTGGGGAGACTGTAGTGTTGGACATACTGTTGCAGGACCTTAACCATGGTGCTCACCTTTTGATCCGTGGTAGGGAAAGCTTGCACATACTGGGTGTAGTGGTCCGTGATGACCAGTATGTTGGCTGCATTCTTCTTTTTTTTTTTTTTTTACTTTATCTCTTTATCCCTCCTATCTGCTCTCGGTTCCCACTCCTTCCATCCACTCATTTCCTCCAATCCACCTTCCATGGGATCTGCCCCTAGAGTGCCTCTTCTCCCTCTCCTGCACAGTGGGGTCTGTCCCTTCTTGGTGGTCTGGATGGAACTGGAGCAGCTTTCATCTAGGGCTGCCGAGAGGTGTTTTCCGTTTTCTACCCTAGATCCCCTACCCTCTGAGATGTCCGGCGCTTGGGACGTACGTCCCGAGTGGTGGTGTTCTGACACACGCCGAGCCTGTCATGCGCCGTTGACGTCCCCCTCCCGGCTCCGACGGCGGGCCGCCAACATCCCTTCCTGTTGCCGGTGCTTCCACTGGCTATGGAAGGGATGCAGAACGCAGTTGCGTTCTTGGTCTCCCACCCCTGAGGGAGGAGAGCATCCATTGGGACACTCGATCCTCCCTCTTTCCTGCAGACCCCCGGCCACCCGAGTCCGTTCCCGAACCCGGGTAGCCGGCGTAGTGCGAGGTGTGGCGTCCAGCGCCTCAACCCTCACCGCCACCAGGCCGGCCTGGCTGCATTCTTCTGGTCCAGCTCCAAGGACAGGAAGTCCATGCACACCAACACAGGGGCCCACTGTTGTGGATGTTGACCAAGGGTGTGGCCCGTCAGGGCAAGGTCTTCCACTGGATGCACCGTAGGCAGCATTTGCAGTAGCTCTCCACATCTGCCTTCATCCAGGGCCAATAGAACCTGGCCCGGTAGGCATCCAAGGTGCAGCCATAGCCTAGGTGCCCCATATCGTCATGCAGCGATTTGAGGGCAACCTCCTGGTAGACACTTGGCAACTCCAACTGCTGTTTCAAATGGCCTGAGGCATCCTGGTTCTGCACCACCCACATTAACAATCCATCCTGCAGAACTAACTTGTCCCATTCCCTGAGCAGCCACCCAAGCATCAGGGTGGTTGCTCCGCACCTGATGGGGTGACATCCCCTCAGCGAGGGCCCAAAGCAGATCTCAGATACCAAGGTCTACCCCTTACTCCCACTGCAAATTGGCTTTACTAGCCTGCAAGAAGGATGAGAGGTCCAGGCCCATGAAATGTAGATAAGCTGAAGGGATTGCTTTTGGGGGGGGGGCTCCCAGTACATCTATGCTCCAGGTGGGACAGTCAGTGGCATTGCTAGGGGTCCCACCTGGGAGCAGAGCATCCAGACCAGAGTGGGTTCCACCCAGACTGGGGGGTCTGAGGTGTCGTTATGCGGATGTCGAGACAGGGCGTCTGTGTCCACGTTGGCCAGCCCACTCCAATACTCCAGGCTAAAGTTATACATGGAGAGGGCTGACAACCATCGATGCCCTATAGCATCCAACTTAGCCATGGTGGTGACATAAGTCAGGGGGTTGTTGTCCATGCGCACAGTGAATGGGACCCCATACAGGTATTCATGGAACTTCTCCGTGACCGCCCACTTTAGCGCCAAAAACTCCAGTTTATACACTGGGTAGTTCTTCTCAGAGGAGGTCAGGCCACAGCTAGCAAATGCCACAGGGAGGAACCTCTAATGGTACTCCTGATACAGGACAGCCCCCAACCTGGTCAGTCAGGCTGGTGTCAGTGTGCAGGACGTAGGGCTTAAGCAGGTCCGCAAAAGCGAGAACCAGAGCCTCCCACAACCTCTGGATGATCTCCCGGAAAGCTTCATCAAACTCCGGCATCCAACGGTCCCCAAAAGGTTCCCCAATGCGCAGGTAATCATTGCAGGGGGGTTGACCCTTCTTCCAGTTCGTCGGAGGATAACCCTGCATCAGGTCATTCAGGGGACGTACTACCAGGGAGTAGTCCTTCACAAACCACCGATAATACCCACAGAACCCCAAAAAGGACTGCAGGGTGCTCAAGTGGGTGGGCTGGGGCCAGGACTTCAGGGCCTGCACCTTAGCCGGGTCTGTCCACACCCCTTTGGTGGAGACGATGTGCCCCATGTACTTGACCACAGGCAGACAGAACTGGCATTTGTCTATGGAGACCTTCAGGCCAAACTCCTCCAGCCAGTCCAGCACCTTCATTAGTCAGATCTCATGTTCTTCTAATATGCACCTGAAGATTATGAGGTCATCCAGATAGACTATAACCTCAAGCAAGTTTGTGTCTCCCATGGCATTTTCCATCAGGTGCTGGAAGGTGGCAGGGGCTCTGGATATGCACTGGGGCATCTGTTCGAACTGGTAGAACCCCAGTGGGCAGATGAAAGCGGTCTTCTCCTTATCCCACCTGGTATGGCCATCCTCCTCACCATGTGGTTCATCCTTTTAAGGACTCAGTGTGCCATAGTTGTCCATCAGCCTACAAGGTGGGGCATGACACATTGTCACTCCTTCCTCTGATTTAAGAAAGCATGGCTGCCACATTTGTGTTTGGTGAATGTGTTCAGATTAGGCAACATTTACCATTGTTGATTCAGCTTAGTCAAACTTTTGAGTCACTTTGGCATAGATACATACATAGATACATAGACAGTGTCGGCAGATAAGGGCCTATGGCCCACCCAGTCTGCCCATTTGAGCTTGTAAGTTCAGTTTATGTTTTCCAAGAAGTCTGTTACCCCTTACCCCTGACCTCCAGAATTCCTTTATGTCTATCCCATGCATTCTTAAATCCCGTGATTGTTTCAGCCCCCACCACTTCCTCTGGCAGGGTGTTCCACTTGTCCACCACCGTTCTGTGAAGAAATTCTTCCTCACGCTTCTCTGAATCATCCTCCTCCAACTTCATCCCATGCCTTCTAGTCCTGGAACATCTTTTTCGCTTAAAAATAGTGTATTCCTGCACCCTGTTCCTCCCTGTAAGATACTTATATGTCTCTATCATATCCCCTCTCTCCCTCCTCTCCTCCAGGGAGTACATGTTCAGTTCCTTCAACCTGTCCTCATAGGACTTGTGATGCAATCCATGCATCATCTTTGTTGCCCTCCTCTGAACCTTCTCTACCCTGTCTATGTCCTTACGTAGGTAAGGTCTCCAGAACTGTACACTGTACTCCAGGTGGGGCCTCACTAGTGTCTTGTATAGTGGAATTATGACCTCCCTTTTCCTGCTGGTGATGCCCCTGCCTATGCATCCCAGCATCCTATTTGCTTTACCTGCTGCCTTGTCACACTGTTTCCTGCCTTGAGGTCATCAGAGATAACCCCAAGATCCCTTTCCTGCTTGGTGCATGCTATATCCTCACCCCCTAACTGATATATTGTGCCAGGGTTTTTGTGCCCCATATGCATTATCTTGCACTTCCTTGCATTGAATTTCAACTGCCAAACCCCTGACCATTCTTCAAGTTTCTGCAGGTCCCTTCTCATTCCGTCTACACCCTCTGGTGTTTCTACTCTGTTACAGAGCTTTGTGTCATCAGCGAACAGTGAAATTCTGCCTTCTAGGTCCTGCGCAATGTCACTGATGAAGATATTGAATAGGACCGGTCATAGCACTGATCCCTGTGGTACCCCACTGGTCACTCTTCCCTCTGTGGAGTGACAGTCATTTACCACCACCCTCTGTGTCCTGCCGCCCAACCAGTTACCTACCCACCACACTACTGTCCTGCCCACACCCATATTCCCCAGTTTGTGCAATAGTCTTCTGTGTGGCACAGTGTCAAAGGCCTTGCTGAAGTCCAGATAGGCCATGTCCACTGCCCTCCCCGATCCACCTCCCTAGTCACCCAGTCAAAAAATTCAATGAGGTTGGTCTGACATGACCTCCCCCTGGAGAAACCATGCTGTCTTGGGTCCTGTAGTCCATTGACAACCAGATGTTCCACCAATCTCTCCTTCAGTGGTGCTTCCATGATCTTCTCCACTACTGAGGTGAGGCTGACTGGTCTGTAGTTCCCTGCTTCCTCTTTGTTCACACTTTTGTATAAGAGGACTATATCTGCTATCCTCCAGTCTTTGGGTACCTCCCCTGTTTCCAGTGACCGGCTAAACAGGATAGCCAGAGGTTCAGCCACCACCTCTCTTAGTTCTTTAAGGACCCTGGGGTATACCCCATCTGGCCCCATTGCTTTATAAACTCTTATTACTTCCAGTTCCTTCAGGACCCTTTCACGTATAAAGGGACTTGTGTCCATTTCTGCACCATTCTCACCTTTTGTACTCCATTCAGACCCATTACCCTCCTCTTCCTCAGTAAAGACTGAGCAGAAATACCTGTTCAATATGTCAGCTTTACTGTTGTCATCCTTCACACAGCCCCCATCCTCCCCCTTCAGTCTCACTATCCCTCCCTTTGCCCTTTCTTTTTTCACTTATGTACCTGTAAAAGGTTTTGTCCCCTCTACCCACTGATTTTGCAATGTGTTCTTCTGTCTGAGCTTTGGCTTCCCTTACTGACCTCCCTGCCTCCCTTTGCCTACTCCTGGTACTTCTCCTATCCCCTTCTGCCTGTGTCTTTTTGTATTACCTGAATGCAGTCTTTTTGGCTTTCACTTTCTTTGCTACCTCTTTGGAAAACCATAATGGTCTCCTCTTCCTTTTTCTCTTGCTAACCTGCTCAATACATAATTCTGTTGCTCTTGTAATCCCCATTTTAAATACTGCCCACTGTTCCTCAACCCCTGATTCCTGCCCCATTCCCCTTAATGCCTCTTTCAAGTATCTCCCCATTTTCCCAAAGTCTGCCCCCCTAAAATCCAGGATACGTGTTTTTGTGTGGTTTGGTTCTGCTCTTTCTGTGATTTCAAACCACAGTGACTGGTGGCATCACTTCAACTTTTTGCTAGTTAATAGAAAAACAGTTCTGTCTTTCCCAAATGGCCAGACATAGCCCCATGACCACCCCTTCTCTTGCCCTGATCATTTCTCACCCTCTCTAACCCTCCCAGTTCTGGAGACCCCATCTCCGCAAGGACATAGACAGGATAGAGGCAGTCCAGAGGAGGGCAACTAAAATGGTGCAGGGTCTGCAAGAGAAGCCGTATGAGGAGATACTAAAGGAGCTTAATATGTATACCCTTGAGGAAAGAAGGGAGAGGGGGACTTGATAGAAACTTTTAAGTACCTCAGTGGAATCAACAAAGTCCAAGAGGGTAGCATTTTTGGAAAAAGAGACTTGCAAGAACAAGGGGACACAATTTAAAGATAGAAGGAAGGCGGTTCAGGGGCAATGTGAGGAAGTATTATTTCACAGAGAGGGTAGTGGATGCATGGAACAGCCTTCCTGAGGAGGTTGTGGGGTCTAAAACTGTGGAAGAATTCAAGAATGCATGGGACAGACATAAGGCAATTCTTGTGGGGGGTAGGAAGAAATAGGCTGTTGGTTAACTAGGATCTGCGGCCTATCCTGTAGGTAGGGAAATGGGCAGACTAGATGGGCCTACCGGTCCTTATCTGCCGTCAAAGTCTATGTTTCTGTGTTTCTATGTTTCTATGTTTCTATGTTTCCTTCTCCTTTCCCAGACATCTTTATATAGAAAAACATTTCCAGCTCCTTGCCCTGTGCCTGCTGCTGAGTTTTTGTTTTAAAGAAAATCTGACTGGAAGACCAATGGAGGGTGGAAGAGGTTTGCAGCAGGCCCTAATCAAAGCTGAACTGGAGTTTCAGATTTCCACATTTGATCACCCTTACACTGATTCTGACACTGGGAACCCAAGTCACAAGTATGTTACAAGAAATGAGGCCAATAGGAGCTCACTCCAGTGTCACACTGGCACTCACTTACCCAACTTCATTCCAACCCTGGGGACCAAACTGTAGGGCTGGACACACTTTAAGTTTTTTTTATACATACACTGAGAGCCCACCATGGTGGTATGCTAGCGCTATCCCATAAAAACTGAAACCGGATGCCCAATCTATTGTCAGACAATGTCTTTTTTTGTTTGTTTTTTTTAGAAATGTGCCTACCTGGAGGCGACCTCAGTGGCACACTGAGTCTCTCTGTCCCCCAGCACTGGCACTCGGGGCCCAACTTTCATGTCAGACATAGTATTTGTGTTTTAAATGCACCCATGAAAAGTGGTACCTTCCCCTAACACCAACTCCAGGTGCCCAACCCCAGTGTTGTACATAGATAAAAGAAAGGCACCCATCAAGAGCCCATCATGGGTGCATGCTGTTCCTCCCACCTCCTGAATTAGTAGGTACCAGGAGCTCTCCCCTCTCCAGATGGTGGCAAACTCAAACACTCTGCACACCTTCTCGTCCATCCACCATCTTAATAAATCACAACTATGACTTAGGAAATGCACTCACAACTGTATAGTTAATACATTCCATAATACATTGCATTCTGATGGTGGGTGGCTGAGGAGATTAGAGGAGGGTTTGATCCAGCCACTGTCTGGGGGTGAGTTGGTATATTGGTAAGAGCTGGGGGTACCACTGGATTCCGGGGAGTGCATGACTTGGAAATGGGTGAGAAAGGGGTGTCACTGTACACCAGCAATACTAAAAATGGGGCAATGTATGGAAGGGAATGCAACTGAATGCCAAGGAGACTTGGAATGGTGCAGAGTTTGTGAGAGGGCAGCCACTGAGTGCCAGTGACACTTGAACTGGGGAGGGTGTGAGAGCAGCATGCCATTGGATGCCAGAGATACCTGGAATAAAGCTGGGTATGGGATGGTGGCACAGGATATCAGGGATGCTTGGAATGGGGTGGAGTTGGAAAGTGGTATAAGTAGACACCAGGGATTTGTAGGACAGTGCTGGGTGAGAGAGTGGGGTACCAGTTGACACCAGAGACTTGTTGTATGGGGTGGGGTGAGTGAAGGGGTACCATGGGGAAAAAAGGCTGCTTTGTATAAGGGTGTGGTGAGGGATGGGGTACAACTGAACTCCAGAGACAACCAGGTACAGCTTTGAGTGAAGAAAAGCATAGCACTGTACTACCAAGACTTTTTGGCAAAGGGTGGGCTGAAGGCAGAAAATGAAACTATAACCAGGTTCCATTTGCCATTAAAGCACTGCTATTGCCATAAAAAAGTAGTGTGCACCTGTTATTACATTTGCTTCTCAGAAACTAAGGAGACTCATTGCAAAAAACCAAAAACAATGAAAATGTATTAGTTAAGGCTGAATGTTAACACTACAAAGATAAGGAAATATGACATTAGAGTAAGGGTAAGAGAAGCAGCCAGAGCCAACATTAGTGTGGCTTTGACTTCAGGCCTGAAAATTCAGTTCAGCGTTGACATTTTGGATGCAACATTTTGTCTCCTAAAATGCAGCAGTTGGCATATTATAAAACAGACTACAAATGAGGGGAAGCCTTGAAGTCAGCAATAAATATAAATTACTGCTGCATGTTTGTGGCAGGTGCTGTTGATGCTCATCTGCTGTGGATTACTGTTTGTGGTGGTGGTGTGACAGAGTTTGCAGAAAAACCCCACTAAAACTGTGGTTGTCCCAGTGTGAGTTACAGTAATATTTACTACTTACTGCTGACCTCAGTGCATATACACCTCAGTAGTCTATGACTCTCCACTTTAGCTTAGGCCAGTTACAATATTCCTCCTTGCAGCACCACAGAGTTTACAATTATACTTTTTTACTATGACTATTGTTTTATAAAAATGTTCTCTTCTAGTATTCTTATTTTTATGTAATGGGTTTTATATATAAGATAATATGATATGATATGATATGACCAGACCTAACAGAAAAAACCCTGAGCGCAGCACTCTCCTGGATCTTATGCTAGTAAACAAACCTCACACTATCTCGCATACTGGAGTATTCTTCAATGATATAAGTGACCATTGTGCTACTGCCTGCATCAGACATCCTTCCCAAATAAAAATGGCCTCCAAATTCAAACTGAAAAGATGCCTGAAAAAGTTCTTCCAGTACACTTTCCTGAAAGATCTAAGCAACATTCGTCGGCAGGACTTCTACCTAGCCCCCACCTTTAACGAGGCATTTAACATCTTTCACAGCCTCTTACTGGGGCTAATAGACAAACACGCCCCACTAAGACTGATCAAATCAAAAAATAAAACTCCTGTCTGGTTCTCTCCCATCCTGAAGAAAGTATTTAGGGATAGGGACTACTGGTGGAAAAAAGCGAGGAAATCCCACCTGGAGGCTGAAGGGTTAGCATTCCGTACCACTAGGAATGCTTGTACCAAGCTAATTAGGTCAGAAAAGCTAGGTACTTCCAAAAAGAACTTGAAGACAATAAAAACAACTCTGCCAAATTTTGGAACATCCTCAAAGAAGTCGAAGGTCAGTCCACTGCAACACCCCTTCCAAACAAAATTGTGTCTGATGGTACCACCTATATGAACAAAGCTGATATACTAGAAAAACTTAATGATCACTTTGCCACTGCAGGGCTTGCCTTTGACACCTCACCTATCAGCAAACTTAGCCCAGCAAGAGACTACACTGTTGGCTTCACTGATAATCACAACCATAACCAACCGTATCCCACCCCCTTCAGCTTCCTCACAATTAAGTTCAAGCAAGTAGAGGACCTCCTTCTTTCTCTGGATACAAAAAAGAGTGCGGGTGCAGGTGCAGATAACATTGAACCTTACTTCCTAAAACTTGGCCATACCTATCTGACCGCCCCCATTACACACTTATTCAACACCTCTCTGATTCAAGGTGAGCTACCTGTCTTGTGGAAAACTGCCCACATCCTACCATTATTCAAGACTGGGGATCCGAGTGATCTGAACAATTATCAGCCTATTTCTATACTATCCGTCCTCTCTAAATTACTTGAAAAAATTGTCAACATCCAACTTAGAAAACATTTGGATTCACAAAAGTTGTTAAACCTGGCTCAGTCTGGCTTCAGAGCCAAACACAGTACAGTATCAGCTCTTGCCAAAGTAACTACAGACTGGCAAATGGCCTTGGACTCTAAGAAGCATGTATTTGCCCTCTTCCTTGATCTAAGTAAGGCCTTCGATACTGTGGATCATACCATCATGCTTACTGCACTGAGTAACATCGGACTTGATAGTTCTGCCATTAAATGGTTCACCAGCTACCTAACCAATAGGTTACAACAAGTCAAAGCCATGGGAGTTCTATCCCCACAAAAATCCTTGCCCCACAATGCCCCATCCAGGGCCCTATCCTCTTTGCAATATACATCAATAATCTGGACTTGCAGTTGGCCACAGCAAATGTGCACTTATTCGCAGATGGTACTGTACTCTATACCACAAATTCATCCTTGGATCTGGCCCATGAGCACTTACAGAAAGACTTTGTCACCCTCCAATACAACCTTCTCACTCATAAGCTCCTCCTCAACGCCAAAAAGACTAAAGCAATGATTTTCTCACCAAAGTCTACTTCTGGATGTCCACATATCACACAGATCTGAACACTCTTAGATGAACCCCTTGAAGTATTTGATACCTTTAAATACCTAGGGTTCTGGCTGGATAACAAGCTCAACTTTCTGTGCCACTTAAATGAAACCTCGAAAAAACTAAGAGCGATTAGGTTTGTTCTATCGCATTAAACACCTACTCTCGTTAGAAGCCAGAATGAGACTAGTACAAACTACATTCCTACCTATACTGGACTACGCTGACTTCCTTTACAGTCATTGCCCATCAATGATGCTAAAGAAACTGGACACCCTTTACCATCGGGCTTTAAGATTTATCTTAAATCTACCCGTAGTACACATCACTGTTATCTATACCAGGTTCTGGGATGGACCTCACTCTCAACTAGAAGAAAAAGGAATGCTCTCCTCTGGTGTTTTAGAGCATTATCTGATAACCTCCCTGCATACTTCTTGAACATCTTCAAACAGGCTAAAGGTTCCTATGGCCTGAGACACTTCTCCTTAATCTGCTTCCAGATTCCTAGAGTGAAAACTACCCTTGGCTCAGCAGCAATCAACAGCTCACTTCCATCACTCTGGAACACTATGCAAGACTCATTAAAATTATCCTCACTTCCAAGCATTTTCACATTCAAAGCTCTATTAATGGATTATCTGAAGGAATCATGCAACTGTTTCACATGCCGATGACCCCTAAGCCCTGGGTACTACTCTCAAATCCTATGCCTAAGTATCTCATCCACCCCACATTCCTAACAAGAGAAACCTAGGACTTATAAGTCTAATTCCCTTAATCCAAGATGGCCCTGCCTATTCTCTACCTTTTACCTATTCTGGCCTCCCTTTTGGCTGCCTACTCTTTCACCCCAATTTCTACCCTATTCCTTAATACCTCCTTATTTTTTATCATTTAGGTCTGAGCTCTTACATAGCAGATACTGTATGGGATTGTTGTCTCTTCTCATTTCAGTAAAGCTTTTCATTATGTACCTTTGCATGTTAATTATGTTGACCGATATGTATAGGCCCATATTGACCGGCACCTTCACAATATTTTTTCGTTTTTGGTTTTTTTTTGGCACCATTGTCCACCGTAATTGTAATCTTATGTAGTGTACTGTATTGTATTAATGCCCAGGACCACCTTGAAAATGAGCTTGCTCAATGGTGTTTAGGTCTGGTTAAATAAAGAGATTGATTGATTGATGATATGATGCAATATAATATCATATAATATATTATAATATAATACAAAATAAAACCTGTTTTATTCATTTTATGTCATTTTTTATGTTTGCTTGCACACATGTGCAAGAAACAAATTACGTCAGCTTCCTTCACAAGCGGGTTGTGGAGGCATGGCAGTGTTGAGCCAAATGGCAGCAGTCCATTCTGGGGCTGGTCTCCACTGCAGCGAATAAAGGAGCATGCTGTTGATGATGGCAATTAATGAGCATGCCACTATGCTCAAAGCAATTGACTGTTCCAATCAGGAAGCGCCCCATCACTACACAATCAGCTGTTTTTGCTGTGGGGCAGTCCCTGACTGCAGCAGCCAATTACAGCTGCATTGTCTGGTTGTTAATGTCCCAGTGAGTGTGCATCTAAGTGTGCGCATTTTGCTCTGGTCTTAGTAGTGCCTCTGTTTTGGTTTGGTGAGAGTGAATGTATCGAGTGTTGCTGCTTCTCCCCGCCTCTCAGCTACATTCTCTGTCAGGGAACAGCGAGCAGAGACAACCACAAGTATCTGCGATTGCATTCTCTCTTTCCTCCTCGAACTGTACTCCCCTAGAGTTCCGCTGATGTATGTAATAATAATAATAATTCTTTATTTGTACAGCGCCTTTCTTAAAACCAAGGTGCCTTTACAATAACTGCACATAAAACGATAATATCAACTCAGAACCAATAACTGCTAAATTCATGAAATACAATAAAATATCATCATCATCAGGGGTAAGCTTTTAACCATAGATGGGTCTTTAAGGCCTTTTTTAATGTGTGCATGTGTTTTTTTTTAATGGCAGGAAGTGGATGGAAAAGAGGTTAGGAATCCATAGTGACAGCCAGGGATGCAGGGAACTAATCTACAACACCGTGGTGAAGGAAGTCAAAGCCTTTGATGCAGTTGACAAGTACACTTGCAAAAGTGCAAGGGAGCTTACCATATGAACCGCACCAAGCCTGGTGGTATGGGGAGGCAGCATGTTGCCAAACATTGCAACAGCAAGCCCGAATGCTCGCTGTGCACTGCTGATTGAATCTGTCATCCAACATAATCAATAGCTCATTTAATGAGTTCTATAAAAGGCGCACTTCCCCCTAAAGCATATTGGTTGGTGCCTAAGCAGCTGCAATACAGTCCTGAGTTAGAAAAATGCTAAAGAAGAAACTGTTATTGTGTAGTGCAGTACTGATGCTAAATGTTATTTTCTGCCTATTTTGTATGCTGATTTGTTTCCATTTTTTATGTTTTCCCAATAGAGATGGTGGCCTGGGATCACCTGTAGGATGTTTAAAATGCAGCTACTTGCCTTGTAGCTTTTATTCAGCTCCTCCCATACCCAGCAATGCCATCACAGTCTCAGTCCCCCTATATGCAGGCACCCTCTGTAGTACTGAGTCCACCCATGTCATACAGAATGCTCACCATACTCAGTCCACACAGTCTCATCACCCCCCCCACCATGGTCAGCCCCTCTGGTGGGACAATCACATGCAGTGCAGTTTCTCTTGCTTCTCACCTGTTACTGCATCTCAAGAATTATTTATGTAAACAAAGCCCAGTCAGAGACTTTAAACTTAGCCCCCCCGGACATGTTTCAGAAACCCTCATGGGGCTAGTTTCTGATGTCTTCCACTCCTCACTTGGAGCTTGTAGCAGCTGCTAGTGCAGCTCACTGTATAGGAAATTTCTGCTGCCTCTGTTGTTCCTAAACTCTGTAACTGTCGGAGCAGCGGCTTAGCTCATGAGGGTGAAGGGAGACACTGGACTCCTCTGCATGAAATTCTATCCCCCTAGCTCCCACCCACATGGAGCAGGCCACAGCCTGAGTTCCGAATGGCCTGGGAGTAGAAAGCTGCCGCCTGCTAACCATGGCATTACCCATAGCTTGTCCGCCTCATTGTGCATCTCGCTGCCTGCAGCAAAACCTCTCAACATATCACCCGCAGATCGTGGAACATCATGACATAAAATGTTGTACAAGTTAGCAAAATGTAGGACACTAACATACAGTACATTGTAGATATGTGAGTGAAATGCACAAAGTGTGCTGTTACTATAATAATACATTTTTCAAATTCTTTGCTAGGGATCTTTGCATCAGATTTCTAACACTGAATGTGGGATGATCCTCTCAGTTTGGAACAGGGGGCTTTGATGAAATAAAATGGGGAACAGCACTGGGACCTATTGACCCCCCTTCCCCAACACTACACACCAGGGAAAATATTCTTTGTTTTAATACATTGTCCACCAGGAAAACTAGCCCAGTAGTCCACCAGGGTATTATATAAATGTCTAACTCCCTGAGACACACCTCTATCCCTTGGATCACCAATAATGAATCATTTTAATTGAACTGGACCACTAGCCCAAAGTTTTCCCACTACCCCCTCCTCCCCTTTTCAGGCTACTACTTATAATTACTGGCAAATAGGCTATCTAGTTGGCAGTCAGTGGTTTTTCTGAGTGTCCACCCACCCATGACAATAACACTTTCTCTTCTCTTTTACTTTTTTTTTAAATTTAGTATATTTTTTGGTTTTGGCTGCAGGTCACTCTTCCCCTCAGCCCCTGCACCAGCTACCTGCCTCACTGTCCTACAGCAGCTGCCACGGATACTCCCTGGCTTGCCCAGGCCATGGCACTATGTCATGCCTGTCTCTGATGGGAAAGGTGTCTGCAGTAGCCGACATTGCCTCCCTGGCTTCCCCCCCCAGGGCGGGGTTCGGGGTATCGGTGGTGCCGTAGAACTGGGACTTAGTCCGTAATGCTGTGGAGAGCCATCAAGGCTAGGTGCCAGGTTGGCTTCATCCTGAGAGGCTGGCGGAAGTATTCCTCCCAATTTTACTGGGGAGGGGACATGCAATGATGTCCAGCGTCAGCCCTTCCCCCCAAAACATACAGGTGCCACTAGCTGTGGTGTCCCTGGCCTCTGCCAGGGGTCCATCAAGGGCTGGACACTCGCTCCACCCTCCCCTCCAGAGAAGGAGAGCAGTCATCAGACTCTCCATCCTTCTCCCCCGGCTGGCTCTCCGACAACCCGAGTCTGTTCTCAAACCTGGGTTGCCGGGCACGGCAAGTGGAAATCCAACCACTGTGCCAATGGACCGGCTGTCTCTTCTCTTTTCCTCTTAGTTTAGATTTTATTTCTTTCCTTATATCTCTGCCTTCCTAATTTGCCTTAACGGTAAATTTTTTTATAACGCTGCTTTCTTAAATTCCTATGCTGTCCTATACCCCTTTTGTATCTCTCTGCTCTCTGTCTCTGCACTCGCTACTGTATTTTTTAAATATTAAATTGTTGTTCTCTTTCCTTTAACAGGTCTGGCATGATGCTGACTGCTTCCCATCAGATAAGTACTATTCTATGTTTAACCTGTACTATCCTTCCTATTTACTCCCTAAGAATTATGGATCCTT
Organism: Neoceratodus forsteri; assembly: GCA_016271365.2. Classification (NCBI taxonomy): domain Eukaryota; kingdom Metazoa; phylum Chordata; order Ceratodontiformes; family Ceratodontidae; genus Neoceratodus; species Neoceratodus forsteri. Next base: position 1,589,548,366 of record CM057449.1, on the reverse strand, counting down.
TGTGACCAATGTCCGACATTTTATTTCACAGGTCTGATGGACTTCATCCTTTCAAGTCCATTACTTCTGGCTCCATAGCACCCAGGTAAGAGACCATCTACATATTATCTACATTGCCCCTATGTAGTGGTTTGGTTGTGCCCTTTACATTGTATGTGTGTGCATGTGCATGCGTGTGTGTGAATTAAGGTTACAGATGCTGTAGTACTTTTCTTCCATAAAGTTTTTTGCCTTTGCGATCGATGCAAGTGGGCTCTCAGTTCTGTCCCCGTCTCTTCCATCTGGCACTTACCTCCCTCAGACTGCTGAGTCTAAAGTCCCCCCATGGATTGCCCCTTGTGGTAGGACTAGGAAGGGGAGGGCTACCCTCTCCCCATGCGGTGACTCCCATCTAGAATTGTGCCGGAGGTCCAGGTGGTGGCACAGGATGGAGGTTGTCGGGCAGGGCTTTATGAAGCATACGCAGACCATTTTTCCATTCTCTCCACTTGAATCCTCTGCAGTTGTGGCACATAAGCAAGTACATTTGGAGATGCACACATCCCATGGAATTGTGGTCCTTCCCTTCAATGTTGCTCATGCTTCTGGCACTATGCCCAAGCTTTCACCTGTGGCAGCCAGTTGCCGAGTCTGCATTGTCAGCATGCCTCTAGCTGTCTGACAATTGCTCAGCCCCCCCAGCCAGCTGAGCATGTTCCTGAATATGGGTCATAGTCTTGGTGGGAGGTAAGGTGCACAGCACCTCAGCCCTTTCAGCCACTAGGTCAGCCTTATCTTGCAGCTATTTTTTAATTGCATGAAAGTTTTTACCTGTTTGGTGGGATGTATGCTATGCTCAACAGTTGCCACAGGTGTGTGTGTGTGTGTTTATGTAGGTGTGTATTAAACGTAGTCTGTAGAGATCTGTAAATAGCCAGTAGTTTTCTAATTTTGATTGGGGGGGAGAAGTGCAGTTGTCAATACCCGCCATGGAAGACTACTTCTGTTCATGTGTTTCTAGTGTAGGATGCACACACCACATTTGTATTATACTGGAACTGCTGACTCGGAAGTGCTATGATCAATTGCTGTTTCTGTTCAATGTTGTGTGTGTGTGTGTGTGAGTGTGCATGAGAGAGAGAGAGTCCTCAGCATTTGGTTGTTAGCCAAGAGTATGTGGGTGGATAGGTCAAAGAGTGGTGCATTTGTTATTGTCAACATTTGACTGTGTATATGAGTGACAAAGTCTGTATTATTTTGTTGATATCCAATCATTTGATTGCTGGTAGTGAGGGGAAGGGGGTGGATGCTTCACTACGCCCCTGGTCATACATTAGAAATGTCTAATGCACACACCCTGGTGTCGTATTGCTTACTTATGCGACGGTGTGGGTGTTACCTTTCAGATACGGCAGATTTGGTATGTTTGGCTGCAGGGCAGGAGGGGAAGAGGGAAGTGAGGTACCTAACTGGTGCCTTAGTGTAGAGGGATGCAAACAAGCGAAACCTGGCAGGAGAGGGAGTCAGATGTCACTGTTCATCTGGTTATAAATGACCTGACAAAGGATGCAGCAGGGGTGCTACAAGAAAGGTCTAGGGGCTGGGGAGGGGCCTGAAGTAAGTAGCTTATTCAGTGGCCTTAACTGAGGTACTACCTGTATGCAACTGGTTGGAGGCTACAAAACACCGCACTGCTTTCAATGAGTGGTTGAAGGCATGGTGTAGGGAGGTGGGTTTTGTCCAAATTGGGAACTGGATCCTACCTGGTAGGATTGAGGCCTATACAAGGCAGAATGGCCTCCATCCATCTGTGAGTGGAATGGCAGTCCTCAGTGGAAGGTTTAAATCATACTTTAATGGGCATTTAAACTAGCCAATGTGGGAGTCAATAAAATGAAGGTAGTGAATGCCACTCCCCCAACCCCCCAGAAAATGATGCAGCAGAGAGAAGTCATGGGGAAATAAACTCCCCAGGGAAGGGAAACATAAGGACAAGGGGCGGGAAAAAGGACCCAAGGCTGGTAGGTGGATATAAGACTGAGAGCTGAAAGAAACAGGGTAGGCAGAAGGAAGACAGAAAAGGGGGGCCAGCACCAGGGGGAAGAGAAGGGCAAAGGATTTAGTTTAACCAGGAAGGGAGGTGAAATGCAGGAGGAGGAGAGGACAAAAAAAATGAAGAACCATGTGTACTAATGCAAAGAGCCTAGGAAATAAGATTCCTGACCTTGGAGAAACCATTACAGATGCAGACCTGGATCTAGTGGCCATAACAGCAACTGAGATTATTTCTAAACTGGGAAAATAATACTGTTCCTGTTAGGGCAAGTTCTCCTTTTACAGTACTAACATGGCTGCCAGAAAATTTAACATTTTCTGGCAGGCGTGGATCTCTGTGCTGCATTCTGGTTGGTATAAGAAGTACCATTTGGCACAATATAATAATAATATAATAAATAATATAATAATAATAATACATTTTATTTATAGGGTGCCTTATCCATAGTCAAGGTGCCTAACAGATTTAAAAACAAAACAAACATCAATACAATTAACATTAAAATAGCAGTACACCAAAAATGGAAGATCAGTCACTGAATGCCTGGTGCCACAAAAAAGTTTTTAAATATGTGCTGATACGGACACAGGAAATGGTACTTCTTAGCCAATCAGGATGCAGAAAGCTCTCGGCCCATTTTATAAAGAAACTTAGCAACCTGGGGGTTGAGGGTAAGGTGATGAGCTGGGTTTCAAAATTTAGTTCCAAAAACAACCTTTCCATGAAAACTGTTTTAGGGGATTGAAAAGCAAATAAACAATTAGCATATTCTTACCATAGGATTGTTATGCAAATGTATGCTTATTACCAGATTTAAAAACAGGCATGACAGTAAGAACCTTTTAGCACTTTTTGGGGTTAAAAATAAGGGATGTTCTCTCCCCCAATATCTACAATGGTACCTTCCTGATACAAACAGATTAATATGGAGCAGACTAACAAATTAAGTAGAAAGGGGCAGAAACAGTTCTAAAAATGTCTGCTTTTGGAGCCAACTGGGTCTGAGTGCTGGACCTTTTCAACTGGGTTTGAAGTGGTCTTTAGCACCTATTTGTTGGACTGCCCTAGCTGTTGTTTTGGGGTTTAAACAGCACTGTATGTTAACATTGAAAATTCTGACCTGTAATTCTATTTATTTAAACTACTCTGTTTCTCTGCCCCTGCTATTGCTCTTCCACTCTCCTCCCTTCTAAACCTCTCATTCTACCTTGCCTCTGTTCCTGATGCATGGAAACATTTTGTTGTCATACTCCTTCCTAAAGGTGGTGACCTATCCTGTTCTGTCTCCCTGCTTCCCACCCTTGCTAAACTGCAAGACCACTTAGTTCTTTCTCAACTCTCCCCCTTCCTTGACTCATCCTCCTTCTTCACCCCCTTTCAGTCTTGTTTCCATAAATCCCACTCCAATTCCTCTTCTCTCCTATGGCTTACTGATTACATTCTCTCAGGCATGGATCAGGGCCTTACCACTTCCACCATATTTGTCGACTTGGCCAGAGCCTTCAACACTATCTCAGCACCTTCTCCTTGACAAACTTACAGCAGTGGGTCTTTCTTCACCTGCTACTACCTGGTTCTGCTCCTACTTTCCTGGAAGGTCTCAATCAGTTAGAATTTGTGATTCCTTATCTGCTCCACTCTCAATCATCACTGGTGTTCCCCAAGGCTCTAAACTTATGAACATATGAAGAAGCCATCAGAAGAAGGCCATTTGGTCTATCAAGTCTGCTAGTATTGCAGGGTCCACAGCTTGAGCTAATGTCCGTGCCCTCCCTCCCCACTCCTCCCATCCTCCCTACCCATGATCCATGATTCTTACCTTCTCCCTATGCCTATCCCAACATCTCTTAAAGCTGCCCATTGTCTTCAATGAGATAATCTCTTCCAGCAGCTCATCCCAATTGTCCACCACTCTCTCTAAGAAGAAGTGCTTCCTGACCTCCTTCCTAACCCTCCCCCATCCAGCTTAAGACTGTGCTCCCTCATGATATGGTTGCCACTCAACTTAAAGAGATTCTCCTTATCAACCTTATTTATCCCTTTCAAGTACTTAAAGGTCCCAATCATATCCCCTCTCTCTCTCTCCTGTCTTCCAGGGAGTACATATTCAATGCCCTCAACCTCTTTTAATATGTCTTGCCCTGCAGACCGGCTATCATCTTTGTAGCCCTCCTCTGGACCTTCTCCAATAGGTTAATGTCCTTTTTGAGGTGTGGGCACCAGTACTGAACTCCGTACTCTAGATGCGGCCTTACCAGTGACCTGTACAAGGGCAGTATAACCTCCTCTCCCTTACTACTGATCCCCCTAGATTTGCATCCCAGCATGCTGCTTTCTTGCACTGCATGGAGTGCTTCAGGTCACTAGTGATCATCACTCCCAGGTACTTCTCCTCCTCTGATGCAGATACTCGGACTCCACCCAGGTAATGCTCTGTCCTGGGATTCTTTGCTCCAATATGCATACCTTTGCATTTCTTGGCATTGAAATCAAGCTGCCAGATCCTGGGCCACCTCCCCAGCTTTTTCAGATCTTCCTGTAGGCCCTGTATCCCTTTAGCTGTGTCTGCTCTCCTAAAGAGCTTGGTGTCATCTGCAAATCAGAACATTTGGCCTTTAATGCCATCCCCAATGTCATTGATGAAGACATTGAACAACACTGGCCCCAGCACAGAGCTCTGTGGGACCCCACTGGTTACCTCTCTGGTGCCAGATAACTTTCCCCACACCAACACCCTCTGGGTTCTGTTCCTCAGCCAGTTTTCCACCCATCTGGCCATCTTTTCCCTACCTCCAAGATCCACCAACTTCCTGATCAACCTTTTGTGGGGCACAGAGTCAAAGGCCTTGCTGAAATCAAGATGGAGGATGTCTACCACTTGGCTCGTGTCTACTGTCTTAGTGACACAGTCAAAGAAGTCAATCAGATTTGTTTTATATGATCTCCCCTGCCCCCCATGAACCCACGCTGCCTCTCTTCCTGGAGAACATGTTCCTCTAGATATTCCACCAACCTTTCCTTTAGTATGGTCTCCATGAGCTTGTCCACGATGGAGGTCAGACTGACTGGTCTGTAATTCCCTGGTTCATCCTTGGGACTGCTTTTGTGAAGGAACCTTACATGTGCTGTTCTCCAGTCCTGCAGTACCACACCTGACTCTAATGAACTATTAAGTAGGTCTGCCAGTGGCCCTGCCAGCTCCTCAGCCAGTTCCTTTAGTATCCTTGGATATACTCTGTCTGGGCCTGGTGATTTGTCCACTTTCAATGCCAGCAGACTTCCCTCATTCTATCCTTCTCTATCACTACATCTGTGTTTTCCTCCCCCTCTGCTCCTCTTTTTTCTCCTGAAGGCACTGGTCCGTCCTTCTCCTTGGTGAAGACAGAGCAGAAGTATTCATTTAGTATCTCTGCTTTTCCTCCATTATCCTCCACCCACTCCACCCCTTTCTTAAGTCTAACAAACCCTTCCTTCTTGCCCTTTTCTCACTTATATAGTGAAAGAAAGCCTTCTCCCTGTTCTTAATTCCTTCAGCTATCTGCAGCTCCTTCTGTGCCTCTGCTCGCCAGACTTCCTTATTTGCCTCACTTGGTCCAATACTCTTTTCAGTTATCTTGAATGACCTCCTCACTGTGTGCATCTCTGCATCCATCCATATGTAAGCAGATGATACAGTTCTTTATGCCTTTGGTTCATCCCTTTGATCTGATGTTCAGGCTCCAGCAGTACTTTGATAATGTCCCAGACTGGTTCTGTTCAAATCAGCTGTCCCTCAATGTCAAAAATAAAAAGATCTCCATGACATTTGGCACTCAGCAGAAGCTCTCTAGGCTTTCTGACCACCCCTCCTTCCACACTCTAGATGGGACCACGATCAATGATGTTCCCACTTTTAAGTATCTAGTTTCTCTGGCTTGATCATCACCTCAACTTTTCTGGACACATGGATGCCATCCACGAAAAACTGCAACCTAAACTAGGTGCATTATACAGGAACTGTGGTTGCATCCCCCTGCCGTCTCATAGAGCAACTGTCCAATAAATGATTCTTCACATTTTTTACTATGGAGACATTGTTGACAGCATTGCTTTTAAGTCTACCCTGTCTAGACTGGATCCCTTTTTCCACTCTTTTAGTGGCTTTCTTTGGAATGCACAACCTGCATTCACCATTGCTCCCATTATATCTCACTTTCCCTTCCAGCAAGGAGCCTCTCTCATTGTTCTTTCATTGGTAAATTCTGGCCATGGTCTCTCCCTTCTAATCTCACCTCGCTCATCTTCCTCCCCCCTCCTTCCCACTACTACCTTCATAACTCTGGTTTCTGCTCCTTTGCACTCCCTACTGAGACATCTTCAGCTGGCCAGACTGATTTCTCCTACTGCGTCCCCAAACTATCCTCCACTTCATCCACACCCTGGATGGGACCACTAATAATGATAATAATAATAGGACTAATAGAAGTTCTCTTCTTACCCCTGCAAATGCTCCTAACCTCCCTTTACTTATCTTCCTCTCTTTTCACTCCCTCCTCCTCTTCCTCGCCTTCACTTACCTTCTCTACTCTAACTCCTTGTCCCATATCCTACTGCCAATCCTGTTTTGCCCTGCTGTAGATAGACTATTACTGGTTAGCTTAGTTACTTTCTGCTTGCATTTCTGCACTGAGCAATTATTACATACTCCTGTTTGCTTTCAAGTTGCAACCGTCTATTTCTATCTTTGCCAATGTACATAATTTGTTTAAATTACCTAAGTGTTGCTAATGCGCTTATTCACTACTGTCCTGCTCTTAGCCTCCACTGCTCTGTAATGACTGTGACTGCCTGTACAGTACCATAGTCCAGATTTTTGGTATTCCTAATTATTTGTTGTATTCTTTTGTATTATTATCTTAATCTCGGCCTTCACTGATCTTATTTACTGAAACTGTATGTATTGTACCAAAGTTATGTCACTGTCAATCCTGTTTACTGCAATTACTGTTGTTGATCTACTGCATTTAATCCCTTGCCAATGTAACTCCCTGCTTTGTACACAATCCTGTTTACTGTAATGTTCTTGCTCCCTGTAATGTACTCTCCTGGGTCGTGCCTGAAAATAGACAGGCTTTTGTCTAGTGCACTTAGCCGGTTATCAAAAGCAAATAAATCAATAAAAAAATATCGGCCCGTTGTGCATTTAGTTCTAATTATTTTTCTGTATCTCATTTACCGCTTCCCCTCAGTACGCATCTGGAAAAGAGTTATCACCAGCTCAGTATGTCTTTCCTGGTGAAACCTTAAAAATGAATAAATAAATTATTTTATTTCAGATTTACATTTATCTCCTTCCTTGAAATATACCTTCCCCTTTGAGTTTGCTTTAGTGCTTGTTTTTGTACACCAGAAATAATAACAAGGATGTCGGGGGGGTGGTGGCTTAGCAACTGATCACGATCACGGTAGACATAGATTAGATCAGCACTCCCTGATGGTCTAGTGGTACCCCTCCCTCCCATAACCCCGATCATAGGTAAATTAAATCTATACAATCTGTGGTAGTCTAATGGTACCCCCTCCTCCCTCCCTGTACCCTGTGGTGGTAAAATGCATAAAATGCAGCCCTGGCAGTCTAGTGGTAACCCGCCTCCATCCCCATAGCCTGATCACGGTAACAATGCATAAAATGTAGCCCTGGTAGTCTAGTGGTGACCCCCTCCCACCTGATGCACCAATCACTGTAAAATAACATATTCTCCATTCCCTGGTAGTCTTGTGGTCCCCCCCACCCCACTCGATGCACCAATCTCCAGTGCACCATATTGACATTTATCGCTGGTGGTCCAGTGGCACCCCTCAACCCACACAGGACCCCCTGCCCACCCAGTTCCCACCCCCATCGGCGGGCAGCTGCTACCCATCCGCATACCATCCGCTGCCCGCCAAATGACAGCTTACAGTATTAGCTGTAAACCAATTGGTCCACACTGTGGACCGATGGGCTTGCGGGCCATACTGTATGAGACAGTCACAAATACGTGAATGGGGAGATGGTGGTAATGCTCCATATACAGAAACCATGCCAATGTAAACAATACAAACAGAAATAGGATTACAAGTAACTGAAAATACTGGTATATACCCTACTATGGTGTGAACTGTTATTTTCATGTTTGCTTGCACACATGTGCAAGAAACACATTGCATCAGCTTCCTTCACAAGCGGGTTGTGGATGCATAACAATTTTGTGGCAAATGGCAGCAGTCCATTCTGGGGTTGGTCTCTCCCACGGCAAATAGAAGAGCATGCTGTTGATGACAGCAGTTAATAAGCATGCCACTACACTCAAAGAAACTGGCTTATACAATCAGGGAGCGCCTGTCACTACACAGTGTGTTGGCGGGCGGTCCTTGACTGCAGCAGCCAATTACAGCTGCATTGTCTGGTGTCCCCTTTCAATAAACATGGTACCGGCTTCTCCATCGGCCTCCCAGAGTCCCCACAAAGCCGACAGACAGCCATCACCCACCTCTCCCAGTCTGTTAAAGCTGACAGGGGTGCTCAATCCCCCTGTCGGCATGCCCCCTCTCCAGTTCATTTGCCAATGGGGTAGCCCAATCCCCATCGGCATGATGCACCCCCCTTTTGTTGTGTACCAAGGGGTTGCCCAATCCCCATTGGCTCATGCGCACCCCCCACAGCACACTTTATGACTGGGGGTGCCCAGTCCCCATTGGCTCCAGTCCCCCCCAACAAATAGCCAGGTAGCATGCTGTGAGTCCACCCCAACATGCTTATGTGCTCCCCCCACACATTGTATGACTGACAGGACCGGGAGTGCCCAATTCCCATCAGCTTCAGCCCCTTCCAAAAGAAACACCCAGGTGTGCCGGCATGCTGGGACCCCACCCCAGCATGCCCAAAGTGTCCTGTGTTGATGTAATCTGTAAAAACAGAAAACAGTCCCTCGCAGTCTCTCGTGCCAACTGCCCCAACCCTCACCCACCCTCTTTGCACCCCATCTCCCACACCCCCCTCACCCCATACTTACCTCCGGAGCCCAGCGCGACGATCTTCGGTGGAAGGAGAACACATCTGCACTCTTCAAAGCTGACCATGAATTGAAGAAATGCCAGTAAGCTGTATAATGGCAAAAATAAGGTGTTTTCAACTTAGGTGGATATCTCAGCCATTTTGGGGAATTTTTCCCAAAAAAATTTCAACATGGGTAACTTTGAGAATTTGTAATATTTTTACTCCAGATTTTCAGCATTGCCATTTTACCACACCTCCTTATGAACAGTACAGCTGTCATTTTTCGCATCTCACCCGAAATGTGTTTTCATACATGTAGCACACATTGGCACAGTCAGTGTGCAAAATCAATGTTTGGGACAGATTCAGAAAATCACAGTGACACTGTTCAGGTGCAGGGGTCTTTAAATGCCTATGTTGAAAATTTGGTGATAAAAGTCCATAAAATGACTGTGTTACAAGTGTGCATTGTGCAGTTTCCATGCACCCTGGTAACTTCATGAATTTGTAATATTTTCACTCCATATTTTCAGCATTGACATTTTTCCACAGTTCCTTATGAACAGTACAGCTGTCATTTTTCACATCCTGGCTGAAATGTGTTTTCACACTTCCAATGCAGAATAGCATGGTCGCTGTGGGAAATCAGTGTTCGGGACAGATTAAGAAAATCACAGTGACACTGTTCATGAGTGGAGGTCCCAAAATGCCTATGTTGAAAATCTGGTGTAAAAAAAGCCCTAAAATAATTACATTATGGGTGTGCATTGTGTAGTTTCTACACACGATCATGGCTTCAGTTTTTTTATATTTTTACTCCAGATTTTCAACATTATCATTTTTTTATACCTCCTCATGAACAGTACAGCTGTCATTTTTCATTTCCTGTTTGAAATGAGTTTTTGCACCTGTTGGCCAAATGGTGTAGTCGCTGTGCAATATCACCTTTCAGCTAACAAACTGGGAGTGTCACTGTTCATGCGATGGGGTCACAAAAAGCCCATGTTGAAAACAGAGTAAAAATACCAAGAAACCCCCATGATGTTAGGTCTTCTGACCATAACGCCCTACCTTGTAGGGACTGACAGGCATCAGGGGAGTGACTTGGGATTGTCGACAGTAATGCTCATGCCATTCCACCCCGACCCCCACCCTGCAGCCAGTGACAGGCATTGAGGTGCACCCTGGACTCTTTGACCCCAGAGTTCACCCCATTCTCCTATACTGCACCCATTTCAACATATTTCCTTATGGAATGAGGTGAGTGTAAAGCCCAAACACCCCAAGGCACACCTCAACACTTATCAGTGTCTGCAGGGTAAGGTGAGGTGAAAAGTTGTGACCGTTATGGGTGATGACCCAAAGGCACACCTCAATGCCTGTCCATCTCTGCAGGGTGGGGGTGGAGCTGGCATCAGTTCAGTACTTCACTGCCATTCCTATACTGCATCTGTCTAACTCCTGCACTTCCACTGCTAATGCCAGCAAGCAAACATTCGGCATTGACAAATGCTTGTTTTATTTGACAAGACAGCATAATTTGAGGCCATGAAAAGGAGTTATTTGTTAGAAGGCTTCAGAATGGTAAATCAGTTTGATTTAAATCCGTTTACCATTCTAAGGCCTTCCAACAAAATATTTATATGTAATACATAGGTCAATCGCTTTCCCAAACAAACAATCACCACATCAGAATTCTTAATACTGCTGGGCTCAAAGGTATGAAGTCATAATAGCATCGCTCTGACATCAGATCAATGGTATTATGATTTCAAACTCTCTTAAAAGGTGCACATACTCAGTTGTTTTCAAATGACGCTCAGAACTTCCCGAACTCAGTAACTGATTCTCTTGTTTCTATGGTTGTTGCTGAGTGATGGGTGTCATTGCCATGGACCCATCATAATGTGCAAGTGAGAGCTAAAGGATATGTGGCATAGCGGTGAGCAAAATCTAAAACAAATGGATTAAAAAGAAAGGCAGTCACAGAAAGATTCCCATGCATTACAAAAAACAACACGTGGGAATGTATCTGTTTCAGGGCTTTGTTAAGGGATTCCATGACATCATAAGGATTATCATAATCCTTATGATGTCATGGAATCCCTTAACAAATGGATTCACATGCGTTATTCTAATTATTTTTTTATTTCTGTGTCATGAATAAAACAATGCTATTCAAACCTTGCACATTTTTCTGTGATCTTTCTGTACTTCCTGACTCAATCCTTTGCCACAGTTGGAATCAGTATAATTGAGATTTTTGCCATGCATACTCTGATTCCAGAAGGGTCATGTGTGAGTACCAAAGCTGGTACCAGGGAAGTAAAGCAGAAAACCAGTAAGGTACAAAGGTAGTATGGTTGCTGCAGCAAGAATTCTAAGAGTAACCACCATGCATATGGCAGCCAAAGCAGCCACAGCAACTGATACCACAGAACCACAGGTAGAGGTTGGGCTTACAGTTCATACGAAAGATTGATTAGTTAAATAAGAGAATGAAAAGACAGTACCAGCAAAGGAACAAGAATGGACAGCTATAGAAACAAATGGTATGTCTGCCTTTTTTAAATGGTGGGCTATACAACAATAGGACAATGAAAACAGAAATTGAGATGCAGCATCAGTAGTAGTGATGGCTAGGGGCCCTGCAAGAACCCACAGTTGGAGGATCTGGTTTGAGTGCTGTAGGTCAACAAAATTTTGGAGGATCTGGTTTGAGTGCTGTAGGTCAATAAAATTTCAACACCCTTAAGGACATTCAGTTCACAAAACTTGGTACAACTGATGATGCTGTTGCATATGTTATGTCTTTTAAATGGGTTGCTAGATGCAGGGTAAAAATAAGGAGGAAAGATGGTGGTCGCAGGCTTTATGAAGCACTGTCTGCCTGCCGTCATCCCTCTCTGTCACTAGTCCGCTGGACTGCCAAACTAGATGCAGGACCACCAGGTGGAGGGAGCATGGTCCTCCCCTTCCTGGCTTGGCCATGGGAAGCAATCCATGGGATTATGGGACTCGGTGAGGTTGGAGGACAACAGAGGGGCAAGGGATATGGACAGGGATAAGCCAGCTGCTGTAGTGCACAAGGAGGATAAAAATCTTTATAGAAAAAACACGTGGGTTGTTAGAGCCTGCCAGTGTCCAAGACAACAATGAGCAATCCAGAGAGTCATGTGATGAGCTGCTGTGTGTGAGAGCTCTTCTAAACCTCTCAGACCCTAATGGCTTAATTGGAGCATTTTTGTTTTAAGATTGTGTTCATCTTTTATCACTTTCTGGAATTCTTTCAACTGCTTTAAATTTCCTGCATACTTGGCTGGTGATTTTTATATTGAGCATGGATGTGTAAATGAAGTCAGCACCCCCACGTCACACCCCGCCACCAACTCCCAAACAGGACCTGAGCTCCAAACGCAATAAGCCACCAGCAACTAATCCTTGCTATGCTTCACCCTCTTTGGATGTTTTAACAGAGGAGAGCTTCATTCAAGAATTTGGTCCTCTGAAAGATACTATTTTTTCACTAACAGGGAATGTTAAGGTGATCCATCTGACTACAGAGGAACTCACCAGATGGGTCAGAGATGTAGGGGCTTGGGTGAGCTCTTTAGATGACTGACCAGGACAGCTGAATCCAGAGCTGACCTCCTTGCAGCATAAGGTTGCCCAGCTGGAGAAACGATTAGAAGTTATGGAAGGTAGGAGCCGTCAAAATAATGTAGTGATCACTGAGTTCCTGGAGAGAGTTGAGGGCTTCAATACCATTTTATTTGCACAAACATTGTGTAAGAAATTAACAGGCCATACCCCAATAGCCTGTCTTATGTTATTGAATGGGCACACCAAGCTTTATGCCCTATGCCACCTGAAGGCTGTAAACCACATCCTTTCCTTTTCAAATTTTTTAATTATCTGGATAAGGTGCACCTGCTTAGGAAAGTCCAGGATCTAGAGGAGGTGTTTTATGGAAGGAGTTAAAATATGCATTTTTCAAGATCTTCCTCAGCTGGTCCATTACTGATGAGCTGCTTACAAGCTGTTCATTTCTAAACTGATTGCAGCTCACATTTGTTTTAAAATGCTGTATCCTGCCAAGTTACAGGTTGTCCATAATAGCTCCACTAGGTCTTTCGAGTCCTCGGAACAAGCTAGACAGGAATTGCTTTTGATATACTCTGATTTGTGTAAGCTGAATGAAGGATGTTCCCTTTTGGGTTGGCTGAGTGAGTTTGTATACTGAGCTACCTTTCCTTCACTTGTGAGGTTTGAGTTGCATTTTGCTGCTGTAGTCACCCTGTTTGGTCTGGTACTACAGCTTCTCTGGAGTCTGCATGTCATTAGAATGAGTACATGAAGACCTGGTATTGATCATTCTGTTGAGTACCTTTTTACTGCCTACCTCATTTGCCTACCTCATTTGAGACTATCACCTATCACCCGGTGTTTAAAGATGTTTGTGTCTTCTTGGGCTGCGCAGTTTAACCTGTTTGTTTTAGAAACTGTTGCATCTGTCCCGAGGTTGTATGCTATTTCACTTGTGACTGTTTTGTGGGACTGTAACACTGGCCTCTCTGCTCCTTATGTTTGAGACCGATCTTGTGTGTAGTATTCCTTTGTGTGTGCCACTATACTTTATTATCCACTATTCTAGTCTCTAAACTGTTCACATTAAGATCTGGACCTTTCATTTTTATTATAAGACTGTGTGATGCCTATATTGTTCATTTTTAATGGGTTCCACATTTGGATTTTGTTTTTACTGGTTGTTCTTGCTAACTGTCATGTACTTGGGTGGGGGAGAGTAGGAGCTGGGATATGCCTTACTCGCTATGCTTAGCCTATATTTTTTTACCGTACTTTGCTTCAATTCAGTCTCTTTCACCCCTTACCCACTTGTGATCCTTCCCCCTCCTTTTTTTCCCTCAACTTTAATAAACAGTTGCCCCACCCCCTTTTTTCTCCTCTACCTTATTAAACGGATTCCTTCAGTTTTACTTCAAACTTTTTGATCACCCATGCTTCCTTGTTCTCTGCTTAGCAAAGGGGGCAGACCTTGGCCCTTGTTTATTGCTTCATTTATTGCTCATTGTTCTGTTATTGTTATTATCCTTAAGTAATTGCTATTCACTTCCCCACTGATTCTTACCTTGGGGCATTACGTTTTCATACAGTTTTAGTTTTGTTCTCTTCCCTTATTTCTTAGATCCCTACCCACTCTTCCTAATTGGATGTTTAGTTCCCAATGATTACCGGATACTATTTGGATTTAGGGGAGGGAATGGTGTTAATGGTATTCCAGGGTACCTCCATGCCTTTCCCGATACGTTTTTTCGGGAGATGGGTGTGATCAATAGGTTTATTTTTCCTCCCACACATGGAAGCCCTTGAGGTTATTCACACCCCTCCGGCCTCTGTTTTACATTCCTTCCTTTTTTTGGTGTCTTACTATGTGGACCTGTGTGGGATTTATTATCCCGGGTATTCAGTGTAGTTGATCACTGGGATTCTCTTTTTTAGTGGTAGATTGTCTGGCATCAAGGGGACAACTGACTGCAGGCCCTCCACCTTCCCAGCTTAATATATTCTTTTTCAATTTTGCTGGTCTGAGTAGTTGCCACAGAGGCAGGAAGTGATTTATTAAGGGCCGAGGAGCTTTGGATCAGTGGTCTTTAGGACCAGGGGAGTCTATGGGGCTGGGTTTCATTTGGTTTGTGTTGAATGTTTCTAGTTGTTTTGCTGTTTATAGTATTGTCCTACTAGGGGATGTTTTCCTGTTTTTTGGAGTGATTGTTGGTTTTCTTTGGGTTGCGGGGTAGGCTGGGGGGGGTGTAGGGGCTAGAATATGCCAAAGGTTTTGCTTCTTGCTTCCTGGAATTTGCTTTCTTTCCACAGGCTTTGTTATACTTCTGTAGGGCTTTGTTACTATGAGTTTTCTACATAAATTTGCCACTTGGAATATAAAGAGGGCCCACTTCAAGGTTAAACGGTATCAAATTTTGAAACACATTAAACGCCTTGACTGTGGGATTTTTTTTTTGCAGGTAACCCCATCTCCTGGCTTCTGAGGTTAGTCTGTTTCATTGAGTGGGGATCAGTCAAGTCTTTGGGGCGGGGGATGCCACTAGACATGGGGGTAGCTATTTAGTTCAGCTCAGGTGTTAAATTTCAACCTAATCAGAATGTAGAGGACACCGAGAGCTGGTATATTTTATTACCAGTTTATTAGATCATACCAAGGTTCTCCTGGGCAGCGTGTATGGTCCTAATGTGGACTCCCCTTCCTTTTTAGCCAGTATGATAGCCATGCTATCTTAATTTTTGGCACTACCCATGTTAATCGGGGGGGGAGTGGGACTGGAATCTGGTGTTTTCCTGGGATGTAAATCATACTCACAGAACCCTCATTGGTTTGTCACTGGGTGAGCAGGGTTTCTGTGACTTTATGGACACTTTTGGGCTCTGTGACCCTTAGCACACTCTGAATCCTACAGCATGAGATTATACATTTTACTCCCCTGCTCACCATTTGTTTTCCCAGATTGATTATTTTTGGGTGTCCCATGAGATGTTACCAGGTACTCTTTGTACAGGCATTGCCCCCAGAGTCCTCTCTGATCACCTTTAATTTGGTTATGGCACTCTTTTGTATCCGTTATGAAGAGGGACACCATTTGGAAAATTAAAAATCAAATGGTGAAGGAAAAAGTGACAATTGAAAGGATTTGAGTCCATACTGAGTTGTTTATTACAGCAATACAGGTTCAGTGGTGAAGGTGGATCAGGAGTGAGTGGCATTTAAGTACTTTATTAGGGGAGAGCTGTTTCGTTTAATGATGGTTCGTAAACTTTCGTAGAATGGCTTGGGCCTCCAACTTGTTATCTGACATTCTGAATCTCAAGAGCAGGCTAGCTCCCACATCCCCCGAGGAACTTTGACTTCAGCTAACTTCACTTCACGACCTATATGCCAAGTTGCTATGGGAACAGGTGGTATATGTCATCTTTAAAATACATTCTATGTACGTAGACCAGGGTGAAAAAGCTGGTCGGCTAATGGCATTGCAGTTAAAGAAGCTGGAGGCATCCCAAATGATCCCATCTATCCATTCTGACTATGATGGCAGTATTAAGATGGCTCCCTGGGATACTGTCAAGAAACTTAAATGTTTTTACAAAACTTTATATGGCTCCATCCCTGATCCCCCTTCTGCCCATGACCTCCACTGTAATCTGAGGGGCCTTGATTTTCCCATGTTGTCAGTCGATCAGCAGGTAGAGTTGTCCCTGCCTACTTCCCAACTTGTAATTCAGGAGGCCCTTAAGGACTTTATTTGAGACAAAGCCCCTGGCCTGTATGGCCACTCAGCTAATTTTTATAAAACTTTTGCTGATGTCCTCATCCCGATGTTGCATAGGTTATATATCACCTTTCTTGTTCAAGGGATCTCAAACCCCATTCTCTTGGAAGCCCTTATAAGTCTTCTTCCTAACCCGAGGAAGACCCCAGAAAGGGTTGGTAACTACCGTCCAATTTCTCTTATGAATAACAACATTAATATACTCACCAAAATTCTGGCATCTCGAATTAACTGGGTCTGGGCCCACTTAATCTGTCAGAAGGAGGGGGCTTCATGCCTACCAGATCCTCTATCATTCACTTTCGCAAATTGACCCATATCTTTCCAGCATCTGGGGACCCTATGGTACTTACACCCCTGGTGTCTCTAGATGCGGAAAAGGTATTTGATTGAGTTAGTTGGTGGTTTTTGTTTGCTGTTTTGAGAATGTTTGCCTTCCTGGAGATATTTGTCACCTGGCTACAAACCTTGTACTCACCCCCCAGTGCTCATATTTATTGTAATGGTGTGCTTTCATCTCCCATACGTTTGCACTGTGACATGAGGCTAGGATGCCCACTATCCCCCTCTCCATTTTTTGGCCTATGATGATGATATTTTGCTCCATGTGGCTCATCCTGTCATGTCTATTCCCACTGGCCTCGAGACCATCCAGCACTTCGGGGCAATTGCCATCTATAAGCAGCATAACCTTGATAAATCCAAAGTGATGCCCCGAAAATTTGGTGTTTTTAAAGCGGATATGTTGTCATGGGGCCTTTGGTGGGCCCCTACCCATCTTAAATATCTCGGTTTATATCTTAAGTTAAGTTTATCGGCAGGAAAACTCCATTGAGCACACTCATTTTCAAGGAGGTCCTATAAAGACAATGTTAAACAACAGTGTACAATAAAAGTGATGACATAGCACATAGGTACATTAATTAGTAGAAATAAAAGTGCATATATGGTCAGTAAAAACAATAATTTATTTATTTGAAGACATTTACCAGGAAAGCAACATGAACTGCAAACAGCTCATTTTCAGAAGCATCCTGGGGGAGGGGGGAACATAGGTGGGGGGATAATACAACATAATAAAACAGATTGGAATCTGGTGCCCGGGTAAGCAGTGGTGACACACCAGAAGGTAACAATAATTGGTAGGAAAATACATACAGGGTCAATGAAAAGAAAAACAACAGTGAAGCATACAGGAACCAATTCATATTAAGAGGAAGAACAAAAAAATAGTATCAGAAAGAACTCATATGATTGTTGTCAGCTTCCCAAGATGGCTGAGAGTGCAGTAAAGAAGGAAGGGGTGAGGAAAAATACATAACCACTTCTGACGAGGAAGGAGTCTGACTGAGGGGGCAAGGGATAAGTGCAAGAAGGTGCGAGAAGATGAAAGAGTAAGGGAGAGAGTTGTGCAGGGATCAGGGATGGAGGGTATAGAAGTAGTCCTGGGCATAAGGGCAGGGATAGATTAGGGAGTACAGGGAACAGAGTGGATAGGGAGACTAGGGAGAAGGATACAAGAACTCAGAGGGTACTCACTTGATAGCAGTGGCAAGAAACTGGCATGATATGCTAGGACCTATGGCAGTGACAGACTACTGGAAAGAATTTGTAGGTCAGGGCTCTGAAGAAATTTAATGAGACAATACTGGTGAGCCTGAGTGACATCTAGATGAGATTCCACACCGATGGGATGGCATAGATAATGGCACCCTTGCCGAGAGAGGTACGTGTCCGGGGTACGTCGAGGAGGATGTAGACGGATTTCCTAAGGGAGTAGGAGCAATGGGAAATATTAAAAAGTGAGGAGATATAGGTCAGTAATTTGTTTAGTAGACTTTTGAGGGTCCAGATACCTAAATGGAGTAGCTGTTGGTGGTGAGGGGTTGCCAGCCGACTTCTTTATATAAGTCGCAGTGATGCATCCTGAAAGGTGCTTTAGTAATGAAGTGCAGAGCCCGATGGAACAGTATATTGAGCTTGTGAAGGTTGGAAGCAGCGGCACAGTTGTAGATGATGTCACTGTAGTCTAGGAGTGGCAGGAATGTGACCTGTACTAGTCTACATCTAATGTCGGGGGAAAGAGGTCTCTGTTCCTGAAGAAAAAGCCGAGTCTTGCTTTTTCAACTTACTAGAAAGGTATTCGATGTGTGCACTGAAAGAAAGTTTGCTGCCTATCCAAATGTCCAGATATTTGAATTGATCAACCACGTCTAGTGATTTACCTAGGACAGTCATGACGGGTACAGGTGATGCTGTGCCAATGGAAGATTCTATTGCTACCAGGTGCAAAATAAAGGGCCTTGATTTTTTTTGCATTGAGTAGTAGCTCGCAGTTGATTAGGTTGCGCTCTAGCTGTACGAAGTCAGCTTGCAGTACATAATGTACTTCGGAAAAGGTTGGCTTAGAAGCATATATAATGGTATCGTCTGCAAAGAGATGTATTATAGAGTTGCTGATATTGAAATTTAGCAAGTTAATGTAAATAGAAAATAGTATAGGGCCTAAAATGGAGCCTTGCGGGAGACCTCATTTTATGCGGAGGGAGTCAGAGACCTGACTGCTCACTTTGGTTTTCTGAACTCTACCTGTAAGGTAGCTCGAGAACCACTGAATTGTGGTGTCAGCTTTGCCTAGTTTACTGAGACCACTGAAGATGAGATTATGGTCGATGATATTGAATGCCTTGCTGAGATCTAGGAATATGGCACCTGTGACTTGTTTGGAATCGTGCGCGGTCAGCCAGTCATTGATGATTTTAGCTAAAGTGGAGGTGGTACTGTGTTTTTGTCTGAACCCAGACTGGGCAGGGTTGAGGAATGAAAACTTTTCAACATGGTCTTTAAGCTGGTGATGGATGAGTTTCTCTAGCAGTTTGGATAGGACAGGGGAGATGGAGATAGTCCTATATATTTTTTTCAAGGTTCAAATTTATTTGCATAACATGTATAAAAATAAATATTCATAGCATGTAATATAATAAAATCACATATTTCCACTACAACACATACACCCAGAGACTAATACATACTGTACATATAGACGAACAGCATATTCTCAACTATTTCTCCGTTATACAATCTCCCATAATCATCACCTTAAAATGATCCAATACTTTACAACTTCCATTTACATCGCTTAGCAATTAAATCAGAAAAACTAGCTAGTGCAAAAATGTTAGTTTCATTTTTTGTATTGCATATAAAATTCAGCTGCTCTTCTTTCGTATACCCCTCTAGATTTCGAAACACGTTCCCAATGGTATCACTTCTCTTTTTCTGGAGCACTGGACAGTCTAGAATTAAATGTGACAAACTCATTTGTACACACTGTACAGGCTTGAGCAGTACTTCCATTATATTTTCATCTTTCCTCACAAGTTGAACTCAGAGAGTTATCTCGGGAATATTTACTTCTTAGTCCTTCTCTCTGCTTTGTGGGGTACCCCAGGGCTCGGTGCTGTCCCCCATGTTGTTTGCAGTGTACAGTGGTAACCACAGACATTGCCGGTTATTTCCAGATATTTCACAAAATTCCTGAAGAGTTTCTCTCTGCTGCCCCTACTATTTAAATGCAGAAAGCATCAGATATTTCTGGAAATATCACAGAAATTTCGGGAAATAGCTGGCAGTGTCTGTGGCTGCTACTGTATATGCTGCTCCATGGAGACATTGTAAGATGGTATGGGCTGAGGTTTCATTGCTATGCTGATGACACCCAGCTCTACCTGTCTTTTGCACCTGACCAGATGTGTGCCCTCTCAGTATTTAATAGCTGCCTCATTGAAATCCAAGACTGGATGAGCTCCAGTGGGTTAAAGCTGAATGCGGGAAAGACTGAGGTTTTGGTGGTGGACCCTGGTCGCAGGATAGAGGGGTTTGAGGACGGATTTGCCCTCTGGTTTATTTCTTTATTTATTATTTACCTCTGAACGGGTGCGTGACCTGGGAGTGATACTTGACGATGGTTTGACCCTCCGTCATCAGGTGTCTGCTGTCGTCAAGTTAGCCTTTTACAATCTTAGGATCATTGCCAGGATCAAGCACCTAGTTCTGTCCAGCGACTTGCCAGTTTTGGTCCACACCTTTGTGACCTCGCGCCTTGACTACTGTAACTCCTTGTACCTAGGGCTTCCTGGGGTTGATATCCGTCACTTGCAGCTAGTGCAGAATGCGGCTGCATGTCTATTGACTGGGGCATCAAGAAGATCTCATATAACCCCTGTGCTGCACAATCTGCATTGGCTTCCAGTTCAGTGGCGGATCACCTTTAAAGTAGGCTTGTTAACCTACAAGGCCCTACACGGTCTGGGTCCTGACTACTTGAAAGAACTTCTAATCCCTTACACCCCTGTGCGAGAACTCTGCTCAGCTGATGAGGGGTTGCTAGAGATTCCGAGGGTTAAATTGAAGTCATCTGGGGCTTGGGCTTTTATGTTCACTGCCCCATCCCCCAGGAATTCTCTATGTCATCAGCTATGGGAGTGCAGGACTGTGGAGAGTTTTAAGCAGGCACTGAAGACCTTCCTTTGGGTTAAGACATTTCCTGATTTTCAATGATTTAATTCTTATTTATTGCTTGATTATGCACGTTTGTATTTGTGAAGCGCCTTGATGTTTCGAAAGGCGCTATACTAAATAAAATTATTATTATTATTACTTTAAATGTCCCCATTGAGTATACAAACCCATTCTTATTAATGTCAGAGCTTTCCTATATTTTCTATTTTCGCATAATATTAAATATCTTCCCACTTCAAACAAGGTTTTAATATTTTTCAGATTTTCAGTATTCCAAGCCGATCTTATATTTTCTAGATCTTTTTGTTTTTGCAATATCCATGACTCTTTCAATTGCTTCTTGTGCAAATCTGATAGGATTGGTTGCCAAGTTCAAAACTGCATTATGCTCAAGCCCATACTTACTCAGCACATCATTAAGTCCCCCCCCTCCAAGTTAGTATTGACTGCTCATGTCTTTGAATTATTTCTTTCCAGCAATTAAACAGCAGGCTATCCTCTGGAGCAAATCTAATCTTTTTCCAATATACAATACATTTTTTCATTATAGTTGCATACATGGACACTGTACCAGTCTTTCCCTAACCATAGCATTTGACGTATATCGAGGAACTCCCAAGACTTTGTTCAGATACTGACTTTGTATCACTTCAATGTCATTAAGTTTGCAAAACAAACCCCAGAGTTCTACCCAATGTTTTAATTACGAATGTACTTTCGGCATGAGACAACGATATTGTGCCAAATAAGAATCTTTTGCCGTTACATGGGCGAAATGTGTAATGCTATTAAGTGTTTTAGTTGCATTGTCTTTTACCGTTTTAACCTGCTTGTTCCACTTGCTGTCTTTATTAAAAATTACCCCAAATATTGTAATTCATCCACTACTTCTATTCTAGACCCATTTATTGCCCAAGTTGATTTTCCTTTCCCTTTTTCACCAAATTCCATTATCTTTGTTTTCTCCAAATTGAGCTCCATCCCCAGTTTCTCTACTGCACTTAAAGTTGTTTGTATTGCTCTTTTTAAACCTAAAGGGGTTTGAGAGAGTAACACCGTGTCATCTGCATATAATAGAATTTTTATTGGAATTCCATTTATTCTTGGTGGAAAACTCTCAATACCCTCTAGTTCCTCCACTAGTGAATCTATATACAAATTAAACAATGTTGGGGCAAGTAAACAACCCTGTTTAACCCCATTTTTAACTTCTATACTTTGTGACAATGTACCATGTTTGCTATATTTAATGACAATTTTACTACCTTCATGTAAGATCTTAATAGTTGTGGTTCCATCCCTTTATTTTCGAAAATTTACCATAAGGTCTACCTATGAACAGAGTCAAATGCCGATTTGATATCAGTAAAGGCTACATATATCTTACCAGTCTTCACTTGAGTATATTTATCTAAAATATATTGTAAAATAAACATTTGATCTATTGTAGCATTCCTTTTCTGAAACCCTGCCTGAAATGTAAATATTATTTTCTTGTCTTCTATCCCACTCTGAACTCTATCTAGAATTATCCTAGAGAATATTTTGAGACTAATGTTCAAGGGAGTAATGGGTCTGTAATTCTTTGGTAAATTCATTGACCCCTTCTTATATAATGGAACTATTACACCAGTGTTCCAGTTCCCTGGGATCTTTTTTTATGTTTTACAATGTTTTGAAACACCCCCAACAATAGCTTGGCCCACCAGTCTGGGTCTACCTGTTAGACTTCTGCTCCCACCTCGTCTATCCCTGCTGCCTTGTTTATTTTCTGGGCAAGGACTGCACTGACCACCTCTTCTTTTGGAATTTGCAGAACCTCTCCATGATCTTTTCCCGGGGTAATTTCTTTGTCCATATCTTTACCGTAAGCTTTATTAAAGATTCTTTCAAAATATTCTTTCCACTCCCCCCCTCCCGAAATTACACCTAACACATTGTACCTTCCTTCTTCCACACAAAATGCTACTAGCTGCCAAAAAGTAGCATTGTTTTTCAATTTAATCACCCTCTGTTGACAACTCCACTGGTAACTATTAAAATCTTGTTTCTTCTTTATAAGCAGATGCTTATATTCTGCTTTAAGATGTCGTATTGCTTTCCTGTCTTATATATTGTTATATTTTCTTATTCACCTCCCTATTTTCCTAATCATTTTCCTTTTATCAAAACATTCTTTATCAAACCACTTTGCCAGCTCTATAATATTCTGCTGTTTATCCCTTGAGGTTTTTTTTTTTATTTCACTGTTGACTTCTTGTTCCACATTTTGATATTGTTAACAATTTTCCTCTGGGACACTCTCAGTACCCTCCTAGGTTAAATGAGCCTTTAAATTCACCATTACTTGCTCTTTAAGTTTAATGATGTTTTTAAACCTCAGAACAGTTTTCATTAGAACTGGGTCTATTTTTGACCATTTTATTAGCTGTGGTCCTCTAACATGCATCTCTTTATCTGCATTCAACCTTTGATTTTTATCTTCTCCTAAAAGCCCCATTACTGGGTTAAGCTTGATTTTTACTGGACGATGATTACTGTCCCAGTTGTTAATGACCTCAAAATTTTCTATATTCTTAAATGAATATATATCTACCAAAATATAGTCCCGTACGCTACTTCCCCTTATATACTCATATGTATAATTTCCAACTCTATCCCCTTTACTTCTTCCATTAACATCTCTTAAATTAAATTTATGCATAATCTTTAACAAGATTTCCCCTTGTTTATTTACTTTCTTGTCCACTGATAACCTTAACGGAATTTCAAGACTATCATCCAGACTCCAGTTTTGGGAACAATCTTCAGCTCTTTCTCCTATTTTTGCATTAAATTCCCCCCCCCCAATAACTATCATTTCCCCTGGATATTCTAGTTCAATATTTTGGATCATGTCTCCAAAACACTCAAGGGCATGCTTTATTGGAGAGTTCTTAGTATCTGGTAAAAAGTATACATTTACCACTAAGCATCTTGTATTACACTAATAAGAAACTTCTATTGCCAAAATGTAATACTTTTCATTACTCCAAATACATTTTGCAGACATATCAGGTCCTAATTTCATGAACGTTGCCATCCCACCAGAGACTCTCCCATACATTTTCCTCTTTTTTGCTGGAATACACCATCCTTGATAACCCTCTATATAGTTACTATCCATTTCTGCTATCCATGTTTCCTGGACTATTATAATGGGAAAAGCCTATAAAAATTTCAACACCCCAGTATCTTTCAATTTCCCATTTAAGCCTGCTATATTCTAGCAAAGGATCTCACTGTTCTGAAATATTACCTCCTTTACATCAGTTTGCTGTCAATTTTCATCCCAGGTTTCATCCAGAACAAAGACAGAACTGTTTTCCAGATTTAGCTCAAGAGCTACAGAGTTTCCTAAATTAGTAGGTGTAGCCAAAGAGAATAACGAGATGTCTGAAGATTCTAAAACATAATTATTGTTTATTCTCTACCCCATTTTCTTTCTTCCTCTAATTTTTATTATTTCTTCATCACCCCTCCCCCCATATCATCTGAAAGTAAAGAATATTCTTGTTCTACAGGTTTCATGTACTGGGAGATTTTCTTTTGTACTTTCCCATTCTTCTTATGTGCAGCTCTTAGTTTTCCACTAATACTATCCTTTTAATCCTCTACTCTTTCTGAAACCATTCCATTCATATTCTCTACTAATATTGTTGTCTCAGCTTTCACCCCAATTTTCTTAAACAGCTCTCTTTGTCTTTGGATGGTTTGTCTGATATTTTTACTCTGTAATACCAGAGAGATCCATCCTCTTTCCTTTCCAGATTGGTATCTGTATGTTGATCCAATGTCATTCCAGGCAAATTTCTTACCCATGATCCCCTTACATATATTATAGGCACAACCTTTTAATGTCATGGTGTTTTCATTACTGTTCTTTGGGATTCCTTTCAAGAAAATACATGGCAGAATTTTGCCTCTCTCTGTAAGATCTTCTTTAGTATAGCCATAGTTCTTTTTCCCTGAAGTTACAACTTTCTTCTTAGATGGCCGTTTATTTTCTATTTTTTCCTCTGTACTACCATATCTATCCTTAATTTCTTCTTTCCTAGTTTTCCTAAAACTTCTATCTTCCTCGATTTCCAATGACTCCTCCATAGATTTCCACTTTAAACTAGGTTTTTCTATGTTTCTTCCAGTAATCTTTTTGTCTCTACTTACTCCACCCCCACCTTTCTTCCAGGGCTCTACTTTGTTTTTTGCCTTATTTTTCTTTAGTTTTTCTACCAGTTGTTCAGTTTCCCTTTTTTTCTTTCTTTTTTTATCATGTAAGATTTTATTGAGTTTTCCAGTTACAGCTAACCATAGTAGATGGTACCAGTGTACCAGGCATGCAGAAAAATGCTCACACTATTACAGCGAAATTAAGCACCGCCTATTAAAGTTAGAATAACTTGAGACTTCAGTTGCTAATAGGAAATATATATACAACATACTACAATCTTTACAATCCTTTATAGACTAATGTTCTATTTAAGCTGATTTTTGATAGGCAAAATATAGTGCATGTCTTCCGACTTATCCCACATATCAGTCTAAGAAACAGTCAGTTGTTTTCATGCTTAATAACATTGGTAGTAGTTAGCATCGGAGTCCCCATACATCTATTGATAAACCAGCCACACAGGTTGCTTTGACTAGATAAAGTGGCAAAAAGTATAGGCAGAAAAAGCAGGCAGATGAGATGTAAGAATGGTACGGACAGGGTGAAGTGAATACCTGTTTTCACTTCTGTGACAAAGGAGCATGGGGGTTGGGGGAATACTGCAAATCAGAGCAGTGGGGGGTTTGGGGGAGCCAGGTGGGACTGCACAGATGTGTGAATGCAGATATGCATCCCATTTCTTGTGATATCTGGAGAGACTGCCTTTCTCTATCACAGATAGTCTCTCAAAAATGGCTAGCTGAGCCATGGCTGCCCACCAGAAAGAGACCATAGGGGCAGAGGGCTGTCTCCATTTCAGCAATATGGCTCTCTTAGCCTCCATCACTGCTACTAGAACTCAGGCCTTTATCGGGGCAGGTAGGGGGTCCAGTGTAGAGACATCTCCCAGCACAAGAGAATCATGACCGTGCAAGAGTGGTTTGCCAGCGATGGTTGAGCAGTCATCCAGTACTTGCATCCAAAACCCCTGGAGTGCTGGTCATCTCCACAAGATGTGGAGTAAATTGGCAGGGGAGGTATGACATCTCCAGCATTTGTCATGTGTCAGTATTTTAAGTTTATAGAGCACTGCGGGTGTCTTGTACCATCTAAGGAGAATTTTCAGCTGTATCTGTTGACTCTTAGCATCTTCATAAGTGTAGTGAGCTGCTTTAAGGCAGTCATATCACTGCTGCTGTGAGAGGGGGCACTGGAGTTTTGCTTCCCATGCTATTCGGTTAGCCATGATGGTGTCTGGCTGAGAGTCTCTAAGTATCTTATAGAAAGTTCCCACCAGGCCCTGACCTTTCCTAGGGTTGTGGAGAGTGGTGAAACAATTCCAGCAACCCGTGTCAGCTGAGGCAACTAAGAGGAGAGCAAGTGCACTCTGTATCTGGAGATATCTCCAGAAATCCTGCACTTCCAGATAAAAGGCACCTCGCAGTTGCTCAAAGGACGTCAGTACTCTACTGTCCAGGAGGAGGAGGAGATCCTTCACAAAAAGGATGCCCTCGGTAGCCCAGTAGGGCCAGTTCAGGGGTTTGCAATCCACGATAATGATCTTGTTATTCCACAAAGGGGCATAAGGAATTGGACGGAGATATACCATGCTTGACACTCCAGTAAAAGCCATTGCCCGGCACCAGGCTCTACAAGTTTCAGTCATAATGGGGGTAAGCTGGTCTCCAGGGGTTTCTTGCTAGTTAGCAGAGAAAAAGGTGAGTTATCTGATATAAGAGCAGCTTCTAATCACACCCATTGTGGGGGGGGGCTGAGGAGGAGATGAACCAGTTAGTGGCTTGGGCCATATGAAAGGCTAAATGATATCCTGTGAACCATGGGAGTCCCAGTCCACCCTTGGTGCGATGGGCCACTCAGCTTTGTACGCCTCCAGCATGCTGTTTCACCCTCCCATAAAAGGGAACAAACCAGTTTGTCCAATAGAGAAAAGGGTTTCAGGGACAGGGGAATTGAAAGGTTATTTTATAGGTATGAGACTCTAGAGAAAATGAACATACAGATGGCCTCTATTTTGCCTTTCAAAGAGAGCTGTACACTAACTTTCTCCACCACTGAACTTCAGCTGTAAGAGCTGTTAAAAGAGAGGAGAAGTTGGCCTTTTCCAAGTCCCTCCAGGCTGAGGAAATAAAAATCCCAAGGTAGGAGAATCCTTGCTGGGCCCAGGTGATATCGGTACCTATTAAACAGTGCCTGCCACATTTTGTATTTAGGGGGATAGAATTGTCTTCTTTTGGTTAATTAGCAGGCCAGAAAGGGAGGTGAACTCTTGTAGCACCAGTAATATTATAGGAATGGAGAGTTCTGGATTAGATAGAGTGAGTAACATGTCATCTGCTTAGGCGTTAACCAAAAAGGATTGTTTCTTAACAGGGATCTCAGTGATGTTAGGGGTGCCCAGGATTTTTCTAATCAGATGGTCCAAAGCTATAATTAAGAGAAGAGGGGAGAGGGGGCAGCCTTCCCTAGTGCCCCTCTGCAGTGGGATGGGTGGAGAGATATCTCAATTAGTAACAATCCTGGCTGTTGGTAGGTGATATAGTGTGGAAATCCAGGTACAAAAGTGAGACGCAAACCCATATAGGGACAAAACCTTGTGGAGGTAATCCAATTCTAGGGAGTCAAAAGCCTTAGCAAAGTTGATTGCCGGGGCTGCCATCAGGGTGGTGGAGTGAAGAGACAGCCATTTTAAATTTAAGACCAATCACAGGTTATCTGGTCCCGACCTACCCTTCGAGAATCCAGCTTGCAAAGGGTGTATTAGAGCAGATAGAACTTGGGTTAGTCTGTTCGACAGGAGTTTGGCTAGTAGCTTGGTATCCACAGAGAGCAGTGAAATGGGCCGGAAGTTGGCACAGTTCAGTGCATCTGAGGACTTCTTGGAAATTAAGGTTATTAGGGCTTCCTGCATGGTGGTGGGGGGAGAGCAGTAGTGTTCTGGGCTTCTTGCAGAGCCTGTAAAAGTGGGGCAGTAATTTTGGCTTTGAGGAGTTGATACAGCTCTACTATCATTCTATCTGGTCCTGGAGCTTTCCCTTTAGCCATCTCGGACAAGTCGGATTGAAGTTCCTCAGAGGTGAGAGGGGCATCTAGGATGTTACATTGCTCTTGTGAGAGTCTGGGGAGAGGGACCCCTTTACACATCTCGGATAAATGTGTAGAGAGCTCCATATCTGAAAGTTTGGCCTGAGTTTGGTAGAGCTCTTGGTAAAAGGTCTGCATCACTTCATTTATGGCCTTAGGTGCTGACACTATTTTGCCCTGTTTATTCTTTAGGGTGAGTATCCTAGAAGAGGCTTGTTGCTTATGAAGATAGTACGCTAAGAGCTTGCCTCCCTTATCTCCCCCTTCCCAGGATTTGTGCTTGGCACGAATTAGCTGCCATTTGGCTTTTTTGTTTAACAGGGTGTTTATTAGATATTTTAGGCCTGTGAGGGGAGTTAAGTGGGTTTCGGGCTGACACTTTGAACTGTCTCTCTGGAGTCACAAGTTCTGCTTGCAGAGAACGTACAGTTTCTGCCCTTGCCTTATCTTTAGTTCCCCAGGGGTGCTGAGAGAAAAATAGGAGTGAGCCGCTTCTTTAATGTAGGTTTGAAAGGGTATGTCTTGTATCAGTGATGGGTTGCATTTCCATCTTGTGGAAGGAGCACTCTGGCCCGATGGGGAAAACAGAATCAATACCGGGGCATTATTGGAGATCATTATACTACCAATCAAGGCATCCATGATCCCTGGTGCAGCTATGTGATTGGTGAGCCAGAAATCAAGTCTGCTATGAGTGTGATGTACTGCCGAGTGGAAAGAGTAATCACACCCGTGCGGATTACTTCTTCTCCAGGGGTAACATAGACTCCATTCTGCCATCAGATCAGTGAGGCTGGCTAACACCTTGGGGTGGGTTTGTGGGGTGGGAAGGGATTTATCAAGAAAGATATCTAGGGCTAGGTTATGGTCCCCTCTTAGTAGAATAGGGACAGCAGATAGACCGCCCGTTAGGTCAGAGAAGGCCTGACTTAGGTCTGGATATACCTTCCCGGAGTCTGTGTTATGGCCATACACATTGGCCAACAGCACCCTTCCTTCCGGGTAAGTGAGTCTAATTGCTATCCACCACCCTTGGGAGTCCATGCGTTTATCCTCTATTGCCCAGGATGCAGTTTTCCATATCAAGATAGCCACTCCCTTAGATTTATTGGTGGCGCAGTTAGCAATCTCTGTGCCTACCCATAGCTTTTTAAGCCATTGCACAGTATGGCTGGTAAGGTGCGTTTCCTGGAGAAGGGCCATATCAGTACCCATAGAATTCAGGAATTGCAAAACTTTGCTTCATTTAGCTGGGTGATTAAGTCCTTAAGTCCTTTGACATTCCAGGAGATGCATCTCCATCCATGGCTTAATGAGGATGTAGCAGTCACAGCCATAAATCCAATGACTAGTTAGAGAGAAAATGAAGGAGTACTCATCCTGGTGTAGGCAGAAAGTTGTACAGCAGACAGCAAGGGGGGGTTCACCTAATTATGGTCATTGTATAAGGGTATCAGCCTGGTATGCCAGTAGAAGGGGCGGATGTAGTAATAGGAGAGAAAGAGAGGTAGCAACTGTTATCCCAACTAGTGAAAGCCTGGTTAAGTCAGAAGGAAAAAAAAAAACTTATATATTATATTGTGAACAGTTAACAGCAATATAAAATTCCAACAGTAAAGCTATTGCTTTAGGTATAAACACAGTAAACAAGTTAAAGTTAATGATGCTGAGGTGTACGTGTGAAAAGCGACGTCAAGAAAGAATGCTCCATGCCACACTGCTTCAAGCACCAAATATTCAAGAGGAGCGGTCACACCTAACATGGGTGATCTGTCCCAACCTGGTCTCATGGATCCATATAGGACTTGGGTATGGAGGGTCCAGGACAGCCTACCGACAACCAGTCGTGAGGGCACACATATAGTGTGTTGCAACTGGAGAAGAGAAAAAGGGGGGGGAAGGTGGAATGGGAAGGAGAAGAAGAGGCAATTGTTCCTGTACATAATGTCAGATTAGGAGGAAAAAGGGGGGGATCTCTGTCGCTAGCACATTCTATACCTTAGTAATGGACTAAGGGAAGCCAAAAACTTGGTTTGGGGGGATAGAAGGGTGTCAGATGTGAGGCTGGATTATCAGACCTCTTAAGTGACACCAGGTTCCCCATCAGGTATTCGTGGCCTGGACCACCAGTGGAAACATAAGTACATGAGGGAGTAGGCCAGGATATGTTCAAAAGGCCAGGAGAAAAAGGAGGGGGAGGTGAAGGTGGGGGGTGTAGTTTCCCATTATAACCTTCAAGTCTGCCTATATCCAGCAGGTCTAAGGGAAAAATCCCCACAGTGGGGGGGAGGGTGCAACTGTGGAGAGAAACTAACTTCGCGTCAGGGTTCGACAAATCCAATAGCCAGGGACAAGTAGTTTTGGTGGAGCCGGTAGTCCACAGACAAGTAGTACTGTGCTTTAAAAAAAATACCTTTTTCTGCCTGCTATGCTGTTTCTGTCCAGTAGGGTGCTGAGGAGGAGCCCAATAACTAAACAGGCACATTGCCACGGAGTGGAGAGAAAGCGCAGGTGAGGCACCAGAAAAATCAAATAGTCAGGAGCAAGGGAGTCGTCAGAGTGGCATGGAGGAGCAGAAGCATGATTGGCAGGTCATGCTGACAACAGTATGATCAGGTACTGCAGGGAAAGAAGTTCCTAGTGGCTGCGGTGGTGACATGTGGGGTAGCTGCTGCCACAAAGACTTGGCCGGGCAAGTCAGCGATGCATTCCTGTGGAATGGGAATGACAATGTTCATACTCGCTGGCGGTAGTGAGTGACTGCCTTTCACTGTTCGGGAGTTAAGCATGGAGTGGAGTTCACTCTTTTCAGGGAAGTGGTGTTAGTGAAGACCATGAGGTACAAGCTCAAACAACAGAGGTACCGCTGGTAAGTCATATTTTGGAAATAAACGTCCCTGTCCATCGATCAGAAGCAGACAGTGTGCTTTTACGACATACTACTACAGATGTTAAGGGTCCCTGCAGGGTTATAAGCCACCATGGCCCGTGGAGAACAGATAGCCTCTTAATGTGCTTCAGGGGGTCTAGTTGGTGATCAAAATCTAAAGGGAATCAGTGGCTGGAGATGAGTAGGTGGCATAAATAGATAAAAAAAAGCTAAGTGAATTAAAATACACTTATGAATCTAATCTAATGAGGTCAGAAACATATTGCTGTTAAAAAAAATATTTTTTTTACACCTAACAATGTGCTGCTTTAAGCTTCTTTATTAGAGCTGTGATTTTCTTGCTGCTTCACAAGTTCAGATGAAGAAAGGAGACCCTTTACCCCCAGCATGCTGTCAGACATTTGCAAAATGTGCCCCCCCAAGGGTTTCCACTTTACCTCAAACATTGCCTCTACACTGCAGCAGTGTGTTACTGCTTCTCTTCTTATATTGTTTGTCCCCGAGGAGAACAACAAAATAATGTCCAACATGAAAGATACAGGCTTATTCCCCATCAGAAAGTGCTTCTCACACCGAGTCAAGTTTTGTAATTGCCTAAGAAAGTTTTGGATTTTCTAAGGTGGTATGCCCCAGCCCCTGACTGCTCAAGTTGTCCATGAGGCAGAGGAATGAGAGGCTGCAATTAGAATTTTATAAAATGAAAGTCCTATCATAATTTGCCTAAATATTTATTACTGTGGATTTATTGTGGAGGACTACAGGGACTCTGGCATAGTTTTTGGATATCAGTGACTTATGGTTGTACAGACTAAAACACTGGCCCTTTTGCTTATTTAGTCGTAGGTTTGAATCCTCTGCTGACTTCACAAGAGAAATTAGTTTTTTCTATCTAGCACTTTAATCCATTCCACCCAGATGTACAAACTGTCAGAAGCAGGACCTAACCAATAAGAGTTGTATCTCAGCGGGGCTATCCTGAATGAATAAATAGGCCTACATTTATGCAGTATTAATAATAAAACACCCCACCTTGTACTTTGTTGCTCCATACGTTTTTTTTTTTTAATTTCCCTTGAAATATAGCCTTCCGATCACAGACTACCACTTGAAACACTGGGACAACCATTTTTTGCTTGGCCAGTTGTCCTGGACTAGCATGTAATTTTGAAATTTGTCGATCCCTGCTTCGCGTGCCATCCATCCCCATCAGGCCCTGAAGAGGTGAGTGTCCAGGACATCTACACAGCCAGCATTCTGGGTAGCCCAAAGAGGAGGAGGGAAGAACAAGAAGAACTGCAAAATTGGCCCAGCTCAAAGTTCAAGTGTTCTTTAAATCAGTCTTCTTTCCCAGGAATAGCAGACTCCTTCATGCACAGGTTGCCCAGTCTGGCAGGTTTCGGCGGGGGGGAGGGGGGTTGCCAATGCCTCGGCAAAGGATTTAGGTCCTGGCTTTAGTAATCCAGCCACCACCGCTGCATCTTCTTCACTTTCTGCCACCGTGGTGGCCCAGTCTAATGAGACCATAGCATCCATGGATTCCTCAGTACCTTTGCTCGGGGGAACTAGAGTTATAGTTCTCACTGTCACAGTTGCTTCTGTTCTGGGGAGTTTAGCAGGAGGGGAGGCCGCTGTGTTTCCTGAAGCCAGTTGGTTAGGGGACCTGGATTGCTGCCGCTGCTGATCTGGTGTTAAATAATTGGCCTGATCCAGCTGATCATTTGCTTCAGTCCCACCACCTGGCTTCCAGCTCAACTCGGGGGATAATCCAGATGATGGTGTTTACAAGTATTGGGTTGTGAAGATGATGCAGGAAGGAGCAAGGGGGACTCATTTGTACCTGGACCAGTCCAACTGAGATTGTCATCCCGTTGGGAGCATTTCCCACCTTTATCGGTTCCCTTCACTATGTACTCTCTCAGGGCCCAGAGGCATCTGGGAAATGCAGTCCATGGCAATAAGCCTGGCCACTGGTTGTAGATCCAGGTTTCGACTTCTCTGGGTGATTCAGCAAGAAAGGTTTTCCCATCTTTGGACAGGCACAGTGCAGTCAGTCTTTTAAACCAATATTGGAAGGAATTGGCAGTTAAGAGTTTCTTCAAAGGGCCATATGTTTTCTGCTTAACAGCTACTTCTTGAGTGAAATCTCGAAAGAATGAGATGGTGTTGCCCTTCCAGATAATCTTCCCCATATCCCTTGTAACCCGAAGCAGTTTTTCTTTAACTGTGTACCTTAGCAAGTAGGCAATAATTGTTCTAGGCCCAGGAGCGCCATCTGGTCTGCCATACATGCGGTGCGCTCTCTCCGCCCCCATAGGCTCTCTCCATCTTTCCCCAAGCAATTGTGGTTGCCATTCATTTAAACATTTCTCCATGTTCAGACCCTCAGCTCTTCCGGAACCCCTAAAATCCTGATATTATTTCTTCTACTCCTGTTCTCTTGGTCCTCTGCGCTATACCACAGCCTAGATAGCTTTTCTTCATGATCTCTGAGCCTTTGCAATACCGTGAGATGTTGCCTCTCCAATTCCTCCGTTCGCTGTTCCAATGCATTTTGCTGATCCCCTATTCTGCATACATCAGCTACATTCCTGGCTAGGGATGCCCCAATAGTGTCCACTCTAGTCAGAAGTGCCTCCAACATCTTTGTTATGTTAGCTAGGGCATCTCTGAGCTGGGCCTGATCATGAGTTGTTTGAGTAATCTGTGCAGAAGGCCCCATTGCTTTATCTCCCGAGGCATCCATCTCCTTTTCCAGTGTTGTGTTCTCAGGGGGAGTAGTATTGGCACAGTGATTTAAAGAAAGTCTCCTGTACCCCAAAGTTAGCCGGTGATTGCAGCCCATTTTAGTTAATGTCAGGCACTAGTATATCTGCAGCCAAACTCGTTAGCAGACTTGTACCCCTGTGCTCTGGCCTACATGGCCTAACTCATCAGGCAGCTCTGAAATATGCACGGTGTGGTTAACAGTTACAGAGCGTGGCTTCCCTCATCAGAAACGTTCGGCTAGTAACGACAGAGGTAGGGAGGGATCCTCCAGTTTCTAGAAGAGGATTTCCGTCTGGCATTCCAGCGGATTGTGCACGATTTATTGCCAGGCTGGGGCAGAGTAAAAGAGCTACACTGCCATCTTCATCAGGTCCAAGCCATGCCCTCGTCTCCCTTTTTTCTTTTTCCCCTATTTCCTTTGTTACTTGGTGGATTGTTTTTTGAGATCTTACCTCTACTCGTCTACTCACAGCTGTTTCTCCTTTTGTGACTTCTAAAGTAATTTTCTTCCCAAAGCATACCCCTATTAGAGAGGTAAAATTTACAAGTAGCTCATTATTTAGCAGTATACAATCTCTAATTTCCACTAACAGTTCTTTTAACCCATCATTATTCTGAGCTGGCTCGGGTACTTCGCTTGCTGTCCCATGATCTTCTTGATCATTTATTATATGCGATATATCTGAAGGCTGCCTAAGTGGGGGTCAAACTTTGGTGTTAATATATATGGTATTAAAAATGCTTCAGATTCCCCCAGGAAAGAGGCACTGAGGCATTGATGGGATTTATCCATCAACAGCCTTCTGCCACTGCTCTGCAGAACTCATTTCTCCCTTTAATTCTTTATATTCGAGGTTACACCTTACAGGTTCCTTCTGAGGTCTTTTGTCACTATGGTTTACATTTTCTCCCCTTAAATTGGACCCCACACCCTCTTCTAAGGCTTTTATAGTTTTAATAAGTGGATATTCTTCTGCTACTTTCTGTAAACTCCCTTCTTTCCTCTCCTGTATAGGATAGGAACTAAGAAGAGGAACAGAAGAGCCTTGTATTCTCAATATCTCCTTTCTTCCAACTAAATTAAGTTGGCTACCAGGTGCCAAAATGTAGCTGGTAATTTTTGTTGTCAATTAACACCTTGTTACCATCTGATTTCTCAGTCACCTTGTTGTCCTTAGCTTTTTTAATTTTACTTTTATTTGCATACATTTTGGGATGTGCTCCCATTTTCTTTCTTGTTAATCTTGTTTGTACCATTTTCTTTTAAGAATAAAAACTAATCCTGTCCAAAATACTCAAGGGAATATCCAACAATTTAACAACTTGTAAATGTTATAAAAATTCTGAAAACACAAGACAAAAAGACAGAAAAATTCTCAATGATGAGCTACAGTATATAAATCTATTTCAGATTATGTACTCCCAGTAGGCAAGAAGCCAACTATATCAGATGACTTCTCAAGGATGAAATTTCAGGCATAAAAAGTCCTTCGCCAATCTGCTCTAAAGAGGTAGACTTTTCTTCTTTACAATTGCACACGCCACTGATAAAATAAATATATCACTGTTAGAAGTTCCACTGCCAATACACTTTGTTAGATTATTAAGCTATTCAGCCACCTAAATATAGAAAAGGTAGTGCGAACAGAACATTAACTTGAACCTACTTGATTCAGCTTTAAAAAGACTCTTCCACTTCAGAAAACTATTCCAGTTAGCCACCTGAAGCTTAGCAATGCTTTCCCTGTCACTGTTTGTGCCTCTTATGCAGACGGTATCCCCGGTATATATATGCAACTATATAAAGCAAAAAAAAATAATAATAAATCACCTGAATTACAAAAGCACTTTAATTATTTTTCCTCTCATAGTTAAAAAAAAAATGGATCTGGTTCTCCAATACTTACTGGGTCTAAATATCTCTAAATCTTCCAAAGAATGGCCCAAATAATATGAGCTTCTGCTCTCTTTTCCAAAAATTACAGCTCACCTCCAGCTGACTCTGGTGCTCCGTGCTCTAAAATGGCGTTTCACACTGCTCAGAATGCCACGCATGCCCTCTTAAGCGCTGGAGTTGGCTGTCATGTGACCAAAATGGTGCGAGTCCTAAAAAGTTTATTTTCCTAACTGTCTAAATTTACTTTTAAAAGTTTTGTCTTTGCCAAATAATAAACCTATATGGGCTTTTAAGCCCCTCAGCCCCAAACTCTTTTGATTCAGTGAGGAACCCTAACGTAAGAGACACAATCAGCCACTAAGATCTATACCAAGAGATAACCTAAAATCTCCAAAACTCTCTCCACCTTTAAACAAAAACATACAGACCATATAACATGAAATATAACATAAAATACAAAATTGTCTGCAGTGTTAAACCTCCAAACAATGACGAAGCTCAAATCAATACTGACTTTTGTGACTCTGACAAGGTAAAAAAGGTAAAAAACAGGGTAAAAACACCCACTGCTAAAATTTAAAAAAGATTACAGAAGCAAATCCTTTTTTTTTTTATCTCCAAACTCCTGTGACTCCTGTGATGCCTATGGTTTCCCTTTAGGGACAAACCACAGGCTCTACGAGTCTTTGCTTTCTAAATTCTTCTTTCTTCCTTCTCCTATGGAGCAATCCTAAAGCCAGTCCATGGGAAATGTCTACTGAGTTCTACTCGTGTGTGGACTTCCCAAAGCACCCCTCAGTAGCACTTCAGCAGTCCAGCTTCTGGTTGATCACAACCAGTACTCCCGCTCCCATTTGTTTCTCAAAAACTTCTCTCCAACAGTCTATGAGGACTTCCTCGTGGCCTTCCGACAGCTGTTTTTGACTCCCGGCTCCAGTCTGAATGTCACCCCTTCAGCTTTCCTCCCTGCAGAGACAAGAAATAAACAGCAGAGAGGAGCGGGAACTCACTGACAGAGGTAAAAGATCTTCTGGTTGGACCACATTTCAGGTAAAGATGGCATACCTGTTATAACTTAAAAATACACCTTGTAGTCCTGCTTCAGTCGTCTTCTCCCCAACCAGCAGAGCGTCGACCTCCTGCAGCGTGTCTTGTTCACTGTACCGCTTGCTCCTCTTCAAAGTCAGACCTATAAATGTTTAGGTCACAAGGGTCACCTGATTTGAACAAGGGCAAGATATAAGCTGATTTCTAACAGGAGGGGGCCATAGCTGAGGGGATGAAGAGATTAAGGATATGAAGGATTGGTGCAGCTAGATATTAGTAGCCTAGCTTGATGAAGATGGGATCGATGTCATCAACTCCACTACCTTTATTGATGTGGAGTTTACTAAGGTGGTCCTCTAATTGTTTGTAGGTCACAGGGTGAAGCTGAAAGGCGTGAGGAGGTGGGGGCTCATGGGTAGTGGGGTGGGGTTGGAGGTGTGGTAGCCCTGCATATGGGGAGGAATCAAACACAAGTCCATCGGTAGTGTAATGGGTATTCAGTTTTTCTAGGATGAAGTCACACTCAACATATTTGACTCCATTAATGAGTAACTTGGCAGGGATGGACAGGGCTGCTTTGTGGCCCTCAACTGTCTTGATTGTTTAACAGATCTTGGCTGAGTTGCCTTTGGCATTTTCATGGGATTCTACATAGAAGTTAGCTTTGGCAGATCGTATTAGTTTAACACAAGCATGCCTGGCAGTTCTTAATCTTACTCAGAATCAGTCTCAACTTAGAAAGTTGAATTTGGAAGAACTTTTGTTGACCCTGCAACAGGATCTTTCTTGATAGCTGGCCTGCTGGTGCAGCTGCAAGGTGTTCGCTTGCGGTGCCGACATCCAGGGTTCGGGGATGGACTCGGGAGTTGGAGGGATGGCCAGAGTGGGGAGAAGGATGGAGCATCCCAGGGACTGCTCTCCTTCTCTGGGGGGGGGGGAAGAGTGTCTGGTTCTATGAGGACCTCTGGGAGGGCTGGGAAACTGTCATGGCTGGCACCACAAGTTACGGGGTAGGGTGGACACTGGTGTCATTGCACATCCACGCCCCAAGGGAAAAAATATGAACAAAAAATACCACACCATGAACAATCCACGAGAGGCATACACAAGATTGAGAGAGCTTCTCATCAAATGGCTTCAACCAGAGGGAAAGACAGTCACACAGATCATCGACATACTGGCGACACGGCAATTTATCAATATCTTTCCCACTGATGTGCAGTTCTGGGTTTATGAACACTGATCAGAAAGCAGGAAGAAGGCTATGTCACTGGCCAAGGATTATCAGATGAGCAAACAGATGTTGTAAAGCAGAGTCAGCAATCCTGACCTAATTTGAAATCAGATAAAATTTGTGTGTGTGTGTGGGGAGTGGGGTACTAAATCTTCACCTGATTACTTTTTTTGTTATATTTGCAATATGCTGGGACTCATAGAAATGTTTTGTGAAAATAAAGAGGTAAGGGTAGAAGCAATTTAGCCTTAACTAATCGAGGCATGTATTGTATCTGACTAGTGTCCAGTTGGGAGCAAAGATTGTTAAGGGTTTGATGCATTCAAGAAGTAGACAGACCCTGGTGCATGCAGACAGTTTGGGAGAAGACTGTTCAAGAGGATCAGGTACTGGGGTGCAATGCATTCATAGAGACACTCAGTGCTACCCCACCACTCAAGTGATTTTGAAAGTAAAAGGGGTGTCATCATTTAATGAAAGTGAAGGTAGCTCCAGCCTTACCCATACCTTTTAATACTGGAAGTGACTTTCCAGGATTTACTAATTTGATCACAGAGGCAAGAAAAACTGCTATTCCTGCAGCCATGGTAATATGTCACAGGCAAGAAAGTCTCTTTCAGTGAGGATGTTTCTTTTTCCACCTTGGCCCAATAGGAAAGTAAAAAAAAAAAAAAACACATACAGTGGCGCCAGCCAGGATGCAACACAGTAATGCTGCAGCTTATCACAAACTGCTGCAGCATGCTACAGGGAACAGTGTAATTCAATGACAGTTAAGCCCTTTTGTCATGCAGCATTTTGTGACATGTCATTTACTGCAAGTTAATTAATTGCATTGTGGCTGGTTGCACTGTATATCATCCCCACCACCGCTATCTGACAAGTCTGGAGCCAATCTGGCCCAGAAATAAGAAGAAAGAATATGACCTACTCCACCATCTATCTGATGGTTCTGTTGCCAAACTTGACATGTCAGGAAATAAAAAATATGTCCCCCATCTTTCATGACCTCCCATCAGAGGCAAAGTCTTTTGGAAAAAAATAGCGAGCATGGCATCATTGATTTACCATCCTCTCCTCCCAGGGAATAAAACTCATCTGGCCTTCTCTCCAACTATTTGATGAGTCTGGTACCCAACCCAGCTCACTGAGGATTTAAACAAAAACCTGTTCTTCTCCACCCCCTTAGCAGCCTAATGGATTTGGTACACAAACTGGCCCATCAGGGAATAGAAAAAATCTGTCCCCTTCCCTCCAATAACCTGATAATCTGGTGCTCCACCCAGCCCATCAGAGAATTTAAAGGTTTTGCCTGTGGCTTAGAGGGGTAGGGCAGCACACACCACACCCCTTCCATATGGTTATAACTGCTCAGGTCCAAGATTCCCACAGGTTCTGGAAAGTTTTTTGTTACCCATGATGCATCTTCTGTCCCTCCCCCCATATGTTTTGTAGCCATGTGGCTGTCCGTGGGTGTCCCTCTGTTTCGCTCACTGCTCTGATCGGCATCGGTTCTGTTGCAGTTCTTCCTTAGTGCAGACATTTTGCCACTTTTGTCTGTTCCTGCTGGCTTTTTTGGACTCTGGTACTGTGGTGTTGTTAGTCTCTGGCCCAGTTCTATATCTGCCCCTGACACCTGGGGTCATCTCTTCCTGCAGCCTGTGGTCATTGGCTTCGTCGTGCCTTCTGAGCTATGCCATGTTACTTGTAGAACTCAGAGGATAAGGTGTTGAGTGCCGGCTGCTGGGTCCCTTAAGTCATCCATTTCTGCCATTCTCTCAGTATACCCAGCTTCAAGGACTCCTACAGGGTCCTATAGATTGCCTTGTATTTCTGGGGTGCTCTTTAATGTCCTGTGTTCTCTGCAGTTCTGCTATTCGGCCTACCTGCTCTTTTTAGCCATTACTGCAGCCAGGGTCTTGGAGCTCTCTCTCTCTCATTTTAAGACTTTTTCCAGTTTGTACTCTGACTCTGCACTCCAGTATCAGTAATTTGGTGAGTATTCAGCAGCAGCCCTAATCCCTTTCATTTCAAACTTGGGATACCATGCCTTCAGTCATTTTCCAGCCTCCAAGATTCCACATCTCATACAATTCAGTGCTATGTCAGAACCTCTGTGTAGCAACTTCCCCATGGAATTGTTTGGCATGCATCTGCTATTATTGTTTTGTCCATATCATTCAGTCCCTGGAACATATCATTCAGTTGTCTCCATGTTTTAGTCAGCGTGCCATGCCTTCAGTCAGTCATTCAGCTTCACCTTTGTTTCAGTTCTACCTTGTAGTGAACGGCCATTGGGCTTTGCCATCTGCCTCCCACTACTCTCCTGTATTCAGTTCATGCCAGCCATGACCATAATATGGCTTCCAAAGCTCCCCTGCCCTGTAAGTCAGTGGTCTTGCTCTGTTCCTCTGACGTCATCTAGGGTGTGGGTCTCTCAACTTAGGTGGGGTCCTTCACTTTCTGCTCTTTGCTTCAGAATGTCTTATGCTCTGGGGAAAACTCAAGCCATGAAGATTGACTCAGCAGCACCTCTTGATGTAGCATTTAAGATTTCAACTACCGGAGGGTGGGTCTTCTAAATCCTTGGGGCCACCCTTAACTGCACAGACCATGCAGCACTTTCAACAGCTGTTTTTTCCTACAGCTGTGTAAGGTTCACCTGGTCTTCACCTACTTCCCTTCCTCTGCCCCCAAGGGTGAAGATCTACTTCTTAAATTCTCTGCTTCTCAAGTGCTCTACTCCTATGCCTTGCCCCTCAAGAGTTCAGCTTCCTCCCTAGGCCTCCTTATTTGAGAGGTGATACTGAATGCCTTTCAGCAGTCATTTCTCTCCTCCTTCCTGCCTAGGGGCTGAGCTTTCATTGTTGGGAACCCCTTTTAGCTGCAGAGATCACCTGGTGGCACCCTCATGGCATTTTCATTAGAGG
This sequence comes from Neoceratodus forsteri, assembly GCA_016271365.2. Lineage (NCBI taxonomy): Eukaryota > Metazoa > Chordata > Ceratodontiformes > Ceratodontidae > Neoceratodus > Neoceratodus forsteri. The sequence goes on along the minus strand of CM057449.1, from coordinate 1,589,507,376 downwards.
GACAGAGTAAGAGCCCTTCCTTTAAACATTCTTCCCCTGGGGGCATGGCCAGCAGCTGACAGAATCAGATGCTCTCACAGAAGCTCCTTTCAACTATATGGCAAAATATTAAAATTTCCATTTTTCACTGAGTAGAGCCATACAAGAACTGTTTTGTTTGGTAAATCTCACGAGCAGAGTAACATGAAGATGGGAAATCTAAAAAGGAGACCGTGAAGAGCAAGCAAACTAAGCAGCAGGATTTAGCACCAACGAGCATTCCAAGCCATGAGGGTGCAGCAGGTAAGGAACCATCTAATTCTGCCTTACTAAATGCAATTCAATATTTGGATAAAAAAGTAGATGCAATCAACAATAAATGTACTTTAATGGAAACAAAACTTAGCTTGGCATTCGATGAGGCCAAAACAGCAACAGAAACTGCACAGAAATCAGCAACAGCAGTGACTGCTCTTATTGCCAAAAACAAGCTTGTCCAGTTTCATCTTGAACATTTGGAAAACAGAGCTCAGATGAGCAATGTGTACTTCTTGGGGATCATTGAAGGCTCCAAGGTATCAGACCTGATTGTATATGTCTCCCCGGACTTGTAAACTGAAGCATACTGTATACCCTTAGCCTGTATATGTACCACTGTCTTCTATTTCGTGTACTGTTTACTTCCCGGGTCACTCCTAAAAAAGGGACCTCCGGGGCCCAGTGGACCTACCCGGTCATCAAAATTCAATAAATAAATAAATAAATATGTGTGGGACTTGGTGGATTCAATTTTAGGAGTACAACTGGCACAAAATATAATCTAAGCTTACCAGATTTCACCTCGACACAGGCCTTCCAATTTAGAGTGCCACAGAGCAATCCTTTATGTCAATGCTGGTCTGCACATACAGTAAAAGACCCCATTCTAAAAGCAGTGTGGCAGAAGGGTCAGATATCACTCCCAGACTGCAGCAGGATTTACTTTTTCACTGACCTTTGCTTCCCTACCAGATATTGATGGAAGGGATTTGACTCTGTTTGCTCCCATCTGCATACCCTGGGTGCCTCCCATGTGCTGCAGTTCCCTGCTAGACTCAGGATTAAGTATTGTGGCAAAAATTTTAGTTATTCAGACCCCACGGATGCTGGGAAACAGCTAGAAATAATGAAAAATTACTTCTTACAAAGGGAAAGGGAAGCCACTACAGAAGGAGAGGAGGACTGAATAAACAGACTTGTGATGCACTCTTGGTGCAGCCTGGGTGGAAATTGTTTTTGATATTCTTTACCTGAGCTTGCTTTTTTCTAGGGCAACCAGCTGATTAGCATATAAGTGACATATGACCTTAAGATATGATACCACATCCCTTCCGAAGCAGGTAATAAAATCTTAATTGGTCAAATCTCCATTGGGGTAATTTGAAGCTGGAAAGGTACCAAAGGTTTCAATTTGGCGACTGCCATGAGGTGGTGGAGTACCACACTAAATGCGTGATGCTGAAGGGTTTTGTGGTATGCAGCTAAGCTTAATACTAAAACACTGCATTCTTCCAGGATGAATATAACTTGTCACTGTTACATTTGTTATATGTTGCTTTCCTCCCAATCTAATTATTGAATTTTCAAAAAGTTGAAATGTTGGTGAAGTATTTTAAATATTACCATCTCGAATTTTGAACAAGAGAACCTCAGATTGTTTAATCTGCCTTTTTTGAAGAATTAAATTAGAAGCTGTGTAGCTGTTATACAGGGCCAAGTGGGGATGTTCTTACACATCGTTGGTATTTATTAGTTTCTTTTCATTCTGGCATGGACAGTAATGTTGCCAGGAGCAGCGTTCAACATAAAGGATAATGTATGCCTCCCAGTTCATAACAAGTGACTCAATTCATCGAGTGGTTGGCATGGTGACCATAAGAACCTCGAGAGCGCAGCTCGAGAGGTTCTGTTGCCACACCAACTGCGAGATGAATTCACTCACTTGTTATGAACCAGAAGGCATACATTGTCTTATATAGTGTATGGCCTCATGTCTATAGCTGTCAACTGTTAGTCTGAATTCGCCACTGTAATTGTCAGACTACAACTGAGGAGAGCATGCGGCATAGGCTCATTGACAGAGCACAAGACATGTTGTTATACTTCAGTAGCTATGCAGTCAGTGCAGCAAAACAATGAAAAGTTAAGAGGCTACTGCAGCATAACACTATTGTCCTGATGGATTTCCACACATAAAAATGTTCTACCATACACTATAGTGAACTTTGGTGCATATAAACTTTTTTTTTGGAACTCTATGGGTTATTTCATCTGTGGTCATTGCAGCAAGGGCTGAATACTAGACTTCTTAAGGATTGGCCTTACTGGCTATTTGACCATTATAGTATGTCCTTTAATGGTTGTAACACTGGATGAAGAATGAATGTTTTTTCCTAATTATAAGATGTTTTGGCAATTATTCTTTCTATACTTGGAATCAAGGATTTTTTTTCACATTTGTACCTACTACATTTGAAATCAATAAAAATAAATAAAAAAAAAAATCTTCCCCTGAATTGGGTTTCTAAATACAGCAGCTGAGCCATTACTAATTCTATATCTACTGTAGCTGACAGGGAAGGTGATCAATGCCTTTGATCCCCAGACACATCTTCCTTTTTGGGGGGTTTCTCCTCCCTTCTAGCTGAAGGTCATAAAAGGTCATAAAACATTAGATAGTTTCCACAGGAGATGGAGTCAGTTAGTGGCTTTCCCGGTCCTGGCCTCATTTTGGCTATGTCTCTCCTCACCATGGGAAGAAGGTGCTTATCTGTCTCCGACTGATCTTTTGGGCCTTCCTCCCTAAGGTGATTTTAATTATGGGACTCCATCCCTGTGATACTGTGTGGGGTTGGAACTGTACATCAGGGTTCTAAGTCCTTGTGACACTTAGACAAGGTGGTAGTCCCTGAAGCAGGGATAGAGAAATCATAATCCAAGGTTTACGGTTGCACAAGCCCCACATACTACTCAGTTTCAAGTAATCTTAACCTACTCAGGAACTCTATGACTCTATGAATTAAAAGGCTTTACTTGTGGTTCGGAGGGGCAGTGGGCAATGCACACCACACCCTTCTTTGTGCAGTTAACCTGTAAAACTGTGCATGTCCAAGCATTCCTCAGATGCTCAGATTTTTTGTTGCCACCTTCCTCCCCTCCTCCTCCTGGGGCACACCTCTCTCTTCTTTGGTTGGGACTTCCTATCTAAGGTGTCATTCATCCTGGAGCTCATTCCTTGCTACACCTCTAGGAGTGGGAACCCTTCAAGGTTCCACATCCTTGTGACATTCCAACAGGGTATTAGTCCCCATAGCAGGGACAGAGATAGCATAAGCCAAAGTTAAGTTGCACAAGCACCACATACTACTCGGTCTCAACCAGTCCTATTCTAGTCAAGAACCTATGAACCTAAGAATAAATGAAATCTGTCCTTCCTCACCAAAGTACATGACAGGTCTGATGCTTTACAAAGCACAGAGAGAGTCTGGTAGTACATGGACTCTAGAATACAATGTAATTTAATTTTAAATCATGACTTCAATACCCACTGACTCGTAACGTATTTTGCAAGGTACTGGAGTTATATACAGGTGGTGAAGAGACTACAAAACAATTTCAGTGCTTAACCTGACCCATTTGAGAATTAAACAAAATATAGTCCCTTCCCTCCACTACCCGATGAGTCTGGAGACCAACCTTGTTCGTAAGGGAATAACCCCCCTTCCCTATGTAACTGACAGATCCAGTGCCCAAACCTGCTTGTCAGGGAAAAAAGAAAGCTGTCCCTCCCCTTTCCCCCAACTACTTAACAATTACAGGGATAAACCTGGCCCATAAAAAAAAAAAAATTCTGTCCCCTCCTCCAAACTACCTGATGGATACCGTGTCCAGCAGGTTACAGAATAAAAAAAACTGCCCTTCTCCCAAAAACTACTTGACCAGACCGGTACCATCCCAGCCTGTCAGGGAATAAAAAAAATATATCCCCCACTGCTGCTGCTACCAGTGAGTTTATGCCTCTCCATCACTTTGGCTTGCAGTTCACTTGCATGGGAGACTGGACTGAGGAAGACTGACAGTATGTACTTCAGAGGCTGTAATCCCAAGTGCACATGATCCAAGCTCTGCTACCTGACTCTCTTTCTCACTGCTATTCCTTCTTGTTGTACTCAATCTCAGCTCTGCACTCTCCATGATACATGAAGAGGGTTCACATTGCCATGCACGCTCCAATCAGGCATACTGAGTAGTGGAGCACATGTCCCTGGGCTACCGCCACTGGTTGACAACACTCACCAGATGAGAAGTCTTTTGGAAAATATGGTGGGTGTTGGCATATTGAATAAATTGTCATTCTTCTCTCCCATGGAATAAAAAAAAAACAATCTGTTCTACTTCCTCCAACTACCTGACAGAGTTGTTGCCCAACCCAGCCTGTCAGGGCAAAATAAAACCTGTCTCTCTCTCACTCCAACTATGATAGGTCTGGAGCTTTACAAAAGCACAGGAGTTAGATTCTGGTAGCGCAATGACTGTAGAATATAATAGAATTTGGTTTACATAATGACTTTCATTGCTGTAAATGAGCGCTTAGAAACAACTGTAGATACCAACAAAAAAGTTTCAGCACACACAACCTCATACAGGGATCATTTATTTGGCAACTTATACATGCAAGGCTTTTTATGTAGGAAAAACTACTAGAAGTTTTAAAGTGAGGGATGGGGAGCACATACATGCTGTGGCTAAAAATGACCCACTGTATGCTACAGCTGCACATCTAATGCAAACTACAGATAGAGAACATCATGAATTTACATTTGTAGCAATAGACAAAGTCAGCCAAAACCCGGGGGGTGGGGGGTGGATTTTGATAATCTGGTTTTGTTGAGAGAAAATTACTGGATACTCCCTTTAATGTGAAACCAGGATTAGTCACCTGGATTTACACCCCTATTTGAAATATAGGAGATAAAGCTCAGATATATGTTCCTGATTGATATTGTTTCTCAGCCTATTCATAAGACAATATTAGTGCTTGGATTAAGTGTTTTTAATTCTAAAGAGGATTTGAGTATAGAATGCTAAATAGGTTTTTCCTGCTAATGCCAAATGTTCTCATGTTTTATTTGACTTAGTATCATGAACTAATATATTACACTGCAACTGAATGAAGAGATATGTTTGACTGATTTTAACCTTTGAGATTTTGTATTTATTTTTTCTTCCCCTGTTTCCATTCCCAGTTTTGTTTATTTTATTCTTTTGAAGTCTCCCCCCCCCCCACACACTTTCATTTTTATGTTTTAGGAGAGTCAGTTCCATATATTTTCCATTTGTATGTTTATTTCACAAGTTTTTTAAGAGTTTTCACTATGAGATATATTTACTGATAGCCAATATTGATTAAAATTTACAAAGGCTTTTTAACCAATGAGAGGATGCTATGTCTATAATGTCATAGACCACATAGTGTGTTTTCAGGGTATATAAGTAAAATTGATTTGTGAGTCCTTAGCCTTTGATAAAGGACTTGCATGTCTGAACACATCAGGCAGGACTTAGATATCTGACTTGAAACAGAATAAACTAAAGATGTAAACCAGACTCATCGAGTGCTGTCCAATGTATGAGGTTGTGTGTGCTGAAACTTTTTTGTTGGTATAATGACTTTCATACAAACTGTATCCCAAAGTGTTTTATGAGGCACAGCAGTTCTGTATTGGTAGTGTAGATAATGTAGAATATAATTTCTGGTGCCCAACCTGGCATTACAGGGAATTTAAAAAAATCAGATTCCCCTCTCCTAACTACCTGATAAGTCCTGTGACCATATCCAAAATATCACAGCTGTATTGCTCCAAATTATCTAGGCTCAAGTTTGAATGAATTGATACCCATTGAAATCTTAGCAAATCCTGTGATTTCATTAACTTGATTGTATTTGAATCCTTGTGTGTGAATCCCTCACTAGCCCCTTAGAAGCCTCAGGAGAGGTGAAGCACTGGGTTCTGTAGTGCTCAATGAAATTTATTTTATATGATATTTGTGTCCTAAATAAAAGGACTTTCATTTTAATTTTACATTGCTGTGGCTGTGGCTTCATTTGTTTGTAGAGTGCAACATTATTTTGGATACTGTCTTATGTTTGGGGCTAACGACCCTGTTGTTGCACCACCTGGGGAGCCAGAGCACCTGCATGCCATTTGGAGCTGGTAAGTCCTGTGAACAGCCTGGCCCATCAGAGAATATAAAAATCTGTCTTCCTCCCCCAGCTACCTGACAGATCCAGTGCTCATCCTAACCAATCAGAATAAAAAAAGTCTGTCTGTCCCACTCACCCCAACTACCAGACTGATCTGATACTCAACCTGTTCCATTGGGGAATAAAGTAAAAATATGTCCCTCTCTACCAAACTACCTAATGGATTCTGTATGAAACTCAGTTTGTCAAGGCATAAAACATATATCCCTTCCCCACAACAATCTAACAGATCTAGTGCCCCGTGTAGTCCACCAAGGAATGAAAAACATCTGTGCCCTCCTCAAAACTGCCTGACAGGTCCAGTGCCCAACCTGACCCATCAGGGAATAAAAACAAGTGTCCTACTTCTCCAACAACCTGACATGTTTGGCACCCAGCCAGGCCCATCAGGGAACAAAACAAAACAAAATTCCCCCTCCCCCAACCACCTTACAGGCCCGGTGCTCAGCCTGGCTCATCAGGGAATACAACAAAAAATCTGATCCCCCCAACAACATGACAGGTCCAATATCTCTCCCTACTCCAGCTTGTAGAGCATTAATGTGGGAGGCCAGGCCAAGGGGCCCAATGGGGCACACTTCTAAAGCTGTAACCCGAAAGTCTAGTGATTCTCAGCTCCACCACCCAACTCTCCCTCTCTTGCTATTTTCTTCTCTCATTGCTCAATCTCAGCTCTGCGCTCTTTCCAATACATGCATAGGAATCGTACTGCCGCATATGCTCCAACGTAACCTTCCGTATAGCAAAACATCCAATGCTCAACCAGCCCTGACAGGGAATAAAAAAATATGTTCCCTGCCAACAAATTACCTGATGGGTCCATTATCCAACCTGGCTCATCAGGGAATAAAACAATCTGGCTCCTTCCTCCAACTACCTAATGGGTGTTAGAGAAAATCTGTCCCACCTCATTCACCTAACTATTTTATGAGTACAAGATCACATCTGTATCATCAGGAAATAAAAAATGTGTCCCCGTAGTCTCAACAACTTGATGAATCTGAAGCCCCACCCAGTCTGTCAGGAAGTAAAGAAAGTCTGCCTCCCTACCCAAACTACCTGATGGGTCTGATACTCAATCTGACCCATCAGAGAATACAAGAAAATCTAGCCCTCTTCTCCCAACTACCTGACGGGTCTGGTGTCCAAGCTGGACCATCACAGGATAAAACAAATGGTGATATGGAGGGGGCTATAAGCAAAGTTTTTGCTTGGGGGATGAAACTAATTGCCTGGTGTTGAGGAGACAGGAATAACTGTGAACAGTATAAGAAGCATCATGAAAGGCAGTGCAGCTGCATCAAAGACCTTCAATTGGGAACTGTGGATAAGAAATCCATAAAACTGGCACTAGATGTGGTACTTTTGTTACTACAGTTATAACAGTGAGACTGCCAATAAAGTAAAGCCTTCTACAAAAATGAACAAAGATAACAACTCAAAAAAAAAATCCAGCCTTGCTGGCACTAGCCAAGGTGGCTTGCCAGCTAAAACAGCAGGCCCTATCATCAGTGGCTTCCAGCCAAAATAGCAGAGGTGTGCCAGTTCAGGTAACATAGTAACAGTCCTCTTTAACATCTTTATAGGTGACATTGCAGGGGGTCTGGAGGGAAAGGTATGCCTCTTTGCAGATGACACAAAGATCTGTAACAGAGTTGATACACAAGGGGGGTAGAAAAGATGAGAAGGGACTTGGCAAGGTTGGAGGAATGGTCAGACATGTGGCAACTTAGATTCAATGCAAAGAAATGCAAAGTAATGCACCTGGGAAACAAAAACCCAGGAGAAGAGTACACAATAGCAGGGGAGGTACTAACAACAACAAAAATGGAAAGGGACCTGGGGTAGTCATATCAGATGACCTAAAGGTGGGTAAGCAATGTGAAAAGTGGGTAAGGAGAGCCAGGGGGATACTGGGATGCATAGGAAGGGGCATCACAAGTAGAAAAAGGGAAGTGGTTATCCCTCTGTACAGACAGTTGGTGAGACCCCATCTGGAGTACTGCATGCAGTTTTGGAGACCTCATCTACGCAAGGACATAGACAGGATGGAAGCAGTCCAGAGGAGGGCAACTAAAATGGTGCAGGGTCTGCAGCAAAGCCATATGAAGAGAGATTGAGAGAGCTTAATATGTATACTCTTGATGAAAGGAGGGACAGGGGGACATGATAGAAATGTTCAAGTACCTCAAGGAATCAAGTCCAGGAGGTAGCATCTTTCAGAAAAAGAGATGTGTAAGAACAAGAGGCACAATTTAAGATAGAGGGGGGCGGCTCAGGGAAATGTGAGAATTTTTTTCACGGAGAGAGAGTGGTGGATACATGGAACAGCCTTCCTGAGGAGGTGTTTGGGTCTAAAACAGTGGGGGAATTCAAACATGCATGGGAGAGACACAAGGCAATTATAGTTGGGGGTTGCAGGAAGTAGGCTGTTGGTTAACTAGAATCTGCAGCTTATCCAGTAGGTAGGGAAATGGGCAGACTGGGTGGGCCAAATGGTCCTTATCTGCCGTTAAAGTCTATGTTTCTATAGGAGGGGAAGATGGGGAGGAGGAGGAGGATAGGTAGGAGGATTATGGGAGGAAGGTTGGGGAGGAATTGTGGAAGGAAGGATGAATCAAAAGAGGGTGGAGTTTGAGAACCAAGGCAGAGGCTGGTGGAGGAAAAGGGGGGAGACTGGCAAGGTGAGGGTATTTAAGCAGGGGTAGGACTGGAAGCTCCCTTCTTCACTTGCTAGAGAGCTGGTTGAATTCTTAATTGGCACTCTAGCACATAAGTTGGCAGCAGTGGCAGGTATTGTGGTTTGGGATTGGCATTTGTGGAGCAGTTTGGTTGCTTGGATAAGGTAAGAGGGTTAAAACCTGAGGAAAGTGCAGACCAGAGGAATATTTGGTGGAAGAAAGAAGCAAGGAGTGGGAGAGGGCTAGTCTGCAGTTTGAAGGAGAGGTGAATCATTTAAAGGTGATGCTGTGTTTGTGGCAAAATGGATTGGTGAGCTGTGCAAGCATGGGCTGCTGTATGGATATTTTAAGCAGGCATTATGAATTAGGAAGCAAAACGAGATCGACTGGGTAAGAGGGAAGAGCAAGGAGTGGGATTTTCTGGGGATATAGGCCACAAGGAATAGGAGAAGAAGAAACAGAAGAGGCAGACTGAGGGAACAGGGGCCAGTGGTGAAAGATAGAGGGCAGAGATGGCCTGGCATGGTGCAATACTAGGGGGGCAGGTTAGGGCACAGTAAAGTGATCCTGATCCTGAGGAGCTTGCAGATGTGGGAGATTAAAATAAGACAAAGCAAAGAAGAATTCAGTATTAATGTTGGCAGAATGAGGTTTAAAAACCACGGGTCTGCAGGCCACATGGTTGTTAGGACACCACACATGCACAGTATGGGCAATCGCCATCTTAGGTAGGGTGGCTTGCCCACACACATGCATGATAAGGAAAAAAACCAGAGAGGCATAAGTCAAGAAAGAGGCAAGGAGGTTAGGAGCAGGGGCAAAGAGGGAAGTTGGGACTAAGCAGACAGGGAACTGAGGAGGCAGAATGAAGTTTCAGACCAGAGAAATGGGCCACACAGTTCACAGGATGCCACGCATGCGCTCTACTGGCAGCTGCCATGTCAGGAATGTCAGCAAGCCAGTGCAGATGTGCAGAATATGGAGAGACATCATTTTGGGGATGGCAAAAGGAAGGAGCACTGTACATGCGGAGGGGAAAGTGGCCACCATATTGGGTACTGCAGAGCACATGCGCAGTCAGGATAAAATTGGGATCATGGACATAGGGATAGTGATTGTCACAAGGGGCAAAAGGGGGATACAGTAATTTAGTGATTTGGTATAGGTTCAGTCAGTATATTGGACAGGCATGTTAGCACATGATTGATCTACTTTACTGTGGATTAGCACTAGGCTTTCCATATATTAGCTGTACTCCAAACCAAGACAGGTCAACAGTGGGAACATGGATGTAAAGTCATGGCTTGTAGAGTCAAGCTACTCCAAAGAGTAGAACATGAGCTATGAACCTGGACACTCACTGCCACCACATACTGTATGCACAGCATCATCATGATCATGTTGCTCAAAGATCTGCACCGCATATAGTTCACCACATGGAGTTAATATTAACTTTTTAAAGTAGTTAAGACCAATTTATAAAGTATCTCAAGCAATTTTTCTGTAGATATTGCCACTTTTCTGCACTGTCTCAAAAGGGTGAGGCACTTTTTATTTTCCCTTTGCTATTTAGATGATGTTATACCTAACACTAGTAGGTGGGAGTCTGAATTTGATCAGGGTTTGTTTTGAGTTTTGCTGTCATGGATTCAAGAGGTGGCAACAACAATAGAGTAAGAGAGGCTATGGAAATGATGCTCCAGGTGCAAGCCATGTTGGTGGAGGCCCAGAGGAGAGAGGAGGCTAAGAACAGGCCAGCAGAGAAAAGGAAGGCATCAACAATAGACTGGTGAGAGGAAGCATAGCACGGAAACAGGACCAATGGAACCACTTGGAAAAGGTATATGAGGAATGCTATTAATCTTTCCAGGGCTGGGAAACTCAATTAATTCATAGAAGGGGTTCCTGAGGAACTTGGTGAAAATGGGATGGAAAGGATAGAACAGGTATTGAATGAGATCAAGGGCAGGGAGGGAGGCTGAGGGGTGGCAGGGAGGTGGTGACAAACAGCTTGGAGGTGACATAAGTCTGGGGGTCATGGCGGGGGACCATATTCCTCAGACCCTGAAAGAGAAAATATGGAAAAAGGAGTATGTCATGATATTTGCTCTGGTAGATAAGGAGACGTGAAAAAGTATGAAGAAAAAGAAAGAATAGGGATGACAGAGATGGCAGTGGCAATAATTTTATTGGGAAAAGCGCAGAAAGAGAAATTATTCAAAAGCAAGATAATGAAGGCCCAGATAACCAGGTTCATGTACTTCAGTGCCATCTTGCTGCAAAAGCAGCCAGAGCTGGCCATGCCACTGTTAGTATATTTGCAGATAGTGTGTACAGCCGATAAAATGTAGGCAAGATATGGGTGGCTATTGTATGATGAGAAATGTTATCAGAGAATGGCCTCCCATGATGATATAAGGTAGGATACCAGGCATCCAGACATCTGGTTTGAGATTATAATGGTACAGACAGGGCCTGGGGGTGAGGGAGGAAAGGTAGAAACAAACAGTTTATAAAAGGTATGCTGAGGCTACAATAAAGCACTGTAGCTAGGCCAACTGTAAATTCAGACATGCCTGCTCCAAGTGCAGTGGAGCACACCAACTGTTGCATTGCAGGAGTAGGGGGAAGAAGTTCAGGGACATAACTATGGTGGGCAGCCCTTTTGGGAGGGGATTTAGGGAGATGAGAGGAGGGGGTCCAGTCAGAAGGGGAACAGTAGAGGGTTTAATAAAGGGGAGATTTGGGTCAGGCAATGGGGGAGATGAAAAAATAATTTGTGGGAAAAGAGAGAGGGTGATGGCTAGGACACCAGTTAAGGCAGAGGTGTTATTAGAATGGGTGAAGAGTTACCCTTAGGGGAGGGCCTGAGAGATGCTGCAAGAGGGTTTCACAATGGGGTTTAGTTTGCAATACGAGGGACAACGGAAGGCAACAAAGGCCAATAATCTGCGGTCTGTGAGGAGAAAAGAGGAGATAGTGGCTAGGAAAATACAGAAGAAGGTAAGGGCAGGAAAGGTAGAGTGCCCCATCAAGGAGCCCCCATTCAAGAACCTCAGGGTGTCCCCTTCGGGTTTAGTCCCAAAAAAACAGCAGAGTGAATTCCATTTGATTCATCAATTGTCATACCTGGAAGGGGAGTCATTTAATGATTACACTGGGGAGGAGCAGATGACAGTGTAAAGTATTGACAATCAGACCAATGTTTCAAGAGTGGCAGAGGTTAAAATGTAAGGCCCCAGACAAAAGATGGCCCATATCAATAGCCTTGTTGGGCAGGTTAGTGATGGCCTTGGGGAACATTTGTCACACCCATTACGAGGCAAAGTTATTTACGGCTATATTCTTTTTTTGTATTTTTAAACTTTATGTTTATTGGCATTACGATAGACATACAGTTATACATCTGGAAGCAGTATATGAGGAGTTAGAAAAAGAAAATATATTCCACATGAGGGTGCCACCCCCTCTTAATACAAGCAGGTTAAAATATTATTCATACTGCTTCAATTAGATACATCCCTGAAGGGAATCAGTAATAACATCATGGAACAGAAGTTAAAATTAGACATTCAATGCTGTTGTCTTAAGAGCCCATGAGCTGCATGATTTTATAATCCCCAAAGAAAGTCCAACTATACTAAATGTTCTATTTCCTTAAAAAGGAAGTGAGTATATCATGCAATCTTGATTTTAGGTACCTTATTGATATCTTTCTAAATAATGTCGGAGGCTCAACTTTAATTATACTTTTTGTATCCCTGGTATTGTGGCAGGAAGTATATCAACCAGCAAACTCAAAAACTGCTTCAGAGTGGATAAAATTACACCCCATTCCCAACAATAATAACTTGTTCAGATTAGGTATTTCAGGAGGGAAACATAACAAACCTTTCTAAACAAAGAAAGAAAACCTTTCTGTCTAAAGCTGCAGCAAATCATTCCCCAGAAGGGAGGTGAGAATCAAAGTCAAGGGCCTATATAGCTAAACCCTTCCAGGCCTATACTGTACTGTCGTTAAGCAAAATAGTGTCAGCAATAGTCTTAGATGCAAAGACAATCTGTAATGGATCAAATCTGTGCCCCAGCCCTCCAAAAAACAAGTCAGGGCTCCCCTTCTTCAGCCTCTTCGTGATCGGACTGCTCTGGAGAATCCCTCTGTCTACGTGATGGAGCGTGACACTGGGCCCATTTCAGGGCTTCATTGGGATCTGAAAAAAATGAACACCTTCCCTGTATGAAGGATTCTGAGGTGCACTGGAAACATGTTGTTGGGAATATCTGCTTCCCTTAGAATAGCCCTGATGGAATCAAAACATTTTTTTCTTCTGTCAGGTATTATAACTGATGTCTGGGTGCAAGTGGACATGCATACCCTCCTGAAGCAACATTCTCTTTTGCCATGCTATTGCCAGAACAAAATCCCTTGACCTGACTCCATCTAACACCGCTACTATGATTCTAGGGAACTCGGAATTCTCCAGACAACCCCTCGTTGCCATTCAGTAAGTTTTTTGCACATTTATATGGTGTTCTGAAAATAGTCGCCCCATTTGTTGTTCCAGCCATTCATAAATGAAAAGGCTCAGGTGATCCCCCTTGCTCCGTTCAGGCATACCAATGATTTGGAGGTTCGGTACCCTAGCTTGGTTTTCTAAAGTTTCAAGCTTAGAGTGGAGATAAGTGTTTTCCTTTACTAGCATGGCAATGGTGCCCAGAGCTGCTTCAGATCATTCGAAGGTCTCCGCTGACTCCGTTTTAATAGAGGATACCTCTGTTTCTAGTGTGCTGATTCTGTTAGTTAGATAGTCAAATTTCTCTGCTAATCCAGACACCATGAAGATAAGGCGATTAATTTGAATGTGTTTCTTCCCTGGTAGTGGTGTCTTCTGGAGTAGGATGGCCTTGAGAGGATCTCATGGCTGGAGGTCCTGCAGCACTTTTACTTTTAGCTCCTTCTTGTTGTACATTTTTTTTCTTGGGATTGCCCATTCTTATTCTGCCGGTATTTGATTGCCCCTCCTGATCATAAAGTCTGCCAAAATGCCCCAGAAACTACTGATAATGATCTTAATATAAGTCTGAAGATGAGAGCTTAAATTCTATGCTGCCATCTTGCTCGGGCTCAACAGTGCCCCATCCTATGGTTATATTTTTGGTTCCGCGGGCATTCAGGGTGAGCAAGGTGGTGGCACACAGCAAGAGGAATAAAGTGGGGGGTTTACATTGGGGAAACTATGGTGGGGTAACACTGAAATGGAAATCTGGTTAAGCAGATCCAGACAGACCAAGCGGGGCATGGAACCAGGGTTGTAATAAGGAAGGAAGAAGATGGGAGGATATGTGCAGTACAGGAAATGTGGGAGTATAAGGTGGTCAGGGGGTCGGCAGAGGGAAGTCTGTTTATACAAGGGAATGGGGATCTGGCCACAGCATTTCAGGTGGCAGTTGTGTTGAAGAAGGGCTTGGGGTTTCCTGGGAGTTGATCTGGATGGGTTTTCATCCCATTCATTCAGGATCAGTGCTGCCTCAGAGGTGGTGGCCAGTGGGTGGCCTGCCAAAGACAAAAAGGGTGGGTAGGTGAAAGTTGGATTGTTATAAAAAATATGTGTCAGACCTAAATAAATGGTGATATGGAGGGGGGATATAAGTGAATATGGTGCTGGGGGGATGAAACTATTTGCCTAGTGTTGGGGGACATGAACCACCATGTACAGTATGGGGGGGCTCATGAAATACAGTGGTGCTGCTGCTTCAAAGACCTTCCCATGGGTACTGTAGGCAAAAAAACTCTATAAAACTGGCATTGGAAGTGGTACTTACATAACTACAATTATTTATAACAGTGAAACTGCCAATAAAGTAAAGCCTGCTACACAAAGATAACAACTCAAAAAAGCAAGACCAGTCATGTTGGCACTAGCCAAGTCTTGAGCTTGGTGATCTGCATGCACTGGTGAAGGCCTTTATTTCCTTATGAAAGGAATAATATTCTTTTCTTACATTGACCAGCAGCACCAACTCCTGTATCTTTCACCTCTGGGATTGTGGCAGTATGGGGGAAGGGTACATTTTATTTTTTGTTGTTGTTACAAGAGAAGTTTTAAATCATGAGCTGGGGTAAAATCTTAGTCTTTGCTGAAGAGCTCAGAATAATCCATTCCTTTAAGAAATTTCTACCAGCAGTTAACTGTACTTTTTGACAGTGCTGCTGAGATTTTTTACATCCAGTGATGGGAGGCAGGGACTTTCACAACTAGGTGAGTTGGTATTGTGGTCTATAAAGGAATGCCAGGTAGTCTGATCTGTCACCTGCAGCTAGTCCTGAATGCCACATCAAAGTTTTTAACTTCCATTTAGAAGTCAAAACGTACTGTATAACAACATGGTTACTTGCCAGTAACATGATGGGTAGACTGAATGATTCTTTTACTTACATTCAAAACCCTGGAGGATTTGGTCTCCTGGTACATTATCTCTGCAATCTCCTGACACCCTATATCCTGACAAGGACAATGAAGTCTTTGGGGAAAAGGACTGTTGCAGGTGCCAGAATCAAGGTTAGAATCTACTGGGATTGAGCTTTTGCAGTGGTGGCCCTTATCCTTTGAAACTAGTTGTCACTGGATATCCAACTCCTCCTCTGTGCATACTTTTAAGAGCAAGTTGAAACATTACCTGCTGAGGTGGGCTTTTCCATGAACTTAGTAAAGTTCTATCTATGAACGTTGTTATTTATTTTATGGTAGGCACTATTAGCACCTGAAATCTATTATTTTGTATGCTATTGCAACTGCACTTTAGTTTGCTATGTTTAAATGTTTCCCCCTCCACTCAATTTTCTTTTTGTAA
This sequence comes from Neoceratodus forsteri, assembly GCA_016271365.2. Taxonomy (NCBI): domain Eukaryota; kingdom Metazoa; phylum Chordata; order Ceratodontiformes; family Ceratodontidae; genus Neoceratodus; species Neoceratodus forsteri. The sequence goes on along the minus strand of CM057449.1, from coordinate 1,589,491,560 downwards.
CTGAGTATGTATTTCCACACCCTGAGTTCAGGAAGGTCCCTATTTAAAATAAAAATGCTACTACTGCTTTTCTCCCAGATGCGCCAGGATTCTTTGTAGAACAGGCTTCTCACAATGGAGCACCAGCACAAGTCCTGTCAGCACTGGTGGATCTCCTGCCCTATATGTGACATACCAGTTTTCTTAAAAAATCTTTTTCAGTTTCAGCTCATACTATAGCACCAAACTGTCCCCCCCCTTATTTATCATTTTTTTCCCTGCCTTGCATCCCTCATTTTGAAGCTCACCCCACCTCATCAACCTCCACCTCTACAGGCCATTTAGTATGGTGCCTCTAAAAAAGCACCCCAGTGCTTAACCCTTCTTGAGCTTCCTCAGGTGGTGTCATCATAAATGGTCTGTATCAGTACTTTAGCCAATAAATGACTTTAAGCAGTTTACTTTGAACTGGTTTGCTCAAAGGTGGTCTTTAAATTTGCATTATCCCCATAAGGGAATCTGCAACCTATGTGCAATACCCTATAGAATGGCATCAGGAAATCATGCAAGCCTTCTGATATGTGCAGTAATCCCCATAGTGACTTTATGAAAACATTGGTGAATGTGCAGTGTGTTTAATGATATTTGTAGACTTGAGCTACAAAAGTGAATGCAAACTGTGATGGACACTGAGACGTGTTGTTAAAATAAATAAGAAAGAAGCTGAATGTTTGGTGTTTGGTACAGTTCTTTTACTGTGAGGCTTATGTCTTGATCCCCACAGAGTGCGACAATTTCTTTGGAAAAGTCTATCCCAGGCAGATGGCTTGGCTATGCCTATCCTAACTAGATCTGATTGCCTGTCCAAAGGCCTGCATGCCCCATTCAAGGGGGCATCCCTTTTCTTCCAAAGGATGGTGCAACAGCTGTTAGAGCCAGGAACACCATCAGTCCCCAGAGATCATCTGCACTCAACCGTGGAGAATATGAATCAAGATAATCCAGGCAATCCCCCTCCTCAGTCTTCCATACCACTGAGGGCTTAGGCCTATGGCCTCAAGGTTGAACTGGCTCCTCCCTATGAATAAGGAATCTTGCTACTCAAATAAAGAGCTGTTTTTTTATGGAGAAAATTGATTCTTGGAAAACAGGCAAATTATTTACCATAAATACAGATCTTCCAGAATTAGTTTTTTCCGTGGAGCACCACTGACTCACTGAACACCCACTCTTTTTTGTGGGGCTCCAAAGCCATGGCTATTTGTACTGCAGCTCACCTTCTTGAGCAGATGTCTGCTGGGCAGAGATCTCTTGAGAAGAACCTGTTTTGACCTTTTGATCACATTTTTTGCCTCTGTGGGTGCAGTGTTTACCTGAATGGATATATAAACAAGCATTTGTCAATGCCGAACGTTCGCTTGCAGGTATTTGCAGTGGTATTTGGCAGTTGGACATGGCTTAAAAAAATCAGTGACAAAGAAGTACAAGCATTTGTCAATGCCGAATGTTGTTTGCTTCTATGTGCTGTTTAGGTATTTGGAAGTCATTGGAGTGCAAATATTGAAAATTCGCGAACTTACGAGCATGCGTAGGAACTGCGCAACGCACGCTTGTAAAACAGTCATTTTAAGGAATTTTTTCACCAAATTTTCAACATAGCCATTTTAAGCACTCTGCTCATGAACAGTGTCACTGTGATTTTCTTAATGTGTCCCATACATTGATTTCACACACCAACTGCGCCATTGTGCACTACATGGGCGAAAACATGTTTTGGGCAGGATGTGAAAAATGACAGCTGTACTGCTCATGAGGAGGTGTGTTAAAATGGCAATGTTGAAAATCTGGAGTGAAGATATTGAAACATCGTAAGCATACGAGCGTGTGTAGGAACTGCGCAACGCACGCTCGTAAAACAGTCATTTTTAGGAATTTTTTTACCAAATTTTCAACATAGCCATTTTAAGACCTCTGCTCATGAACAGTGTCACTATGATTTTCCTAATGTGTCCCATACATTGATTTCACACACCGACTGCGCCGTTAATAAGCTACATGAAGCGGAGACTGCGTTTTGAGCAGGATGTGAAAATGACAGCTGTACTGCTCATAAGGAGGTGTGGTAAAATGGCAATGTTGAAAATCTGGGTGAAAATATTGAAAATTCACGAACTTCTGGTGCGTGATAGGAACTAGCATAGCTACACTTTGTAAAACAGTAATTTTAGGAATTTTTTCACCACATTTTCAACACAGCCATTTTAAGACCTCTGCTCATGAACAGTGTCACTATGATTTTCTTAATGTGTCCCATACATTGATTTCACACACCAACTGTGCCATTGTGCGCTACATGGGTGGAAACACGTTTTGGGCAGGATGAGAAAAATGACAGCTGTACTGCTCATAAGGAGGTGTGGTAAAATGGCAATGTTGAAAATCTGGAGTGAAAATATGGAAAATTTGCAAACTTATGAGCCTGCGTAGGAACTGCAAAATCACCCTTCGGGCCTGCATAACACCATGACAGTGACATCATTCATGAGAAGGGGTCCCAAAAAGCCCATGTTGAAAATTTGGTGCACAAATTCCAAAAAATGCCTGAGATATGCAATAAAGTTGAAAACCCCCTATGTAGCCCATTATATAGCTTACCGGCATTTCCTCAGTTCGCGGTCAGCTTTGAAGAGTGCAGACGTGTTCCCGGCCCATGATCGCTCGCTTTGAGCTCAGGAGTGCGCGGGGGGGTGGGGAGGCAGGGTGCCAGTGGGTGGGTGCGGTTGTGGGGGGCTGGGAAAAGCGCTGTGGGACCATTTTTAATTTACAGGTTTGCAAAAAAAACAAAGACAACGTGGGATGTTTGCCATGCTGGGGTGGGCTCCCAGCATGGCAGAAGGATGGCTGAGGTGGCCGTGGAGCCAACGGGGGATTGGGCATCCCTGTCGGCAGACAACACGGGATGTTTGCCATGCTGGGGTGGGCTCCCAGCATGGCAGAAGGATGGCTGGGGGGGCCGTGGAGCCGATGGGGGATTGGTCACCCATTCGGCAGATTAGCGGGAAGTTTGCCACACTGGGGTGGGCTCCCAGCGTGGCAGCAAAGATTTGGGGGGGCAGCGTGATGCGGTGCTGTGTATGACAGCAGTGGTTTTCTTTGAAGAGAAGACCACCGCTGTCATACACAGCACCGTGTCCGATTGGTGCAGGACTGCTATGCCTGCTCAATGGAGCAGGGGATTGCAGGGGAGGGGCACACCTCCAAAGTGTCCCATTCTCCCAAGACGTTCCTTGCGCATGAGCGCAAGCGAACGTAAAAAGAAAAACTGTTTAAACAAGGGTAGGTCTCAATGAGTACTACAAGACTAAGACACAATACCCCCCACCCACAAAAAAAGGAAAAACAAATCAAGGACCATGTGAAAAAAAACATAATAATTACAAAAAAATGAAAATTCCCATAGGAAAACATTGCAGTGTTATCCAATGGGAATTTTCATGTTTTAATTTGTGTATTTCTTATAAGTCTATTTTCAGTTGGTACTTTGTATGTCCTTAGTCCTGTAGTACTCATTAAAACTTTTATTTTGATACATAGCTTCTTCCCTAACTCAAAACATTGACAGATTTACAGCTTGTTAAAGTGGCAAAGTTATCCTATTGGCATTTTGTTTTTGTATTTTTTATATGGCCCCTGAATTTTTTTGTGTGGTATAACATGTTAGTCAGGACAGTTTTTCTGTTTTTTTTTATTGCAGGGACTGTACACAATACAGGGCATTGGGCACCCCGGTGTCAGAATTAAGTGTTTAGTGGCAGTGGGGTTGGACATCCTGGTGTCATCAGCTATGTGTTGGGTGGTGATCTGGAGGGGAGGGGGTGGTATGAAGTGGTACCATGGACGGGCACCCTGGTTAGTTTATAGAACATTCATTAACCACAACTGACGAGGATTAGGGAGGGATGCCTGAGCTGGGAGGGGGAGGGAGTACAATAAAAGTAACAACAATCGGGAAGGACAAGGGAAGACTGGCTGGGTTGGGTGGGAAAGAAGTATAATAAAACAAAACAATGAGAACTGGGAAGGACGAGGGAAGGCTAGCTGAGCTGGCAGGGGGAGGGAGAATGCAAGTTTCACTGTTATGTGTTTGAACTGAAAATTCCCCTGTTGAACCACTTTGTGTGTGACAGGGACTTCATGGCTCACAAACTGAAAGTTGCTCCTCTCACTAAGCTTAGCACACAGGATTTTGTGGTGCCCAGAAAACATATTTCAAGCCCAAATTTGAAAACAACAAATACAAGAATCCTTCTAAATGGGTCCCATTGACCTATGTTCAGGTGTGTTTTTTTAGAAATCATTATTTTTCTGTTTGTATCTCAGCACGTGAGTAGAATCACACAGGAGTGTAACAGAATTGGTATCTTAGGTGTCAGCATGCATCTGGAAGCAGGCAGGGAACTCTCCCAGTCCACAAAGTGCCTGCTTATTTGTTTCAGCCTGAGTAAGAGAGTATTGAAAGAAGGTAAGATGTAATAGAAGGGGGGAAACAGGCTGCACAAGCAGTAACTACCTGTTGAGTTTGGAAAAGAAGAAACATCCTATCTATGGTTAGGGTACAAAGAGGTTAATGTGGGGGGTGGCAGAAGAAAATAGGAAGGCATCAACTGCACCCCCCATGGACTGAAGCACAGAGAAAGTAGGACCCAAGTGGAGGAAACTCCCCGGCAGTGCAAAATAAACAAAAAACAGTGTGATAGAAAACAAAGAAATGGGAACAAGAGTTATAAAAAGAGAGGGGGAAAGGAAAAGATGGGTTATTAGACAGAGTGGGAACAGAGTATGGAAGAACATGTGTGCAAACTGAAGAAGTCTAGGAAACAAAATTTCAAATCTAGAGGCCATTATGGTGCAGGCAGACCTGAATGTGATGGTTATTACTGAGTTGTGCTGCACAGGAAACTATGACTGGCACATGGCCATAGGAAGTTATACTAGCTTCAGGAAAGATAGGTGGGAAGTAAGGGGAGGTGGTGCTGTATGTAAGGGAGGGGTCTGTAGGAGGGAATGGAAGAGTTGGAGATACTGTGGGTTACCCTAGAAACAGGAACCAAAACCACTATTTGCACTGGCATGATCTATGGAAATCCAGCACTGGGGGAGCAACTGGATAGGGCACAGGTGGAAGCCATTAGCACAATGTCAGAAAAAGGAGCAATGCTGTTGGTGGAAGATTTTACTCTGTGGATATATATTGGGGCCTCCCAGCAGCTGCTTCGGCTAGTAACAGGGACATCCTTGACTCCCTGCAGGAGGTGTTTCTCAGGCAGATAGTCAGGGAGTACACTCGTGATGGGGTAATACTGGACCTGCTCAAAAACAGGGACAGTACCACATACGTCAAGGTGGGAGACAAGTTCGGACCAGTGCTCACATTACATTGTGGTTCAACATAAGGACAACAATGGAAATAAACCACACAAGGATGAGGGTCCTGGACTTCAGGAGAGTAGATTTAAAAAAAATGGGTGACTGTCTCAGAGACAACCTACAATAATGGAAAATGATCTGGTTGGGGTTGAGGAACAGAGGGATAAGTTAAAGGAAGTTATAATGAAGGCATCAAACCTCTGAACAAAAGAAGGAAGCAAAAGCAGCAGGAGAGAAAAAAAGATATCGCTATTGTTTTCAAAGGACATAATTGAAAAGTTAAAGGCTAAAAGGGTAGCATTCAGGAGGTATAAAGAGAAACAGCAGAAAGAGGATAGCGAGGTGTATCACTAGAAGGAGAAGGAAGTTAGGCAAGTGGTGAGGAGCACAAAGGCACAAACTAATGAGAGAATAACCCAAGGGGTAACTAAAGGGGACAAGACATTTTTTTAGGTACGTAAGTAAAAAGAGGAAGACAAGGGAAGGGGACTGTGAGTTTAAAAATGGCAGGGGGGGGGTACTGTGCAGAATGGGCTTAGGAAAATCATATATCCTGAACAAGTACTTTTGTTCAGTTTTCACAGAAAAAGGGGAAGGGAATGGACCACATAAAAGCAGCAGGAGCACTGAGGGAAGGGAGTAGACATAAGTCCATTTACAGAGGAGAGAGTCCTGAAGGGATTCGAATATTTGAAAGTGGACAAAGCTATGGGGCTAGATGAGGGACACCCAAGGGTACTGATGGAGCTCAGGTAGGCACTGGCTGTACCTCTGACAGCCATCTTCAACGACAAAGGGATTGGAAGGTGACAGACATTGTATCACTTCATAAGGGGTGGGATAAGGAGAAACCAGGGAACTACAGGCCAGTTAGTCTAACCTCTATCATAAGAAAGCTGATTATGTCACTGATTGAAGAGGACCTCATAGACTACCTGTAGAGCAACAGTCTCCAGGATAGTAATCAGCGTGGTTTCATGGCAGGAAGATCTTTGTCAGACTAACCTGATAGTTTTCTTTGACTGGGTGACAAAGGAATCAGACAAAGGCCATGCTGTGGATCTGCTCTACTTTGACTTCAGCAAGGTTTTTGACGCAGTACCTTACAAACAATTGCTCAAGAAGATGGAAGAGCTGGGTAAAGCTAAACCCACAGTGAACTGGGTGGGTAACTGGCTAGAGGACAGGCAGCAGAAGGTGATGATCAATGGAGTTAAATCAGAACAGAGAGAGGTTATGAGTGGGCTTCCACGGGGATCGGTCTTGAGTCCAGTCCTCTTTAACATGTTCATTAGTGACATTGGAGAAGGAATCCAGGGGAGGTTGTGTCTTTTCGCAGATGACATAAAACTATGTGGGAGGTTGGATAGTGATGAGGGAATAAGGGAAATGCAGAGAGGTCTAAAAAGCTAGAGGGGTGGTCAAAGGTCTGGCAGTTAAAATTCAATGCTAAAAAGTGCAATGTAATGCACCTAGGGAAAAAGAACCCCAAGACAGAGTACTGGATGGGAGGAGAGAGACTTAGCATTACAGATGAGGAACAGGATTTGGGAATTATCATTAGCAACTCATTTAATCAATCGAGTCACTGCAACAAGGCCTATAGCAAGGCTAACAGGATGCCGGGATTTATTGGGAGGGGTATTGATAGCAGAAGAAAAGAGGTAATACTTCCCCTCTACAAATCTCTGGAGAGGCCTCACCTAGAGTGCTGCACCCAGTTCTGGAGTCCTCACCTCAGAAAGGATAAGGATAGGTTGGAGACAGTGCAGCTCAGAGTAACAAAAATGTTTCACAGCCAGCAGGGCAAATCCTATGAGGGGTGCCTCAAGGCACTAAATACGTACTCACTGGAGACCAGAAGGGAGAGGGAAGATATGATAGAAACTTCAAGTTCCTTAAAGGAATTAACAAAGTTAACTGAGGGGAACTATTTAGCCTGAGTCCCAATTCACGGTCACGTGGACACAAATGGAAATGAACAGGAGGTAGGTTCAGGAGGGAAGTGAGGAAGTACTACTTTATGGAAAGGGTGGTGAAACCTTGGAACAGTCTGTTGACAGAGGCGGTGGGTGAAAAAACAGTCAGGGGATTCAAGCAGGGCTGGGACATAATGAAGGGAATAGTGGTTACCAGGGGGCAGAAGGACTAGGAAGGAGAATAGAGAGATGAAAGGGATTGTTAGCACCCTGGATGAACAGTAGGTTCCATGGATTATAGGGAACTTGGGCAGATTGGATGGACCTCTGGTCTTTTTCTGCCATTATTGTCTGTTTCTATGTAACTTACTGGAAACAGGAGTGGTTCCGGAGAACAGGAGGTGGACAGATGTAGTCCTGATTCATAAAAGCGGTAGCAGGAAGGAGGCTGGCAACCATAAGCCAGTCAGTCTGACATCAGTAGTAGGGAAGTTAGTGGAGTTGTTGCTAAAGGAAAAGATTTTGAAGTATATTGAATCCAGAGGGTAAAAAACCTGAGGCAGCATGGATTCATGGGGGAAGGTCCTGTCAGACAAATCTGATAGATTTCTTTGACCATGTGACCAGGGAATTAGATCAAGGTGGGGTGGTGGACATTGCCTTAGAGCTGAGCAGAATCTGCAAATTCAGAATTCATGGAAATTTTGCAGATTTCATGGAACTTTTCAAAATTCTGACTTTGGCTTCTGAATGTGTCTGGTAAATTGTCACCCCGTTCCATGAACTTTTATGGCTGAATTGTGGAATAATACACATGAACCACAGCATAACAGGTCTGTGGAATTTCATTCTGCAGTTTAATACATCGGTCTGTAATATATGTAATCATTCTGAAGTTTATTGATCAGTTCTGCAGAATCTCTTTCCACAGTGTAAAACATTAATCTGTAATTCACACATTCATTCCACAGGTCAGTGACTGACTGAACTGCGGAATGAATGTATGAATTGTGGATTATTGTATTAAACTACGGAAAAAATTCTGCAGACAGTGATCTGTTCTGATGGAATTCCATTCTGCAGTTTAACACATTACTCAGCAGTTCATACACTCATTCTGCCGTTCTAAGTTGGAATTTCCACAAAAGTTGCCAAAGCACATTCTGAAATTTTGTGGAAATGAAATTCTGACTTTTGGGGTAATTCTACATGAGAAATTTAATTTTTGCACAGCACTACATGTCCTAGTTAGATTTTAGTAGTGCTTTAACACCATACCACACAACAGCCTCATAAGGAAAATGGGCAGATTAGGGGTGGGTCCAAACTGGTTAATTGATAGGCAACAAAGGGAGGTGATAAACAAAGTTCACTCTGGTGAAGGAAGGGTGACCAGCAGGGTGTCTCATGGCTCAGTACAGGAACCAGTCTTCTTTAATAGCTTTATATGTGACATTCCCGATGAAATGAAATGAAAGGGAAGGTATGCCTCTTTCAGGGTGCCTCAGGGCTTAGTACTGGGAGCAGACCTCTTTAACGTCTTTATAAATGACATTGCAGATGAACTGGAAGGGAAGTTATGCCTCTTTGCAGATTACACTAAATCTGCATTAGGGTAGATACTCCAGAGGGGAGTAGAAATGAATGTGCAAAGATGTGAGAAAACTCAAGGAGTGATCAGAGGGAAGGCAGCTGGATTTCAATGTCAGTGCAGCGGGATTGTCATGGAAGGAGGCTGGACTGGTCCCCACTAGGACCCCCTTCTCCCCTAAAGCCACTCCAACCAAGGAGCAGAATCTGAACATGTGACCCAAAAAGTCGCTCTGATCCAGAAGCTGAATTTAGGATTAAGCAGCGGACCGCTCCAATCCAGAAGCAAAGCAGCAGAAGGTAACTTGAAAAAAAGGGTGCCAGCTTTAAACTGCAGGAGCAGTTTAAAGCCATGAGCTGCTCAGCAGCCACAGTCAGTGCAGAGGGATTGTTGGGGAAGGAGGTTAGACTGGCCCCGACTGGGATCCCCTCCTCTCCTAAAGCCGCTCTGATCCAGGAGCAGAATTTGAACTTTTGACCCAAAAAGCTACTCCGATCCAGGAGCTGAATTTAGGAATTAAGCAGTGGACCAGTCCAATCCAGGAGCAGAGCAACAGAAGAGAATTTGATTGTCTGGAATAAAAAAGGCTGGACTGGTCCCCACTGGGACCCCCTCCTCCTCTAAAGCCACTCCAATCCAGGAGCAGAATTTGAACTTGCAACCTTAAAAGCCACTCCAATCCAGAAGCTGAATTTAAGAATTAAGCAGCAGACCGCTCTGATCCAAGAGCAGATTAGCAGAAGGGAACTTAAGAAAAAGGGTGCCAACTTTAAACTGCAGAAGCAGTTTAAAGCAGGGAGCTGCCCAGCAGCCACAGTCAGTGCAGAGGGATCATCGGGGAAGGAGGCTGGACTGGTCCCTACTGGGACCCCCTCCTCCTCTAAAGCCACTCTGATCAAGGGGCAGAATTTGGACTTGCGACCCAAAAAGCTGCTCCGATCCAGGAGCTGAATTTAGCAATTAAGCAGTGGACCGCGCCTATCCAGGAGCAAAGCAGTAGAAGGGAACTTGATTGTCTGAAATAAAAAAGGTTGGCCTGGTCCCCACTGGAACCCCCTCCTCCCCTAAAGCTGCTCTGATCCAGGATCAGAATTTGAACTTGCTACCCAAAAAGCCACTCCGATCCAGGAGCTGAATTTAGGAATTAAGCAGCGGACCGCTCCAATCCAGGAGAAGAGCAGCTGAAGGGAACTTGATTGTCTAGAATAAAAAATAATCCCACCCTCTGCCCCTTCCCCCACAATGTCTTGAATACCCTAAGAACCATCAGGGGGTTGGGCAGCACAGAAGAGAAGGAAGAGCTTTGAGCAAGGAGGGCAGGAACTGAGCAAAAAAAAAATACTGCTAATGACAATGGCCTTTTGTTTCTTAAAGGGTATGGATGGGTAGAGTGGATGTAACCTTTTCTGTATGTGACAAAAGTAGTGGCTAACAATAGCAAGAACCAGGAGCTTTTGTTTCTTAAATGGGTATTGGAGATGAAGTAGTTGCATTACAAGCAGGAGGGATTGGGAAAGGGCACCTGATTAATGATTGATAGTAATGTGATGAAACTGTGGTAATTAAGTGATAAGGGGCTCCTCTGTTACTAGATTAGGTACACTGTGGTGTAGGGGTTTCCCTCACAGAATTTAGGTGCAACTGTATAGAAACTAGAAGTATACAAATGTAGCATGCTAGTGAAGGTTACATTAGGGGAAGAATAGGGCATCGAAGGAGGGGTTGGGGGCACAGAAAAGGGGAATGGTGCAGGGGACAGCAGGACTGTGGACATACATGGATAGGAAGGACAGTGGGTTGCAATGGATGTGGGGTGGCAGTTTGGATGGACACATGATGGCTCTTAGGAGGGTGTCCAATTTGTCACAGGCTGTGGAGACTGGAGACGGACGTGCAGTGGCTGGGAAGGGAGATAGTGAGGATTGGGTGAGGGAGTGAGGTAGCCAGAACAGGATTGCCACCTGCAAGGGGAACCAGAAGTACAGAACCAGGTGAAAGGAAGAGGATAGGGAACAGGCTAAAAAATTACCAAGGAGTCAGCAGCAAATGGGAGTTTCAGAACAGTGTGACGGGAGCAGAGAATGGCAGAATATCGGGGTCAGGCCATAGGTTCGCTGTGCTGGCTTCAATGATGGATGATGAGGGGGGAACTCTCTGGAAGGGGTCAGGAGGGAGAGGGGTAGTGACAGCCTGGGGGGCAACAATCAGACAAAGGAAGGGGGCAGGGATATAGTGACTAAGGGAAGGAGGGAGAGTGGTAAAAGGGAGGGCATGGGGGAAAAGCAGATGAGGGAGAAGGGAAGAAAGGGCCAAGTGAGGAAGGGAAGGAAGGTGGTGATGCTGGGAAAGCACTGGGGGGAGGGGTGGGCAAGTCAGATAAAGGAGGCAGCAGGGGAGGGGCATGATTAGGGTAGTGGTGGAGGACATAGCAAAGGGGACAGAGCAAGTTGCAAATATGCAAGGTAGGGTGGATTGTCGGAGAGGGTGCATGGAGAATAGGAAAGTGCGGGAGCATAAAAGTGAAGAGATGGGTGGAGTCTTAGTGCTAGGAGACTCAATACTAAAAGGAGTCATATGGGGAAGTAAAGGGGAGCGGCATCATTACATATGGGTGGAATCAGTACCTGGATTGACAGTAGACAGGGCTGGACAGTCTATTCTTAAGTACGCAAGGAGAGGAAGGGAGAAGCTACTTGCCATGGTGCACTTGGGTACGAATGACTTGGGGGGTAATATGGTCAAGCTGGTAAGGGAGAGGTTCGAGGAGCTGGGGAAATTGTGTGAGGAAGCAGGGAGATCAGTGGCTTTCTCGAAAGTACTCCCAGTACCCAGAGCAAGTATGGCGAGGAAAAAGAGAATAGAGGAGTATAACACTTGGCTGGGAGCATGGTGTCAAACCAAAGAGTACGGGCTACTGGGATGCTAGGGTAAGACTTGAGAAAATAGCGATTGTTCGCAGAGGACAGGTTACACTTGAATAAGGATGGACATGGGATATTAAAACAGAGGCTGGGGAAATATATAGCAACAAAGGTGGATTTAAACTAGGTGTGGGGTGAGTGGGGCAGCTGCATGCAGGGTCTCAGAGAGGGAGCTGAATGAGCTTACCCCATACAAACAGGGATGAAGCTAGGGAGGGGTCACAAGAGGTAGTTAAGAATGGTGGGAGAAAGGGGAAGGAGAGGAAGGGAACAATTTGGAGGGTGGTCTTCCTGAATGCAAGGAGTCAGGAGAACACATCCGCTGAGCTACTGGCTCTCTTGGCAGTGGGGGTGGTGAACATGGTGGCCATCACCAAAACATGGGCAACCCAAAACCAAGACTGGGACCTAATGATCCCAGGGCATAGGATATACAGAAAGGATAGGAAAAAAGGGAAAGAGGGAGAGGTGACAATTTACATAAGGGAGGGTATTAGGTGTGCAAGGGAAGAGGGGGAGGAGGGTAGAACAGGAGCATTATGGATGCAATTCTAAGATTCAAAAAAGAGGACACATAGGATGGGAGTGGTGTACAGGCCACTGGCTCTGGCGGAGGACCTGGGCAGAGAACTAACACAGCATATTAGAAGGGTCTGCGGGAAGGGTAACACCATGATCGTTGGGGACTTTAATCTGCCAGGACTGGATTGGAGCACCCCAGCCACCTTGAGTGCAAGGTCCTCCTGTACACCTTCCAGGACAGCTTCCTAACTCAGATGGTTAACGAGCCAAGAAGGCTGGAAAAAACTCTGGATCTTGTACTGTCTAAAGGTGATGCTGTAAGAGAGCTGGGGGTGGAGGACCCACTGGCAAGGAGTGAACACCACTCAGTGTGGTTCACACTCAGCATGGGCAAGGAAGCTGTAGGAACAGGAACCAGGGTGGTAGACTTCAGACAGACTGACTTTGGAAGGATGGGATGAATTTTAGAGGGTCATCTGGCAAGAATTCATCCACACTTCGATGCAAGCCAAAAATAGGAAACAATCAAATTGGGGATTGTGGAGGCCACTAGGTCCTGTATCAAAACATAAAGCAAAAAGAGTTCGGCCACAAAACCAAGCTGTTTGAGTAGAGAGGTCTTGGAAATGGCTAGGCCAAAAAAGGCAGCATTCAGGAGCTTTAGGAAATCCAGGAGGGGGGAGGACAGGGAAGACTACTTGAAGAAGTCCAAAGAGGTAACCAGAGTGGTCAGGGCAGCCAATGCTTCCAGAGAGCTGAGGCTGAAAGAGCTAGTGGAGGTCCGAGCAGGGCTGCTGGCAGACCTGTTCAATACCTCTCTGGACACAGGAAGCATATCACAAGACTGGAGGATGTCTCACATGGTGCCCCTCCACAGAAGTGGCCTAAAGGATGAACTGGGCAATTATAGACTAGTAAGCCTTACATCCATTTTGGGGAAACTAATGGAAACAATCCTGAAAGAGAGGCTGGTGACTTTTCTGGAAGTAAATGGACTCCAAGATGGACAGCAGCATGGGGCTGTCTCAGGAAGATCCTGCCAGACCAACCTGGTTGATTGTTATGACTGCGTAATGAGGGAACTAGTCAAGGACCATGCAGTGGATGCCCTGTATTTGGACTTCAGCAAGGCTTTTGATTTGATGCCTCATGGGAGGTTGGGGGGAAAGTTGAAATACGTGGGGGCAGGGTCAAAGATGGTGAACTGGATCAAGAACTGGCTGCAGGGGAGACAGCAGAGGGTGGTGGTGGGGCGGAACTGTCATCTCTTAGAGCTGTAATGAGCGGGGTACCACAGGGTTTGGTACTGTGCCTGGTGCTGTTTAGGATACTCATAGCTGACATCTCACATGGCATCAGGAATAAGATCAGTCTGTTCACTGATGATACCAAGATGGGGTGGTGGTGAATGACATAGTAGGGTGGCAGGTGCTGCAGGACAACCTGACTAAACTGGAGGAGTGGTCGGAAACGTGGCAGTTAGGGTTCAGTGCTATAAAGTGCAAAGTACTGCACTTCAGAGCAAGGAAGCCAGGGAAGAGCTACCATTTTGGAGGGACTCAGTTAGGAACCATCGAGGAGGAAAAGGATCAGGGGTGGTTATAATGGGGCAAATGAACAACTCAGCACAGTGCAGGAAGGTGGCAGCTAAAGCCAATAGGATGCTGGGATGTATTGTGAGAGGAATCTCGCCCAGGAGAAGAGAGGTGATCCTGCCTGTGTACAGATCACTAGTGAGGTCACACCTGGAGTACTGTGTGCAGTACTGGTGCCCACACTTGAAGATGGATGTTAGATTACTGGAAGGGGTACAGTGCAGAGCAACAAAGATGATCCAGAGATTGGAGTGCAAACCCTATGAGGAAAGGCTGAGTGAGTTAAATATGTACTCCCTGGAAGAGAGGAGGGATCGGGGGATATGATTGAGACCTTTAAATACATAAAGGGGGTAAACAAGACAGGTACAGAGGGAGGCTGACCCTGTGGCACTGAGGGTTGAGGCGCTGGACACCACACTTCAAGCTATGCTGGCGACCCTAGTTCGGGAATGAGCCCAGGCCATCAGGGGTCAGCTAGGGAGGGTGTGGATTGAGCATCTCTAGACTGCTCTCCTCTCCTTGGGGTGGGTTCTGGGCTTCACCATGCTGCAGTGGCCCCCTATGGAGATCGGGGGCACTACAGTTGTGGTGCATCCAGAGGGAGGAGTACAGCGGGCATCGGCACGTTGTGCATAGACATCATTGCACGTTCGTACTCCTAAGGGGAGAAAAATATGGTGGAAAATGGCTGTTGGTCATGTCGACTTGATGGCTGTACCTCTGCACTCCCACTGACCTGAGTGGAATTGCATCTGGGTATTAGATCCAGACCCAGTGGCCCGGGATTGAGGATCCCCGCAGTGGGCTCTGCATGCTAGCCCTGTACATGTGAGACGCCGGGGACCATGTGGGGTGCAGGGGACGGTAGTCAGACAATTGCAGATTGAGCTGTGGGGATCAACAATGTTGATATGAAAAAACAGACAGGTATAGAGAGGGTATTTAAGCTGAGGAGGGGGAGGGACACGAGAGGGCATGGTCTCTGATTGAAGGGGGGAAGATATAGGAGAGAAATGAAGAGACACTTTTTTATGGAGAGGGTTGCATCTAAGTGAAGCATTCTGGCCGAGGAGATGGTATCCTACAAGACAGTGGGCAGTTTTAAAAGGGGATGGGATAGGGTGAGAGGGGATCTGTACTACTGCCTGACACAAATCTTCCCGACATCTGATTTCCCATCACCAACTTCCCGACTGTACCAGAATCCTGATGTGGTGTATAGCACCCGAGTGAATAAGACTGTGAAGCTGCTGCACAAGACTAAAGCTCTTTTCATGCCTGCTAACCGCTGCACATGCCAGTAAAAAAGGAAAAACCCTTAAACCTATGCCAGTAAACAGTAAACATTGCAGCAGTGTATAGTGAGGGAGAAAAACAGTTTCAGTGACAGTGCTAAAATATTATATTTAGCATATTAATATGCTAAAGTATTAATATGTTCTGTAAGTCAGGCTTACCTGTACCACAGCCAGTCCTGTAGTCGTGTGTAATTCAAACAGTATTCAAACTTTATTAAATGTCTTCCTTAAAATCCCCAAACAAAGTAATAGAGTTAAAAATGAGTTAAATTGGGCACTGTCACCTCACAAGCTAAGGTTGTGAGCAATTCCTTGAATGTATTCCGTAGCGGATTGTGTTGTTCTGTCCTTGATGATACTCAACATTTTCTCTTCCCTCTTTGTATATCTTTTTTTCAGAGGCGATTTAGGAAGGCCATGATTTATTTGCTCAATTAAGCTATCTGTGTTTTTTTGCTCCCTGTGAAGCTCAGTCACAAACCTATAGATACCAATGTGGGAACTACCAATAAGTGCCCCCAGTCTCCGATGCCACACTTCAACATTATTTTGGGTTCTGGGATATCCATGCTCCATTTGTTCATGCACTGACCAGAACTCGGGTGGGAAAAGTGGAGGGTCTCTGAAAATGGTGTTGTTTGGCATTCTCCTCCTTATCCTGCCAAGCACACAATTTCCCTCTAACCACTCCATTATTGAAGCACAGGACTGTGGCATTTCTTGCTTAAGCTCAGCAAGTGCTGGCACAATTTCATTTGGCGGCAAGGATGATAGAGCAGCTATATGGCTCAGCTTTAAGCTAAACTCAGGATCGTCATCAAATTTTGTGGCAAGGCCAACACTCTGTGTTTTCCTCCATACTATCTGTCCTAGGTGAAAGATGTTGTGCAAAATAGGAATATTTCGCCAAGTGAAATATTTCGCATAATTAACGCATTAAGCAAAATATTTTGCTTGGCAAAATGTGAAATTTCACTCCCAATTTCACCACTGCTGGAGGAATTAAGCCTCTCACGGGCAAATTTTCACCTCCCACGGGCAAAATTTCGCCATCTATGCTGGACTGGTGGACTGCCAAAATCACGGGTGAAATTTCGCCGCAGTTACGCGAAACATTTTGTGCAGCGAAATTGGCAATTTCGCTGGTGAAATTTAATTTTGCTGCATCCCTACTCAGAGGTACTGTAATCCAAGAATGAACAAAATAAATAAAGAGGCAGCCCTTACTTTGGCAATTAGGAAATTCCACTTTAGAGGCGTTTATAGCAGCCTGTTCAAAATCAGTTAGAATTAGTTGTAGTGGGGGTGCATTTTGCCTTCATGCTCTTTCAACTATCTTTTACTGTGTTTGCTTGCACGGCATGCTTTGCCTGTCCTCCTCAGATAGCTGTGATATCTGTGACTGAATATGTTGTGCTGGTGTTTCATTATGTGCCAAGCGCATGATTTCAAAGAGGCCATGGCTACAGCGATAGGAGCATCAGTAGCTTCAGGAGAATGGCTTTGCTCACTGTTTTTTCTTAAGTGATGCTGCCCCCCCCCCACCACTAGCACTGTTGATGCATGGCCAAGACACTGTAAAGTCTTTTGACTCTGGCAGCACCAATACTATAAGTCCCCATGACTGCGCTCCTTAACATGCAGATATTCCCCAGAAGAAATCTTTTCATGTCCTCTCTGGGAAGGCACTACCTGGCAAATAACTGCTTCAGTCATGATACAGCCACAAAGCACTAAGCACAAAGCCACTAAGACAAGTAGCACACACAGTATCCTTCTCAGATGTGCTGCCTGTCAATGGCATGGGTGAGGCGAGGGTACTTTGCACCATGCAGTTTAATGAATGGTTGAAAAAATGGTGTGACGCAAAGGGGTTTGCCTTCATTGGGGACTGGGGTTCCACCTGGAGGGACACCAGCCTATACTGGCAGGATGGTCTGCATCTGTCCAGGAAGAGAACAAGTCTTTTGAGCTATCAGTTTAAATGCTTCATTGGCAAGCTTTTAAACTAGTCAAGGGGAGGCACTGATAAGCAGCAGGAAAATCCCAGCCTCCCTACAAAACAGGGTACTAAATGAGAAAAAGACCAGGTAGAAAGGTCAGTGGGGATGCTGCAACAGAAGGTAAAGCCATCAAAAATGGAGAGCAATGAGTACCAATGCCCGTAGTCTGGGTAACAAGCTTCCTGAATTAGTGGCCTTGATGGAGGAGGAACATCTGGATATCGTGGCAGTCAGAAACATGGTACACACAAAACCATGACTGGGACGTAAACATACCAGGATACACTATCTACAGGAGGGACAGGGATGGTAAAAGAGGAGGAGTAGCTCTTTACATAAGGGAAGGAATCAAAGCAACAGAACAAAAGGGTAAACAGGGAGGAGAAGAAGCACTGTGGGTAAATTTGGAGACAGGCAATGGCACCACAATCCGCACAGGGGTTGTATACAGACCCCCTTCTCAGGGGGAGGAAATGGACAAGGAAATGATAGAAGGTATAGATAGAATGGCAGAAAAAGGGGAGCTATTGCTGATGGGTGATCTGAATATGCCAGATGTTAACTGGAGTGCAGTTGCAGCAGCCACTTCGAGAGTGGGGTTATTCTAGATGCCCTACAGGGGGCATGCCTTAGGCAACTAGTATTGGAGCCCACTCGAGAGGGAGCAATCTTAGACCTGGTTCTCTCAAATGGAGATGGAGAGAGGATCACAGATGTAGAAGTGGGTAGCCATCTGGGAACTAGCGATCATCAAACAGTATGGTTCACAATAAACACAGCAATAGAGTCAAGCCATACAAAGGCAAAAGTACTGGACTTTAGGAGGGTTGACTTTGCCAAAATGCGTGAGTACCTAAGGAATGCACTAGCAAATGTGAAAGAAGGAGGGGTGGAAGAACAATGGGGAATAATAAAAACTGCCATCACAGAGGTAACACGCCTTTATGTGAAGCAAATAAACAAAATAAAACGATGTAAGAAACCACTATGGTTCTCAAAGAAAGTGGCAGTGAAAGTTCAAGAGAAAAAGAAAGCATTCAGGAAGTACAAGGAATCACAGAAGGAGCAGGACAGAGAACAGTATCAGTTAAAGCAAAAGGAAGCTGGGAAGGCAGTCAGAACAGCAAAGGCCCAAACCGAGGAATAGATAGCCAACTCAGTAAAGAAGGGGGATAAAACCTTTTATAGGTACATCAGGGAGTGAAGGAAGACCAAGGGAGGGATAGTGAGGCTTAATAAAGGGAAGGGAGGGTGGACAGAGGGTGACTGTGAAAAGGCAGAGATACTAAACAAATATTTTTGCTCAGTATTTACAAATGAAGAGGGGGAGGTACCTAAAACAAACAGTAGAAGCACTCTGGATACAGAAGTTGATACCAGCCCATTTACAGAAGAAAGGGTTATGAAAGAACTCTTAAAACTGAAGGTGGACAAAGCAATGGGGCCTGATGGGATTCATCCCAGAATTCTAAAAGAACTAAGGGTAGAACTAGTGACACCACTGACTACCCTCTTTAACAAATCATGGGAGGATAGGGTGGTATCCAAGGACTGGAGGAGGGCAGATGTGATTCCCCTTCACAAAAGTGGGAGCAAGGCAGAAGCTGGAAACTACAGACCTGTTAATTTAACCTCAGTGATATGGAAAATGATGGAATCACTTCTGAAGGAAAGAATTGTCGAGTATCTAGAGGCCAGAGGGGCACAGGACCCATGGCAGCATGGATTTACAGCGGGAAGGTCATGCCAGACGAATCTGATAGATTTCTTTGACTGGGTGACCAAAGTAGTAGATCAGGGAGGGGCTGTGGACATGGCCTACCTAGACTTTAGCAAGGCATTTGACACAGTCCCACACAAAAGATCAACATACAAGTTAGCCAGCCTGGGAGTGGGTCCCAAGATGACAGCCTGAGTAAAGAATTGGCTGGAGAATAGGACACGGAGAATAATAGTAAATGGAGTCCACTCTGAAGAAAGGGGGGTTACTAGTGGGGTACCGCAGAGTTCAGTATTAGACTGGTCTCTTCAATGTCTTTATAAGCTTACATTGCAGAGGGACTGGAAGGAAAAGTATGTCTCTTTGCAGATGACACAAAGATCTGCAACAGAGTTGATGCACAAGGTGGGGTGGAAAGGATGAGAAGGGACTTGGCAAGGATAGAGGAATGGTCAAATGTATGGCAGCTTAGATTCAGTGCTAAGAAGTGCAAGGTAATGCACCTGGGAAACAAAACCCAGGGAAGAGTGCACAATGGGGGTGAGATACTAACAACAACAAAATGGAAGGGAC
This sequence comes from Neoceratodus forsteri, assembly GCA_016271365.2. NCBI lineage: Eukaryota > Metazoa > Chordata > Ceratodontiformes > Ceratodontidae > Neoceratodus > Neoceratodus forsteri. The sequence continues at coordinate 1,589,472,009 of CM057449.1, read as the reverse complement.
CTGGGGGTAGTCATATCAGATGACCTAAAGGTGGGCAAGCAATGTGAGAGGGCAGCAAGGAGGGCTGGGGGGATACTGGGATGCACAGGGAGAGGCATCACCAGTAGAAAACAGGTAGTTGTTATCCCTCTGTACAGACAGCTGGTGAGACCCCATCTGGAGTACTGCATGCAGTTCTGGAGACCCAATCTCCACAAAGACATAGACAGGATGGAAGCTGTCCAGAGGAGGGCAACTAAAATGGTGCAGGGTCTGCACCGGAAGACATATGAAGACAGACTTAAGCGCTTATGTATAGCCTCGAGAAAGGAGGGGGGGACATGATAGAAACTTTCAAGTACCTCAAGGGAATCAACAAAGTCCAAGAGGGTAGCATCTTTCAAAAAAAGAGGTGTGCAAGAACAAGGGGGCACAATTTGAAGATAGAGGGGGCGGCTCAGAGGTGATTTAAGGAAGTATTTTTTCACAGAGAGGGTTGTGGATGTATGGAACGGCCTTCCGGAGGAGGTTGTGGAGTCAAAAACAGTGGTGGAATTCAAGCATGCATGGGACAGTCATAAGGCAATTCTAGGGGTTGGGGGTAGGAAGAAGTAGGCTGCTGGTTAACTAGGATCTGAAGCTTATCCTGTAGGTAGGGAAATGGGCAGACTGAGTGGGCCAAGAGGTCCTTATCTGCCATCAAATTCTGTGTTTCTATGTTAAGCAGAGCATTGGACTGGCAAATCATTGTAAAGGTCTATGCTGACAGATTTAATAGAAATCCTTAATTGATGCTAATTACAATTAGTGCTGTGTGATGCCTCAGTATCTCCCTGTTTGCATTTACAGTGTGCTCAGCAAATCACCGTAAAGGTCAATCCTGAAGAATCAGAATGAAACATCTGTACCTTAATTAAACACAATTACAGCAAGTACTGTGTTCTGTGTGCTGTGTGCTACCTCATAACCTCCCTGCTGTTTGGGTATGAGTTTACTGCGTGAGTCATAAACACTGTAAAAAGGCACTAAATTGGTCTCTCAAAATGAGCATGATTTAATGGCCACATCAGTTGTGATGTAACTTTTTTTCTTTTGTGGATTAAGTACAGGACTGGCAATGGTACAGGTAAGCCTGCCTTCCACGTTACATCTATATTTTGTTCCAGTTTCCCTCACTACTTGCTGTTTGCCTCCCTACCTCGCTCAATGCACACAGCCAGAGCTGTTTTCACTCACAGTTATTGTCAGAGGCTTTTTGTCAGGCAGACGTTATAGTCGGTTGGATTGATCCATCAGGAAAAGCGTTCTCAGGAAAAATGTCAGGCAATTCGCTGTCAGGCAAACACACGCCGGAAGGATGCACCTAACCCAGTGAGAGGAGGGTAATTGTGAGGGGAGGGGAGGGTGGTCACTGCAATGTAAGGGATGCTAGCTGCACATTTGAGCAGACTTGATAGATCATGTGGCCTGTTTCTGCTGGCAGATTTGTATGTTTGTATGTAAAAGTTAAAAATCATGCAGCTAGAGCACAGAAACCCAGAGGCAGAGTACAAAATGGAGGAAGAGTTATTGACAGTCACCATACAGAAAGGGGCCTGGGGATAATCCTATCTATTGACCTTAAGGTGGTGAGAGAGTGTAACAAGACAGTGGGTAGGGCCAGTGGGATGCTGGGGTGCATAGGGAGGGGTATCACCAACAGAAAGAAGGAGGTGGTTTTGCCACTGTATAGATCGCTGGTGAGACCTCCCCTTGAGTACTCTGTCCATTTCTGAAGATCACATCTCAGTAAGGACTTAGGATAGAGGCTGTCTAGAGGAGGGCAACTAAAATGGTGCAAGGGCTGTATCAGAAGCCCTATGATGATAGATTATAGGATCTGACTATGTACACCCTGGAAGAGAGATGTGGGGGGAGGACATGATAGAGACCTATAAATACCTCACAGGGCTAAATAAGGCACACTTGAGGAATATTCTTTCAGAGGAAAAGATGCACAAAACCCAAGGGACATGCAATGAAGTCGGAAGAGGGAACATTTAAGAGAGATGTGAGGAAGGAGTGAAGAGAAGAAGTGGAGGTGATGGGGGCAAAAACAGTGGTGGACTTCAAGCATGCAAAGGATAGATACAAGGAAATCTTAGTTGGAAATCAATGTGGGAGTGTCAATCAAGTAGGGTCTGTGGTGGCAGGGTAGGATAGGCAAGGAACAATGGACAGACTGGGTGGGCCAATTGGTCCTTATCTGACATCAAATTCTATGTTTCTATGTACTTTCCATGCTTTTTAAAAACAAAAATAACAAAATAACAAACAAAGTCTATGGAGGAATTACACCACAGTAGAAGATTTTCTGTCACAGGCCTCTGATTTGGAAACTAAGTTTCTAGAAAGAGGCTTTGAGAAGGAATTACTGGTGATGCCAAGCTTAGAGCATTACAGTTAAATAGAGGGGACTTACGACACAAAAGGGAGGAGCCAGCTAATGCCGTAGACAGTGGTTTTGGGCCTGTACCTTTGTTACAGAATTCAGTAATGTACTGTAGCAGGCAGAAGAGGAAACACTGGCTACCATAATTGGCCTATCCTAATAAGTGACAGTGAGGTTGGGGTGCAGTAGGGAGCAAATCTGATGGTGTTCTTCAAGAGGGTCACAGATTTGAAGGATAGACTTGTCCATAGTCACCTACCCCAAATTCCTCATGTACCTGAGGGAAATTGGTTACCACCCAGACCGAAGGGTTTTTACAAATGCATGAGATGCAATATATGCAAACATGCACAACCAGGTGGCCGGTTTGTACACCCTAAGGAGAATACCATAAGTGTTGAAGTCAAACAGTGTACCACTTGTGATGCACCTTTTTCAGTCTATGTTTTATGGTGCCCCTGCAATCAGATATATGTGGGCAGAAATGTGTGACCATTAAAACAAGGAATCCAGGAGCATGTAAGGTCCATCTTAAATAATAAGCTTGATACTCTGGTTGGAGTTCACTTTACAGAGAAATACAGTTCAAATCCGAATCTTACCAAATTCATGGGCATGGAACATGTGGAGAGCCGTAGCAAGGGAAGTGATAGGACTAACAGTCTGCTAAGGAAAGAAAGTTTTGGGATTTTTACATTGAAGAACATCAAACCTCAGGGACTTAATGATCAAAGGGGTTTGAAACCTTTTTGTATTGCTATTAGCTGAGTTAATGTACATTAGTTGCAACTTCCTGGGTCACATTTTTGTTCTAACATTGCCTTTTTTCTCACTTATGGGTGATGCTTCTTGTTTTTTCTCTTTGACTCTCTGAAATGGGCATACAGCAGATCAGTGGTGTCAGTCATATACGCCCCCTTGGAAGGCTACATGCTGAGGCGCTAGGCACTTCTGCTGTTTGGTGAAATGCTGGAGTGGTGGGTGAAATTTTTACAAAACAAATTGTAGTAGTGATATCAGTACATCATCAGCAGGACAGTTTCCAGAGTGTGTATTTCAGTTCTTGGAGCACTGCTTTTGTGCACTCTTATTTTGTTATAATTCCCTAACTAGCTCCATAAACACTGGCAAATGGCATTGGAAAAAAGGAGCTTGCTTAGATCACTGTTGCCTTCCTCACTTCTATCTGATAAATGTTGATTCATTAAGAATTAAATGACAAAGTGGGCAACTGAAAATTCTAAGGGAGTGCAAAATAGCTGCAGCTCCTTAATGAATTGTGTCAATGAATTTGGATTTAAGATAATTGCTTTTTACTGTTGGATATATTTTGTTCATATCTGGGTTAATTAAAAAATGCTTAATATTCATGATGTATACTATTTAAGGTGACATGGAGCCCCTGCAGCCACGACCCCTGATGAAGAGTGGGATACTAGAAGCACTGGGGCAGTAGTGGCTAGCAGCTTGTTCTGCACCCACACTTTTGTATGTGTATTTTGCTCAAATGAAGTGTTTGGATTATATTTTTCTAAAGTGGTGGTGAGTTTTCATGAGTGTGATTACATTTTTTCTTTTCAGTTTGTGCTGCCAGGTTGGCTGCCTGTTTTTACCACACCAGCCCTGCACCTGAATTCGGAGTCAATCCCTTTTGGACCGGATTATCCTGAAACCATACTGAACCTGATCAGAAAAAAAAACAAATATTTATAACTTGGAAAGCTGGCCTAGTGGCATAAAGGAGTGAGGCATTGTCTGTGCCTTACCTTTTCCAGATCAGGTCACCGGGATCACCAAGGGGGAGGGCTGGTAGAGGACTAAGCAGCCACCTGGCAGTTCTCCTTTCCTGGTCTGGGATGGACTTCCCTCCTGGCTCTCAGCTGCCACCAGAGGGAGGCCAGGTGGCAGAGTTAGTTGTCTGGGGAGCTAGTAGAATGTCAGATGGGTGGAAGTAGTGATGGTTCTGTAGAGTGTGGGCCTCCATGCACATATACCCTCTATGTTGCCATAGTTCATTGAGTGCCAGAAAGTGGAAATATGAACCAGAGGGCTGGCTGGTGTACCACGCATCTCTCCAGATCCACATCACCACCTGAACACCTCACATATTCTTTTTTTTTTTAACTCTATTTCTAGCTCTGCTTGAACCCCCAAGAACTCTCTCAGGCATCCACTTTCCTCCAGCTCTACCTCCAGGCCTGAAACTCACCAGCTTCTTGGCACCAGCCCGGATATCCTCTCTGCTCTGAGCCCTCCTGAGGTGGGGCCGCCCTATCCTCCCGGGGCGATCTATCTACAAATTAGGGCCAGGCTGGGCTCAGCTCAGGAGCTAGATGAGTTCAGCCAATGGAGTGTGGCTGTAGGGTGGTGCCTTTGCCTATCTCCGGGAGTGGGGGGTTTTACTGTTTTGTTATGCCCTCCCCCTCCCTCCCCCAATGGGGCCCCGATGTGCAATGATGCCAGGGAATGTCTTGCCATGGCTCTGCAACCCTCTTCTTGAGCCCTGTAGCATTGCAGTACCTCTGGTCTTCACCAGAGGTCCCTGCAGTGCCAGGCATCATCCCTGGACCCCCCAAGGAAGGAGAGCAGTCCTCAAGATGCTCAATCCTTCCCCTTCCCTGCTGACCACCAGCGATCCAGGCTTGTTCCCGAACCCAGGTCGCCAGCGTGGCGCGAGGTGTGGCGTCCAGCACCTCAACCCTCTGCGCCACCGGGCTGGCACCTCAGATATTCTTAATATGCGTACTGTGGGGAGAACAGCCCTCCTCCTCCTCCTCTGGACCCACCACAGAGGACAATCCGTGGAGGACGCTGTGAGGAGATTAGTTCAGTGGGAGGTGGGATTTTAAGTGATCAGCTGAACTGGAAGGTAAAAAGCTTTATTGAGAAAAATCTTTATAACTGGAACCAATTAATAGTTTTTTTCAAGAAACCTTCAAATGGAACTACATAGCACAGGCCCCTTCTACCCTGAATGCTTTTGAAAATAATTCCATACCATTTAGGCTTTAGGTAAGAGCAAAAAAAAAAAAACACAAGTTATAAGGATTAAATTTTTTTTCCATGCATGCTCAGTAGGGTTTTTTGATAACTCTCTGATACAACATGAAGACTTTAGTGAGGCAAGATTGTTTTGCTTTCACACCACTTAGTTCTCATAACATGAAAAACACTTTTGGGGGTCACAACAGTTGCAATCTTTTTTTTAAACTAAAAAAACATGGGAAATTATTATATATGAAAAACAGATGCCAGAACCTAACTACAGTAAATAGGACCAATTTAGGTAGATTCTGGTGTTTGTGTTTTTAAAGTAGCAGTGCAATGAAAATTGTTTTTCCAAAAAAGCTAAGATAGGTTCAGGCATATTTAATAAAGATATTAGCATACCTGTCAAATGTACTTGTCCAGGTACCTTCTATGCTGCATACAATGTGTCTTTTTTTTATTTTCTCGACCCTAACCCTTGTCAAGTCTGCAATGCTATTTCTAATCCAAATGTGGCAGACACCTTTTTTCTTCAGAAAATAATACATTAAAATATTTATAAAATATTCTAGTGGAACTAGAACATTTTACTACCAAATGAAAATGGAAGATGCTTGGAAACTATTAGAGTAAAAAAAAGATGGGGTCCAATTTTTGCCCAATTTTGTTGCACTGTTGCTTTAAATTAGGGCTAGAAATATGTTTTCTGGGCACCCCAAGATCCTAGGTGCATAGTTTAGCAAGAGGAGCCATTCTCTGTGCTATGACATGAAAATTCCCTGCCAAGAACTAGGCAGTGTGACGGGAATTTTCAGCATGCTTCAAAAGCAGTGAAATGTATACTTTTGACTATCACTTGACTGCAAGCTTCAGATTGTTTGGCACCTTTATATATTAGCTGATGCCTTGTGATTTTGTATAATTCCTTATTTTGCTCAATTTCAAACTATGAAGTCCATTTCTTCACTGAAATGCATCACCGTTTTTTAATACTTGTCTTTAGTAGTGGGAGAATAGAGATCATGTATTCTGCAGAAGAATATTGCAAAGTAAAATGCATGGTACCCATACCAGTTAACATTATAAAATTATACAGTAAGTGGACAGGGCAGCCAACCCCTGGTACCACTTCATCACCCCTCTCCCATCCAGATTGATTGCTTCCCCCAAATACATTGATGGTGACACCACATTGCCTACTCCCAGTACCAACAAGTAACTCATGCCAACACTGGAGTGACTAATCCCCAGTGCTGGGTACCATCCCTGTCCCTCATTGTTATTTTTTTAATGTAAATCTGTAGAGAAGAAAATAGTCCCTCATTGTGTTTTACAACCTAGAAAGAAGAAAACATTCCCTTGCTGATCTGAGCCTCCCCATGCCCCATGTCCCCTCCACACCCTGACCCCCCAATCAGCACTTACTGCCTTCACACCCACACACCCTTACTCACCTAAACATGGTCCCAAGATGTAGATCCATTCTCTGATCAGAATGACATCCTGCTGGAACTGTGACAGCAATATGAGAAAATAAGGTAAGTCCACTTAATGTATTTCAAAGCATTGTGAACCTGTACTCATAACTTTGTCATTTGTAAATATTTTTCCACCAAATTTTCAGCATTCCCTTTTTGGTACCCAACCTCATGAACAGTATAGGTACAATTTTTCAAATGTGGCTCAAAGGGTGATTTTGGATTTATTCCAGGGTTTGAAAACTTTCACCTATCGGGTTTATGAAGTAGGGTCATAAGAAGACAATGTTGTAAAGTTGGTAGGAAAATATGATTAAATGATTTAGGGGATTGCACTTCTACAGACAGAAGCAGTGTTGTGATTTGTTTGGTTATCATGGATTTCATGGGCCTGAGCTTCTGAAGTCAGAGGTCAGTGTGTATGTCTTAAACATGCAGCAGCAGAAGCACAGGCCCTTCAGGGGCCATAACTTCAGCAGCTAAAACAGTGTGTATTTCTTACAGTGTGCATAAGTACCTGTGGCTGCTGAAGAGCTGGCCATATAGGGACCTGTGCTTCTGCAAGCAAAATAACTCTTCTAATTTGGATAATTTGGATTTGCATATGTAGCTGCAGTGGCCTATGGTTCTGCACACAGCAGTGTTGTGATTTGAGTACAGTATTGTAGATTTCTATCTGCAGCCTGAACTGAGTGTGCGTGTCTTGTAGTATGTGTACCACAGATACAAATCCACACAAGTAGCACATCAGTACTATTGCATCTGTGTCATCTGGAAACAGTTGAATGTTACCTAATGATGGCTGTCTGTGGTTACTCATGTGGTCTTGTCTTTTTGCTGCTCGGAGGGCTGGGAAGAATGGAAACCCTAACACCACATTTCCCTACTTTTGTTGTATTAAGTTGGAACAGTTGCACTGGTACATTAATGCAGATTTTTGTAATATATATATATATATATATATATGAATATTCTTTGCAAAAAAAAAAACATTAATGCAAACAGGATTGAAGAATGCAAAGCACACAAAGTAGGGAAATAAAATAAAAAAAGGGTTTTGGGTCACCAGAGTTTTGGCAAGTCAGTGATGGGGTCTCCTCAGGGGTTTTCAACCCTAATGCCCACCTCCTCCTTCCACCAGTCCATAGCCTCCTGTCTGAAGCAGAAGGTACAGATGCAAGCCAGTGCCTCATAGTGATACACTCTTCAAAAGTAGAAAAGTATGGCTCAATACATGTTACCAACAGAATCTGTCTTAGTGTTAATCACACAGAGCCTTGTGTGAAGAAAATAGATTGTGTCTGACTTTGTTTATTCAGGGAAGGGGTGGGCATTAGAGTTGACAATACAAGGAAGACCCCACCACTAATTCAATAATACTTTGCAGAACCAAAACCCTACTGTTTATTTAATTTCCCTACTTTGTGCGCTTTGCATTCTTCAACTCTAATGTCTTCATTAATATAGTTTTTGCAATTATTTTCCTCACTTTTTCTGATAGTGGGATCGTATCCTCATTCATGCTGGTCCCTTCACAACCTGTGTGAAATAAAATAAATACAGTACTTAAGATAGTTCTGACATGGTGCATGGTCCCATCAGGCCTAGACATTCATGTCACTCCCTTGTGAGGACAGGTTCCATGGCCCACCAAAAGGTGTCGTATTTGTGCCAGAACACTGATCTGTTCCTCCCCAAGCTGGGAATAGTGCTGCACACCACAGCCCTTCACTCCAGCCTCGACCTATTCAGCTGGCTCACTGGGCTCACACCAGCACTCAGGTCACTAGCAGGGGAAGGCAATATTGTCACCACAGGACCAACGGCCATCCTTGCAAATGACGTTACTTCATAATTTCTCTGATGATGTTCTGAAACCAAACTTTCAACAAAGTCTTTTATGACCCTCCCTTCTGAACATAATGGGTGTCATTTATAAAATACCAGACAAAACATCATTTCACATCACAAGTGCAAAAACACATTTTGGCCAGTATTTGAAAAATGATTGCTATCAGGTTCATGAGGTGGTGTGATGAAATGGCTATGTTGAGAATTTGGGGTCAAAATATTGAAAATAACCCAAGTTATGCATGAACATTGAAAACTGTCAACATTCATTTATAACTTTGCTTTTTTAAAATATTTTGACCCCACATGTTCATCATTGTTCATAAACACTCTGTGGAGACTAGGGGCATGCTCAGTTTGTCTAAGGCTGGGGGGGACTGGAAGCCGAGCTAGCACAGCTACAAAAGAATTGTCCTCTGCGACAGGTGAAATCGTCAGAAGAATCACTGAAAGAAATCAGGTATGGGACAGGAGACAGGCTGGCTGGGGGGACAGGAGGTTAAGGGGGCAGGTCACAAAGAAGGTCAGGGAGGAAAGACCCAGTTCAGAAGAGGGGACAAGACTAGCAGTATAAATGGCATTTATAAGCATAGATACATAGCAGGCTCAAATAAATATTGGCCCTTAAAGGAGTTGATGGAGCATGAGGAGGCCAATGGGATAGAGGTTAAGGGGAATAAGGAGCCTTGCCAGCAGAGGCAGAAAAAGACAGCAGCAAGGGTGGATCAGGCTTGGATGGCCAGGGAGGACAATGGGAAGGGTGACACCAGGAACGAAGGAGAAATAGCATGGGGGGACATAATGTAACAGTCAGGAGTGAAAATGAGCAGGAGGAGGAATCAGGAGGGGACATCCTAAGGAGAGAACAGAGAAGGGCACAAGGTACAGACATCCAGGGAGGGGACATCCTAAGGGGAGAACAGAGATGGGAACAAGGTACAGGCATCTAGGGAGAGCATGGGGTACTGCAGACAAGGATAGAGAGTAACAGGAATGGAATAGGCAGAGGCTGGAGGAGGCATGGGGGAAGGGTGAGGCTGGGGACCATCCAATGGGACAGGGGGACATAGGGATAGTGGGGGCAATGGTGGAGGAAGAGGGTGACTAAGGGTGAGTCAAGAGGAATATGAGAAAAAGTCAGGTAAGGTGATGGAGGCACCCTTGGGGTTAGCACAGGAAAAATCATTAATAGTGTATGGGGACTCTATTATCAAAGGGATACACTGGCTAAAAAAGGGAGTAGCTTTCAAGGGGAGGTCATTTTTTTTTGTGAGCCAGGGATGGAGGCGAGTAGAGCACTCTCAAAAATTAAGGAGTGCATTCAACTGACTGGGGGGAGGAAACAAACCTGGCTCTACACCTAGGTACAAATGATCTGGCTGGAGAGGGGGTAGAGGAGATGCAGAAGAGATTTATGGAGCTAGCAAAAGGGTGCAAAGGGATGGTGAATTCCATAGCTTTTTCAGCAGTTCTGCCAGTACACTGCACCAGTACAGCTAGACCACTGAGAATCAAAGACTTTTACCACTGGTTAAGGCAGTGGTATGGGAGGAGGGCTATGAATGTATGGGTGATTGGGGGGACACATGGGTGGACTAGCATCTGTATGCGAAGCACAGGTTGCATATAAATGATGAGGGAGCTAGGATTTTGAGGGGAAACTGCAGGGATACATAAAATATTAGGGAGTGCTTTAAACTAGGAGAGAGGGAGGGGGAAGCTAGGCATAGCCCAGTGGGAATGATGGGAAAAAATGACCTAACTTGCTCTCCCCCACAGCTGGGAGCAAGAGAAACCAAAAGGAGGAGGAAGGGAGAGAAGCAGGGCTGGTGGAGGGGTTTGCTAACGAATGCCAGAAGTCTGGGTAATAAGATGGGTGATCTAATGGCGATGGTGGCAGAGGATGATCTGTGCCTAATTGCAGTTATGGAGACCTGATGGACCGAAAACCACAGTTGGGAGGTGGAAACACCTGGGTATGTACTCTACAGAAGGGACAGGACAGGATAAAGAGGGGGTTGCACTTTATGTAAAAGACAGGATTAGGGCGATGATGTGTGGGGGAGGGGATGGTCCAGCAGATACCCTATGGGTAACTTTAAGCACAATGGAGGGGAAGGCAGTGAAGGTAGGGGTGGTGTACAGACCACCAAATCAGGGGGAGGAAGTAGATAGGCAGATGGCAAAGGAGATACAAGAGAGGGTCAGCAAGGGGGAAGTTGTGGTGGTGGGAGATCTAAATCTACTGGAAGTGGATTGGGGCATCCCGACAGCATCCTCAGAAAGGAATAAGGAGTTGCTGGAAGCCTTGGAAGAAGTGTTCATCAGCCAACTGGTAATGGAACCAACTAGGGGAGTGCCTTACCTGACCTGGTTATGATGAATGGGGACAGTGTTAAAAGGGTGGAGGTTGGGGAAAATTTGGGTGACAGTGACCATAGGACAGTAAACTTTAGAATCAGAAAAGTTTAAGACAAGAGCAATTACAACACTAGAGTGTTAGACTTTAGAAAGGCAGATTTTAGGAGGATGAGGTCAATGGTTCAGGAGGAACTAGAGGGGAAGGAAGACTTGGAGGACATGGAGGAGCTCTGGGGGGAAATAAAGAGAGGAATACTGAAGGTGACTGAACTATGCATTAGGATAGTTAGCAAGAAAAAAAGGGTGAGGAAACCACTTTGGTTCCTAACTGAAGTAAGGAGTGCAGTTAGAAAGAAAAGGAGGGTGTTCAAGATATATAAAGCATCGCAGAGTGAGGCAGACAGGGAGGTATACAAGGAAAAACTGCAGAAAGTGGGGAAGGTGATCAAATGGGCAAAGGCTGACATGGAAGAGCATATAGCAAGGGAAGCAAAACGGGAAGGCAAGACATTTTTCAGATACATGAGTGACAGAAGGAAGAGGAAGCGTGGGATTATGAAGCTCAAAGGGGTGGGGAGGGCAATGGTGGAAGGAGATATAGAAAAAGCTGAGGTCCTGAATAAATATTTTGCATCGGTCTTCATAGTGGAAGAAGGGAAGGGGCCAAAGTTGGAAAGTAGGGGAAGAATTGGTAGTAAGATGCTCTCAAGTCCCTTCATGGAGGCTAGGATACTGGAAAAATTAGGAAAGCTCTGGATGGATAAGGCGATGGTTCGGGATGGGATTCACTTGAGGGTGCTCAAGGAATTAAGACAGGAATTGGCAACACCACTTACGAGGTTATTTAACTTGTCACTGCACAATGGAAGGGTTCTTGGGGACTAGAAGAGGGCTGAGGTAGTACCCCTACATTAGGGGGGAGGAAGGTAGGAGCCAGGAAACTACCACCCAGTTAGCCTAACCTCTGTGATAGGAAAACTAATGGAGGCACTCATTAAGGAAAGACTAATAAAATACATAGAGGGGGAAGGCCTCCTAAATGACAATTAGCATGGATTCACATGTGGTAGGTCATGACAGATCAACCTGATTGAATTCTTAGAGTGACAGAGATATAGGACCAAGGGGGGAGCAGTGGACATGGCCTACCTGGACTTCAGGAAGGCATTTAACACCATCCCCCTCAGGAGGCTGATAAGCAAGGTGGATAGGTTAGGAGTGGGGACCAAGCTTACAAGCTGGTTAGAACACTGGATGTAGAGAGGGACACAGAAGGTTGTGGAGAATGGGGAGCACTCAAAGGAAGAAAAGATAATGAGTGGGGTTCCCCGGGGTCTGTATTGGGACCTGTACTTTTCAACATATACATTGGGGACATCATGGAGAGACTTTGTGGGAATGTGTATCTGTTTGCTGATGAAATGAAGATATGCAGCAATAGGGTTGATATGGCAGAAGGGGGGTGGAGGATATGAGGGAGGATTTGGTTAGGCTGGAGGGGTGGTCAGAAAGGTGGCAGCTGTGGCTCAATATAGAAAAGTGAATGGTTATGCATATAGGGCGAAACAACCCAAAGGCAGTGTACTGGCTTGGAGGGAAGAAACTGTAGGTAACAGAACAAGAAAGAAACACGGGGATCACTATTTCAGACAACCTGAAAGTCCGGGGTCAGTGTAACAGAGCAGTAGGAAAAGCACTTGGAATGCTGGCATGCATTGGGAGGGAATTCACAAGCAGGAGGGGGGAGGTGATCCTGCCACTTTACAAAACCATGGTGAGACCATACATGAAATATGGGGTCCAGTTCTGGAGGTGATACCTACAAGGGGGCAAGAACAGACTGGAAAGGGTCCAGAGAAGAGCAATCAAAGTAGTGAAGAGGCTGCAGGAAAAGTTTTATGAAGAGAGACTGGGAGAACTGGGCCAGTACACACTGGAGGAAAGGGAGGAGAGGGGGGATAAAGTGGAAACATTCAAATACTTGAAAGGCATAAACAAGGTGGAGGTCAACGGCATCTTTAGAATGAGTAAGAATAATTCCACTAGAGGGCATACCTACAAACTGGATGGGGGAAGATTCAGAGGGGACAACAGGGGGAGGTTCTTTATCAAGAGGGTGTTAAGGCCATGGAACAGTGTGCCAGAATGGGTGGTGGGGGTGGATACAGTAGACAAATTCAAAAGAGCCTGGGATAGGTACATGGGCCTAACAGGCAGGGGCAGGCTGGCTATGGAGGAAGGGGGTCTTCCAGGGGGGGTATGGGCAGACTAGATGGGCCATGGTGTCCTTTTCTGCCAACAGTTTCTATGATTCTCTGATAGCCTTTTAATCACCCTGCCTCTTGACCTCAGTGGATGAAAATATTCCAGTTCCACCCCAAAGGTGTTTTTGAGGAATGACTGCGACTTCACCTTTCATGCCAGATTTGAAAAAAATTCACCAACCTTGTTCATGAAGTGGGACTCCAAAAATGTCAGGTTGAATTTGGGGAGAAAAATATTAAAAAATTACCAGTTTTGAGTAAAAGTTCAAAACACATAGAAATACATTAACCACACTTACTGTACCTGATTTCCTCAATTCCTGGTCTGGCTTTGAAGTGAGAGAAGATGTGTCTCCAGTCCAAAGAGAGTTCCAAAATTGGACCTTCAGCTGGTAAGTATAAAGTGAGAAGGGGGATAACAGCTGGCTGGTTCTGAGTGGGGGTGTCAGTTGGGGTAGAGGATTTGAAATGGCAGTCCAAGTACTTTATTTCAGGTAAAAAAAAATGAAAAAGACATTGTGAGACAGTTTTCTTTATCGTAGGTACCTCCAACACTGGGGAATGGGTAAGACACTTAGAGGCACCGGGAGTGGACTTCCCAGTGTCCCAGACTGTTTGGTTGGGGGTGGAGTACACTGACAATGGGAATTGGGCATCTTGGTGTTGCAGATTGGAGTGGCAGGGGTGGGAGGTTGGAAACAAAATGGAGGAGTGGAGACAAACCACTACCAGGGGTGAGCAACCTAGTGTTGAAATGCTTCAAAATTAAGCACATTTAGCTGGATTTGGCACCCTAGAGTTCAGTTCAAATCAAGAAGGATGCTCATGTGGTTAATGGCAGATGGGAGGACAAAACAAACCCACATGCACAGCTACATTCAGCAGTGGTGGAGCTACACACTGATGCATAGCCCTGTCCCTGCTTAACAAACACAGCTGAACATCATGCACACACATGGAAACATCTCTGCCACATGACACACAAATGCATTCTTGTAAAATGACTACATTAAAGGGACACTGTCAACCTGTTTTTCATCATATTATTTCTAGTTGAAACCCCGCATTTTATGATTGTTAACCCTCTCTAAAATTCACTGATGTTGCTGTTTGTTTTGTCTGTCTCCTTGTTTAGTAGAAGTGAAATGCATGGTAATGTATATTTATAAACAACTTTGTTCTGTTTACAATCAATTCAATTTTATTGTTTGGCTAATTAGCCTTTACAATCACTTGTTTACAATCCTGGTTCTGTTCTTACTGCATACTTTCTGAGCATTAGAAACACACCCAACCAGTGCAGTCACTCATAAGAAAGAAGCCACCTAAACTCCCATTGAATCATGAGGGGCTAGACTGCTATGTGGGTGTTCCCAAGTCCAGGAAATATGTGATTGGAGTTGTTCAAGGGATGTAAACAAACCTGTTTTGGTGTGATAGCACCAATATGTTCGGCAGTCTGTTTTTCACTTTTTTAAAGAAAATAAGAATCAGAATCAAACTACCAACTACATAAGCAAACTTTACTGAATGTTGACATTCGTAAAATATATTTTTTAAACTGGGGACACTTTGAGACCTAAGGGTGTTGACAGTGTCCCTTTAAGTAATATGTTTGTAGAAACAACGTTATCCTTAGATCGCAGAATTTGCTAACAGCGCATACTCAGAAACAGAACTGTCTCTCTTCAACATTTTAAAAGCTACTTTAGTTTGGGAGCTAAAAACCACAAAAGCACTCACCTTTGAGCCAAACTCTAGGAAACTTGTTTCAGGTTTCAAATCCTCCTAGTACAGGTGAGCAAAAAGACAGTATTAATTTATGTGATTTTGGGGACATTTGCCCCTCTGTCACTTTCTCCCCAGTGAACTGATTGACACAACAAATCAAAATCTAGAGATCATGGCACCATCTTTGGACATTCCAAATTTCAGATAAATCAACTGAATGGGAGCAAAATTATTAAGTTTCAAAAATTAGGGTTTAACATTAAAGTGCTTACTCAGCCCTAATTTATAGGCATGCCTGCACCTGCATAATCAATCTATCTATCTATCTATCTATCTATCTATCTATCTATCTATCTATCTATCTATCTATCTACCTATCCATTGCAAAACAAATTGCATTAATGCATCAGTTAGGGTTCAACTTGTGGTGACAAAAGTATGTAAATGTGGTGTTAGAGTTTTATTCCAACACAAACTCCCTACCGGCACAAGCAGGAAAAGGGAAAGCCTATTCAAGCAACCACAGACAGCCATCATCATGTATGACAAATATCTTACAACTGTTTTCAGATGACACAAAGCAGTAGCGCTTATGTGCTACCTTTGTGGATTTGAATCTGTGGTCTGCATGACCACAGGCCCCACAGGGGCATGTGATTATGCAGTCACACCTTTTTGTATGTCATATAGTGTGTTGAGCAGACAAAAGGCCCAATGGGGACTATGCCTTTGTAGACAGAGTAACTCAGGCACACTGTATGAGGTGCCTCATTTGATAGCATGATACGCTACTGCATGGTTTTCTATATGCATCTGCATAAGTGAAAATCTGCTATTTTCTTGAACAATTTTTAGATCCACTGCTGAAACTATGATGCCCACATTGCTACAGTACCTCCTTCTGTGTACAGTAGTAGCAGGCCCTGCTGGAGCCTGCCCTTCTGGAGCCAGAAGTCAGTGTGTATATCTTACACCTGTGGGTGAAGAGGTGCAGGACCCTCAGGGGCCTGCACTAGTGCAGACAGAAAACTGTTGCAATTTATGTATCTGAAAACCTCCAACCCCATCAAACAATTTCTAGATCTGTTGCTGAAACCATGATATCCAATATGTGATAGTACTTCTATCTGCATAGTGGCAGAACCCACAGAGGCCAGCCCTTTTGGAGACAGAAGTCAGTGTGAATGTCTCACACCTGTAGCTGAAGAGGTGCAGGCCCCTCAGGAGCCTGTGCTTCAGCAGACAGATCTGTTACAGCTTCGATATCACGGATTTTTCAGCTCCTGCACTTCTAAAGCCAGAAGTCAGTGTGTATATTTTACAACTGTGGCTGCAGAAGCACAGGTTTATCAAGTATGTGATGTTTTACAGAGTGCATGAGTACCTCAGGATACAGAAGCCCTGGACCCATACCGCCCTGCAGTTCTGTAGGCAAAAGAAGTCTTGTAATTTGGATATCATGTACTTATATCTGTGGCTACAGGGGCCTGTGTTTCTGCACACAGAAGCAGTGTTGTGATTTGAGTATCCAGGATTTCGCTCTGCAGCAAAACATAAGTGTGCATGTCTTTTGGTGTGCATGTGAAGCTGTGTGTATGTCACAGATACAAATCCATGACGTAGCACATCAGTTCTACTGCATTTGTGTCATCTGGAAACAGTTGAATGTTGTGTGTATTACCTAATGATGCGTGCCTGTGGTTGTATTTGTGGGCTTGTCCTTTTCCTGCTTGGGTGGGTTTTGAGTTATTGTTGGAAACCCCAACACCACATTTATCTACTTTTGTTGCTTTAAGCTGAACCCTAACTGGTGCATTAATGCAATTTTTTGTTATGAATTTCCTTTCTTTTTGACATAGTGGAATTGCATCCTCATTCACACCTGCATGAACAGATCCATCTGGCTGTGAAGCACATGGTCCTCTGCCCCTGCAGTTCTATATGGCTACAGATACAGATTTGTGGGACCCTTTCAGGCTTTGTAACAAATGTGGGGTCCAACAGGCTGCAGAAGTGCAGGACTCTCTTGGCCCTGAACATTTGTGCAGCTTCAGATGAAGATACACAGGGCCCTGCACTTTAATGCCAAGTGAGGACTCCGTGTAACTGCAGAAGCACAGGGCCCTCTGGGCCCTGCTCTTCCATGTGGCTACAGATACAGATGCATAGGGCAATCTGGGCCCTGCACTGGTGAGGAATCTAGCCATGGAAGGGTCCCTGCACTTTTGTGTGGTTGGAGATGCAGACTACGACTTCAGGCCCTTCACTAAATGAGGCATCCATCAGGCTGCAGAACCATAAAAATATTTTGATGCTCACTCATAACTTTATTTTACCATATTCTTATACCAAATTTTCAACAAAGCCTTCTTATAACCCTGCTTCATGAACCTGGTAGGTGAAAACTTTCAAATACCTTCCAAAATGTCTTCCCACCACAAGTGCATAAATGCTTTTTGGCCAGGATTTGAAAAATTACAGCTGTCATGTTCATGAGACAGTGTGATAAAGTGGCTGTGTTGAAAATGTAGGGTCAAAATATTAAAACATTACTGAACCTATGAGCCGGCATAGAAATACTTCAATGTACACTCATATTTTTTTTTTATTTTGACCCCAAATTTTCAGCATAGCTTTCTTATGACCTCACCTCTTGTAATTAGTCGGTGAATGTTTTCAAATATTGACCAAAACATCATTTCTCACCACAACAGTGAAAATATATTTCAGAGAGGATTTGAAAAATTACAGCTATCACATTCATGAGGTGGTGTGAAAAAATATCTATGTTGAAAATTTGGTGTCAAAATATTGAAAATTGTCATAGTTATGAGCAAGCGTAGAAAAAATTCAACATAAGTTCAAAACTTTGTTGTTTTTAAATATTTTGTACCTCAAATTTTCAACATAGCCTTCTTATGACCCCACCTCATGAACAAGGGCAATGAAAATGTCCAAATCCTACCCAAAAGGTGATTTCACACAGTGACCAAGAAATGACCTTTCAGGATGGATTTGAATAATCTCACTGCCCTTGTTCATGATGTGGGGTTCCAAAAAGGCCATGTTGAAAATTTGGTGTACAAATATAAATACATGATAAAGTTATGAATAGAAATTCAAACCCCATTGAAATATTTTAAGCAGACTTACCATATTTTCTCATATTGCAGTTATCGGTTCTAGCAGCAAGACATGTCTTCAATTGGTGAGTAGGATCTACATCATGGAACATGTCTAAGTGAATAAGGGTGTGTAGGGGATGTGGGGAGATGAATTGCTAAATAGGTGGTTGAGCTGAGGTGTGTGGAGGTCAGGGGGTGAATGCATAAAAAATATAAAACAAATAAATACTGGAAAGTGGTATGGTAACCTGGAGGGGAAGTGGGAGAAAGAAGGGATGCTGGGTGTGGGCACTCTGGTCCACTTAATAAATATTAAATAGATAGAGTGATAGGGAGAGAGAGAGAGAGAGAGAGAGAGAGAGAGAGAGATCAGCAATTGGTGGCTAACTGCTCCGATTAAAGCCAGCAGCATGACTCCAGTTGAGGCTTCAACAATTATGAAAGTCCCTCTGTTCTCAAAAAAGAACAATATGACAGAACTATAGTTCTTCTGTATTGTTCTTTTGTATGATAACTCATTAAGCCGCCATCTCACTGCTTCAATGAAAGTTGGCAGCATGACTCCAGCTGAGGCTTCACAATTCAAGAAAGACTCACTCACAGACTTAAGGCTGGATTCGCAAAACTTCTGAAATTCCCACAGCTGTGGGAAAAACCTGACACAAGTGGGTTGCCTCTTGCGGATCTGCAGATTTTCACAGTTTTCCAGCAACTGCAGGTATTCACAAAGCTAAAGCCAGATTACAACTGGCTCCACGATAAACAGCAGCTCGCGGGTGGTGTTGCCAGGGAAATCCCCATAGCTGCAGAAAAATGTTACAGCAAGTGGGACCAGGTATAACATCATCTGCAACTGCTGCAGCTGTGCATAGCAATCTCTGCAGCTGCAGAGATTTTGATCCACAGCTGGTATTATGGTGTGGGAGTTAGTCCCAAAATGATTTGTGAATCTAGCCCTTAGTTTTTTTCTTACAGTTCTTTCTTGAAATCTCATGAATGAACAATGCTTCTTTCATATGATCTCACAAAAGAACCGTGAAAAAATAAACTTAAGCCCTACCCTCTTGTTTTATGAGCTGAGAATCCTCTTTCATCAACCGACAGTCTTCTTTCATGACTAACGAAAGAAGTTTGACTCACGAAAGAACTTTAAAAAGAAATTAAGTCACACCCTTTTCTTTCATGAGCCTAGTTCTCTTTCATGAGCCAACAGTCAAAGAACTTCAGCTCATGAAAGAAGCCTTACTATGTCTTCCACCAGGGATTTCAAAGATCTTTCCAAAACCATGTTATGGGGTCTTTTATTGAAAAAAAAAATACAACCTCCATAATCAAGCTCCACAGATCCTTTTTAACCAGATTCATGTGCTTGGTTTTCTACAGGGCATCATTTTTGTGGGTTTTCAATTTTTTTTTAAATAAAAATCAATTTGACCAACACATGAAATAAGATTTTTTTTTGTATGAAAGAATGTTTTTGTTTCACGAAAGAAGATTCTTCTTTTGTGAGTCAGACATTCTTCTTTGATCGCAAACATATGAATGAAAGACCCTACGGAGCATGCTCAGAAACAAAATTTCAAATCCTTATAACTCAGGAGCAGATTAATATTTTTCCAGCAAACCATAGGCAAAAGTGAAAAAATGTCCAACCCCCCCCAATTTTTCACATTTTTCCTCTGTCTCCATCTCAGAATCTGAACAGCCAACCATCAGGAAACTTGCCAAATCAAGAGACCTTCTTGAAACACACTGAAGCTGTATGTATGTACATTAGCAGTACAGCTTCATCATCAGAATGCATCTGATACTGGCAGTACGAATTTCACAGCATTGAACAGGCAACACTTTTCCATACGTTTACATCAGCGTCTCTATCTTCAGTAACCAGTTGCAGTAAATGTACTACTATGAAAATCATATACTAAATGTAACACTACTTTTATCTTGAGCATTCTAGTGTGTTGTAGTTAATTTATGTACTTCTCTTAATTAATATATACTCACTAGTGTAAAAACCTTTCTACAAGTGTAATCATGCACCTTTACCATTTATATTGACTAATGCCACAGTACCAGTTGTGGTGTGGTGTAGAGCATCGGTAGGTAAGGCCATGCAACTACTAAGTGTGGTACATTGTGTGCAGCTGCAATCAGGGATGTGTACGTTTGGTGTGCATGGCCTCAGTTTTGGTGTTGATCTCCACTGAACATGCAGTACCTGGTGAGGTGGGTGGGGATGTCTCGTAGTACATTTAGACAATTGTTTGTTATTTCTATCACCTGATGCTTGATGTCTGTCATTAGCTGTGTTGACTTGGTCCTCCCCCATACTTGCATGTGTGTCTGTGTGTGTGTGGTGCTGGGGGTGAATTCAGAGTTAGGGTTTTCAACCCTAACACCAAATTTCCTCACTTTTGTCGCTGTGGAACAACCCTAACTGATGCATTAAATGGAGTTTTTTGCCATGAATATCCTGTCTTTTTCAGAAGTATTACTCACTTTAGTACATGATTAATAGTTGTAAGAATACTGCACATACATACCAAAAATGTTCCAATATCAGGAATATTTCAAGTCTTGTAGTACTATTTACTGTTATTTACAGTAACAGTACTTCACTGTGAATCATATTGTTTTTATATAACTCTATTCATTGTAATTTTTCACTGTTATTCCATTTTGTATTTTTTATGTAACAGTGTCCTACTCTTTTTCTTTGTGAACAGATATGTAAAGAAAAAGATGTACATAAGTAAAAGAGTATATGACATGAGATGGATACCATTAGTTCATCTTGTGAACAATTGGATATGTTACCATAGTAACTTGTCATTTTATACACATTGGGTTTACAACCAACTGAGGTGGTGGCACCAATCATGTGAAGAGAGGTGGAAGAGGCTTGCTGGGACTGAATAGATAACTTTGGTGTGAGTACACAAAAACACCACGATGTAACAACATTCAATTACATACTAATCAATACAATCACACAGTAATTGTTGTTGAGCACCAACACAGAAATGTCACTGTTGTACTAGCGGGGACATACTCATCATCATCATGATACACATACACACATACTGTAGCACTAGGTCTATGAAACAACAACAGTGTGCCACAAATAGTGTAAGGTACCATTGTCATACATCTCAGTTACTTCTATGGAGAACCACAACTGTAATACCACAATAGTGTGGTATGATCTTTCAGCAAATGATAAAATAACAGTTGTGTAAATCTTTTTTTCAAGTATTGGAAATAAACATCCCCAGTACACAATAACACACCAAACACAAGAGAGTATGAATTAAGTATTTTTTTACTATAAAAATATTTAAGATCTTTAAAACCAAACACAAACAAAAATATATATTTTTTTATAAAACTATACAAAAATATATATTTACCAATATTATATAAAAACAAATAAAAAAAACTTATTAAAGTGTGTATTCCTTTCATACACAGATAAATATGTTATAAAATAAGGGTTTTTTTACATAGATAAGAAAACAAAAAAAAAAGAATTGTTAAAGTCCTTTTTTAATAAAATAAAAGTCTTTGGCCAAGACTTGCGAGAGGTGTATGCACTGCTTGAGGCAATCCAAGGTGGAAACTGGATTCAATATGGAGGCACAAAGGAAGTGGAAGCTGTTGCGCCCTCCAAAGGAGATACCAGACTACTGCGAAGGGTGGTCAGTTTGGCCCAGGGAAGCTGCGGGAACAGGTAGTGCTGGTGGAGGTGAAGCACTGGTACTGGACACAGTGCCGTCAGCCACTGCTATGACAGGTTCGAGCACGAGGTTGACAGTCTGCTGTTGCACTTCCAAGAAGGACAGCATTTTACACTGCCCTTCAAGGAGCGCAACATTATCTTTTCACAGACTGGCAACCTCACGCTCGAGCCGTCTATAGCAGCGGCAGTGCCCAGTACATCTTCTTAATTGCCGGCGCCCTACACAGATTCAAAAAAAAAATAATCAATACACAAGACTAAGAAAACAGTTATGAGTTTCAATTATTTAACTTGAAAGATTTCCTAGCTACTACAATATCATCAATGCATTAATTTGGCACTTACAATAATATTTTGAAGTCTGATGCTAAACTATTTTGTTATCTTATTTGTGTCTCTATAATACTTTATTAACTATATAATTTAATGAGCTGACAGCATCAAAACGCTTATAGTAACATGTGGTTTCCAATGCTATTCTTCTATTTTATTGACTAGACATAAATATTCAGTATGCACATACTTTTGTATAACCAACAGTATAGTACCATACAGTTGAAATACATCCTCATCAAGTGTGAGAATTGTTACTTCACCATGTCTGCCTATAATGTCTAGTCATCTGTGCAATAGAAAACGAAACTACCTTCACATGAACACTATCATAATATACTTTAAATGTGTACATAATCATGATCACTTTCATGATTGTTTGAAAAGAAAGAGCTTTTGATCCGTATTTCAACCCCTCAACACACATTAATGTTTTAAATAATTAAGTTACTGATATTGCATGCATTCAGCAAAACACCATTAACAAGCTGTCATGTAGAATAATCATAGACTTACATTCTGGGAATTGCCTACAATAGGAAAATCTTAATAATGTGTTGCAGAACACAACCTATATCTCCACTCAATAACCTACATATTTACATATCAACAGCAAACATGCACTCCACAAACATGCCAGAGATCTTCAAGTACATAAAGAACATAAATAACAGATTTTTTGGTACCATAACTACAAGAAATTCAGACAACTAACCTAAAACTTAAACTAGAGTATGGTTAAATCTAGCCAAAATAAGGAGATTAAATTCATTAGTGCAGTGTTGGATGCCCGTAATGTGCAGATCACTGTGCTGTTGCACGGACACAGGCTAAAAGTGTTCAAGACAATGTGGCACAGCAGTAATAAGCTTCTTAATTGTACTATCTGACATTATGAAATAAATAATTATCAATGCCGATTGTTGCTTTGCTATCATTGGCATTGATAGTGTGATAGTCATAAAGTTTGTAACTGATGCCAACCCACCCGCACCCTGCAGAGGATGATAGGCATTAGCGTGTCTCCCTGGCTGTTAGATATTGCAGGGCAGGAAAACTTGTTGGTCACGCTGTAACAAAAAACAGCTGTGCAGTACATTAGGAGGTGAAAAATAAATTACAGTGTTCAAAATTTGGTATATAAATATACAACATTTTCAAACCTATCACAGTGCATGGGAAATATCCAATACATGACTGCAATGATAGAATGTAATGCTCATCTGACAGCAAATGTTAAAAATACCCATATTAGCACCTTTGCTCACATAGGTCTCACTGTTATTTCCTCACACTGTACCAAGAAGTGATTTTGCACAGCACCCATGCCATCATATAATGAAAGTGTGAAAACACAGTTTGGACAGTATGGGTGAACATTCAAAGTGTACCACTGTGTGTCACAAGGCCGTGCAGTGTTGAAAAATTTGGCAATGTGATGTGTCTTGCCCAATATTTAACAGAGTTTCTCTACTCAACAACTCCTTTTAATAGCACCCCACCCAGTCACAGCCAGTATATGATGTACTGGAACTTGCACCACTGCAAGTGGTCAGACTACTGCATTTAACATGTGGTGAGACAACTTCCATAGTGCCATGTACAAATGTACAATATTCATAGTGTGACATGCAAACAGTCCCATAATTCACTCCATTATATATTTTATGAACATTTCCTCACTTCATTATCACCTTTGAAAAATCCACACATGTCACAGTGCACTGAAGATCATCACACTGCACTGTAGAGGTAAGTATGAGGTTGGGAAGGGTGAAGAGAGACACACTGCACAGCAATCGGGTTTAACTGGAAAGAGGGGTCATCAAGACTACAAGGCAAATTTTGAACTTTTACATTGGGAAAAAAACAAAAAGCATCATTGGACACTTTTTATGTTGCAGACCATTTAGCTCACTAGGATATCCTCCTAGCATGGTGTCTGTTTTTTGGGCTTGGGTATCTGTAGTCATCAATGCATTGCCACCCTTGTAAGCTGACAGCACAAATAAAGTCAATAATGGCAACAGGGATTGGGCCACCCCCCTAGCAAACAAACATAGTGGTAGTGGGTCGCTACCGAGGAGTATTGCGCACACCCCTCACAATTCAACATTTGGAGTGAGTATGCCACCAGGCAGTGGGATCCCCCTGTCATCTCACTAAAATAGCAAGGTGTAGTTATCAACAGGAGGATAGAGCACCACCAATGTTGACAACCGTAGGCTACTTGCCAAGCATGCACATAATAGCAGCAAGCATATAACCAAATGGTGTGCTGAGTATGATAAGCTTTGCTGAAACTGAAGTAGAGCTTAGCTTACAAATGCAGAGTGATTGCATAATCTGGTACGCAGCTACTGACGTGTAACCTGCATTCACCCAAGAGCATCACAGACCCAAATCAGCACACTCCTAACATGTTGCTGTGCAGCTGCAGCAAGGCAATATAAAAAAAAGTTTAGACTACCATAAAATTACATGATTAATTACACAACTGGTCAACTGAGACACAATAATAATAACATACATTCTAAGTTCACAGTACTGTGGGACTGCATCTTGCTTGGAAACATTTTCAGATTTCACTTACGTGGTGGGCTGGCACCGGCCTCCTGCTTCACCTCCACTGGTTCTACATCATCAGCTTCCCCGGGCTCTATAAAAGCAAACAAGTGAAAAAATAATCACATTAATAGATGAAATATCAAGCTAAAACTCTTTTTGTTTAAAACATCAATTTCTAATACTGCATCATTGTGTACAATTATTATATGAACACATGTCTCTTTACTAAAACAGCTGTCTATTCAGCTAGATGTATGTTCTTAACTCAGTATTACATGCATACAACAACTCTTCTCATCTGCAGAAAGGCACACAAAGTTGAAATAATGAAACCATGTGTCTGTGTTCTTCCAAGACAAATGTCCATCCAATACTGAACAGTCTTAATATAAGAAATCCATATTTTTCTGGTACTTCCCTAACAATGTTTGTCCAATTACATTTTCACAGAAAGAAAACACAGAAATCTATTATTTATAGTATACAGTGCAGAACAAGCAGTGCCTACCCATTGATGGCAATAGTCAAAACACTGTGATAATGCATATTTCTTTCTGTTAAACATCCTAACAACCTTATGTGTATCTTTAATTTACATACATGTAGACATAACCATATGATGACCTGCTTTTTAAACAGTTTGACAAAGTGTGTTATTATAATAGCAAGACCACAAACATATGTATCATGTTACTCTTCACTTAATCACCCTCTACCTGAATATGGCAGTTGTTTATGTGTTATTAAACATATTACCCCTACAGGGCTATTAACACACATTTACAAACATGTAGACAGTCTCCATACTGTCCATTTAAAAATATTTTAAAAATAGAAATGAAACATTGCCAGCAGATATAGAAATAATCAGTTAATAAGCATCTAGGAACATGTGGTAATCAGCAACAGATAATTATACAGCACACTAGTGAATACCAGTGAGACACCATCAACATTACAATTGGTAATGAATGATTCATTGTACATGAAACTCCACCACCAAAAGTAGCAGAGGACAACAGATACCCTCCCCAGCACACCACATGGACTGACAAGTACCCCTATGGACATACATCCATTGTCACATACATGAAAAATGGTATCCCACTCACATGTGTAGTAACAGCACTTTCTCACGCTGGTGCGGGATCTTGTTCCATGCTGCTACTGCACATTCGCTAGAGTTGGCTACCACCTTTTAAAAGTATTTTTTGTCAGAAGAATCCCTTGGTTTTTATTTGTAAACACCATAAAAGATTTTGAATACCATTCTGTTATGCATTAACAGTTTTTTAGCATGCCAGTGTAAAAAATGTGTGGTTCAAGACAGCGCTCCACTTAAATGCGTGTGCTTAGTATGGAAAGGCTTACAGGGCATGGAGATTTTAAGGCAGTACACCAGTAATGGAAATAGTTTGTAAATTATGAAATTTGGTAACCTGATCACTTTTTCTTTTATTCAGAGGCATTCTACAGTCACCTCTTTACAATTTTGTAGTTGTATAATGTCAGATGGAAATTTAGCAGGAAACGAGGGGCAAAGCTCACAGTTCCCCTTTAAGTGTTGTCTGTTGCCAGATGAGAGACTGATTCTTTCTTTCTTGTACGGAATGATTTAAAAAATGTTTTCAACCCACTCAACAACTACAAAGAATACATACATGATTCAAATAATACTTAATCAGTAAAGACCTTTGTAAAAAAATACAGCCTTAACTTCTGCAGCTAACACATAACATTATTTCCTAATACAGACCAATGACATACTACTATTATTTATATCATACTCTTACCATCAGACTCAATCACAATGACACTTTCTGTGTCTGACTGACCACCCTCCACAGCTTCACACTGTGCCGGTACTACCTCACGGGAAGCCGGGGAGACCTCTGTTGTTCTGGCATGAAACAGAAACAAAAGTATATGTAAGTGGTTGATGTGAATAACATTACATTTTTCAAATACTTGCAACAACAGTAAATCAGGCATCACATAGATAACATTGCTTCTCATTTTATTTATTTATTTATTTATTTATTCATTATACACAGCACAAGCATTGTGGCCACATATTACAATAACAATTACAATTGATATAAAATATAATGTTTCAAGACCACTACAGCAGTGCTCTCAATGAAGATTAGTGGTTTATACACAACCATGTCTGTTATTTAATTTATCTGTCCCCAACAATACTTTTCCACATTGAGCATGTATCTTTGCAGTGTAACTGTAACAACACATTCTACCCAAGTTCTGAACAATGCCAGCTGTACTGTTCATAAAGAACTGTGAAAACATTTAGTAGTGATAATCTGTACTGAAAACATTATAAAGTGCTGAACTTAGAACCATGCGTAGAAAGTGCACAATGTTCAGTCATAAGAGATATGCAGAAAACTACAAAAATAAGTATCTATCCCATTATACAGATAATCAACATTTCCTCAGTTAATGGTTACTTTTCAAAAGAACAAAAGTGTTCCTGTTCCAGCAAACATCATCATGCCGAAATTCAGATGTAACTATGGCATGAGGGGGGTTAATTCCTGGGAAGACAAAAGGGAAGGTGGACTGCTAAGGACAACAGGAGAGGGTACCAGTGATGTCTCTCCCAGTCTGCAGTAATGAGAATCTATGACCCACTGACCTAGGTATGGGAAGATGTCAATCATTTCCATTGTTAGGGAAGCAAGTACTACTGCCAGCCATTTTGTGAACACTCTTGGAGGACAGGTAGACTGAACCACATTGCTCTGAATTAGTAACGGCCTGAGGGCAGCTCGAACCTGAGCTATTTTCAATGGGACCTTGTTATGATAATATATAAAAACCCAATCTGTAGTGTGTGTGGCTGGGGGCACATAAGACAGTGGAATCAACAGTGCATTGACCACCTCCCAAAAGCTATATGATAACTTGCCATGCTGATGTAGGCACCCACTGTAGCATGTGGATTTTTGTGTGGGGAGGCCATCACACCATTGTCTACATAGTCTGTGATTGGTGGTGCACCACACAGTATTGATAAGTACATGTCTATGTATCTGTGTCTGTGTGTGTGTCTAGGACACAGGACACACCACCAGTCAATATTGTATTACTGCTCATTAAAAATACTTCTCCCTTTTAACTGTACACCAATGCATTTTGGACTTGTGATAGACAGCTGCAGCACACATAGGAAAACTGCAAACATACCTGCAAATACAGTACCTGAATTGGAACAGGTCTGGAACAACTGTCAAGTGTCATATGATGGCAGTATGTTTGTTGCACATGTGTGCAAACTAACTTTTAATACATACACAGTATTACAGAGTTACAACTTTCATACCACTACATTACAGTGAATAAAGAGTTACATATTGTTCTCTACCAACATACTATTATAGGAACTGCATATATGGATGGATGTACTATTTCTGGTACGGCTATGTCACTAAGCTGTGCCTTGTGACTGAACAACACCACAGTTAATAAATACAATTTATATACATGTTTTCATAGTACATCCTTACATATAGTATTAAGTATTATAAAAAGGGTGTGAGAAATGGAGCTTTCTGATTGGTTGCAAACATTCTATTAGCCCTATGTTAATCTTTGATTAACATACATGTACAGCCTAATCAGATGCTAAACAAGGTTTAACACTATTCACAAAACATTTTTATTATAATACCAATAAGGCACTCTCAGGGGTTATATTAATGGTCAGTTAATCACCCTCTAGGGGCATGTAGCACTCAGCTTTGCTTCATGCCACATTACACCGCTAGAGGGTGATTAACAGACCATTAACATAACCTCTGCTCATGCCTCATTGCTTAATTATGCTGTCTGCCATAATTTTAACAAATTCTGAATAAATGCACATCCATTATTAAAAGTTCTGTTGATTTACTTACAGTGAGTAAGGCGCTCCCCTGCAGCTGGCTTGCCAGCAACCCCATGTCATATGGAGGTAGTACCAACACATGTCGTTCTCGGTGTCCCTCACGCTGTTTTAAAACGAAACGCTTTTGGCGAACAGCTTCCACTTCCGCTTCAGCTGCACGATTGTTTTGTTTTTTACTTTCAAAACAACATGCAGTAAGCAGTTTATGCACCTCCACATCGAATCCAGTTTCCTGTTGGTACTCCTCATGAGAACTCTAGCATTCCCTCTGGCCTGGACTGCCTCAAGCAGTGCACACACCTCTTGCAAGGTCCACTGCCTCATTTTTTTTTTAATTATTCAATTCTGAAATGCAAACAGAAAAAAACATCCACATTACTATCATCTAACAATATAAATCATTTGTTAAACTAATTCCATGTAGTACTTATTAAATTAAAGACCACATCTGCTTCAGTATGGCAGAAAGACATCTCACTAGCATTATGCAGCCCCAACAAGGGATTCGGCACCCTCAGCACTGACAACATCTGCTGCCATGCTGTGGTGTCCCACCAGCATGCCACCCAGTACTCTCGGGGGGGGCTACTGCACCGAACATCAGATTGCCCACACCATCACCTATGCATGTCTGCTACACTGAGGTGTTCACACAGCGTGAGCTGTGCAACTCTCTTTTGCAGTCTTGCACCACAGCTATTGAGCTGTTGTACACCACCCTCACCTATACCGTGTATAACAGACTCCATCACATACTATGCATCCATGTGTGTGTGTGTGTGTGTGTGTGTGTGTGTGTGTGTGTGTGTGTGCAGGTGAGTACCAGACTTGAACATGTGATATCCTACTACTGTTCATAACACCATAACTACAGCCTTCAACCATACACCACAGCATTGTAAACTGATGTAAAACACAGGTGAACCACACATTGCAGAACTGTGCACACACCTACAAATATACTGAATAAATTTGAAGAAGGGTAACAAACCTGATCAAAGTAAAATGATATCATAATTGTGTTGTGCAATCATGCTAGCACACATACAAATTACTACACATATGTGTTACTTTCAAAATAACTCTTTTTCCAGACATACCACTAAAGAAACCTATACATTAAACTGCAACTGCTGTGTTTCAGTGTTGTTGCACACATACCATCCTGTTACAAGTATAATACAGCAAGAGCACAGTGAATGCTACATTCACTTAACAGAGTCAAACTATATAAAAATGTGAACACATAACAACATCATACAATTGTGTACTAACAGCAACACGGTACATTGGTATTGCTGTCTCCCCACTGTTCTTACATAGCATCCCACAATATTAATATTACAAACCCATATATGTGCCATGTGTTTAAGTGATGCATGCAGTTGATCTATTTTTTGACCACATTTATATGGTTCTGAGAAGAACCTTTGTGTATACTGTAATATTTGCTCAAACAGTCTGACAATCTTAAAGGACTTTGAGGATTCCATCTCAAAGGTCTCCCAGAAAATGGCAATTGCCAGCATGTGAGAAATGTACACCGTCTGGTAGGAATAGCCAATCATTACAGTACTCTATTTCGGGGTGACGTATAGTATACATTCCATGCATGCGTAGAAAAGCAGTTATTTGTACATTAACTTTTCTGTGAGCTCTGTCAATCAGATACATATGATGTTCTGCTTGCCAGACCCTACGCTCTGTAATATCTGAAAACATGATAATACAGGCAGGCAACATACTTATGATAGAAGCAAGGTCCAATTTTGCCTCTGTAACTAAATCTACCCAGCGTTTTGAGCCCAAATCATTGCCTCCAAGATGTATTAGCAGTATGTCAGGAGGAGAGTGAGTTCTCAAAAGTCTGTGGATGGATGGCATAAGATGTTCCCATCTCATGCCACCATGACCAAACCATCTTACATAGCAATCGGGGAGCTGCAGGTCCCTCCCAAAATTACTATGAACTGCAAACTCAGCTGCTCATCTCACGAAATTGCTTCCAACTATCCACAAAGTCCTTTTGCAATTTTCTGCCATTCTAAGTTTTAACACTCAGAACTGTACAGAGAGCTACAAAGAAAGTCAGTGTTCACCCTGCAGTGACCAGGCAGTACTGAAAATAAAACTGATATTTTCCCTCCTTATTTGAAGCTAGCTTCAGTGGGCTGAGACATAACACACAAATGAAAAATAAACATTCTCTGTTGCTGTGGGTTCATTAACCAATCTAAGTGATGCAGTCACTATTACTAGACTTCTGTTCCAGCTAAAATCTGCAAACATTGAGAAGTGGGAAAAATGCATCCTTTTCATGGGCAGTTTTAAACAATTACAACAGCAGAAACATGTCTGATTGGTTCCATTTTCTCTTAGGGCTCCACGTGCACTTTCCTATCACCCTCTATTTGCAGCTGTATCTGTACAAGTAAGTACAAAAATGCTATCTGACTTTAAACTCTTTTCTCTAAATAATACAGCATGTTAGATAATAATAAGTAACATAATGAGATTCAGCATATAAAAACATTTTGATTAATGATATTTACATGTTGTTATCAGTTTTTTTAATACTAGAAAAAATAATTTTAAAATAGACTGTACTTACAGTTCTGAAACTGCTCTCTCTCAGAAATATCTAAAATGGCTCCTGTTGACTTCTTCTTCAGTGTTGTCTGTCTCTGATTGGTTGTCTGACATGGCCTGACAAATCTTAAAATTACATTAGTAGAAACCAGCTGTCAGTCAAACACACTGAATTCTGATTTGATAATGAATGTATTTGCCACTCCCAAGTTTTACATTAACTTTACTGTCGAATGCACTAAAGTAATTTCATGACACTTTCGTAAGCACGAAAGTAAAATTTGCGAAAGTGTCGCAGTACGACAGTATTTCTGGCCATACTGTTGAACGCATGACAGTAAAATTTGAGACACTTTCATATCCATGAAAGTACTTTTTGCAACACTTTCGTGCATTCGACAGTAATTTTCCAAGAGTGTCTATTTATTGTCACAATTTCAGATTTTATGGCAAAATAGCTCAATTTTTAATAATAAACACATTATGTGCTGCGTAGGTGCTTCAAACTCACTGCACTTCGGATATTAAACATTTCCAAGGTTCTGAGCGTGCATAACAATCATGCATCTAGAGTTATAAACAGTTATTTGTTGTAATTCTTGCACCCAAATTTAAACGTGAAATATTTTAAGACCTCTGCTCATGAACAGTGTCGCTGTGATTTTACACATTTGTACCATATAGTCATTTCACACATCGACTGAGCCAAAACGCAGTACATAAGTGAAACACATTTTTGGCAAGATGTGAGAAACAAAATCTGTACTACTCATAAGGTTGTGTGTTAAAAACTAAATGTTGACAATCTGAACTGAAAACTATGACAATACATAAACTTACAAGTCTACATATAAAGTGCGCTGCGCAAGCTTGTAAATTAGTCATTTTTTGGAATTCTTACACCTATTTTTCAACATACTCATTTTAAGTCATCTGCTCATGAACAGTGCCATTGTCATTTTGTTACTGTGCCCCATAGAGTGATTTCATAAACCAACTGCAGCATTGCACGCTACGTGTGTGGAAACACATTTTGAGCAAGATGTAAAAAATAACAGCTGCAGTGGTCATAAACAGGTGTACTAAAAATGCAATGTTGAGAATCAGCAGTAACAATATTGAAATTTCGTAAACATACAAGCATACATAGCAACTGCACTACGCACACTCACACAACAGTAATTCTACCATGTTTTCCATCTAATTGTAAACATAGTAATTTTAAGAGATTTTGTGATGAACAGTGTCACTCTCAAGTTTTTTGTCTACCATATAGTGATTTCACGTACTGACTGCACCATGACACGCTACATGCTCGAAAACACATTTTCGTCAAGATACGAACATATGAAATTTGCCAGCAGATAAAGGCCTAGAGGTCTATCAAGTCTGCTCGAATGTGCAGCTAACACCCCTTATTCTGCAGCTGCCCCTCCCTTCCACCCTTCCCCTTCATTAACCCTCCCCCTTGTCCTGTCCCATCCTCGTTTGAAGCAGTCCACTGTTCTACTGCATACCACTTCAGCAGGTAACACATTCCACCCAGCCACCACCCTCTCTGTAAAAAGTGTCTCCTCATCTCCCTTCTGAACCTTCCTCGCCCAGTCTCATATCATGGCCCCTGGTGGCCTCCCTTCCTTACTTTGAACAGCCCCTCTGTACCTGTCTTGTTTATTCCTTTCATGTATTTAAAGGTTTCAATCATGTCACCCCTGTCTCTCCTCTCCTCCAGTGAGTACATGTTCAACTCCTTCAACCTCCTCTCGTATGATAAGTCCCCCAGCCCCTTGATCATCTTTGTCGCTCTGTGATGCACCCCCTCCAGTAACTTAATGTCCCTCTTCAGATACGGACACCAGTACTGCACGCAGTACTCCAGGTGTGGTCTAACTAATGACCTATACAGTGGCAGAATCACCTCCTCCCTCCTCAAGGATATACCCTTGCAATACAATCCAGCATTTGTTGGCCTTGCAGCTGCCTTCTACATTGTTCTGAGTTGTTCATTGACCCTGTAATAGCACACAGATCCTTCTCCTCCTCTGTCTGGGCTAGCTGCACTCCCCCTAGCTGGTAACTCCTACTTGGGTTCTTCATCCCAAAATGCAGCACCTTGCACTTTTTGGCATTAAAGCCCAGTTGCCAGGTGTCTGACCAGGTTTCAAGCTTTGCCAGATGATCCTGCAACCCCTGCCATCCCCCTAGGTCATCCACCACTGCGCCTACCTTGGTATCATCAGCAAGCAGACTGATCTTGCTCTTGATGTCCCATAATATGTCTGCAATGAATATCACAAACAGCACTGGTCCCAACACTGAGCCCTGTGGAACACCGCTCGTCACTGCCCTTGGGTGAGAGCTCCCACCCACCACCCTCTGTTGCCTTCCCTGCAGCCAGTTTCCTACCCATCTCACCAGCTTTGCACCTGCCCCTGTGCCTACTAACTTCCTTCCCAGCCTTCCGTGGCATTGAGTAGAATGCCTTACTGAAGTCCAGATACAGGACATCCACTGCATGGCCCTGTCCGTTGCCTAGTTACCCAGTCATAGAACTCGACCAGGTTGGTTTGGCAGGATCTGCCACGTATGAAGCCATGCTGTCTGCTGTCTGTAGTCCTTGGCCTCTGAGGAGGGCCACCAGCCTCTCCTTCAGGATAGTCTCCATTAGCTTACCCACACGATGGATGTGGAGGCTCACTGGTCTGTAGTTTCCTGGTTCATCCTTGGGGCCACTCTTGTGGAGAGGCACCACATGAGCCATCCTCCAGTCCTGAGGTACATACCATGAATGTAGTGAGGCATTAAATAGGTCTGCCAAAGGTCCTGCAAGGACCACTGCCAGCTCCTTCAGTACCCTGGGGTGGATGCCATCTGGGTCTGGCACCTTGTCCACCCTCAGTGCCTTCAAACCCTCTCGAACTCTGCTCTCCATGATTTCCCCATCTGTCACCACTTCCCCCCTGCTTCTGCCATTTCTCCCACCTTGGGTGTCACCCCACTCTTCTCTTTAGTAAATACTGAGCAGAAGTACTCATTTAGTGCTTCCGCCTTATAGCACCCTGCTTCCACCCAACCCCTCCTTCCTAATCCTTACTATGTGGTCCCACAGCCCTTTTCTCCCTGATGTGCTTAAAGTCCTTCTCCCCTTCTTAATGCCTTGTACCAGCCTGAGTTCGTAGATGCTTTGGCTCCCCTTACTGCCCTTGTCACCTCCTTCAATTCTGTCAATGCTCCTCCTGTCCTCCTCCTCCTGTTTCTTGTACTTCCTAAAGGCAGTTCTTTTCCTCCTTACCTTTCCTTGACCTCCTTGCTCAACCAGATTGGTTTCTTAGCCCTAGCTTCTTGCTCTGGGCTTTGCAGCAGGTTTGGCTGCCTCCACTATCCCCAGCTTTATGAGCTCCCACCTCTGGTTAGTGTCCATACTAGATTGAATTCTTGCCAGGTACCCTTTTACCACTTCCCCCATCCTCCCAAAGTCGGCCCTCCTGAAGTCCAGCACTATTGTGTCAGATTCCACTCCTTCCCATATATCCAATGTGAGCTATACTGAGTGGTGGTCACTCCCTGACAGCAGTTCCTCCACTATAAGTTCTCTCACAAAGTCCCCATTTGCCAACACAAGGTCAAGAGTATTCCCTAACCTGGTTGGTTCACTGACCATTTGCAGCAGGAAGCTGTCCTGGAAGGCATCCAGCAGTACCTTCTCCCTTCTGTTCCTGGTTGCTGGGGTGCTCCAGTCCACTCCTGGCATGTTGAAGTCCCCCACAATCACCACACTACCCTTTTCGCAGGTCCTCCTGATCTGTCCCGCTAGTTCCCTGTCTAACTCCTCCGTCTGAGATGGTGGCCTGTACACCACTCCCATTCTAAGAATCCTATTCTTGGAATCCTGGATTTGCATCCAAAGTGATGCTATATATTACAGCTATACTAATCATAACTAGATATGGTAAAAAAAAAATCTTTCAAATGTGGACTAGAAATATTGAGAATGCACAAACTTCTGATGTTACGTAGCAACTGCGCAATGCACATTCATAAAAACTACTGTTTAGTAATTTATTGACTAAATTGTAAACACACTTAAGTTACAATTCTCTCAATGCACACTGTTATAAGAAATTTACTGAAGCATATTCTAACACTGTTTTTTTTCTTTGTCTCTCATACAGGTGCCTGATACTTCTCTAAGATTGCTTACTGCCACTGTGAACCATAATAGCAAAACATGCCAACTAAATACAGACGTAGATGTGTAGCAAAACGAGAGAGGTATAATAGTACTACACTGTTGTATAAGGGCGACAAACAAAACAGTAAAGTCACACCACAAAATGAACATGGACAGACCTTTACTGCAACAGTGACCCCTACAACAAGTCACTGCACACCCAAATGAAATTCTTTAACAGAAAAGAAGAAAGGTATATCATCACTAATGTTGTGTAGATCTCTCAGATGAAACACAACTATTTTGAGTGTAACCATCAAGAAACGTTCAAAACAACGCCGTAAACTCACAACTGCTGATATACAGCTCAGAAAGAAAAAGTATTTCCGATCACTAGCAAGTAAATCTAAGATCGAAAGACTTATCGCTGCTGTTCTGAGACACACCCTCAAAAAAGAGTAAGAGTCACCTGTCTCAAAGTGCGCACTTTCGTCAACAGAGCAGTGTTTGTACTACAGCGCTTGTGGCGTAAGATGTGTCATGTGCTTGAACAATTCAGGAAAGTTGTATGTGCCATAAAAAAAGGCTTCAACAGTATCCTTGTTTGACTGTCGACAACTTCTGTCATGTTTTCACAGGACAGTGGATGCACACACAGCACTCAGAAGCATATTTTGGAGAAGAGTCTTATCGTTCCTTAAAAAAAGAACACAAGTTCACCATTGATGAGTACGGCAAACTATTAAATGTCCTCAGTATCTCTGATGACAATGCATTGGATACTGACGATGACTGTGATCCAACTACAGTCTTCAATAAATGGCACTGTCTGGCATGGTCATGTGATGATACCTGCAACCATAGGCAATCGTCATTTGAAAAAGTAGAACAGTTTGTCAACCTATTTTTAATAACAGATCGCAAAGACAGACATAAACTGTTTACAAAAATTGACCATTGTGAAATCCAGCCACATACTGGACTCATGGGTCACTCACTTGCATGTCTCGATAGTGGTGTTTGTGATAGTATTTTTCACAATATGCGGATGCTTGCAGTGCATCAAACAGGCATGCGAAACTTTGTCTACAGAGTATATGAAGTACGTCGAGCTGTACATCAGTACACTTGTTTAAATGACTTATTGCAATCAGGTGACATGCAGGGTGCCATCACATTTCTAAAAAAACTGCAAC
The DNA here is from genome assembly GCA_016271365.2 of Neoceratodus forsteri. Taxonomy (NCBI): domain Eukaryota; kingdom Metazoa; phylum Chordata; order Ceratodontiformes; family Ceratodontidae; genus Neoceratodus; species Neoceratodus forsteri. The sequence goes on along the minus strand of CM057449.1, from coordinate 1,589,435,295 downwards.
ACATTACTTCTGTACCAGAAACAACAATTTTTCAGTGTAACACTTCTGCAGAAAAATCTGTTTCAGTGTTAGAAAGTGACATTCTGAGACAGTATGGCAAAGAAATTGCTAAGTTTGAGGTTGCAAAGTCTCAGAAGTTTGACTCTGTATGTGTGTCATGCAAACGTTTGTGCTACACAAAACAAACAGTCACAGTCAACCTAGAAACCTTGTCACCATACAATGACATGTGGTTCTGTCTGTCAGCATTCTTGCTGCTGAAATCTGACTTTCACTTACAAGACACCATTGTGCTATGCAAACACTGTTTTTCCAAACTGAAGTCTAACACTTTGCCAGCAAGGTCAATGCTGAATAACATGGAAACAGATGTTACACCAAGTGAGATTTCAACATTAAATATGTTTGAATGCATTCTAATTCAGACAATGAAACCATTCCAAACGATTCTACGTCTGAACACAAAGACACGGAACATTCCACAGAAAGAGCTTGTTAGATCTCTAAAGGGTTCCATGATGTATCTACCACTTCCTCTACAGGAAAATGTTCAAGCAATCTCAACAGAAAATAGCTTGGTGATTCTTGTTAATGGTGTGCTGACAAAGGCCAAGGTCATCTGGCAAGATGTTGTCAATGTGCAAAAGGTAAAGCTTGCTCTTACTTATTTAAAGAGTAACAATCCCTTTTGTACAGACCTTGACATAGATCAGATGGCCAGTCTCTCTGTACAACATGATCTATTAGAAAAAAGTAAGCCAATCATTGAGAAGGTCAGTGTACAGACAAGTGACAATGTGTATGAACAGTACACAATTCACCCACTACATGGCAGAGATCCATTAGGAGACAACATTGATCTCTATCAAATGAAGCAGGTGGAAGGTGAGCCTGTCAGCATTTGGGAGGCAACACTAGAAGCATGCTGTTTCCCAGACCTATTTCCAAAAGGGTCAGGTGGATGCCTAGATGAAAGAGAAGTACAGTGGCGTGAAAAAGTATTTGCCCCCTTCCTGTTTTCTCTATTATTGCATATTTGTCACACTGGATGTTTTAGGTCTTTAGACAAAATATAATATTAGATAAAGGGAACCTGAGTGAACAAATAACATTTTTTTTTACTTATTTCATTTATTTAATGAAAAAGTTAACCAACACCAACTGGCACTGTGTGAAAAAGTAATTGCCCCCTAGTTAAATCAACCCAATTAAAGGGATAATTAGAGTCAGCTGATTGAACACAGCCAGGCTTGATTACAGCCAGCCCTGCTCAATATAAACCTCTACTTATTTTGGCCCTTACCATCAGAGTCACGTTGCCAGCACAAAGATTCAACAAGCACATTATGCCATGATCAAAGGAAGTTCCTGAAAAGATCAGAAAAAAATTTGTTGCCCTCTATCAGTCTGGAAAGGGTTACAAAGCTATTTCTAAGGCTCTGGGACTCCATCGAACCACAGTGAGAGCCATAATCTCCAAATGGAGAACACTTGGAACAGTAGTGAACCTTCCCAGGAGTGGGCGGCCTGCCAAAATTACTCCAAGGGCGCAGTGTAAAATCATCCAAGAAGTCTCAAAGGATCCTAAAACAACATCCAAAGAACTGCAGGTTTCTCTTGCCTCAGCTAAGGTCAGTGTTCATGACTCCACAATCAGAAAGAGACTGGGCAAAAATGGGCTTCATGTGAGAGTAGCAAGGCGGAAACCACTGCTAACCAAGAAGAACATAAATGCTCGTCTCTCATTTGCCAAGAAGCACCTGGATAATCCACAAGCCTTTTGGGAAAATGTTCTATGGACAGATGAGTCCAAAGTGGAACTTTTTGGACAACATGGATCCCATAATGTCTCGCGTAAAGCAAACATAGCATTCCACAGTAAGAACACCATACCAACAGTTAAACATGGTGGTGGTAGTGTGATGGTGTGGGGATGCTTTGCTGCCTAAGGACCTGGATGACTTGCCATAATTAAAGGAACCATGAATTCTGCTCTGTACCAGAAAATTCTCAAGGAGAATGTCCAGTCATCCGTCCGTCAGCTGAAGCTGAAGCGTAGTTGGGTCATGCAGCAAGACAATGATCCAAAACACAAAAGCAAGCCCACATCAGAATGGCTAAAAAGAAGTAAAATTAAAGTTTTGGAGTGGCCTAGTCAAAGTCCAGACTTAAACCCAATAGAGATGCTGTGGCAGGACCTGAAACGAACAGTTCATGCTCGAAAACCTACCAAATGTTACTGAATTAGAGAAGTTCTACGAGGAAGAGTGGGTTAAAATTCCTCCACAGCGATGTGAAAGACTGATATTGAATTATAGGAAGTGTTTGGTTGCAGTCATTGCAGCTAAATGGCATAACCAGTATTAAGTGTAAGGGGCAGTTACTTTTCACAGTGCCAGTTGGTGTTGGTTAACTTTTTCATTAAATAAGTGAAATTAAAAAAAAACAAGTGTTATTTGTTCACTCAGGTTCCCTTTATCTAATATTACATTTTCTCTAAAGACCTGAAAACATCCAGTGTGACAAATATGCAATAATAGAGAAAATCAGGAAGGGGGCAAATACTTTTTCACGCCACTGTACGTGTACAGGGTGCTGAGTACCGCACTAGCTGTGTGCTCAGCAAAGATGGCAAATTCAGATGTAACATACAGTACCTGTTCCATCTCCTCTGGGAGAGTGAACTTAGCATTCTGTCTACATCTATAGCACATACCATTCATCTAACAAGTCCACTAGATGGAATAACAGCTGCTCAATTTCTAGAGAAATTAAAGCAGAAAGATGAAAATGTGCAAGTGAATCTGTCTTCCATACTTTCAAGTCTTCGTGGCACCAAAGAATATTGGTATCGCAGACACTCTGAAGTGATGACAATGCTGCGAGAGTATGGTGCAGCCACATGGTTTGTCACACTTAGTTGTGCTGAATATGCCTGGGATGAGCTCATTGAACTGTTGAAGTGGGCAAATTCTGATGTTGATGGCATTTCATCAATGACTGTTGGAGAAATGTGTTCACTTGATCCTGTGTCTGTCACAAGACATTTTCACAAGCGGTTCCATGACATTCTGACTTTCATCTTGTCAAAGGACAATCCTCCTCTAGGTATTGTGGAACATTACTTTTGGAGGACAGAATATCAAGCACGAGGTGCCCCTCATATCCATATGTTATTGTGGATCAAGGATGCTCACGCATTGGTGAACATGAAGCAGCAGAAATTGTAGCATTCATCAAAAACTGTATCATAAATTCGCATTCCAGACAAGTATGATAGTCCTACACTATGGAAGTTGGTACAAAGTTCCAACTACATATTTGCGCAAAATATTGCCAGCGAGTAGTAAAGAACAAATCTAATTGATACACACGATGTCGCTTTGGATTTCCTAGATGAGTTTGTCAGGATGGTGCCATGAATGACCTATTCTTAGCAGTGCGACACCACTTGAAGGCAAAATCAACCAAGAGGGTATACGAGTTACCCAGAGATGAAAAAGAGGTGTACATCAATGACTACAACCCAACTCTTCTCCTAATGTGGCAAGCAAACATAGATGTTCAGTTTGTGGCTGAAAACTCACTGGCCCTGGTTCGGTACATCACTTCGTACATAACCAAACATGAACAGACTAGCTTGCAAGATCTTTGTGAAGATATTGCCAGTTCAAGCAAAAGCCTGACATCTCAGCTCTGGTCATTGGGTTTGAAGACTCTTTCACACAGAGAATGTCGAGCCTACGAAGCCAATGACCTTTTAATGGGTACACATCTGTATGGGAAGTCTGATGCTGTACGTTTTCTCAGTGTAAACTACAAAGAGAAACAGAAACATGTACTGATTCCTCATGCCGAAATTGAGGAGCTCGCTGCCAATACACCTTCTTCAAAACATATCTTGAAGAATAGCCTGATAGACACATACTACCCACATAGACACAACAACATGAATGATATGTGTCTCTTTCAGGTGGCTAAGTGGTATGACTACAAGACAGATGTAGCACCTTACTCAACACGCCAGATTTACAAGGTCAATGGAGTAGATGGCTGTCTCATAAAGAGACACAAGCCATGGCTCATAGACCACTGTAAATTGCATCTAGGCACATCGGAGAGCAGAGAACATTACTACTTTGCTCTCCTATTCCTATTTAGACCCTGGAGGAGTGAGTCTGAATTAAAAGGTGACTGTGACACATTCAAAGAACAGTTCAATCTCACTTATGAGACTTTCCAAACTGAATACTCACAGATATATATATACAGAGACTAGAAGCTGAGAAAGAACAGCTTGAGAAGGCAGAGAAGCAGCTTCAGGAAGACACTTCAGTTAGTTCACAAGACAACCTTGATCCAGAAGGACAAGGTGTTCTAGGTGACCCTCTGCTCTTAAATGCCCCAGAAGTGTTAATGTCAGAAATTGAGACAGCCATGGAACATGGCACACACTCCATGGTCAACCCAGCTGACTTGAGAGAAAGACTAAATCAGCTACAGCATACAGTTCACTCTCAAGTAGTTGAAGCTGTCCAACATGGCCTACTACATGAAACAAAACAATGTGACTGTACTGACTACAAGCCACTACTAATGTTTGTTAGCGGTTCAGCTGGCACAGGAAAGAGTTTCCTTATTGAAGCCATCACTGCTGAAGTACGGAGCCTGACAGGCTCTTCAATGTCTGTTGCTGTAACTGCTCCCACAGGACTAGCAGCATACAACATTGGTGGAGTTACATTACACCGTCTCTTTATGTTGCCAGTGGAACATGGGAGAACTGGAGAGTATCGTAAACTGTCATTCGAGGTTGCATCTCAGCTCCATTCCATGTTCACAAAGATGAAGTTACTCATCAATGTGAAATCAGCATGGTCTCCAATGTCATGCTTGCCTGTATTCATCTATGTCTACAGCAGATCTTAGGTACTGACAATGGAGTGCCATTTGGTGGCAAAAGTATACTTGTGTTGGGAGACCTTTTACAGCTTGCACCAGTCAATGCAGAGCATGTATTTACAACTCTAACTGCCAAACAAGCTAAAAATATCCTCGGTTGCATTGCAGGCTATAACACAAGGGAATTATTTACCTATGTTGAGTTGTCTGAGAACATGCGGCATAGTGGTGATCTAGTTTGCAAATCACTTTTAGATGAAGCTCGTACAGGTTCTCTATCACCAGAACATATTTGTATGCTAAACGATCGGGGAATCACAGTAGATACTGCATGCATAGAAACAGCATGTCATGACTTCAGCGATATATACTGTACTGGGACACACATAGTGTGTCTTATGCCATGACTAAAGAAATGCACTGAATTCAACAATCTAATGCTGCAGAGATAAAACCAAGAGCTTGTAACTCTGCATGCGGTTGATACAGTTGATGGCATTATTCTTAGTCAAAAACTAGTAGCAAAGATGACTGAACCACTAAGTGAACTCAAGTCACTTAGTCGTTCAGTCAAGACTTCCTTTTATCATCTTAGGAACATTGCCAGAGTGAAGCATCTTGTTCCGTTTGACTCTCTGCCTACTTTGGTTCATGCCTTTGTATCCTCACGCTTAGACTACTGCAATGCCCTGTACTTTGGGCTTTCCGGGGTTGAAATCCATCGCCTGCAGCTAGTGCAGAATGCTGCAGCCCGGGTTTTGACTGGGACAAGTCATTTTTGTCACGTCACTCCCTGCTGCGTGAACTGCACTAGCTGCCCAGGTATGGATCACCTTTAAAGTCATTTTGTTGACTTTTAAAGCCCTTCACGACCAGGGTCCAGCCTACCTGAAAGACCTCCTCGTACCATACTGCTCTGACCGATTACTCCGCTCGGCCGACATGGGGTTGCTAGAGATCCCGAGAGTGAGTCTGAAATCCTCTGGCAGCAGAGCATTTTCATTTGCTGCACCCACTCTTTGGAACTCTCTACCATGCCAGCTTCGGCAGTGCACCTCCGTGGAATTCTTTAAAAAAGAGCTGAAAACTTATCTGTGGAACATGGCTTTTTTAGATAATTATTTATTAATGCTCTGGATCTTATTATTATATATTTTATCTCGTGGCATGCTGATTTTATGTATATGTTTGTGTATGTAATGTTTGAATTGTTCAAATTGTTCAGCACCTTGATATGTCGAAAGGTGCTATATAAATAAAATTATTATTATTATTATTTATTATTATGTTTCACGCACAGCTGGCCTAGAAGCTGTTCTCACAGTTTGTAAGAATGCACGTATCATGCTGCGATGTAATCTAGATGTAGAACGAGGCATGATAAACGGTGCCATGGGAAACATCACTGACTTTGTCTACAATGTCCAGAAGACATATATCGAGACACTTGTAGTTCACTTTGACAATATGGAACAGTCTGTACACATAGAATGAACCTGCGTAAAATTCCAGGTTTTTAAGGATGTCTATGTAAACAGGAAACAGTTTCCATTATGTGTTGCATATGCTGTCTCCATTCACAAATCTCAGGGATTGAGTTTGGATTCAGCAATGGTAGACATAGGTACAGACATTTTCAAGGATGGCATGAGCTAAGTGGCACTTTCACTTGTACGCAGCCTTTCTGGGTTACACATTATTACTATAGCACCTCAGAAAATACAAGCTGACAAGCGATGTATTCTTGAGTACAACAGGTTACGTACTCTACATCAGGCACAAATGTCTTTAATACCACTGCCTACATATCTGTCTGTCTCACACAATTCAGTCACAGCTACAGGTATCAACAAACAGTGACAAGCTTCCAGAAGTGATTCAACTAAAAAGAGTTCAACAAAGGTCACAACTTCAAGTAAACATTCACAGCCAGCAATTCATCAGAAATCAGTTGGTGTAGCTGCTGTACCAGTCTTTGACAACAGCACTAGAGTAAACTGCTATGCTAACTCAGCTATGCAAGTTTTTCTACACATGCCACACTTTGTGCAGGCAATATCTGCTTCACAAGACAATCCCCTATCAAACGCTTTGAAGCAGATTATCAACATGACTTCTGACCAGTCTAACAATGTACACTCACTAACACCACTACGAGAGGTGTTAGCTACATATGATGGATGTAGTACATTTGTGCAGACATACAGCAAGACACTACTGAGTTTATGATGGCTGTCATAAACAACCTGGATGAAGACAGCACCCCAATGCAGCAGTACTTCACAGTAACATATGTAACAAAATATGTATGTGTTTCATGTGGCCATTCACAGCGTGAAACCACAGAAGACATGCTGTGGATTACTCTCTTTGTCCCTCAAACCAAAAGTGTCAAATTTCGACAGCTATTCACCAATGCTGAATATGGGCATGCCTGTGGAAGGTGTGGAGGCAGATGCACTCAGTCCATACATCTCAGGAGTTCATCTCCATATCTGTTGCTTATGTTGCACAGATTTGACTCCAATGGGCTCAGAGTTGATACTCCTATCACAGATTACACAGCTGGTAGAATAGTCTTCAACCAATCAGTGTTTGACACTCACAGTATAATATATTACCATGGCCAATCCATTCATTCTGGCCATTACACCTGTTTACTAAGGTGCAGAAGTGGATGGGTAGAGTGTGACGACTCTACAAGCAGTTTTAAACAGAGACTGCCACAACACTTAAAAAAATGCATATCTTCTAATATTGAAGAATTATGATAGCCTTCATATTTCAGAAGAATAGGACAAAACATGTTGCATTTTTAAAATGACTACTTTGTCCCAGAAACATTCATAGCTCATTACAATTTTGTATAATGTACGACTCTGAATAAATCATAGCATTTCAACAAAATGCTATTCTGACAGAGACATTCCATACACTATAACATGTAAGATCTTGTGTGGATCAGTGACTACATGAAAATCGTTGTAGTGGCTTCAATCGGCGCCAACAATATTCACAGTCACTAGAGAAACCATGATTACATGTCTATCAAAGATTGTACATCTAAAAAACTGAGGCCTTACTGCTGTCCTCCTCTGTACATATCTTTAATTATTCATGTATCGACTCATACATAACAACAAATTGATATGAGTTATAAAGTGTTACTCTTTGCAAATAAAGAGAAGTTCTCAGTTATCATCATAAATAACTGAGCAACACTTCTACCATTCACCAAACATTGCACTCTGTCACAAGTTGTCTATCAACACTTCAATTTGTCTATTGACTCTTGACATATAGACAACATCATTCGCTCACCATGCAACAGTGTAGAACTATCCCGCCTTCATGTGTAATACTAATACTGTACATATGTAAAAATAACTACCTTTATTGATAATGCAAGAAGCTGAATTACGCAACTGTAAATACCAACCAATTGCACAATATAATTAACTGACTTTTACATGTGTTTGTAATTACTTGTACATAATATAAGGATTTGTATTCACCTGTGCATTGTTAATAACTACTTTAATACTTGTACTAAAAGTATTAGTCTAACATTAAAGTAAAGTACAACTGAATGTTTAACATATTATACAGCACTATACTAACTATACCTAATTAAGCATAAGTTTGTTAAAAAATGCATACCATGCACAGTTTTAGTATTTACAAGTTAAGAATTTACATAGAAGCTAATGTAAGAATTGAAAAAGTGTCATTTGTTCATGCAAGAATATTCTATTTTTTCAACTTGTCACATACGTAATTCTAACATATGTAAAAAATATTGACAATTGTAAATCAGACACTGTTACTGATCACAACACACTGTATACCTGTTCTTGACAATATTTATGATCGCCTCAATTGAGGGGTTGGGTGGGAATTTTCTATTTGCGCCTAGTCAGTGACATATAATTAAATAACACCAATCAAATGTCACTGAAGTAACATTTTTTAATATTGTATTACTTCAACAGTTAGCATATGGTTTTTCGCCCACCCCAGGAACATCCACATTAGCAGTCACACAATAACAACAAAACACTTGTGTATCATGTGTGTAATCCCAGTTTACAACCTTCTAACATTGCCTTATTAACATACCACACAAGTAATGCACTACACATAATTACGACATACAACCATTTTAAAAAAACTTAACATTTTCTAACAAACTCTCTTCACGTTCAATAGTAAATATATAATGAAGTGCCACAGCTTCAGCTTGACTATTAGAATTCCAGGTCGAATGTCAGAAAGTACTTCCTCACATAAAGAGTAGTGAGTAGTGAAGCATCACTAGAAACACACAACACCTGATTAGTTTCCTATAATATCACATACTTACTCAAATTCATATTATACAGTTGTTATTATTTTTACACATTTACATATATGACAAGCAATGATTACACACATACAAAGATTGTATTGTGAGACTGCTTCTGTTAACTAAATTTCAGTCTTGATTGGCCCTTTTCTCCATTTAACAAATTGGCAATAAATTTCTTAAAACCATAACCACCTGTGTCGACTCTTTACTTAAAATAGCATTATGACATAAAAATAAGTGTGTCTGACTTAAGCATACAAATCAAAGTTAACAAATAGTGCTACAACTATATCTCCATCAATTTGTTTGGTGCCTATGATGTCCAGTCAGTATCACAGCATATGCAATGATGTGGCACATTGCATGTCACACTTGACATAATTCCTAAGAGTGTAAAAAACTCAGCAATGTACTTACTTTTCCTGTGCCTATACAGTCATTATTACTGTACCAAGGTGCCACACATCAGCACCCAACAGTGCACAGCTGTGACTATACACTTAGGATGCAGTCACTACTCTGCGTACTTCAATTCCCTGTCTCAGCTTCTGCAACTCCCAACTGTATTAACGTAACTATACCTAGAATTACAGAGGTGTGCCATAGATCTCCAGTCCCATATCGATAACCAGTCATAATGCAGTAAAAATATAACGAGGCACACCAGCTCTAGCTGCCTAAATCCATGCAAATACTAACAAATGACAATACAGTTTGCCTGTTTTCAGTCATGTGTGGCATAGATGTACACATACTCAACTGTATTGTGTATCTTTATTTATTTATTATTTATTATAAAAAGAGTCTGAGAAATGGAGGTTTCTAATTGGCTGCAAACATCCTAACAGCCTTATGTTAATCTTTATTAACATACATGAGGGGGTTAACCATATGCTGAACAAGGTTTAACACTGTTTAAAAACATGTTTCATTATAATAGCAATAAGTCACTCCCGAGGATTATGTTAATGGTCAGTTAATCACCCTGTAGGGACATGTGGCACTCAGCCACACCTCGTGCCACCAGTACACCCCTAGAACATCATTAACAGACCATTAACATAACCCCTGGTCATGCCTTATTACTTAATTATTAAAAGGGTCTCAGAAATTGAGCTATCTGATTGGCTGCAAACATTCTAACAGGCTTATGTAAATCTTTTATTGACATACATGAAGAGGTTAACCATTTCCTGAACAAGCTTTAACACTGTTAAAAAACATTTTTATTATAATAGCAATAAGGCATTACCAAGGGTAATGTTAATGGTCAGTTAATCACCCTATAGGGGCATATGGCACTCAGCTACACCTCGTGCCACAGTACACCCCTAGAAGGTGATTAACAGACCATTAACATAACCCTGCATCATGTGTTATTGCTTAATTGAATTTTGATGACCGGGTAGGCCCACTGGGCCCCCGGAGGTCCCTTTTTCAGGGCTGACCTGGGAAGTAAACAGTACATGGAATAGAAGACAATGGTACATATACAAGCTGAGGGTATACAGTATGCTTCAGTTTACAAATCCATCTGAATTGTCATCTGCATCTACAATTACAATGTACTACCTAGTTTTGTCTGCCATTGGGTGCTCCACTGCCTACCTGCCCCTGCTGGTGATGTCTTGTAGCATAGTAACAGAAACAGCAACGCAAACAGAACTGCTAACAGTAGCGCACATGGTAACGCAAGCACGAATGAGAACAGAAAGGGTAACACACACGGTGGGGTAGACAGGAATGATCTGCCACGTGATGTGTTGTCACATAGTAACATGGTGCCTGCAAACAGAAATTTCAATGGACATGGTGACGCAAAGTAAAACAGAAAGAGAAACAGTACTGTACACAATAATCCCTAAAAATAAAAGAAACGCAAGCACAAATGAAAAGCATAAAGCATAACACATGATGGTGCAGACAGCAACAGTAAGTGAAACAGGTACAGAACCACAACCGGAAAGGGCAACAGTAACAGTTGTGGTGTGGTGTGGGGCATCGGTAGGTAAGGCCATGTAACTACTAAGTGTGGTACGTTGTGTGCAGCTGCAATCAGGGATGTGTACGTTTGGTGTACGTGGCCTCAGTTTTGCTGTTGATCTCCACTGAGCATGCAGTACCTGGTCAGGTGGGTGGAGATGTCACGTAGTACATTTAGACAATTGTTTGTTATTTCTGTCGCCTGCTGCTGGATGTCTGTCATTGGTTGTGTTGATGTGGTCCTCCCCCATACTTGCATGTGTGTGTGTGTGAGTCTGTGTGTGTGGTGTGCAGGGTGGGGGAATTCGGAGTTAGGGTTTTCAACCCTAACAGCGAATTTCCTCACTTTTGTCGCTGTGGAACAACCCTAACTAATGCATTAAACTGAGTTTTTTGCCTCTAATTTCCCTTCTTTTTGAGAATGATAATGAAATAGTGAATGTAATGCAGCGGGCGGGGCGGGCCTCAGGCCCGCACTCCCACCACATGATGTCTTGTAGCATAGTAACAGAAACAGCAACACAAAGAGAAGCGCTAACAGTGGCACACATGGTAATGCAAGCGCGAATGAGAACAGAAAGGCTAACACACACGGTGGCATAGATGGGAACGGTCTGCCACATGATGTGTTGTCACATAGTAACATGGTGCCTGCAAACGGAAATGTCAATGGGCATGGTGACGCAAAGTAAAACAGAAAGAGAAACAGTACTGTAGACACAAATGGCAAAAAATAACAGAAATGCAAGCGCAAATGAAAACGCCAAGGATAGCACATGGTGGCAGATGTCAAAGGTAAATGAAGCAGTGCGGAACCACCAGCGGAAAGGCAACAGTAACAGTAATGTAAGCGCACAGGCTGGTTTTCCCAAAAGCTGCATAAAGAAAGACAGTGAGTACAAAGAATGTATGCATAATAATGGGTATCAGAGCAGAAAATGAGGACTTGGAATACTAAATAGGTTATATCTCAGGAACCATCGACATAGAAAAAATTTAAAAGTCATATGATTTACAACTGTCTAGCTAATTTATGCAAGCCCATTAGAGGCTAAGCATTTTCAACGAAAAGTCCGTATCTCGCACCGTTTCCGAGATACGGGCCCTGAAAGACGCGGTGAAGTAATGTTATCCTATGGGAAAAAAACAGAAGTTCAGAGTGCCATAACTTTGCCTCCCTGTAATATTTGTTTACCAAACCACTGAAAGGCACATCTGTGGGCTGTTGGCTGTCTTCCCTCCAAATTTCAGGAAAAAAGACCAAACCGTTATTTTGTAGCAGGGTGCCAAACGATTCCTGTAATGTGTCGAGCACTGTAATGTTATCCTATGGGAAAAACTGTCAAATTTGGAGTGCTGTAACTTTGCCACCGTGTAATATTTTTTCACCAAAATACTGAAAGACACATCTGTGAGATGTCGGCTGCGTTCCTTCCAAATTGCAGTCCAAAACTCCCAACCGTTCTTTTGCAGTGCAGTGCCAAAGAATTGCTGTCACTTTCCCACAGACTAGAAAATTACTGTCGCAATTTACGAAAGCTTTCACAAAAAAGTTTGACACTTTCGTGAGCATGAAAGTAATTTGTGAAAGTACTTTTTCCAGAAATTTGAAAAACATATTTCTGGGGTGTTTAACCCCAAAATAAAGACATGGCTAGCATCCTCAGGGTCCGACTAGGTGAATACAAAAAGAATTAGGTTGCTAGAGGGTCCCAAATTTAAATGCCAAGCATTTTTCTGATCACCAACTGAAAAAGAAATGGTGGATTTGCGAAAGTAACAAGGCCATTTGCGAAAGTAAAAATGCATTTGCGACACTGTTGAACTTTTTGTTAACTTTTCCCATTGACTTATAATGGGAAATTGTTTTTTGAATAACTTTTGAACCATTTAATATTTTTTCACCACATCTTCAAAAGACACATCAGGGACCCTGGCCACACATTCCTTGAAGATTCTGGGCTGGTCCTGACAAACCGCTGTGACCTTGGTGGCGTGCGACCGTGAGAATTCTGTAGTGCGTGAACGCTGCAGCACAGATTTATGCTTAATAACCTGCAGCCGTATATCTGACTGATACAAAACTTGGCAGATCCCAAGGCCTATGGTTCTTGATTGTGTATTCCAAATTTTAGGCAAATCCATTAAACGGTTGCAAAGTTATTAAGGTGCAAAATTTGGGGGTTTAACATAGAAATGGCTCCTCAACCCTAACTATGGTAGCATTACCGTGCTACCATAATATATATATATATATATATGTATATATATATATGTGTGTGTGTGTATTTATACTTTCACAGTAGTGCCAATATAGTTAGGGCAGAGAAAAGTGTTTAATGTTCAGTCCCAGTTTTGCCCTTAATAACTTTAGCGAAGTTCAGTCAAATAGCCTCATATTTGGTATGCATGGTCTAGCTGGCAAAGTCTCAAGACGTGAAAGTTTCATGTTGGAGCCTTGTGTGGTTTCTGAGATATGAAACATAGATTTTTAATGAAGGTGGTGTTTTTTTCTTATACTTAATACACTTTGTTTTGCTTTCACCTACAGCCTAGATGGTATGGATTTTTTTTCTGTAACTATCAGTGTAGAAACAGTTCATCATCAGAGGGCAGGTCTACATTATGTCAGGAACAAATACCTTTTATGTTGTGATTTCTTAAAGCTGCATACACCCAATGTTAAGTTGACATAGAAATTATACTTCCAAGTGAAAATGCCAATACAATAATCAACTGATAAGTACAAAACATAGAAAAAAAAAACATTACAAGGTGTTTAAAATCTAGAAATGAGGAACACCCATCAGATGAACTTTATATATACATACACATATATATATATATATATATATATATATATATATATATATATATATATATATATATTATTGCCCTGGATTTAATCTAATTTAAATTTAAATACAAAAGTAGTTGTCATTGTTGATTGCACATGTACAATTTACTGAAACTTTCAGGCATTAACTTAAAAACTCAATAATCTAAGGTTCAGAAGGTGATGAACTTACACAGGAAAGGGGAGAAATATACATAAACTTGGAGACTGCCTTGAAAGTTAAGAGGAACAGAATAAAAGGAAGAAGCCTCACAACCTCTGTGGGGTGGACAGCATAAGTACATTGGGGAGGGCAGCTGAAGATCAAAAACAAAGTACAAGAAAAACAGAAGTCATGAACCAGACAGAAGGGAGTAAAATTATTAATGACTCTATAAACATACTAATAAATAAATTAAATAATGTAAACTAAACAAGTAAAATGTATAGTGGAGTATTAGTTCCAAAAGTATTGCATGAACAGTGAACTCATGTAAGGATTTATACAGAGTATAGAATAAAGTGCTGTGGCAGGGAAAACAATGCTAAGTTACCACTGCCTCTGGTGCAATACAAGTAAAGGGCCAGTAATATTTTTCATTTTTTTTTTTTACAATTTGGTAGCTGGTAACTCCAAAGACATTATATGACCATTTTCATGCAGAACCCTGACAAGTAATACTGTGCATTACATACATAAAATACTCCCATTAAGTACATACGAGAAGCAAAATACATAAACTAGTCATATACAATCTATCAAGTAGTTAATATAATGGCACTTGGAATACTGTATGTCAAGTAAACAATAAAACTGTATACACTTGAAGGATTTCAATTTTAGAGAGAATATGAGAGAAGGGGCTGTGAAGATCTCTCTACAGGAGTTTCTGGCAACAGCTTCATTCAGGTTCCAAATATAGAACATATCTGAAAAACATGTAAACAAAATTAATATCTTAGAAATAATCATAATTTCATGTCAAAAGAAAATAAGTCACATTCAATAACTCTGATTGTAAACTTACTTAGTTTACCTCAAAAGAGCACAAGTGTTATACATTTTGACAGCTATATTCACAAACAAGCATTTGTCAATGCCAAATGTTTGCTTGCTGGCATTGGCATTGGTAGTGTAGGAGTTACAGAGCTGCATAATAGGAATGGCAGTGAAGTACTGAACTGAAGCCAACCCCATCACCACCCTACAGATAGTGACAGGCATTGGGGTGTGCCTTTGGGTCATCAGGCATAATGGCCATGCCATTTCACCACACCCTACCGTGCAGACACCGACAAGTGTCACGGTGTGCCTTGGGGTCTTTGGCCCTTATGTGCACCCCATTCCATCAGGAAATATTGTGAGATGGGTGCGGTATAGGAGAATGGGGTGAACTTTGGGGCCGAAGAGCCCAAGGCACACCTCGATGCTTCTCAGTGGCTGCAGGGTGTAGGTGGGGGTGGAATGGTATGAGCATTGCAGGTGACAATCCCAAGTCACAGCCCTGATGCCTGTCATTCTCTACAGGGTGGGGTGTTATGGTCAGAAACCCTAACGCCTCAGGCATTCGTTGGTATTTTCACTCCAAATTTTCAACATGGGTTTTTTGTGACCCCCGACCTCATGAACAGTGGCAATATCAGTTTGTTAGCCGAAAGCTGCTTTTGCACAGCGACTACGGCATTTGTCACCACAGGTGCAAAAACACATTCTGAACAGGATGTGAAAAATGACAGCTGTACTGTTCATGGGGAGGTGTAAAAATTGGCAATGTTGAAAATCTGCAGTGAAAATATTAAAAAAACTGGTGAAGTCATGAGCGTGCGTAGAAACTGTGCAACGTGCACCCGTAATGTAATTAGTTTGGGAATTGTTTACAGCAGATTGTCAACACAGGCATTTTGGGACCTCTGGTCATGAACAGTGTCACTGTGATTTTCTTTATCTGTACCGAACAATGATTTCCCACAGCGACCACGCATTTCTGTGCTGAAAGTGTGAAAATACATTTCGGCCATGTTGTAAAAAATGTTCATAAGGAAGTGTGGAAAAATGCCACTGGTGAAAATCTGGACTGAAAATATTACAAATTCATGAACTTATGAGGGTGCATGGAAACTGCACAATGCTCACTCGTAACACAGTCATTTTTAGGAATTTTTTCAACAAATTTTCAAAATAGCCATTTTAAGACCTCTGCTCATGAACAGTGTCACTGTGATTTTCTTAATGTGTCCCATACATTGATTTCGCACACCGACTGCGCCATTGTGAGCTACATGGGCAGAAACATATTTTGGGTGAGATTTGAAAAATGACAGCTGTACTGCTCATAAGTAGGTGTGGTAAAATGGCAATGTTGAAAATCTGGAGTGAAAATATTGAAAATTTGCGAACTTATGAGCGTGCGTAGGATCAGCTCAACAAACGCTCGTAAAACAGTCATTTGTGGGAATTTTTTTCACCAAATTTTTAACATAGCCATTTTAACACCTCTGCTTATGAACAGTGTCACTGTGATTTTCTTAATGTGTCCTGAACATTGATTTCACACACCGACTACGCCATTGTGCACTACATGCCCAGAAACACATTTTGGGTGAGATGTGAAAAATGACAGCTGTACTACTCATAAGGAGGTGTGGTCAAATGGCAATGTTGAAAATCCAGAGTGAAAATATTGAAAATTCGTGAACCTACAAGCATGCGTAGGAACAGCGCAATGCACGTTCGTAAAACAGTAATTTTCAGGAATTTTCACCAAATTTTCAACATAGGCTTTTTGAGAGCCCACCTTATGAACACTGTCACTGTCATTTCATTAATCAGTCCCAAAAGGTGATTTCATGCAGTGACTGCGAAATCAACCTTCGGGCCTGATTAACGCCATGACAGTGACAGAATTTATGAGGAGGGGTCCCAAAAACCCCATGTTGAAAATTTGGTGCCAAAATTCCAAAAAATGCCTGAGATATGCAGCAAAGTTGAAAAAACCCTATTCATTACATTATACAGCTTACTGGCATTTCCTCAGTTCACAGTCGGCTTTGAAGAGTACAGACGTGTTTCTGGTCCACCGAAGATCATCGCGCCGAGCTCCAGAGGTAAGTATGAGGTGAGGTGGGGGTGTGGGGAGGCAGGGTGTGCAGAGGGTGGGCGCAGGTGGGGGAGGAGGGCAGGGAGACTGCGATGGACCGTTTTTGTGTTTTCAGGTTTTGTTTTGTTTTTTAATTATGACAAGGGACATTTGCCATGCTGGGGTGGGCTCCCAGCATGGCAATTACACTACGCAGGACATTTTCCACACTGGGGTGGGCTCCCAGCATGGCAGCTGGAAAGCTTTGGGGGGGCAGTGGAGAAGAAGGGGATTGGGCAGCCCCATGGGCCATTCCAACTTTTGCCACGCTGGGGTGGACTCCCAGCATGGCACTCGGTAACCTCTTGGGGGGGGACTGTGGAGCCGACTGGGGATTGGGCACCCCAGTCGGACAAGCACATTGTTGCCACACTGGGGTGGGATCCAAGCATGGCACCTGGAAGACTGTTTGGGGAAGGGGGGAGAGCACTTCAGTGAACACTTCCCTTATCTGATCATGCTCACCGAAGCGGCTCTCTCCCTTTCAACTGTAAGTCACTGCATTCTGATGCTGTCATAGACAGCTGCAGCATGCATTGGGCAACTGTGGCCGTGCCTGCAAACACACGGAGGGTATTGGAAGAGGGGGTGACAGACCTCCAGAAACTCGGATGATGGCACTATGTTTCTTGCACATGCGTGCAAGCAAACATAAAAAGGGGTAAAGTCCACCTACTCATTTTAAACCTGCTGCACAGCTGTATTCAAAGTTATAATCCATTTAGTCTCCTTTTGAAGGCCAGTGAGCACTCTGTCCCCACCTCTTAGATGCTTTGGAACATATTCCAGAGCCATATATTTTAGGCAATCAGGCCTGGAATTGAGGGCTTTCTAGCAGAGGGCACCAAAGGCATTATTCTGGTTGCTGTTTATGATAGCTCTAATGTACTGCTGTATCTGGATCTTCACAGGTCTTATTGTTCTCCCTATATGCAGTAGGAAAGATTGCATGAACAATAACAAATGTAATCTACAAATGCAACAGTACATGTGATACATTGTTTAATATCAATTTGCTTGTTAGTTGTAATGTATTTGTTTCTTGCAGGGAGTGTTGACTTCTCCACATTTAAAAAAAAGCAAAACATTTGGCTTTTTTGGAAGCCAACTAAGGCTTTCTTCTGGTTTTTCAGTAGCCACAAAATAGCTGTTGATTAGTCTGTCCTCAGTGCTCCTCCCTTTGCTAAATGTAGCCCTGGGTTTATGGCTGTGTTATGTAAGCATTAATCACCAATGAAGGTGGCATCTAATGGGGAGTTAATGCATGGTTGGGACCGTTGTGGCACGAGGCCAGAGGCCGAGTGCGTACAATGGTCCAACCATGCAGTAACCCTGCTAGATGCCACCTCAGAGGATTAATGCTTTGTAGCATGGCAACTGCAACTGTACTATTTGTCAGATGGTGTTTTCTTTGCTGTACAACAGTAATTACCAGAAACATTTATTTAACCTTTACAATTATGGGGCATGTCAGTTACTTTTCCTGCCTTTCTGCTGCTGGAACTGTGTGCGTGCACGTTGATCACCCCACATCGAGTACTATAGTGGTGACTACTTTTTAAAATCTTTCATCTCTGGTATATATATAACTATTCGCATACAACTATGTTTGCACCCCTGACTTTCATGCTTGTGCTGCTACTCCATTTCTCTACCTTTTTTTTTTTTTCCACATCGCTGCTCTGGTGCATCCTAGGCAACATGTCCCTGCATATATTCATATTCTCCCAAAACTGCCAGTTCTCTTCTCTGTGCCCTGTACACCTGACGATTACCACCAATAGGTGGCCCTTATACGGCACCACAGAACTTCATCTCCATTTCTCTGTTCATGCATTTTCCACACGCATTCTGTTACCTTTCACATCTGCAGCCCCTATCCTTGTGTGCCTCCCGCGACTCGCACCACTCTGCACTCCACGGTTTCCCCTTCTGAACTAGTTTTCTCGTACACCTTCCTCTCTCCACTGTTTTCAAATTCACACTTGCCCACACAGCGATTTTTGCCTCACCTCACCTCATCAGTCCAACCTACAGGTGGCGCTCTCAGATGTTGACAGCCAGATTTCTCGCCGATCCTCATTCCCCTGTCATCCTTTCCTGAGGTCTTTCCATCCATCGGCGACTATATGATATGCCTTCACTCCACTCACTGCCCACAAAATTGCACACTCGCTCTGCCCTGTGTCCGCTTTGTACGGTGCCCGCAGCGCCACAGACATTTCTGCTGTTCGGCTCAACCCCTGCCGGTTCCCTTTTCTCCTCTGTTCATCGCATCACCGATCGGTCCACATATTTGTAACCCATTGACTCTTTCCCTACTTCGGAGAGCGCGTTCATGTGCTCAAGTGGGTATTATTGCTCTGAGCGTTCTAAGGCAGCATGGCATTATCGTGCCATAATGCCGTGTTGCTCTTGCACCACCTGACCCTGTTGCACCTATCCCCTTTCTTCCCTGAGGTCCTCATATTTCTGCCATGTTACAGCCCTCAATATCGGGTCAGTAGAAAGGTCAGGTCAAAGCTTATGGGCAATCCCACAAATATGCCCTGCCAAGGAATTAAATTGTGTTACAAAAGTAACATGTGGTGCCCAGTGTTCAGGGCTTTAAACAGTTGTTTTCTTTTTTCATTCTAGGGACTAATAACTCTACTTTGTTTAAATTGAGGACTTCCTGAAATGCTTCTTCCAAGACAGGTTGCTTGTGTCTCTGGTAGAATCTGTTCTTCAATTACTCAACTTGCTCATGAAAAATGCAAATGTGTGAACAGTTGTGCCTGAGTTGCAACATTTCCTCATTAGATGTAGAGGAGATTAATAGTTTAGGGTGAGCACTCTGGGCATGAACAGAGTTTGCAGCAATTTCTTTTCTATATCCAGCCCTCTGTAGATTGCAAGGCCTCATCTTTTTACCCATTGCTTCTTGATTTTCAAGGCAGTATCTCCTTCTAGGTTTTACTTATTTCTCTTTCCCTTTGTAGGTTCATCACCATCTGAATCTTAGATTATTGAGTTTGAATTATTAGCATTAAGATTTCAACAACTTCTACCTGTGCAATCAGCAATGAAAACTATTTATTGTATTTAAATTTAAATTAGGATTAAATCTAGGGCATATATACAAAATATTTGTGGTATTGATGTTTCTTGTTTCTAGATTTAAAACACCTTGTAATGCTTTTTCTATGTTTAGTACTTTTATCAGTTGATTATTGTATTGGTATCTTCACTAGATATCTTTAAAAAAGCACAATATAGAAGGTGTAGGTTCCTGTCACAATCCAGACCCACCTGTGATGAAGATCTTGTATAGGCCAAAGTGCCAGGGCTGAGGGTTTCTGTCTGGCTGTCTGATACAAGGTGCCTTAAAAATGTATTTTAGTTTAATTTTGTGCATATACTATATTTCTTGACTCCATTAGTGCAGAGTGTCTTCCTTTTTGCCAGAGGATCCTGCACCTCTGCATCTGTTCACGCAGGTCCTTATGGGACCTGTGTGAATGAGGATACGATTCCGCTGTCACAAAAGAAAACAAATTATTTGCAAAAATGCATCAATGCATCAGTTATGGTTCAAATTAGCACCACAACAGTAGGGAAATATGGTGTTAGGGTTTCCAGCCCTAACTCTCCCTAAGTAGCAAAAGGACAAGCCCACACAAGCAACCACAGACAATCATCAAAGGTAAGACAAACAGACAACATACAACTGGTTCTGCACCTGTTACCTATTTAGATCTGCAAAAAGTAACTGTTTTAACCTAATCTGATCTTTAAATGGAAACATTTTAGTTTTTTTGGGAAAGTGCTTCCCCTAAGCAAAACTGTTCACCACTTGAAAAATGTCTAGATCCTTGTTGAAACCATGATACCCAAATTTCAACAGTGCTTCAATCTGTAGAAACAAAGGCCCCCCAGGGGGCCTGCACTTTTGCAGACATGGCTACTTATATACACTGTACAACATACACACACAGGTATGGCTGCATAAGAGGCCTGTGCTTATGCAACCACAGATACATGTCCACAAAGGTAACATAGGGGTACTACTGCATTTGTGTCATCTGGAAATAGTTGCATGTTGTCTGGTTTACCTGATGATGGCTGTCTGTGGTTGCCTGTGTGGTCTTCCTTCTGCTGCTTGGGGGGTAGAGAGTTAGAGCTGGAAACCCTAACACCACATTTCCTTACTTCTGTGACATTAAGACAAACCTTACCTGGTGTGTTAATACATGTTTGGCTCTTTTCTACCACAGGAGCCATTATCATATATTTCCCTATATACCTCTGAAGGTATACAGGCAGTATACAGCAGTAGCCACCCAATTAATGCTCTCAATAAAGGTTCTATGGGGCAAAACTCTCCTTCCCCCAATCCTGAAACACTTCCCTCCAAACATTCAAATCCTGTTTGCATGCAACCTTCTCCCTGCCAACTCCCCCCCCCAGCTCTCCAAATACTAAAAACAAAAGTCTGATGTCAGCTGCAGGGAACACATAACACCATCACCCCCAGCTTTCCACACTCAAAAAAAAAAGCACAGTTTGTTGCCAGCTGCACGGAACACATAAGAACCTCCCACTACCACACCCTTACCATCTGCCTTTCTCTCAAAGTTCCAGCAGTCTCCACTCTTGCACATTGCTGCTGCCAAGCCACTTACTCCACTGGCTACATGGGTCTGATGACACATGACACTTCTCTGCTCCATGTCCACAAACCATCTGTCTGACTGACCTGTGAAACTGCTCCACAATGCTGCCAACATGCCACACCACCACAATCCATGACCTCACCAATGATCTAAAGAACACCCGGGCTGGACACTTCCCCTTTTAGAGGGAACCCTACACTATGTAAGCAGGAATGGGCCAAATGAGAGGCCCTTAACAAAACACAACTACACTATGGAATCACACAGAGCAACATAACAACATGAGAAACCTGGGAATGGCCCCAATCATCACTCAACAACAAACTGGCCAGAGCACACATAGCAGGTAAAACCTACAACAACTTGCAATGTATTGTATAAAATATAGGATGGTTATGTGTGGCATACAAGCCATATACCCATGAGGGGTGATAATTAGATAATAAAGCCACTCACACTTTAGGCTTGTGGTCTTATTGTCAAATTGACCCCCATGGTGGGTTTATTTCCTTGTATGCCACAAATGACCTTATATATTCTACATATATTTATAAAATGAGTGAAAAAATGAGTAAGTTCAGTTCAAGTTTTTTTTTCCAAGTTCAAATATAGTGACAGGAAAAAAACTCCATTGAGCAGGCTCATTTACAAGGAGGTCCTGAGTCAGCAAGCAAATACACGACATATACAAGAAGATATAACATAAATAGCAGAGCATGTACAAATATTTACAATTTATACATAAATAGCTGTCAAAACAAAATATGATTTACCACTCTAACTTCAATTGGGTAATTCTAAGGTACAACATCTGATGCAGGTTGGGTGGGAAATAAATCAGGGAGGATGATAAGGGAAGTCAGGTGGGGGTGATAGAAGAGGGTAGAGGATTAGGGTGGATGAAAGTAGAACAAGAGAGTAATGGGGAAGGAGGGTGGAGGTGATGAGAGGGGGTATGGGAGAGGGGTAGGTGACTAGAGGTGGAGGGCAGACCGGGAAGGTGAACAGAGGTGGAGGGTGGGCAGGGTAGGTGAATAGAGGTGGAAGACAGACAGGGTAGGGGGCGAGGAAGGCAGCAAATGGTGGTGGTGAGGGTTGGGTGGTGGAGGTCACTAGTGAAGGGTGACTGTGAAGATGAGAGAAGAGAAGAGAATAGCGGGGGAGGGTGGGTATGGGTGGGGAGAAGGGTAGGTGGCTAGGGTACAGGGTAGGGGTAGGCAGGTAGGAGAGGAGATAAAGGGTAAAGGATGAAAAAATGCTGCCTACTGATTGAATGAAACATATCACATACAGTAACAGTACATTATCCCATAATGACTGCACACCTGCATTTCATTCTATTTTTCACCACCTCTAAAACATTTCTTGCCATTTTGTAAGGCAGATAATCCACTATAGGGTGCATGGTCATGCTCTGATATACGCATGCCTTGGGTGATTGAATGCACTCGGAATGCAGCTTTGTACCTCACAACGCACAAAAATGTGCGTATATAAGAACATGACTTCACACCCTGTAGTGGATTATCTTGTGCCTCACAACACATACCAAGACATGCAAACATGACCATACTCCTTGTAGTGGATTATCTGTTACACACACACACACACATATATATATATATATATATATATATATATATATATATATATATATATATATATATATATATATATATATATATATATTATATATTATTTATTTATTTATTAAACTAGGATTACAAGTACCTTTGAGCAGGGACTGCTCATGTACAAAGGTTCCACGTCAGAGGATGGGGGTGACATATCACAAAAGTGAACAAAGATTACAAACTAAGCATGTCGATTACTAAGGCCTAAGTAGTACAGTCAATAAGTTGAAGTAGATCAACATAAGCTAGCATTAACAGAATTCATGGTAGAACAATATCTATGAAAGAGGAAGTCAGGAAGAAGCTGGCAGGTAGGTGCCGTTGTCAGACAAGGATGGACAGAGTGAGGGGGAAAAGGGCCAGTAGCTGTAGAGTAGAATGTGTCCTTAGGGAGGGGGAGGGGTGGGTGAACGGGGACAAGGAAGAGAAGGGGAAGGCTGGTGCAGAGAAAGCATGGCAGGAAAAGCTGGTTACAGCCACTGTAAGGGTAAGGGGCATAAAGCAATACTTAGGGGAGGCAGTCACACTGTGAGGTAGAGGGGAGGAATAGACATAGTTGCCTTTTAAAGGGGCTTAGTGTTACCACTGCTAGAGTTTCTTTGTTAAGCATGTTGAACCAATGAGGAGCCTGTGCATGAAGGATCTCTGACCCAGTGAAGTCTGGCGTCTGGGGACCTGGAAAGTCCGGGATTGAGAATCACGTGTCGGCTGGGTACTGCTGTTGGTGATTAGGAGCCTAGCCACACCTGGCGGCATGAGTCCAAGGAGGACTTTTTTGGCTATCAGACAGGTCTGGTATTGTATTCTACTGATGAGTGGTAGCCATCCAGCCTGGGCGTACAGGTCACAAGTGTGTGTTAGGTGGTCAGCCCCCATGAGAAGTCAACAGGCCTTGTTGAGCATCACAGATATCCTCCTGAGGGTAGTAGGGGAGGCAGAACCATATATGACTAGACCGTAGTCAACTATGGAGGTAACAGAGCTGTGGATGACCAGTCTAAGGGCATCAGAGGTGGAGCAGGCTGTGTTGGCAGACTTAACAACTTGACCTATGTGCTGGGAGTAAGAGAGTGAGCAGCCCAGGGTAATGCCGAGTTATTCGAACTCTTGGATCTGATCAAGTGAGGTCCCATCTTGGTTCTTGATGGTACATAGATACATACATAGATACATAGACAGTGTTGGCAGATAAGGGCCTATGGCCCACCCGGTCTGCCCATTTGAGCTTGTAAGTTCAGATTGTTTTCCTAGAAGTCTGTTGCACCTTACCCCTGACCTCCAGAATTCCTTTATGTCTATCCCATGCATTCTTAAATCCCGTGATTGTTTCAGCCCCCACCACTTCCTCTGGCAGGGTGTTCCACTTGTCCACCACCTGTTCTGTGAAGAAATTCTTTCTCATGTTTTCTCTGAATCGTCCTCCTCCAACTTCATCCCATGCCCTCTAGTCCTGGAACATCTTTTCGCTTAAAATAGTGTTTTCCTGCACCTTGTTCCTCCCTGTAGGATACTTATATGTCTCTATCATATCCCCTCTCTCCCTCCTCTCCTCCAGGGAGTACATGTTCAGATCCTTCAACCTGACTTCATAGGACTTGTGATGCAATCCATGCACCATCTTTGTTGCCCTCCTCTGAACCTTCTCTACCCTGTCTATGTCCTTACGTAGGTATGGTCTCCAGAACTGTACACTGTACTCCAGGTGGGGCCTCACTAGTGTCTTGTATAGCGGAATTATGACCTCCCTTTTCCTGCTGGTAATGCCCCTGCCTATACATCCCAGCATCCTATTTGCTTTACCTGCTGCCTTGTCACACTGTTTCCTACCTTGAGGTCATCAGAGATGATAACCCCAAGATCCCTTTCCTGCTTGGTGCATGCTATATCCTCACCCCCAACTGATATATTGTGCCAGGGTTTTTGTGCCCCATATGCATTATCTTGCACTTCTTTGCATTAAATTTCAACTGCCAAACCCCTGACCATTCTTCAAGTTTCTGCAGGTCCCTTCTCATTCTGTCTACACCCTCTGGTGTGTCTACTCTGTTACAGAGCTTTGTGTCATCAGCGAACAGTGAAATTCTGCCTTCTAGGTCCTGCGCCATGTCACTGATGTCGAATGAAGATGTTGAATAGATGTTGAATGGTGAGATGTATAGGTTTATACTTGCTACGTGCATTGCAGAAGGACATGACCTTAGTTTGTTTATAGTTCATGATAAGTTTCTGAGAGCCAAACCATTTTTGCACAAGCCTGAAATCCTGTTGCAGTTGATTCTCAAGCAGATTAAAGTCCTGATTGCTAGAAAAGAGGACCGCATCATCTGCATGGAGCAGTATCCTCTGCTGGCAGATGATAGAGAGATTGTTAAGAAAGAGAGAAAAGAGTAGTGGACCAAGTATAGACCCCTGAGGGACACCAGAGAGTACTGGCTTTTCAACTGAGGAGACACCAGCA
The DNA here is from genome assembly GCA_016271365.2 of Neoceratodus forsteri. Lineage (NCBI taxonomy): Eukaryota > Metazoa > Chordata > Ceratodontiformes > Ceratodontidae > Neoceratodus > Neoceratodus forsteri. The sequence goes on along the minus strand of CM057449.1, from coordinate 1,589,409,342 downwards.
ATTTTAACACTTTGGACCCTCCCTCCAAGATAGCTAGCAAACCAGGGCAGTGTATCATTGGAGATCCCAAGAGCAGACAGTTGTCTGAGTAGAAGTGGGTGATTTACTGTACAAAGGCCTTTGTTAGGTCAATGAATATGGCCCCCCCCACAAACTCCTTGGTCAAGTGCATCACGGATACAACCGGTGAATTCCAACAATGCCGTGGTGGTACTGTGCCCTTTTCGGAAGCCATGCTGTTCAGGGCACTGTATTTTATGTTTTTCCAGGAACTCTACAAGCTGGTCAGAGACAATTCGCTCCAGTGCTTTGGATAATGGGGGGAGGATAGAGATGGGCCTGTAATTAGTATGCAGTGACTTGTCTCCACTTTTGTGCACAGGAGTGATGGTAGCCTTTTTCCAAAGTGATGGGAATTGGCAATGCCTTAGAGAGAGGTTGAAGATCATTGTCAGTGGCTCAAGGACCTCATCTAGAACTAGTGTAAGGAGTTTAACGTCAAGTGCATCACCACTATAGCCAGTTTTGCTGAGAGCCTTACAAATATGGTTCCTGACTAAGTGCATTGGGATTCTTTTGAAGAAGAACTGTGGAGCAGAGTGTGCTTGGGATGCTGTGGCAGTGGCGGTGTTGGTGGTGAGAGCATCAAAAAAATCAGGAGGGAGGACACTGCTCAGGTCAGAGAATGCATTGATAAATGTGTTGGAAATGGTATCTAGGTCCAGCGTTGGAGTACCATCTATGTTGATCATGGTGGGCGAGGACTTAGAATCTTAGCCAGTTAGGTCCTTTAGGTTGCTCCAGAATTTTTTCCCATCCCCCAAGTGCTGGAGAGTACTTCTCTAAAGTATTTGCTTTTTGTCAACCGTATAGCGTGGGTGCAGCTGTTTCTTGCTTGTTTGTATTTTTGAAAGTCTGCTTGGGCAGCTGTGGCATAAGCACAGTGCCAAAGATGGTCCCTTTGTTTGAGCTGCATAGTAAACTTGGTGTTTATCCAGGGGTTAGGTCTACCTTTTACCTTCATTTTTTTAGCGGTGCATGGATGTCACAGGCCTCAGTGAATCTGCTGATGAACAGATCAAGTGCTTTGTTTACATCCTTGAGTGAGTCTATTTTCGACCTATTCAGACTGTTTAGATGGGATTTTAACAGCTGTAAGTGCCCCTTCTTGAGCACCCTGGCGTATATTATTCTAAGGGGGGCTTGATGAAGTTATCAGCCCAAGAGCAGATGATGGGTGAGTGGTCACTTAAGGAGTCAGGGAGAACAGACACCATAGAGATTCTTTCAGGGTGGTTGAACAGTATCCAGTCAATAAGGGTGTAGGTCCCTGTTCTATAGTTACACCTGGTAGGAGTGGGGACTAGTTGTGTGAGGTGTTGTGCCATAACTGCATCCTTGCAGATGTAGGCCTCTGAAGTGAGCCAGTTGATGTTAAAATCTCCCAGGATAATGGACTCTGAGTTATGGCATAGACCTTTGAGACATTCCATGACATTATTAAAGCCACTAGCCAGGTCCTTTGGAGGGATGTAAACAGAGACAACAGAAAGGTTTTTTTTATGGGCCCCGAGTAGGACTGCCGCTAGCCAGGTCCTTTGGAGGGATGTAAACAGAGACAACAGTAAGGTTTTTTTTATGGGCCCTGAGTAGGACTTTGACAATAAGGACCTGCGAAGTTGATCCCAGGCTTGGAGGAGGGTGAGCATGTCCCTTAAGAGTATCCCTCAGATAGATGGCACAGTCACCTCCCCGCTTAGAGAGCCGGTCATGCCTAAAAATTGTGTATCCTGGAATTGCAACTGCACTGTCTGGGATCTTTGGATTTAGCCATGTTTCAATAACCGAGAGGGTGTCAGGGTTGTATTGTTGAATCCAGGTTTGGAGGATATCAAGTTTACTGAGGAGGCTACAGATATTTATGGATGCCTAGGTAAGAGACCCCGACTTCCTGCACTGATCATAGGCCGCTGGTCCAGGTGGACCTGGGTTGGGGTGAATGTTTCCTGACAGGAGCAGTTGCAGTAGTAGAAATCTCAGGAGGGAGGTTTGAATTATCTTGAGGGCTTGCTTGTTAGTAACCCATCTGTGCACATGGGTGTTTGGGCAAAGACATGAGCCTGGCTTTGTACCGAGTGCTGCCAATAAATATACATAACCTAGAGGGCTATAGCCTCTATGTTTTGAAATGAGGTAGTTGTGCCATACTGGGGAGCAGAGAGGCACTGCATTTTTATATAAGAACCCCATGTTTTTTCCCAGTGTGTAGTGCAGGGTGGGTGTTGGTATTAGTTGGTCTTGGGGATAGGGGGTGGTAATTACATGAGAGGTCGGGCAGTACAGCACAGTGATACGTAATAATAACAGGGTGGGATGCAGCTTTAAAGCAGCCATGGTGAGGAGATGAGCGAGACACTGTTTGAGAGAGGTCGCCAAATGGGAGTGAGATAGGGAGTTGCAGAACTCTATGGAAAATCAGCAAAGACCAGGAGGTAGAGTGAGTTAGTGAGTGCTGGTTCTGATTGGGTGAAGCAGCATGGGTGGGAGGGGTGCCAGTGTATTTAAAGGAGGTCTGGGAGGGGGTGGTGGGGGTGGGAGAAAAATCAGGACTGTGAGGGCAGCCGAGTGGTAAAAATAAGAAGAGGTTCAGGGCACACCAATGGCAGAGGAGCAGGAGCTATCCTGACCAATCATGGTCCTCAGGCAGCAGCGCCACACCAATCATGAGGGAGCCATTGTGTATGGAGCTCCACTGAGTTTGGCGGCAGTACCTGCAAGTGGGATATATAGACAGATATATGTAGCACCACTATAGTTAGGGTTGAGTAGGATATTTAATGTTAAACCCTTAAATTTGCACTTCATTGGATTTGCACAAAATTTTGCACACACAGTCTGGGGGAAGGGGGTAAGGTCTCCTGCTGAGCCAAGTTTTTTTTTGGTTGGGCATGTGGATTCTGACATCCAGATAGTGAAAAAAAGTGAAAAATGCAGGCTGTTTTCTTGTCATCATTTCGCACCCAGAGAGTTTGGAATTGTTTTCTAAAATTTTCAGCATAGAAAGGACTTGCCCCTTAATGGTGTCTTTAATTTGTTTGGTTAAAAATATTTATCTATTCTGGAGTTATAAGGATTTGACATTTCAGTTTTGAACATGCTCAGTACAATCTTTTGGATAGCTGTTTGATACAAAAGAAGAAGTTCACCATACAAAAGAGGATTATTTTTTGTGTGTGTGTGGTGGGGGTGCAATCTTTTGTGAGACAAAATTATTTCATATGGCAGCCATCTTGTTTCCATTTTTTTCAAGAACATTTTTTTTCTGAAAACCCATATACAGTAAATCATGTACTCCGCACACACCAGCATATGTATCTTGCTAAACAGGACCCCATTTGTTGGATTCTGCAGTTAGTTTTTGGAAAAATGATTAAGAAATATCTTTTTTAAAACATTTTACAAGTATTTTTTTCATGAGATGATTTACGTCTTTCATATTGTCTCACAAAAGAGGAATAAGGCCATACGAAAGAAGATCAGCTTCATAAGAAAGAAGAATTTGGATGAAAAAGGATGGGTTCATATGAAAGAAGGAGTTAGACTTATTTTTTTCACACTCTTCATTCATATGAACCAATCCTCTTTGTGATATTCTGACATTCTTATAAAAGAGGATTGGTGCATAGGAAAGAAGAATTTTGACTTTTTTTTTGCAAATTTGAACTTTAATAAGCCATAACTCAGTCAATATTTGGAGTAAAGGGACAATCTATATATCAAATGAACGGTCTCGGTGAGTACTATGAGACTAACACATGATACCCTCCATGCATTTCAGGAGCCATATTAAAAACATAAAACACTTAAAAATAAAAATTCCCATTGGATTACGTTGCACATTTAATGAGCTGTAACTCCATCATTGTTTGGAGTTAGGGGACAAGCTATATGTCAAAAGAAGGGTCTCAATGAGTACCATAAGACTAAGCCCCTGAAAAATGCCAACTGAAAATGGATGTATGAAAAACATTAAAATTAAAAAGTTAAAATGCCCATAGGATAACATTGCAACTATAACAAGATATAACCCATCACAGTTTGGATTTGAGGGACAATCAATGTATCAGAAAGAAAAAAATCTCAATGGCTGCCACAAGGCTAACACATAATAACCCCCCCAAAAAAATTCAGGGGGCTTATGAAAACATAAAATTAAAAAAAAAATACCATAGGATAACTTTGCAAATTTAAGACTCCGTAACTATGTTAGTCTTTGGAGTTAAGGGACACTCTATATAGCGAAAGAAAGGTCTCAATGAGTAATACAAGAGTAACACATAATGGCACCCCATAAATTCATGGGGTATGTACAGCACCCCCAAATTACCTCTCAATTTCACTATTGAGCCAGATCCACAATTAAACTCTGATCATCATCAAAAATTGACCAAGGATGTAGCTCCTCTTGGACTACAGACATAGCAACCTTGAGATCAAAGTGGCACAATTTTAATGAGTTATGGCTAACAAAAAAAAGGACATTTCTGACCATATGCAATCAACCACCAGGAGTTACGAGCCACACTTAATATTTTTTTTCTTTCAAGCGGTCCCCCCACCACCCAAAAAAAATAAATTACAATGAACCAGAAAAATTGCTTTTCTGGAGGAGTGTGTGTGCATCAATGGAGGCATGGAAGCTCAGGGCCCAGCACTTCTGTAGTTACATGGATGCATTCGTACAGGTCCCAAAGGGACCTGTATGAATGAGGATTCAATTCCTCTATCTCAAAAAGTAAGGAACTTCTTTGCAAGAAAACTATGTTAATGCACCCGTTAGAGTTCATAGTAAAGTGACAAAAGTAGGGAAATATGGCATTATGGTTTCCAACCCCTACTCCTCACCCAGACCCCCCCCCAAGCAGCAAAGTTGTGGTGAATCAGGGGTGGGATCTTCATTGGAGTTCTCAACCCTAACTCTCACCCCATTCCATCACCAAATAAGGTCAGATGTGATCTGTTTTCTTCAGGAAGGGACTACAGGTTGTTGGCAACATGTGGGGAGACACAGTTCTGTACACTTGAAGACTAAATCACAATGGGATGAGCATTAGGGTTGAGAACCCCAAGAAAGACCCCGCCCCTGATTTGCCAAGACTCAGGACAGTGAAAACCATACTTTTTTTTCCCCTTTTACTGCTTGGGGTTGGGGTTGGGAGTTAGGGTTGGAAACATTAACACCATAGTTCCCTTCTTTTGACACTTTAATCTTAAATCTAGTGCATTAGCACACTTTTTTTTGCAAATAATATATATATATATGGATGTTATTTCAGGAGGTGAACCATTTCTCTTTCCTCACCATCCTAATAACCCTGTTTTCTTAAATAACAGGGCACACACCCTTCTTTTCTGTTGCAATAGTGTACAGTGTCATTTTTCTTCTTTTTTTGTATCAGCTCTCTGACTCAGATGGGAGTCCATTGTAGCAAATCACATGAGCATACCTCTTCAACCTCTTCAACCATCTGGCAAAAATGTTGCCAGGTCCACTACAGCTTTGCCCCAATTATTTCTCTTTCCTTCACTTTACTTCCACTGCCAGGAGCCAAATTCATGGAGATGTTGTGCTCTAATGGGTCTTTTCCATTTGGAGTGCTAACATTTACTCTATTTGGTCTTCTGAATAGCTAATGCTGATAAAGTATAGTATGCCATCCCGGGTGATAATCAACTTTTTTAATGTGTTTTCTTTAGTCATTTGAATTTTTTCTTTGGGGAACTTCACACATATGCAATACCTTATGTGAGCATTAGACACAAAGCCCTTTATTTTATGCATTTTTTAATTTTTTTTCATAGTGGTCTATTTCTTAGATCTCATGGCTACTGGCATAAGGGTTTTCACCTAGCAATGTTTTTTTACTTTGCTGTCTTTAGAGTTTCTTTGCTGCTTTCTTCCATGTCACTATTTTGGTCAATCAGTTTTAATGGTTCATTCCATGCTGGGTGACTACTCACATTTTGTGAAGACTGGACTCATTGAATTACTTATTCTTGTTCCCCAGTGCATGACATCCCGTACCTTAAGTGGTGCATTGACTGCCTTGGTAATTTCCACATGCAGATTGCCCTGTGCATTCATAAGCTAATGCTCTGTGATTTAGCTACGGGATGCCCAGTTTGACAGCCTTCGAGGGTGGCTGTATGGAGTCATTGCCTTATTCTTCCTCTCCTTGGTGGGTGATAGCTCTGGCTCAGAGCTCCAAAATCTCATAATTTTTCTGTTACAATCTACTTTCCTTGCAGGGGGTTGGTATTCTGGAAAGACAAGTTCTTCTCTTCCCCATTAGGTTGTTAATCAGTTTTATTCATTTATTTCTGTTCTCTGTCTGCATCCTTGTATTTGCCTTTTCGTAAAAATGTTTGCTTCTACAGTACCCCTCATGACCACACAATTGAGCGTATCATGTAATTTCTACAAAATTTTGGCATTGAAATCCAGTACAGCGACAACCTCAAGGTTGTCTCTGTACTGGACCCAATGATGAAATATTGCCGATTTTGAGTGCCCCGCCCCCGAACAAACTCTGACTTGGAGTTTGTTATATTAAGGAAAGAGGGTGTGGGGCACAAACCACACCTGGGGGGGGTTCAGAGGGCACTGCCCCCTGCAAAACAAAAACACTCAATGTCGGATAGATGAAATTTCACCTGTTGACATTGTTTCCATTCCCAAGCACATTTCAACAACTTTGTTGTCAATGCAGCTTGGTGGAACCCACAATTGAGGCAGTTAGGGTGTCAGTGGCAGTTAGCTCCAGCTTGCAGTGCCACACGTGCACTGGTGCTGACACCATTGTCAGCACCCTAGGAAGAGGTTTGCTACTGTAGTATCCTAGCACCTCCAGTCCCTTAGTCTAAAGTGTCAGGCTCTATGAAGAAGATATTCTTGAAAATTTGTAGTTATGGTAAGTAATTTTCTTTTCTTTTTATAGACAAAAAGCAGTCCATTGTGCATGATTACAGTACAATCTGCAACATAATAACTAGATCACCAATACAGATAATAATGCCACTTTTCAAGTCAGAATTTCATAAAATGTTGACCGTCTTCATTATGAAATTTTATGGAAGAGCAACTACAAGATTTGTGAATATTCTGCTGGCATTTTTTTTTATTTTACTCAACACTAATTGTGAACTGTATTTCTAACATGTAAAATTAACATAATGAGCATGTCAAATACAGTACTAAACTCTTTGTTTCGAGGATCAATAAGGTGTCAGTGACTTGGTTCAAATTCCAACATAGATCTCCAAGAATTTGACCCAGGCAATGTTAACCAATCAATGTCAGCCCCCATCTAATATGGTACAGATATTAATCCAAGCTAGGCCACATATTAGTGTATAGGTATCCCCTCTTTGGCCAGCTCAAATTCAAATCTGAGGTGGTGCAAATCTCTGAGAACATGACAATAGCTGAACCAGGCCAATCTGAGGGACCCTGCCTTAGGGTGAGGGTCTATACCTCAGTCAAACCTAGTTCTCTCACTTTGTTTAAGCTATTCCCTCATTCACTGTTTTGAGCAAGTCCATATCCCAAATCTTAAGGAACTATAGTTTTACTTGTTTGCAGTCCCTCACTTGTTGTGCTACTGCTACCTGCTGTTGTATTATCTTTTCTTGCATATCCTACTATGGAAATCCTACCATGCCACACACCACACCATCATTTACAGTAGTAGTCATACAAAAGTTTGCTGGCACCACACACCGCACTTCATTGCGTGGTAGCAGTATACATGTTATTCAATGGGTACCATGTTTGCCCAATGCTCAGTGTACCACACTACCAGAAGACTTTCACATGATTACCACTGCATTTATTCATTTTTTTATTTATGTACTGTATGAATGTTTTTATTTATTTATTAAATACTACATAAATATGTGAAGTGCCTCTTACAATGCACATTTTGTGATATTTCACATCATGTTATATTAATTGGAAGAAGTACAGCATACTACTTTCTGAAGCTGTGAAATTAGACCACTTCAAATTTCTCTTATAAAGAAAGTGGCCCCAGCAGACCCAGTATCTTTGGATTGGTTAGGCCTCAGCCTGAGAGTATGCAAACAAAAACCCCCATGCCAGCTGATATTCATTTAAAAGTTGGCACTATAAGAAATCCAGCATTTTAGTGCAAGGATTGGGGAAGGGGAAAATAAAAAGGAAAAAAATAATGTTCTGCCAATAGCTCTCTAAGATGTTGTTCCAAGGCTGTAACTGGGGTAGGATGAGAATGGGCTCAGTCCAGCCTTTTAGAATTTTGTCCAAGTAGAGATCCAATATTTCTTGACAATATTTTATTAGACTTTTAGAAGGGATTAAAAATCAGACTTATTGTACCCACCACATAAATGGAAGGGGTTACTGTAGGAAATGCGGTTTTTGGAAGCAATGGTGATCTAGTTATTGCAGCATGCTGCTTGAATGGAAAGAAGATGTCTTTCTTTTTCAAGTACTGAGTATTCATTATGTAAAAAAGGCAAATACATTAAAAATGGGAATTGTGTACTGACTATATTTTGACTTTTCTATATATGCCTATGTGTCAGAAGTTGTCTTATAAAATACATTCTTTCTAATTTAAAATGGATGCCGTGCAGGCCACCCAGAACTTCATGGCAACTGAAAAAGAAATATGGGTCTTCTAAAAAAGCCTGCACTTTCTCAAGATACTTATTGCTGCACCTTGGACTGAAAGTTCCATGTAATTCTTTTGTACAATTTTAAAATCTTTTACAGTGCTACAGATACACCATTGCATCATTTGGCTGGCACACTTGCTTACCAGTTCTGGATCTAAAATTTAAGTGGTAAGTTTGACTGCATCAAATATATACCATAGGTCAAAATGCCAGCTGTGGTGACACTGCAACTTTCATGTACTGGATTTTATGCATACTGTATCATTTGGGTTTGTCCATATCTTCTACAGGGCAACCTCTTCACTTTGTTGCATACTTTCATTGTATGAGGCAGTATAGCACTGTGGTTTAAGGCTCTGAGCTGCAAACCTGGTGACATCCAGCAGACCAGACCTGGGTTTGAATCCCACAGCTTCCACTTGCATACTGTGTGACCCTGAGCAAGTCACTTAACTTCCCTGTGCTCCAAGGTTGCTCCTGTAAAAGGCTTTCAGCTTAGTGTGCTACCCCTGGTTAAACAACTAAAAAAAAAGAATATTGTACTGCACTCTAAGTGAGCCTCCACAAGAATTTAATTAACCATATGCAGCTACAGTGATACACGATATCAGGTTCCATCATGACTAAAAATATCTTGATGCTACGGTCACAATGTCCTAAGTTGCAATTAGTCGTAATGCTTGGAGCCACTGTTTATAAGTGCTGTAAATAAACGTCCTAATAAGCAGTGTTGTTAAAAGAGTCAGCAGGTAGCCTTGTACAGAACCAGGGCTGCACATGTCTACCTACTGTGCATAAGCCCTTTTATGCTGTAGGACCTAGTGGGCAGCAGGGAAGCTGCCAGAAAACAGACAAGTACAAAGTGATGGTCTTGGCTATTCTCGACTGTTCTTTACTCAAGATACTGATTGACACAAGGAAACCTAATGTTGAGTACCACTGTAGTTCATCATCCTACTGTAATACTGTGAGCACAACATTTTGAACTTTCTTTGTATTTACTTTATTTAAAAGTTTGATAGCCATGCAGCTCCAAGGACATCTGCCCATTTTCATGGAGGACCCAGACACATAACAAAAATACATACAGTACATTAAATACATACAATACAATGCATACAAAGAAGAGTCACTACACAGAATATAACCACTCAGTAAGTCATTAGGTACTGCAGTGGAATTTGGAATCTGTTTCTGTACAAAACTGTATTAAATTCTTCTTCATTGATGGATTTGATCTAAACTGATGTAATGTAGTTGATAGTGAATTACAATCTTTGAAGACTTTATTCACAAAACAATGCTGAGCTGAGAAAGATCTGTAAAATGGCAATTTCAAACAAAATGTAGACACAGAACAAGCTGCATATCTGGAATTACCCAGATGAATCAAATCCTTATAAGATAATTCTACTGCACCATGACAAAGTCTCCAAAAAGAAATCAACCTAAAATAGAAGCAAGGATTCGCAAAAGAAAACCAACTTAATGAACAATAACATGCAGTGATGTGACAATCTAGAACAGGGTAAAACAAAATGGCATACACTATGATAAGCAATTTTGCCTCTGTTTAGGGAAGTCTCCACTGCAGCTAAATAAGTTGGAAGTCCATAATTTACTACTGATAGTATTAGAGATTGTACCAGCACCTTTTTTTATTTAAAAACAAGTTTACTAAATGAAGGCACAGGGCAAACTATCCATTTGAGGAACCAACACCGAACAATATTGGCACAAATCAATACATGCTTCATCCACTACAGATTACAATCAATGAAACAAAAATACCCATCCCTGAAAAAGATCATAATTTTAAACACCTACTGACATATACATATGAAATATGAAGATGATGACGACAAGTATTACCATCAGGATTGTACAAGTTATAATTATCAGCTAATATCTAATAGCGCTGGACACACTCTTGATATCAAACAATAAGATAATAAAAAATCATCATGGAACAAAGGTGGGGTCACATGCCAATGGTAAAATTTCAGTTTTACAAAAAGGATTATCTCCATCCCAAGAATAGATAGGCCATTGATAGGGCAAAGGCCGATGGCACATTTATAAGGTAGAAAAAAAAATGTGCAGACTGGATGGGCCTTGCGGTCCTTATCTGCTGTCAACTTTTATGTTTCTATGTTTCTATCCAGGGATGCCAATGATCAAAATAAAAATCTTCCCTATTCAAATATTTATAATGTAAATTTTCCACCCCATAAACAAAGTTGACTATAGCATGCCAATCTGCCATAGAAGGTATCTGATATTGCAGTCAAAACTTCGTTATAGCTTTTTGCGCACATAATAGCAGAATCAAAAACAGACTCATTTGTTGTCTTGGGAGATTAAAAGTTTCAGGCGGAATTAAAAGCAGAACCAACTTACAGGATAAAATAACCAGTTCCGTAAATATTTCATACAGATTTCTCTGGATATTACTCCAGAAAGATATTAACTGGGGGATTAACTGAGGGCAACTCCAGAAAATATGCACCTGATCAGCAACAGATTCTCCACACCATCACCAGCATCTTGCTGAACCAGCCCCTTTATACTTGGACACTCTGAGGGGTGTAATAAAAAATCTCACCTACATTTCCAGGAAAATTCTGTAATATAAGGTAAGTAAGACAATTTATAAATTAGTAGAGATGTTTTAACCATTATTCCAATGATTCAGGTTCAACCATGTCCTGTTCCCATTTTAAAACAATGGACTTAGCCTCCTCCGATTTCCCAACTCATATATCCCCATACCAGTTCCCAATTAAATGTTTGCTAAATACAGCCTTTTGTGCGGCCAATATGAGATGACTCCCTGGAGCTGTCAATGAATCGGTGAGGGAATTAAACTAAGATTTTGTTTGCAGATATGAAAGAACCTGCAAGTATCAGTAATGGTCCACCTGTTTCAGTCCATATCAAGTTTGCAATACACAAAAAGAAAGGGGACCCTCAGCATCAAAAAATTTAAAATAATATTCTAGTCCTAACCTAGCTCATTGCTGAGGAAAAATTTCAGTTTTATAAAAAGGATTAGCTCCATCCCAAGCCAGAGCTATCATCAAAAAACACAAATGAGTTGGGAGGGAAGCTTGATAAGCACTCCACACCTTTAAGACCACCCTGGTGTACCTAAAAAACTGAGCTGGAGATATGCTTGGAATAGAGGCCGAGTACAGGATGGGCGCCGCATCATGTAAATCATTCAGAACAAATTCTGTGTTATTCCAGTGGCACACATATTAAGAGTTTGTCCATTAGCAAAAGATAAGCATATAAATCGCAGTGGTATATCAGCCCAAATTAAGCACAGCCATTCATCCTTGTGCTGGAGATAAATATAGTATCATGGCACGCACCCTAGCCCAATCTCCCTTCCATATAAATGCAATATTAATCTCTGCCAGTTGGCTAAAAGTTTTTAAGATAGAAGGACCGGTGCTGTTTGCAAAAGAAAAAGGATCTTTGGTAAGATTACCATACAAAGCACCTCAATTCTTCACATGAAAGAAAGCGGCAATGTTGTCCATGCCTGTAAGTTCTGTTTTATTTCTTGAGTGAGTGGTTCATACAGTAGTAGCCCCAGACATTGCCAGCTATTTCACAAAATTTCTAAAGAGTTTCTCTCTGCTGCCCCTACTGTGGAAATAAAGAAAGCAAGAGATTTCTCTAGAAATATTACAGAAATTTAGGGAAATAGCTGGCAATATACTGTAGTTTTAAAGTTTGACATGCTCTGAATATTTAGTTAAAATGATTCCCAAATACCTAATATAGTTATTATTCCATCGGACTGGAAAAAGCATACAAATTTCTTCCGGTGGTGTATACCTATACCTATCCCTTCAGTCTTGGATTTGTTCAGCTTAAATCCAGCCAAGGCCTCAAACTCATCCAGAATTTGCCAAGCTGTCTTAAGCGATGATGTAGAATTTGTCAAGGTCAACAGAATATCATCTGCAAATAAGGCTATCTTATAATCCCTCTCCCCTAGAGGAATGCCCTCTACCTGATTAGAAAGATGAATTAAAGCCACCAAAGGTTCCACAAATAATGCAAACAGTGGAGGGGAGAGGAGGCATACCTATCTCGTCCCCCAGGGCCAGATTAAAAGATGTAGAAAGTGACCCATTAATCTGAACATATACCATAGGTTTTGAACATAAAAAGCGCAACATAACAATAAAAGGGGGGGGGACCAAAAGCTTGAAGAACAGACAAAATAAAATGCCAAGAAACCCTATCAAAGGCCTTCTCCTCATCCAAGCAGCCAGGACCAGAGGGAATGTCCTCTCATCAGCATAGTCTACCAAAAGGAAAGACTGCAGTATGTTATCAAATACCTGCAGTCCACTAACAAAACCTGTCTGGTCCTGGTCAGCTAAGGATGGGAGAAGGTCCTCCAATCTATTGGCTAAGATAGTCATAAAAAACTTATAATCAGTATTTAACATAGAGATCAGTTGATAGGACTCTGGTTTTACTGGATCTTTACCTGGCTTCAAAAGAGCAACAATAATAGCACTATTCCAGAAGGGCGGAGGGGGGGTTGTCCTATTTGGACCTCCAATATAGCATGCAATAAAATAGGGCACACATTTTCCTGTAAATCAGTAAACTTATAGAAATCTGATGGAAACCCATCAGTACCTGGACTTTTACCAATTTTGAACCTCTTTATTGCCGCTATTAATTCAGAATTTGTAATTGGGGTCAATAATGACATATTCTGCTCTTTTGATAGATCGGCAACTGAGCTTGAGCCAAAAACTGGGAAACTTGATCATTAGATGAGCCCTGTATGTCTGAGGTATATAAAAAAGAATAATATATCCTAAATACCCACAAACATTCCCCAGCTTTATGGACAACACCCCCGTCTCCAGATCCCGTATCTTAAAAATAGTATTGGCCACCTTTTGTGCTCTCAAATGCCTAGCCAAATACTGAGCACCTTTAGGACCCCCTAACAGCATGTCTTGCCACAGAAATCCCAATGCAAGCTCTGTTTTCTGGTCAAGATATTTTTGTAGCTTTGCTTTGGCTTCCAATAAACTATCTTTAACTGACTTGTCTCCCCGTCCAAATCTAACTTGAAATAGTTGTAGCTCTTTGGCTAGACCCAAGAGTTTCCCCCTCCATTCTCTCTGTTTAGAGGAAGCATATGTCACCAGTGTCCCCCAAATAGAAGCCTTTACAGCATCCCTTAAACTCCCATCGGAAACCTCCCCAGTATCATTACTCTCAAAATAAATTTTTACCTGATCTATTATTTTTTGCCATAATGCCTGATCCTTTAAATAAACCATATTCAACCTGCAGAAAGAGTTAACAGGTACCCTAATGTTAACTATAGTAATTAAAACCAGTGCATGATCCAAAAGGTCTATAGATCCAAACTGAACAGTTTGAACATCAAAAAAATGTTCAAGTGTGGTAAAAAAGTTATCCAACTGGGAAGAACTACCATGTTTAGCTGAAAAGTGTGTATAACTTCTTGTCCCATGCTATAAAGTCCACCATCCATCAACTAAACCCAAATGATTCAAAACTCAGTTTACATATTTAATTACTGTTGTGTACTGTTGACACTTAAGATTGGAATAATCTAACATCGGGTTTAATGTTAAATTTAGGTCCCTTCCCCAAATTACTCTCCCTTACAAGCAGGTAGACAACAGAGAGAAAACATTCTGAAAAACTCCTTTCATTGAATTTGGAGGAAAGTAAGTGTTCACCAAAGTCATCCCCTTTTCATACAGCAACCAGTTTACAATTACATATCTACCTTCTGGATCCATCAGAAAATCCACCACTTCAAAGGGTAGACCCTTCCTAAGCAAAATTAAGACCCCTCTGTGTCTCCCCTTCAGACATGAAGCATAAAAAATAATTTCAAATCCAAATTAAGAAACTTGTCATGTTCTGAAGGGGAAAGATGAGTCTCCTGGAAGAAAATAATATCCACAAGATGCTGATGGGCTAACAGGAGAAGTCTATATCATTTAATAGGATTTGTGACCCCATTCACATTGTAAGACAAAATTCTCAACTTACTCCTCTTCGTATCTATCATCTAAAATAGCTTAAAAATCCAAAGAAGAATATCCTTCCACTGTTCCAGAGTGTGTCCCAGCCATACATATTATTAAATCCATAGTCCATATCAAACATTGCTAATTGCAATTTTGCTAATAACAAAAAGATTCTATCCCACATTCTAGATAGCACTGTCAAAAACACATATGTAAAGCTGAAAAGTAAATTGAACATCCAAGCAACCATCCAATTCCCCTGATAACCCATTTAATTTCTACTCCTCTTGAATTAGAAAATGTACATCCCTCTTGTATAAAATTATGTACTAGCATAACTACCGTACCCCATATTAAATCCAGAAAAAATACAGTGTTCCTATTACCAAGTCTCCTCATCCATAAGTTCGGTACCAAGCCCATAGAGAAATTCTTATTAACCAAAGCATCGATAGAAATCCCCAGTTTAAAGAACATTGTAAGAAACCCCAATTTCCCTGACCATTTAAAACATTCATCAGTAAAAGATTACTCAAAAAGCCCAAGTAAAATAAATCCCATATACTATCCCATGTCCAAAAGACGGTAAACATAATTCCTGATAAGAAATGCTTAATCGACAAACTATCCTAATTAAGAAAACTAAAAGCCCATATTTCTCCATCTTAAATAGAACAAAACTAATCCCCCCCAAAATATCAGCATACACTAATCTAAAATTACATACAACTACCATCAACCCTTTCAAACTCAAATGGCTTCCAACCAAGGGAGCCAGATCTAAGCATTGGCTCCTATGCAGTACCTTGATGGAATACAGTACTGAGGGTGTATTGGCCCAGAGGGCTGAGCAGACCCCTGAGGTAAAAACTACCTCTACCAAAAAAAGACGCTATCCACAGCCATCGTCCAATTAAATGACAAAGAGCAATAAGGCCCCCATTACAATTCACAAGACTTAACTAACAGTCAAGGGCCAAGCTAATTGTCAAATATATATATATATATATATATATATATATAATGGAATAATAAACTCGCATTAGAAACAAAACCAGATACTTAAATATATTACACCTGCTAACATGCCTGTCCACAATAAGCAAGATTTTAATTCCCAGAGTAAGGGATACATCCCTCACATGTGTATCACATAGCTCTGAAAATTCTCCTTGGTTTTCTATTAACAGAAAAACATAGAAGTTGACGGCAGACAAGGACCGCAGGGCCCATCCAGTCTGCCCATTTACTCTACCTTCTGAATGCGCCATAGGTTTTTATTCTGTCAATGGCCTATCTATTTATACTCATCTGTATTATTCCCTTGTGCCTATCCCATACCTGTTTGAAGCCCTGCACTGTATTCATATCCACCACTTCCTGAGGTAGGCCGTTCCATTCAACCACTACCCTTTCTGTGAAAAATAACTTCCTCACATTACCCCTAAATCGGCATCCCTTTAATTTCATGCTGTTAAGATCCTAGCAAGAAAGAAGAAAAAAAAGAAAGAAAAGGGGAAAAGGGCTGAATCCAAATACAAGAAAAATATTACATACAAATCAAACAGGGCTACATATTATTAAATCAAAAAAAAAACAGATTCCATATCTAAAATTAGACATCCTTGATATAACCCAGTTTGTTGAAAATAAACCTAGCCATATTAGGCCTGACTGGCTCATACAAGAGTAATAAATAAAACAAAAATAGGAGAGAGGAAGATGCACTCTCTTTCAAAGTTCAGGTACTGTAGAGCTCCTTCGGTCCATGATAATGAGAAAAACAGACAAGCAAGCCATGGTGTTATATCTGTCCTAAGAAGCAGTGTTCATACCAAATAACAAAGTCTGTTATGACAGTCCCAAAGTCAGCAGCTATACAAAAATGAACAGTATTTCTGTCCATATCCAAATGCTGCTTTTGCTCATCCACTCCGCTCTATAGCCCAACTGAGTGACGCAAGGTCCTGAATTTCCAAATTGGCAGAGCATCTGGAGGGCCAGTGAGAAAGCGCTCCCCAGAGAGAAAATAAACATTATCTTCAAAGTAATTTAATCAAAAATGTCCCACCAAGGATCCCACCAGGAGAAGAATAATAATCTAGAAAACATTCCCACCCAATGGTAGAATCAAAGTGGGGAGTGGATCTGACCAGGTAAAGTATACCTATTTAAACTGGTCACCTGAACTCATCCCCAGCCGTCTCCTATGGGAGACAATCAGCCCAGGGAAAAGCAATTAAGACCAATCTGGAAATCCAACCAGTTAAATAATACTGAAGCCACTCCCCCACACTAGCTTCAAAGGACTTAGGCCTGCTTGCAATTACAAAACACTTACTGTTAACCCACTCTTTCAGCAGGTTCCTGTTTAAATGTCTGAAGAAGGGAACAAATTTCCTCTAGGGTCTGTTCCCATTTCTTCCTCTTCCCCTCCGATGAAACCCTGGTCCACTGTTCTTTCTGGACAAACTGTTTATCCCTGGCCACCTGTACCTCCATCGATTCCAAGGGAACCATATGTCGCTCCTGTAATCCCAATATCTCAGATTCAGGATCTTTGAAAATCTTTGGTCCAGCCTTGAAATAGACTTTGAGCTTAGCAGGATAGGGGGTAGAAAATTTAAGATTATTCTCTCATAGAATTTTAAACAAGGGGACATATGCTCTCCTCTGTCATTGGACCCCAGCTGAGTAGTCGTTGTCCAGCCTTATATGATGCCCTTCATAAATGAGCTGTCCCTTCCTCCACGCCCTCACCAACAGAGATTGTTTTACTGCATAATTATAAAATCTAACTATTTGTGATCGAGGTCGAGTACTTGAATCATGAGCTGGTGAAGTCAAAGTGCAGTGTGCTCATTCAATAGGAAGGGGTATAAGGTCTGATATAGAAATGTAGAAACATAGAAGTTGATGGCAGATAAGGACCACAAGGCCCATCCAGTTTGCCCATTTCTTTTTCTACCTTATGAATGTGCCATGGGCCTTTGCTCTGCCAATGGCCTATCTATTCATACTCATCTGTATTGCTCTCTTATGCCTATCCCATGCCTGTCTGAATCCCTGCACTGTATTCATATCCACCACTTCCTGAGGTAGGTCATTCCATGCATCCACCACCGTTTCTGTGAAAAAGAACTTCTTCACATTACCGCTTAATCGGCCTCCCTCTAATCTCATGCTGTGTCCTCTTGTCCTGCTATTTTTCTTATATTGAAACATATTAGACTCTTTTACCTTGTTAATGCCCTTAAGGTGTTTGAATGTTTTGATCATATCGCCTCTCTCCCTCCTTTACTCTAGGGTATACATATTGAGCTCCGTTAATCTGTCTTCATATGTTTTCTGATGCAGTCCCTGCACCGTTTTGGTTGCCCTTCTCTGGACTGCCTCAGTTTGGTTAATGTCCTTGTGGAGGTGTGGCTTTCAGTACTGCAAGCAGTACTCCAGATGGGGCCTAACCAGTGTCTTGTAAAGAGGGATTATTACCTCCCTCTTCTGACTTGTGATACCCCTGCTAATACACCCCAACACCCCCCTAGCTTTACTTACTGCTTTAGTGGTCTGCTTGGATGATTTCAGGCCATCGGTGATGATGATGCCCAAGTTTCTTTCTTCCCTTGTGACTGTCAGCAACTCCCTCCCAAGCCTATAGGTGGCTTCAGGGTTTCTCTTCCCTATGTGCATGATCTTGCACTTCTTTGCATTAAACCCCAGTTGCCACTTTTTTGATGATTTTGCCAGTTTATTGAGATTGCTTCTCATTCTGCCAACCCCATCCGGATCATCTACTCTGTTGCAGATCTTGGTGTCATCTGCAAACAGACAAACCTTACCCTCCAGTCCATCTGCAATGTCGCTGATGAAGATATTGAAGAAGACTGTCCCCAGGACTGATCCCTGAGGTACCCTACTTGTGACTTGCATCTCTTCTGACTGTATACAGTTTACCACCACTCTCTGTTTTCTGCCTGTCAACCAGTTTGCCACCCAGTTGACCAACTTCTGACCCACCCCGTGCCTACCCAGCTTATTAATCAATCTTCTATGTGGAACAGTATCGAAAGCTTTGCTGAATTCAAGGTAGACGATATCAACTGCTCCCCCTTGGTCCACTACTCTGGTTACCCAGTCAAAGAAATCTATGAGATTAGTTCGACAGGACTTTTCTTTTGTAAACCCATGCCATCTTGGATCCTGTGCTCCTATGAATTCCAGGTGTTGCACTATCCTTTCCTTAAGGAGTTCCTCCATAATCTTGCCCACTACTGAGGTAAGACTGACTGGTCTATAGTTCTCTGCCTCCTCCCTGCTACCACTCTTGTGGAGTGGGATCACATGAGCCCTTATCCAGTCTTCTGGGACCTCTCCTGTGCTCAGAGACTCACTAAACAGTTCTGATAATGGCTCTGCTTGTTCCACCCTTAGCTTCCTTAGTACTCTGGGATGTATGCCATCAGGTTCTATTGCCATGTCTCCCCTGAGCTTATTGAGCTCTTGTAGGACCCTTTCTTTTGTGAAGGGACTGGTGCACACCTCCCTCCCCCCTGTGTCAGTTGTGCTGAGCTGTGGACCCTGCCCTACCTTCTGTTCAGTAAATACTGAGCAGAAGTGTGTATTTAGGATAGATGCTTTTACATGGTCCTCCTCCTCACCCCCGCCTTATCCCCTTTGATCTTAGCAATACCCCCTCTGGACCTTCTTCTTTCACTAATGTGTCTATATAAAGTCTTGTCACCTTATTTTACTGTTTGTGCTAGTGTTTCCTCAGTTTGGACCTTTGCCTGCCTTACTGCCTTCCCTGCTTCCCTTAGGGTGTAGGCAGGCATGCTCCAAGCACTCCATGGTGTGCAATTTTATTTAAGGGGGGTAGCAAATAGTCTCTGAACTGCTTCCTTTTTCCATGAAAACTAATAAAGAAAATACTGAACCTTTCAGTATATTTATTCATAGGAGTCAAAACTAGAAGGACTGTTCACTAATACTGTCTTTGCATCCCAAACACAACACAACTTTACAGGCTCTGGGCTGGTATGTGGGTGTCTTAGGGAACAATGCATGGCATTTGTATTTACCCATGCATGGCAACAACCATTGTCATGAGATACAAAAGTTGTATTTATTGTGCCAAATGAGGCAACAAACATGGTCCTGGTGTACATTTGCATATTGTTTGGCTACACCGGGGGCTCACCCTAACAAGGGGTAGGGGGTAGCAGTGAGTCCACTTGGTGTGCAGATCTGAAATCCCTGGCTACACCCCTGCTTCATCCTGCTGTGTTCCCTTATATATCCTGAAGGCCAGCCTTTTGGCTCTGACCTTTACTGCTACTGTTTTTGAGAACCAAAGTGGTTTCCTTCTTCTTTTGCACTTCCTTTTCTCTCTAACACAGTGGGATGTTGCTTCAAGTATTGCATCCTTAATGCTTGCCTACTTTGCCTGTACCCCCTCACCTGTATTTCTTTTTACCAGGGCTAACTTAACTCTGTTTGTCATTTTATCAAAGTCAACTCCTCTGAAGTCCCATATTTGTGCCTTGGATTGGGATGATTTAATTCTAGTGGCCAAATTGAACCATACCATGTGATGGTCACTGGTCCCCAGGTGACCTTCTAGCTGAAGATCTGTGATCCTTTTCCCGTTAGTCAGTACTAGATCTAGGATAGCCCTGTCTCTTGTTGGTTGTTGTACCAGTTGTTTGAGGCCTTCCCCGCAGAATACCGATACGGCCCAGATAATCAAGGGTTTGCATGCTGGAGTAAATGTTGTGCCATGCACAACCCACTGATGCACCTGGTGTGATATTAAAGGAAAAGTGTGCCTGCACAATCCCGATGCACTGGAGCGCATCAGTAATGTATGCAGGCACAGGTGGGGGCGTGCCCATGCATAAACCTGCACAGCCCCATATTCAGCCTGGCTTGCAGAGTTATGCAGGCGCAACCTCTACCTGCGCCTGCACAACTCTATCCCGAAAAAAGGATCAAGTCGAGGGCCACCCACAGGTGAGCTGCTGCATTGCAGGGCACAACACAGCAGCTGCCACCTGTGGGTGGCCCTCTTGTTCCCGCCACACCTGGCAGTGCCCCATGCCCGATCGTAGGCTGAAGTGTAACCCCATTAGCCCGATCAGGGCACAATAGTATCCCCCACCTCCATTAGCCGATGCGGGCATAACTATAAGTTTCCTCCCCAGTTGCCCACTGCGGGCATCAGACCTCCCCAAAGTCCAACATCCCTGGTGGTCCAGCGGACCGCTGAAGCCCGATCGTGGGTGGCATCCTCACCCCCCATGTCAGACATCCCTGGTGATCTAGTGGACCCCCACCCCACCCACCCCACTCCACGGAGCCCCACCACCGCTCCCCCATCAGCCAGCGGCAGCACCCCACCCACCTGCCGCCCCGCCGCCCGCCCGCGACGATTCAGTTGCAGGGCTGCATGCCCATTGGTTCAGAGCATGAGCCAATGGGTGTGCAGCCCATAGTTGTAGCTGTTCGATATGTGAATGAATGAATTCATCCATATCTGGACTGATTGAGAGGGGCTGCATGCCCATTGGCTCATGATCTGAACCAATGGGCATGCAGCCCTACTGAGCCATCAGTCGGCGGGCGCGGGCGGCAGGTGAGTGGGTGCTGCTGCCCACCGCTGATGGGGGGCGCGGTGGTGGGGCCCGTGGGTGGGTGGGGGTGGGGGGCTACCAGATCACCAGGAATGTCTGACATGGGTGAGGATGCCGCCCACCCATCGAGCTTCTCGCGGGTCCGCTGGACCACCAGGGATATTGGGCTTTGGGGGAGAGGAGGTCTGATGCCCATGATCGGGCTACTGAGGGGAGGACACTTTCAGTTATGCCCGCAATCAGGCTACTGTGGGGAGGACACTTTCACTAATGCCCGCGATCGGACTACTGGGGGTTGGGGAGGAAACTTACAGTTATGCCCATGATCGGGCTGCAGGGGAGTCGGGGGGATACTATTATGCCCGCGATCGGGCTGCAGGGGGCGTCGGTCCCCAATGGCTGGTGCCTGGCAGGGTACCAGGCGCAAGCCATCGGGGATCGGTGCACCTGCATGCTAATGGCATGCAAATGGAATTAGATGCAAATAGCCCCATGCCTGCATAAATTATGGCCCCATTTGCATGTCACCCTTGAATATCGCAGGTGCGATGGTGAATGGAACTTGCACCACCGCATCTCAATCGCTCCACTCTGACCACTTGGCGCTGGTGCAGTTCCACTGCCGATGTACAGTGGTGGCCAGGGCTACATTAAAAGAAGTTGCACCATAGCGCAACTCCATTGAATATCACCCTGGCCACACCCCTGCACAACTATTTTGAGCGGCGATGGGGCTTGCGCCACACAATGGCGCAGTTTGAATATCTGGGCCCATGTGTCTAGTTCTGGCAGTTGTTCCTGCTGGTATTGACCAATCTGTATCTGGTATGTTGAAGTCTCCCATTATCAGAACCTCCCCTTTAGCTGTAATGTTTTGTATAGCTTCTAACAGTAATGTGTCTGTATAATATGTCCAACCTCGTTGCAAAGAAATCTTGAAGAAAAATAATTAAGTCCCCTTTACCTTCTAGGCCCTCAGGGAGACCATAAATTCTTAAATTATACCCCCCAAGAACGACTTTCTAAGTTCTCAGTTTTGTCACCCAATTGCTGTGTGTCTTGCAGTGGGCAGGTGAACAAGCACTTCAGCCAGTCTATCTGACCATCTGTGACAGTCGCCTGCTGCTATAAAGAAGTGGTTTAGTCCTCAGTTTGTTGTACATAGCTGTGTAACTGCTGATAAAGTGAACAGGTCTCCTGAAAAGCCTGAATTTTTTTAAGGAGCATTGCATTAGTCGGCTGCTCAAACCCGGCATTACCATTGGCTGCCAACCTGAAGGTTAGTTGATGTTGCGCAGTTTTAATGTAAACTCTCTCCCGATAAACTTCTAGCCAGCTGCCAAAACTAATGACTTGCCCAATGAATAAAAAAATCTTCCAATCTCAAAAAGAAGTCACTTGGCGAAGATAATCACGGCTGTGGGAGAAATCTGTAAGGAGGGCCAACAGCGCTCATGACCTATGCTGCCATCACCACAGGAGTGTCACTGGAAGTGTACCAGCACCTTTTTTGAGTTATATGAAAGGCAATCCTGTATTGTACAAAGTAGACCCAACTGTACATTAACAGTCTTAACTAAAAATCAAAATAGAAGTTCAACAACACATTATCCAATAAATACCCAAATGCTTAAAACAGCATACCCTCTCAATTTCAGCATTACATTCATCCCTAATTACAAGCTGGTTAGGTATAGCAAATAGCCTAGTCCTATTTCTAAAGTACGTAAATTTCCTTTTGGACACATTCAGTAATAACCCATTGTTACTCAACCACCTATTAACCAAATGAAATGTGACTCCATTCTTCCAGGATCTACACTGTCTAATTATTAAATGACAAGAGAAAATAAAGGTGATCATTCTAACATCCAAGGTCAACCATAGCATACACAAGGAAGATATGCAAGGCATGAAAAGATGGATTGCTGACTACCTTGAGGATAAGAAACAGAGGCTTGCATTGGATTGACACTATTCTGAGTGAAAAGGGATACTCATTGATTTAGTGGTGGGCCACTGCTGTTCAAAATGTTCACCAACTATCCTGAATCATAGAAACATAGACAAAGACAGTAGAAAAATACTCATGGTCCATCCAGTCTGCTTGAGTTCCCTATTTAACCTTGACACCTACTGTCCCTCCAGGGTCGTAGCCCTCCCCCCATTCTCCTCCCAGTTTCTGCCACCCTGAACAAGCATTATACCCTTCATTATATCCCAACCAAGCTTGAAACTGCCAGTGGTTTTTGCACCTACTACTTTGGCTAGTAGGCTGTTTTATGGCTCCATCACACTTCTGTAAAGTAATACTTCCTCATGTCCCTTCTAAACCTCCCTCCTGTTAGTTTCCACTCATGTTCCTGTGACCATGAGCTAGTATTTGAGCTAGATTATTCTCCACAGTTCACTTTGCTAATTCCTGTTAGGAACTTGAAGGTCTGTATCATATCTCTCCTCTCTCTTCTGGTCTTCAGCAATTACATGTTCAGTGCCTTGAGGTGCTCGTCTTAGGACCTGCCTGCTGCTTCCTTTGCTTTAGCCAGTTTCCTACCCAGTTTACCATAACCTTCACTGTACCCTGATCCTTCATCTTGTTCAACACATGTCTGTGAGGCACCAACTTGGAAATCCTTGCTGAAGTCAAAGTACAGCAAATCCACAGCATGGCCTCTATCTGACTTCCTCATCACCCAGTCAAAGAAAACTATTAGTTTAGTCTGGCAAAATCTCCCTGTCATGTATACATGCTACTTACTATTCTGGAGCCTGTATCTCTCCAAGTAGTCCCCAAGGTCCTCTGGACCAGTGAATCCATCAGCTAACTTACAATAGAGATAAGACTGATAGGTCTGTAGTTTTCCTGTGTGTTCCTTGCCCCCCCCCCCTTGTGGAGCTGAACCACATCCACAACCAACCAATCTTTTTCAACCACCCCTTTCTCCAGTTCCCGAAGTGTCTTCAGATGCAACTTACCTGGTCTCGGTGCCTTATCTATCTTTAGGGCTGCCAGCCCTATCTTTACCCTTTCTCTTGTAAATGTTGACTGCCTCATCTCCTGGACCCCCTCAGTGGCTGCTTTGATGCCACTCTCTAGCAAGGGTCCACCATCATCCCTTGTGAAAACTGAGCAAAAGTAATTACTGAGGATGGCAGACTTTTGTCCATCCTCCTGTATCACCCTACCCTCCTCAGCTAGTCTTACAATTCCTCTCCCTTTCTTCTTTTTCTCCCTAATATATCAGAAGAATGTTTTTTCTCTGTTCTTGACCCCCTCTGTAATATGCAGCTCTGTGTTTGCTTTTGCTACCATAACCATCTCCTCTGCATCCCTATTTTCAGTAAATATTCACCGATTCTTCCTCCCCCTGCTTTTCTGTATACATGAAAAATACTTTTTCTTGGACCTCACCACTTTCCTGATCCTTGCTGAGAACCATAATGATCCTGTGAAGATTTTGTCTCCGGCATGCTGTTTGTTGTTTTGTTGAGCTGGCCAGGTCTGTAGATTTCCTTTAGGATGAGGATAATCTCTTTGAAGACTTCAGAGCACTTAGTGATTTCTCAGACTCTGGGAGTCTCAGATTCAGTGCTATCAACTGCAAGATGCTGAACTTGGAGAGGAAAAACAGAAGTATAACCTACACAGTGAGTTCTTGCTAGGGTGGAGGAGGAACATAACCCAGGAGTCATAATAGACAAGGGGCTTAAGCATGGCTAGCCATGAGTGGTACATTAGATTTATTTGTTGTGAACCATTTTTATGTTTGCTTGCATATACATAGCAAACACATTGTTACAGTAACGGGCTTCAGAGGCGTGTAACTGTCATATCCATTGCAGCTCATGCTATAGGAGTGTCAGCAGTGACAGGCCAATGATTAGCAAGCCTGATCATGATGTTTTTCTGCTGGTGATGGGCAGAAGCTTTGTGTAGTTGAAGTAGGCAGCTGCACCCATCAGAGAGCAGCCGCATGCTTTCGTCTACAACACACATCCACCAGACAGCTGAGCACCATCCCAATCAGGCTGCTGCCTGTCCTCCCCTCAAACCTGATTTCTACCTCAGTGCTCCCTCTGAAAAACAATCACACCCTCTGCAGTTTAGCTTATTCACATCTCTATCATGTCCCTGGTGTCCCTTTCTGTGAACATAAACTCCCTCCCACTGCCAATTATCCCACACACCTCCCCATGATTCCTCCATGCCTCATTTGTAAAAATATACTCCCACCCAATGCCAAGTATCCCAACCATGTTCCAATTGATTTCCCCATGCCACATTCATAGAAATAAACTTCCACCCATTGCCCCACCCCCACTCTCAGCACCCACCACCGAAACTCACATCCACACCCTTACTTACACATCCAATCCATCAACATGTCCTACTTCTTCCAATGCTGACCACGACTGACTGAAAACAAGGTGAATTTGGTTAATCGCTTTTTAATGCATTTTGAATTTGCTTAATAACATTGTCATTTATTACTATTTTTTCACAAAATTTTCAACAGAGCTTTTTTTGAACCCACCTCATGAACAAAGTTTGTAATATTTTTCAAATCTGGCCTGAAAGGGGATTTCACATTCACTCAGTGAAATCATCTTTTGGGTGGGTTTTGAACATTTTCACCTACCAGCCTTACAAGTTGGAGTCATAAGAAGACTATGTTGAACATTTGGTGACAAAATATGTTAAAATGACTATGTTATGAGTGGACATTGATAAGTTTCAACATTCACTCATAACTTCACTATTTTTCAATATTTTTCCACTAAACTTTCAATGTGGCCTTTTTGAGATCCAGCCTCATAAACTAGGTAAGTGAATTTTTTTCAAATCTAGCCCAAAAGGTGATTTTACAATTGTTCCACAAAACCACCCTTTGGGCAGGATTTTGAAAGCTTCTTCCAGCAGGCTCATGAAGTGGAGTCATAAAAAGATTGGGCTGAAAATTCAAGGCCAAAAATCTTGAAAAATACCAAGGTTATAAAGGTACATTGAAACTTTTCAATGTTCACTCACAGATTTAGTCATTTTCAGTATTTTGAACCAACATTTTCAACATAGCCATTTTTTCACACTAACCTCATGAATATGACAAGTGCCATTTTCCAAATCATGCCTAAAATGTATTTTCACACTTGTAGCATAAAATGACATTTTAGTTAATATTTTATAAAGGACACCTGTCATGTTGGTGGGGGGAGGATGTTATAAAAAGGCTATGCTAAAAATCTGGGGTTAAAATGTAAAAAAAAAGTTAAGAATAATTGTTGTTTGCAGGGCCAGCTGTTGGCCCAGTTGGTACCTTATTGTGTTCCTATACAGGAAACTTCAGTTTGGGAATGAGCTCAGGGAGTGAGCTGGGTAGAGGATGGGGGCCATCACTGTTGTGTGCCACTGGTCCAAGCATGGGAAGGTATTGTGCAGTGCTCTTTTGTACAGGTAACACTTTGTGATGGGCTGGAGAGACTTCCTTCATAGGGGATTGCCATTCGTGTCATGGCATACTTTTATAATTAATTACTCAGTTCATTAAACATGACTACCACTCTCAGTTTCTCACAATCTCTTCCCATGAGCTTACCTGTACAATGTACATTCTAGATTTATACTCTGGATGAAGCAGGATAATGTTATCACATATTTGTAATGTTTAATACCACAGCAGTTTACCAATACATTTCATTTTCACATAGCACCCAATGTACGAGACTGGGAACTTTTAAAATCTTCAAAAACCTGTATCTTGCTTCAGAAATGAAAGTACATAAGACAAACATTTCTACTCATTGACTTCACTGCAAACTCTCTCTCTCTTATGACAATATTACTCTGCCTTCATCATTCTCTACAACACTGCCAAATGCTATGTGGCTCAACATGCAAGTAAACATTCTGTATTGGCAAATGCTTTGTATTTGTATTTATAATGTTCCCTATTTTCTGCCTCCCCAGAACACATCTGGAAATAAGCCATTATCAATGCAGTAAGTCTTTCCAGGTAATTGCTTTTAATACATAAAAAAAATCAATCAATCAATCAGTCAACCAATAAGGAGGTTGCAGTAGAGGACCACCAAAATGATCTAGAGTAAGCCAATATATGCTAAGAGGAGATGTTAGTGACATTTAATAGGTGCACCTAATATAGAAAAGGAGGCTAAGATGGGACATGGTTTCACTATTTTGTGTACACATATGTATTGACAAGATCACACAAATGTAGAAGTGTGATCTGCTGTCCTCCCGAAGAGTGCAGGGATATGCCTATGAGGCAAGAGGAGGTAAATTCAGGAGTAATATCACGAGGCACTTCTTTTTCCAGAGGGTGGTGAACCAATGGAATAACCTCCCTCCAAAAACAGTGGGTCATGAAAACATTACAGGCCTCCAGTTTAAGTTTATACAAGTTTATGCTTGTCAAGGGAATCACAAGGTATCCTATATAGTGGTGTGAGTAGGGAATCCCTACATATGAACATACAAAAATACCAGCAGAAACGGGCCTCACGGTCTATCGGGTCTGCTCGAGTGTGCAGCTAGCACCTTATAATGCTGCTGCTCCTCCCTTCCCACCATCCTATTACCCTTTCCCCATCCCCTTCCCCTATTCCAACCCATCTTGAAGCTGTCTACCATCTTGCAGGCCACTATCTCACCTGGCAAGAAGTTCCACTTGTCCACCACTCTTTCTGTGAAAAAATGTCTCCTCACCTCTCCTGAATCTACTCCCCTCCAATCTTAGTTGGTGTCCTCTCATGTCCCTCTCCGTTCTCCTCTGGAAAATCCTCTCTATATTAGTCTTGTTTATTCCCTTCAGGTACTTAAAGGTCTCAATCATATCTCCCCTGTCCCTCCTCTCTTCCAGAGAGTACATATTCAGCTCCCCCAGGCATTCCGCATATGGCTTGCCCTCCAATCCCTGGATCATCTTTGTAGCTGTACGCTGTACCCCTCCTGACAAATTGATGTTCTTCTTCAGGAATGGGCAAGTACTGTATATTTGCATAGTGTACTTATTCAGTCCTGCCTATGATGTGTTGGGTATGAAGCACTTACAGACCCTTTTGATCTTAAAATAATATGTTACTATGAAACTATATTACTATGGGTTAGAGTAATCCTTTCTGCTAGTCCCCCGACTTCATAAACTCCAAGCCATTGTCTTAGACTGGCTGGGAAGCTATTCTTTGCTCTGCCTTTACTGTATGATTTCAGTTGGCAACTTAGCATTTCCTATGGTAACACCTAAACTAGGAATGTCCTGCCTACCTTTATCATTCAAGATCCATACTTATCCATTTGTAAAGGTTAGCTATAAAAACAAAAAGTAAAACTGTATAAAGACAAGAGAGACAATATCTGGTTGGTGCCAGCAAGGCTGGCATTGCATTTTTATGTTGCTTGCACGCATGTGCAAGAAACATAGTGCCATCATCCGAGTTTTCGGAGGTGTGGCAGCCCTCTTCCAATTCAGTCAGTGTGTTTGTAGGCGAGGCTGCAGTTCTCCAATCCCAGCTGGAGCTGTCTATGACAGCTCCAAAATGCAGTGGAGTACAGTTGAAAGGGGGAGCTATGCTTCAGTGAGCAACGATAAGATATCGCCTGCTGATGTGTGCTCCCCCTACACACACACACGCGCACGCACACTGCATGCTCGGCCCCCCACACTGTATAGCCGACGGGGGTGCCCAATCCACCGTCGTCTGTGCTGCGCCCCAGAGCTGACACATGCCACACTGGGTGCCCACCCCAGTGTGGCAACTCATCGTATAGCCGACGGGGGTGCCCAATCCTCCATCGGCTCCACTGTCCTCCCCGGAGAGTACAGGGTGCCACGCTGGAAGCCCACCCCAGCATGGCAACATATGCTATCGCTGATGGGAGTGCCCAATCCCCCGTCGGCTCCACGCCCCCCCAACCAACCATCCTTGTGCCATGCTGGGAGCCCACCCCAGCGTGGCAAACGTCTCACGTTGTCATTTAAAAACCAACTACAAATAAAACTGTCCCTCTGCGCCTCTCCTGCTCCCTCCCACAACCCGCGACTCCACCCACTGAGCACCCTGCCTCCCCACACCTCCCTCACCTCTATACTTACCTCCGGACCTCGCGCGACTATCTTCGTGGACCTGGAACACGCCTGCACTCTTCAAAGCCGACCTTAACTGAGGAAAATGCCGGTAAGCTGTATAATGGGATAGATAGGGTTTTTTCAACTTTGCTGCATATCTCAGGCATTTTTTGGAATTTTTGCACCAAATTTTCAACATGGGTTTTTGGGACCCCTCCTCATGAATTCTTCCACTGTCATGGCGTTAATCAGGCCCAAAGAGTGATTTTGCAGTCACTGTGCAAAATCACCTTTCTGCACCAATTAATGAAACAACACTGCCAGTGTTCATAAGGTGGGCTCTCAAAAAGCTTATGTTGAAAATTTGGTGGAAAAATTCCTAAAAATGACTGTTTTATGAGTGTGCATTGTGCAGTTCCTATGCATGCGCGTAAGATCATGAATTTTCAATATTTTCACTCCAGATTTTCAACATTGCCATTTTACCACACCTCCTTATGAGCAGTACAGCTGTCATTTTTCACATCTCACCCAAAACGTGTTTCCGCCCATGTAGAGCACAATGGTGCAGTCGGTGTGCGAAATCACTGTATGGGACACATTAAGAAAATCACAGTGATACTGTTTATGAGCAGAGGTCTTAAAATGGCTACGTTGAAAATTTGGTGACAAAATTCTTAAAAATGACTGTTTTACGAGCCTCGGTTGCGCACTTCTCATACACGCTCGTAAGTTTGCGAATTTTCAATATTTTCACTCCAGATTTCCAACATTGCCATTTTACCTCACCTCCTTATGAGCAGTACAGCTGTCATTTTTCACATCTTGCCCACAACGTGTTTCCGCCCATCTATCGCACAATGGCGCAGTCGGTGTGCAAAATCAATGTATGGGACACATTAAGAAAATCACAGTGACACTGTTCATGAGCAGAGGTCTTAAAATGACTATGTTGAAAATTTGGTCACAAACTTCCTAAAAATGACTGTTTCATGAGCATGCATTACGCAGTTCCTACGCACGCTCGTAAGTTTGCAAATTTTCAATATTTGCACTCCACTGACTTCCAAATACCTACACAGCACATACAAGCAAGCAACATTCAGCATTGAGAAATGCTTGTTAATGTTATCTTTGTTCATTTTTGTAGCAGGCCTTCTGTCTCACCAGTCTCACTGTTATAATTGTAGAACAGTATCCATCAGTTACGTAGATCTGTACAGATTTTTTTATATACATTTTTCACAGGAAGGGCTTTGACTCAGTGACACTTCTTTTCAGTAATGTTCCCTGCACTGTACAAAGTGGTTCAACTCCACCCAAAACCAGGCAGTTAATTTCATCTCCCAGCACCAAACTCACTTATAGTCCCCTCCATATAATTTTTTTTTAATTCCCTGGTAGTCTGGGATGAACACAAGACCAGTAAGGTAGTTGAGCAAAAGGGATATATTTATTTTTATTGCTTTATAGGCCAGGTTGGGCACAGGACCAGTCAAGCAGTTGGGGATAGGGCCACATGTTTTTCATTCCCTGATGGGCCAGGTTGGATAGCAGATCCATCAGGTAGTATGGAGGAGGGTGACAGATGTTTTTTATTCTCTGACAGGCTGGGCTGGGCTTGTGAGTCAACAGGTTGTTGAGAAGAGGGGGACTCTTTTTTTTTTAATTCCATGATGGGCCCTGGACTCATCAAGTTGCTGGGGTGAGGATGGATGAACAGTATCTTTATTCACAGATTGGCTAGATTGTGCACCACACACATTAGGTTGTTGGGAAAGGTGTACATTTTTTTTTCATTGCTTGGCCAGCTGGGTTTATTCACTGGTGGTCTGTGCACTGGATATGTCAGGTTGTTGGGGGAGGGGGACTTTTTTTTATTCTATGATGGCCCAGACTGGGCCCCAGGCTAATCAGGTAGTTGTGGAGAAGAGCAGGGGGTAGTTCTTATTATTCCCTGGTGGGCCAGGTTGTGCACTGGACCCATGAGATAATTGAATGGAGGTGTACAGTTTTCTTTTTTTTCATTCCCTGGCTGACTGCGTTGGGCACCATATTCATCAGGGAGTTGGAAGATGGGTCATATTATTTTTTATTGCCTGACAAGCCAGGATGGGTACCAGAAATTCTAGCAGTGTGGCAGCAGCCACAAACCTCCAGTACAATGTTTGAACCCATCACTATAACCTAAAGAGCAGCATTTTGCTATGCACGGCGTGAGCGCAACCTTTTCTACCCTCTGCCTGCTGCTATGCTGCTGCTCTTACTCATTTCTGTTTGGATGTAAACAGGTATACTTGCTTCCACTCATTGGTCTATAACCTTTAGCAGCTTGTTGTGCATACTTCCTTATGTTGCAGGGAAGAGGGCATGGAAACAGACACCCAGTGTTGCCCTATTTTATTGAAAGCTACAAAAACTCTGCTGGTGTGTAAAGTGATGTTCCTGCTGATTATATTAGGGTGGCAAATTAATCACGATCTGGCCTGGCCTTACAATTAAAAGTTATGTTACATAAAAATAAATCTGATTAATGCCTTAGTCTTTTAGACATATATTTGGATTAGTTCCGTTTAAATAATTATAAGTGTAGAATGATTGCTAATGTGTATAGCTAATTTTTAAATAAAGAAGGGACTATGTATTTCTACCTTATCTAATATAGCATGACATAAAGTCACAGTCCTATTTTTTTATGGCTATGGGCGTAGCCCAGCAGATGTTTTGCATTCAGAAAAGGACTGATGTCATTTTTGCTACCAAACAACATGATAGAGTGTTAAAAATAGATTCCTCTGCTGAAGCCACATTATACAATGGCATAAAATAATCTTGGACTCTGATTGGTCCGTCTGGGACTGGAGCCATGATGTTATCCCAGCACAACATCACAGCTCTAGTCCCAGTACACAAATGACCGAATGAACCGGTACCAGAATCACTGCACGGCAACCTGCTTCACTTATCCCCGCCAGTGAGTCTGCTTTTTTTCGCCCCCGGAGACGGTAACAGCTGGTTGCATGGCTCACTGATGCTGCTCAGTTCCACACAAAACAGCAGCTCTCCCCAAACAACAACCCCACAGAGGGCTGTAAAAAAGTATAAAACTCCGGTATGAGCAGCTTCAGAGAGACACACACATGCACTCTGTCACCTCACAAGCTGCAACTCCACTTCCACTTGCTAGTTTGAAATCACACATTTCTTTTTTTGCTGCCAGATCACATAAAAATGAGTATATCCTGCAGAGAAGCAACCAAACACTTACCCGACCTGTTTCAGAAAACCAGAACTGTCCCTCTGCTCCTGCCTTGTTTGTCATTTGTGATTTTCATTCGTGCAAGACACTGAGTCACAAGGCAGGCAGTGGGACTGGTTAAATTAAAGTGTTTGACTTTGAGGGAGAAACGAAGCGAGAAACAACAGAAAAGAAAAGTTTAATGGGGCATGGTGAACCAGACTTGCAGCACAAACAGAAGAGAGTGTGTAGGGAACAGTCAAATAAAAACACAGACCCACTCATTTAACAGCAGCACCACCTACTGGCCAAAAGGGAACTATTTTTTTACTTCATAAACCTCCACATTGATAAATCAGCTAGAAATCTGCAAAAGAAATGCTTTTTCAATCTTTTTTATTATTATTACTATAAACAAGCCATTGTATAATGGCAAAAGCATGACAGGGTGTGTGTTGTGCTGGGATAATGTCACTTCTGGGTGATTAGTCGCACTCCTCCTGTGGCCTCATGCCTAATCACCCCAGGCGTGACGTTATCCCAGCACAACACACACCCTGTCGTGCATTATTGCTTAATTACTACACAGCCTCTGTGTGTATAGGAAGCTGTAGAGCACTATTTTTCCTCTGGCCTGAGGAGTTAATTGAGCCCACTGGCCTGAGGAGTTAATTGAGCCCACAGAAAGTTAAATCATTATCTTCTGGTAGTCATTCTGTGTCAGCTTACCAATGGATAGTACAGATATCCCAGAAAGCTATTGGAAGTAGAATGGTTTAAACACTTCCCGGAGCTTTCTGCATAACATAATGGGTTGTGTATGATCGTTCATACACAACAAAGATATTTTTCACTCGAGAGGTTTCTGTGGTAACCGAAGACCTTGAGAGTGCAGCTCAAGTGGTCTCATTATAATAGAAGCCTCGAAAGTCAAAAAATACCTTTGGAGGCCGGCCCGTCGGCGCAGCGGTGGGATTTCCTGTCCGACGCCGGTGACCCGGGTTCGGGAACGGACTCGGGTCGTCGGAGGGCCAGCTGGGGGAGTAGGATCGAGCGTCCGATGGGCAGCTCTCTACCTGGGCGGAGGTGCGGTATTGCTCGGTATGTTGGGACCCCTGGTGGAGACCGGGAGTCCTACGCATAATCCGACGCTTATGGGGAGGCGAAAGCGGACGTCAGATTACTGGCACTGCCCCGCCTCCTCAGGGGAAAAAAAAGAGGGAGAAAGCCCACGCCCAGCGCCTAAATGATGCCTGCTCTGGGAATGCCCTGATTGGCCACTGAGCCGTTTCCCCGACTAGTCATTACCAGTTCCGCGCCCGATATGGGGGTCGGAGCCGCGGCCCCACTCTCTGGGAGGAAAGCCAGGGATGACCGTGGGGAGTCGGCGATTTCTGGTGGCCGGGGATCCCGGAGCCCATGACCAGTGCAGATGTCTGATATAGGGGCGCGCAAAAGAGCAAAAAAAAAAATACCTTTGGAGTGAATGAGCGATCATACACAATCTTTTATAGTGTATGGTCACTCATATGATGAAAGGTGTCCTTACTTTTGAGTTTTTTTCACTCTTTTTCACCTCCTGGGACTGTTCTCACTGCTGTAGCCATTTCCCGAGGATCGCATGTCACTGGACCATGCATGTGTGACCATGTTCTAAGTTGTTATGCTGCACTAGCTACGTTGCTAGTGCAGCATAACAAACTAGCTGACTTAGCTAGTGCAGCATAACATTTTTGAACGGATGGATTTCCATCTGTAACAACATTCCACCACACACTATAAAGCTCTGCTCTGCCCTCAGCCCCTAAGAACACCTCATTAAGCCATTTGACACCACCATCCTAAGAACAGTCATTCT
The DNA here is from genome assembly GCA_016271365.2 of Neoceratodus forsteri. Lineage (NCBI taxonomy): Eukaryota > Metazoa > Chordata > Ceratodontiformes > Ceratodontidae > Neoceratodus > Neoceratodus forsteri. The sequence continues at coordinate 1,589,374,762 of CM057449.1, read as the reverse complement.
GCTACTTTGCAGGACATTCCATAGCAAAGAGTCCCAATGCTGCCTGTTTCCAAATAATATACCAACTTCATTTTCTCAGGCAGGCAGTTCTGGTCTACTGTTTATATTCTACTGAATGTTCTTAACCTGCAATTTGTGACTATATGTGTTTACAACTGAATGTTATTAACCACATTTCCTTCACTTGCAAATAGGTAGGCTTGTGGGTGTCTAATTTTTGTTTGACTTATGTTACGCATAGGATTTGATCAGTTCATAACATGGTGTGTTGTGATTAAATGAACTGATAAACTGGGGCTTTGGTTTCTTTTACAAATTCATTGTTCTTGACCATGGATATACTAAAACAAACATTTATCAACAAAATGCTTAAAAATAAGGAGTTTAGTAATAATTTAGTTGATGTGGTGTAAAGAGCTGCTCCCTGGAAAATTACCTGGTTTGGGGGAAGGGGGCTGCCACAAGCAGAATGGGACTTCATGGATGGGGGAGCTCATGGCAGCAGAAGAGGCATGATGGTATTAAAAGCTTAATGGTGTGGATGTAGAGGCACCAATATTTGAGCATGACTGTGGTAGAGGACTAAGTGTTACTTGGGGTGGGAATTCATCAGGAATTGAATGCGTCTTTGTATTTTTAGCATAATGGTTTTCTGAAACTTCAACCTTCAATGGGTTAGACTCTGCATCCAACTGTACAGTATGTCACTAAGCCACATGCAGTGGGGTATGGGTAAAAACCAGATTACCAGACCCAGACCACAGCTGTAAAATCTGGACTGGGCGCAGCTTGTGCAAATAATGCTGCTCCACTCACTTCAGATGATCTGGTCTGGCTTTTACTTATCTGGTGTGGTCCTGATGGTTCCGTTTTCAACCATGCCAAGGAAGGGTTGAAAAACAGACATCCAAGAGTGGACCAGATACATAAGTCAGACTAAACAGTGCAGCCAGAGTGACTGGACCAGCAGTATTTGTGCAAGTTGCATCCAGTATGGCCAGTTTGGATTTTTACAGAACTGCTGTGTTTCAGATCTGCGAGTCCAGTTTTTAATCAATCAATCAATTAATCAATCTTTATTTTATACTGAAAGGTATGTGAGCAAAAATGCCCATTTACACAAATGTCCAGTTAAGCATAAAAAGAGAACAGAATATCAGGTCAAAAAATTACATAGTAAACTACAGTATAAACGGCTCTAACATAACAGGTCTAATACAGAGATCTTGAGGGATATACAGAACAAAGGGGAAGTAAATAAATAAGAGTGACAAATTTACAGCATTGGATATAGTTGGAGGTACAGTACAATTCAGAAACATAAACAGTTGGGTGATGCATCGAAAAGAAGTGCAATTCCTGCGGTACCCCGATCTGGCATGCGGACCAGCATTCCCGCTGCTTGATCTGCCTAGGCCCCAAACACCAAGTCAAGGACTGTGTGGCCTGACAATTATTCAACCAGGTCACACAGATTAGGCACCAGAAAAAGCTCAAAGCCCACTTGCTGGAGGAGCACCTAGCTTTGAAGGAAAAGGAGCTGCAGAATCTGCTGGAAACATTTCTTCTCCAATGCCAGAACCCAAAAAGAAGAAAAAGGACAAGGAAAGACTCAGAGACTGGGATAGATCTCCATCCAATTGGCGGTGACCATCGGGTACCACTGACTCTGGAGGGACCTCCACTTCGATAAGTACCCATACTGCTAGGTCTCCTACCACTATGATGGATCAGACCATAGCCTTCCTGCCTGCTTTATTCATGGTGCATTTGGGGCTCTTCTTGGATGACAGAACCCCTATTGTGCTCCCTAGGCCTATATCTTCTTCAGGGTCTATCACCAGCAGCCAGGTCAATAAGTCACTCCTGGCCCCACTGAGGAGTGCACGGTCACAGCCAGTAAGCTGGACTCCAGTTCTGCTGTTGTCTGCATGGCCACAGCTGATAAGTCGCTCCCCAGTGCCTCTGGGGACCGTACAGCTGAGGCTGTCCCATTGGGGTCACAGGATACTCCCAACATCAAGCTGAGCCAGCTGCCTGACACGCAACCATCTTTAGAGGGTTCCTCGCTCCCACTGACCCAACCAGACACTCCGGGCTTGCCTGAAGATCAAGAGCCTTAGGTGGGAACTAATCTGGAGGTTGCCCTTCCTTCGCCAGGTCAGTCTCTTCCTGGATCGCCCACTGGGCCTATTGTTAATCTCTCTCCAGGGGCCTTCCATCAGGACCTCCTCAACCTAAGCCCACTTGGACAACCAGGTTCCACAATCTTGGACTCAGGCTTCCCAGAAGACGGTGGGTCTTCATTCAGGTTCTACTCATACCCCGACGCCAAGTGACCCTTCGCCAGGTAACCCTTCACTCAGTCAGGGTATGTCTGGCACTCCCGGTCATTCCTCAAACACTGGACAGCCTTCCATCAGGCACCCAGGTGCTGAATCTTCTGGCACCAGACACTCCTGTGCCTGATCCAGTGCCAGCCCCTTCAAATGACCCTATGAGACTGATGCCTGATCCTTCTGGACCTCCTGCTGGGCCTTCAGCCCCACTGCCTGCTGGGCCTTCAGCCCCACTGCCTGCTGGGCCTTCAGCTCCACCTCCAGCTGGACCTATGGGCAATGTTCTGGGATATCCGCCCCCATAATACCCAATGTACCCTTTGCTGGGGTATCCAGAGCCTGTTTATCAGCCCCATTATGTACCATGGTACCAGACATCAGGCTATGTCTAATCAAGGGTAAGCTCCTTCTGGCTTTCCCTACTCCTGTCAGGCTCATGGATACCCTCCATATCAGATGCTGGGCTGTCCATTATAGCAGCCTCCTCCTCCTCCTCCTCAGCCTCAGCCTCAGCCTCTGCCTCCACAGCACCCTCAGGCTGATATCCAGGTAGTGTTTCAGACCCTGATTTAGGAGGCCAGGACTCAACTAGCCTTGGAGTTTGAATGTCGGAAACCAGTGATGGCCTCTACTCCCACCTCCTTTCAGACCCCTAGATCTGCCTCTCCTGTTGATTCCCACCTTTCTGGAGAAGGCTCCTCTAGACACCAGGTCAGGAATAAAACTGAGGACACTCCTCTAAAAAGGGTTCAGACACCCAGCAGGCACTCTTTGGACTCTGACTCTGACTCATCCTCCAGCTCTGGTACGCATACACCTATAAAGCCTCAGCCTAAGGAGTCCCCAAGTTCCAATCCAGAGGATCCTTCCTTTGCAGAACTCCTCATAACTATGCAAAATGCCTGTGGCTGAGCTATCCAGTAACAGGATCCAAAGCATAAAAGGCTTGCGTAGCATCTAGACATGAGTGACATAGCTCCTGTGCCCATACTGCCTTGGACTGGGCCCCATGAAGACCTGACATCCACTTTCTGGCAGTAGCCTTCCTCCATTCTGGCTGTTTCAAAAAAGGCAGACAGGATGTGCTACCCCCCAGATGAGGTCACACACCTTACTGGTCATCCTAATGCAGACTCAGTTGTTATTACAGCTGTCCATGACCAGTCCTCTAAACCTAAACATTTGAGCATGTCTCCTCCTGATAAGGAGACTAAGTAGCTGGACAATTTTGGTCACAAGATCCATTTCTCCTTCACTTGCACCCTCAGGTCCCTTAATTATGTGGCTCATATGGTTTTCTACCAGAAAACTTCCCTGGCCTCACTCAAGTCCAAGCTGGAAGCTATCCAGGACCAGGAGCTTAAGGCCAAGATTGCCAAGACAGTGAGAATGGCTAAGATCTCCTATCATCATGCCGTCCTGGCCACTTATGGCACAGTAGACACAGTTCCTCACACCATAGCCACTGCTGTCTGCATTAGGTGATATTTGTGGCTCAGGATTGCTGGCTTGGCACAAAACGTCCAGACCTCCATCCTGGATGCCCCTTTCAGGGGATTCTTGTTATTCAGAGGTGACGCCAAGGATATTATCACTGAACTGAAGGACCATGGTAAATCCATCCATGATGTCCACTTCATGTACCAAGGGGGTTACAAAGGCAAACAGCCTTTTCATTGGCAACAGAGATGCCAGACCAAAAAGGCTCCTGACAAACACCAGGCTCAATGCCAGTATCCAGCATCATGAACCCCTACTCCCCCTGCCAAGTCCCAGAAGCCCCCTGAAGGAGCTGACAGCTCCCTCCTCTCAGCCTTCTGACTCATGGGGACCCCTCCTACCTCCTCCATATCCTCTGGTGGAACCAGTGGGGGGGAGATTTGCTCTCCACCTTCCAGGGTCACAGGACATAACCATGGACTCCTGGGTGCTTCAGTTAATAGAAAGAGGTCACACCGTAGAGTTCCTAGACAGGCCTCCGGACAACCCCCTAGGCCTCTCTCATTATCCTCCAAGGAACCTGTCTCTGATAGGGGATGTAATCAAGGCTCTTCTGCAAGTCAGCCATAGAGCCTCTGGCTCTAGCACAGATAGGAAGAGGGTACTACTTCCATTCCTTCCTAGTGCCCAAAAAGGCAGGCTGCCCTAAGACTCATTTTAGACCTCAGCATGCTTAACCTGTATGTCGAGTGCAAGAGGTTCTGCATGCTCACCATGCAGGGACTTCTACCCCAGCTCCACAAGGGGCCATTGCCTTTGTGCACTGGACATGCAGGACACTTACCTGCACACCCCTATCTTTCAGGCCCACCACCACTTTCTTTGGTTTGCTTCCGGGGAAACATTACAACTTCAAGGCTCTCTGTTTTGCCCTATCCTCAGCACCTCAGGTTATCCAAGTGCCTAGCAGTGGTAGCTGTGGCCCTATGCTGCAGAGGGATCTAATTGTGCCTGTATCTGGATGACTGGCTTCTGTCAGCCCCATCACAGAGCAGTCTGAGGGAGTCCCTCTCCTTCACCCTGGACCTCTTTTCCAGACTTGGAATAACAGTCAAATATCCCAAGTCCCACCTCTCCCCTCCCAGTGCCTACAGTTGATTCGGGGCAGTGCTGGATATGGTTCCGGGCAGGGCCTTCCTCCCATCAGACAGAGCAGAGACCCTGCAGGAACAAGCCAGATTAGTGGCCAACTCACACTTGACCATGGCCTGGCTGATCCTCTGTCTTCTCAGGCTGATGGCAGCTATGATCCCTACGGTTCCTCTAGCCAAGCTGCATATGAGGGTGGCTCAATGGAATCCCTACAGTTCCTCTAGCCAGACTGCATATGAGGGTGACCCAATGGAATCTTCGTGTCCAATGGGTTCAGCAGCTGGACAACCTGGACCACAGGATCCTAGTGTTTAGGTACATGAAGAAGGATCTTCTTTGGTGGCAGGAGTTGTCCAGTCCCTCCACGAGGGTTCCCTTTCAACTCCCTGTTCCTACCATGACCCTTACAATGGATACATTGTGTCAAGGCTGGGGAGCCCACCTAGGAGACCATCAGACACAGGGAACATGAGCTCCGCTAGAAGCATCTCTAAACATCAATGTGTTAGAAATGAGGGTAGTGTTGTATGCCCTCCAGGCCTTCCAGCCTCTTCTATGTCCGGGGACACTCCTGGTTCAGAGTGACAATATGTCTGTGGTCTGGTACCTGAGCAAACAAGGAGGCACTCGCTCGTACTCTCTATGCTGGGAAGTGATGCGAGTGTGGTACTGATCAGTCCAGCATGACCTCCCCCTTACTGCTGTCCATGTGCCGGGCATCAGCAATGTCCTGGCAGACAGTCTCAGCCATGCCACTGTCAGGGCTCATGAGTGGGAGCTAAATCAAGAGGTGGTCGAAAGCTTATTCAACCTGTGAGGTTGGCTGGAGATAGACCTCTTTGTCTTCTCATCCAATGCAAAACTACTCAATTTTTGCTCACTCGTTCCTGGGTGTGGTGTTTTCTGGCAAGACAAGCTGTCTCTTTGCTGGATAGGGAGGTTCTTGTATGCCTGTCCTCCCTTCCCAGTGCTTCAGAGGGTTCTCCTGAAGCTACAGACAGAAGGGCACACATAATTCTAATAGTCCCTCTTTGGCATCATCAGATTTGGTTCCATCTACTTCGACAGCTATTATTGGAACCCCAGGACCTCTGCCTCTCTGCCATTGTCTTCTGACTCAGGCGCAGGGCAGACTGGTGCATCCAAGCCTCATTTCCCTTTATCTGCATGCGTGGCACCTGTGAACATAGTTGCGTCACACTTTGGAGTTTCTGCCCTAGTGGCCAAGGTCCTCATAGATGCCAGAAAGCCTTCCTACCAGAACTACTTATGCCATGAAATGGAAAAGATTCTCCATTTGGGCAGCCTCCAATGGTTGGGACCCTTTCTCTTGCCTGGTGCCCCGGTCATGGAGTACCACTTGCATCTTTCAGATCTCAGCCTCAGCTAAACATAGAAACATAGAAGTTGATGGAAGATAAGGACCGCAAGGCCCATCCAGTCTGCCCACTTTTTCCACCTTATGAAAGTGCCATAGGCCTGTACTCTGTCAATGGCCTATCTATTCATACTCATCTTTATTGCTCCCTCATGCCTGTCCCATGCCTGTTTGAAGCCCTGCACTGTATTCATATCCACCACTTCCTGAGGTAGGCCTTTTCATGCATCCACCACCCTTTCTGTAAAAAAATAACTTCCTCACATTCCCTCCTAGTCGGACTCCCTCTAATCTCATGCTGTGTCCTCTTGTCCTGCTATTTTTCTTATATTGAAACATCTTAGACTCTTTCACCTTGTTAATGCCCCTAAGATGTTTGACTGTTTCGATCATATCCTCTCTCTCCCTCCTTTGCTCCAGGGTATACATATTGAGCTTTGTTAATCTGTCCTCATATGTTTTCTGATGCAGTCCCTGCACCATTTTGGATGCCCTTCTCTGGACTGCCTCCATTTTATTAATGTCCTTGTGCAGGTGCAGCCTCCAGTACTGCATGCAGTACTCCAGATGGGGCCTAACCAGTGTCTTGTAAAAAGGGATTAATACCTCCCTCTTACAATTTGTGATGCCCCTGCTAATACACCCCAACATCCCTCTAGCCTTACCTACTGCTTTAGTGATCTGCTTGAATGATTGCTGGTCCTCTGTGATGATGATGCCTAAGTCTGTTTCTTCCCTTGTGATTGCCAGCAACTCCTCTCCCACCTACGGACAACCTCCCCTTGCATAACGGGTGACCTCATCAATTTAATGGACACTACTCCTGCCCCTACTGATTTTACTGCTGAAAATACAACAATGAACTTGAAAGATATAAGGCAAACCTTTGTTATCGAAGACTGTATCACAAAACATCTTGATAGAGCCATTTGTAAACCGGACAAAGCTAATCGGATCTGCTTTTCCTTCTCACATGCTAATCTACAAGCCATCACAAACATGCTTCCTACTGTCCTGTCTGATAGAGGGGAAAACCCAGTGGTAATTATCCATGCAGGGGCCAATAACATTGGTAAAGAAGATTTACTTAGTGTTAAACAGCACACAGTGGCTCTAACAAACATCCTAATCGAAATGAGGTGCGATATTACATTGTCTGAAATTCTTCCAATGCCCAGAGCAGCCCCCTCAGTAAATATAAAAATCAAACAATATAATGAATGGCTGAGAAAGTGGTGCATGTATCAATAGCTTGCATGTATCACACACTGGGAGGAATTCTCTGGTCATTTTGAATTATTCTGTGGGGATGGTCTGCATCTTAGCATTTGAGACACAGCTCTCCTGGGGAAGCAAATTACTAAACATATAAACATACATTTAAACTAGATTCTAAGGGGGAGAGGTATGGTATTTCAGCCTCTCTTAATGATAACTTAGGTAATACATTGACCATCCAGGGTAGTGCTCAACACCTACAATTTCTTTATTTTAATGCCAGAGGATTAAAAACAAGATAGACAAGCTTAAACTACGTGTCCTTGAGAATACAGTTAATGTTATTGCTATTACTGAAACATGGGGTGATGAGAACGCAGCCTGGGATTATATAATACCAGGTTTTAAATATACTTTGAACAGGTCTAATAGATTAGGTGGTGGTGTTGCCTTATTAGTTAATAATGCTCTTGATTCAGTTGAAATCTCAGATAAAATTAAAAACCCTCATTCAAACATTAAATCTGTTTGGGTTAAAATATTATCTGATCTTGAAAATGTTATACTAGGAGTTTGCTATATACCTCCCAGTGCAGACATAACTCTTACGGAGGGTATTATTACTGAATTTGAGAATTCTTGTGAACTTGGCACCATGATATGTATGGGTGATTTTAACTTAGGTGACACATCATGGGATACTGGCAATGCACATACAAGTGCAGGCAAAAACCTTTTAGCCTGCTCCCACCAACTTAACCTCCAACAATGTATATCGCTACCAACCAGAGGGAATACTATTTTAGATCTCGTCTTTCATAGTAACCATCTCAACATACAGGATGTTAGTATCTCACCACCCATCTGCAATAGTGATCACAATTCCATAAATTTTTCCCCAAATCATTATTGCTTCTACAAACGTTAATAAAACTAAAATGTATTTGTATAACAAAACAGATTTACAAAGCATTGTAACCACACTTATGGGTATCGACTGGGATAACAGTATGTCCTCAATGGATGCAGAAGGTAGTTGGAATTTTTTTCTGAAGACGGTACTGCACTTAAGAGATAAATATATCCCTTTTATATTCAAACAAGGCCAAAGGAAGCATAAGCCAAAATGGCTGTCAACATAAATTCAACAGGTACTGAGACAAAAAACGAAAAACTACTCAGTATACTTAAAATCCCAGACCAAGGAGCACTGGTCCGCCTATGTCAATATCCAAAACAAAATGTAGGACTATGATAAGGAATGCAAAAAAGGCTGGGAATTAAACCTTGCTAGGAATGCAAGTAAAGATAATGGAAATATGTTTTACTCCTACATTAATACTTTTAAAAAACACATCTGTCAGGTAGGTCCCCTATTACATAATTCTTACCATTGTCATGATCCCCTAGAAATGGCCAATGTCCTAAATCAAAAAGTCTGCGATGTATTTTGCACCAAATCTAATCAAACTGATGTTAATATAACATTAGTAAATGAGTCGCATATCACATTATCTGTCAACATGATTCGGGAGAAACTTCTGTTATTAAAAAACAAATATTCCCTTGGGCCAGATGATATTAGTGGCCACCTACTATACCTACTCACTGATCATATCTCCCATGCTTTATGTTTACTCTTTGAATATTGCATACAGAACCATTTTGTACCCAAGGAGTGGAAGACTGCTCATGTAATACCAATTCATAAGAAAGGTCCTTGTTCTAATTGGGAAAACTACAGACCTATTAGATTAACATCAACAGTCTGCAAATTACTTGAAAGCATAATCAAAGATCTCATTAGTGAAAGAATTATTATTATTGATATAGAATATCATAGGTTCAAAAAAGGCAGGGGATGCTTAAGTAATTTAATGAGTTTCTATGAAAATGTTAGCAGGAACATAGACAGTGGCATCCCTTGGGATACAAACTATCTCGATTTTTGTAAGGCATTCGATGTTATGGCTCATCACATCCTAATAACCAAACTGCTAGATACCAAAATAAATAGACATATTATCAAATGGATAGAAAATTGGTTAGCACATAGATCCCAGAAGTTCTTAATGGTCACCTATCTGACTCTGGGCTTGTTACTAGTGGAGTCTCTCAGAGGGCCCCTGCCTATTCCAAATATTCATAGCTGATCTTACTAAAAATTGTTTGTCAGCTTCAATTAAATATGCCGATGATGTTAAACTCGGTGAGCCATGTGACAGTGAAAATAATATTTCCATAATTCAACGAGACCAAAATAGCATACCAGATTGGGTTGAAATCTGGGGTATGCGACTAAACGCTTCAAAATGTAAGGTAATGCATGTTGGTTTCAACAACCCTTCAGCCATTTATTAATTGAATGGGATACCTCTGGCAAGCACTACTAATGAAAAAGACCTAGGTATTTACATAATATATAAATGTATAATAAACAGATAAATGAAGCTGTTAATAGAACAAATCGAATAGTATGGTCTATCAAAAGAAATATTAAATCAAGAGATCCTGGAGTTATGTTACATTATTCAGAGCCTATGCTAGGCCCCATTTAGAACATTCATCTCAACTCTGGAGTCTATATAAATAAGGGGAGATAGCGTCGCTGGAAAAAAATCCAGAGAAAATTTGCTAAGAATATAGCTGGACTTTTCAATGTCCCATATGAAAAATGTTTAGAAATCTTGAACCTTATGCCACTATCGCTTAGATGTCTTCGAGGTGATTTAATCTATATGTTTGATATCGTAAATGACCATTATCTGTTTACCCAAATGGGTTTCGTGTTTAAAAATAATATCCATAACACCAGAAGTCATCTACTGCAGATAAGTTGGGCTAAATTCAATCATGTATCACGAAAATATTTTTTCACTCAAAGGATTATAAATCCTTGGAATAACCTACCTTTAGAAATTGTCATTAGCAAAAACAAATTAAGATTTAAAAATCGCCTTGATAAATTTATCATTAACAAAGCCAATTTTGGTTATTATAATTAATTCTGGGGCTGTTATGGGCCCAACGGCCCCCTTGCATCTAACCACCTTAGTATGAACCTTAGTATGAACCTTACTTGCATGATCTTGCACTTCTTTGCATTAAACCCCAGTTGCAACTCTTCCAACCATGTTGCCAGTTTATCCGGATCTCTTCTCATTCTGCCACCCCATCTGTATCATCTACTCTGTTGCAGATCTTGGTGTCATCTGCAAACAGAAAAACGTTACCCTCCAGTCCATCTGCAATGTCACTGATGAAGATATTGAAGCGGACGGGCCCCAGGACTGATCCCTGAGGTACCCCACTTGTGACTTGCATCTCTTCTGACTGTATACCATTTACCACCACTCTCTGTTTTCTGCCCACCAACCAGTTTGCCACCCAGTTGACCAACTTCTGACCCAGCCCAAGCCTACCCAGCTTATTAATCAATCTTCTCTGTGGAACAGTATTAAAAGCTTAGCTGAAGTCAAGGTAGGCGACATCAACTGCTCCCCCTTGGTCCACCACTCTGGTCAACCAGTCAAAGAAATCTATGAGATTAGTTTGACAGGACCTTCCTGTTGTAAACCCATGCTGTCTTGGATCCTGTGCTCCTATGGATTCCAGGTGTTGCACTATCCTTTCCTTAAGGAGTGCCTCCATAATCTTGCCCACTACTGAGGTAAGACTGACTGGTCTGTCCCTGCCTCCTCCCTGCTACCACTCTTGTGGAGCAGGATCACATGAGCCCTTCTCCAGTCTTCTGGGACCTCTCCTGTGCTCAGAGACTCACTAAGCAGTTCTGATAATGGCTCTGCTAGTACCACCTTAGCTCCTTTAGTACCCTTGGATATATGCCATCAGGTCCCACTGCCTTGTCCACCCTGAGCTTAGCGAGCTTTTGTAGGAGCCTTTCTTTTGTGAAGGAACTAGTGCACACCTCCCTCCCCCCTGTGTCCATGATGCTGAGCTGTGGGCCCTGTCCTACCTTTTCCTCAGTAAATACTGAGCAGAATTGGAAGTCTAGACCTGTAGTTATATGAAAAAGCAGCCAGGCACTCCCACTTCCTGAGCTATATAAGCAGTTCCTCTCAGCCTCATTGTGAAGCACTTTTTCTTTGCAGCTGGATGCTCTGTTGGTTTGTACTCTGAGCTGGCTGGGGCCTACCCCCCTCGCCTGCTGTTTCTGTGTGTCTCAACTGGACTTAAGTGTTTGTTTTCCTGATTCTGGTTTGTATCATTCCTCTGGCTGTGTCCTTCCCTCTGTTTTGTGTCTCTTGTTTTTGGGCCTTGTTCCCTGCTTTCTGTTTTGCTGTGTTTTGGTTTTGTCTTTTTTGAGGCTTTGTTTCTAAGCTCCTAGCATACTGCTACTCAAAGCTCATGCTACTGCTTTCAGTTACCTACAACTGCAGCCACTGCTACTGTTTACTCCAATTACTATTGTGCCCAGTGCTTGTGTTTTTACACTGTTGCTCACCACGCTCAAACTACTGCAATGCAACTGCAATCATTATCTGTGTGTTTCAGCTCAACCATAGCTGTTCCATGTTGCATACTCAATTCTTTTCATCTGATACAGGTTTACTCTGACCCTAGCGGTGCTGCTCATTCATGCTCTCATTCTATTTGCAGCTTCATTGCACTGCCTGGCTACACCTGTTTTCAGAGCATTGTCTCCATGTTTTATTGCAGTTACAGCTCTGAGGTCAGCCAACTAAGCTCCTGCTGTGGCTGTTAATATAGCTTTATTATTATTACATCCTGCCTCACCGCCAAACATCCTTTGAGTATTTGTCAACTTGATTTGGCTATTCATGTCTGGCTGGTTTGCCCCCATTCATTGCTGTTTCATTGTTACATGTTATGCAGACCTCCATGCTGGTTCACTTATCCCTACTACTGTTTATTGACCTACGTACAGGTCCATGCTTGCTTATGCTATCATTGCTCATTGCTTACACAGATCATTGCTTCATGCCTACTGCCATCCCCTTGGCTTCAGCCTCTGGGACTCTGCTGCACTCAGTTCTACATTTGATCTTGCAAGGTCTGAGCACTCAATGCTCATTCGATCTCAGCACACCGTGCTCATTCAGCTCACCAGCTTTTCAGCCCTCAATCAATTTTGGGGCATGCCAGTCATTCTATTCTGGTGCAGGGTTCCTGCAGCTGGTGGTCTCGCTCTGCATTTAGTCCACATCTTCAGCGTGTCCAACTTGGGGCGGGATCCTTCTCACCTGGCCCATAGCTGGGAATGTCCTTGCCCCAGGCTTGGCTTTAGCTGCCTGCTATGCAACAGCAGCTCCTGGTGTACAATTTAAGCCTAGTGGTGAAGGGTAGAAAAAGTTACCTCCTTTGGCTCTAGTGTTCCACTATAACAGTTAGCCATTGACTTTAGTGGTTTCCCTAGCAAGGCACCTTCACTGCATTCTCCCTATGACTGCTTCTGGTTCACCTGGTTTGAGTTTAGGGTGGGTAGGCCAGGTGAGTGCCTCAGCAGTTGTTGCTCTCCTCCTGCACCTTGAATGCACATATTGTGCAGAGTTTTCTCGCAACCTTCCACGGCATTCCCGCTAGAGGGTTTCAGTGAGAGCCTTCCTCCAAATTGGAATATTTTCCACCTCCCTTTAATTGGGTTTTCCAAATTTCAGCTGCTGAGCCATCACTAAATAAACTATCCCAAGCCTGGAGGGAAGGTGACCTAGGCCTTGGATCATCTGAGATTTCCTCCTCATAGTTTTTTTTTTCTCTCATCCATTGCTTCAGGTCATAATTGTTAGTTAGCATAGTAGTGTCTCCTAGTTTCTTTAGGTTCCACTGTTGGATGGAGGTGGTAGGATGTCCTGCCATTCCCCCTCTCCTCAGAGGATCCCCTAATTCTCAATGCAAACCATTAGTATCATGCTACACAAACTTGGGTATTTCATTACGTTATCAAACTGTCTATGCTTCTCTAGTACTATGTCACAGATACGGCTACTACATCACAGTTACTGCTTGCTCATATGCTTCATGTTACCTCATTCTTTTGGGGTATGTTTGTACTACATTTCTATGGGGGATTCCTAAGGTACCTTTAGCCATGGGAATCGTCCCATGGCACCTATAGGGGTGGAACCCTCTCTGAGGGTTCCCTGCCTTTCATACCACTACAGGGTGGTAATTCCTCTGGAACAGAGAGTGGAAATGGCCAAAACCAAACTAACACAGTTGCACAAGCATAACACTATACTGGCTGCATAGGACATTGAAGTATCTATTTAGGATAGATGCTTTTCCTTGGTCCTCCTCCTCACACTACCCCTTATCCCCTTTGATCTTAGCAATACCCCCTCTGGTCTTTCTCCTTTCACTAATGTATCTATAGAAAGTCTTGTCACCTTCTTTTACTGTTCGTGCTAGTGTTTCCTCAGTTTGGGTCTTTGCCTGCCTTACTGACTTCCCTGCTTCCCTTAGAGAAGTTTGGTGTGCCTCCCTATCTTCATCCCACTGCATTTCCTTATATTTCCTGTAGGCCAGCCTTTTGGCTCTGACATTTTCTGCTACTGTGCTTCAGAACCAAAGAGGTTTCCTTCTTCTTTTGCTCTTGCTTTTCTCTCTAACACAATGGGATGTTGCTTCAAGTGTTGCATCCTTAATGCTTGCCCATTTTGCATATACCCCCTCACCTGTATTTCTTTTTGCCAGGGCTAGCTTAACTCTCTTGGCCATCTTATCAAAGTCAGCTCCTATGAAGTCCCATATTTTTGCCTTGGAATGGGATGATTTAGTTCTAATGGCTAAATTGAACCATGCCATGTGATGGTCACTGGCCCCCAGATGACCTTCTATATGGAAATCTGTGATCCTTTCCCCGTTAGTCAGTGCCAGATCTAGGATAGCCCTGTCTCTTGTGGGTTGTTCTATCAGTTGTTTGAGGCCCTCTCACTGCAGGGAATCCACTATGTGTCTAGTTCTGGCAGATGTTCCTGCTGGTATTGACCAATCTGTATCTGGCATGTTGATGTCTCCCATTAGCAGAACCTCTCCTTTAGCAGTCATGTTTTGTATATCTTCTAACAGTAATGTGTCTGTGTCCTCCCCCTGTCTGGAGGCCTGTAGATAACCCCAGTTTGTATGGCAGTCCTCTGTCCTGTTTCCAGGGTGACCCACAGTTCTTCTGGCTCCTTACGTCTATTCTGAATTTCTGTAACTTTGATATTTTCATTGACATAAAGGGCCACTCTACCCCCCCTTTCTGAACGTCGGTCTCTTCCGAACAGTACATAGCCGGGTACTGAAGTCTCCCAAGTGTGGTTACTGGTGAACCATGTCTCGTTAATGGTTACTATGTCCAGTTTAGCCTCTGTCATTATTGTCTGCAGATCTGGGATCTTATTTCCCAGACTGTGAGCATTTGTGTATATGATTTTCTATTGGCCAGATTTTGGTGTGTTAGTTGTTGGGTGAGCTGTTCTTCTTTGAAGGTCCATCTGTCTGCCATTTCAGCCTACCACCTCCCCATGGATGGCAAAACCATAGCTCAGCTGGAGATTTTCAAAACCTTCCTGAAATAAATTTTCAAACTGAAATCACTGATTTGTAATCCAGCCCCTTCCCCATGGGACTTGAATTTTGTTTTGGAAAAACTTTCTTTTCCCCCTTCTGAACCGGCAGCAAGTTGTGCTATGCACTTGTTTGTCTTGGAAAGCACTTTTCTTAGTTGCTATTACTTCAGCTTGAAGAATTTCAGAGCTTCAGGCCCTGGTGTGTAAGAAGCCTTACTTGATTTTCCACAGAGACCGGGATGCTCCGCATACAAACCCTAAGGTTTTGCCTAAAGTGGTTTCAGAGTTTACGTTAAATCAGACAATTCAACTGCTGGTATTCCTCCTTGAGTACTCTAATCAAGTGAGGCTCTCCTGCACACTATGGATGTGCCCAGAATTCTGCATTACTACACTATCTGGACTAAAGATGTTTGTAAGTATGATCAGTTGTTTGCTTCCTTTGTACCCAAAAGACAGGGCACAGAAGTTTCAAAGCAGTGCCTGTCTAAATGGTTGGCAAACTGCATTGTTTTCTGTTACCAGAAGTACAATAAACCTCTTCTGGGGGAAGTGAAAAGGCACTCAACCAGCGGCATGGCTGCTTCTACTGCTTGTTTCATAAACATCTCAGCTACAGACATTTGTGCAGCTACAAATCTACTCTGTAGTGAGCTGTATTTCATTTATTTTTCTTTATTATCATATAAGTTATGTTATTTTTGCCTGTGCACCCACCTGAAATGCAGAGCAATTGAACACATCACCCATTGCAGCTGGAATAGCTCTGTATCCCTCCTCCCATTTTATAGCTACTTCTCTTCCATTCCACTTTGTTTTATTTTTATTAACTTCATTCCTCTCACAGTAAATTATGTGTTACGTGGAATAACTCCCATTATTATTATCTTTTTACAGAAACTGTCAACTGTGCAGATGCATTTGTTAAAAATGAATTATGATATTGAGAAAATGTTATTATACTTACCATATTCATGCTTGTTTACACACTTAGTCAGTCTCCTACTTATTTTTTGCCCTTGTACTAACTAATTCCTGTTGATTCATATCAAGGGGTTGTTGATTTTCATATTGTGTGTGCCTGGGGTGGAGAAGCAATAGAAGATAAACTATGCTATACCCTCAGTAACACACCTACCCCAGTTTACTTTTACTAAATGCCCATTTTTAGGCCTTGTACAGTAAGATCTCCATTCAAGAGAACAACTTTCAATGAAATGTGTAATGAAATGTATAAGATTTACATTAACAGTGCATAGAATAAAATGTGAAACATATAGGTAACTGTAATACAGACAGTGAAATTATTTTTATACCTGCCCTTTCTCAATGTACCATGCTTTGATTCAGTTAGTGTATGCAACAGTAATTCATGTTTACATTTAAGCCCATGTAACACTCTTCTTTTGTTAATACATTTACAGACGTAGTGACTCTGCTGGAGTTTGTTTTCTTGCCAGTTGGTAAGCAACAAAGATACAGTAGTGTGAGTCCAAAAAAAAAAATCTTTATGCATTTTTAATACTAAAAAGGGGCCTTTATTCAAAGTAGAATATAACAATTAACTCAAATTCTACTAAATTCTTCTTGCTTTGTACAGTAAGTTTGCTATTTTTAAGTTTAGTTTAAACTTAAAACAGAATAGATTCTTTAATTCCTGGGTTTATTGCCCTCATCTATTTGAAACTCTGTCAACATAAAAAAAAAAAAAAAAATCATGTAACTGATGTTACTCAAAGGTCATTTTCCCAGACTGTTTAGTCCTGAAAAATAATTTTTAAATATGTTCAGTCTTAGAATAAGGTATGTTGTCGAAGTGTATAGGATTAGGAAACTGTTACCCAGCTGCTAAAATTGGGTTATCCATCTGTTTGAACTGAGCTGCAAGTAGGCTGTGACCAGCTCTATAAACAAGCCAACCATCTCATCCAGGTTCTTGACCAGCAATAAAAATTAACTCAGCCTTGCTTGACCAGTATCATCAACCTTTTGTTCCACTGAGTCCTGAATGGTTTGCCTCTATCTCAAATTACTTGACTGTCTGTGAGATATATATTTATATTTAGAGCTGGCCAATAATTTAATACAATTTATTAGTTTTGTAATAGGGAAAAAAACAACAAACAGACCAAAAACAACCAGTAGTAGCTGACCCAGTAAATACAGCAGTATAACAGGTACAGAAATACAAAGTGGCTATCATGAACTTTACCAAATAATTGGTAACAACAAACACATCCTGCTCCCTCTCCTCCCCACCAAAGTCCCTAACCCCCAATTCTCTCTACAACAAAACCCCCACCCGCCCCAAACCCCATCCTCCACTCCAGAACACCAAATTAAGCCCCAAATAAGTAAGAAAGGGAAAGGGGAGATGATTAAGTGAAATAAGACTCTGGTCATCAAGAAAGAGAGAAGAAAGGAAGGGAATCGGGTGCCCTTCCCACCAGAGCAAACCTATTCCCATCTCTCCTATTCCACTTCTTCCTGTGGGACCTGCATTATTGGTAAAAGAGCCAATAGTGGACCCCACCTACTCATAAAACCCTCCTGGCAGGCTTTATGTATGGCAATGTGTTTCTCCAATTCAAGGGCTTGAGATATTTCTAAGTGCCATTCCTGGAAAGAAGGGACAGAGTCATCCAGCCAGTGTCTGACAATAATTAGCTTGGCAATGACTGAAATCAGGGAAACAAAAGCTTTGCGACAGGCTGCCATCCTCTCCGGGAAAAGTCATACTAAGCAGGCCTGCAGAGTGAAGTATTGATCTATGTCCAGAAATGGGTCCAAAGCATTTTGAATTGACTGTCATAGAAACATAGACTTTGATGGCAGATAAGGACCACTTGGCCAACCTAGTCTGCCCATTTCCCTACCTATTGGATAAGCTGCAGATCCTAGTTAACCAACAGCCTACTTCTTCCTACCCCCCCACAAGATTTGCATTATGTCTGTCCCATGTATTCTTAAATTCCACCACTGTTTTTGACCCCACAACCTCCTCAGAAAGGCCATTCCATGTGTCCACCACCATCTCTGTGAAAAAAGCCTCCTCACATTTCCCCTGATCCATCCCCCCATCTTCAAATTGTGTTCCCTTGTTCTTGCACATTTCTTTTTCTGAAAGATGCTATCCTCTTGGACTTTGTTGATTCCCTTGAGGTACTTAAATGTTTCTATAATGTTCCCCATCTTCCTCCTTTCCTCAAAGGTATACATATTAAGCTCTTCAGTCTCTCTTTGTATGGCTTCTGTTACAGACCCTGCACCATTTTAGTTGCCCTCCTCTGGACTGCCTCCATCCTGTCTATGTCCTTGAGGAGTTGGAGTCTCCAGAACTGCACACAGTCAGTGTGTGAGGCAGAGCCTTCTTCAGCTATGTGCTGCCCCAGCTGTGGAACAACATCCAGAAATCCATAAAATTGGTGCATCCTATTGGTTTTCTCGGAGCCTTGTCAGTGCCCTCCCTGTCGCTAAACTGTAGCCATAGATTGCTGTTCCTACAGTCAACCCTCTACACTTTCTATCCTCTCATTAGAATTACCCTAAGCCATGTTCAGGGATTCATCCTTGCTTTCTACTTGCTGCTGAGCCCCCAGCTTGCACTGTCACTAGTATTAACTCTGCTTTACTAGAATTATCAGTGTCTAAAATCACTGGTCCAGCACATTGGTGCTGACTTGCTCCTACCTCTCTACTGTACTGTTTACTGGGATGAGGCTTCACCTTACAACTGGGCCTCATTGATTATCCTTGTACCTTATTTATATTGCTATGTATTGTATTACTATGTCCATTTGTGCTATATGTTCTGTTGTGCTACTGTAATATTTATTCTGTACCTACCAGGCCCTCCTTGAACATGAGCTTACTCAATGGAGTTTCACCTGGCTAAATAAATAAAGATTGATTGATTGACTGATACTCCAGATGGGGTCTCACCAACTGTCTGTACAGAGGGATAGCAACTTCCTGTTTTCTACTGGTGATGCCTCTCCCTGTACATCCCAGCATCCCCTCAGCCATCCCTATTGCCTTCTCACATTGCTTGCTTACCTTTAGGTCATATGATATGACTAGTCCCATGGTCCTTTCCATTTTTGTTATTGTTATTACCTCCCCCCCACCATTGTGTACTTGTCCCCTGGGTTTTGGTTTTCCAGGTGCATTACTATGCACTTATTTGCCTTGAATTTAAGCTGCCATACTTTTGACCATTCCTCCAACCTTGCCAAGTCTCTTCTTATCCTTTCCACACTCCTTGTGAATCAATCCTGTTGCAGATCTTTGTGTCATCTGCAAAGAGACATACTTTCCTTCCATTCCCTCTGCAATGCCACTTATAAAGACATTGAAAAGGACCAGACCCAATATTGAACCCTGTGGTACCCCACTAGTAACCCCTTTTCTTCAGAGTGGACTCCATTTACTATTACCCTCTGTGTCCTGTTGTCCAGCCAATGTTTTACCCAGACTATCACACTGGGACCCACTCCCAGGCTGGCTAATTTGTTTAATAATCTTTTGTGTGGGACTGTGTCAAATGCCTTGCTAAAGTCTAGGTAGGCCAAGTCCACAGACCCTCCCTGGTCTACTACTTTGGTCACCCAGTCAAAGAAATCTATTAGATTCATCTGACATGACCTTCCCGCTGTGAATCCATGCTGCCTTGTGTTCTGTGCCCCACTGGCAGGCTAGGTACTCGACAATTCTTTCTTTCAGAAGTGATTCCATCATTTTCCCTACCACTGAGGTCAGGCTAACAGGTCTATCATTTCCTGTCTGTGCTTTGCTCCCACTTTTGGGAAGGGGAATCACATTCGCCCTCCTCCAGTTCTTAGGTACTACTCCATCCTCCGATGATTTGCTAAACAGGGTAGTCAGTGGTGTCACTTGCTCTCCCCTTAGTTCTTTTAGAATTCTGGGGTGAATCCCATCAGGCCCCATTGCTTTGTCCACCTTCAGTTTTAGGAGTTCTTTCAGAACCCTTTCTTCTGTGATAGGACTGGTATCGACCCCCCTATCCAGAGTGCTTCTATTGATTGAATTAGGTACCTCCCCTCCTCTTCTTTTGTAAATACTGAGCAGAAGTATTCATTCAATATCCCTACTTTTCACTGTCCCTCTGCCCACCCACCCTCCCTTTATTAAGCCTCACTATCCTTCCATTGCTTAGTTTTTTTGCTCCCTAATGTACCTATAAAAGGTTTTATCCCCCTTCTTAACTGAGTTGGCTATCTTTTCCTCAGTTTGAGCCTTTGCTATTTAGACTGCCTTCCCCACTTCCTTCTGCTTTAACTGTTATGATTCTCTGTCCTGCTCCTTTTGTGTTTCCTTATACTTCCTGAATGCTATCTTTTTCTCCCTAACCTTCCCCACCACCCCTTTTGAGAACCACAGTGTTTTTTTTTCTTTCATTTTGATTTATTTGTTTCACACAAAGGCTTGTTGCCTCTGTGATTGCAGTTTTGATGTTTCCCCATTGTTCCTCCACCCCTCTTTCTTGCCTGTTTGCTAGTGCTTTTCTGAGGCACTCACCCATTTTCACAAAGTTAGCCCTCCTAAAGTCCAATACCTTCACTTTTGTATGGCTTGGCTCGGCAGCTGTGTTTATCATGAACCACAGTTTGGTGGTCACTTATTCCCAGATGGCTACCCACTTCTAGATCTGAGATCCTCTCTCCATCCCCATTTGAGAGTACCAGGTCTAAGATTGCTCCCTCCCAAGAGGGTTC
The DNA here is from genome assembly GCA_016271365.2 of Neoceratodus forsteri. Taxonomy (NCBI): domain Eukaryota; kingdom Metazoa; phylum Chordata; order Ceratodontiformes; family Ceratodontidae; genus Neoceratodus; species Neoceratodus forsteri. The sequence continues at coordinate 1,589,353,965 of CM057449.1, read as the reverse complement.
CAACACCAGCTGACTGAGGCATGCCCCCTGTAGGGCATCAAGAATGAACCTGCTCTTGGGTGTGGCTGCACCAAAGGTGTTCCAGTTAACATCTGGCATATTCAGGTCCCCTATCAACAATATCTCCCTTTTCTCTGCCATCCTAGGGATGCCTTCTATCATTTCCTTGTCCATTTCTTCCACCTGAGACGGGGGTCTGTATACAACCCCAGTGTGGATTGTGGTGCAATTTCTGGTCTCCAGGGTGACCCACTGTGCCTCCTCTTCTTCCTGTTTACCCTGTATTTCCATTGTTTTAATCCCTTTCCTTACATAGAGAGCTACTCCTCCTCCCCTTCTACCCTCCCTGTCCCTCCTGTAGATTGTATACCCTGGTATGTTGACATCCCAGCCATGGTTCTCTGTGTACCATGTTTCTGTGACTGCCACAATATCCAGGTATCCCTCTTCCATGAAGCCCACCAGTTCAGGGAGCTTGTTCCCTAGACTAATGGCATTGGTACTCATTACCCTCCATTTTTTGATGGCCTTACTCATTTTTGCCACATCCCTGTCCTTACTGCCTTTGCCTTTTTCTCCATTTACCCTGCCCTTCTCCTTATTGATTTCTGTATCCTGGTGTCTACCTCACTAACTACCCTGATTTTTTTTGGGGGGGTGGCTAGGATTTCCCTGCACCTTTTCAGTCCCAGAAGAGGATAACCATGGGGCAATCTCATAAAATATGTTTTAGAGCCCCCTCGGTGGTGTGGCACATTAAATAGATGGACGAGGCTGACCTACCCATCCGTGAAGTCTGGAGGGTGTGAAGTACAAATTGTGGAGAATACAGAATTAGAGAAGCCAGAGGTGATCTTGTTTGATTTGTTTGTATAGCTATCTCCAAATCCGCTGGCAACCGTTCTCCTCCAAATTAAGTTTTAGTTCTTGTTGCCAGTAAAAACACACTCCCTTAGGACTTTTTGGGTCTCTCTGTTGGAGAAGATCATAAAACATAGAGACAGAATGGGGGAGAGTTGCAGTGTCTATAAGTGTCTGCATCAGGGGACTGGTCTCCATCGACCAGGGAGGAGGATCCAAAAAGGCAAAAAGAGTATTGGATAACTGTAGATGTTTAAAAAAGTGATAGATGGGAATTGCAAAGCAAGCTTGAAGGTCACTCACAGAGAGAAGTCTACCATCGTGAAGCAAGGAAGCCACCGAGGTACTCCCAAGAGGCGGGCAAAAAGATGGGATGATGGGGTGGTTCACAATGTGAAAATGTGGATTGCCTATAAGAGGCTGAGAGATTTCTTTAGTAGGGTTATAGCCTAAGTGGGAGTAAATTTGCCACAGAATCTTGACGGACCAAAAAATTGAAGAAACCCTTAATGACTTCAGAAGGTCGGAGGGCTTAACATATAATAAACTACCTAGAGTAACACCGTGTTATTGACAAAGCTTCTGTTCTAAAATGAGCCATGGGGGAGGTAGAAGCTGATGTGGGTGCAGCAGCCCCCTAGCTCTGATGCAGGGTGGGAGCAGTAAGAAGTCCCTGGCAGCCTACTGGACCCCCATCTTCCTAATTGCCTCTGTCATATTCTTGCACACCATTCCCTCATGTTTAGTGGACTCCCTCCCCCACCCAAGTCCCAACACCAACCTGCTATGGACCCCCACACCATACACCCCCTTTTGCCCAGTTAACATTCACCCACTAGTCTTTATCAGATCGGTGAACAGCACCACCCTCCACTCACCTCCTTGGCTGGTCACCATCTGACAGTCACAAAGCATGATCCTGAGTGACAATTCCAAGTATGTCCCATACTCAGCATAGTGCTCTGTGACTGTCAGACAGTGGCTGGCTGAGGAGGTCAGTGGAGAGCGTGCCGGGCACCAATCTGATGTGGACTATCAAATAAGTGTTGACTGGGTGAGAGGGCATTCAGGGTGGGGCATCTGCAGGGTGTGGATGGGTGTTGCCACTGAGTTGAAGGAGCAGAGTCCGCTAGACACTAAGTAATGATGTACAAGAAAATGACAGTGGTGATCGAGGTGAGGGGTTCCATGTTACACAAGGAGAATATGTAAAATAAAGGGACAGGGGTGACTGAGGGGAGAGGAGTCCACTAGACACCAAGGAAGTATGTAACATAAAGGGACAGTGGCAATCATGGGAAGGGGAGTCCACCAGACATGAGCATGCATAGAAACTACACAACACGCGTCCATAACCCAATTATTTTCGGGAGTTTGTTAGCCACATGTTTAACATAGGCATTTTTGGACCTCTACTCATGAACAGTGGAGCTGTGATTTTGTAAATCTGTCCCAAAAGTTGATTTCCCACAGCGACCACGCCATTGTGTGCCACAGGTGTGGAAGCACATTTTGGGCAGGATGTGAAAAATTACAGCTGTACTGTTCATAAGGAGGTGTGAAAAAATGCCAGTGTTGAAAATCTGAGATGGAAATATTGCAGATTTGCGAAGCTACAAGAGTGCGTGGAAACTGCGCAATGCACGCTTACAACACAGTCATTTTATGGACTTTCGGCACCAAATTTTCAACATAGGAATTTTAGGACCTCTGCTCATGAACATTGTCACCGTCATTTCATCAAACTGTCCCCAAAACAGATTTTGCACAGCGACCACGCTATTCTGTACCGGACATGTGAAAACACATTTCAGCCAGGATATGTAAAATGACAGCTGTACTATTCATCAGGAGGTGCGGAAAATGCCAATTTTGAAAATCTGGAGTGAAAATATTGCAAATTCACAAACTTACAATGTGCATGGAAACAACACAATGCACACTTGTAAAACAGCCATTTTTTTGATTTTTCCCACCAAATTTGCAACATAGGCTTTTTGAGATCCCCCACATTAACAGTGGCACTGTCATTTTGTTAATCGGTCCTGAAAGGTGATTCCGCGCAGTGACTGCAAAATCACCTTTCGGGGCCAATGAACTCCATGGCAGTGCCAGAATTCATGAGGAGGGGCCCCAAAAACCCCATGTTGAAAATTTGGTGCCAAAATTCTAAAAAATGCCTGAGATATGCATCAAAGTTGAAAAAAATGTATTTATTCCATTATACAGCTCACGGTATTTCCTCAGTTTACAGTCGGCTTTGAAGAGTGCAAACATGTTCCCGGTCCACCGAAGATCATCGCGCTGGACTCTGGAGGTAAGTAGAAGTTGGGAAGGGGTGTGGGAGGCAGGATCGCAGTGGGTGGGACCGGGTTGTGGGGGCAGAGAGATCGCGAGGGACCGCTTTTATTTTACAGGTTAAAAGAAAAGAAAACATCGGGACATTTATTTTTTGCAGGGTTTGGCACGCTGGGATGGGCTCCAGTTTGCTACCTAAGTGTTTTGTTGGGGGATGCTGTAGCTTACAGGGATTGGGCACCCCATCGGCACAATGAAAGCGGGGGAAGAGTCGAGGGGATTGGGCACCCCTGACACATAACAAATGGGGGGAATGCATTATGCTGACAGGGGGACTGGGCACCCCCAAAGTCAGCAGTATGGCAGGCAGTGTGCCGCCATGTTCATTTTGTTTTTCACCACCAGGGAAAGGACATTGGGAGAGCCACTGTGTATGACAAGCTTAGCTCGCATTGCAGTGGACCTTTCATTTTATCTCATCACCACATTAAGTATGCATGGTGTGGCGCCATCACACAGACTGATTGGGGAATAAGGGATGCACTTACTGATGTGTGCCCTGCATTTTCCAAACGGTGACTAGTCCTCAAATCTACTACCACAATATGTTGGCTAGTTACTTGAAGCCAACATAAAAAGAGACCGAATATGTTGGCAGGAAAGGATCACTTGGCACACCCAGTCTGCCCAGTTGTTCCCTGCCTAATCTGTCTCTGTTGACCCAATGGTCTCCAGCAACCCTCCAACCTCCCTGACTCTTTTCTAACATACTACTATGTCTATTCCATTGCATGCTTAAAGCTCACCACTGTTTTAACCTCCACCACTTATTCTGAAAGTTACCAACTTGTCATTGAAGAGGTATTTCTTCACCTCTCTCTTGAACCCCTACTCTCAGCTTCATCACATGCCTCTTCATCCAGGTGCTGTTTCTAATTGGAAAGAGACTCCCCTCCTACATCCTGTTCACACCTGTGAGGTACTTGTAGGTCTCTATGATGTCATTCTGTTTCATTTCTTCCAAGGTGTACATGTTAAGATCTCTCAGTTTCTCCTCATAGGGCTTTTTTGTGCAACCACTGTACCATTTTTGTTGCCCTCCTCTGGACTGACTCCACCCTGTCTATGTTCTTTATGAGGTGTGGCCTCCAAAACTGGGCACAGTACTCCAGGTGGGGCCTCACCAGCAAATGATACAGTGGCAACACCATCTCCCTCTTCCTGCTGAAGATAACCATCCCTATACACCCCAGAATCCCGCTAGCCTCACCGACTGTTTTGCCACACTGCCATGCCACTTTGAGATCCTCAGATGTGATAACCTCAAGGCCCCTTTCCTGTTACTGACTGTCAGTATCTCCTCCCCATCATATACTCCTGTGTTTCTACAGTATGCCTCTGGGTACATGGTGTTGCATTTTTGGCATTGAACCCCAGCTGCAATAATTGTGGCCACTCCTTGAGTTTCCCAAGATCCCTGTGCATTCTTTCCACCCCCTCAGTGCCCACCAGATAGTAGATTTGGACATAATCTGCAAAAATGCAGACCTTCCCTTCCAGTTGTTCTGCAATGTCATCTATGAAGACATTGAAGATAACTTGTTCCAATGTTGAGCCCTATGGTATCCCACTGTTCACATTGCTCATCATTAGAACATTGGGGTGAGTGCTGTTAACCACCATCTTCTGTCTCCTATCCATTAACCAATTTCCAACCCAGTTTACCACTTCGGATCCTACCCCAAGGCTAGTCAATTTCCTTATCAGCCTCCTGTGTGGAGTAGTGTCAAAGGCCTTTCAAAAGTCAAGATAAGCCTCGTTCACTGCCCTCCCCTGATCTAGTTCCCTTGTTTCCAGTTTAAAAACCTATCAGAGTCATTTGGCATGATCTTCCTTCTGTGAATCCATGCTGTCTGTGGCCATGCAGCCCAGTGGATTAAATATCTTCTACCAGTCTTTCCTTCAGTAGAATTTCCATTAATTTCCCCACCAGTAAAGTAATACTGACTGGCCTATAGTTGCTAGCCTCATCCCTGCTACTACTCCTATGTAGAGGGACATGTCAGCTCTTCTCCAGTCCATCAGAATCATGTCTGTTTCCAGTGAGTTGTTTAACAAGGCTGTCAGTGGGGATCTAGCAACTGCCTGAAAATGGACTTGTGCCCACCCACCCCCATTCCTGCTACTCCCAAGTGATCTGCTGCCCAATGAAGACTGAGCAGACGTACCTCTTCAGGATGTCAGGATTTGTTTTTATCTTCTGTGCAGACTTCTTCCTTTTCCCTTCTTATCCTCACAATCTCTTCCCTTGCTTTTCTATTCTCACTATTTATCTGAAGACAGTCTTACCTCTTTAGTGACCCCTTTACAATCATTTCCTCTGTGCTGTTGTTCCCCTCTCCACATTGGGTCCAAGATATACAGACATAGTAATTTCCACTGGCCAGATGAAGCATATCAAATGTAGGAGTCAGCATGATCTAGTGGATAAAGCACCAACTTGGGAGCCTGGAGATTGTAGGGTTAAACCCTTCTTGAGCCAAATATTCATTATATAACCTTGGAAAAGTCACCTGTCCCAGCTTCATATAATTATGTTGTGGGTATTCTTTGTTGGACTGGAAAATGGTAACTAGAGTTGACAGACTGAAATGTTTTAACAAGCTATTAGACTCTTTCAGTGATCATTGTCTGGTATATTGCCACTGGACTGCTAGGAAGACCAATGTACCCCAGTAATCATTTTTTGCTTAAAACATTTGATTGTGGATGCCTTTAGAGATGAAATGAGTAATAATGATTGGTTTCAGATAGACTGTATTCCAGATGTACATATTGCTTTGGATATTCTTCCTTTGAATTTAATGTAACTTGCAAAAGGTTGATTCCTAACAATTAATGTGGATAAAGGTCAATAATCAGGAGAGGGAAACTTTGGAGGTTCATGTTTGCAGTATATAGCCAAGTGTGACAAATTATGGAAGAATTTGTTTGTTTGTTTTTTTTTATTTTGAATCTAGGATTACAAGTACCTTTGATACGAGGTTCTTTTACAAAGGTTCTACCTCAGAAGAATTACAATACAACAGGGGACAATTCAGAATGGGTTGTGGATAAACACTGGGTTACACAGACAGTAGACTTAACTTATTTTGTCAATGAAAACATGAATACTGAGAGGATAGCAGATAGGGAGAGAGAGGTATGAGCATCCAGAGGCATTGTCAGTGATACTTAGGGAAGTGCAATGGAGAAGAGGGGAAGGAGGACATGATGGGGAAGGGGAGGGGGAAAGGGGTAGGGCTGGGAGAAAGTAAGTGCAGATTAGAGGGGGCAGTGGCAACAGAGAAAGGTTGAGTGGACAGGAGGGCTGTTTATGGGAAACAGTTGCATGTGCTGGAGGCACAAAGGAGTAGACCGAGCCTTGATTTGAAGGGGCTGAGATTAGGAAGGGAGGAGATGTCACTACTGAGACCATTGAACCAGAGTGGGGCCCTGTAGGTGTATGCTTTTTGCTTCTGAGAGGTACGACAGTGAGGGGTCTGAAAGAGTTGGGAGTCTGAGCCCCTGGTGAGGCATGTATTACAGGCAGGAGAAAGGAGGGCTTGGACACCAGGAGGGGAATAGCCCAGGGTTGTCTTCTTGGCCATTAAGCAAGTTTGGTATTTTATGCAGTTTGAGAGTTGTAACCAGCTGGTTTGGCATAGAGGTCACACATATGGGTGTGACAGTGGGTTCTAGAAATGAGCTGACAGGCTTTGTTGAGGGCTGTAGCTATACATTGGAGAGCAGTGGTAGAGGCAGAGCCGTATATGACAAGGCCATAATCAATTAGTGAGACCTCAGAGCTCTGAACTGTGACCCTTGGGGCTTCAGGAGTAAGGCATTGACTGTGTCTGTAGAGACGCCCGTTACAATTATTAGCAGCTTTAGCAACGTTGTCAATGTGTAGGCCATAGGATAGGTGACTGTCGAATGTGATTCCAAGATATTTAAAGGAGGGTACATGCTCTAGGGAGGCAACATTCCAGATTAGGATGATCAAAGGAAGATGTCTGTACTTGTTATGTGTGCTTCAGAAGAGTATTGTCTTTGTTTTTTTATAGTTGAGGACTAGCTTGTGCTTAGAAAACCAGTTTTTGACTGATGAGAAGCCACTCTGTTGATTGCATTGAAGGGGATAGTGATCCTTGTGGGTAGAGTGGATTACGGTGTCATCAGCGTAGAGTAGTATTTGCTCCAGGCAGGATTTTGGTAGGTTATTCAGAAAGAGAGAGAAAAGTAGGGGACCTGGAATGGATCTCTGTGGGACTTCAGAGCTGACTGGTCTAGCATCAGAGAGGATGTCACCGATTCTGACTCTTTACGATCTGTTTTCAAGGTAACTTTTGAACCAGGTCATAGACGTGGGCGAGAGCCCAGTGTTTAGCAGCTGGTTTATCAGGAGGCAATGATGGATGGTGTCAAAAGCTTTGGTTAAGTCAATGTAGACAGAGCCAGTTAGATGACCTTTATAAAGGGAACTGTGGATAGCTCCAGTAAAATCCAACAGGGCTGATGTAGTGCTGTGGCCCTTTTTGAAACAGTGTTGCTGAGTGCACAAGATATTATATTTTTCCAGGTACTCAGTCAGCAGGTCCGCTACAATCCTTTCTATGGCATTTGAGAGGGGAGACAATATGGAGATAGGCCGGTAGTTCATGTGTAATGCCCGGTCACCACTTTTGTGGATTGGAGTTTTCCATCTGTCAGGAAATTGACTGAGGCTGAGGGAGAGGTTGAAGATTTTTGTTTTTTATTTATTTATTTAGTTAGTTTTTGTTAACCGGGTAGGTACACTAGCCGTGAAATGACTATTTTCAGGCATGACCCGGGAGTGTACAACAATCAAGGACAGGTACATAGCATGAGTACAATGAAATTACAATAGCATAGGTCAAAACAGTTAGTATTAGTGAATACATGCAGCCAGAACAATAACAATCAATACAATTCACATAGCATTTTATGCAGAGAAAACCTTCTCAGTCTAGGAAAAGATACTACAACATAGCAGCAAGAAATATTGTTAAAATTAGTCACAGCAGTGAAGATTCAAATAGGCAACGAAACAAGGCAAGAGCAAATTCCTGACTTGGCAGGATACATTATCACAGGCACTGAAACAAGGCTCAGGTGTGTGTGTGTGGGGAGGAAGTTGGGGTAGATTAGCTGTCAAGGAGATAGCAGGGTTAAGAAGTGCTATGAGATAGGAATGTTAAAGTTAGGCCAGGCAGCATCTGGCAGGTGAGTGGCTTAGGGGGGATTAAAACAAGTGCAGGGATCAGCAAGGGACTGATGAAAGCACAGCTCTTTTTGGAGCTGTCATGGGATCCAGATATTAGAAGTACTTGGGGGAGACAGTTCCAAAGCTTAGGAGAAGAGTGATTGAAGACAACAGAGCCTTTTGATGTTTTACATCTAGGTATATTCAGCAGGGAGTAGTACTTCATCCAGGGTGAGGGATAGCAGTTTTAGGTCAAGTGAGTCCCCTCTTATCCGAATCTTGGCAATAGCTTTACTGATGTAAGTTCGGACTTCATGCATCATGACTGACTTAAAGTAGAAGGTTTGGTATTTAGAAGAAAGGGGAGGGCTGGTGGCATGTGATGGAGCATCATCATTGTTGAAAAAGTCAGGGGGTAGAACATTGCTGAGGTCGGTGAAGGCTGGGTTGAAGGTATTTGCTATAGTTACAGGGTCCAGGGTAGTAACCCCTTCGATATTCAGCATAGTGAGGGAAGTTTTAGGCTGTTTCCTAGTAACTTCTTTAATGTTGTTCCAGAAAGATCTGCAATGCCCCCAGGCATTGGTGAGAGTTTTGTTATAGTAGAGGTTTTTCATTAGTCGAATGGATTTTGTGCAGGCGTTACATGCACATTTGTAGTTCTGTATGCCAGCTTGAGTACCTAAGGCCCGTGCCAGCATCCAGAGATTATCCCTGGCTTTTAGTTGAGCAAGTAGTTCAGCAGAGAGCCAGGGGTTGTGGAGGCTTTTGACTTTGCGTTTTTTGAGGGGTCCATGGACATTACAGGTGGCATTAAAGATATTAATGAAATACTCCAGGGCTGAGTTGACATCAGTGGCGTTGTAAATAGGAGACCAGTCTTGTTGTCTGAGACGTGTTTTAAGGCATTTCAGCTGCCCTCTAGGCAGGACTGTACTGGTTCTTTCTTGTTGGTTGGTTAATTTTTGGTATAATAAGAATTTAAATTCATTATGCTTATATAAGGAGATATGCAATGAATGTAAACCATTAATTAGAAAAACTAAAACTACCTTCTATTTAAATACACAGAAGGCTAATTTCTCAAATGCTAAAACTTCATGGACAAAATAAATGTAAAGCTCAGGCAGTCAGGTCCATAGAAAAGTACATTGGAATAGTAGATGATCTTAAAGTTTATGTAGATTTATTTAATGACTTTTTTTGTAATGTCTCAAAGTGCCTTATGCCTTGCAGTGACAAAGTTATGAAGCTTTGGATGACTGCAATGTGTTGGATGATAATTTAACTAAAATATTTAATTTTAAAAGAGTTTTATTCAAACAAGTAATTAAGTACTAAGATAAGATGCTCAATAAATCTAGGAAAGGTTTAGAACTTATTGACATGAGCCTTTTTAAGATAGCTTATGATATTATGGCTTACTCATTGAGTATTTTGTTCAAATTTATATCTGTACTGGAGATTTTTCAGATTTGTGAAAGCCAGTGAATGTGGTTCCAAAATTAAAAGTAGAAAATGTGGTGGTGCTTGACTACTACTGCCCCATTTCTCTCCTGTCTCCTATGTCAAAGGTCCCCAAAAGGCTTATTTTTGATAAGATGTTTGTACATACCCAGCATGGGTTTTGGACTGGCCATAGCACCTAGGCTGCTCTTCTGGTGCAAGAAAGAAAAGAAAACTCTGGCAGCACTCAGCCATCAGTTAAAATGTTCTTTATTACAAAAGTATTAAAACAACAAACCATCCATGTAACAGACCGGGTCACTTACAAGAAACCACAACCAGTTTTGCTTCTACTGCGTTATCAGAGGAATAACACACAGGTGAATAACAGTGATTTTAAATGGACTAGACTCAAGTGACGGTACACCATTAAAAACAATCAATGTGCACATCATACTGTATAAGCAGGGTCCCATGTTTACTGCGGCAAACTGAACCTATGTTCTGCAGCAGGACCTCATGCTTGCTGTGGTCAGGCTATAAGCAATTCTGTTATGATTCTGTAGCAGTTATGTGATGGGCATTACATTCTAAGCAACTCATATGAGCCCCAAAATAAAATCTAGTTACCCAGAAAGCATGCTCTGGAAAAGGCAGCCTGGGGCAGTTTGACAGATGCACAGGCAAGGCAATGCAAATCAGTTCTGGCATCATGATTTGGACTGGATGTAGGGCATGGGGGAATTGAAAGATTATTTTTTTACTACAGCCTGTTTTATTGTCCCATGGCTCCATCCCACACACCCAGTGCTGCTTTACCACAGCTATGCTCCTGAGAATTTTTCCCCCTGCCTGCCCAGTTGCTTGAAGACCACTATTGCCTAGTTGCAAAACAGTGCTGCCCCAAATGGCTCCCTCCTGCTCATTTACTTGAAGCCTGTTGGCGTTGGTTGGTGCTGTGATGCTGCTCTAGTTGCTACCTCCTGCTCATGCAGATCAGCACCAGTAGTGTCACTTGTGTCAATGCCACTTCGCTTCCATATTTTCTTCTCTCCCACTCTGTAAGGATTTACTGGGAGTCTGGAGAGTAGCTGGACCATTTTACATTAGACAAAGGTCCCAAAAGCCTCCCATTTTTTGTCTGCAATAATTACTATTATACAATGGGGCTTCATAATCAATAGATCTGATTGGTTGACTGGCACCTTTACAGCGTTGTAAAATTCAACATTACCAACGCAAAAGGTGCCAGCCAGCCGCATCTCAGAAACTGAAGAAAAAAATTACAAATCATTCCAAGCCGCCATATTGTTTTCCTCGCTAAACATTGCTGTACCAGTTCAGCCTCTACTTGTCCAACCACAACAAAAAAAAGAGTGGAGTGCCGTGTGCCCACAAGTAACACTACAGAGCAGCGACCCCGAGTGCTGACAGAAAAAGCGAGATGAAGAGGCTGAATTCCAGCCACTGGCACCATTCTGACACCAATTCAGCCTCTACTTGCACAACGACAACAAAAAATAGTGGAGTGCCGTGTGCCCACAAGTAATACTACAGAGCAGCGACCCCGAGTGCCAACGGAAAGAGCGAGATGAAGTGGCTGAATTCCTGACACCGGCACCGTTCTGACACTACCGCTGTATCTCCCAAACTGCTCAAACCCTCCCTGAAGACCAGCAGCAGGTACACCACAACTCTGCCCTGATCTTGTCTCTGATTTACTGACTGTACTAACCGTGTGTGCTTCACTAACATTTGCCTCGTAGTCACGGCAGCCAGTTCTGACTGCAGTCCATAGGGAGGGGTGTTTTGTTCTCACCATCCTACCGTCTTGTACAGATTTGGCTTACTGAGATGAGATGCTCAGAGAAAGCAGATGAGAAACAATTTTAACGCACTCGGAAAAAGAAGAAATTTGCAGATTATATTATAACATTACAACACAGAATGAAACTAAATCAACTTTTTGTTATTGTAGGATGTTTTAATGATACAGGCTTTGTAATAGGACCATGGCTCCACCAATCTACACTTTTTTTGAACAAAATACACTGCACTACGTTTTGTAGCACAAGAACAAATTCAATACAAAGCTATAAAAAATATAAAAATAATTATTTTTAAATTCATTTTTTTGAACAAAAAATTAAGGGACACATTGTATAAGTGCAATAAACCACTCCAGGGTGTTGGTGATGCTGGTTTTACCCACGCCTGGTGAGGTTTAGTCACTTGGCCTGCGGCCTCGTGACCGAACCATGCCAGGAGTGGGTAAAACCAGCATCACCAACACCCTGTCATGGTTTATTGCTTAAATACTTTTTCATTCCACAGTTCTGCAACTGGCAAATATAACCACCATTCTTTCTGATGAAATACACTCCCTGCAGTTCCCTCAGTGTTTGTAGAAGGCCACATTGGTCATAAAATTCAGGGCTGAGTGCCAGTTGATTGGAAAGGGGTGGCCCCACTGACTACTGCAACCCAGGGGATGGATGTATAATGGAGCTGTCAACAACTCATACTGATGCCATTTTAAGCTTGTTCACGATCATTTTAGCCATTGTGTTGGGGATTTCAGTGGGCGACGGACATTTTTACTGCACCAAAAAATGCTGTTTCTGCGGCAGAGGCTTGCTTCTGTGGCTGGACCATGTTTCTGTGGCAGTTGCTGCAACCACAGAATCGCAGAAAACATGGGGCCCTGCATTTAAGAACAAAACATCAACTAATTTACATTGTTATCAATGCAGCTTAAAAGTACAGCATTGAAAAAAGCTACCCAAGGAAATCTAATCACTACTGGTGTAACAAGAATGATAAGAAATCTAAGAACTAATTATTCAAATCCTTGGCAGAGTCCAAGAGGTACTCCCAATGCAAGGTAAATAGATCTTCTCTGCAACACTCTGAAACAGAAAGAGAACAGGAATAGGAGAAACAAAAGTTAATGTCAATCCATATATTATGCAAAAATAAAAAAATGCTATAAATCCAGTACTAATCTCTGTTTTCTAATACAAGGTAACAGTTTTATCCCATCATTAAGTCCAGCATACCTTAATGCACCCAAGGTAAAGATCCAATATGACTCCCTCCAAATGAGCTTCTGGTCCAGGTTCCCCCCACGTAGTTCCACTCCCACCTTTTTTTATCCAACAGAACCTAAAATCATGTTGTTCCACAGCATAATGCATTTCTACAGTCCTCATTTCTCACACTCCTAAGGTGCTCCCCAACATGTATTAAAGGTCCTTGTGCTTTTGCCTATATAGAAGGTGCCACATCCACACACAGCCAAATGCACTAGATTTGGTGATGGTGCAGCTTAAGAAGGACCTCGCCTTAAAGATTGCTATGTTATTAACACTTGTAAAGGTAGTAACCCTAAGAATAGACAGACATAATTTGTAGTTCTAAGAGGGAAAGGTGCCACAAGGATGTTGTGGCAACCGTTGAGTTCTAGTGGGTAAAGGTGGTATGGTAGACTGAAAACTATGTACTAGGGAGTCTTGCAAATTTCTCCCTCTCTTACCCACTATCCTGGGTGGTAATCTGCTAGCCTCTCTCAAAGTAGGTTCAGTCTGTAACAAACCCCAATGTTTTTTTAGAACATTTTCAGTTTCTCTGAACTGTCTTGTATCTACCATTACAAAGTACATTCTATCAGAACCCCTTTCCCTGTCATTAATAATCAATAGGTTCTCACTACCAACATCATAAGCACATTGAAGTGCCTTGTCCACCACCCCCTGGTTATAGCCCCTCTCCCAGAATCTCCCTGACACGTCAAATCCATTTATCATAAAATCCCTTTCCTTACTACAGTTCCTTCTGATCCTCAATATCTGGCCTTTGGGAATGTTATTAATAAGATGCTGTGGGTGGCAACTAGTGGCATGTAAGAGCGAGTTCCCATCCATAGATTTACAGGACAGATTTGTCACTATAGTTCCATCCTCTTTTTTTATTACTAAAATGTCTAGGAAGGAAACAGAATGTTTGTCACACTGAATGGCGAATCTAAGATTAGAGTTACTATTTTCTAGGTATGTGATGAACTCATCTAACTCCTCCCTAGTGCCACACCACACCATAAAGATGTCATTTATATAATGATGCCACAGGTCAATCTGATGGTAGTAAAGACTTGACCTCACTGTCATAGAGATTAACTGACTCCCACTTGCCCAAGTAGAGATTGGCATAATTGGGGGACAAAGTAGCCCCATCACTGTACCCTTAGTCTGTAAGTAGTGTGTGTCCTGAAACAAAAAAATGTTGTTAGTTAGTGTATGCTCTGATCATTCAATTATAAACTGGTTTCTATGGGTATTCATGGTCCCATCCAGATCAAGTCAGTACTCAAGAGCCTCAAGCCCACCCTTGAGGGGGACATTTGTATACAATGACTCAATATCCATTGATAATAGACACCAGTCTTCTTCCAACTGGAGGTCTCCAAGGATTCCCAACATCTGTTTGGTATCACGTACATAAGATCTTAAATCAAACACAAATTTCCTGCTGTAAGCATCTACAAACTTAGACAAAGGCTCAGGAAGAGAACTTATTCCTGCTACAGTTGGGCACCTGGGGGATCCTCCAGCTGTTTGTATATCTTTGGTAGCACATAGAAACAGGTTAAGATCAGATGGGACATCATAAGGGAATCCAATTCATTCTGAGTAATGGCCTCTTAAGTATGGGCCTCCAAAAGAAATCTATCAATCTCCAGCATAAAGGTGTTAGTTGTGTTGATCTGCAATTTTCAGTAGAAGTTCCCATTATTAAATTGTCTCACCACCTCCTGTATATATTTAGCACTAGCCATCACCACTACTGGGCCCCCCTTGTCCACTGGTTTGATAGTTAAATCCTTATTTTCCTCCAATTTTTCAGGGCACATGCTTCCTCTGTGTTTATATTGACAAAACCAGGTCTGACACTGTCCTGGAAAATCCTTTGGAAATCTTGCTCATAAGTACATTCAAAAACCCTCACCATATCATTATATAGTGGCTTGAAGGTTGACGGAGGACAGAAGTCTAATGCTGTTTTTTCAAGCCCCATGACATCATTCTCAGTTAATCCCTTGCTAGTCCCCACGATATTTACCCCCAACACATATTTATTTTTTCAAAATGGGCTTTGAGGTTTAAATTCCTCATTAACCTGTGCAGATCCATTTATAAATCAAAGGGTTTAGAATATTGTGTGGTAACAACACTAAAGCCCTTTTGAAGTACCGATAATTGCAGTGGAGTAACAGGAATACCTGAAATGTTAATGACAAAATTCTCTGACTGAACTATTTCCCTCTCCTTGTCCGTTGGCGAGTACTTATGCCTTCTCCCTCTCCTTCTCATATGTTTCTCCTGCCTCTGTTCTGGGGATACGTCTGTTGCTGTGGGATTGAAAATTGAGTTTGTATGGGGCTTAAAAAATGTACCACCCTTTTGCTGCGTTTCTCGTGTGGTGGAATTGAATCATGCTCCTCTAGAAAAAAATCCTCTCCATTTTCAGTCGCTGATTCGCTTGTTAAGGTGTAATAGGATGGTAAATTACTATGATTCTTTAGGATAGATTATGGCGTAGTTGTTTGAGACTGCTGACCCCATCCTGACTGAGGCTGCATTCGGATTAATTATTTCTTGTTGTTATTCTGTTCCAACTAAACGCCCTGTCGTGGAGGTAGTCCAACCTATCCCATTCATATTTCTTCAATTTTCTGTTCTTAATTTTAGTCTCTTCTCTCTTGAGTGTAACTTTTAATCTGTTCTCACAACTTTCAAAATTGGGATGATCTCTAAAAGTTAGACTGTCGCCTCCCTGTTTTTAATTTCTGCTGTAACTTGTGGTTGCTGTCTGGAATAGTTCTTTTTTATGGCTTTTATCAGGGCATCTGTCTCCATTCACTCATAAATTCCTGACAGTCTTCCCCATAACCTGGATATTTTAGCAGTCTCAAACCCTGTGGTGAACATCCCACCTTCAAACATGCTTCTAATATCACTTTTATTTATTTATTTATTTAGTGATTCAGAAAAGGCCTTTGAGCGCAAGCTCTTTTATAAAGGTTCCATGTCATAGATTGCAAAACAAAGTTCCATAGTAGAAAGCAAAGGTACATTACAATGAATAATACAGCTTGGATTCAGAACTTACAGAATAACTCAAAACATAGGTACAAAAAAAAATGACAAGAAAAACACTTTGTGAGGGTGGGGGAGGAATAAGCAGCCACAAAGTGCCTTGTTAGTAGTTCAAAGGGATGAGGATAGCTGGCAGTGGGGTGGAGAAAGGATGTATGAGAGAGAGAGAGGTATGTACTGCAGTGGAGGTGAAGGGTGGGGGAAGAAGGGTGATAAGGTAAAGAGAGAAATGGTGGGGTGATTGGAGGCTGAGTGGACAGGACATGCTAGAGTAAAATGGTGGGGTGTGAGGGGGCATGGTCAGGCAGCCTGCACTAGTAGTGACTGTTAAGGAAACTCATGGGAACCTGAGTTGTGAAGGGGGAGGGATGGCGGGCATACCTCTCAACCTTTTGTTACTGAAATGAGGGACATGGACATTTCTGGGCACTCAAAATGAGGGACAATGAGGGACACAGGCACCCAGAATAAAGGACACATCCTCAAATATGGAGCTAGTAGCTCAGAACAATGTGAAAACCATAGTGTTTACTTGTACAAAGTTTATTTTTGATTTAGTATTTTAGAATATTATGAATTTCTTCTTTAATGTCTGAATTTATGGTACATTCTTTTTGTGGGCAACAACTTTTTCATCAGGGACGGATGAGGGACAGAGCAATTTTAAGGGGTAAAATGAGGGATGTCCCTCATAATGAGGGACACTTGAGAGGTATGATGGCGGGTGCTGAGGGATCGTAATGCAAACTGATTGCTGGGGCAAGTCATGAGAAGGGACAGAGGGAGGGGGTATCTGAAGCCTGCCTAGTGTTTACTGGGGGGCAGAAAGAGCACATGTGGCTGGACTCAGGGGCAGGTGCACTTAAAGAGTGTTATTAGGTGATGTTTGAGGTCAGTTTTGAATTGTGCCAGACAATTGGTGGCCAGGAGGTGCCAAGGGAGTTCATTCATCCATAGGGGGGCCTGGTAAGCAAATGCACGTTGCCCAAGTGAGGTGCAACAGAAGGGGATAGCCAAGGCCTCTCTAGCCCTCCATCTGGTGACCTGTAACAAGTTGGCTACCTTGATCAAATTGCCTACACAAGGTGGTGTTTTACCCAATAGAGCCTTCTTCCCTAGGATGCAAGTCTGGAATTTGACCCTGTTTCTTAATAACATCCAATTTGCATGTTCGAATAGAGTACAGGTGTGAGTGCCACACTCAGCATCCAGGTTGAGTTTGCAGGCTTTGTTGAGTGCAGTCTGAACCCTCTCAGTCCACAGTTCAATTATATCCACTATTGACTATGGACTAGTGGCAACCAAAATGCAAACACAAACAGTAGTGGAAACGCAAATGGTAACAGTAATACAAAACACAAGCGCAACGAACGTTAGGGGTGGGTATTGCATAATGTATGTGACACAGAAATGGTAATGCAAATGGGTACATAAACATGAGCGTAAACAGTAACTGTAACATTAACAGAAGCACATACCCTGTTTTTTCCCCAACAGCTGCATAGTGAAACACAGTGTGTACAAAGAAAGTATGCGTCATAATGGGCCTCAGAGCCGAAAATGAGGTGTTGGAATATTAAATTGCTTATATCTCAGTAACCGTTAGACGTAGAAAAAAAAATCCTCATGATTCATGATTTTCCTGGCTACGTTTTTGCTAAAATGTCATATCTCAAACTGTTTTTGAGATACGAGCCCTGAAAGGCGTGGCGTATGCCACCATGTTAGTCTATGGGAAAAAAAGTCAACTTCAGAGTACTGTAACCTGGCAGCTGTGAAATATTTTTTCGCCAAACCACCAAAAGGCACATCTGTGAGATGTTGACTCCCTTCCCTCCAAATTTCAGCCCAAAAGACCAAACAGTTCTTTTGCAGCAGGGTGGCATAGAACTTCTGTCATTTTGGCCATAGTCTGGAAAAGTAGTGTCGCAATTTGCAACCCTTTTCACAATAATTTGAGAAAGTGTCATGAATGCGAGACTACTTTGCGACACTACTGTTACCAAAAATTTTAAAAATATATTTCTGGGGTGTTTAACCCCAAAATAAGACATGGCTAGCATCCTCAGGGTCTGACTAGGTGAACACACAAAGACTTGTGTCCCTAGAGGGTCTCAATTTTAAATTCCAAGCATTTTTCTGATCACTAACTGAAAAAATTGTCACTTCTCCGACCTCTCGGCCCTCACCTCTCGTCTTACGACTGACGGGGGGAGCTCGTTCACTATCCCGTCCCTCTCGAGTCAGGCTGAGCAACCTCATCAGAGAGACTTTAATCTCAGGGCAGTATCAGTCCTCGATGTCCAGAAACATCTTGCTGCCCTCTCCCAGTATTCCAGTCCAGGTCTCGACTTCCTGGAACCTCGGCTTCTCAAGCTAGGAGCGGCTTACATTGCGTCCCCGGTTGCCCATATCTTTAATCTATCCCTCAGCTCAGGGATAATCCCTGATATCTGGAAGGAAGCAAGGATAGTACCTGTTCTGAGGAGGGCAATCCCAAACTTCCTGACAACTATCGCCCAATTGCTATTCTCCCATCCCTTGGCAAACTTCTAGAAAAGGTGGTGGCCGAGCAACTCTCAGAGTATTTGCACACTCATGATCTGCTATCCAGGGCCCAGCATGGCTTTCGAAAGGGACACAGCACCACAACTGCCCTGATTACTGCAACCTCAAGCATAAGATCTGCCATGGACCAAGGTAAACTGTCTGGTGCTATATTTATAGACTTGTCAAAAGCTTTTGACTTTGTTAACCATGACCTTCTTGGGCAGCAGCTATGGGCTGTTGGTCTCTTCCCATGCCATGAGCTGGTTGATGGGCTACCTGAAGGGCAGAAAGCAGGTACCTGCTTCAACAAGGCCCTCTCGGAGCCTAGGGCGGTGACTATGGGAGTCCCCCAGGGATCAGTGCTGGGCCCTCTTCTATTCTCGCTTTTTATTAATCAACTGCCACTGGTGATCTCTCATTGCCAAGTTACTCTATATGCAGACGATCTGGTGCTAGTAGCCCATTCCCACAATGTCGCAGCCCTAAACCAGAGCCTGACTGATGATTTCAGCAGAGTCCTGGCCTGGGTTACTAACCATAGGCTGGTGTTGAACCTTAATAAAACACAGGCCATGTTCTTTGGTTCCACGGCCAAGATCAAAGCCTCATCAGCCTTGCTCAACGTAACTTCAAGTTCAAATTCAAGTTTATTGCAGGAAAACTCCATTGAGCAAGCTCATTCACAAGGAGGTCCTGTGACATAAACACTTAAAGTACAAACACAGATGGGTAATAACAGTATATACATGAAATGCACGTTACATGATACAGGCTGGATATACATACAAGGGTACCATATAGGGTGACCGCAGGTGGTAAACATTGATATGAGACAGGGAAGCGACTTACAGGTTGCATACTGATAAATGAAACATGATGACTGGTGTGCAATACATATACAGTATTTTGGCAGCTAGAACAAACAACAGTCTACAACTGATATGGGGAGGAGTGATTTGATAGAGTAGCAGTGGAGTGTAAGCAAAGATAAAGCCAGGAGTAGAAGGGGAAGGGAAAGCAGTTAATATGACAAATCAATTATGCCTTACCAGTGCATAAATATGGCACACATGGGGAAGGAAGAGATTTAATGACAGTTACAGGTGTCTTTTATTTTGGCTGAACTTAGCAATTTGTAGAAGTTTATTGAAACTGTGCTAGTTAGTTTCAACCACGGTTTGTAATTAGTTCCAAATGGAGGGAAGGGCATATGCAATAGCACGTTTACAAAAGAAGTCCTGCGTCCCTTGGTATGTCAAGCATAATAAAGTCAGATTTTCTTAACGAGTATGCACTATGTGAGATACTAATAAGGGAAGAGAGATAGCTTGGCAATTTCTGCAGGAGCAGTTTAAGAGTCCATAGCCCAGCATGGAGCAGGCGTCTAGTAGTAAGGGATGTCCAACCAACAGCTGCATATAAGTCACAGTGGTGTGAATGGTAAGGGGAGTTGGTAATGAACCGTAACGCACGGTGATAAAGGAACTTGTGATGGTGGTCCCCCGTTGCCAACAGTGAATACAATCAAATATCTTGGGGTTACTCTTGACCCCCAACTTGACATGGGGAGTCATATCCTCAACATCTGTAGAACCATGCATTGCAAGCTTGGCATGGCCTATAGGGCCAAATACAACCTAACCCCGGGGGCAAGACTTGCACTTGCGAGAGGAGTGCTTCTTCCCTCCCTCAGCTATGGATTCCACCTATTTGCCCGGTCCCCCCAAACTCACCTTGTCCGGTGGAACATGGCATATAATAATATCTGTCGGTTTGCACTAGCTGCCCCCAAACTCACCCATCGTTGTGAGCTGTATGACAAACTCTGCTGGCTGTGCCCAGCTGAATACTTGGATTTCAGTGTTGGAAGCTTCTCCAAGAAAGTGCTCACTACTGGTTCTCCACAGGGACTGGTGCATCTCCTCCCAAAAATGGACACCATGCCATACAAGCTTAGGTCCCAGTCTGCTGGACTGCTCAAAGTCCCCCCTACCCGGACTCTTATGGGGGACCGAGACTTTGCTGCTTACATGCTTAGACTCTGGAACTCTCTTCCTGATCATGTCCACTTGGCTCCCTCCCATGGGATCTTTTGCTCCTCCCTGTGGTCGCACTTAAAACTATCATCAGTGTGTGACTGCTTCATGCCTCTGTAGTGAAATGTTTTCAGATGAATTCTGCTATCACTAATGTCAATCTATGTATTCTTATTGTGTGGTGTAATTGCTGCTTGTACATCTGCTTTTCTACAATCATTACTTCCTGTAATAAGTTGTTCCTCCTAAGTTGCCTTGTATGTATCCTGTATGTTTGTACTCTCCGGGGTCGTTCCTGAAAATAGGCATATAACTTGTTTAGTGTACCTACCCAGTAAACAAAAGCTAAATAAATAAATAAAAATGCTGTAATTGCAAAATTACTAGGGCCATTTGCAACACTAAAAAGTGCATTTGCGACACTTTTGAACTTTACTTTTCCCATTGACTTATAATGGGAAATTGTTTTTTGCATAACTTTTTATCCTTTTAATATTTTTTCATGAACTCTTCAAAAGGAACATTGGGGACCCAGGCTGCATGTTCCCTGAAGTTTTTGGACTGGACGCGCAAACCGTGTGACCTGTAGGTGAGAGCAAAGAATTTGCAAAAAAACTTTAATTGCACTGTTGGTTGTCACTTAATAACTCCATAGCTGTATATCCAACTGGTATGAAAGTTGGAAGATCCCAAGACCTACCTTGCCTAATCTTGCACACCAGATTTCAGACATATCCATTGAACAGTGGCAAAGTTATTAAGGTGCAAAGTTTCACCCTTTAACCTTAAAAGTGCTACTCAACCCTAACTATGGTAGCGGATATATATATATATATATATCTATACTGTATATATATATATATATATATATATATATATATATATGGATATGCAGGGTTTTCAGTGTATGATAATGCATTTATCTTGTACAGTTTCCAGTGACCTCAAATGGCCTCACGAATGCGAGAGGCACGGTGGAAGTTACAAGAAGGTCACTGGAAACTGCTCTGATACTGTAAATGCATCATCACACACTGAACCCTTGTATATTCTATTTATGCAACAGGTTTAGATGTTGTGTGAACATTTTGATTTTGGTAGATGTAAATAATTTGTCAAAAAATGGAAAAGAAAACTGAATTTCATGCTGTTTTTTTCTAATTATGAAAAAAAAAGAAAATGGTTTCTATAAATAAAACACCACTCATTTTTTAGATATTTTTGTGCTGAACATTTTTCATGCTCACAGTACCATGCTATCATTTTTTGTTTTAAAGTTATTCACATTTGTTTTTCAAAAAAGTGAGTAAATAAATTACATTCTCTTCCGTTTTCTTGCTAATTATAAAAAATATATAAGGCATCTATGAATGAAACACCACTCATTTTGTAGATCATTTTGTGCTGAACAATTTTTGTGCTCACAGTACCATGCTATCCTTTTTTGTTTTAAAGTTATTCCTATTTGAATATGGTTAGCACTGCCTCTTAGACCGAACATTCTAAATGAATTCTGAAGAGAACTGTGTAGATAAATGGGATACAATGGTGATAAATAAATATAATTACTGGTCAGCAATTTTCTCTATGGGCTGAACCAGTTGATATTTGCCATAATAACCGGTTGTTTATTATGACATTCACACGACCAGTCACTCAGCTGGTGACACTCACTTATTGGCTTATGTTCAGAGTCATGGCGGGCTGAACTCTCTCACAAACATGGCGGCTCCGTCTCTCTCATCCTGAAGAGCTGCCAAAACAAGATGCGTCCATCCTTTTTTGTTTGTTTGTTTCCTGTATCTGGTTGATCCAGCCTTTTCCCCCAGCAAAATATCTGGTTGATCCTGCCGTTTGCCCATTTCGGGACAAAATGAATAGAGCTACAAGGGAGCATGCCAGGGAAGCATGGTAGACATGATCACATCAGAGACAAGCTGTAAGGTAAAACCAAAACAGAAACAAAAAGAAAAAGAACTATGTTAAGGAAAGAAGGTAGAGGGCAGAAGACAGATGAAGTCAGAGACTGTGTGTGTCTGTTTGTGTGTGTGAGAGAGAGTGTGTGTGTGTGTGTGTAAAAGTGTGTGTGTGTGTGTGTGTGTGTGTGTGTGTGTGTAGTGTGAACACTGAACTCAAGCAGGAGAAAAATTGCTGACCTTTTATTATAAAAATTAAAAGATGGTGAAGTGTGTCATATTCGAATTTAATGCTCATCCTCAGTGTGGGATGCTTTGCTAAACCCCTCGGGCTTTGCCCTCAAGGTTTATGTAGCATTCCACACCTTGGGTGAGCATTAAATTCTCATAACACACACTTCCCCGTCCTTTATTCTCTATTTATCACCTTAGTATTGGAGATAAATGGTTTTATTCTACAGTTTTTATCATGATCCCTGTTGCATATATATATATATACATATATATATATATATATATATATATAACATATTTATATTATACTGGCCCAGTAGGGCCAGTATAGTTAGGGTTGCACAGCCATTTCTATGTTAAAACCCAAATGTTGCACTTTAATAACTTTGCAACCATTTGTCTGATCTGTTTGAAATTTTGCATGTGTGGTGTAGTACCATAAATCTCTGGATCTGGAAATTTTTGTTGTGGTCATATTTTCATTTGCGGAGCAGCAGAGCATTGAGAAGTGTGAAAAGTCCTCAACTTTTTTGAATTTTTTGCTCAACTCTACAGCCTGAACAGTTTGTCCAACTGGTCTAAAATGTTCAGGGTATATGGGGACTGTGTAAAGGAACTGCCTTTTGAAGAATTGGTGAAAACATTTTAATCCTTTCAAAAGTTATTACAGTTCAAAGATTCCCATTATAACCTATGGGAAAAAATAAGTGTTTGACTCGAAGGCTTTTAAAAGCTTTTTTGAAAACTTTTTGGCTTTTAAAAGCTTTTGAGCTATGTCAATTTCTTTGTGTGCTGCCACCATCTTGATTTCAGTTAGCAGCAGACAAAAACAGCCGAAATTCAATAATTACTGCCCCTAGGTAAACACTGGCAGTTGTGTTTACCTAATCGGGGGCTGAGGAGCACACTGGAGGCATCAGATTTTCAATCCAACCCCCAGAAATGCCATTTTCATGATCAGTCCTCTGTAGTGTCAAAAATTGTGGAAGAAATGGATCCAGCCTTTCACGAAAGTGTAACACTTTCGCAGAAGTGTGGCAGCCGCTTCATTTGCAAGTTCTGACTTTAGGATTGTGAAACATGTTATTTCTGAGGGTCAGATTGATAATCTGATGCCCTCAGAGTGTTCCTGAGCCCCTAGAAAGATAAACACAAGTGACAGTGTTTACCTAGGGGCAATCATTTTAAAATTTTGGCCATTTTCCAATGATGTCCCCCCAAGACAACTTTCTTTGCCAGCAGAGTGCCCAATCCCCCTGTCAGCAGCATGTATGCCACCCAAAAGCTCATGTGGCACACTTGGAGCCCACCCCAGTGTGCCAGTTTATTACTTTTATCATTCCAACACTGGGTTGCCCCCTTTTCCCGGTGTCGGATGCCCTCCCCCCAAAGCCCATTCTTTTCATCCCTATATCAGGGTGCTCAATCTCCAAGTCGAGTAGTGTTCCCCCACCCCCTCACTACTGTGGAGCACTGGGAACACACCCCAGTATGCCAAATGTTAGTTTTTTAAAAACATTTAAGCTGTAAATAAAGAAAACCATCCAATGATGTCTTTCTGTTTTTTTAATGCTACAAAAAAGGAAATGATCCCTCATTGTCTCCCCGTCCCCCCTCCCTCATCCCATCTTCCCTCTGCTGCACCCACCTCTCTGCACCCTTTCTCACCCATATTTACCATCCAGAGGTTGGGATTAGTGATCTTCTCTGGACCGGGGACACGTCTGCACTCTTCAAAGCCAAGCTGCGATCTGAAGAAACAAGGTAAGCCATATAGTGGGAGTCTATAGGAGGGTGGTTCAACTTATGTTGATATCTCAGCTAATTTCAGGAATTTTGGCCCCATATTTTCAACATGGAGTTTTTGTGACCACACATCCTGAATTTGGTCACTGTCATTTTGTTACTCAGTCCTGAAAGGTGATTTCATTGTCAGTGTGAGGAATAACCCGTTGGGACAAGTAATGACATGGCAGTGCCTGGGTTCATGAGGTGGGGTACCAAAAAGCCCATTTTAAAAATCTGGTGCAAAAAATCCCCAAAATGACTGCGTTACAAGTGTATGTTGTGCAGTTTATACGCACGCTCGTAACTTCACCAATTTTTAATATTTTCATTCCAGATTTGCAGCATTGTCATTTTTTCACATATTCTTATGAACAGTGCAGCCATCACTTTCACATCCTGCCCAAAACATGTTTTCACACCTGTGTTGCATAATGCCATAATCGCTGTGCAAAAGCAACTTCTGGGATGGAGTACTGTAACAAAATCACAGTGCCACTGTTCATGAGGAGAGGTTTCAAAAAGCCCATTTTGAAAATTTGATAAACAAATTCCAAAAAATGACCACGTTACGAGTGTGCGTTATGCTGTTCCTACGCACGCTCGTAACTTTACCAATTTTTTAATTTTCACTACAGATTTTCAACATTGCCATTTTTTCACACCTCCTTATGAACAGTACAGCTGTCATTTTGTATATCCTTCCCAAAACCTGTTTTTACACCTGTGCCACAGAATGGTGCAGTCGCTGCATGAAATCAACTTTTGGGATGGATTAACGAAATCACAGTGCAAGCATTCATGAGGGAAGGTCCCAAAAATCCCATGTTGAAAATGTGGTTGAAACATTCAAAAAACTCACTTTGTTACAAGTGTCCGTCAACATTATTGAGATATCGATGTCTGTGCCACCTTTCGGCACTCATATCTCAAAAGTGAGTGAGGAACGTGCCTGTAGTGTTGTGACACAACCTTTAGTTTCATGAAAGTAACAGTAGTATTGCAACACTACCTATAGTTTTGTGAAAGTACCAGTAGTGTTGAAACACTACCATTAGTTTCACAAGAGTACCAGTAGTATTGAGACACTAACTTTAGTTTTGCAAAAGTACCAGTAATGTTGCAACACTACCTTTAGTTTTGTGAAAGCACCAGTAGTGTTGCGACACAACCTTTAGTTTCACAAAAGAACCAGTAGTGTTGCAATGCTACCTTTTGTTTTGAAAAAGTACCAGTAGTGTTGCAACACTACCTTTACTTTTGCAAAAGTACCAGTAGTGTTGCAACACTACCTTTAGTTTCACAAAAGTAACAGTAGTGTTGCAACACCACCTTTAGTTTTGTGAAAGTACCAGTAGTGTTGTGACACTACCTTTTGTTTTGTGAAAGTACCAGTAGTGTTGTGACATTACTTTTTAGTTTCATGAAAGTACCCTATGTTAGCTTATGGGAGTTTTGTGAAAGTTGCAGAATTTCACAGAATTAAAGCACCAAATGAGCCACTTATTTGCCATTTCATAACAGAAAAATGGTTAGGGCTTTTTGGACTGAAATATGTAGTGTAGCAAGCCCTAGCCAAAAAGATGTGCCACTTGGAGGTTTGGTCACAAACATTGATGATGGTTCAATGGTTATAATGCTCTGAAGTGGTGACATTTTCCATAGGATAACACTGTGAAGCCCACTGCACCTTTTATCACCCATATGCAGAAAATGGTTCAAAATACAGATTTTTTGCTGTGGTGACGGTAGTACACCTTTAGGTGGATTAAGCCACTGCAGAGGTTTTGAAGTCATGATTACAGCTGCAGTGGGAGTTTTTACTTGATTACTACGGTTACTGAGATATTGTCAAATTAATGTTGCAAGGGTTCCTTTTCATGACTATAGGGGTGTGGTATGTCTCTGTACTTATGTGTAAGTGGGAGCACAGGGTCCTGATGGCCTGCACTCCTGCATATGCCAATCATGGATATCAGTATGCAAAAATGTGCAGTGTGTTGAAAGCGCAGGGCCCAGAGGGCCTGCGCTCCAACAATCGCATACCAGTTACTTTAGACTTTCTCAAAAAGAAGGGAAATTCATTGCAAAAAACTGTGTTAATGCAGCAGTTAGGGTTGAGAGTACACCAACAAAAGTTTGGAAATTTGGTATTAGAGTTACCAACCCCTACCACCCCATCACCACCCCCACCCTCCTCTCACCAGGTATCAGGTTGTGCATTGGGGTCATTGGGCCTAACTCTCACCCAATTTTCCTATACTGTACTCCCTCAGCTTTTTTACACATGGAATGGGGTGAGAGTTAGGCCAATGACTCCAAAGCACACCCTAACACCTGTTGGTGTGAGGAGGGTGAGGGATGGGAATGGGGTGGTAGGGGTTGGTAACCCTAACACCAAATTTCCAAACTTTTGTCAGTGTACTCTCAACCCTAACTGCTGCATTAACAATGTTTTTTGCAATGAATAAAACTACCACCAACAGCTTAATCTGGTTCAATATCAGTTGGCATTCATCTGTGTCCCCCTCCTTTGGTTCGTGCCTGAAAATAGAATTTGTCTAGTGAGCTTACCCAGTCAATAAAAATATATATATATATATATATATATACTATACATGTGAGTATATTAAAGGGCAAATATTGCTGATATTTTTCCTTCCTTGGGGCATAGAGTAAGAATATCAAAATATTCTCACCTTAGGTCTAAATATACCTATAGTAGCTCCTGATCGACTCATTTGGGACTCATTTAGAATGTTCAGCCTCAGAAGCAGTAGTAATCATATTTAAATGTAAATAACTACGTAAAAAAAAAAGAGCAGTAAATTCAATTTTTATCACTTTTTTGACAAACAAATGCAAATAACTTTAAAACAAAAAATGATAGCATGGTACAGTGAGCACAAAGTTTGTTCGGTACAAAATTATCTACAAAATGATTGGTGTTTTATTTATAGATCCCTTTTAGATTTTTTTTCATAATTAGCAAACATACAGTAGAAAATTTAATTGTTTTCACTTTTTGCAACACACAAATGTGAATAACTTTTAAACAAAAAATGATAGCGTGGTACTGTAAGCATGAAATTTGTTCAGCACAAAATTATCTGCAAAATGAGTGGTATTTCATTGATAGATACCTTTTAGATGTTTTACAATCAGCAAAAAATGCAAGAAATTATATTTTTTAACCTTTTTGAAGGTATTGCATAAATGGAATATGCTACCCTCTACTGGAAATATTGACAATATTTTTGTTCTCCTGCCAGTTGACCCGATGACATAAATTCTGGCTTCACCACTTGTGATGTTATTGGGTCAATTGGCACATGACCAAAAAATATCAACAATATTTCCAGTAAGCTGTACTGTATCATATATATATATATATATATATATATATACACACATATATATTGTAAAAAAACAAAAACAAGGCGCTGTGTCAGCATATGGTCTAAAAGCAAAACAAAATGGTTATATTAAATGCGGCGCTGAAAATAGAAAATAGAGTTAAAAATCTACATTTCGACATTAGGTCTTCTTCAGGAAATATCTAAAAGAGAAAAAAAGAGAAATATATATATATATATATATTCTTTGAAAACAAAAACTGCATTAATGCATCATTTAAGGTTAGGACTACAGTGACAAAAGTAGGGAAATGTGGTTTTACAGTTTTCAACCTTAAACCCTTCATACCTAAAGCAAATAAGGGGTGGAGACTTCCTTGGAGTTATCAACCCTAATGCTCATCCCATTGTATACACTCCTGAAACATAGGCACCTGTGTCCATCACATCTGTGCTTTCTTGATACCACAGTGGGATGAGCGTTAGGGTTGACATTCCCATAGAAGAATCAACCCCTGATTTGCTTCAGGTGTTGGCGGGGGCTTTAGGGCTGAAAACCCTAAAAACACATCTCTCCTACTTCTGTCACTGTAGTCTTAACCCTAAATGGTGCATTAACACAGTTTTTTTAGCAATGAATTTTCTTACTTTTTGAGATAGTATAATCATATCCTCATTTGCCTGTGGGAGCACGGAGCACAGAGCCAATGTGTTCCCAGCTTTCAGAATGGTGCAAGATCAGACATAGGCCACTACTGGCTGACAGACCTAACATCACTGCATGGCAATGCCCTGGAATCCATTATCAATGACAGAAGAACAGAGCACGTGGTTGAGGCCTAGGAACTTGCCACTATTTAGCATGGCTTTATGAAAGGCAGATCTTGCCAAACAAACCTGATCATTTTCTTAGCGATGTTAACCAGGGAGGTGGACAGGGCCATGACCACAGACATAACCTATCTGGACTTAAGAACACTGATGCTGTGGCATAGCAAGCCTCTAGGCAAAAGAACACCTTTGTGGTAGACATGTAGCATGCACAATATGGATTAACTGATTTGGTGGTTGAAGGAAGAGGATTGTGGTAAATACAGGTACTACTCTACTTGGAGTGGGGTACTTGGTGGTGACTCTCAGGGATCCAGCATGGTGGCACTAATATGCAATTTGTAAAGTACCCTTCTGTCCTCTAGGAAGAGTGTTTGCGTTACATGGACCCTTGCTGTCTGCCTACCTGGGGCTCTGGCTTTATATTATTAGACAGCTAGGGCCCTAGACTGTAAGTGGACTAGCAGTAGCAAAGAAATCTCTGCACAGAAATTTCTGGATCTTTCTCTTGTAATCATGTAGTCCTAGGAGGAAGAGGGAACTGTGGGAGGTATTCTCATATGGGAGGCTCCCTGATGTCTGTCAGGACTGTCGACAGTCCAGGGAGCTGCTGCTGTCCTTAAAGAGAGAAGGCTATAAATGAAGAGTTAGTGTCCTCAGCATGTGTTTGGGAGTAAAGTCCCTGAAGGATATCAGGTTTTGATTAATTTAAAGGTACTGTTAAGGAAGACCCAAGGGCCTGGTTGGTCTTATTGGAGGTTCATGAGCTCAGAACCACTTTATCAAAGCCCTGCATGGAATGAACTGCCACGTTTATAAAAAGGACTTAGGAACTGGACTGTTTGTAAATAAATAATATGGACTTTATTAAGCCTACAGAATGAAGAGTATCAAGTGTTGAAACCATATACTCTTTGGGGATACAAATATGTTGTTTAAGTGTATTTACACCGGTGCTGGAAGTAACAGTAAAACATAAACTTGTACATTGATGTATGACTCTACAGACTTAGTATTATGCTGCGTGTGCTTGTCTGGTGTGCATTGATCTGGTCAACCTGTTGTTACCCAAATCCCCAAAACTATAATTATGTAAGCAACAACCCACAACAGGATAAGCATTTCTAGAGAATTAATGCATGCTCCAGGTGAACTGGAATGCATGAGGCCAACAGCTGAATGACTTTTGACACACTCTGGAAGTGCATTAATTCTTAAGAAACCCATGTCCTGGAATTGGTTATTGTGCTTATAAAATGGAAAATGTTTTCTCAGTAATGTAAAAAGGTTTGTTTCCCTTTAATTAGGTAGTTGCTTGGTAGGTTATGTGAGTTTGGTAGCGAGACTTGAGGGATTTTGAATGGAAAGTTCATTCATTCTGAATAAATGAATGTCCTGTTTCATGTTTTATAAGGTGGTGGGGGCAAGCACAGTGGGAGGATTTAAACATGCATGGGAAAAACATAAGGGAACCCTAGAGGGGGGAGGAGAGGCAGCAGCTAGTGACCAAGTAGGGTCAGAGGTAGCTAAATAAAAGTTAGGGTACATGGGCAGACTGGATGGGTCTGGCGGTCCTTATCTGCCATCAATGTCTATGTTTCGTTGTTTCGTATGTTAAAAAAGTGGAAAAGTCTTTTATTTTGCTGAAAAAAGGTTTTATTTTGATTTGGTTAAGTTGTTGCTTGATTAATTATGGCAGATTAGTTACAAACTGTTCGTATACCCGAGATTAAGGAATGATCAGTTGATATGGTTAGATCATTGATGTTGCTAGGATTCTGAATGGGTCTAAAGCCCATATAATAACTTGGGAGCGTTTTCTCCCATAAGGAAAGACAGTTATAATTCATCGTTTTAACCTGTGGATTGTAACGGCAAGCACACACCGGGTTTCCTCACTCCATGCATACATCTGAAGCCACTTTTCCCTTACCCGGAGCCAGACAATTGGCCACCACTTCTCACTGGGTGGTAAGTGAAAACAAACTCATCTCTCAGCAGTCGTGTTTTGAGTGGTTGATTAAAATTTAATCCTTGGTTAAACCTAACAAAAAAAAAAAGAAAAGATTTCAGCAGGCTTCATCCGCGGACAGCGCTTCATCCTGATCAGACTGCAGCTGTTTATTTTATACAATTGCTATGGTGAGAAAACACTCCTCAGCAATTATATAAAATAAAAGAAGGGGTGGTGTGTTTAACTTTAGATTTTACACACACCCTCAGTGTTGGATGTGTAACTAAACCTCTCGAGCTTCGATCTCTGGGTTTATGTAGCATCCAACACCTCAGGTGTGCATAAAATCTCATTCAACACACCACCCCATGTAATATTTTATATGTTATAACTCCCTATAACCAAATAACATTTTAGATGTGGGGGCTAGAAATTGTTTTTGCATCTTCTGTTTTATCCATTCTGGGATGCTAGCAGGCAGGCTCCGTCTCTCTCATGAGAGAGCTTGCATCCACCCTGACACCACATGTGTCTCCCAACCCCCCAGCCCAGATCCTGGTGAATCTCCCATGGATTTTCCCCCTATGGCAGGTCCAGAGAATGGAGGGCTGTTCTCCCCCCAGTACACAATACAGCTTACCTGGAATTTAAGTTGTACATCAGGAGTGTAGCCATGCTTCATGCAGCCTGCCAGCGCCCCTCCATTTCCTTTTTTATCCCTCCCCTTCTGTGGCTGTGAAAGTGCATGTGGAGGTGCAAGCATGCCATTTTGACACATTCTTGCCTCCCTAACTCCAATGCTGCCCCCCAACCTTCACCAGGGCGAAGCCAAGGAGCCGGACAACTTTTCCTCCTTCCCCAGGACAGAAGAGCAATTCATCGGATGCTGGATCCTCTCCATTCCTTTCCAACCCCTGGTAACCCCAGCTCACTTCTGAACCTGGGTGATGAACATGGTGTGAAGTATGACATTCAGCACCTCAGTGCTACCGCGCTGGCCTAGGTTATGAGCACTTTCATCAACAATTGGGGACCTCCAGCAGGCTGCTTAAGGTCACTGATTCGATAATGCTGACTAGGGAGATGGACATCCTTGATGATGGAGACAAACACTAGGATGACTTGATCAAGCTGAGTAATTGGTTGATTTGCTGGTGTCTGAGGCTCAGTGTGAGATACTACAACTGTTGAGGGCAAACAAAGGTAGACCTGACACACCATGTATGGTTCCTATTGATGCAGTGGGGGAGAAAAAGGACCTGTGAGTCATTATAGACAAGGAACCGAAGCACAACGTGCAGTGCAGTTGCTTTCGATAAGGCTGGGAGAATGCTGGGGTGTATAAGGGGGGGGGGTGCCAACAGTGTAGGGGAAGTAATCTTGCCAAATTACAAAGCCTGTTAGGCCCCACCTGAAGTACTGCATGCAGCTTGGGGCTCCTCAATACAAAAATAAATTAAATTAGTTAAGGGGATGCAGTGCAGGGCCACTAAAATTATCACAGATATGGTGACAAAATGTATGCAGAGAGGCTGGTGGCCTCTAACATGTTCATCATTGTCTCTGTCTTCTGCATGCTCAAGGGTATCTCAAGACAGAACAGACAGAGGTATGGTGACCTCAAGCAGGATGCAGGGACACACTGTTATGCTTAGAGGTGGTATCATTCAAGGGTAATAAAAAGATACATGTCTGCTCTCAGAGGGTGCTGAAGCTATGGACTAGCCTACCAGTGGAGACAGTAGACATAAAAACACTAGTACAGGCCTACAAGGTAAGCCCAGACAAATTTCTATTTACCACGGGAATCACTTGAAACTGTGGGTAGTAAAGTGGGCAGGGAGCCTCTTGAAATTAATGAATGTTTACATTGCATACATCATCACTACTGCTTGTGGAGCAGGTAAGCAGTGGGCAGGAAAACTTTTATACCCTAAATTACTCTATTACACTCAACTCCACTTGCATGCCATTCGGGTGTTTGCCTTTTCTGTTTGTATGCCATTTTTTGCTAGCTTCCAGTTTCTTTCCTATATAGATAATGTTATTTGTTTTCATTTTATGCCTTACCAATTTCAGTTGTATGCCTTTTTTTTGCCTGACTACTGTTTTGTCTAGCACCCCTATGTTGTTAGCACTTGCTTAAGCCAGGGCAAAATTAATGACAGCTGAAAATGATCAGGTGTTAAAAGCCTGCTGTGCAGATCTCTGCTCAGGAAGCTCTGTTACAATGGACAAACCTATGCAAACTATGCTGACCCTGGCAAAAAATGTTGAGCTGCTTGAGAAGGCAGCTGTTCATGGTTGGTCTGACTCGCTTCTGGACTGACATCTAGCGGCAGCTGGGTAGTGGAGCATGCAATGCCACCAGAATGGGATGGGAACCCATGTACAGGACACCAGGGGTATCTCTGCAGAGGCAGAGCTCACATATCACACCCACTGCATGTATGTGGGCTCAGGGTGGAAAAAGTGGTAGAAAAAAACACTGCCTCCAGGAT
Source organism: Neoceratodus forsteri (assembly GCA_016271365.2). Classification (NCBI taxonomy): domain Eukaryota; kingdom Metazoa; phylum Chordata; order Ceratodontiformes; family Ceratodontidae; genus Neoceratodus; species Neoceratodus forsteri. The sequence continues at coordinate 1,589,320,776 of CM057449.1, read as the reverse complement.
GATGACCAACCCCTTGCAGACCCTGCACCAGCAACAGGGAATGCCCATAGTCCTGTGGCAGAGGATGATGGCAGGAAGGTAAGTTGCTGAGAAGTCATGTGATGGGGCTGGGGGGGTCAGGAGGAAGGGGCAGCTAGGGGAGAAAGGAAATTCATTCTTTCCATCAAACTTTATTTATATTGGGCAATTCTCACTGCAATTCAAAGCACTTTACATCAAGTTAAAAAAACATTTAAAATACAGTATAAATATGACACAACACAACACTTGAACAGTTCCTTCTTACTTAATCCACTTCTGGGAAAGCCTGTCTAAATAAATAGGTTTTTAGCTCCTGTTTAAATTAATTAATCATAGTGCTACCTCAGATATGGTGAGGTAGAAAGTTCCATAGGGTTGGGGCTGCGAATGCAAACGTGTGGGCACCCAATGTTTTCAGGAGGACCCTAAGAACCTCTAGCAATCCCTCATCCATGGAGAAGGGTGATTGAGGGGGGATAGGGATGCAGGAGGTCTTGCAGGTAGCCAGGCCCCTGACCATGTAGGGCCTTATAGATCAACAAACCAATCTTGAAGGAGATCCACCACCTAACTGGCAACAAGTGTAGACAGCAGAACACAGGTGTAATATGACAAGACCAAGATAGGCCAATCAACAACCTGGCTGCCACATTCTGCATTAGTTGCAGGTGGTGAAGTTCTACCTCTGACAGCCCTAGGTATAGGGCATTGCAATAATTAAGGCATGAGTTCACAAAGACATGGACCAGTGCTGGCATATCACTTGGGAGAATCAGGTGCTTAATCCTGGCGATGTTTCTCAGATGGTAAAATGAGGTTTGGACCATGGCTGACACCTGTAACTTAAGCATCAAGCTGCTGTGCCAAAACAATGCCAAGATTCTTCACCTGATCCAAGGTGATCAACTAGGAGTCCCCAAGCCATAGCCCAGAGACCTGGCCAGATTGCCCCCTCATTCCCCCAGTGATCAGGTTCCAGTACCAGTTCTTCAGTCTTGTCTGGATTCAACTGCAGCCAGTTGGCCCTCACCAGCCTTGGATCTCAGCAAGGCAGCTGTTAAATACTGAGTCCGTCTCCTGCTGTTCGGGCACAAAAGACAGGTATAGCTGAGTATCATCTGCACAGCAGTGAAAACACAGTCCATACCATCTTATAATGTCTCCCAGTGGTAGCATATACATCACAAACAACATGGGGGACAAAACAGAGCCCTGGCAGGGGCAGTGGTGCCAAAGAAAAAATCTTCAACACCACTCTCTGCGACCTGCCAGTGAGGAACGATTTAAACCAGTTGAGGACTGTACCAGCCAGTTTGCAATAAACCCACAGGTGCTCCATCAGTACCCCATGTTCTATGGTGTCAAATGCTGCTGAGAGATCAAGGAGAATCAATATAGAACATATCCACTTTCAGTCTTGGTACTATGCCTTTCCCTGAAACCCAACTGGAGAGGATTATAGATGTTATGAGCTGTTAAATGGGTCTCCAATTGAATAACCACCAACTTCTCAATAACCTTACCCACAAAGGGAAGGTTAGAGACAGGTCTGTAGTTTGCCAGGAAGTCTGGGTCCAGTGAATGTTTGTTCAGGAGTGGCCTTACAATCACCTCTTTCAGGGTCCCAGGAAAGACCCCTGTCACTAGAGAGTATGAGGCTATCTTGGCTAGGACCAGGGCAATGACATCACCGCACCCCATAAGGAGATATAATTGTCCCGGATCCAAACTACAGTAGGTTGGCCATAATCCCTGGATGACCTTCACAACATCTACAACAGCCAACTGGTCAAAATCAGACAAGACAGATTGACTGCCTTCAACCTCAGGCCCCTTACTGTAAGGCCCATTAGAGGGCGCTGACTGGATTTTTGATCTCATGGAGGTAATCCTATCAGCAAAGAACAGAGCTAACTCATCACATCTTGTGAATACACTCCCCCCAGACTTATGACAGGCTGAATTGCACAACCTGTCAACAGTGTGGAAGAGCTGAGCCAATCTGTTCATTGCCACAGCAATCTCCTTGAACAGGAACACTACCTTCTTACAGGAGATTGCCAATTGATAGTCTTTATGATGAATCATCAATATAAGCTTGTCCTCCTCCAAACCAGTCCATCGCCAGCACCACTCCAACCTTTGACCCCTTATTCTCATCTCCCTGATAGTCCCATCAAACAAGGGGGATCTCTGGTGTGAGGTGAGGGGTTGAACACAGACAGGTGAGATAGAGTCAAGGGCCTCAGTAATAACCCTATTATAGGTCAATACCAGTTCCCCCAGCACCTTGCATGCACTCATCAAACTGATAAATAAAATATGGAAAAAAAGAACTGTTTTGTTAAAGTCAACATTCTTAATGATGTTGAATCAGAAATTAACAACAATGTGAAGCTACTAGGGGATGCAGCTTTTTGCCTTCAATGCCTATAACACTGTTGGTGAGTATGAATCTACAACCAGTGAGGTTACAGAATTAAAAATCTGCAAAGAAATCTTCAACTAAAGCAGCCAAACTGCAGCCAAGATGAGGATAAGAAAGAAGTTGAAAGTGTACTGACAACTGCAGCGGGTATGGCCCATGCTCATAAAATCCATTGGTACGTCAAGACTAGGGAACACTGTGACTTTCAGGGGTTCTATAGTTTTAAAAATTGCATAGAATCACTGCCATGCTGGTGCACTAAACAGCTTTCCATAAGTGACTGGGTCAAAACTGAAAGTTAGTGTCAGTTGGGTAAATTGGGTGAGCACGAAGAGCTTCTATAATAACTTTGTGAATGTGCTGAAGATTTTTGCATGTTTTGCAGTTTTTAATATTTTAACTTTTTACTGTATAAATGAAACTGATTTTAGTAGTTGTTTTAAACATTCATTACACAGTATTGAATAAAATAAATTCTAGTACACTGTATGCATGCTTACTACCTCCACATTACTACTACCAATCTGAACAGTAATGCACCACACTCATGAAGTTGCCCTCTCACTTGTATACCATTCCACTTGTATGCACAAATTCACTCAGTCCCAAACATATGCATGCAAGTAGAACTGACTGTACTATATTTAATGGACCATTTGGTTCTTTATGTAGAAATGCTTATGTAACATAGGGGTTGAATGATAAGTTTGGAGGTTTGGAATGATTCAGTAGGCCTATGCAACCAGAGCAATGTTATGCTTGTGCAACTGTGATAACAGTTTAACAGTTCACACTCTCTATACCATGGGGAATTACCACTCTGTAGAGGTACTGAAGGCAAGCAATCCTTGAAGAGGGTTTCACCCCTAGAGGTGTGGTGGGAAAGATTCCCTTGGCTAAAGGTACCTCAGGAAGGAGCCCCTGAGGAGAGAGGTGTGCCACTGGAGGAGAAGGGGAGAATGTTGGGACAAAGAAAAAGTGCTTTAGAAGGAGGCTGGGAGGAACTGTTTATTTAGCTCAGGAAGTGGATGTGGCTGGTTGCTCATCCCATTGAACTACAGGCATAGCCTTTCAATTCAGTGGGCCTATGCAACTAGAGTAGTGTTATGCTTGTGCAACTGTGATAACTGTTTGGCCATTCGCACTCTTTATTCCATGGGGAATTACCACCCTGTAGGATACTGATAGGTAAAAAACCCTCAAAGAGGGTACCGCCCTAGATGTGCTGTGGGAAAGATTCCCTTGGCTAAAGGTACCTTAGGAAGGAGTTCCCAAAAGAACATTGAGCAGTAAATGTTGACTACGAGGTAGAGAAGCAGACTGACATCAATGAGACAGCTTGATGGAACACAAATGATATGCACAGGTTGTCAGGATTGCACTGATAAAATGGATTGCACTGACAACATCAGGGGGCTTCCTAAAGAGAGAGGGAATGGTGAGTAGGGCCACCATCCATCTCTGTCCAACAGCAGAAATCTACCTAAGGAAACTAGGGAATATACTATAAACAACTAACTATATATTATGACGTTTGGCAAAGAGGAGAGGAAAAAACATTTTTAACAGGTGGAAACCTCTGGGGATCAAAGGCCAAGGTCACCTTCCCAACATGCAAGGGATAGTTTATTTAGTGACAGTTTTGCTGCTGAAATTTAGAAACACAGTCAAAGGGAAGGAAATATTACAATTTGGTGGAAAGTTGTCATGATCCCTCTAACGGGAATACCATGAAGGGTTGCGAGATACCAGTGTAACAACAGGTTCTCTGAGTGAGAGTGGACCCCCAGGGTGAGAAGTGGAGAGCAATGATGGCTGAGGCACTCAGCTGGCCTACCAACTAAAACAAACTGGGTGAACCAGAGGCAACTGTAGGGAGAATAGCTTTCGAAGGTACCATGGTGATGTCATAGCCAAAGGGGTGCTTTTGGACCGTGAGGGCTTCACCACTCTGCAGATGAAGTTTTAAATTCTGCATCAAGAGGTGCACCATATGACTGCACCATAAAGCTCTGTCAGGAGCGAGGACATTCCCACTATGTGCCAGATCAGAAGTACCTCACTCAGAGGTTCACATTCTCAAGATTTGGACTTCATGAATGCAGAGTTATACTGCTGGCTTACAGGGCAAGTCCTGAGCCAGAACTGCTAGGAGGGAGCTGGGTGAAGCCAGCAGCTGTAGATTAGGTAGCAGGCCTTAAAAGGTTGTGAGCAAACTCTGCAACCATGAGATTGAAAGGTTGCAAGCGAACTCTGCAACCACGAGATTGAAAGGTAACAAATGAACTCTGCAACCATGAGAACTACCAAGATGGGGCCTGGGTGAGGTAGGAGGCTGCAATGCAAGCCAGTGTTTCGTAGTAGAAACAACCAGCTGAAAACAAGCCAATTAGTTCCATTATGAAAGCAGAAAACAAGCCAATTAGTTCCATTATGAAAGCTGACTTGATGGTGACATAGGAGGTAGCTGTTTATGAGAGGCTATGATGCCAGTGACTGAATCAGTGATGTCTAGCTGATAGGAGATAAAGTATGTAGCAGGATTTCCAACAGCATTTGCAACAGCAATAAAATGGGCAGCAGCATAGATAAGCATGATATATTGCATAGGAGGTAAGCTGAATTTTGCTTATTCTTGGCAATCAGTTCCATAAAGGAGCAATCATAGTTTACATAAAAGCATTTGATGCTATGGTTTTAGCATGAATAATGAACTGATATGATTGGCAGGAATACCTTAAATGCCATTAAGGCAGAGATAGGTTAATCCAGTAAATAGCGTGCAGCATAGTAATGGAATGCAATGAACATCTGAAGGCCATGTAGACTGCGAAGTTAATGATTTATGCATGGATAACTAAAAGTCATATAGGAAAGAAATCAGGGTGAAATCATACAGCTTACATTAAAGCATGCTCCTGCTATTTGAAATCACAATGCCCCACCATGACACCGCAGTCCCCCACCATGGGAATAACAGGGAAGCCACAAGCTGAGCATCATGAGACCAAACAGCAACTGTAATGTTGGTAGTGTAGACATCCCCAAAAGAGGCTCCTTTACTTGCAAGGTCCTAGTGAAGGACAAGCCATAGAATTGCACGCTGAGAGAGTAATGTGAACAGGGGATGCAAATTAATGACTAAGTTGTTCAAAATAGTTAAATTCAGAAAGAAAACTGCTATAATGTCTGCAGCTGGAAGCCAAGACCAGTCAGCTAATGTAGGAGCTGAAAGTTTCAGTACAGTAATGCAGCAGTTGGGCCTGGCTGAGCAAACAATGAATAAACTAAGCAGAGCACACTGAACTCCAGTACTGAATGAATTGAGCTAGCACTGAGTGAAGTAAGAGAAGAACTGTTGAACACACATGGACATAGGTAGTGGCGGGGTGAAGTAAGTGTTCAGGCAGTGAAAGACTGTGAGTGAAGTTTGAACCAGGTGCAGATAATTAAGGTGCAAAGCACAGGAGACTGCAGGTAAAAACACAGCAGTGGGAACTGAAACACACAATAATAATTCAGTTGACTGATGGCTTGCAAAATATGATGAGTGAGCGGAGCCTGAGAGCACAAGCAGAGGACAGTTTAAGGTAAGGAAACAATAATATGTAACCTGAAGCACAAATAAACAATGTATACACAGGGTGCTAGAAAACAAGAAAGCACAAACGAAACAAACAAAGCAAACACAAGTACAGGAGCAGGAAGGAAACAGCACACAGGGAAGCACCTAGCAGCTGGAGGCAAAGGAATACAAACCAAAAGCAGGAGAACACAAAACAGAAGTCCAGTACAAACCAGGCAAAGCTCAAGCAAAGCAATGCTGAGGGGAGGCAAAGCCCCAGCAGGCCCCAAGGGAGAAGACAGACTGATAGAAGAAAAAGTGTTTCAGAAGGAGGCTGGGAGGAACTGCTTATATAGCTCAGGAAGTGGGCATGGCTGGTAGCTCATCCCATTGAACTACAGGCATAGCCTTTCAATGATGACAGTTAGGAAATAGAATGCTGGTATGACATTGATTGTGATTTTGGCATATGCCATCTCTGTCCCTGCTGCTGGGACTACTTCTATTTCAGGATGCTCTGACGACAGTGGAATCCTTTTGAAAGGGATTTCACTCCTAGAGGTGCTGCAGGCACAAGGTCCCTCAGACCAAAGGTACCTTGAGGAAGAATTTCCAAACCTAAAGAAAGAGAGATGCCAATGGAGAAAGAGGAGGGGAGCACAGTGGGAGCAAGTAAAATGAGCATCCATAGGATGCTTTGGCATGTGCAGTTAGATACTGATCAGTGGAGGCATGGGGATCCTTGTCCACTGTCCCCCCGAACCACACACAAAAGCCCTTTAATTCAATAGATCATTGGGCTCCTTACGTAGTAATGATCTTGCAACACAGCGGCTTGATTGGTAAGCTTGGAGGTTTGCAGTGATGGTGACAGGCACAGTAGAATGTTAGATGCTTATGCTACATTGATTGTAATGTTAGTGTACACTGTCTCAGTCCCTACTATACAGTCTTCCACCCTTTCACATTGCTGAGAAGACAGAGGAACCATCTTGAGGAGGGATCCACCCTATAGGTGCCACAAGGTCAAGGTCTCCTTAGACCAAATGTAACATAGGGAAGATGGCCTAAAAGTACAAATGATTCAAACAAACACATTCTAACTTCCCATAAGAAGAGAAGAGACATAGCTGGGGAAAAGAGGCCACTATAAGAAAAGTAGGACCACAATCTAGCTCCAACCCTTGGTGGAATAAGTATTTATAAGCATACTATATATATATTACTTTATTACCTTCAAGATGGAGGAAAGAAAAAAAACAAATTAGAGTAGGATAGGCCTACGATTTCCTCCCTCTTGGCTCGTGCTACTTAAGTAATGATTTAACTGTGCCAATTTGGAAATTATCTAAAAGGAATGCTTGAAAGAAAGACACTTGCTCTGTTGATCTAATGAGACAACACCATGAGTTACTGCTGAGGTTCTATGCATAGCCAGAAGTTCCACCTCCTTGTGCAAAGAAATGGATGCCACCCAACAAGGTGTGGATTGAGGAGAGAGCATCTGCTGAATGATTATTGTCTGTCCCAAGAACTGCCAGGAGCCTATTATTGACTGAATGACTGATGATGATGATGATGATGATGATGGGGCCATTAAAGGAAGGGGAATGTGGAGTGGGATCAGGTGAGTCACATGCAGATGCAGGAGGATTACACTGAGAGGTGCTGCAGATGTTCTTTGCATGGCTAAAGGGAAACCCATAGTAAGGCCCTAAAAGCAACTCAAAGTAAACAACATAAGCAACACAAAGAAGTGCTGCAGAGTCAGTCTGTAGTTAAAAGGAGTACCAACTCATTGTAGGTTCCAAGAAGCAAAGGACATAAATACTAAGCTTGTTGCTGCTGCCAAGTTGATCTGCATGGTGAAAGGGATCGCTTGTGGAAAAGGGCCCCACTCTCAGTGTGTAGGTTTGATAGAAGCAAATCAGCTGATTGCAAATGAGGACAATGACAAAGTAAATAAACCTGGAACCATTATGACTGCTTCAGGCTTACCTGTTCAAATTCTCTCTTAGACAAGGCAAATGCAACTCTGGAGTCACATCTCTGATGGGTAATGCCAGTGCCAAGCCCTTGAGAGGAAAGCTCTGAGTTCATCAGCCCTTAAGGGTTGAGCAAGAAAGCTGGGGTGAATATCCATAGATGATAAGCAGAATATGATGATTTGGTAATGTGCAGTGGAGGGCAAAGCTCAGGTAGATAACTGGTGCATAATGTGAATGGTGAGCCCGAGGAGTGGGCCTGAATGACCATCTGGGCAGACAAGAGAGCAGAGTAGCAAAGGCCAAACAGGCTGAGATACCAAGCAATAGAACAGCCAAAATCTCTGAGAGCAGATAGTGGCCACAGTATCAAAGGCAAAGAGGAAAGGATTTGGGAACAACTGGCCTGGTACAAGCACAGCAGAGCAAATACATGTAAGCAGCAGAGGAGCAGCCAAAGAAGAAGCAATGCCCAGTGGAAAAGACAGAAGCCCATTGCCGAACAAGGCAGGAACCTGACATAGTTGCAGAAGATGCTGAGTAAAACTGTGGAGCCAGCGGCAGGATAAGTGGCAACACCGAAAGCTGCAGCCATGCAGGAATGCCTACTAAGGAGAGAATAGGCAGTGTGGGCATGAGAACTAGAAGCAATGTGGCTGCAGCAAAGAAAAACAGTTGAAAGACACTTAGGCATACTCAGTTATATACTTTTTGGTGGTTGGCATGCAGGCGAGTGTCACCCACTGCCGCACTGAATCACAAGCTAAAGCCCTTTTATTATAAAACATGCAGTGACATTTTTGTTATTGGTATGCAATCATAGGGTATCATTCACAAACTCTGAATGTTAGTTTATGAATTCCTTAGTTGTTGCACAACCACTGGCACTGCTGTCACTTTCCAACATGTGATTTTGTTAACTGCTATGAATTCTCGTGTGCATCACTGGCAGAAGGAATTTAACAGCATTGCATGATTTCTACCCAACTTTCTGTTAGCCACATGTTTTAGTCCTGCAACTTTCAGTGCTGGATGTTTATAATTTTTGAAATAGATTATAACCCTGTCAACTCTTATTATCACATCCCATGTTTCTTACTTCCCAGCTGTGCAGTTTCCCAACTCTCAACCATAAAAGTTTCATACTTATAAATGTTATGATGTTTCTACAAAAGTACAGAAGTGATAAGCCAAACAATTTTGCACAGTTAAAACTGGTCCAAAGGAAACAAAAGTCAATTTGTAGGGAATAACCATATAGAAAACTCAGGCTTACAACACATATCCACATCTCTGCATTTAATAAATTTAGGTGGTCCTGATGAAGCAGAGGTACTGAACCTCTGAAACATTGGGCTTTTTGTTTCAGTCATACAGGCTATGAGGATATACAAACAATAAATCTTTATTGCACTTTTGCACACCTTTGTACCTTGATATTTGACAACATGGGGTTGTGTGTTCCACTCTTTTTTTTGCTTTTAGTTGGTAGGAGACACCATCTGTGGATGTCCTCCTTGCCCTAGGGAGGGAATTTATATCATCCAGCTTCAGCAATATCCCTACAACAAGCTGAAGTGATGTCTTGACACATTACATGTGGGAACATACAGCTGCAGGAGGGATGTTAATGGTTATGTGTTGGAATGTTGGAAGAAAATCAAATACATGCCAGTAACCAGGCACACCCATGTCGGTATCAGGAAGAAGATCTTCAGAAACATGTAAGATGCCAGTCTTCTGAGTCCCAATGTGACCCCTACAAATGATAATTGACCCCCACCTAGTTGTACCAGCCACCACAAGGTCTGGAAACCATAGGACACCAGCTGCTGTCAGGGTTGGTATTGTCTGAATGGGCACAGTGGGACAAATGGCATGGTCAAGTATTGCAGATGAGAGGAAAAAAGAGAATGCATAGAAATTAAAAATCATGATTCAAGAACACACTATGTCCACTAGTCCATAGCATCCTAAAGTCACATTAAAAAGGTGCACCTGCTTTCTTGTCATGCTCCCATCTAAGAAGTTACATCCATGGATACAAACTGAGGAACATGCTAATACCCACCCATGTTGGCCTCTACAACATTTCCTATGAGTTTATGTGTACTTTCTCCACTATGGTCTACTGCATCATCTCCCAGTGCTGCGAGAGCCACTACATTAGTGAAACTGGTCACAGGCTGCACCAATGAATACTCAATGGCAAATGATATCTTTTGGTAAATCCTGTTACATATTCCACCCTTACTGCCGAACTCTGTCTCCTAATAGGTGCATGATTGGCATGATTCCTTCTTGAGTTCTTCCACTTGTTTTTCAACACAGGCATTTAGCTTCCAACATACTTTTCATGTGTGTGTTGAGGAGGAATACTGGCAATAATGGGGTTAGAGGGTGACACAACTGCATGCCTGCAAACATTATATATATTTTTTTAAGTAAAGTCTGAAGTTTGGGGGGGTCATGCTGGGGGGATGACTGAGGCCATACTTGTCAACCTTTTATTACTATAGTGAGAGAAAGAGACACAAAGAATGTTGGGCACTGTAGCTAAAAATGTGCAGTTCTGGCACTCAAAATGTGGGACACTAGCATAAACAATATGGAACACTGACACTCAAACTATAGTGCACAACATAAACTCATGGGCATTGCAGACCATGATGCTTTGCATTATGGGGGCATGTGTGATTTTGTATTTCTTATAAACTCATTGAGCTTCAAGAGCAGATCACTATGGAAACTAATGTTTTTTGTGGAGTTTATTTCAATTTAGCACCAAGAAGTCACAATGTGTTAATCTCTGTTTTGAAGTCTGATTTTACAATACCAAACATCCCATGTGAGTTGCTAGTGTTTTCAATTTAAATTGTTTCTTATCCTTCCCACTGTTTCAGTTACCCCCAAAACTTTCAAAGAGAATGGGTGGCGGGGGCATTTCTGTTTAAATCTTTATAGTCTAGCCTTTCAATTCTTTGTACAGCTGAGATGGAGGAACTGTGGCAGTGAGAACGGACACCAGGAACAGAGAATTGAAAGGCTAGACTCTAAAGATTTATTCAGGAATGGATCCCACTCCCTGCCCAATGCTCTTGGAAAGTTTTGGTGGAAACTGAAACAGTGGAAGGATTTGAAACTATCTGAACTTAAAAACACTAGCAACTCAGAATGCTTTGCATCTTGGTTCCTGCCATTATGACCATGGAGCTGGAACTAACAGACATAAAAAGAAAAATGAAGAAATGTACAGAGACCTAAATAAGTGGGTAGAACTCATGACATGATGGATATTTTGTTCTGTCAGTAAAAAACATATATATACAGAATCATCTAACTCCAGCAAATCGTTTCCAAACATTAGAGATGTCATCCTTTGTTCTTGTGTAATGGGTAATATACAGTGTCAGGAAATATGTCAAATTAGAATGAGCTGCAAAATAAAAGACCTTTAAATAAAGCAGATTTTATTATTTCACGATCAGTGTCAAAGGCAAAAATGATCGCAGTCATTGGTGTATTTGGTATTGTAAAGAAATGTCTTTCTTTTCAGCTGTCATGATTTTTTTGTAAATGTGCTTCCTTTTCTTTCTTTCCTGGAATTTGTACTGGTACTAGGAAAGCACATGTTATGAATTTCTTCTTTCCTTGGATTTGTGTTGACAGTCAGAAGGCGCAATTTAAGAATTCCTTCTTAGCTGGAATTTGTGCTGGTACTTGGAAAGCACATGTTATGATTTCCTTCTTTCCTGGGATTTGTGCTGGAAGTTAGAAGGCACAAGTTATGAATTTCTTCTTTCCTGGGATTTGTGCTGGAAGTCAGAAAGCACAAGTAGTTATAAATTCCTTCTTTCCTGAAATTTGTACTGGTACTCAGAAAGCACATATTATGAATTCTTTCTTTCCTGGGATTTGTGTTGTAACTCAGAAAGCACAACTTATGAATTCTTTGTTTCCTGAGATTTGTGCTGATATTCAGAAAGCACAAGTTATGAATTCTTTCTTTCCTGGGATTTGTGCTGGAAGTCAGAAAGCACAGGTACAGTAGTTATAAATTTCTTCTTTCCTGAAATTTGCACTGATACTCGGAAAGCACAGATTATGAATTCTTTCTTTCCTTGGATTTGTGTTGGAGGTTAGAACGCACACAAGTTATGAATTCTTTATTTCCTGGGATTTGTGATGATTCTTGGAAAGCACAAATTATAAATTCTTTCTTTCCTGGTATTTGAGCTGGAAGTCAGAAAGCACAAGTTATGAATTCTTTAATTCCTGGGATTTATATTGATACTCAGAAAGCTCAAGTTATGAATTCTTTCTTTCCTAGAAGTTGTGCAGGTACTCGGAAACATAGAAACATAGAAACATAGACTTTGACGGCAGATAAGGACCGCTTGGCCCATCTAGTCTGCCCATTTCCCTACCTACAGGATAGGCCGCAGATCCTAGTTAACCAACAGCCTATTTCTTCCTACCCTCCACTAGAATTGCCTTATGTCTGTCCCATGCATTCTTGAATTCTCCCACAGTTTTAGACCCACAACCTTCTCAGGAAGGCTGTTCCATGCATCCACTACCCTCTCTGTGAAATAATACTTCCTCACATTGCCCCTGAACCACCCTCTTTCTATCTTTAAATTTTGTCCCCTTGTTCTTGCACGTCTCTTTTTCTGAAAGATGCTACCCTCATGGACTTTGTTGATTCCACTGAGGTACTTAAAAGTTTCTATCATGCCCCCCCCCTTCCTTCTTTCCTCAAGGGTATACATATTAAGCTCCTTTAGTCTCTCCTCATATGGCTTCTCTTGCAGACCCTGTACCATTTTAGTTGCCCTCCTCTGGACTGCCTCTATCCTGTCTATGTCCTTGCGGAGATGGGGTCCGGAGATGGACACAGTACTCCAGATGGGGTCTCACCAACTGTCTGTACAGAGGGATAACAACTTCCTGTTTTCTGATGCAGATGCCTCTCCCTATACATCCCAGTATACCCCCTGCCCTCCCTACTGCCTTCTCACATTGCTTGCTAACCTTAAGGTCATCTGATATGATTACCCCCAGGTCCCTTTCCTTTTTTGTTGTTGTTACTACCTCCCCACCCATTGTGTATTCTTCCTTGGGTTCTTTCTTTCCTGGGATTTGTACAGGTACTTGGGAAGCACTTGTTATGAATTCTTTCTTGGGATTTATGCTGATACTTGGAAAGCACAAGTTATGAATTCTTTCTTTCCTGGGATTTGTGCCGGAAGTCAGAAAGCACAAATACAGTAGTTATAAATTCCTTCTTTCTTGAAATTTGCACTGGTACTTGGAAAGCATAGATAATGAATTCTTTCTTTCCTTGGATTTGTGTTGGAAGTTTGAAAGCACAAGTTATGAATTATTTCTTTCCTAGGATTTGTACTGATACTCAGAAAGCACAAGTTATTAATTCTTTCTTTCTTATGATTTGTACAGGTACTCGGAAAGCACAACTTATAAATTCTTTCTTTCCTATGATTTGTACAGGTACTCAGAAAGCATAAATTATGAAGTTTTTCTTTCCTTGGATTTGTACAGGTACTTGTAAAGTATATGTTATGGATTATTCCACATTCATGGGGTGCAGTAAAGATATGGCTATGTTGTAAATTTGAGGGAAAAATATTGAAAATTATGGGAGGGCTATAGCCCGAGGTTCAGTGTGGGGGAATAGCTTCTCCCACATTTCCATCAAAGGCCAGCCTCCAATGGCAGTTCTCCGCTTAGCGCGTAGTGCAATTTGCAATGCTTGGGCTCCTGTGTGGCTCGTGGGCTGAGCCTCCTTTCCTTTCCCATTCTTCTCTCCCCCTCTTTTCTTTACCCTCACTTGCTTCCCTCCCCATCTTCATTGTCCTTCATCCACCCCTTCTCACCTTGCTCTCATTTGGGTCCCTTCCCTCCTGTTTGCCTCAGTTTCCTCTCCTCCCTGCTCTTTACCTCCTTTCCTCCTTTCCAGCTCCTTCGCTCTGGGGGTGGCTGCTCCAATTTTTCTTCCCCTTGAGAGCGACATCATCCCCCTGTGTCTGCTTGGCCATTGTACCCCTCCCTGTGCTGCTGCCCGCCTGCTGTGCCCTTGTAACCAGACAACCACTAGCATCCTTTGTCTTTGTTTTTTCTGATTCACTACCCTGACTGGCTCATGACCTGCCCTGCTCTGGTCCACTCCTGTCCTGTTTAGCTCCCTCCCATGAACATCACCTGTGAGCTGCCTCTCAATCTCTCTGTGTCCCAACCTCTCCATGGTCAGCATGTGCTGGGGATCTTGCTGCTATTTCCGTGTGGACACCCCCGTGAGTACCCTCCACATTACTGTCTGTCCTTCATCAGGTCTTGCAAACCAAATGTGCATCCTGGGAAAGGGGCAGTGGTGTTAGCTATGCAGCAGGTCTCAGTGTTACCATTGAAACTTACCCACAGCAACTGACCATGGCTGGGAAGGATGCCTTGCAAGACTCAGTTATGCCTGTTCCATTTCCCTTCCATGTCTTCGTGCACTGTTCCCCAACCTCACTTGCTGGCTGTGTCCTTGTGCACCTCCTTCTGCTTTTGACTCAGGAGGCTTCTTTCTGTATTGCCCTCAGTGATCCAGAAATTTCTGCTCACCACTTGGGTGGTGCTCATTGCTTGTTTGGGTCTGTGATTCTCTGCCATCATGCCAGATCAACTCCTGCTGTTGCCCTTTCCCCTTTCCCACCTCTGTCCTCCCTCCTTTTCTCCCATGGCTTCTTATCTGCCCCAGCTGTCTCTTCCTGGGCCCCCTCCCCTTGTACCTGCCCCTGCCCAGAGCTCCCCTAAATCTCTTTTTTGGCCTTTCCCTCCTCACATCAGTATTCCAGCTTCATTTCTGACCCTTCTACCATCCAGACTCGTGTTGCTTATACCCTAATCTGGTGATTGTACCGCTTACTTTATTGTTCCTAGCACCTATTCCCTGCTCATTCAAGATTTGTTTTCTCATTTTACCCATGATATTCATTACCTTCCAGCTTGCTAGTTCTTTCAATGTTCATAACTCCCCTTTTGCTACACTCCTTCCGGCACCCCTAGGCCTTCCATCATTCATCGCATTCCATCGCTACCAGTATAATCCTTCCTGGATTACTCTAGGTACCCCCTTATTGGCATTCCTGATGACTTCTCATGTTCTCCCACTTTGACTTGCTTCTTTCCTATTTATGCTGCTCACAGTTTACCTGCCTACAAATACACAGCATGCAGCCTTTTCTTGATCAGCCCATACCAGCAGTTTGTACAGACTCCGTCCCTAACCCATACCTTCTGAGGTGCTGAGCAAAGATAGGCTTGCCCTATCTACCAGGGATGGGATTCCATTACCCTCACTACGTACTGCTTCTCAACCTGACATCCTCCATCCCTAACTCTGCCTGGCAGCATTGAGTGAAGGTTAGCTCGCCCCGACTACCAGGGATGGGAGCAATGTCTGCAAACTACCGTGACATTCTTATGCATTCTCTACTTGTTACTGGTTGCCGCTTCCCATCGGGAATGGGACCACTTTACCCCATGTGCCTTCAATATCCTAACTATGCCTACCTGCCTCTAGTCAAGAACATCATGCATCGACTTCCAGGGATGAGAGCCTGAATCTACTTTTGACTGTTTCAGCCTTATGCATTCTCTACCTGATGCCAGGTTGCCACTTCCCTTCAAGAACAGAACCTCTATACCCCATTTGCATTTACCATCCTACCTACGCCTGGTGGCATTGAATGAAGTTCATTTCACCTTCACTACCAGAGATGGGAGCCTGTGTCTGCACATTGACCATTTTAATTTTCTGCATTCTCTACCTTATAACTGGTTGCCACTTCCCTTCAGGAACAGGACCGCTGTACCCCATTTGCCTTCAACATCCTACCTCTGCCTGGCAACTTTGAATAAAGGTCATCTTGCCTTACCTACCTGGGATGCAAGCCTGCGTCTCCACTCGACCATTTCTGCCTTGATGCATTCTCTACCTGATACCAGATTTCTGCTTCCTTTTTGGAATAGGACCACTGTACCCCTTTGAATTCCACATCCTACCTTTGCCTGGCAGCATCGACTGATGGTCTTCTCACCTAGAATACAAGGGATGGGAGCCTATGTCTGCAATCGACTGTTTCACCCTTATGCATTCTCTACCTGATACCTGGTTGCCATTTCCCTTTGGGAACGGGACCACTTTACCTCATCTGCCTTCCCTGTTCTGCCTTGCCTGGTGGCATTGTATGAAGATCATCTGGCCTCTGATATCTTGGATGGGAGCCTGTTTCTACAGTCGACTATTTCAACCTCGTTTTTTTATCCACCTGCTGCTTGGTTGCCGCCTCAGTTCAGGAACAGAATCCCTGTACTCTATTAGCCTTCCACATCCTTCCTCAACAGTCTACATTCTGCATTTCCATGAACTCATTGTACTCGTCCCCACCTTGACCTCCTCATGCTCTGGATTTAGACTCCACCAGCTTGCTCTGTCTCTGCCTCCATTCAATTCAACTGCTTCCTGGACTTCCTTGCTGGTCGCTCCTACCTGACAACCATTCGAGTTCTCTTTCTCCTTTGGAAGCGGGGTCTTTGTGCCTCATCGCTGCAGCATCTTCTGTTTTCTGCCCTTGTTGTTCAGCATCATGTTCAGAAGTGGGACTCTCGTATCTCAATGTTGTAGCACTTGGTACCTAGATTCACTTATTCATCTTCAATGGATCTATCACATGGTCTGCAGCAGTTTCCCCCATTCCAATTCAGTTTCAGTGGTGCTGGCCCCGGTTCTGTTACTGTTTGCACCTGCTGAAGTCGGTCCTCTTGGCCTATGCTGTCTCTTCTGAGACTCCTTCTTCCAGTCCATGGACATCTGCTCCAGAATTTCCCCTTCATCCTTGGACAGCTGCCTTCTCCTTGCCACTCTGGTGGCTTGGGACTCCTTCCTGTTTGCTGTGGCTCTTTTGGGTAGTTAACACCTATCTCCAGCCAGTATTCCTACCCGATCCACTACGCCTCCCATTCATCTATGTCATACTCCTACCCTGGCCATCCTAACAGCTCCCATCCATTACTCAACAGAGCACTTGTTCATTTCACCTGAGGAAAACCTATTCTTGCAAACATCCCTTGGACAACATGCCTCACAGACTTTAATGTCACCAAAGATTTTTCTATACTTCTCAATCATCTCCCTAGGATCAGTTCCAGAAAGAACATTCGACTGGACTATAGAAAGATCTCATCCCTCATCTGACTCTACTAAATGCTCCCTACAAATCCTATTAATTCAAGCATTATGGATTCCCCATCTCTCATGTCTCATAGGGTCTAAGATATAGGGGAGCCTCCGCCACACCTGTCTTTGCAAGGAAAAGTGACCTACTTCCTTCCATCATGCACTGACTCTGCCATCATCATCATTGTTACAGATAATGGGAATCACCAGATACCGCACAGCAGTACCGACATCATCTGTTTTACCTTTCCCTAGCTTCTCCTACAAGTTCCAACTCAGATAATCACAGTACTCAACTCCTACTTCCTCAATAGTCATCGGATGTCCTAAGACTTTCCCAGCTACCTTCCCAGAACTCCCATCACTGCATCTCCAGGTGCCTAGCTGCCTCACTAAAGTCATTATATCCAAACCACCATTTTCAAGCCCCTGGATTTCACCATACTTCATACAATCATCTACATTCTTTCATCATATTGCCGTCAATCAGGTCTGCTGCCCATCCAACGGTCCTTCTAGCTCATCCCTCATGATTCACCTCCCATACTCCTTCCAGTGAAGACTTTCACTGAGAGCAAGCTTCCATTGATTCTCAGTCTGCACATCTGCAACCAACCTGACTGTTTCACTATCCCAGTCATGCCTCTCAACAGCTCTATATCTGACTAAAATGCTAGACATGCCAGTACTCCCATCACTCTTGACTTCCCCATGCCACATCAGTCTATAGACTCTTTCAAATATCCTTTTCTGGGCTTCCTACAGTATTTAGACATTGGATCACCATAAGGCAAAACATTCATGGCCATTTCTTGGGGGGGCACTGGTGCGAGTAACATGGCCACACACACTTTCTCATAGCTCCGCTGTTTGAAAGCCCAAACTGCTTTTTCTTCAGTATTATATCATCTTTTGTGTCAAATGGCCACACAGAAAGGCAGTAAAGAAGGAGCAGAAATTAGAGCTAAATCTCTCAAGAAGTATTTTTCCCCTAAAACTGCTACGGGGAGACTCGCTCAGCAATGGGAGACAGCTGGTCTACCGTCCTGGACTGGAGAGATGGTGTCCCCAGCAGTACTATGTCCTGAACCAGGCACAAAGGCAAAGACTACTGCAAAGCCCACTTTGGCCTCAATCCAGAATTTATTGGTGGAATTTCAAGCAGATATTAAAGATTCACTTGAAAAGGTCCATAATTTCCTCACAGATATCTCTACAAGATGTGAAAACATTGAGATGAAAATAGTCTGAATTGAAGAGCAAGTTGAATCCACAGAAAAGGATATTGAAAAAGCTTTCAGCAAGGGTTCTAACTGTGGTGAGGGCAGTCAATGCCTCTCTCCACGAGTAGTTGAACACCATGGCTAAAATGGAAAAAATCAAAAATACTCTGTTACTCAGAAATCTATGCATGATTGGTCTCTCTGTAGAAACCTTGACTTTGGATTTAAAATATGAAATTGAGAAGATACTAACATTAGTTCTTTCACCAGATCAACCTGTTGTTTTGGAATCAGTGTTTAGACTGCAACTGAAAAAGGAAGTTGTATCTCAGTCTCAATCAGTGGCAAGGTATGTGATTTGTACCTTTACATCTATTATCCAGAGGAATAAGATGTTACAAGTAGCCCAGCCCGGTGGTGCTGAGGGTTGAGGCACTGGTCGCCACACCGGTGACCCAAGTTCAGAAGCGAGCTCAGGTGCCGGGGGTCGGCAGGGGAGGGTCAGGATTGAGTGCCCACTGGGCTGCCCTCCTGTCCCAGGGGGAGGGTTTCATAGGGCTCAGTGCACTGGTGGCCCTTAGTGGAGACTGGGAGACACCGCAGTTGTGCGAGAAAGCACATAAAATAGTATGCCTGATGCCGGCAGGGTTGCCGTGTGTCAATGCATCGGGGGTGCACACACTTGGGGGGGACCAGAATACAAGAAAAACCCAGCTCGTGGGGTGGGCGACAGCACCGATCCTCCATACCTCAACTGGGCTCCTCCCTGGATGGCCTTCCAATATCCTCCCATCAAGATCCCACTGCAGTTCAGAGTCTGCCTTGATAAGGAGCCCAAGAGTTATAGGGCTACCCTGCCCGGGCGGGTGATACCCTCCCCAGGCAGGTGATTCCGGGGGTGCCAAATGCAGAGTGGGGAAGAGAGGAGGTATAATCTGGGGGAGCCTCTGGTGGGCAGGACAAGGACTGGATGCCCAAGTGAGAACCTCATAAGCTGTGACCGGAGCAAAAGTATGTTGAAAAAAAAAGATGTTATAAGTAGCTAGAGCAAAAAAGGGAATTATGTATGAGGGCACCAAATATCTATCCCCGGACTGTTGTCTTGCAACTCAAAGATGAAGGAAATGCTTTTTAACTCTCAGAGCAGAACCTATACAAGCAGGTGTGCCCACTGTGATACAGTCTCCTGCAAAGCTGAAGGTTATTTTTCAGAATAAAGATTACTTCTTTAATGATGTGACTACTGCTCAGGCCTTCTACGAAAAAATGTCGCTCTTCCCATGGATTGGATCTGACTTGGAAGAACAAGATGAAATAGTAGACAATACTCAATATATTACTATGTCTTCCTAAATTTTCATATGGGACTTAAACGTTTGACTGTTTAGTCATACTCCACCTAAGATATAGGCTCAGTAGTTGCCTGAAATTATAAGCTTTATTTTTTTTTTCTTTTTCTGATTGGATGTTTAAAGCTTGGAGTATGAGATAAGTTATAATTGTTTATTCAAATTTTGTTAAATGGACTCTCATTTCTTAGCTTTAAAATAGTAAACTGGAGACCCCCCTAAAATCCACAAAAAATTATACTTTTGGAATTGTTTTATTCAAATTTGTTTTTGAGATGTGAATATATGAAAATGTAGTAATGATATGAAATTAATTTCTCTCTGCTTAATAAAAACAAAGTATATATAAAAAAACAGTCAAAGCCACCTCTGCTCATGTCACGAGTAATTACACTACAGAAATACCCATATCTACCTGTTTCCACCAGCAGATCAGCAAGAGCCTACACAAGTATTATTATAGCATCAATACCCAAATCAACTCTCAAATTCCTCATGCTGAACTTCCAATTACTCCTTATACATTCAGTTACAATCTCTACTGCATATACCATCCATCCTTCAATGGTCTAAAATCTTCCATGTCACTACTCCTACTAGGCACATATAGATTCTGTCTGACCCCTTCATCTTCTCCATGGATGTCTACATAGCAGCTTATCGCTCATCGCTTAATTCCAAATCTCCAGACTCTAACCTGAATGTTAAACCTTCTACAAAGTCAGATTGTTTACCTTCTGACTTCATAACTCATCATACTTCCCACCATTCAAAGTCTGGTAGCAAAATTTATCAAATCATGCTCTTTATGCTCACTTCATCTTTGTAATCCCATTGGACATCATCCATCATCACCTTGGAAACCTGGACTACATTCCTTTCTTTTTCAACTAGACCTACTCCACTCTTGGGGTTTGGATACTCCTTCAGAATAGACATACCTCTTCAACCTCAGAATTGTCCTTTCAGAATGCAGCATCCATAGATTTGAAGATGGGCCATCATCTCTTCAAGCAGTTCACCTTCCTTGTAAATTAGCTTATGGTTGCAAGAACCAGGTTCATCTCCTCTTAGTTTGCCCGGAGGATGAGTGGATCAGTAGCCATGGGTCCTCAGAGGTTTCCTCCACTTGGGGGGGGTTCCTCTCCCGTGTGCTACTGGTCATACTCTCTGTGAATTGGAGGAGACAATCATAATCTTTTGAATATTCATTAGTAATTCTTTTGGGCTTTCTATTCCCTACTCACTACCTAGCTTACCTACCAAGGGCAGGAAAAGAGAAAAGTCAAAAGTAAACTGCAGTTATATAAGGACTACTAACCTCATACTCTATTCACCCAAACATTGAATGGGAGGGCTATAGCCTGAGTTTTAGTGTGGGGGAATAGCTCCTCCCAAGGCCCCTTCAAAGGCCAGCCTCCAATGGCAGTTCTTCACTTAGCGCATTGTGAAACACCCACCATCCACCCCTGCCACCTCCTTCTCCAGCACTTTACTCACCCTTGATGCTGGGTTTTCTATTCTCTACTCACTACCCAGCTTACCTACCAGGGGCAGGAATAGATAAAAGAAAAAAGTAAACTACAGTTACATAAGCACTACTAACCCCATACTCCATTCACCCAAACACTGAACCAAAGTTACAAGCCTGCTTTTTCAAAATTCAACATACTGTAAGCTCATAACTTTGATGTTTTTTTAATAATTTTACACCAACTTTTCAACATAGCCTTCTTATGACCCCCACCTCATGAATAAGGGCAAGAAAAATGTTGAACTCCTACTTGAAATGTGATTTCATGTGGGGACAACAAAATCACCTTTCTAGGCAGATTTGCCTAATGTCAGTGCAATTGTTCATGAGGCAGGGTCCCAAAAAAGGCATGTTGCAAATTTGGGGCAAAAATATGCAAAAATGCCAAAGTTATGCCACTATGTTCAAAATACCATTTAAATACATTGAACCACATACTGTACCTGTTTCTTCAGTTGTTGGTCTGGCTTTGAAAAGTGAAGATGTGTATCTGGTCGAGAAAGGATTATGGCATTGGACCCCCCAATGGGAAAGTAAGGGCTTGGGGTAGTGCAGAACGGTGGATGCTGAGTGGGAGAGTAAGGTGGGGGAGTTATGGCTGCAAATGACATCAATGGATGGTTTCCTTTTTGCAGGGTTTATAAAAAAAGGACATAGGATTTCTCATTGCAACACTGGGGGACTGGGCACCCCCAGTGTCACTGTTATGTTTCAGAGGGTGGTGTGGTGTGGTGGGTGCTGAGAGGGAGGGATGGTCAGGGGGTATCAATATATATTTTTAAAAAAAGAAGAAATAACCACACAAGCGCGGTAGTGCAGGGACTCTGTAAACAAAAAAAATGGAGGATTGCTTATCGGGTCACTGGGGGATTGGGCACCCTCAGTGTCATTACTATGCTTCTTAGGTAGGGCATGAGTTGGTGCTGAGAGGGAGGGTTGGGTGGGGGGATAGTGCAGTGCTACTTCTAATGGAGACAATGAGCGGAATGCTTCATAGATGCAGAGGTGACTATGGTGCAGTTTCAACATGTTGTTCGGTTGGAAGGAATGCGCTGAGTTCTTTCCTCACAGCAGGAGGTCTGGAGGGCTATGCCCACTGTAGCCCTAAAAATGAAAAGAATAGGATTGAGAAATGGAGTTCAGTCAACACTTAGTCCAATGCTACAGCTAGTGGATCAACACAGTATTCCTCCCTACAAAAGGTGAATGCAGAAGAATCTGAAAAAGAGAGACAAAACATGATTATTATAAGCAAATTTAATACAATTATTTTCAACCAAAACACTGTATATACTCATAAGGGGCAGATTAATACTGAAAATATAGGGAAATGGAGCCAAAAGAAGGTGGGTGGGGTTCATAGTTTGAAATGTATACAAAGGATCAAGACAACCTCAGTATTAGTGCATTTATAACTAGGGTTTTAAGTCCCAATATTCATTCAGTCCTACAGGTTTTACTGATTTTAAAGTAGAAATCCCAAAATGTTCTCTCATTAGAGGAGATTTTACCTACCACCCCCATTGTTATGGTGTGGCACATGCTCCAATCCCATGAACTTGAGATTCTCAGGATCTGATTGATGAAATTCTGGGAAATGCATATTTACTGGTGTGTCATACCTGTTATTGATTATTGATGTGACATGCTCCTGAATTCTTTGTTTAAGTGCTCTTACTGTGCATCCTATGTAGACTAAATTGCAAGTATACTAGAGTCAACAAACACAAAAAAGGGAGTCACAGGTTATGCACTTTCTAATTTCCACACATAGTCATGTTTTGTAGATACTCAAACTTTTTGCCAGTATTGCTATACTTACATATGTTGCATTTGGTACATCTAAAAAATCATTTTGGTTTATTGGGAAACCAACCTCTTCCTGTTCTAGGTTCTTCCCCATAATTTACTGTGTACTAAAGTGCCCCAAAGATTATTTATCCTTCTGAATGAAAATGTGGGTTTATGCTAAGGTTCATACTAAGGGTGCTTTGGAGTAATAGGCTAGGGCCCATAATACACTCCTATCTCAATACCCATAATACTCTAAGTGCATAGCTGACATAAACAAATCATCCAACTTGTTTCTAAAGGTTCATTTGTTTTCACTTGTAACAAGTTGGTAGAGCATTCCAACAGTTTACAATCCTTTGGGAAAAATAATACTTTCTACTTAAGATATTAAAATGTTTTTCCTTAATCTGATATGTGTGCCCTTTAGTTGTAATACCACCATGCTTGACTTCAAATTAAATATGGGTCCTGAACAATTTCTCTGATAATTAACAAGTCCCCCCAAATGTCTCTGTTCAAGCAACATAAGTTTTTATTGAGACAATCTCTCTGCATAAGTAAGATTTTGCAACCCCATCATTTGCTTAGTGATTATTTTCTGAACTCTATCAATTTGGAAAATGTCCCTTTTTCTAAATGGAAACCAAAATTGTGACCCATAATCTAAGTGTGGACTGACGTATGCCCTATACAAAGGTGCCATTGCTGCATGATTGCTAGATTTTATATTTCTCCTAATTAAGCATAATACCCTATTTGCCTTTGTGATGGCCTCATTAATATGCTTTATTGGGCACAGATCACTACTGACCAAGATCCTTTTCTAGCTGTGTTTAAGAAAGTTGGCTGCCACATAAGAAATAAGCCTGTTTCTTGTTCCTATCTCCCAAGTGCTTCAGCTTGAATTTGTCCACATTGAACTGCATCTCCCAATCAGATGCTCACTTTGAAATACTGTCAAGGTCTTGCTGAATTTTATGTATTGCTTCCATGTTATTACATGCTCCACCTGTTTTACAATCATCAGTATACTGTATTTAGTATGCCAATTATTTAAATTCCTAGCTAGGCCAGCTATAAATATTTGAAAAATAAGAGGGCCTAAAAACTGATCCCTGAGGCACTCCACTTGACATGACTTCATCCTCAGACACAAAGCCTGTAACCTGTAGCCTTAGTGTTTGTCCTTTCAACCATTTGACAATCCAAGCAATAAGTGTCACATCAACATTGTAAGCATTTAATTTTTTCACTACAGCCCAACGTGGCACCAGGTCGAATGCCTTGCTGAAATCTAAAAATATGATATCGCAATGTATTTTGTTAACTAATTTACTACATATGTTTTCATAAAAACATATTAGGTTAGACACACACGATCTACCTTTTTTAAAATTGTGTTGCTCATCATCTATGTCACCTAATAATAAAGTTAATTCTGTCTTTAATAATGATTTCCAACATTTTCCCAATAATTGATGTTAAGCTTATTGGCCTATACTTTTCAACACAATGTTTCTCTCCCTTTTTAATTATCAGTCTCAAAAGTGCTATTTTCCAGGCTCTTGGAACTTCACTATGTTTTTTGCTGTTTTTCAAAGAGTATTTTAAATGGGTGAATCAAATGAGTAGCCATAAACTTTATCATACTCCCTGTGATGTTATCCGGGCCTGATGCAGTGTTTTTTTTTATATATTTTTAATTTTATTGAATATTTTTTCTTCAGTGATCTCTACTTCTGCACCTGACTTGATCAGACACATATCAGGAATGTTTTCTTTTTTGCAAACACTGAATAAAAATATTCATTATATATATCTGCCATTCCTTTGGGTCATGAACTGCTATATCATTTTTAATTGTAGGGCCTATTGTGTTTTTTCCATTCTTTTAATGATGAGACGTAACTATAAAAGGGCTTGCATGTATCCTTTTTAGCAATCATTGCAATATTATATTCCATATTTCTTTTTGCTGTGTTTACTGCACCTCTACATTTCTTTTTTGTAAAGGTTTATATTTTTCCCCATGAGTGCTTACAATTTACTTTCTTAATGGGACCTACGGGTTCTTGCTTTTTTTCATAAAGGTTTCTTAATTTTGTTTGCAAGCCATCTGTTTTTTTTGTCCTTTTTATTTCCTTCTTGTATTTCAGAATATACTGATCACTAATGCTTAAAATAACATTCTTGATTTTAAACCAGAAATTTTCATAATTGCAATTTGATAAAAAAAAAGAATCCCAATCAATACTGGACATGGCATTATTTATTTCGTCAGGGTTTGCCTTATTATAACAATAAAATTCAGATACTCCTTAGTTAACAGAGTGATGGAAGATCATGTTTAAATTTAATGATATTATGATCTCTATTTGATATGGGTGCACATGCCTTGCAGTTATTTATATTAACATTAGATGAATAAGTACAATACCCAAAGTGTGATTTCCTCTTGTGGGTTCAGTGACATATTGTTGTAAACTGTTTTGCTCACAAGCATTTGCAAAAGTTGAACAAGGTTTTGAATTAGCTGAATAAGTGGCCCAAGTGATATCACCCAGATTAAAATCCCCTGAGGACAATATCACCTCGTTCACAAGACATCTCCATTTGTCTAATAATTTTGTATGTGTATGATAATTCTACATAGGAGGGAGGGACAATAACAAAGCCTTAAAATTAGGGGATTGCTTGAATTCGCAAATAGCTTAACCCATATTGACTCTAGAAGAAATTAGTTCTACAGCATGGTAGTGTGAATCAACATATACAGCTATACTGCTCCCTTTTTTCACGGTCTATTCATTGAAAATAAATTGTATCCAACAATTTTTTTACCCTATGTTGCCTCACTGGACCAAAATATTTAAGTAAGTGCAAATATTCCAGGTTTCTCCAGGAAAGGATAGTGCATCACCTGGAATCCATAGGGGCACAGGATCCAAGACAGCATGGGTTTACAAAAGGAAGGTCCTGTCAAACTAATCTCATAGATTTCTTTGACTGGGTAACCAGAGTGGTGGACCAAGGGGGAGCAGTTGATGTCGCCTACCTTGACTTCAGCAAAGCTTTTGACACTGTTCCACAGAGAAGATTGATAAATAAGCTGGGTAGGCTCGGGGTGGGTCAGAAGTTGGTCAACTGGGTGGCAAACTGGTTGACGGGCAGAAAACAGAGAGTGGTGGTAAATGGTATACAGTCAGAAGAGATGCAAGTCACAAGTGGGGTACCTCAGGGATCAGTCCTGGGGCCAGTCCTCTTCAACATCTTCATTAGTGACCTTGCAGATGGACTAGAGGGTAAGGCTTGTCTGTTTGCAGATGACACCAAGATCTGCAACAGAGTAGATGATCCAGATGGGTGGGCAGAATGAGAAGAGATCTGGATAAACTAGCAGAATGGTCAGAAGAGTGGCAACTGGGATTTAATGCAAAGAAGTGCAAAATCATGCATATAGGGAAGAAACCCTGAAGCCACCTATAGGCTGGGAGGAGAGTTGCTAGCAGTCACAAAGGAAGAAAGAGACTTGGGCATCATCATCACTGATGACCTAAAATCATCCAAGCAGACCTCTAAAGCAGTAGGTAAGGCTAGGGGGGTGTTAGGGTGTATTAGTAGGGGTATCACAAATAGGAAGAGGGAGGTAATAATCCCTCTGTACAAGACACTGGTTAGGCCCCATCTGGAGTACTGCATGCAGTATTGGAGGCCACACCTTCACATGGACATTAACCAAATTGAGGCAGTCCAGAGAAGGGCAACCAAAATGGTGCAGGGACTGCATCAGAAGACATATGAGGACAGATTAACGGAGCTCAATATGTATACCCTTGAGCAAAGGAGGAGAGAGTGATATGATCGAGGCATTCAAACACCTTAAGGGCATAAATAAGGTGAAAAGTCTAACATGTTTAAATATAAGAAAAATAGCAGGACAAGAGGACACAGCATGAGATTAGAGGAGGCCGAATAGGGGAATGTGTGGAAATTCTTTTCACAGAAAGGGTGGTGGTGCATGGAATGTCTTACCACAAGAAGTGGTGGCTATGAATACAGTGCAGGGCTTCAAACAGGCATGGGATAGGCATAAGGGACCAATACAAATGACTATGAATAGATAGGCCACTGACAGAGCAAAGGCCGATGGCACATTTATAAGGTAGAAAAAGAAATGGGCAGACTGGATGGGCCTTGTAGTCCTTATCTGCCGTCAACTTCTATGTTTCTATGTTTCTCCATATTAATAAGTGCTAATAATTCATTGAATTTATTATTCAAGCTCCTAGCATTAAATAAGTATGACTTAATCCATTTGATAGATTGCTTGAAACTATTTTGTTGGTTTGGGTTCTCCCTAATGAATTGAAAATTTGCTCCTTATTCACCAAATCAGGATCAATTTGCCTCAACCCTCCTCTGGCTGGTTTAAATGCATAATGTCCCAAGTAGTTTTGAAAATGGTAACCGATGTTTCAGACCCCCTTTTGTTTAAATGTAGACCATCTCTAGAAAACAGATTTTTATTAGCTCAGAAAATGTCCCAATTGTTGACAAATAGTAGCCCTTCATCTTTGCACCAGTTTGATAACCGTGTGTTTATTTGAATATTTGTATTGTTTTTTTCCTTAATATGCTTTTGGGATTGGTAAAATAATTGAGATGGCTATTTTACATCCACTGTCTTTTAAACTTTTTCCAGCTGATAATAGCTCATAAACAGTAGGAAGTCTTTCTCATGAAGTTTCCCAACATCATTAGTACTGACATGTAATATCACTGAGGTGTCTTTGCTGGTGATTCTGCCAGCCGAACTATTGATGTCAGCAATTCTGGCCACCAGTAAGTAGGTCACAATGGAGTGTAATTTATTAACTGAGGGGATGTGACTATCCATAAAACTAACTATGGAGTTGTCAATAATTATTCTATTTTTTGGCCTTGCTTACTTTGGGTATTTACATTAATGTTAGATGTAGCAATAGTTGCACCACTGGTACTATATGGTAGCATGGAATCTGGTAGATTTGATAGTAATGCAAATCCATTCAATATCTCAATGGTACCTCTACTGTAATTTCAGCCCTTCTTCCCTTTTTAAAGTCATTTTTGTCACTACTGATCAATCATTTTGTTCCCCTCCAGCCAGATCTTCACTGCCTCTCTTTATTATTTGGTCAGTGGTATCAGTGTCAGGTGAGTTACTAATACTTTCCTTGAGCTTTTTTTCCATGATTCTGCTATATTTTACCACGTTTTAGCTCCTACAGCTATTCCCATATTAACATCAGAATGAAGTATAGGCCAGTTCCTGAGAATTATATTTCCAGTTCTACCAGCTATACTGTTACATTCATTGCAAAAAACTACACTAATGCATCAGTTAGGGTTAAAGATGAAGTGACAAACAGGGAAATATGATGTTAGGGTCTCCAACCGTAATACACCTGCCCCACCCCAAAATGAATGAGGGGTGAAGTCTTCCTTGGGGTTGTCAATTGTAACACTCACCCCATCACAGTAACAGAAAAGCTAAGATGTGATGGAAACAGGTGTGTGTTTTTCATGAGTGCATACAATGGGGTGAGCGTTAGGGTTGAAAACCCCAAGGAAGGCTCCGCCCCTCATTCATTTCAGGGGGGAAGCAGGTGTTTTAGTGTTGGAAACCCTAACCTCATATTTCTGTATGTTTGTCACTTTATCTTCAACCCTAACCAATGCATTAACATTGTTTTTTGGAATGAATTTCCCTACTTTTTGAGATAGTGCAATCGTAGCCTTATTTGCCTGTGCCCCACCCAGCTGTAGATTTTGAGCTAGAGTAATCATATCCTTATTTGCCTTTGGACCCTGTGCTCCCATTCCTGCATAGATGCATATACTGTATGTACGTAGCTGTGGAAGGGCCCTGCACTTCTATTTATAGAACAACAGTGACCAAATTGTCAGAATACCATCTTATTACCCCCACCTCATGTACCCTGTACAAAATATGTTCAAATCCCTGCCAAAACACAATTCCATGCAACTGCAATGTCATTATGTGCCACAGGTGTGAAAACACATTTTGGCCAGGATTTGAAAAATGACAACTGTGACATACTGCACATGAGGTGGGGTACTAAGAAGGCTGTGTTGAAAATTTGGGGTCAAAATATGTAAAATTTCCAAAGTTACAAGTGTGCATAGCAAAATTGCAACTAATGGGAATAACTTTGCCATTTTTACATATTTTGACCTCAAAGTTTCAACATAGCCTTCTTATGACCCTCACCTCATGAGCAAGGGCATCCATCCTGAATGGTGAATTTACCAACCAACCACGAAATCACCTTTTCAGACAGGAGTTGCATAATATCAGTCATATTGTTCATGATATGGGTATCCCAAAAGGCCAAGTTGAAAATTTGGTGTCAAAGTTTAAAAAAATGGATGATTTATGCATAAATGTTGAAAACCCCCTTTGAAATATATTGAATTGCATTTACCTTAGTTACTCATATTGCAGTCTCCGGTTCCAGCACCAAGACGTGTCTTCCATCGGAGAGCGGATATCAAACCTGGGACCTGTTCAGATGAGTGAGGGTGTGCTGGGGGTGTGGGGTGGTGGGTGTTGAGTGGGAGAGGGGGTGGGAAGCTGACTGGCAAGAGACCGTTTTCTTTGTTGCTAGTAAAAAAAACATTGAGGGACTTTTCTCTTTATTACAGGGATGGATAGTCATGGGGGGTAGGGGTATCACTAGACACCAGGGACCTAAACAGCAGCATGGGGAGGGCAATCAGAGAGTGGGGAAGGGGAGATGTTCCAATGGACTACCAATGAATGACTTTGAAATACAGGGATGGCTATCAGAGAATGGGGGAAAGGGGAGGGACCACTGGACTATCGGGGACATTTTTTTTTTTGGAACGGGGACAGCGATCAGAGAACAGGGGAGGTGGGAGGGACCAGTGGACTACCAGGGAATTTTTTTGGTAATGTGACGGTGATCAGAAAATGGGGAAGAGGAAGGGACCACTGGACTACCAGAGATTTTTTTTTTTATGGAGATGGCGATCGGAGAACTGGGAAGGGGGCAGGACCACTGGACTACCAGGGAATTGTTTTGCTATGGGAACATCGAGGAGGGCAGAGGGACTACTGGACTACCAGAACTGCCAGTGGTAATTTTCCATTTGAACAGTAAAGTCTGAACAATTAATAAGTGCAAATGTATATTTACCATTCAAACACTAAAGTTTGAACTGTTAACAATTCGAAAGGTAATTACTTAGCGAGTGACAGGGGATATGATTTTCAGTAATAAAACCCCACATATTTCCTATGTACATATGCTAATTTTAAGACAAATGTGGAACTAAGCATATCACTGAGACCTAAATACAGGTGTTTTGCTGTCCTTACCACACAGTAGTTGTGTGCAACTCTATTTTTCAAATTGGTAGAAAAACAAATGGCTGACATCACAAACAGTATTTCTCAGAGCACAACCAGTAAATCCTTAAGTATTAACAGTTTGAACAGTTCTCAATTACCTGCCAGTCCTGTGGCTATCCAAAGCAGTGTTATACTTCTAAAAATAAATAATGTTACTTCACAAAACTATTGAAAGGCACATCCTTGGCACAGACCCCATCATACCTGAACATTTCAGAAAAAAACGTAATTCTTCCTGGGCTGTAGATGACAGCAAAATAGCCCATGTTAACCAGTGAGAAAAAATAGTTCTTTTTTTTGGTTTTTTGTTTTTTTCCACTTAATATCTCAAAAACCATACAAGATGCTATCACAAAACTTTTAATGTCTCAAAACTCTGACAAAATGACTATGCATGCCAAATTTTGAGCTATTTCATCAAACTACACCAAAGTTATTTTGGTGCAAAATTTTGGATTTAAAATTGAAGTGCTGTACCAGCCCTAACTATATTGGCACTACCACGCCTGTATAATTCTGTAGTAAAGACAGCCATCTTCTCATCTGAATCAATTCCTTTCAAAGCAGCCTTTTTATAAAGAAATTCACTTCTTCTTTTCTGCTTCCCTTTATCATTCCCTTCTTCCAATAAGCATACTTTATACCTTCTCTGTAAGAACCTTATTTTAAGCTCTTCAACTTGTTTTTCAAAACTGCATTCATTATTGCATAATCTTCATTACAGTATAATCTCAGGAACCGAGAATAAGTTATAGAGTTTTTCATACAAGTTAGGTGTGCACTGTCTGATATCAGTAACAAACTGGTTGATGAATTTTTTTTCTATAGCATTAGATCTGGACCACATTACTTGGTGCTGAGTAGCATGTTAAATCTACAAAATTAACCTCTTCCTTGCTTATATTGGGCTCTATTCACAATGATCTGTGGAGCCAGCGTGTAAAGGCAAGTGCAGCTCCGCACTCCTGAGAGATCTGAGCAGGGACTGCTTTCAGAAAGCAGCAGTCCCCACCTGGCTCCCTTCCACATCCCCACCCCAGTGCAGAGGTTTGCATGGGTGGGGTTGCGGACCCAGGTCAGCAGCCAATCAACTGCCCTACCAGGGTCTGCAGTGGATCACTTGCACCGGTATGGTGTCATCTTGCAGGGGGCATGCAGAGTGCTGATCACGCTGCTGGTGGGGTCATTTTCTGGCTGCCAACCCCCAGCCCAACCACTGTCCCCCAACACCTGCAGTACTATCAGGAGTGGGTCTGATGACCCCCTACCTGCACCAGCGGGTCTGGCAGTGGCATCTGGAGGGGGTCCATATCCATTACAGCTGCCCTCCAGATTCATAGCCACCATCTCCTATGTATGACACTCTGCACCTTCATGAATGGTGTGGAGTGCTAGCACACTCCCCCCCTCCCCGCAGAGACCCTGGCCTGCCCACATGTGGAGTTCTACACTCAGCCAGGGATCTGGTGTGGATGGGGGTGTATGTAGTCTGTGAATGCTGCTGAGGGGGTGCAGTGGGCATGAATGGGTGTGAGGTGGCTACGAACCTGAGTTATGCAGCGTATAGCCACCCCGGCCCATTCATGAATCAGGCCCATAGTCTGTAATGGTGAGGTTGCAGTCTTTGTTATGGAACCATAACAAAAATTCAGTTATCTTAGTACTATCTCCCTTCCATACACAAACAATATCATCCACAAAATGTTACCAATATCTGATGTTATGAAATATAGAATAATGTATGGGTGAGTGTCTGTAACCAGAATTTTACACACACCCAAGGTGTGGGATGCTACATAAATGCTTACAGGGTTTATACAAGCATCCCGCATCAAGGGTGTATGTAAAATTCTGGTTACTCACACACAACCGTATATTATTTTATTTAATTAATGGCTAGCATTTTTTATGCACAGATTTCACAGGTTTCTGATGTTTTGTTCCATATTCTGGCTTGATATTTTGCCTGTGAGCAAGTCCGTTGAAGCAGTTCTTAGCAGGTTGCTTAGCTCACACTAAGGTGAGCACAAGCGAGATTGTCAGGTGCTGATTACCACCTACCAGTTATAATTAAGCGATAATGCCTGACAGGGTGTGTGTTGTGCTGGGATAATGTCACGCCTCAGGTGGTTGGGCACGAGGCTGCAGGCCGAGTGCGTCCACTACCTGAGGCATGACATTATCACAGTACAACACACACCCTGGAGGGCATTATTACTATTATACAATGGCTTGCTGTAATACAGAATCCAAAAAATAATTTTTAAGAATGTTTTTGTTAGTGTGGAAGAATACTTTTGTTTCTTAAGAGAAAATGCAAAAAAAGAGAAATGGCCATCATGGTGGTGGGCATCCAAATGGGTTCACAGTGCTGATACTAGACCCATGATGTTATGCTGGGATAACACCACGTGTTCAGTCCCATACTGACCAATCAGAGACCAAGAGTCTTTCTTGCCATTGTATAATTAAGCAGTAATGCATGACAGGGTTGGTATATCATGGGATATCACCACGAGGCCACAGGCCAAGTGCATCCAACTGTCCGAGAAGTGACTATATCCCATGATATACACCACATCCTGGAGTGCATTATTGCTATTATGAACAGGAATACAAGTTTTAGCAGTAAAAAAAAAATGTTTAAATCCTTTTGAAAATGTCTTTTCTGAGGTGTTGGGGGAGTACTTTTTAATAAAATAGTTCCTGGAGAGTTCTGGCCAGCAGGTGGCACTGTTGTAAGTTGAGTTCATCGAGGAGGGGTGTACTATGTGTCTCTTTTAGCACCAGGAAGTGAACTCTGTTCTTCTTGCTTTTGACGTGGTGCCACTGGGTCAGTGAAGATGTAAGCATTTTTTTTTAAACATTATCTGTGGGAAGCAGGAAGCAGTGTTGTAAATGGGAAGAACATCTCCTAGTAAGTTGCCCAGAAATCTGAAACTACTGCTTGGCTGGCCATTAGTAGCATTTAAAAAAGAAGTCTGTGGCCAGTTTGGGATCCTTTACTGTTTTTTTTTAAATACTTGGTCAAGGTGCGACTCGGGCCATTCTGTCTTGTAGTCAGATACAACATGGTCTGCGATTGCTGGCTGTTGGCTAATGTTTGTGTGGGGAATGCTAGGGCAGGATGTGGAGGATGTTGTGGGCAGCTCAACAGTCATTCCTCCCAGCAGCTTGTGTGGTGCTGCATTCCGTTATGGGCACAGCTGAGTGTTTTATAACAGCAGCCGACTACAAGTCTGACTCGCTCCGGACTGCAGGCGATTAAGAACACTGCATGGTCAGTGAGGAGGCTGGTGATCGGAGGTTTTCTGAAGCCATAATGATATAGCCTGATATCATCACAGCTTCAAAAACCTCTCGGACAATCAGCTTCATGTATTTTCGATCCCAAGTTCATAATTGAAAATATCAACCGGGAGGTTGTAACCAGCAATAAAACTATAGTTATCTATCTATAAAAAATTCTGGCTGATAATTAAAATGGGATTGTTCTGTTTATTCAAGATGTAAATAGATTCCCACTACCCCCAAAAATAAATTTGCAGAGCTTGATGTCATACAGGCACCCATAGCAGTATCGCAAATCCACAAAAAATTCTCAGTATTTAATTCAAAAGAGTTGCAGGTTAAAATGAACTGCAAGCTCTTCAAAAGAAAATCAATAGGTATTTGCACACTGTTTTTATGATTTTCTAAAAAGAGTTTATATGCATGAATGCTTTGCTGATGTTTTATAAATGTATATAATGAATTAGCATCTATGGGTATCAATGTAAAACCTTCCTCCCACATTAACCCATCAAATATTTTAAGGAAATCAGTAGTGTCTTTAACAATGGACTGCAAGCTTGGGATGCATTTTTTAAGAAGAAAATCAACAAACTGTACCAGACTTTCTGTTTAAGAATCTATGCATATGCAAATCCTTATGTACTTTAGGTAGCAGTATATAAAAATCTGCAATTTTAGGAGTTTTCTTCCAGATACTATAAATCTGTGCTCATTCTCTGTGATGTCACCAGCTCTAAGAGCTTCTTGTAACATTTTGTGCCTTTTTTATACATTAGTAGAGGGCCACTACTCAACTTCCTATAGCTGCTAGCATCATTTAAAAGTGACATCACTATTTTTTCATAATGATCAACATTCAAAAGCATAATATTTCCCCCTTAGTCTGCCTCTTTAATCACAACATTATTTAACTCCTTCAATTCAGCAAGTGCTTCATTTTCTTGCTTAGTAAGATTAAATGACCTAGGGGGACCTGTTTTTTTACTGCTTCAAAAAAGTATGTTCACATATTGACATGGTGGAAATATATGTAGTTGGGCAAAACAAAGACTTTCCCCTTAAAAGAAGCTGCCTTTGTTTATTAAGTACATTATTCTCTTGCTATTCTTTGAAGACTGCCTTGTCAGTGAGGAGGTTAAGGGTGGTAAGTGCTAGCTTGATCATGCTTTGAAGGTGTGCAGTTGGCATGGTCAAAGGTCCATCACTGGCAGGTGGAAGAGATGCCTAATGCTGTTTGAAGGAGATTTCCAACATGGACCTCCAAAGGAGAGCCTTTGAGGTGCAAGGGGTTGTGGCATTCCCTGGCCGGCAATCAGGATTCTCAATCCCATGTGACACATGCCCCAAGCTTTTCCTAGTCTAACTTTGGGGACCTTTTTACAGGGTTTGGGACAAATATGTGGTGCAAGCCACCATAAAAAGGGTAAAGTGTTGCAAAGTGATGAACACGAAAAAACATGAATTTCAAGCCATGGATGTAGTTTATCACTTTGATGATGTATTTGAAGATATAGGATGCCTACCTATGCAACACAATACTCAGTTGAGGAAGGATGCTGTCCCAATAATAACTGCAGTCGGGAAGGTGGCAGTATCACTTAAAGATGGACTATGCAGGGAATCAGATCAGATGATTTAATAAGGAATCATAATTAAAGAGGCCATGGACTTGGTGCATTCACTGGTTATAGCGGAGAAAAAAGATGTCTCCCTGAGAATTGCTATAGCCTCAAAAGAGCTCAACAAGTACATTAAGAGAGGGTGCTATCACCTTCCTACAAAGGGAGAGATCCTCAGTGAACTATCCAGTGCTAAATATTTTTCCAAATTGGATGGATCTGCATGGATGTGTTAAGTTCTCTTGGATGAGCAGAGTTTCCATCCCAACTTTGAACATGTAACATGCTGTTTGGGTGACACTGCTTCTTCTGGATTTGTTTGGGATTAGCTCTGACCCAGAAGTGTTTCATTGCACAGTGCAGCACATTTTTGATGGTGTTGCTGGTGTTAGAGTGCACACTGAAGGTATAACTTTATGGGGTTCTAGTGCAAGGGAACATGATCAGTGATTGAAGCATCTCCTAGAATTCGCTTGTAAGCATAGCTTAAAGTTTAACAAGACAAAATGCCAGTTGGGAGTTCAGGAAATTATATATCTTAGACAGAAAGTAACTCCTGAAGGAGTATAGCCAGATCTTGGCAAAGTCATAGCTATATTAAACATGCCAGAGCCCAAATGCAAAAAGGAATTACAGCACTTTGTTGGCATGTTGCACTGCCTGAGTTAATTTGCACCTAATGTGATGGCAAAAATTACTTTCCTAAGTAGCCACCTTCTGGGAAGAAGTGATGGCAGTGATGGGGGCAGTATTTCATGGAATGACTTCGGCTAAAACAGATTTTGATCAAAGTGGCAATTCAAAAGATACCATGATCCTAAACTGAAAACAGTAGTGTCCTTTGTTGCCGCTAAAGATGGAGCTATTTTACTGCAGCTGCATGAGAGTTTATGGTTGTCTATAGCATATGCATCCCATTCTCTGACCAGCACCAAGCAAAATTATGCTCAAGTTGAAAAAGAAACAGTGGGCTAGCTTTTGGTTCATGTTATTGGTCCTGTAAAAAGTTAACTCCATACTTCCTGGATACTTCACAGTAAGAGGGATTGGTTGGGAGATCCTAAGGAAAGTGACCAGTAGCTGGAGACAATGTGGAATAACACTTTTTTTAATCCAAGATAATAAGTCCATTGGGGATCTGGTCAGGAAGCTGCATACAGACACACCGATGAGCTGTGAAGACTAGTTGGGAGATAGACTCATTATCAAACAGTAGAATCTTGGCATTTGCCATCTCATTGTGCCACCTGTTGAGAGGACAACCCAGGAAACTGTCATATCTACCAAAAAAAGATGTACTGTATTATCAAATGAAATGAGCTAAGTAAGCAGCTTCTGGGGAATGTGTAAATTAAAAAAAGCATGTAACAGGTATCTCAGTACCCCTTCTTGCTGGGTAGCAGAAGGAACTCTGTAATGGGATGTTTGGATTTGGCCAGGAACCCTTTGCCCAATGGAGGCTGGTGAGGTAGTGAGTAAGGCATCCGGAGTCTCAGAAACTGAAGTCCCCCAGTGAGTTGTGTACCTTGTACCCTCCGAAATGATGGGATTAGCCACACAGGCCCTTGACTAGCTGGGACAGAGACAAGAAAATAATAGAGTAAACTATGCTTATGGTCCCCTGAATTGGCTATGTAATTCCACAGGGTAGCAGACATATGGGAACCTAAGCTGGCTACTATAGACCTTCCCTAAATTGCAGCGATGATGTGAGAATCCGGGTGTAGGGGTCGGTAGGCACTTACAGAAGGAAGCCTCTGACTGCACTGCGTAGGTTGTAAGGTCCTGTGCCCTATCCATTTGTCTGTGCTGGTGTGTAATTGAGATCCCACAGACATAGACTCTGTGTAGATTTACTCCCAGCTGGGAATGTGAGTTAAAATGTCTGCTAATAACCTGAGTAAAATTGTGCACCCTGAGTTGTACACAACTCAAAGAAATTGATCTCTCATTCTATGAGGGCTCTGTGCCTTGAATTCGAACACCCCAAAGGGATGCTGGCTTGTGAAACTATACTTTCCCCACTATGGGATCTGAAACTAGAGACTTTCCACAGCTGACACTTTATTTTTGCATCAGACGTCATATGCTCAATAGCTTTTACTTTAATAAATTGAACTTGTTTGGATTTTATATCAGATTGGACATACCCTTAATAGTTCTCAAGTGGTTTGCCTGCTGACCCCCCCTAAATTGCAGCCTGCAGCAGCCCAAAGGACATCCAAGAACATGGAACATTCACTCAGACCCTGGATGTCAAGTAGGTAAAAATGCATTTAAGTGCTTGCGCATCTAACTTCTTGAAAAATGAATGGTGCCATTAAACCACTAGGCAGGGAAGGGTTTACAGGTATATTTATGGCATCCTAGTAGCAGCAATAACTGATCGTAAGCCTCTCATTGCAATATCCAAGAAAGGAATATATAACGCTCCCCCTCAGATACAAATGCTGCTGTTCAGACTGCAAACGTATGACATACACTTGAAATACAGACCAGGAAACCCCCTCATAGTGGCTGACACAATGTCCAGAGCAGTTACAAAACAAAGTACAGGTTAGCAAAGTGACCCTGAAATAAATATACACACTCACATTAACCTAATCAAAACATCCCAATCTGTCTCCAGAAATATGTGGGAAAAATTGCATGAGAGACAGTTCCAAATGAGACCTTACAAGAGTTTATATATTCCATGGCTGGTGGATGGAAAGGCTGGTCTGTGAACAAGCCATATTTCTATTACTGTGATGAGCTTTCAGTGATTGATGGTGTTGTTTTAAAAGGGTCTGGCATTGTTATTGCTGCTTCTCATAGACATCACATCACATGCTTCAAAGGATTCATGAAGGGTGCATTGGTTGGGCACAGAGAAATCAAATTGAAAAGCCAGAGAAGTGGCATTCTGGCCCAATATAAATAAGGATATAGAGGATATGTCAAATATAGGTAGGGAAATATAGGCAGACTGGGAGGGCCAAGCAGTCCTTAGCTACCAACAAAGTATATGTTTCTATGATATGGTGAGCAGCTGTGACATATGCAAAAGGTATTGGACCAAGCAACCAAAGAAACCCATGATCCCCATCAGCAAACTGCAAGGTCCAAGGGAAAAAGTGGGAAGTGATCTGTTTAGTCTTTATGAAAAGGATTGGTTTTAATCATGGGTTATTATTCACACTTTTTATTTGCACTTTCCAGTAGTCACCTTACTATCTGACATATTAGCATTCCAAATAATTGGCCATAGCAGATCTATTTTTGGCAGGAATTGAATTCCCAGACTGGTGATGAGTAATAATGGTCCACAATTCAGCAGACAGGAATTCAAAACATTTGCTGCTGTTTATGAGCTAGATAAAGAACCCACTAGGTAGTAGGCAATTCTCGATGTGTTGCTCACCAACTCAGAGGTAACAGGAGCTGTGAGAGTAGATAAGTCATTAAGGAACAGTGACCACAACTCCATTCGGTTCACACTGGCCATCGGTCCCCCCCCCCAGTCGAGAGCTGAGGTCCTCGATTTCAGAAGGGTGAACATCAGCAGATTGAGGGAGTTGGTCCAGGACAAATTAGTCAGGGTAGACAGCAAAAGAGGAGTGGAAGACAGCTGGAGAGCAATAAAGGGGGCCATTCTTGAGGCATCTACTGTTGTAAGTTATGCATGAGAACACTAACCAGAAGGAAGAAGTTCAAGAGATCATTATGGTTCTTGGCAACAGTCAAGGAAGTGGTGAGGGCCAAAAATAAAACTTCTTCAGGTACAAAGAAAAGCAAGGAAGGAAGAACGGGGAGAATACATATGGAGAAATAAGGTGGCAAAGAGGGCAGTAAGGGAGGCAAAAACAGACACACAGCTATGCATTGCAGAGTGGGTCATAGGCAGAGAAAGACATTTATTCTAATGTTTTCATGAAGAAAGGAATATGAATCATTAGACTATCTGATGGGGGTGGGATGGTAGAGGAAGGCATGTAAAAGGCCTTAATTATTACTTTTGCTCTGTCGTTATTAGGGAGGACAGTGGACCTTTGCAAGACAGTGACATCAGAGTGGCTAAAAAGGGAGTCCCAGAGATGAGGCAGCCAGTACTCACAAGCAAAAGGTCCTAAAAGGGCTAGCAGTCCTATGCATAGATAAGGCCATGGGACCAGATGGGATGCATCTGAGGGTGCTGAAGGAACTGACAGTGGAACTGGCTGCATCCCTGGCAGGACTATTCAGCAGCCCATTGCAGACATGATTGGTTCCAAAGGACTTGAGGGTGGTGGACATAGTTCCAGTCTGGAAGGGGGAGGGGACAAGGAACAAGCAGTAAACAAGATATCTGTCAATCTTACCTCTGTTGTAGGAAAGCTGATGGAGACATTGATCAAAGAGGACCTTTTATACTACCTGGATGGCAATGGTCTCCAGGATGATAATCAGCATGGGTCTGTGGCAGTGGAGTCTTGTCACACTAACCTGATACTTTTCTTTGACTAAGTGATGAAAGCACCAGATAGGGGTCATGCCATGAATTTACTCTTTTTCCACTTCAGTAAGGATTTTGACTCAGTACCTCACTGACACTTGCTGAATAAGAAGATGGCATATCTAGTTGGAGGCAGAGACACAGTGTGATGGGTAGGTAACTATATAAAGGCAGCAGAGGGTTCTGGTTAATGGGATCGTAGCAGAAAAGAGGGAGGTCAGAAGCTGGGTACTACAGGGATCTGTCCACAAGAGTGGTAGCAGGGAGGAGGCAGGGAAATACAGGCTAGTCAGTCTTACCTCCGTAGTGGGCAAGATTATGGAGGCACTCCTTAAGGAAAGGATACTGCAACACCTGGAATCCATAGGTGCACAGGATCCAAGACAGCATGGGTTTACAAAAGCAAAGTCCGATCAAACTAATCTCATAGATTTCTTTGACTGGGTAACCAGAGTGGTGGACCAAGGAAGAGCAGTTGATGTCACCTACCTTGACTTCAGCAAAGCTTTCGATACTGTTCCACACAGAAGATTGATTAATAAGCTGGGTAGGCTCGGGGTGGGTCAGATGTTGGCCAGCTGGGTTAGCAAACTGGTTGACAGGTAGAAAACAGAAAGTGGTG
Organism: Neoceratodus forsteri; assembly: GCA_016271365.2. Lineage (NCBI taxonomy): Eukaryota > Metazoa > Chordata > Ceratodontiformes > Ceratodontidae > Neoceratodus > Neoceratodus forsteri. The sequence continues at coordinate 1,589,280,186 of CM057449.1, read as the reverse complement.
GTACATGGTATACAGTCAGAAGAGATGCAAGTCACAAGTGGGGTACCTCAGAGATCAGTCCTGGGGCCAGTCCTCTTCAATATCTTCATCAGTGACATTGCAGATGGACTGGAGGGTAAGGTTTGTCTGCTTGTAGATGACACCAAGATCTGCAACATCGCAGATGATCCAGATGGGGTGGACAGAATGAGAAGAGATCTGGATAAACTAGCAAAATGGTCGGAAGAGTGGCAACTGGGGTTTTATGCAAAAAAATGCAAGATTGTGCACATAGTGAAAAGAAACCCTGAAGCCACCTATAGGCTGGGAGGGGAGTTACTGGCAGTCACAAGGGTAGAAAGAGACTTGGGTATCATCGTCACCGATGACCTGAAATCATCCAATCAGACCACTAAAGCAGTAGGTAAGGCTAGAGGGATGTTAGGGTGTATTAGTAGGGGTATCACAAGTAGGAAGAGGGAGGTAATAATCCCTCTTTACAAGACACTGGATAGGCCCCATCTGGAGTACTGTGTGCAATACTGAAGACCACTCCTTCACAAGGACATTAACCAAATTGAGGCAGTCCAGAGAAGGGCAACCAAAATGGTGCAGGGACTGCATCAGAAAACATATGAGGACAGATTAACGGAGCTCAATATGTATACCCTAGAGCAAAGGAGGGAGAGAGGTGATATGATCAAGACATTCAAACACCTTAAGGGCATTAACAAGGTGAAAGAGTCAAACATATTTCAATATAAGAAAAAGAGGACACAGCATGAGATTAGAGAGAGGCTGATTAAGGGGTAATGTGAGGAAGTTATTTTTCACAGAAAGGGTGGTGGATGCATGGAACAACCTACCTCAGGAAGTGGTGGATATGAATACAGTGCAAGGCTTCAAACAGGCATGGGATAGGCATAAGGGACCAATACAGATGAGTATGAATTGATAGGCCATTGGCAGAGCAAAGGCCGATGGCACATTTATAAGGTAGAAAAAGAAGTGGGCAGACTGGATGGGCCTTGCGGTCCTTATCTACTGTCAACTTCTATGTTTCTATGTTTCTAAGTCCTGGGCCCTCTCCTCTTTAATATGTTCATCATCATTAGAGAAAGAATCTGGGGCAGGATGTGTTTCTTCACAGATGACACTAAGCTCTGTGGACAGTGAGGAGAAAATCACAGAAATGCAGAGTTACCTGCAAGGGCATGAGATGTGGTATAAGGTTTGTCAGTTGAAATTCAATGCTAACAAGTGCAAGGTGATGCACCAAGGGAAAAAGAACACCAGGACAGAGTACTGGATGGATGGGGTGAGACTTAGCACTATAGCTGAAGAACCAGACCTAAGAGCTATCATCAGTGACCCCTTGGACAATCAAGCCTGTGTAACAAGGCCTATGGTAAGGCAAATAGGATGCTGGGGTGCATTGGGAGAAGTAATTGACAACAGAATGAATGAGGTGATACTTCCCCTTTATAGATCTTAGGTGAGGCCATACCTGGAGTACTGTACCCAGTTCTAGAGTCCTGACCTCAGGAAAGACAGGGTCAGGCAGGATACAGTTCAGTGAAAGGTGACAAAGATTATTCAGGGCCAACAGGGCAGGTCATGAGGAACATCTCAAGGCACTGAAAATGTCCTCCTTGGAGATCAGAAGGGTGAGTGAAGATATGAAAGAGACCTTCAAGTTCCTGAAAGGAATAAACAAGGAAACTGTGTGGAATTATTCAGCATGAGTAACAATTCAAGGCCAGCAGGGCATGAGTGGAAACTGACAGGATGAAAGTTCAGGAAGGACATGGGGAAATATTATTTTATGGAATGGGTGGTGGAACTGTGAAACAGTTAACTAACCGAAGTAGTGGTTGCTAAAACCATTACTAGCTTCAAGCAAGGTTGATACAGAATGAAGGACATGGTGGTTACTTGGGTGACAGAAACTGGGAGGGGAATGGAGACAATGGGAAGGGCTAGGACCCTGGATAGAAATCAAGCCCTGGGGTTAGTTAGGGAAATATGAGCGTACTGGATAGACTATTGGTCTTTTTCTGCCATCATTGCCAATGTTTCTATGCTTCTATGAGTTTAAACATATTTCTTCGACTCTCAGATATCTGCAGTCTAATGGGCTTGTGGAGTATGTGTTAAAACTGTGAAGCAAATTCTCAAAAAGGCCAAGGAGACAGATACTTATTTTGCTTTACAGAACTACAGGACTACACTACTGACACATGTAGGAAACTATGCACAGTTCTACCTGAAATCAAGCCCTTCATACTGTAGATCTTCAGTGCCACTGTCCACAATAGTGTCTATGCACTAATGTAGGTTAGGTACACATGTCAGGCAGATACTTGGCCTGCGCACTTCTACGACCATGGACAGATACACAGGATGTACCATGCAATAAAGCTGGCTGCCACAGGCCACCTGTCCACAGTCCCAACCATCCAACACAGTGGTGCATATGAGTGATCCAGTGAACAGAGGTGGACATCCAATTAGACGCCCACCCAGGCAGCATAGTGGATCCCCTGTTCCACATGGAGTAGGGGATTTTGGGACAGCACTCATCCTAAAATAACATTTAAATCAGGCAAGTGCTTATAGGGCTACCCCCTTGCTAGTGGTGGGTGAAGTGAGTGAAATTCACTTTGAGGGAGTAATCCGTGAAATTCCGCCCATTTCGCGTAGTGAAATGCAAAATTCCTCCTAGTGGAGTGGTGAACTTTTGCCCAGCAGAATGGCAGAATTCCGCCTTCCATGGGAAAATTCCACCTTATGTGGGAAAATTTCATGAATTACTCCTCCAGGGGAATTTGGCCACTTCACCAGCACTTTGCCGGTGAAATTTAAATTTGTTGCATCCCAACCCCCAGCCCTCTCTGCATGACTGGAGGGCTAGGACAGGACTTCCAGGGGGGTTGGCAGTACTGCCATGACCAATGGGTGCAGTATGCGGGGGAACCCAGCGTCTATGGCAGGGTCCATACCTGCATACCCTGTACTTTTCCCAGAACTCCCTGCCTTGGTGAATCATGTGGAGTGTGGGAATACCCCTGGCCACTCCACTGGTCCATTCACTCACTTAGCTGCACAAATGGACAGAGGATTGGGTGAGAAAGAGGCATGTGCCTCTTCTGTGAATGCCACATGAGTCTGCGGGACCCCCCCCCAAATACACAGCTGAAGAATGTGGGGTCGTCTATGTGGCACAGATATGAGGCACATAGGCTTAGTGAATAGACCACAATATGCTGGTTCTGTAAACAAAAGCAGAAAACATGTTAAGAGAGAGTATCCAAGGATCTTCAACAGCTGCATAGAAATGATACAGTTCTGATCAGATAAGATGGACCTTGGTCTGCAAATGCCACAGTGATGCAGGGGGTAGTTACACTATCCTACAATGTCATGACAGATGATGGGAAATTATAGCAAAGAAACTGAAGTCACCTTTTAAAGAGAAGGAAACTGTTTCATCCAAATCCTGATGAGAACATTAAAGATGTTCCTCCTATAATGATGCCCAACAATGCTGAGACCAAGGATGTAAGCAACCAAACTTATTTGGCAAGTCAGAATGATGACTGCATAGCGTACTGTCAGATACCACGTGGTTATAATTGTGGCCTAAAAAATCTGCAATTTCTTGTTTTGCCCATGGGATGAATCAAGGGTCCCTCAACATTAAAGGATCTAGTCTCCAGCTGGCAGATCTATGATGGGGAGGGCCCAAGAGATCGTGGATGGTAACTGGTGTATGATCTGATATAATTATGGGATGTGTTTTAGCATCCATCACTACAGTGGTGATATGGAGATTAGTAAGCCAGTAGTCAAGCTGACTATATGACTTATGAACACTGGAATAGAATTTGAAGTCCTTGACTGTCAGGCGGAGCAGGTGTCACACACCTGTGAGGCTATGTTCTTGGGTTAACTGGGCTAAGGCACATAAGGCTTTTGTATGAGGCTTTGGAAGGCCTGATGTTCCATCTATACCAGCATCCTGGATGAGATTAAAATCACCAGCTACCTGGACCGGCATTTGGGGAGAAGTAGCTGAGGCAAGCACCTCTGCAACCTGGGTGAAAAAAAAGGGGGTTGTCTGTGTTAGGTGCAAAGATATTAAGTACAGTAATGCAATAGGGTCCTTCAGGTGTGCTAACTGTGACCAAAATCCATCTATCCTCCTTATCTGAGCAGGACAAAATAGGTTTCCATGTAATGACTTATATACCAAAACTGAAACCCCTCTTTTTGCCCTTGTGTGGGAACTGTGCCACTCTGCCCCCACCTACTCTTTGTTAAGCTTACTAGCTTTAAAACTAGATAGTTCTGTCTCATGGAGGAATGCCACTTTAAAATGCAACTTCTTTAAAATAAATGAAGTCTTGTTTCCACTTTAGCTGTGAGTTAAGCCCCCTGACATTCCATGTAGTGAAAGTTAAATCTGCAATGGCACTACATTGTATTGAGCAGCCTTGACACATTTACCGAACCAGTACAATGGGTGATCTCCAAGAGACATAGCTCTGCACAGATATGTTATTAAAACTAAAACATTTTGTACCACATTTAGGCCATCCATAGATAGTTGCACTCGAATATACAGTAGAACAAGAAAATGCCCAATGGATCCACATCTATACATTGTATCCCATAAAACCAGAAAAGGTAGTGAATGATATATTGGAAATAACTGCCACTCCCAGGGTAGGACATTGGAACCCACAGTACCAGCCTCTTCCACCAATTAGAAATGCCTACACAGAGTGTGAGACCCCCCTATGTAACAAAACATTTACCTAACCACAACATGAAACATGTTCCCCCCATCAAGACAAAAAAACAGGCTACATGGTGAAAGAGAACCATTGATAAAACACCCTGTCTAGTAATTCTGATTAGTTACATGAAAATCAGCTGGCAGCAATTGTACTGATGTCCGAGGGGTCATTTAGAGCAAAGGGCAGGGGAAGAGCCTACCACAAGGTCATAATCCCACAAATTTATTGACTGAGATCTGCCACCAGGGGTGTGTATGCCTCAACATTGAGGATAATCACCCTCCCTTACCTCTGGCAGAGGGGCACTTGTAGGCCTGACTGTTATTACTGATGACTCATACCAGGGAAGGGATGCATCATTGTCCTGTGTTATTGTGTGACATGTTGGAGCTGTACACCCCAAGTGCCCACTACTCATCCATGGGGGGAGGAGGTGTTCCCTAGGGACACACTTCAACCAGAGTGGGAAGAGGGGAGAGGGCCTTGCATGATGGCAAGTTCGCTATCAGGATTGCTGATCTTCTCCGAGCCTCTAAGAATGGGATCCTGATGTTATTCTGACCCCATGTGCTAATGTCCCAAGGGATGCCCTCTCTGTTTGCTCCATGTCCCAGGGGCTTCAATACTTTGTGTCACTGTCGTCAGCAAATCAGGGCTACATGAATAAACATGTGTGCATCCTGGAGCATGCCTCTTAACCGCATCTCAGCAGCGTGTACTCCATAGTGATCAGATGTGCAGTTCAATAAGTCACCATTTGGGCCCCTTGAGGTACATATTAATAAAAGTCCCCCACCTCAGTAAACAGTCATCAGTTAGGAGGATAACCCATTGAGTGACAGAAGTTATCAAAACACTCCTTTAACTTGTCCCAAACCCTGCAAAGCAAAAACTAAACAGTTACACCACTGCCACCACAGTGGAAATATGTCTGAAGTAGTATATAACAAACATGCCCTCAGTGAAACAAAGAAAGGAGGTTAATTATGGGAAACACTTATGCTCAAATGGACATTAAACAACAAGTTAACCAATTAAACATTCGCTCCTAAGGGAGCTGTGAGATATTAAACAAGGTGGTATCTTAAGAACAGTACAGGGGATACCACATTAATGTGAGCAGGCCAGAGCTGCACGAAGAACAGTGGCCTAGCCCATTTGTGCCCACAACTGGAGCCCCAGCAAACAGTGGAAATCATGGAGTTCTGGGAAGTTCACCACCCATCTCAGCCCTTACCTGATGTCAGGACCTCTGTAGGAGAAGTCGGATGGGCCAATATTGGGGCTGCATAGGAAAGTGGCTGTTGTTGCTCCAGATGGGTTTGGTGATCTGGAGTCCTGACATGGAGGACCGTGAGAGCTGGTAAGGTTTATGTTCTTCTCATTAGCGGTCTTCAGTAGGTTGGTAGTGCACTGTCTTTGGGGTTTTGGCTTCCGGGGGTCAGAGAGCTGCTAGTATCTGAGAGGTGCATATCTACTGCCAAACACTTCAGAGCTGGAGCCCCAAGCAGACACTTCCTTGTCCAAACTTCAGTTATGGCAAGATGGTGAGGAAGGCTCATTCATATGGGCAGCTTTCCCTTTACGTTTAGCTCCACCTCTGCCTCTGTTTTTGTTGGCCACTGACAAACCCTTCTCCAGATCCCATTGTGAAGATACCACTCCTGGACCCTGCAAGGTTGGCTCCTGAGATTGGACAACAGGGGGTGAGGAAGTATCCATTATTGTAGGGCTTCTGTGTAGGGCTAGTTCAGAGATAAACACTGCAGGCCATGACCTGCTGATGAAATCCTCTGGTGTTGTCAAAGGAATGGTGGACCCCATGTCTGGATATCCTCAGTGTAGCAGGATAGCATAGGCTATACGGTATTTGCAGCTCCACAAGTGCATGGCAATCACCAGTAAACTCCTTGAACTGCTCAGATAAGGCTGAGGAGAAGTCTGTGAAAATCTGAACATGGTCCCCTGCCATTGAAGTGTCTCACATTCCCTAGCCAGTTGAACAATCCTCTCTTTTACCTGAAAACTCAGAAATTGAACTATTATAGGCCAAGGTCATTGCCCTGGCTTGGGGGAGGGGGGAGGAAGCAATCGGCATGCCTGCTCAATCTAGTGCAAGTTAGGTCATTGGTTTGATAAAATAAAAGGCAGCACCTGCTGCAGAAAGGAGATTGTGTCCTGGCACTCTGGCTACTCCAGGAAACCCAACATGCAGGAGTTATTTTTATGCTCATGATTTACAAATAGTCAACATTATTCAAGAGTTGTTAAATAAGCAAGTCTTGGTCCCTGATATAGGAAGACAGCCGATCAGTGGTATCTCGTGAATAGAAATCTGTCTATCATTTTGGATACCCTTTGAGAGACATATACCACGTCCTTCTTTGTTAGTAGTTTTTGTTGTTGCAGGTCACAAATTTTGTCCAGTAATGGAGTGAACAAGTCCATATTTACCGCAGGTCATCTGGTACCTTGACAGGAGACTCTCCATCTTTTGTTGCTATGCTGAGCCAGGAGACCTCGAAGACATGGGTTCCATGTCATGGCTTCAACAACAAAGTTGTTGAAATTTGCTGATATCGATGAACGAAACTTCAACAGTCAAAGTTTCACCCGTCAGAAAAACACTGTGTTTTTTTCGGGGGGCCATGCCTCATGCACCCCGATATTTTTGTAATCAGCTCCGAGGCTGAGTTGATTGGACCGGGGGCAAAACACTAGTGAAAATGGCATTGGTGTACAGCAGGACCATTACGATGACAATATCGAATTTGCCACTGTAATGGTCTTCACCATACTTTTTTCATTGTTTCTATGGTATACGGAGGAGGTGAAGTTGCAGGCTGGGCAGAGATCTCAGAGGATTCAGGTATGTCACCAAAGCCTGTTAGCATTAAAATCCTGTCAATTTGTGCCTCTGATGTTCCGGCATTATGCAATTATGGTTATATCTGCAAAGTATGCTATGTTAGGAGAAAGGTGATACAGGATGATAGGAGTTAGGCAGGAGCTATGAAATAAAGTTACTGCCATCTTGGTTGTCAGGCCACACCCCTGAAACTTTGCACTTTAAAGAGACACTGTCAACCCCTGTAGGTTTCGAAGTGCTCCTAGTTTAAAAAAACACATATTATGATTGTTTACATTCTGTAAAGACTGCTGAAGTAGCAGGTTGTTTGATTCTGATTTTTTTTCTTTTAAAAAGTGAAAACAGTCCACAATACTGGTATTACCAGACAAAAAACATGTTTGTTTACATTCCTTGATCAACTGCTGCCGCATCTTTTCTAGACTTAGGAACACCCTCATCACAGTTTAATCAGTCATTACGCAGTGTGAGTTTAGGAAGCTATTATATCGTGACTGGCTGCACTTTTGGGGATATTTGTAATGTTCAGGACATATTCAGTAAAAACAGATCCAGGATTTGAAGCAAAACATGTTTGTTTATAAACACACATTAGCATGCATTTCAGTTCTATTTAGCAATGAAACAGATAAAGCAACTAGCAACATCAATGAATTTTAAGGAAGGTAAATCATAAAATATGGGTTTCTAACTGGAAATAATATGATGCAGAACAGGTTGACAGTGTCCCTTTAATATCTTCACATCATTTCAACCAATTTGCAGGAAACTTGGCATGCTATATCAGGGATTACAGCTCTCTTGGTCTGCTAAGTTTTATTCTGGTCAGATGGGTGGGTGCAGAAATACAGAGTGTCACAAAATTTGAAAAGTAACATTTTTTTGTAATATTCTTTGTCTCACCACTGTACAAATATGGCTTGGGATTTTGATCTGAAATGTTTAGGGTAGCAATGTCTTGGGTCACAGATGTGCCTTTTGAAGATTTGGTAAACAAATATTAATCTGTTCAAAAGTTATTCAACAGCAAATGAAAATTAGATGTGAGCCGTGATAAATGATTTTGTTTCGCAAATGGGCAATCCTGTGTCACAAATGAGTAATCCTTTGTTGCAAGTGGGGAATCTTTTGTCATGCTGCTGCTGCTGCCATCTTGTTTTTTCTTAGCTAGGCATACAATGTTAAAAACAGAAAAAAATACTTTTTTTGAGGTAACCAACACATCTGTTCTACTAATCGGGACTGGTTCTACCAGATTATGGTGTTAGTTTTTTCATAGATCACCACAAAATGTGTTTTCTAACATGACAAAATCCTTTATCGCAAATTTCCAAAAAGGGATTTTTCTTTTTTTGCAAAATGCAAAAACAAGAAAGCTCAAAACACGATCCTGGTTTGCAATTTGCCAAAAAATAATTTTTATAGAGTTTTGTTTGTCACTTCACAGTGAAGAAATAGTTTGGAATTTTAGTCTGAAATTTTCAGGGTACAAAGGACTTGCTCCATGGATATGCCTTTTTGCTGATTTGATGAAAGCAGATTACTCTGCTCTAGAGTTCTAGAGGGTTAAATTTTCCTCTGTTTCCTATATGATAACATTGTAATGTGAGATGTATGCAGTTATTTCTTTGTTACTCCGCTGTGAAGACATGGCTGCCTTTTTTCATATGAAATGTTCAGGGTACTAAGGGCTTGCCCTATATATGTGCCTTTTGCTGATTTGGTGAAAGGATATGCATTTGTTATGAATTATATAGATTTCAAATTTTCCTGTGATTCTCATAGGATAACACTGCAATGTGAGGTCTTGTTTTGGTGTTGTGCAGCACAGGATGGCAGATGACTACAGTATCTTTAAAACTATGGATGGATGGGAGCACAGGGCCCCCCACATGCAAACATGGATACTACTGTGGACTCATCAGAGCTCAGGACCCAGAGGGCCCTGCACTCTCACAGGGAAACAAGGATATGATTACAATATCTCAAAAATTAAGCATGAATTGAAACATAGGGCCTGCAGGGCCCTGCACTCCCACAGGCAAATAAGGCTATGATTATACGATCTAAAAAAAAAAAAAATTGTTACTGTACTAGTTAGGGTTCCCACTTCAAAAGTTGGGAAATGTCATGTCTGGGTGTCTAACCCTAAAACCCAACCCCCTCCCTGAAGGCAACAACAGGCATGGGGTGTGCCATGGGTTGTGAACCCTAACGTTCACCTCATTCTTTTTTGTATATAAATGTTCCATTGATTTTTCATAACATAACAATCAATCACATAAGACAGAATGATCATCAATAACAATTAAACATACCAAGAAGCACAAAAAACCTATAAAAATTCAGACTAAATAATACCATACTACCCTCAGAACAATCTGGTGAGGTTGAGCAAAACACTTGCCAATTCTATGAAATCAATATGAAACTGACAAAATAAATTTTAGGACAGTTAAGTTCCATGGCAACATCCTATTCCGAAGTTATTAAATTGCAATAGTAAAATACCCAATACCGGCACCCAAAAAAACCTGCTAAATCCTGTCAAAGTTGTGAAACCAGAAACAAGTTTAGGAATCCACACCATGCATAATGTCTAGCCACCCATCCCAATAGTTAAGATGCAACTCCACCCACCTTCATCGATGACAACCACGGTTCACAACCTTTATAAAATACACTAGATTTATTCTTCCTCCAGAACAGTACTTGGTGATAAGAAGCAGCCTTGATCATCACTTGCTGCCGCTGTAAAATGTGGGGACAGTAGACGATCGCTAGTTACATAAGAGTAATCTTGTATCCTCTAAGGCTGCCAAATACAACATCTGTTTATATTTCAGAGTTGAGTGGTTAAGAAGGTAAGAGTCTCCTAAGATCCAGAAACAGAGAGAATGAGTCAAAGTCAATTGAGTAATATTTTTCATCTAGCGGGTAATTCTCTCCAACCCCTCCCGATCAGGGAACAATCTCACAATATATGGTAAAAGGTCTCAACATTCTCTTCGCATCTCCAACATCTGTTAGAATTGCTCAGCCCCATAGAAACCAGCATATCTGGGGTTCTATATCACCTGCTTAAAATATTTTTTTGTATGAGTTGCAAACATGGATTTTATTTATTTATGTTTTTGATAACTGGGTAGGTGCACTGATCCAGTAGACCATTTTCAGTCATGACCTGGTCCACAGGGTGGCATTACAGGGAAATCAACAGTGGACACAGTTTACATTGTAGTATACAGTCAAACAACATTTTAGGCCAGTGAGAAAGTCATTTTTACATGATGTATACAGGCATGGAGGTAACATTAGATAGGGAAAACAGGCAGAGATTAGAGGGAAAGTGGTTAGCATATGCGCCAGCTAGTTAAACATTTTCACATAAGCTAGACAAAGGAGCAGATTTAAACCGGCAGACCACTATTGATCTAAGCTAGGTAGACACACCTGTCTTGTCAGGTTGCCAGAGCATGCCAGGTAGAGGGAGCCTTTCAGGTCAGCTGTGCTAATCATCATGAGAGTCATGTGCGTTGGTAGTGCTCAGGAGAGAAGGGGGCAAGTGGCCACAGTAAAGGTAGGTTTAAGGTGGCTTGCTGGCTTCTGTGCTACCTAGCAAGCATTTGCAGGTGGACTCTTCCAGTAGCCAGGCCTTAAGATTAGATTTGAAAACCACATGGGATGGAGATGTATGAATGGAAGCAGAAAGACTGTTCCAGAGTGAGGGGGCAGCTACAGAGAAAGCCTTGCTGCCCATTGCCGTGGAGACATGAGGAACTTCAAGGGTAGGAATGGAGGAGGCCCTCGGGGGTCTAGTGGCTGCTCTAATAATGAGTAGGGGAGTGTAGGGGGAATAGCAGGTTAATCCTGAGAGCACTATCCACCAGGCAGCCAGCGGCATAGTTAAGGTTTGCCTGGAGAGGGAGCCATCCTAGGGACTGGTAGAGTGTGCAGTGGTGGGTTAATGAGGGGCTTTGAGAATAAAGCGACAAATAGCATTATATGCCGTGTTTAGATGGCAGTATTGTTTTAGAGACATGAGGGAGTAGATGGGGAGCAGTAGTCCAGGAGATGGAGAAAGTTGCCTTGTGCAATGGTGAGTGGAGCTTCAGGTGAAAGTAGGTGAATTGCACGTAAGCTGCACCAAGGATCAGTTAAAGCGTCATGAGCTTCCACCCAACACTGAGTCCAGCAGGCATCTGAAATGGGAATCTGAAGGTTAACTAACCACTTAGCCATGTGAGCACCCCAATTTGATTTGTAAAATGTCAGCAAAAAAATAAAAATATGACTCACCTCCCCCCACTGGAGTTGTGACCATACTTGCAGGGCTTTAATTAATTCCATAAAAAACAGAACATAATCCTTAGTGAGCTGTGGGTGGAGCACACAACAGAGTTGCAAATACCTCCAAAAACCTTGGGCTGGCAAAGAGTATTCTCACTGTAACTCAGTAAGAACCTTCATTATCCCTGTCTCTAGATCAAAAAGGTCTCCCACCACTGAGACCCCTCTCGAGGCCCACATAGACCAGAAAACTGGTGGTCCACCAATTTGAATCCTTCGGTTGTTCCATATGGGCTCAAATGGACCCAAGTGATCAGATTTCCATTTAAACACCTTTAACAACTTTTTCCAGCATTGCTAAGTAAACATTAAGGGCAATGTAAATTGATGGTTAGAAAGATGAGTCTTTAAGTATCACAGAAAATTGCACATTACCCATTAAGGCCGGCTTAATGTCCAGTCAAAGGGGAGCTTTTGTAGAGGGGGAGGAGATCCTAGACACTGCATGCTTCATACCTAAAAACATATGATATGCCCAAGGCCAAGGCATATTCCAGCCCCTTTCAGGCCAAAGGTTTGTAAAGTTTTCCTTGTGAACCTTGAAGGTCTCCCATCCTATATAAAATTAAAAAGCAATCTATGAATTTTATCCCATAAACCTGAGGCCATTGGCATAGGTAAGCTACTAAGACTGCAAAATAATTTAGAGAAGGTCATTAATTTAATGGCCGCCACCTTCCCTGGGAGTGAGAACTATAATTTTGACCATTTAGTATGGTCACCCCATTCTCATATGCTGTACCCATCCCAGCTTATTTACTTGTGGAATGAGGTGTGTGTTAGGGTTGATAACCCCAAGGTACACGCCATGCCTGTTGATGCCTGTGGGATAGGGGTGGGGTGTTAGGATTGGAAACCCTAACATGACATTTCCCTACTTTTGATGCTGGAACCTATACCCATCAAGGGGCGTAATTAGGGCTATAAGGCCACAAGCCCAAAGAGAGAGTTGCTAAACTGCCCTAATTAGCCCCCCTCAATGGGTATACTTCTAAATGTTCCACCATTACCTATTGTATATAATAAGTATAGTGAGGGGTGTCACTCACAGGATAAGAAGGTTATTTCTTGCTTTTTTGGGTGAGAAGACCACAATGTGAAGCTGAGCAGTTCTGTCAGCCCAAAACAGCAAGAGATAACCTTCTTATCCCTTAAGAGACACCCTTCACTATACGTATTAACATATTATGAAGCAGTGGAACTGCCACCAGCCTCAAACAAACAGTTTAAAATTTAAATTTTAGTGAGAATGTCTGCTTTATTTGTAGTGGTATTGCTGAACTCCCCTGCTCTTTACTTTCCTTGTGGTACTTCCCATGACCGGTGCTTACAGGCTGTGGGGCGAAGTGTGAACTGCTGGTAAAACACTTTTCCCAACATTTTTCAGCTTTATAGTACCATCAGAAAGGTATCATGGGCATTTTGGTACCAGCTGGGACTAAGTCCCATTAAAAGATTTTTATTTACTTAAGTTTTGAGGACATGTTTCAGGTTTTCTACTAGGGTTGCATTGTGAATGTGCAACAGATGTTCACTTTTATTGCATCTCAAAAAATCAAACTGAGAGGTGCACCTGAAAACATTTCCTTTTATTAGAAACTTGACTGCTCGTTTAATAAAATCTGCAGAAAATTTTTAAGGTTTGTGGTTACTGCTAGGTATCTGCTCACTTAAAACAATGTGGTGACAGTTGCTCCTGACCTTTTCTGCTTAAAGAGCTGCTCGTTTACTAGAATTTGGTGAGAATCACCTGTATAGTACTGTGGCTGAGCAGACTGGTGTTTTAAAATAAGATTCCTCTCAGACATGATTCCGCTATGGTGATTCTGACAGGCACTGTTTGACAAGTCAATGTCACCGCAGCAGGAACCAGATATGCAGAGGAGTGCAAGGCAGCAACTGTACACGGAATAAGAGGTACAGCACTGCTGTCCTCTGATTGGTGGAGGCAGTTCCACTACTTTAAGATTTGTTTAATATAATACATTTGGATGATTACAGAGAGCGAACATTTGTCCTGATGGTTTCTTGCAGTTAGGAGGGAATGGTATGTAGTGAGTGCAGGTAGGAGTTTGGGGGGTTTCTGGGTTTGAGAGTGTTTTGTGTGTCTTTTTTTCCAAGTTCTTTTGCAGCTTGTTAATTGGTTTGGCTAGCTTCCTAATGTTGTGTTAATTGTGCTATTAGTGATGTCCACGTAGGGTTTTACTGAAGTGCAGTTGTATGCTTAAGCAATAATGCACGACAGGGTATGTGTTGTGCAGGTAAAACGTCATGCCTTGGGTGGTTGGGCTTGAGGGCTGCAGGTTGAGTGCATCCAACACCCACGAAGTGACATTATTCCAACACAACAAACACCATGGAGTGCATTATTGTTATTATAGAGTGGCCCTCTTTTATTAAAAATAAATACAGTTTTAAAACATATTCTGTGGGATTGTTTTGTATGTTTAAATATACAGTTTAAAAATAAGTTCTGTTGTTCTTCTTTTAGCCGGTAGGTGGTGTAGTATTCCTATTTGTCAGTGTTTCCTTTCTTTTCACACACCCATCATGTCTCTATTTTATCTGTGTCTCTTGTCTTTTTTTTTTGTTTTTGTTTCTGTCTGTTGGCCTGTGCTTTTGACCCTAACTTTAATTCAGCAGGGCCAGCTGCCTGCACTAGGACCGGGTGATTGTTTGCAAGTTAAATATGTGTTTGAGTGGTACAGAACTGTGATCAGGAAATGGAGCTGATGAGCCAATTCAGTTGTGGAGACCAAGAGACTTGAAGTACTTCATATGTGATCAGCAAGTCATTTGGTCCTGCTGGTTATGTTTTTTTTTTTGTTAGTGCTTGGTAAGAAGAAGCAAAAGCCCCTAAAGGATCAGGAAAGCAGACTGGAAATTCAGTGACAGGAGAGTGCAACACTAGCATGTGTGGCTGTGTTGCCAGCTATATTGGAGAAGCAGCTCGTAATGCAGTTTAAAAACAATTGTGGTTCGGTGGCAGCTTTTACTTCTGACTCCAGCAACAAGTCCTGGAATAAACATTTAATGTGTGTGTGTGTGTGTGTGTGTAGTCAGTGGAGACGGGGCACAGTGATTTTTTTTTCTCTTTTGGTGCGGTCATATGTGCTGGACCTTTTTTAATATTCAAGCTTTATTCAATATTATGTTAAAAGACATGTACAAACAGAAATATTGACAATCACAGTTAAAATTGTAGCTTTTAAAATTGTAAAATTGCGAGGCAGTATAGTGCAGTGGTCTAAGGCTCTGAGCTGCAAATCTGGTGACATCCAGCAGACCAGACCTGGGTTTGAATCCCACAGCTTCCACTTGCATACTGTGTGACCCTGAGCAAGTCACTTAACCTCCTTGTGCTCCCAGGTCACTCCTGTAAAAAAGCTTTCAGCTTAGTGTGCTATACCTAGTTAAACAACTAAATAAAAAAATTGTAATATCCAATCAGTTTCATCACAAATTCACTACACAGAGTAACTTGAACACTTGAGCATCTAGAAAGCATTTAATAAGCAAACACTTTAACTAGCTATCATATAATGAAACTACAGATGCTACCTAATAATCAAAAATGAAGAAAAACAAGATCAACTAAAAAGAAAAAAAAGGGAGGTTTTCCAAGTATTTGGTCAAACAATCCCATTAACTGATAATATTTCCACTAGGAAAGATGAAAATACCAAGTAACCAAAAAGAAGACTTATCATCAATATTGTAAAGTCGGTCCAAGGGAGAATCTAAGCCTTGACAACAGATGCCATTGTTCCTCAGTAAATACTAAAGGCCCTGAAGAGGGTGCGTATCAAAACTGGTTAAAGGGGAGTGCAAACCCTCATACAGATCCCAACATGTCCATCTGCTCTGGAAGAGGGAAATTCTGTGCTGGAGCAAAAAAGTTATTTTCTCCAGTTTATAAATGGAATTTTTTTCCAATTGTTTAACCAGGTGAGACACACTAAGCTGAAAGCTTGTTTACAGGTGCAGCCTGGGAGCACAAGGAAGTTAAGTGACATGCTCAGGGTCACACAATATGCAAGTGGGGGCTGTGGGATTCAAACCCAGGTCTCCAGATTTGCAGCTCAGAGCCTTAAACCACTGCACTATACTGCTTCCCGACTATGTCCACCAAATTCGATACCATTGGTAGAGTCGGTGAAAGCCATTTCTTAGTAATTGCCTTAAGTACCACCGTTGTCAGAATATACCACAGATACTTAGCATCTTTATATCTCATTTCTAAAGGCAAGAGGCCTAACAGTACATTTTATGGACCTGGCAATGAAGACATGCCAAAAATATTTTGCAAATGCCCCCTAATTTCCAGCCAGTAAGGGCGTAAGGCTTCACATGCCCAAAATATGTGAGTTTGAGTGGATGGATCTACATCACAGCCTCTCCAACAAACAGATGGAACAGATGGGGTCCACTTGGAAACCACTGCAGGGACTCAAAAAAATGTAATTTGCAACTTCCAGAGGAATTCTCCCCAACCAAGATATGAAGAAGTATGCCAGGTATTCTTCCAGACCAACAACCATTGTTTCTCATCAACTTAGATAACACATTTCCTGCTCCCATTTACAACAAATTTTATCCGTGGTTTAGAGAAAATCCGTCACATAATTGGAATAAAGTAAGGAAATGGCCTTCTTCCTGGACTGAGTCTCCCAAAGGAGTTTGAAAGGAGGGCCTGGCAGACTATCCTTTCCTCATTATCCAGAAGCCCTCAGAAGAACGCTTATATAGTCACGGAGTTGGTAATATCTAAATCTATCCCTATCCTGCCATCTAAACCAGGAATAAGCTGTGTCAAAAGAGATGACATCATTTCTAGATATGAGTTGCCAAGGTGCATAAATACCTTTGCGGGCTATATGATCAAACCAGGGATCAGGGATCAGTGCGAGTGGGGAAAAAACTAGGATCAGTCAGACATCCCTGATATTTCCATTACTGTAACTTAGTAATGCCTCGGTTAAGATGAGTGCTGGACCATAATACAGTGATGTTATGCTGGGATAACATCACTGTTCCAGGCATACAGCAACCAATCAGAAGCCTAGAAATGTTCTTGCATTGTATAATTTTTAAGACTGCAGGTATATACTTTTAATTGTTTGATCAGTGTAGGTATACAGCTTTAATTAATGCAGGTATATACAGCAGCTGTAATTGTTTGATTAGTGCAGCTATATACTTTTAATTGATAGAGTAGTCACAGGTATACAGGGAAATGAATGATTGCCTTTTCTATGGGGAAAGTTCCCATCCATGTATTAGACATTTATAAAAAAAAAAACATTATATTTTAAAAACACCGATGTCGACTAGTGCTTCTACATAACATAAAAATATAAGTAATAAAAATGATAATCATATAAAACAATAATTACAATATAGAAAGATCATTGTCAAATCTATGGTTTTGCAAGGGAAAATATAATAATGACACGAGGTGAAACAAAGAGTTGGAGATTGCAGAAGGAGCACATCCCTTAAGATCAGCAATAACCGGTAACTATGGGCTCAATTTTCAGAGCCCTGATAGTGACAAAAGGTGCCTGCATCAAATGCAACTGATGCAAGGGACATATTGTGTCAAACGTTGAGGCATCCCAGATTTTAGAATGCAGTCTATATTGAAATCAGGTGCCCTTGATGCAAACTGGCCCTGCACTAGTCCTGCGCCAGATATGGGGTGCACATTGGCAGAAGGGGGCTTGTGCCAGGGTGGAGATTAAGCAACCTCTTTTTTGGGATTCCCAAAGCTCCCCTACTGGCTGCAAGCCACTCAGAGGTTAGCCCAGCCCAGAGCTGGTGTATCTGCACATGCACCATACCTTGAGGCAGGACTGAATGGGAGTAGGGGGGAAGAATCCTGTGTCCTCCTGTTGTAGTTTTATGCTTGCTGCAGTCTCAGCTCATGGATCTGATGACCCTCAATGCCTACCATGTCAACACTTGCTGCCAAGATCCACCAAGTCCTAAGAGAACCAGGGCACACCCCAAAGATGGGCCCTTGGTCAGAGACCAACCTGTGGATGACTGGCACTATCTAGGCAATGCCTGTGATGTACTATGGCCAACCCCCAACACAGTGATCCACACATGGAAAGGTGATCCTTCCCCCTCCCACCCTTGGAGCATCATCCCCATTCAGTGGAGCTGGTATGTGGCAAACCAGCCCTACATAGAAAGATGGAAACACAGAAGTTGACGACAGATAAGGACCGCGAGGCCCATCCAGTCTGCCCATTTCTTTTTCTACCTTATGAATGTGCCATCGGCCTTTGCTCTGTCAATGGCCTATCTATTCATACTCATCTGTATTGCTCCCTTATGCATATCCCATGCCTGTTTGAAGCTCTGCACTGTATTCATATCCACCACTTCCTGAGGTAGGCTGTTCCATGCATCCACCACCCCTTCTGCGAAAAAGAACTTCCTCACATTATCCCTTAATCGGCCTCCCTCTAATCTAAAGCTGCATCCTCTTGCCTTGCTATTTTTCTTATAGTGAAACATGTTAGACTCTTTCATCTTGTTAATACCTTTAAGGTGTTTGAATGTTTCAATCATATCACCTCTCTCCCTCCTTTGCTCTAGGGTATACATATTGAGCTCCATTTATCTGTCCTCATATGTTTTCTGATGCAGTCCCTGCAGAATTTTGGTTGCCCTTCTCTGCACTGCCTCAATTTTGTTAATGTCCTTGTGCATGTGTGGCCTCCAGTGCTGCATGCAGTACTCCAGATGGGGCCTAACCAGGGTTTTTGTAAAGATGGATTATTGCCTCCTTCTTCTGACTTGTGGTACCCCTATAAATACACCCCAACATCCCTCTAGCCTTACCTACTGCTTTAGTGGTCTGCTTGGATGATTTCAGGTCATTGGTGATGATAATGCCCAAGTCTCTTTCTTCCCTTGTGACTGCCAGCAACTCCCCTCCCAGCTTATAGGTGCCTTCAGGGTTTCTCTTCCTTATGTGCATGATCTTGCACCTCTTTGCGTTAAACCCTAGTTGCCACTCTTCTGACAATTTTGCTAGTTTATCCAGATCTCTTCTCATTCTGCCTACCCCATCTGTATCATCTACTCTGTTGCAGATCTTGGTTTCATCTGCAAACAGACAAACCTTACCCTCCAGTCCATATGCAATGTCACTGATGAAGATATTGAAGAGGACTGGCCCCAGGACTGATCCTTGAGGTACCCCACTTGTGACCTGCATCTCTTCTGACTGTATACCATTTACCACCACTCTCTGTTTTCTGCATATCAACCAGTTTGCCACTCAGTCGACCAACTTCTGACCCACCCCGAGCCTACCCAGCTTATTAATCAATCTTCTATGTGGAACAGTATCGAAAGCTTTGTTGAAGTCATGGTAGGAGACATCAACTGCTCCCCTTTGGTCCACCACTCTGGTTACCCAGTCAAAGAAATCTATGAGATTAGTTTGACAGGACCTTCCTTTTGTAAACCCATGCTGTCTTGGATCCTGTGCTCCTATGGATTCCAGGTGTTCCATTATCCTTTCCTGAAGGAGTGCCTCCATAATCTTGCCCACTACTGAAGTAAGACTGACTGGTCTGTAGTTCCTTGCCTCCTCCCTGCTACCACTCTTATGAAGCGGGATCACATGAGCCCTTCTCTAGTCTTCCGGGACCTCTCCTGTGCTCAGAGACTCACTAAACAGTTCTGATAATGGCTCTGATAGTTCCACCCTTAGCTCCTTTAGTACCCTGGGATGTATGCCATCAGGTCCCATTGCCCTGTCCACCCTGAGCTTATCGAGCTCTTTTAGGACCCTTTCTTTTGTGAAGTGACTAGTGCACACCATACTGAACAGAAGTATCTATTTAGGATAGATGCTTTTACATGGTCCTCCTCCTCCTATCATGCCCCCTTATCCCCTTTGATTTTAGCAATACCCCCTCTGGACTTTCTCCTTTCACTAATGTATCTATAGAAAGTCTTGTCACCTTCTTTTACTGTTTGTGCTAGTGTTTCCTCAGTTTGGGCCCTTGCCTGCCTTACTGCATTCCCTGCTTCCCTTAGGGAAGTTTGGTATGTCTCCCTATCTTCATCCTGCTGCATTCCCTTATATTTCCTGAAGGCCAGCCTTTTGGCTCTGACCTTTTCTGCTACTGTTTTTGAGAACAAAGTGGTTTCCTTCTTCTTTTGCATTTCCTTTTCTGTCTAACACAATGGGATGTTGCTTCAAGTATTGCATCCTTAATGCTTGCCAACTTTTCCTGTACTCCCTCACCTGTATTTCTTTTTGCCAGGTCTAGCTTAACTCTCTTGGCCATCTTATCAAAGTCAGCTCCTCTGCTGTCCCATATTTTTGCCTTGGAATAGGATGATTTAGTTCTAGTGGCCAAATTGAACCATACCATGTGATGGTCACTGGCCCCAAGGTGACCTTCTACCTGGAGATCTGTGATCCTTTCCCTGTTAGTCAGTACTAGATCTAGGATAGTCCTGTCTCTTGTGGGTTGTTGTACCAGTTGTTTGAGGCCCTCCCCTTGCAGGGAATCCACCATGTGTCTAGTTCTGGCAGATGTTCCTGTTGGTCTTGACCAATCTGTATCTGGCATGTTGAAGTCTCCCGTTATCAGAACCTCCCCTTTAGCTGTCGTGTTTTGTATATCTTTTAACAGTAATGTGTCTATGTCCTCCCTCTGGTCTGGAGGCCTGTACAAAACCCCAGTTCTTATGGCTGTCCCATTTCCTGTTTCCAGGGTGACCCACAGTTCTTCTGGCTCCTTAAGTGTATTCTGAATTTCTGTAGCTTTGGTATTTTTATTGACATAAAGGGCCACTCCACCCCCTCTTTTTGCATCTTGGTCTCTTCTGAACAGTTCATAGCCAGGTACTAAAGTCTCTCAAGTGTGGTTACTGGCAAACCATGTCTCGCTAATGGCTACTATGTCCAGTTTAGCCTCTGTCATTATTGCCTGCAGGTCTGGGATCTTGTTTCAAAACATGCAGCTGCACATCGCACACCCTCTGCCCACAAGGGGTATGTCCAGGCACATCCCCCATCCCCCCACTCAATGTAGCACCACTACTCCCCTTTCTATCTTCAAGTCTCCTGTAACTACCACATGCCCCCAGAACCCCTTCCCACACAGAGCCCTACATCACCACATCGCCTTGCCCTCAGACGTCCCATAATCTCTATGCTGACCCACGTATCACCCCAGCTCCCACTCTCTGCCACATTCCAGTGCTTGCTCAATGCCCTTCACCATGCACACATTACCCATGATGCACAACTCACCCACCAGGTACAACTACACAACACAGTACTGTCACTTGCTGGGTACTGTGCCCACTCGACCATGGTTGTTCCTGCAGGGGTGGGATGGCTATTCTTTGGCCTGGGGGTGCTGGCCACATTTTTCAAATCTCTCCCAAGCGCCACTTGTTTGGAGCATGGAAGTGGTTGCAGCAAGCTAGTAGTGTTTAGTGCTGGGACCCCACTTGTACTAAAATCAGGCGCTGGGTCCCTGGTGCACCAGCTGTCAGTGCAAGTTGCCATTTCCTGCAGCTTGAGTCAATCTAAGGCAGGTTTTCAAAATTGGGCCCTATTACTGTAGCTCACAGTTGGTCATGGTGTTCTTAGTGGGTTTTGCAAACTTTGTCACAGCCCCACAAAATGTAATCCACACCACGTACATACCGACAGTACCTGCTAAGTAAGCTACAGTAATTAATATGCATTACTTACCTCAAGAGCATTTTCACCCCCTATTTGTAGTCTGATTTACCCCCACATCAGTCACTTCACTGGGAGCCAAAGTAGTAGAGCCGAATTCTTGAACTCAACTCTGATTTGTAGGCCCTGACTTAAAGTCAAAACAAAGCAGTCATTGACTGACTTCTTTCATCCTTATCAGGCAACTGTCAAGGTCTTCCCTTCCTAGTGCTCTATATTCCTGCACAACTTATCATTATTATAATAAGCCCCTATTCTGCTACTACTACTTTCAAGGGCTCATTTATTCATTCTATCTCTCATGGACCATCTCCTCAGCATTATTCCTTAAGGGCTTGGCTCGGTCCTTGTCCCTAAATGGCTTGGCTCTAACACAACTCTAGCCTCAGAGGAGAGTATCTGGCTGGTCAAATCTGAAGAAGCTGTTTACATCTCTAAATAAAAAAAAAAACTGCCAGTGCTCTTGTTCTCAATGAGCTCATCTGCTTCAAGGAAGTCTGTACTCTAAGGGTGGTGGCCCTTCTTTCAAGGTAGGCCAACTCAGCAGCACCAACGGGTGGCCTCTGTGTCTTGAGCGTAGAAATCTAACTGAGGCATGGCTCCTTTTAGCCTTGCAGATCACCTCAACAGCTATTATTTTTATTTATGTTATTTTCCATGCCATAATGGAGTTCCCTTGACAGGGGTATCCCTTTAGCTGCAAAACGTCTCAATGGCAGCTCTCAGTGCAATCCTCCCATTTCTGCTTGTGGCTCACATGTCCATACTCTGCATTTCTCTTCCTTTAGTGACCCCATCATCATATCAGTCATTCAGTCAAGCACAGGCTCCTGGCAGATCTGGGGACAGGTGACAGTCATTCAGTAGATGCTATCTCCTTCTATGACAGCTTGTAGGGGGTTCCTTTTGTCTTTGTGACAGAAGAGGGCACTTTTGGTCAAGCACATTGACTCAACAGCACCTCACAGTGTTACTCTGTCAGAGGAAAAGAGTGAAAGTTTTCCATTTAAACATGCCCTTGATTAGTTTCATAGCTATTAGAATTGAGCCATCACTAATCTAGCCCTACCCTAGAGGGAAGGTAACCTCGGTCTTGGTTCCCCACAGGTTTCCTTCACAAAAGACTTTTTCCCTATTCTCCATCCTGAAGATTATATAATAATGCAATATATATAAAGGACTGTGATCCTACATTTTCAATTTTAGCCTTTTCTTCCAGAGCTACATCTCTTCTTTGGAAAGTAAGTACAATATTTTTTTTTCATTCAATTGTACTTTTGGGCTTTCTTCTCTAAGAGCTAGTGGAGCCAAAACAGGCATACAGGAAAATAATACAAATTTTAAGTAGTAGTCAGTTCTAACTTTTTATTTCTGAAGTATTTTCCTCTTTCCTTTTGCTCATCAGAAAGTATTCCATGTGATAATATTATTCTGGATGTGTGGAACAGCTATTACCCTGGCAGCTGACATATCTAACTCTACTGCCCCACACTACATCATCAGCATTATGATCTCACTGAATGTGACATCACAGGTGAATTACCTGGCAGTCATTCACTTGCTGTTCCTAAGTAGTAGTGATGTCACAGTCAGTGAGGTCATAATCGTGATGATGTAGTGTGGTGCAGCAGAGCAAGATATGTCAGCTGCCAGGCTAAGAACTGTTCTACACATCACACCTACTAACATCAGGTAAACAATATTCTAATTAAACAAAGGCAAAGGCAAAAGTGTGTCAGATATAAAAGGTAATTGTTGACTATTTTTAAAATTGAATATTAGTTTTAGGCAGTGCTCTAGCTGTTAAGGTACTTTTGGTTTAAAGGGACCTCATCCCTTCAGCACCTCTATGGGTGGAACCCTACTCAAAAGAGTTCCTGTGGCTTCATGGCACCCTGAAAGGGTTGTAGTCTCTGTAGCAGGGACAAGCAGAGCATACTCCAAAGTTCCAGTTTTACACTGCACAAGCATGTGACATACTGCCTACCCATCATAATAATTCCAGTCATTCAAACCTGCCAATCATGCCCCTATGTTTCATAAGCCTTCCTACACAAGGAGCTTAATGGTCCACTTAACTGAAGGGCTTTTGTCTGTGGTTGAGTGGGGCAGTGTCCAATGCTTACCATATCACCCACCAAGCAATACATAACCACATGCCCAAGTATTCTTCAGATGCCCATTTTCTTAGCTTCCAACATCCTCCACTTCTCTGCTGGCACCTCACTTTCCTTGGGAGTTGAACCATTCTAGAGAGAGTTCCAGTGTCGGTTGCAGTCCCTATAGCAGGGACAAAGACAGCGAATACCAAAGTTGCAATCTTAATTTTGCAATCTTAAGTTGCACAAGCATCCTATATACTGTACCTCTGTACTTACCTTTCATCAACATTGCAGTCATCCAAACCTACCAGTCATTACCCTATATTGCACAAGAATTCCTACATAAGGAGCTAATGATCCACTGAACCAGTTTACCTACCCAATTTACATTTTGTTTACAATACCCAAATTGTTTAACTTGTCTGTAATGCAAAGCAGTTTTATTTGTATAACGCCCAGCTCCATGGGCTCTGGGTGCTGTACATATAGTAGTATAGTAGCAACACAGTGAAAAGAACAATACAAGAAAATACAAATAAAGCATTTTATCAGCAGGTTTAAAACTATTTAAAAACTGAGAAGACCTAGAAAATAAATTAAATAAATATTTAATAAAACTTTAAATGTGTCAGTAGACTGAGCTCCTAGTTCTCTGCGTGGTACCCGATAAAATATCTTACTAAATTTCAAACACTGTTTGTAATCTATCCTGTATGCACCTGTCCAGGTTTGTACTTACAAGTTCATAGAGACTAAGCAGGTTGGTCAAAACCAAGCTTTCCTTTGTAAAACCATGCTGTGCTGGATCCCACTTACTGTACGTCTGGCTTAGGCATGATCATATCCACACCTATAGAAAGATTATTTTCCAGGTCATAGCTACTCCTTTATTAACTTTTTGTGTAACACAGTCACTGTACTATTGCTTCTCTCCAGCCCTCTGGCACATTTTCTTCAGTTGCAATTGACAGAATGTGGTTTGTGGTTTTGTAGTCATTTAAGATGGGAAGGTATGTCTGTCAGGGCCCCCCCTTGCTTCAAATGAAGGGATGCATTACTATGTTGTGTAATATGTACTAAATTATAGTGTAACCGTGGCTCTTGAAGGCTTACCTTAGGATCAAAAGGGCCAACCAGGAATCAGCAATCAACTTACTGGCAAGTCTGAAGGTAAGCAGGGGACTAGAAAACTACTGGAATGACTCTGTATGTTGTACAAGGTCTACTAAATCATACTGTAACCAGGGCACTTGGAGGGACAATGAAACTACTAGTAGATGCAGTAACCTTTAATGAAATCAAAAAATCATTGTGAGCCTGGCCCGGTGGCATAGAGGGTTGAGGTGCTGGTGCCTTACCTTGACCCACGCTGGTGACCCGGGTTCAGGAACAGACTCGGAGCACTGAGGGTCAGGAGGGGAGGAGAGGATTGAGCGTCCGGAGGACTGCTCTCCTCTCCTCTCCTTGGGTGGGTTGTAGGAATGCATCACTCTGCAATGACCTCCGGTGCAGATTGGGGGGGTAATGCAGATGTGCGTAACATAGGGAACATCACCAGAAAATGGAAACTGGCTCCGCACCTAACCGGATGACAGCCGCCTGGTGGTCTGATTCCATCAATGTCCCGGGAGCCTCCATCCCTCAACAGTACCCCAGGGCCAAGTAGTGTGCTTGCCTGCCCCACAGGTGCCTCTCATCACGGAGGAGGGGGCCAGCCCGGTGAAGAGTTATGTCTGGGTTACCCTGGGGATGACTGCAAATGTGAGGGATGGGGCACGGGAACAGGACGGATCAAAGGTGCCTTGGCACAGCCTGAAGGTGTGACAGAGCAGTAGCACATAGGGGCCAAAAAGAGATAACACACACAAAAAAAATCACTGTAGATGTTGCAGCTAGTTTCCCTACAGGAATCTCTGTTGGGGAGGCTCTGGAACTCAAGCTCTCACCACTGGAGATTAAAGCCAGACACTGACAGTAATAGGTTTTTCATATACAAGACAAGGCAACTCTTATTTCTGTGGTGCCTTTCCTAATGACTCAGATTGCCTTACAGGGAGAAATAGAGTAGCTAAATGTAATAATTTAATAAATAAACAGTATTTTAAAAAATCAGCAAACTCTGAGGTGTGTCAAGGCTGAAATGGACTGGGGCCACAGTGTCAGGTCAGAGTAAACAGTCGAAAAGCTTGGCTCACATGGTAAACAAGAAGCCAAGAAGCACACATAAATTACACTGATGGACCACAGGATTATTCTCAAAGTTTTATTCACAGGTTGAAACACAGAAGCAATCACCTCCCCCCCCCCCATGACAACATTTACATGCTCTCTATGGGCCCTAGTCGTGAGCGGGTGGGGGTACACGTGGATTGCATGTATCCCCTTCCCCCGCACAGCTCTTCACCCACCAGAGATCCATCTGGGGACGTCATTCATGAACAGCGGTCCCTGCCCGGCTCCATTATGCAGCCCTGTCCCCCCCGGTGCACAGGTTTGCAGGGCTAGTTCGGTGTGGGGCTGTGGTCCCAGCCATGCAGCCAATCGGCTGCCTGGATCGGGTCCTGTAGTGGATCTCTTGCACCCACAGGGCACCATGTTCATCCCAGTGTTCAAAGAACCGGGCAAGATGTCGGGGCTGAAGTTGTTGGCCAATCACCCCCAACCCATCCAGTATGCCCTGAAGGCAGGGACATCCATATTGGTTGTACCAATGCCACAAGCCATGATCACCACAACTGGTGGCTCCATCCTGGGTTTATGGCTGCCTTCCAGTTGCATAGCTGCTGGTTGCAGCGTGCAGCATCCCGCAATTTCATGCATCATGCGGAGTGCTGCCATGGCCCCTACCCATCCCAGTGCAGAGCTGAGTGTGCAGCCGGGGATCGGGCACCTAGGCAGGGCGGCCCTGCTTCATGCATCTCACGGATGGGGTGCAGTGTGCGCAGATGGGTGCAGGTGAGTTAGCAGTGCATAGCCCATCTGCACCTTTCGTGAACAGGGCTCTATGTGCTTGGTTAAATAAAACAACTAACTAGCACAATTAAGAGCAGTAAGCCAATTCAAAAATATAAGTTTTAAAGGCACCCTTAAACACATCCAGTAAGTTAGCTGAATGGATAGCAGGTGGAAGAGAGTTCCAAAGATACAGCACAGCTACCAGAAGGTTCTCTCTCCTAACAATTTGAATGGGGAGCAAGGAACTGGTAAAAGATCCACTTTTGTGAAGCAGAGATGGTGCACAGGGGTGTGAGGTAGCGGGAGCTCTTTCAGGTAGACAGGAAACAGATTGTGCAGGGCCTTGTTTGTAATCAAGAATATCTTAAAGTTACTATGTCACTGAACAGGTAGCCAGTGTGGCTTGCACAAGACTGGCATAATATATTCATTTTGAAATGATACCAGTACCAGCTCTGCTGCAACATTCTCGACCAACTGCAGGCAGCATATCAGAGCTCACAGAAACAAAGCAAAATAGAATATGATGGCAGAGAAGAACCGCTTAGCCCACCAAGTCTGCCCAAGTGTTCCCAGCCAATTCAACTTCCGTAAATCCTGTCTGGTCTCTGGTGACCCTCCCCTCTCTGCTTCTGATATAATATGTCTCTATGTTTATCCCATGCATGCTTGAAACGCTCCACCATTCTAACCTCCACCACTTCGGTTAGTAGTTGGTTCCATATATCTACTACCGTTTCAGTGAAAAAATATTTCTTCACATCCATCCTGATCTTCCCCCCTCCAGCTTCATTATATGCCCTCAGTCCTGAAGCTCATCCTCATTTGGAAAAGGCTCTCTCCTGTGTCCTGTTTGCTACTGTGAAGTACTTATAGATCTCAAACCTGTCACCTCTCCCTCTTCTCTCCTCAAGGGTGTACATGTTCAGGTCCCTCAGTCTTTCCTCATAGGGCTTCCCTTGCAACCCTTGTACCATTTTGGTTGCTCTTCTCTGGACTTCCTCCACCCTTTCTTTGTCCTTTCTAATGTGCCGCCAACAGAACTGGGCACAGTACTGCAGGTGGGGGCATACTAGAGAGAGAGATACAGTGGCCGCACCACCTCTGTCCTCCTACTGGTGATGTCCCTCATTATGCAACCCAGCATCCCACTGACCCAGCACATGGCCTTCCCACACTGCTGCCACCTTGAGGTTCTCTGATATAATAATCCCATGGTCACTTTCCATCTAGTAACTGCCACTAGCCCCCTATCTTATACTCAGCAACAGGTTCCCTATGCCCTAGGTGCATGATTTTGCACTTTGTGGTATTGAACCCCAACTTCAAAGTCTTTGACCATTCCTCAAGCTTCCCTGTAGCCCTCTGCATTTTCTCCAACCTCTCCTGAGTGTCCACTCTATTGTCTTCTTGCAGTACACATAGGCTATGGCTACCACCCTCCTTTATTCTATTTTCCCTGTCACCCTGTCAATTAAATTTATCAGATTTGTTTGGCATGATGATCTCCCCATGGGTTCATGCTGCTGGTGATCCTGCAACCAACTGAATTGCAGATGTGCAACTAGTTTCTTCTTCAGTAGGGTTTCCATTAGTTTCCCCACCACTGAAATTAGGATGACTGGAATGTAATTGCTAGCTTCCACTCAGTTACTCTTATTAAAGAGCCTCCAGATAACCTGAACACTAAGGAATAAAAACACACTTGTGACTTTAACAAGTTACTTCTTAACGCATCAAACAGATTCTTCTGAATAGCAAAAATGCACTATCACAGCAGGCTTTTATTGACCACATTCAATATATTGCCACGAAATATGTCAATTCATTGGGCTTCAAAATAAGGTACACAAAAGGTCTCTGTTCTGTAAAGATCACCAGCTATGCTGAAACAAGCCAAATGGCTAATGGCTCAGTGATGCAACATAATGCATCTGCTATCATCAAACTGTACAAATTCAAGTTATCTGTAGCATATTACAAAACTGTGTGTTAAGCACAGTGAAATCCAGAGGCAAAATGAGAAATACCTGACCTAATGTGTTATGGTTGAAAAAAAGGCCAAGCTACTCTGGTGCTTCACCCAGCAAGGGCTTCCTCAGTGGGGGAATAGTTACTAGATGATACAAACATATCTAAATACTCACCCATATAATACCATATGATTTCGCCAACCAATTACAAATCATTATTCATTGTAGGTTATATGACCCCGAAGAAAACCACACTTTAAAATATAAATTCATTTTTAAGTGGTGCACATAAAATACTATACAGCCTCCTTTATTTTTACAGCAATTCTGTGTTATAGAGATACATCTGAGTTTATAATGCAATGGGCATAAAAGCAGAACCATTACTATACAAATTACTATATAAATGTTACAGTTAACTGGGCACGAGGCTCATCCATTAATAGTGAGTGTATTGAATTTGCAAGACAAGTAAATTATATCATCAAAAGATTTCAGCAACAAGATTATAACAGGGAACTTTTGGTAAATGCATGACACCAGGTCTATAACTTAAAACAAGAATCCCTCTTAACCCCTAAAACATGCAAGGCACAGAAAGAGCAACCCATTACACTATCCATTAAATACAATGGTGTACCTGGATGAATAGGATCTTATTTTAAGAACTGGCCAATATTACAGCCTGCCCACCAGCGCAGTGGTAGCGCTACCACTTGTGAATCCATTGACCCAGGTTTGGGAACAAGTTCAGGGAGGTGGAGGGCTAGCCGGGGGGGAGAAGGCTTGAGCATCCACAGGACAACTTGCCTTCTCTTGGGGGGGTGCAGGCTCAGTGCTTGACTGACCTCTGGCAGATGCCAGAGACACAGCAAGCATACAGCACTAAAAGAAGGGGTTGGGCAGGGGGCAGACATCGGCGTTTATCGCCGTGACATCAGGGCACACACCATGCCCTAGAACAGGGGAAAATCAGCACCAGAACACTGAGAAGATGGAGCACAGAAGTGGAGACCCTAATGGCTCATGCCTCTCTGATCCTCTGGGGGTCCGACAAAACTGTGAAGTGTCTCTGGGTGTCGGACCCCACCTCTTACCCACCTGGGGGGTAGCCATGGCTCCATGGGGACCAGCCGGAGGTCAGGTAGGTTGTGAAACGAGACTGCCACATGTGTGTTTCCCGATGATGTGGGGCTCTGGTGCAGGAGGAAGAATAAATGGAAAAAAATAAAAAAAAAGAAACTGGCCAATACTGACAAGTGACATTGCTATTAAAGGCTATGTGGTATGAGTGCTATGACCCAGTTTTAGTTAGCCAAACACAAATTTGGAAGTCAAATCTGTGGAAGATAACCTGATTTACTTTAAACTAGTCCAAGACCAAATCTTAATATCATACTATTGCAGTTTAAGCCATTAAAATGACGTTAGTTTCCTTTACTTTCCCATTACTATTATGTGAACCCATTAATTTTTACCAATAAATCTTTCATTTTTAATGGTTGCTGCCCCTTCCCATTAAATTGCATTTAATTATTGATGGTTTTTGTGTGCAACCCATTAATTTATTCATGGATGCCTTTAATTAACCATGAAAGGTATCCATTAAATATTTAATGGCTGTAGTAGGCCCCCTTAAATCTTGTATCAGGCCTTTTTAATGGTGTGTTTAATAACCATTAAAATCATTTAATGAGCTTTTCATTGCCATGAAAATTATGTTCATGTTGTGCCAGTACATTATTGTTCATTAAAAATAAATAGTTTTCATTATTTACTGTAACTATTGCCACCAGTAGAAATTCATTGTCTTTTATGCCATTCATTCTTTTGTTATGTTCGATGCTCATATATTAATGTCCGTTAATGAATAAGTATGTGCAATTAAAGTACCAGATTAGTGAAATCTTTATAAATTAATGGTCCTAAAAGATGTTAAACAACAGTGCAACATCCACCCATAAAGGACTTGTAACCATTAAAGTATTTAAATACATTTTTACAATATATAACAATTAACACCCCCCCAACATATTATTGTAGAGGGTAGTAACTGGCACTCATTTTTTAGATACAGGATTCACAAATGTATAACAGTGGGGCTATCAATATGTAGCAGGAACATTTTGGGGGTCTGGATTTTTTTTATTTATTTTTTTTTATTTATTGAGTACTTGGATAATACCTGTGAGCAGATGCTCGTTGAAAGGTTCCACATCAAATATATTGGTCAAAAAAGTACAATACTGTGCACAAATATACAGATACTGAGAAAAATATTCATGGAGGTTACAGAAAACAAACATAAAGCACTTGCTATTCTGAGGCATTGTACAATGAATGCCTGTGTAAAGAAGATAAGCAGACAAGGATAGAGAATGATACATTGGGAGTGAGAGGGCTAGGTGAGCAGATCACATAGGACAGTGAAGGAGGAGGGAAGGGAGAGGTCCAGGGGCAAGGGGCAGAGCTGGGGGTTAGGGAGGTGGGCAAAGTGCTGCAGTTTGACTATCCTGTAATGACAGAGGCAAATATAAGTGTTAGAGGCAGATTGTTGCTGTGTGCTGAGCCTTAGCAGGGGCACATGCAGCTACTCATATCAAAGAGGTGCTGGCACAGTCTACGTTTAAAAGAGCCCATCTCTGAGAAGCCAGAGATGTCAAGGGGTGGTGCATTTACCCAGAGGGGTGCATGGTGTGAGAATGTACACTGTGCCATGGTAGTGCAACATCTGGGCACTTGGAAAATTTGCGTGGCAGAGCTTCTAGTTTGTCTGGTATTCATAGGCAGTGTTAGCAGTTCTGCACCCCTGTTGGAATCAGATTTAATGTGACGTTTCTGGCAAGAAGGCAGGTTTGATACCTGATTCTGTCATTCAGTTGAAGCCATCCAGCCCGAGCATAAAGTTCACAGGTGTGTGTGAGTCTTGGTGCATTTGAGAGTAGGTGGCAGGCTTTGTTTTAAGGCAACTGAGATCCGCTGGAGCACCGTGTTGGTGTCAGAACTGTATATGGCCAGCCCATAGTCTATGAGGGAGACAACTGAGGTGCCGATTGCCAGGTTTAAAGCTTCATGGGTTAGACAATGCTTGTGGTGGTAGAGGATCCCGATTCTGGTATTAATAGCTCTTGGAGTGATAGCGATATGCAGCGAGAAGGACAGGGAGGAGTTGATTGTAACTCCCAGGTATTTGAAATGTGAGATGAGCTCTTGTGTGTCACTGCTGTCATTCCTTATTGCCAGGGGGTAGGTTTTTAGCTTGCTTTGGGCTGTGGAGTAGAGCATGGTCTTTGTTTTTTTATAGTTCATGACCAGTCTTTGCTCTTTAAACCGATTTTCCACAGATGCAAAGCCATTTTGGAGATGAGTTTTAAGGAGTTCAGGGTGCAGGTTGCTGGTAAAAATCACTGCGTCATCAGCATATAGGAGCATGCAGCAATGGCAGGAGACCAGGAGATTATTTAAGAAAGCAGAGAACAGCAACGGTCCCAGAATGGACCCTTGAGGTACACCAGATAAGACAGGTCGGCTGTCTGATAGCACTTACCCAGTTCTGACTTGCTGGGAGCGGTGGCTCAAGTAACTCCTAAACCAGTTCACAGTTTCAGGTGCAAGTCCAATGTCAGCTAGCTGCTTGAGGAGGAACACATGATGAACCACATCAAATGCCTTTGATAGGTCAATGAAGGCTGTCCCTACAAGGTGGCCTTGATCTAAGGCATAATAGATGAATTTGGTAAATTCAAAGCTGTGATGATACTGTGGCCACCCCGGAACCATGTTGCTCTGCATATAGGAGTTGGTATTTATTTATTTTATTTATTTAGTTTTTGTTGACCAGGTAAGTGCACTAGACAAATCCCGCCTATTTTCAGGCACAACCTGGGGGAGGGGGATATAGATGAATGCCAACTGATCTTGAACCAGATTAAGCTGTTGATGGTATTTTTTTAGTGAATGAGGGAAATTTGGCCAGGACACCGGGGAAATTCCCCTACTCAGCTTCCTGTGAGCAGAGGGGACCCTTTTGCTGGTGACTCCAAGATGGCTGCTGTTCCAGATCCTGGTGGAGGTGGTGGAAATGCTGTTCTCTGTCCCCAGGTTCCAGCTCCTGCTCTTCAGCCTACTTCTCCTGCTATGGATTCTTCTGGTTCGCGAAGGAGGATGGATGCTCCAAGAGAAGGGGAGCAGCTGTCGTACTCTGCCTTGGATTCTACAGTTTTACCTGAAAATAATACCATATGTGTTGATAAAATATTGCAGGATACAGAATTACCAGCGTCTACAATGAATGAAGTTCTACCTGTTTTTCAACCAATAAGTAATACCGTGTTTAATACAACTCCTAATCAAGCAGCTTTACAGGAACAGCTTAAACTCCAGCTTGCCATTTTGGCTAAAGAACAAGACAGACTCCAGCAGCAGCTGCGTGTAATGCATTCCTCAGCAACGCCTGTCAGTACTTCCAAACAAGCTGTCATTAGCCGTGACGCTGAGCTGTGTGGAGAGCCTACTGATTCCGGTGAGTCTGTACAAACTTTAAACACTGTTAATGACTTGCATTCTGCTCCTGTGTTGGCTGGCAGTAACGAATCCACAGCGATTCAGTGCCTAGAGCCCTCACAACAGTTATACGAACAGCAACCTGGCTTAAACTTGCCGCCCACTGATCCTGTGCACCCTAAAGACCCGGATAACATTACCATAGCTAGCAAAAGCTCCAATCCTGAGCCTTGCTGTATCACGCTTACAAAAACTGCGGGGTTTGTGTTCCGCAGTTCATTACCTGTTTCTTCGACTGATAGCCCTACTTCTGATACATCCTGCATATTTCAAACTACCTCCCTAAATCAAGATGGGGTTTCTGAATTTCTTTTTTCAACACGGCAACAATTATTACAGGATAAGATGGGGGATGAAAGTAAGGACAAACGAACTGCTCTTTTTTTCTCTAAACGTAATATAGGTACCAGTGTTACTGCAAACACCTCCTCTCCTCAAGGACCTTCAGAACTTTCCTCAGGGTCACTACCACTCGATACCCCTTTCACAACCCCAGGCTACAGAGTTATGGTCCCCCCAGAAGCTCTCAGTGAAGCAGGGTGGACCTTGAAAAAGGGTAGCTGGCATCCAACACCTGGTTGGGATCCGAAATTGAATTTTTCCCAAAACGAGCCAGCTTGGAAACCCCAGTCATCTCCTGAAACATTGTCAACTTTGTCAGCTGCAGCTTGTTTGGACGCTTTACCTTCTGTAAGGCCCTCAGCTGCGGCCTCCCAGACCATTGTTCCTGTAGCCACTGACCTTTCTGATTCAGTTATAAATTCTGGAACTGAAAATCTTTCTACTCTTTCAAAAAAGACACCTGATTTAGAGAAACCATTAATGTCAGATTTGTTTTCTAAAATTAAGAAGGAAGCTGCACCTCGTAGAAATGCAGTTAGACTGCATTATAAAGGGGGATTGGAGGTGAGGCCAGATAGACATTATGTGGGGAAAAAGCTATTAAAGACTCTCTGCAATTTTCACCTAGAAGTCTTTGCTTTTTAACATTTCGGTGAAGATAACTTCAATGTTAGTTTTGTTCTGCCTATGCTTTAGATTTATTTTGGGAGAGATATAACCAGGTAAAATTTTCTCCCATATGGACCCCTTTTTTGTTATTCCCTTATCTAAACCTTTGGTTAAATTTGTAATGATTATGTTCAGGAATGAGGGGGTTCATGTGGACGATATTGCCTATTGGTTGTCCCAAAAAAGTGAAATTTTAAGTTCCCCTGAAGCCATTCTCGATTCTGAGCAGTTCTGGACTGGAGGTTGGCGGTTTAAGGTGAAACTTCGACAAACAGATAGTGGTATAGAACACATCCCCAACTCTTTCCTCTTAGGGAGAGATAGGGGGGTTTGTTTTTATGCTGGACAGCCTAGGCCCTGTTATAAATGTGGGTCTCGTACTCACTTGTCCAGTTCTTGTGACAGGCCCCGTTGTGATAATTGTGGGGAAATAGGTCACATTGCCTTTCAATGTCCCAATTTTACCAAATGTGACCTATGCGAAGACACTGGGCATGTCTTCTCAGAATGTGTATGGGCAGCAAAAAATAAAGCTTGTAGTGGCAGCCCTGACCTTCTTATTCAGAAAGCTCAGGACCTAGCAGATAGTTCTTCTCAGACAACTACAGCTACCTCTGTGGATGTGGCTGACCCACATATGAATTGATCCCACGCTATGGGGCAGTCAAAAGACCAGGCCCTTCCCAGTCCTTCTGACCCTCTCCTATCTTCCCCTACTCTCCCTATTCTTCTCTCCCCTGTGTGTTATAGGTCACAGCAGGGGAATCAGATACCAAACCCTCTGGCTCCTCCACTGGTAGTTGTAGTTTGGAGGTCCTCAAGGAACCAACCTCCCCCCCAGGTGGAGATTGAATCTAGCAATCCATTCACTGTTTTATCCACTCAGTGGGGGGATACTGACATGGATTGTGGTGAACCTGAGTCACAGACACTTCAGGATAGTCCCCCTTCCCCCTTTCAACCACAGGAGGGGTACAGAGGGAAAAAGAAAAAATGAAGTAAAAAGGATGGTTGATCTTCCTTTCCTATTAAATGGGCTTCACAGTCAGTTCCTTAAATGTCCATAGTTTATTGAATCCAAGTAGGCGTCAGATTGTTTATGATTATAGTTACAGTTCCTCTATTGATATGTGTCATATTCAAGAAACTTGGATGTTTACACTGGATCAAGCCAGGTTTTTTCAAAGAGAATGGTGTTGGGGCCCTTCCTACTGGTCTTTCAGTCAACAGACTGCTGATGGTATAGGTTTTCTTTTTAATTCATATAATTTTTCTCTTTTAAAAATTATTGATTTGATTCCAGGAAGACTAATGATTTTGGATGGAAAATGGAACTCCATGGTTTGCCGATTTATTCATGTATATTGTTCCCAGATAAAGGCAGAGAGAGTGGCCCTTTTTTCTATGATTCGACCCTTTTTAATTACTTCATTTCACATTTTTTTATGTGGTGAATCTAACTGTGGGTTACAGAAAGAGAAAGGCGGACTTACGGATAAGGGAAAAAAATGTATTGTGACTCCAACGCTTTATTTCAATTACTGGATATGTCTGGCCTTGTAGATAGTAGACAATTTCAACAAGGGGGTCCAAAATTTACCTATTAAAAAAACATCCTTACTTCTACAATTGATTATATTTTCTTGTCAAAAAACCTCCTTCCATGTAAATTTTATACATACCCTATGACTTTCTCAGATCATTTACTCCTTCAATGTAAAATTTTATCCAGTACAGTAATATCTTCCCAAAAACCAAGGTGGAAATTAAGTTCTCCTCTGTTAAAAAATCCAATTGTGTTAAAGGACATAAAATCATTGCTCTGTGCACGACTCTCAGTCGCTATTCTTTATGATGATTTAGGTGACTGGTGGAGAGAGTCAAAGAAGGATTTAAAACAACTCCTTTCAAACCTTGGCAGATCTAGAGAAAATGTAAAATTCCTGAATTATTTAAAACTACGTCAGCAGCTGTATTATTTATTTACTATGGCAAACATCTCCAAATTTGATTACTCATCCCAAATTGAAAACATAAAACAACAACTACAGTAGGTACAATACAACAGGGCCAATACTATGAAAGTGCTTTTTCAAGAAGGCACTCGGAAACAGCCTTATGGGGATCCCTATGAGGCCTTTAAACAATCTAAATAAAAAATTACAATGTCCTCTTTAATAACACAGGATGGGCATCAAGTTCAGGATATAACTAGGATTCATGCCACAATCAGACAATTTTTGGAATTACATAACCCAGTGGAGCCCCCTAGTGTTAAGGAGATGGAATTTTTTTTTTAAATGATTCGTCTTCCCAAAATTAATTTTGATATGTTTAATTTAATTACCCCAATAACAGCTGCAGAAATTGAGGTTGTAATAAAATCCCAAAAGAACAGGTTTTCCCCAGAAATCGATGGAATAACATCAGAATTATACAAAGCATTCCCATCCAAATTCTCAAAATGTTTGGCTTTGGTATTTAATTTTTTCCTCTTAACCCCTACATTCCCCCTTTGGTTTTCAGAAGGTCTGTTGACTTTTATATTTAAAACAGGGGATAAAGAGAACCTGGAAAACTGGAGACCAATTGCACTTCTTAATTCAGATTATAAATTATTGACTAGCCTTTTAAATTCATGACCTAGGGTCTTTGCAAACATGGTTATATCACCATCCCAATATTGTGGGCTCCCAGGCAGAAAGATACAGCAGGCTCTTATGATTATCAGAGATTTAATTGAATATCTTTCATCACATAAGCAGTCAGGATGTATTCTGGCCCTAGACCAAATGAAAGCTTTTGATCGGGTATATCATCCATTTTTGTTTCTAACCTTGCAACATTATGGGGTTCCATCTTCCTTCATCCACTGGATAAAAACACTTTATGATACTGCTATTATTCATCCAATTATTCATAATTGCATTACAGAGGGCTTTCACATAGCTACAGGGGTTCGTCAGGGGTGTCCATTAAGTCCGCTATAATATTTATTTACAATAGATACATTAATACAATCATTAACACATTATCCGTAGTGGAAAGGGGTATTGGGATCCCCCAGTTTGGATGCATTATATTTACAAGCCTATGCAGATGATGTTTGTGTTTTTTTCTCAGATTATACTCAAATTTCAATTTTTTGGGATTTTTTGGTCTCATATTCTCATGTTTCTAATTCAAAAATTAATAAAACAAAAAGTCA
Source organism: Neoceratodus forsteri (assembly GCA_016271365.2). Lineage (NCBI taxonomy): Eukaryota > Metazoa > Chordata > Ceratodontiformes > Ceratodontidae > Neoceratodus > Neoceratodus forsteri. The sequence goes on along the minus strand of CM057449.1, from coordinate 1,589,242,644 downwards.
GGGTGTATTTATTGGGGTCAACTATCCTGCTGAGATTTCCATTCAGGGATTTCATATTTCTTCAGCTCCAATTAAGATTTTGGGATTATACTTTGGGCCTCAGAATCTCCTGACACTAAATTGGGAACATGCTTTCTCCTCTGCTAATACTAAAGTGCAAGTTTGGAAACATTGGAGATTGGCCAAAACAAAAAGGGTGCAGGTCATTAGGCAGTTTTTAATTTCCAAATTTTTATATACAGCACTGATATTTCCACCCCCTCAAGAATTTGAAACCAGACTATACAGTCTATTTTTTCAGATGTTTTGGGGCAATAGGCTTAATCCCATAAAAAGGCAATATAGCTATCTGGAAAAATAAAAGGGGGACTAGGAATGGTGGACCCAATCACATTTTTTATTATTTTATTTATTTCTCAAAATGTCAAAGTGGGATTATTACCATCAGCATCTAGGTATAGTTCTCTATTACAATATGTTCTTAATCATTATTTTTCGGTTTGGCATACTACCTCCCTGAAACTATCACAAAATTTGCAGGTTCCATTATTTTTCAAACCAGTAGTAAAGAAACTCTACAAATGGGGTCTTTCCAAACAAATTATTAAATGAATACAGGGCCCAAATTATATGACATAGTTATGTTGATATTATATCCTTCAGTGCCAGCTTTAAAAAACTGTTCTACTACTCTAACACCAGGGGTGCTTTCTCAGCTAAATAATCCAAGATTGCTGGAACAAATGTGGGAATGTTTATGGCTAACTGTATATGGGAAGATTGGGGTACGGGGAAATGCTAAACACAAGGTTAAAGAGGAAAGGGTATGTCCTTTTCCTGACTGTATCAATCAGGAAAAAGACGTAGAGCATTTCTTTTTTTTTTGTTACTATGCTACTTCCCTTTGGAAATTCCCGGCTTTAAGATGGCATATGAGATGGTTGTTGCATATGAACTATGATATTTGGTTTTGGGTAACTTTCCTCAATTTGGGGCCAGTTACGATATAGAAATCTTACAGATTTTTTGTTGTTGTTTAAAATTTTATTTATGGCAGGCTAGATGCCAATGGGTTCTTTATCAAAAGGTGATGTTTTATGAGACAATCAGTTTACTGATAAGAGGGGCTATGGAGAAGGTGTATTTAAAAGATTTACAATTTGAAACAGCACGAAAGGTGACTAATTGGTGGAAAGGATTTACATTATTAAGTAAATATAAATAGATCAAGAGTGTTGAAGGGGGGGAGGTTTGGGAATTATTTTCCAGCAGTGTGCCAAGGGGTATGAAAGTAGGTTTCTTTATGTCTATGGCTAAGTGCCAGGTTAGGATTGTGATTAATATTGTTTATAATGATTTGTATGGTTCCCCTTGATTCAGATTTATAATCAGTACTCATTGTTTATTTTATTTTTTGTATTTTTTTCTATGATGTTATTATAATAAAAAATTCCCCTACTCTTTTCGATAAGTGCCATGAGATCTTTAACATCCACCTGAACTACCACCAATCCAGGCAGATGAGACCTCGGTTTAACGTCTCATCTGAAAGATGGCACCCTCAGAAGTGCAGCTCCCCTCTCATGCTGGACTACAGTGTCAGTACTGGGATATTAACCCAAGTGCCAGATGTGGGAACTGAACCCACAGCCCTCTGATCTCCCAACCTCAGAGGCGAGTGTGCTACCTACTGAGCCACTGACACTGGTTTGATTAAAGTGATCCACCATCTGGTAAGCCACAATCTGCCTGAGAGCCTTGGAGAGTGGTGGGAGTATGAAAATCAGTTTGTAGTTATTATGTAAGGACCTGTCCCTGCTTTTGTGTACAGGGGTTACTGTAGCAGATGTCCATCTTTGGGGGAATTGGGAGTGGAAGAGGGATAGGTTAAGTATTTTGGTTAATGGTCCAAGTATTTCATCCAGTGCTAAGTGAACAAATTTGAGGTCCAAAGAGTTCCCACTGTGCCTAGATTTTCTGAGGACCTTTTCAAGGTATTCCAAGCATCTGCTTCAGAGACCATTTTGAAGCGGAATGGTGGCTGGTTAGGTGGTAGTGCAGGTGACCTTATATTGTCACTTGGGTTGGGGTTATTGAAGAAGTCCCTGGGGAGCACACTACTGAGGTCAGTGAGAGGATGATTCAGTGAGTTGGCAATAAACAGAGGGTCCAAGTTTGGAACTCCTACAACAGTAAGCATAGCAGGGGGAGTTTGGGGGTCTTTCCCTGTGATGTCTTTAAGATTGGCCCAGAAAGACTTGCTGCTGTTCCATGAGTTAGAGAGGGCTTCTTTGTAATATGTACTTTTAGCATGGTGGACAGCTTTTGTATAGTCATTGCGGGCCTTTTTATATAATTGAATGTTTGCTGTAGTCTACTGTGCAGGTGCTGTTTGCCAGATATGATATCTTAAGGCAAGTTGCTCCAGGAGCTCAAGGGTAATTCAGGGGTTGAAAGTCCCTTTGGATTTTATTGTAGTAACTAATGCATGTTGGTCACATACAGCATTAAATTTTGACACAAAGAGGTCAAGTGCGTTGTCCACATCATTGGTTTTATGGAGGTCTGTCTAGTCAAGGAGTTATAGGTTTGACTTTAGCTGTGGGAGGTGACCTTTTAGTAGAAGCCATTTTGTTATGGTTCTGGTGGGGGGGTTGCAGTAGTTGTTATTCCACTTGCATTTGACAGGGAAGTGGTCACTCAAAGAGTCGAGAAGAACGGTGAGATTGGAGATATGAGCAGGATGGTTGGTAAGCACCCATTCCAGCAGTGTACTGGTGCCAGTCTTGTACTTAACCCATGTCAGAGTCTCCACTATTTGGGAGAAATGGAAATTATATTAAAGTCACCTAACAGAACAATTTCTGCATTTAGACTCAGAGTACTTATGTAGTCCAGCAGGTTGCTGACACTGGACTTGGTTAGTTTGGGTGGAATATATACTGAGAGCAGAGTGAGCACTCTATTGTGTGCTGCTAAAAGCAATCTAATGGCCAGAGCTTGCAAGTTGTCACTGCTACATGGGGGTGGTAAGACATGTCCCTGAAGAGAGTCTTTAATGTAGGTGACACAGCCCCCACCTCATTTTGAGTGTCGGTCCTGTCTGTACAAGGTGTACCCAGAAAAAGTGATGGCAGTGTCTGGTATCTTTGGGGATAACCAGGTTTCCACTACAGATAGCACATCTGGGTTATGAAAAGAGACCCACACCATCAGGCAATCGATTTTGGGGAGGAGGCTGTAGATGTTTAGAGAAGTGAGCACAAGTCCTGTGGTTTTTCGTGGTCGAGCATTGGAGTAATGTGGTGGGCCAGGGCTGGGATGCACATTGCCAGATAGAAGTAGTAGTAGTAGGCGAAGAAGTTGTTCCAATATAAGTTTATTATGTAGAGACTGCTCTCAATTACTGGGCATCCAGGCTTTCATGTTACCAACATGGATTACAAAACCACTAAACAGTGATACCATGGAGGGATCCTTGGGTGGTTATTCAAGGACAGTGATCATACAGGATAACTGATGGAGGCTGTGGGTTTCATCAGGGTAGGAAGCGGTAACTGTTCCATGTGCATTTAGAACTATCACCTCATTGATAGATTTAGTAGATTTGATGGGTCCATTACAGGGGCCCATGGAGACGATAATGGAGAGTACAATGAAGCATTGCAAAAATCCAGTGGAAGTGGGAGACATTGTTGGTCCACAGGGAGGCAATGAGTTTGGTATTGGGTTAAGGCAGTGGGCAAGGATTTCTTAAGCAAAGAAGTCTCAGAGAGCTTTTGTCTGAGTTGATTGACAGAGCTGGAAAGTAGGTAACAGAACTAATCAGGGAGTAACAGAGAGTGAGAAGCACAGTCAAGGACCTGATGAGAGGAGATAAGGAACTAAAAACAAGAAAGGATGAAAGCGACCTCTAGTGGGGAACAATGATAACCTGCAAATGGAAAAGTAGATAGAAAAAAAACAGTATTTAACGCTAGCAGCAAAAGTTTAACTCAGCCTGTGAGACCCAATAAAGCCTGCTTAAATAAATCCTGCAGAGTTCAGCAGAAGGAGAGCACTAGCTGGCAAATCAGCAGAAAGCTGAAAGAAAAGAAAAATATATCCAATCGGTAGTGCAGCTGAGGAGAGTGCGAGGAACTTGTAAATTATAACTTTCACAGAGTCCAGGAAAGCTGTCTGTTTCAGCTAGGGGACCATACCTGAGGATCCTCAATGGAGCTTGGTGGCAGTAGTAGCTGGGGTGGTCAGTGTCGGCTGAATGAGTGGTGCTGCGGGCAGACAGGGCACCCTGTCAGGGGCCTCAGTATCTGTAAGGGAGCAAAGTGAGAACACACAATTTAAGGAGGTAAGCAGATGGTGGGAGGGATTAAGGAAAACAGGGTAGGAGAACATAAACACAGTCACAGTGGGGGAGGTTGTGTGCATGAAAGAGTCAATTGGTCAAGTTTAGCAAGATGTTATAATGAGGGAAGTTAAGGTGCGGGAGGTACAGAAAACAGCAATAAGACAGCGTGGCATCAGGGACAGGGGAACACTGTCCCAGAGTCCCAGCAGTGGAGAAGTTAAAAAATCAGGAGGAAGAAGGAGAGGAAAAGAAAGAATTAAGCAAACAATTCCAATAAAACATAGGTTCAAGCCATAACTAAGTAATAGCTAACTTATACATTTACTACAGCTTTAAGCCCTGGTATTGAATAACAATGTATTAAAGCAAACATAGGCTATAGTGAAAAAGGGTAGAACATGAAATTGCTCATAGTTACAAATACTAGTGGTACAAATGAAATGCTAGCAGCAAAAGTTTAACTCAGCCTGTGAGTCCTAATAAAGCCTGCTTAAATAAATCCTCCAGAATTCAGCTGAAGAACAGCACTAGCTGGCCAATCAGCAGAAAGCTGAAAGAAGAGAAATATATATCCAATCGATAGTGCAGCTGAAGATAGTACCACAGAACTTGTAAATTAAAACTTCCACAGAGTCCAGGAAAGCCATCTGGTTCAGCTAGGAAACCATACCTGGGGATCCTCAATGGAGCTTGGTGCCAGTAGTAGCTCGGTCAGCCAGTGTCGGCTGAAAGAGTGGTGCTGCGGGCAAACTGAGCACCCTGTCAGGGGCCTCAGTATCTGGGGTTCCTCAATGGAGCTTGATAGCAGTAGTAGCTTGGGTGGCTGGTGTTGGCTGACAGAGTGCAGCTGCAGGCAGACTGGGCACCCTGTCTGGGGCCTCAGTATCTGGGGATCCTCAACGCAGCTTGGTGGCAGTAGTAGCTGGGGCGGCCGGTGTTGACTGAAAGAGTGGAACTGTGGGCAGACTGGGAACCCTGCCTGGGGCCTCAGTATCTGGGGATCCTTAATAGAGCTTGGTGGCAGTAGTAGCTGTGACGGCCAGTGTCGGCTGAAAGAGTGGAGCTGTGGGTAGACTGGGCACCCTGTCAGGGGCTTCAGTATCTGGGGCTCCTCAATGGAGCTTGGTGGCAGTAGTAGCTGGGGCGGCTGGTGTTGACTGAAAGAGTGGAACTGTGGGCAGACTGGGCACCCTGTCTGGGGCCTTAGTATCTGGGGATCCTCAACAGAGCTTGGTATAAATAGTAGTTGGAGCAGACAGTGTCAGCTGAAAGAGTGGAGCTGCAGACAGAGTGAGCACCCTGTCAGCCCACAGCTGACAGGGTAATAAGTTACTGAACACTACATAGAAACATAGAAACATAGAAGTTGACGGCAGATAAGGACTGCAAGGCCCATCCAGTCTGCCCATTTCTTTTTCTACCTTATAAATGTGCCATCGGCCTTTGCTCTGTCAGTGGCCTATCTATTCATTGTCATTTGTATTGCTCCCTTATGCCTATCTCATGCCTGTTTGAAGCCCTGCACTGTATTCATAGCCACCACTTCTTGTGGTAAGCCATTCCATGCATCCACCACCCTTTCTGTGAAAAAGAATTTCCTCACATTCCCCCTGAATTGGCTCCCCTCTAATCTCATGCTGTGTCCTCGTGCCCTGCTATTTTTCTTATATTTAAAAATGTTAGACTCTTTCACCTTGTTAATGCCCTTAAGGTGTTTGAATGCCTTGATCATATCACCTCTCTCCCTCCTTTGCTCAAGGGTATACATATTGAGCTCCGTTAATCTGTCCTCATATGTCTTCTGATTGCAGTCCCTGCACCATTTTGGTTGCCCTTCTCTGGACTGCCTCAATTTGGTTAATGTCCTTGTGAAGGTGTGGACTCCAATACTGCACACAGTACTCCAGATGGGGGCCTAACCAGTGTCTTGAAAGAGGGATTACTACCTCCTCTTATGACTTGTGATACCCCTCTAATAAACCCTAAAACCCCCTAGCCTTACCTACTGCTTTAGAGGTCTGCTTGGATGATTTCAGGTCATCAGTGATGATGATGCCCAAGTCTCTTTCTTCCTTTGTGACTGCTAGCAACTCCCCTCCCAGCCTATAGGTGGCTTCAGGGTTTCTCTTCCCTATGTGCATGATTTTGCACTTCTTTGCATTAAATCCCAGTTGCCACTCCTCTGACCATTTTGATAGTTTATCCATACGAACATACGAAATTTGCCATCAGATAAAGGCCTAGAGGTCTATCAAGTCTGCTCGAATGTGCAGCTAGCACCCCTTATTCTGCAGCTGCCCCTCCCTTCCACCCTTCCCCTTCATTAACCCTCCCCCTTGTCCTGTCCCATCCACGTTTGAAGCAGTCCACTGTTCTACTGCATACCACTTCTGCAGGTAATGCATTCCATCCAGTCACCACCCTCTCTGTAAAAAAGTGTCTCCTCATCTACCTCCTGAACCTTCCTCGCTCCAGTCTCATATCATGGCCCCTGGTGGCCTTCCCCTCCCTTACTTTGAACAGCCCCTCTGTACCGGTCTTGTTTATTCATTTCATGTATTTAAAGGTTTCAATCATGTCACCCCTGTCTCTCCTCTCCTCCAGTGAGTACATGTTCAACTCCTTCAACCTCCTCTTGTATGATAAGTCCCCCAGACCCTTGATCATCTTTGTCACCCTGCGCTGCACCCCCTCCAGTAACTTAATGTCCCTCTTCAGATATGGATCCAGATCTCTTCTCTTTCTGCCCACCCCATCTGGATCATCTACTCTGTTGCAGATCTTGGTGTCATCTGCAAACAGACAAGCCTTACCCTCTAGTCCATCTGCAAGGTCACTAGTGAAGATGTTGAAGAGGACTGGCCCCAGGACTGATCCCTGAGGTACCCCACTTGTGACTTGCATCTCTTCTGACTGTATACCATTTACCACCACTCTCTGTTTTCTGCCCATCAACCAGTTTGCCACCCAGTTGACCAACTTCTGACCCACCCCGAGCCTACCCAGCTTATTTATCAATCTTCTATGTGGAACAGTGTCAAAAGCTTTGCTGAAATCAAGGCAGGCGACATCAACTGCTCCCCCTTGGTCCACCACTCTGGTTACCCAGTCAAAGAAATCTATGAGATTAGTTTGACAGGACCTTCCTTTTGTAAGCCCATGCTGTCTTGGATCCCGTGCCCTATGGATTCCAGGTGTTGCACTATCCTTTCCTTAAGGAGTGCCTCCATAATCTTGCCCACTACTGAGGTAAGACTGACTGGTCTGTAGTTCCCGCCTCCTCCCTGCTACCACTCTTGTGGAGCGGGATCACATGAGCCCTTCTCCAGTCTTCTGGGACCTCTCCTGTGCTCAGAGACTCACTAAACAGTTCTGCTAATGGCTCTGCTAGTTCCACCTTTACCTTCTTAAGTACCCTGGGATGTAAGCCATCAGGTCCCATTGCCTTATCCACCCTGAGCTTAGCAAGCTCTTGTAGGACCCTTTCTTTTGTGAAGGGAATAGTGCTCACCTCTCTCCCCCCTGTGTCCATGATGCTGAGCTGTGGGCCCTGCCCTACCTTCTCTTCAGTAAATACTGAGCAAAGTATCTATTTAGGATAGATGCCTTTACAGGGTCCTCCTCCTCACATGCTCCCTTTTCTCCATTAAGCTAAGCAATACCCCCTCTGGACTTTCTCCTTTCATTAATGTATCTATAGAAAGTATTGTCACCTTCTTTTACTGTTCATGCTAGTTTTTCCTCAGTTTGGGACTTTGCCTGCCTTACGCCTGCTTCCCTTAAGGCAGTTTGGTATGCCTCCTATCTTCATCCCACTGTGTTCCCTTATATTTTCTGAAGGTCAGCCTTTTGGCTCTGACCTTTTCTGCTACTGTATTTGAGAACCAAAGTGGTTTCCTTCTTCTTTTGCACTTCCTTTTCTGTCTAACACAATGGGATGTTGCTTCAAGTATTGCATCCTTAATGCTTGCCCACTTTGCCTGTACCCCTCACCTGTGTTTCTTTTGCCAGGGCTAGCTTAACTCTGTTGGCCATCTTATCAAAGTCAGCTTCTCTGAAGTCCCATATTTTTGCCTGGAATGGGATGATTTAGATGTAGTAGCCAAATTGAACCATACCATGTGATGGTCACTGGCCCCAGGTGACCTTCTACCTGGAGATCTGTGATCCCTTCCTTGTTAGTCAGTACTAGATCTAGGATAGCCCTGTCTCTCGTGGGTTGCTGTACCAGTTGTTTGAGGCCCTCCCCTGCAGGAATCCACTATGTGTCTAGTTCTGGAATGTTCCTGCTGGTATTGACCAATCTGTATCCAGCATGTTGAAGTCTCCCGTTATCAGAACATCCCTTTAGCTGTCATGTTTTGTATATCTTCTAACAGTAATGTGTCTATGTCCTCCCCCTGGTCTGGGGGCCTGTAGACAACCCCAGTTCTTATGGTTGTCCCATTTCTTGTTTCCAGGGTGACCCACAGTTCTTCTGGCTCCTTATGTGTATTCTGAATTTCTGTAGCTTTGATATTTTCATTGATGTACAGGGCCACTCCCCCTTTTGCACCTCGGTCTCTTCTGAACAATACATAGCCAGCTACTGAAGTCTCCCAAGTGTGGTTACTGGTAAACCACGTCTCACTAATTGCTACTATGTCCAGTTTAGCCTCTGACATTATTGCCTGCAGGTCTGGGATCTTATTTCCCAGGCTGTGAGCATTTGCGTTCATGATTTTCCATTGGCCAGATTTTGGTGTGTTAATTGTTGGGTGAGGTTTGGCATTACCCCTGTGTGTCGTATGGGGAGACAAACCTTTTTTCTTACCTGGTGATGCAAATGAACTGCAAACATGCTGAATTCCTGTTTGACCACTAACTGAGGGGAATATATTCTTCCCATTCGACATATGGGGTGCTGCACCCCTCTCCCCATTGCTAGTTTAAATATTCTGCAAAGATGTCAAACTTCTGCCACAATACTGACTCCTCCTTAGTCAGATGCAGTCCATCAAATTTAAAGAACTTTCGCTCCCAGAACTGTTGCCAGTTCCCTACAAATCTGTGTCCTTTTTCCTGGCACCAGCCCTTGAGCCACGTGTTTAGCTCCCTATCTCCTTCTCTGACCTTCCGTCCATCTGCTCCCTCTCCCAGACTGGCAGGATCTCAGAGAAGGAGATGCTGATGAAATAGATGATAGTTTGTCACCCAGCCTGGCCAGGTGTTCCTTGGTCTCACAACTGACTGGCTGGTGAGATCATTAGTCCCTATGTGTACTAGGACATCAATGTTTTCTCCTGCTTTGTGAACAATTTTAGCAATGCGGTCAGTGTCTCTCCATGCTGATGTACCTGGGAGACATCCAGCCATTACCCCTGGCTGGAGGTGGGTATCAACTCCCCAAATCATGGAGTCTCCTATGATCAGAAGTTTTTGGGATTTCCTTTTTGCTTTTTTTGTTTTGGTTCCTGATTTGGGTGAGTTTTGTTGTGCTAGCTCCTGTGCTGCAGTGTCCTGCTCTGCAGTATCTTCTGCCTCTTTGTTTGATTTCAGAGATAGATTCAGATACCTGTTTGTAGTGTTTATATGTTTTTTGGAGGTAATATGTTGGAGAGCAGAGAGTGATGGGGCACCCGATTTGCCCCTCCTAACCACCTGCCAACCTCCTGGACCAACTACCCTCTGCGGTCGAGGTTTTTCTGTTGGATGCTGGGGAAGTGGCAGGTGGTTCTTATAATGTATTTGCTCTTGAATATGAAATTTGAGGCGTGCAATCTCTGCCCATGCTGCCCGGAGCTGAGCCCTAAGATCTCCAAAGGCCCAGCATGTAGGAAAGTGTCCTAAATCCTGTAAGACTGTCCTTCTGAAAATTGTTCCACAGTGCCTGCAGTTAATAATATCCATTCCAGATAAGTTGCTGGGTTTATAACCTAGTCAGAGTAAATAGAAGGAAAAAAATGCAAGTAATGGTTTGATTGTGTTTTGTTTAAGTTGTTATAACAACAAGTTAAATTACTAGTGCCCCTGTAAATGAGCTCACCTTGTGGAGGCCCCACTGATCCACCCCTTCCTGCTCTGCCACAGGAAATGTCACAACTGTGGTACCCTATAAAAGGAGTGTAGTGTGGGGTGGTTGGGGATGGGGGTGGGTGGCTGGGCCCTTTCCCTGCCGAAAAAGAAAAACCTCGGATGAAAGAACAAGGCAGTAAGAGCAGAAACAATCAGTCAACAACAAATGCAGTAACCCTGAAAGCTTATCCTAATGTTAGATAAAACTGTAAAACCTGTAAAGCACCACCTGTAATAATTTCAGAGAAGATATACGCTGTAAGAAACACTTTGCTACAGAGAAAAATAAAACAATGAAATGTTAGCAACAAACAGTAGCAATCCCTGTGAGTAAAAAATAAAAACAACACCACACAGTAAATCTGCTTAGCCAAAATAAGTCTTAATCCTTTTCCCTTGCTCTGGTAAGTTTCTCTACTCTGCCTTTCAAGCAGTCTTAGAAGGAAAGAGCACAGGTGAAGCTAGGTGCCTTGGCCAGCAAACCAAGTCTTCTACACTAGTGAAGAGCTCATAGAAATAAAATTGAAAAGCAGGCTTTATATTTGTGTTGATTAAATATTCATATCATTAGAAGCCAGGAGTATGTAATGGGATCAGTTAGGGTGTCTGAATTTACCAGTGAGCTTTCTGCCCACTGTCCCTCCCCCTTAGCTCACATCTGCTGTGTTTCCCTTCCTTAGTAACTGCACCTCTTTGCCACTGAGACTGATGGCAGCTGTGCAGAGTGATCAAAGTGGAGGCCATTATGATCTGGCACCAATCTCCTGACACTCTGTCTCGTGGTCACTCTCAGTAATTGTAGCTTGCATGTGTGGAGGAGTGCATGGTTGGAGTAGATTATGGAGTCAGGAGATTAATGTGAGCTGGCCGGGAGTGGAATTGCTGTGGTGCTTAGAGAGAGAGAGAGAGAGAGAGAGAGATGCACTAGCTGTGTCAAGGTAGGAGACAGAGTCAATGATGGGTAGGTGACCTGGTTGGGGAACAGCATTCAGGTGACAGGCATTGTTGAAGTGAGCGAGGACAGGCAGTAGGGCAGCCCTGGTACACGATGTGTGTCATGGGCCAGAACAAAGAATGGTGGTATTTGCCATTTGTTTGGAATATTTTCACAGGCTGCTGGTTGAGCAGTGAGTACAAACTTTTTTTTTTAGGCAGTGACAGACTCACAGTGATAAGGGAGCAGCAGGCTGTAATGGTTAGCTTGTTGCTGGACCTGGAGCTGTAGGCTGTTGCAGGTGCTGTCTTTTTCTCCATTCTCCACCCATGCAACAGTTTGACTATTTAGGGGCTGAAGGCATTCAATCTGTGGCAATGCTCTGCAGTTCATCTCTGTGCTGTTCTGGGTGAGTTGTGGCTAGATGACTGACAACCATGTAAGTAGTAGACAGGAGAGCTGCTGTAGAGGTTGAAGAGCCATTATGTTAGGATTAGGAACAAAACTTAGAAGAAATTAACAGTAGTTAAGTTATGCAATAAAGTTAGATATTAGCATAGCAACTCAATGTTGAGGCTTTTAAAACAATACTTTTTTTATTTCTGACACTTGGGGTCTCTGATGCTTTAAAAAGTGGCTGCGGTTATTTTCCCCTTTGTGTCTTGTTTCTTTCTTTTTAAAGCTGCAGTAGGCAGAGCCTGTAGAAGTTTTGCATGTACAAAAGGATTGATGTCATGTTTTCTGTCTGTGGAACTGACTGAAGGTGTAAATAGTCTCCTCTGCCTTACCCTCCTCCAAGAAATGTTTTCTGCCCTCAAATAAATATGCTTTCATGTTAGTCAATGGTTGCAGGGTACTATTTTCTTTCTTAAATGGGCTGTACAAGAACTGAAACCTGAGTAGTGGGAGGCAGAATTGTTTTTTATGGGGGAGTAAGATCCACTCCCACCTCCACCCGAGAAGCTCCTAAAGATCCACCCCCACCTTTTTTTTTATTCATGTGGGAGGAGCATGCGGTGGATCTATCATGCTGAAACAAGACACACTAGTTTGGGATCTGGACCAAGGAACAGAACAAGTCTGTGGAGTCCCTGCATTTTCTTAAGGACTAGAACAGAAGATACTTAATGCCTTCAAATTGACTTAAAAACCCTTGGAACAAATAATTATCAGAGCCACCTGGTGTCTCAAAAGGAAAGAGTAATTAAGAAGTGTCTGAAACTACAGATCCCAAGGAAAACAATAGACACAGCATTCTGGTTGAAAGAGCCACAGGTTTTTCTTAAACATTTATATACTAAACATAAAGTTCAGCTTTTGGGATTAACAATATTTGTTTACCATATTCAATATATATATATATATATATATATATATATATATATATATATATATATATATATATATAGAGAGAGAGAGAGAGAGAGTTTGTCATTTTAGTAGTTTTAAAACTTTGAAAGCGTTGGTGTTAGTAATGTATTTAGAAATACATTTTTTAATTGCCTTTACAGTTAGTCATGCAGTTTCATGTGAGGGCACATTCTTTGGGAGAGGGGGTTCAAATTATTTTAATCATGGGCACAGTACTTGGTAAATACAGCCTTTGATGAAGTGTATTTTTTCTTTCAAGTTTGAGAAGTGGACTTGCCTTGCACATGTATAAATACCAGCTGCAATTAACAACTACTTGTAGAAACAAAGGCTGTTTTTTTTTTTACCTACTTTCTTTTCACTGATATAAACTGAGCCAGGAAAAAAGTAAGACTGGAACAACTATCAGAGCTGCCAGTGAATGAGTGGGAAGGGGTAGTTTTTTCTAACATTCCTTGTGGATTTATACTCCATGGAACCTGCTATTCAGGTTTTTATATTGCACCTTGTCCCAGGCAATCTTCCCAGAGTGCAGTTTGCTCTATTGTTTAATATATCCAGTGGAGGCCAGTGTCTTTGTCTTGTTGCATTGTCTTTTGTTTCAAATTAACCACAGATATCATGACAGCCAAAGGGGACACACTTTGAGTCTTAGGGTATGTACAGCATAATTAATAAGTTTTCATAAGCATAATCTTTCCATTCATGTTATTGTTAGACATACTGCAGCTAGCTTGGCTTGAAAAAGGGTGAACATGGTCAGGACCCCTTAGCAATTGAGATGCATATGCAGCAAATAAGTCCAGATGTGCTAACTGCCTGCTGAATAAGGAAGGGTTGCAGGAACCCAGGGAATGATTATGGGGGGGTCATCAAAATGGAAAGGGATTGGGGATTAATCATATTGGATGACCTAAAGGTGGCTAAACAATGTACCAAAGCTGTGAGGAGAGCCAGTGGAATGTTGTGGTGCATAGGGAGTGGTATTACCAGCAGAAGGAAGGAGGTGGTGATGTCACTGTGTAGCTCACTGGTGAGGCCTCATTTGGAATATGGTGTCCAGTTCTGGAAACTGCATTTCTGTCATGCAACTTTAAATCACAAATGGGTTAAATGGTTCTATTTTAGATTTCTTTCCTTTCCCCTACTTCTCCCACTGGTTAGCCTTATGGAATGCAACCAGAACATATCTTGGCTAGCATGATGAATGCACCTACACAAGCTGCTTCTCAGTCTACAGCACTGTCTTTTTAAAATGCTAACTTCTTGTTGAAAATATGGTATAATTTTTCCATCCATGTTATTGTTAGACATACTGTAGCTAGCTTGGCTTGAGGAAGGGTGAACATGGTCAGGACACCTTAGCAATTGACATACATATGCAGCAAATAAGTCCAGATGTATTAACTTACCCTATAATGGTTAAGTGTCACAGTTTGCATTTTCTTCTTGAAATGGTTACTTTTGCATTTATGTTTATTTTAAAATATTTAATATTCTGACCATGTGGTTATGTCATGGGCCATAACTGATCTCCAGCCTTAACCCCCCCCCCACCTGTGCTCCAGCTTGCATAGAAAATAGTGCTTGCAGACAAATCTAATCATTTTGCCACTGTGTTCTGTTGTGTTCATGGGTGTGTGTGTGTGTGTGTTACTGAAACAAGAAATGTACAGCTGTCATTTTTCACATCCTGTTCAAAATGTGTTTTTGCACCTGTGGTGCCAAATGGCACAGTCACTGTGCAAAATCTCCTTTCGGCTAATGAACTGATAGTGTCACTGTTCATGCAGTGGGGTCACAAAAAGCCCATGCTGAAAACTTGGAGTGAAAATACCAAGAAATACCCAGGACATTAGGGTTTCTGACCATAACACGCTGCACTGTAGGGACTGACAGGCATCAGTGGTGTGACTTGGGATTGTCAACAGTAATGCTCATGCCATTCCACCCCCATTCCCACCCTGCAGGCAGTGACAGGTATCAAGGTGTGCCTTTGACTCTTCAGCCCTAAAGTTCACTCCATTCTGTTATACTGTACTCATTTCAGCATATTTCCTTATGGAATTGGGATAAGTGTAAAGTCTGAAAACCCCAACACACACATCGACTCTTGTCTGTGTCTGCAGGGTAGGGTGAGGTGAAATGGCATGAGCATTATGGACAGTGACCCAAAGGCACACCCCAATGCCTGTCCATGTCTGCGGGTTGGGGGTGGGGTTAGCGTCACTTCAGTACTTCACTGCCATTCCTATTCTGCCTGTCTGTCTGTGTGTGTCTCTCTCTATCTATCTATCTATATGTCTATGTAATTATCTATCTTTCTATTAATTGCATGGATTGCTATTTTTACCTATTTCTAAAACAAACCTGCATATCGCATGTGCCTGCACTCTGAACACATACTTATGAAACTGTGCATATTTGTACCTCACTTCTGTATATACCTCATACTTTCCTAATGTTCCCATTATCACAAGCACAAGTACCTTGCCCTTATCAAAAGTGACCCCCTCTGAAAGTTAATATTACATTTTCTCTAAATGTCCATCATCATTATGACTGACTTCCTAACATCAATGCATTGCTTAAATATAACTTACATCATCTCATGGACAAAAACCCTGTTTCTCTTAAAAAAAAAAAATGTGTAAATAATACCAAGGCTGAACATATGCCAGCCATTACTTTTTCATGTACTGCTACATTCTGTGCCATCATGGGGATTTGAATATGTTTCCCTTGATGCTTTGCATTATTGGGATATGTGCAATTATGTTTTCTTTAAAATTTGGCTGTCTGCCCAATATCATCCAGGATAATACATACATCAGTTGCATTTGCTCTGGGTTTCTTTTGTAAGCTTCCTATTCCTTCCATTAAAATGTACACCTCCATATATTTTCCTAATAATGTGTATGCCTTCCTTATAACAGAAACTAAAACAAATCTTACTACTTACAAATCATTGTTTTGTTTCTTCATACCTCCTTAACAATTCCACACAACTTCACTAACTTCATTATGCAGCCATGGTGGATCTGACCGAAATTTTTTTAAGTTTGATGTTACCGCACTACTATTTTCCAGTGTTTGCTAACTTGTCTAGATGGGTCAGTAACAAGCGACTGTTTTTGCCAGCTGGTATATTTGTTAAGGAATGGGTAATCAAAGGTAAGATGGGGTGCAATCCTTTCCTATGCAGGTGCTGGGGGGGAGGGCCTGATCCTTATAAACCACTAAATGAGTGTAAAGTAAGTTGGGGAGGGGCTATATCAGCTAACATGGGCTTTTACTCTGAGCCATTGTCTACATTCCTGCTGCTCATGAGGTGCAAATAGATGGATTCATCGCCACCCACACAAAAAAAGTTTGTTGTACTCCACCAGATAGCATTACAGAATGAAGGGCTCAGCCAAAAATAGCTCAAATCCACCTCTCAAGCCTCAGCACATCTTGAGGTTAGAGCATCATGGTGTGAATGAAACTGGGTACATCCAGTAGTCCTGGGTTTAATTCTCCAGACTTTTACTTGCATACTGTGTGACTATGAGCATGTCACTTAAAGGGACACTCTCATCTCCCTTTGGTCTCAAACTGTCCCTAGTAAACAAACACACACACACACACACACACACACATTTTATGATTGCTCTCATTCTGTAAAGGTCATTGATGTAGCTGGTAGATTGCCCACCTTATGCATGAACATTGGTCCCCTCTTGTGCGTTGACATCACCAGGGTCATAACAGGAAAAAAAATGCTTGTCCCTAGTGCTGACCCTCCAAGGGACCATGATACATCCAGAACAGTCACTTGCACTGCCTCCATTATCTGATGCTGTGTGCTATTGGAGGTATATCCCCCCCACCCCTGACCACCCACCTGGGGAAAGGGGGAGCAATCTGAGGCTACATGGGGGGTGATATTGAACAGGTATGTGGGAACTTGTGTGAGGTGATGGAGGTTGCCCTGGTGGGAAGGGCTTGGGTTTCAGGGAATAAAATGTGAATTATAAAAAAAAAAGAAAATGTATGCATTAGATGGAACACGTCAGTTGGCCCATTTCACCTTGCCATGTTGTTAGTTTCCAGCAGTCAGACTGCAGTGTAGCTGCAGCAGTGAAGAGTCCAGATGTTGCCACATGACAGCCGAATGGGCCAGTCACTGGTCCTACAAACTGTCCCAGGCATGGTAACCTGCAACTCTTTACTGCTTCAGCTCATCTCAAGCATCTAGCTGAGCACTGATCATTTAAAGCTACTGATTCAGGACCCCCATTTTAAGTTTAGAACTTCTGAAATCTGGGATAAGGGATAATGATCAAGTTTATGGAAAACTAGCTGCTTTAATCAATCAGTTCACCACAGAATTGCCATAGAATCAGCAATTCTTCTGATGCAGCAACCTTGAGATGCTGCTACAGAATCTAGAAACATAGAAGTTGTTGGCAGATGGGGACCATATGATCCATCAAGTCTGCCCTTGGTTTCCATCCCCCCCTTACTTGACTGCCTGCTTGAGTATCCCACATTGTCGGTCCAATGCCCGCTTGAATTTCCCCACCGTCTTGGCTCCCACCACCCCCTCCGGCAGGCTCTTCCATGGTTCCACAACATGCTCTGTGAAGAAGAATTTCCTCATATTGCTCCTGAACTTTCCTCCTTTAAGTCTAAGGTCATGCCCTCTACCCAGATTCATACCATGTTATGGTCACTGTTGTCCAGGTGGTTCCCTACTTCAACACCCAGAACCCTATCTCTATTTGTGAATATCAACTCTAGAATCATGTTACCCCTTGTGGGTGATGTCACTAGTTGACTTAGGTCTGCTTCCTGTAGTGTGACTAGGAATTCCCTCCTTTTTTGTGATCCGCTGTGTTGGTACTCCAATCTATCTCTAGCAGATTGAAATCTCGGATGGTTTCCATGATTTCCTTATCCCTGGCTTCCTCCTGATTTGTGGGTCTGTAGATTATTCCTACCCGAATGGGTTTCCAGCTTCCGGCCCCAATTGTGATCCATAGATCCTCTGTTGCCCCTTGTGCCTGTTGCATTTCTATAGCATTGATGGTATCCTTAACATAAATAGCTGCCACCCCTCCCTTTTTCCCAGTCCTATCTCTCTTGAACAAGTTATACCCCTGGATAGTTACCTCCCAACCATGATTGTTTGTGAACCATGTTTCAGTCATGGCAACCCAGTCTAGTCCTGCCTCAGCTATTGTGGCAGTGTGGTCAGTCATCTTCTTAGCTAGACTGCATGCATTGAAGCATAGTGCTGACCATTCTTGATGTGTCACTTTGTTTGTCATGCCCCCCTTGATCTTATTGTTTGTCCCTTTGCCTTTTTTATGTTTTTGTTTCCTCCCTTTCCTTTGCTTCGGTCATCTGCAGAGTCAGAAAGGGTTTCATGTTTCCTGCTATCTGCTTTTGCTATCCTGGAGCGTAGATAAGGTGCTAGCTAGAGGGGGAGAGACAGCAGGCTCTATGTGTGCTTCTCCTAGAGCTACCATCATCTCCTCTCCCACTAGTTTAACCCTTAGGCTGCTGATAGAATTAGAATGTACAGGAATTGTGGACTGATATATCAGTCCGTAGTACAACAAGGGTTAAATGTCCCATGTGGATGACAAATTTCTGGCCCAATGCCCTGACTTCCTCCTTAGTCATATGGAGGCCATCGAATCTGAAAAACTCCCTTTCCCAATAGCTGCACTAGTTTCCAATGAAGCGATGTCCCTTTGTGTGGCACCAGTCCTTGAACCATGCATTGAGCTCACTTATCTCTTTCTCTCTGATTTTCTGCCTGTTCTTTCCCTTTTCCCAAACAGGCAGAATTTCAGAGAATGCAATGCTGGATAAAAATGAAACCAATTTCTTGCCGAACTGTGCAATGTGCTTCTTAACCTCCTCGACTGACTGGCTAGCAAGGTCATTGGTCCCTAGGTGGACCAGGATGTTTGAGCCCACTTCTTCCCACTTAACAATGTAGACTATTCGGTCAGTGTCCCTCCAAGTGGATGCTCCTGGGAGACGTCTGACTTGCACATTTGCACGTTCTAGGTCCACTTTGCTGCAGACTTTTTTAAAAATGACAATAAAAACCTTGTTAATTTATTTGTTCGAAGACATTGCATGCAGATGGATTCTGCTATACATCTCATGTGCTGTTTAGAGGAATAATGATTAAACTCAACCAAATGAAAGTTAATTGTGTCCTGCTGCATGAGTCATGCGGGCATTGTGCGTGAATAATGGGCCATTAAAATACAAAAATGCCATTAGAGGAAAATTGCTATTAAATGGGTAAACAAAATGTAATGATACCATTATTTATTTACCAATTGAGGGGAAAATAATGTTATGTTATACAGTATGTGCCATGATATGGTAGGGCTGGCAGTTTAGCCTAGGGGTTAGAGTAACACGTTTTTGTGAAGGAGCTTGCTACATCCAGCAGATCTGAGTTTGATTCCAACAACTTCCACTTGTACTGTGTGACTCTATGCAAGTCAGTTAACCACCCCAGTTTTCCTGGGTCACCCCTGAAAACAGGCATCGGTTCCCAGTAGGCCTTACCTGGTTACCAAAGAATAAAAAAAATAAATAAATGTTTTAACGGGTTTGAGCCTATTAATATTGCCATTAAAATGGTGCAGTATGCTAATGCCCATTAATTAGTCAATTAAACCACATCTGAATTTTCATGGGAGTTTTAATGGGCATTTTTAATGGCAACCATTACTGTAATTTTTCTGGCCATTAACAGATATTAATGCACAATCAATTAATGGCTATATCACCATTAAAATTACCATTAAAAGTTCATGCCCATTAAAACATTAATGGCCAGAAGATGTAATATGCCCCATTAAATTTAGTGACAATTTAATGGTTAGAAAGACTTTAATGTATAATTTGGACCATTAATTATGTACCGATTAATAGGAATTTAATGGCAGACATAATTAAAATTTAATGGAAATTTAATGGTGTATGTTTAATGGCATTTTAATGGTCTATTCATGCAGTATGTTCTGGACCTCACATACATCCCACAATGTTGTGAGTTTCATAGGGCAAGCACTTAAAATGAAACCCATACTATACCATTCAATAGGTTTAATTCTAAGCAACAGATTTGAAAATAAAAAAGTTGACATATAAGCAATTATCAAATAATTAAGTAACAATCTCATTCAATTACATTTGTACCAGTGCACTCTCGTTAGAAAAACATAACATTGATGATAGTATTTGGCTTCCCCTGGAAAGGGAGGGTTGCTGGAGAGGTACTGTGTGTTTTTTTTATCAGTTCCTTTGTAACTGATACCTTCAGTACAACGGTTCCAGTTTTAGTATGTCATATAACCAGTCCAGAGTATGACACTTTACAAAGTTCTTAGCAAAACATGCACAAACATTAGCCACTTGATGAACCCCCAGCCCCCTTCCCAAGGTAAAAGCTCACTCCCAGCCCTTTTAGTCCCTTGCCACAGGTGACACATTAACTACAGTAGGAAGGGAGTTTATTTGGTAAGGGCTTAGAGTCACTGATGAACACTTGTTTTTCCAGGTTCATGGGGAGGAGTGATGCCTGTTGGCATTCTCTTCCTCGATGCTCCAATCCTGTGTAGATGTTTGGAGCTGGCACAGTTCTTTATTCATCGCAGCAGTGTAGTCAGCCGATTACATGTTTTAGCAGCTGTGCATAGTGTTATGTAGCTGTCTAGCTCATATTAATAATTGCTACTGTCTTCCGTTGTTGTATTGTAAATGTAAGCCCTCTGTTGTTTGACTGTTCTCCCAGATGATTTAAGGGTAGTGGGAGTGTTGTTCCTGAATGACCTGTCACATCATGATTTTGAAGCATGGTAGAAGGTACAGGATTCTGCATGTTGTTGTCTTTATCCTGAAGTCCTGTAACGTTGAATTGCTGCAGACAGACTTGTTGCTGCAAAACACCTGATGATGGTATCAGATGTTAAGCAATACCAGACCTTTGAGGATATTTTCTCCCTTAGGCTACACCTTTGGAACCATACCCATGTCACTACTATGACCGCATAGAAACTTTTGCTAGCCACCCACAATGATGTAACACATCAGTGTCTATGTAAACATAAGTGGCCCTATGTCTCCTCAGTTTAGTTCTCTTGGTGGCATTAGATCTTAAAATACCATCTTGATGGTATTGCTGTTCAAACATACCGCATCTTTTGATGGCATGACATGATCAGAATACTATAACCTCTCTCTCAAAATGGTTTTATTTTTATACAGTACATTTTACATAGAAATCTTTTTTTTTTCATACAATCAGACATTGAAAGACAGCTAAGCTGAATTATGCTTACATGTCAGCTAGGAACATTTGATAAGCATGCTTTTGCATATCCTTGAAAAGTGGCAAATTATATGAAAAAGCCTGCAGAAAATTAAAACAGACATTCTATCCTATATAACTGATAGGCAGAAATTGTGAACCATGCCCATAACTGAAATTCCAAATTGACTTGACCCTATATTGCCCACGTATGCCCTCTCCTGGAATTGTTAAGATGCTACAATCATCTTCCCAATTACAGCCAAGTACAATCAATACAAACTTCATATTAACCACATTTATCACAGAGAACAATTGTCAGACATCACATTTGCAATAGAGAACATCAGTGGCACTTTAACCATCTTGAATTTTCTTTCTAGAATTCTCTGACTGACCCATGAAGAGCGGTGATGACATATAAGTTTCAGACTGGTTGTATTAGTGCAGGTGATACCTTACTCGGTCTGTTACTAGCAATTTAATCTTGGATACGGCACAAAGGAATCCTTTCAGTATTTAACATTAGCATACTTTGGCAAGGCATCATGGCAGAAAACAAACTTTAAAAATCAGTAACTTTATTTTCTGGGTACTCTGTGTACATGTTTTCCACCTTACTAAAGCACTTTGCTAACTTACATTATAACTACCTTGGTTATATAATTAACATGGAACTATACTAACACAGTGGTCAGTGTGACCTACCTCATGGTGTAACTGCTTACCCACCAGGGGTTAGTAGTCAAGGCGCCTGAGCAAACCTTGTGTCCAATTCTAGAACCACCCCTATGCATGTCGCAAGTTGCAAAATAAGAAGGGTGCAGTTGTGCCAAGGACCTTGTGCCCGATTCTCTATCGGGCAAGGTCCTGGTTCCTATGACTTGCAGCAACTACAGCTGTGTGCCAAATGGAGGGTACACCTGAACAGGTTGCCACAAGCCACACATCACCCAGGTAGAGGGTGTAAATGTCCCCCCAAGCCCTGATCCTGATATAAAAGTAATTCGTAACCCTTATGGGTTAGCACTTCCCAGTCATGCACCTGGCAAACGGATAAAAAATTCTCCCCACAGGACCAGCTCCCCCTGCCTCACAGTCCTGCTCCTGGTAAAATGAAGGATATTTTCCCTGCAGAGCAACCGGACCCCCAGTCCTGCACCTGGTAGAGTCACAGAACTGGCTCTTCAGTGCTAGTGGAATCCAACCCCCCCACACCAATCCTCAAGCTGCAAGTGTGGGCGGTAATGCAAAATGGTAAAATACTAAATAAAACACAGCCCCATCATCCCTGGTAGTCTAGTGCCCCCCCCACCAGCAGTGCCAGACCACCTCGTTCCCCTGACTTGTACCCAGCCAGTGACTGGCACAGCCTACCTCTCACCACTGCAGCCAGCTGCTGACTGAGCTCTGTATGAAAGTTTACTACTGTACATAGTACATTCTCATTGAATGACAGCTCATTCATAGAGTGCGTACTATGGCCACAGTGGTGAGAGGTGGGCTGTGCCAGTTGCCGGCTGGGTATGGGTCAGGTAAAGTGGGGTGGCCTGCTACTGCTGGGTGGATGGGCCACTAGACTATCAGAGATAATGGGGCTGAGTTTTATTTTGTATTTTACCATTTTGAATTACTGCCCACATTTGTGATTCACAGATCAGTGCTGGGGGGGTGGGTCCGCCAGCCCTGAGAGGCAAGTTCTGTGAACTGACTGGGTGTGGGACTGGTGGAGGTCCGATATTCCTGTAGGGTAAATATCTTTTGTTTTACTAGAGCAGGACTGGGGGTGGTCTGATAGCCCTGTAGGTAAATATCTTTCAATTTATCGGGAGCAGGATTGGGGTGGGGCACGACAGCCCTGCGGGATAAATTATATTCATTTTTTAGGGATGGGGGATTAATTGTACTGGGGGTTGGGTTGGCACATTGGTGCAACCCCAGGTGGATGCAAATAGCTCATGTAAGTGTACTTTGACAGATGTCCTCTGGGGATTATTCTAGAATACCAACATCGGGGTCTTGGCAGCTGCCCTTGCAGAATAGGGTGCAGCTGCTGGCATAAAACCCCTTGTGCCATGTCGCTAGGGCATTGTGGCGCAACTGGTGGTGTAACCTCAGTTTGATGCAAGCAGTCTGTGACATGTTACAAGCTGTTATGAAGAATCCCAAATATCAGAACTCATGATACAAAGTGCTACTTGTGCCATTCCTGTTGGCGTATGTCACTTTGTGACATGTGTATCCTTTCTAGAATCAGCCGCCTTGACTTTAGTCATCACAACAGTGACCATCTTTAGACCCTACTTCCAGGGCAGACCTTTATTTAACATATAGTCAAATGTTGTAGCATCTATACATCTGTCAGAAAACTAACAGTAGTAGTTGCAGAATCCCAAGGTTATGCAACCCCTTTGTAGGAGTTCTGGGATTCAAGAAGGCCTGAACAAATGCTTCCTTGAGGGCAGGGTCCCTCTGGACCTATCTAAAGGTCTGAATACTTCCGCTCTTCTGGTAGCATGGGCTTCCAATCAGAGGGCAACTGCACCTGCTCCTTGTGACTACTTTCATAGTCCAGATGTCATGTTAGACATCCATGGCTATGAAGTACCTCAGCTTCTACTAGCTTGGCCAGATTCTGGTCAATACAGGCCATGAGCCATTTATAATCTATGATCAACCACCATTTAATTGTGTTTAATTGTACTTACCAGAAACATACAAGCTTTTCTGTACCACTTGTGAGTAGTTAGGAAAATATATAGAGTTACTTCTATAGATAGTCGTAGAATGGGGAAGGTGTTAATTGTAACCCAATTAATTATAGTTTGCCACAGTTTAGGATATCCACATAGCCCTCTCCTGACTGACATTCCCTTTTTACAGCTGTATAGCAGAGCTATACATCTTGCTATTACACAGAGAAGGGGCTCTGGATGCACGTGACTGGATACCTAGACTGCGTCCTTTCACAGTGGAGTTGAAGTACATATGATCCTCTCCAATCATCACAATGCTGATCCTTTATTTCTCTCCCCTCCCTACCCTCTGCCCTGGCACTATTTTCTTTTAGTGGCTGCTGATAATACTGACCCTCATCACTTCCTGTAGATTTGCTGGGGGTTCTTTTGTTTGTTTGTCTTTACCTCTGTTGCCATCTCTCAATGTTGTTGGGGAGAAATTCAAGGAAGACTGTGTGGACTTAAAAGGTTAAACACAGCTAGTGTGTGTGTGTGTGTGTCAGTCTGCAGTGATTTAGTCTGTCTGCTGAAAGTGTGTGTCAGTGTTGAATTGTTGATGTTTTGCTGTGGTGAGGGTTCTTTTATGTTAACCCTTTCAGGACCAATCTAATTCTTAGTGGCATTCTATTCAGTTTGTTTCAGACTTGAATTAATCTCACAACTATTCACAAGTGTCCTTCTAGGGGGAACTGAGGGGTTTATGAACCAGTCTGCATTATACAGGGAAATGCTGAAAACTGAAGATGACCAAATATGATAAATAAGGAAACAGATCTAAGTTGCCATATCAGGGCTATGCAAGGGCAGCTACTAAGACACTGTTTGTAAGGTAGACTGCATGCACTGAATCTAGCTACTTGCATTTTTGTAGAACCTTTTCTTTGTTTTGGTAAAGTTACCATCATGCAGTGAATGAAGTAGAATTATTGGTGGTGGGGTAGGATAACAGCAAGCAGTGAATTACATAGTGTGTGTTTGGGATTTCATAAACAGCTGTACGCAGATGCCAGTTAGCCACATGGAACAGGAATAATGGTATGCCACTTCCCATCTGCTAGTGCTGTTGATACTAATATAAAACGTGAACAACTAGGATATCATTTTCATTTTCAATTTTATTGGTTATACTGGAAAGGCATGTGAGCATTGCTGCCCGTTTACACAAGCGTCCAGTTATATACAGCAATCATGAGACATGACATAGGCTTAAACATATAACTAACAATGAGGGTTAATAAAATGGTACATAAATTTAGGATAATATAGACTAACAGGCAAACCATTAACTAGCCTTGGTGAATTAACAAATACAAGGTGACATTAAGCATTCAGTGCGGGTTTAACAATAATATAACAGTGGGAAACAAAAAATATAAGTGCAATCTAAAAACTAGCCTAGGTGGATTGACAATACTACAAGTGCAAAAAAGAGAGGGTACGTGCCTGAGGTGGATAACCAGAGAATGAGAGGGAAAAAGTGCAGAATGGGAGCCAGATTAGGGCTGCGAGCAGGTGCAGGTGGGAGAGAAATGTCTCCTGATATTGTGTTTGAAGGCATTTGTGGAGGGACAGAGTTTTAGTTCCAGAGGGAGAGAGTTGAAGAGCTTGGGTCCCATAAAAATGAGTGTTTTCTGGCCTTGAGTGGTCCAGCAGAAAGGAACAGTGAAAGAGAGAGTGGAGAACAGTCTAGTAATCCTGGTGGTGGTGGCTGTCTGGAAGAGAGAAGTGAGCCAACCAGGGAGCAGTCCACAGAAGAGTTTGAAGAAGAAGGTGGCCATCTTGCAGTTGAGGTGGGCCTCAAGGGAGGGCTGACTGGTGAGCATATAAAGATCACAGTGGTGTGTGAGTTTAGGGAGACCAGAGGTAAAATGGATAGCATTGTGATAGGAGCTTCGAAGTCTGGAGACATTTTTGATGGAGAGGCGGGGGAGAGAGACAAGTGAACCATAGTCAAAGACAGGATGGAGGAAGCCAGAGACTAAGAGGGATTTAGATTCCCTGTTAAGGTAATGGTTGGTTCTGTGGAGGATACCGAAGCGTTGGTGGCCTTTTTTGTTTGTGAGGCTAATGTGAACATCGAAATTAATGTGGCTATCCAGGAGTAAACCAAGGTATTTGAATTCACTGACTCTTTCAATGGCATTACCAAGGTTGCCATAGAGGGAGAGGTCAAAGCCAAGGGGTTTGCGGGGGCAGGAGAAAACCATGAACTCAATTTTCTTGGAGTTGAGTATAAGACCTTTGGACATTAACCAGGTGTGAAGTCTGCTGAAATCAAATTGGAGTTTGTTAATGAGAGCATTGGGTTTTTGTCCTGACAGAAAAGTGCTGCATCATCAGCATAGAGAATAAGTTCTGAGATGGTGCAAAAGTCAGGCAAGGAGTTAATGACAGAGAGACGAGAAGAGGGCCCAGAATGGACCCTTCGGGGATTCCATATTTGATGGGGCAGGATTTAGAAAGTACACCACCAATAAAGGTCCAATGAGATCTGCCCATTGGGTAATCATTGAACCAGAGGCAGACCTCAGGTGACAAATGGAGGCCAGCCAGGGTATGGAGGGTATGATCAATGAGGTCGAAGGCTTCAGTGAGGTCTACAAATGCAGCACTGGTGTAGAGGCCTTCATTGTTAGCTTTGTCTATGGAGTGGGTGAACTTCATGAGGGCAGTTTTGGTATTATGTCGAGCACAGAACCCATGCTGGGCCTCTGTGAGCAGGTTGTATTTGGAGAGGAATTCTGAGGTTTGCCTGTGAACCACTTTGTCTAAAATTTGGAACAGAGGGGCAAGGAGGGAGATGGGACAGTAGTTTGATATGAGATCCTTGGAACCATATTTGTGAAGAGGTTTAATAATGGTGCACTTCCAAGCTTTCAGGAAGGACCCCGTGCAGAAGGAGTGGTTAAGGATGTTAGTAAGAGGGATAGTCAGGGAGACACAGACAGGATGGAGATCTCTGAAGTCAGTATTGTTGGTGCCGTTGGATGATCTTGGGTTTTTTGTTTTAATTAACTTGACCACTTCACCAGGGGTTAGGTACCTGAAATGAACTTAGGGTGGGAGACTGGGAGGGGTGCCAGGGTAAACGAGGTAGGAGTGGAACTGGGCTTGTACTGATCGAGGTCACCAAAGTATTTATTGAAAGGGGAGGCTATTTCACTTGGCTTGGTGGTGGTTGTCCCTTTGGAGGTAAGACAAATATGATCTTTAGAAATTCCCAGATCCAGTTAGGTTGTTAAGAATGTTCCAGGTCCTCCTAGGGTTCCCTTGGGCAGCACATTGTTTTTCCATGATGAAAGAGGATTTAGCAGATATTGTGGAAGATTTATACCTGTTACTGAGGGTTTTGAAGTATTGTAGGAGTTGTTTTTATTGTGTTTTCTGTACAACTTCCAGGCTCAATCCCTATCCCTCATTAGTTTGTGAAGCTTGGGGGGTGACCCATTCTTGGCTAGAACCTTTAACCTGGGTGTTTTAAGCAGGATGAAATGGTTGCAGAGGGCAAGAAACTTATTGCTAAAGACTTTGAGCACTTTGCAGATGTCAGAAATGTTTTCAGTGAAGGACCAGTCTGTGGCTAGGGCACCTTTGGAAAACTCAGAGACATTCAGCTTCTTCAATTGCCTGATTTGGATATATTTGTGTGGGCGGAGGGGGGGGTGTTTTTGTGGACCATCGGCAGAAGACAGCACAGTGGTCACTGACTGAGTCAGGACGAA
The DNA here is from genome assembly GCA_016271365.2 of Neoceratodus forsteri. Classification (NCBI taxonomy): domain Eukaryota; kingdom Metazoa; phylum Chordata; order Ceratodontiformes; family Ceratodontidae; genus Neoceratodus; species Neoceratodus forsteri. Next base: position 1,589,215,148 of record CM057449.1, on the reverse strand, counting down.
TTCCGGAGGTGGTGACATGGGAGGGGTGTGAGACCAGGACCCAATCAATGAGGGCCTGAGATCCAGTTTTGAATTTGGTTCTGGTACATTCAGTGATGAGCTGGAGTAGGCCAAGACCAAGTATGGATTCCTTGGTGGAGTCTCAGTGAGGGGACAGCCAGTTTAGGTTGAAATTCCCAAGGATGATCCAGTCCCTCCATTGGGGGAGGGAGGTCTTGATATTTAGGAAGAGGTCGAGATCACTGGGTGAGGAGGAGGGTGGCAGGTACACGACGCTGACTGTGACCATTTTATCTGCTCCGAGGCAGAGGTTAATCGAGATGGTCTCGAGGGAGGAGGTGGGTAGTGGGTGGCCAAATTCATTGGCAAGGAGGTTATCAGCAACCCAGATAAGGCAGCCTCCCCAAAGCTTCCCCACCCTGTCTTTTCTAAAGACTGAGTAACCTTCAAGGAGGATTTCATTGGGGGAGATGTCCTCCTTCAGCCAGGTTTCGGTGAGAGCAATGACATCAAAAGTGTTAGCCGTCACCCAGGACTCGATTAAGTTTAAAAGGCTTTGCGCATTAAGATGAGCAAAAGTGAGCTGTTTAGTAGGTTTGGTGGAGGAGTGAGGGGTGAAATCGGTAGTGGGTGTGAGGCCAGGGTTGGGTGAATGGAGCATGAGATAAGGAGTAGTAGGAGGAAAAGCCTTAAGTTCCTGTGGTTCGCAAGTGAAGACAGCTTGGTGGAGTATAGCCTAGTGTAGTGGTGGGTGAAAAAGATATGGCTGTAGTAGGAAGGAGAGAACTCATGAAACAGACAAAGGCTGATGAAGGGGCTCACATGGGGAGGGGCAGGGACGATTTGGATGCGCAAGTGGGGGATGGGGAAAGAGAGGAGGTGAAGAGGTGTGGGACGAGGGGAGAGAGAGAAATGAGGGAGGGTGTGAGAAGGATTTGGGGGGCAAAACTGGTGAGGAGGGGGATGGGAGTGAGGGACAGGGTGAGGGGAGTTGAGCAGAGAGGGGCAGAGGGGAAGAACAAGGAGTGACAGTAGGTAGGGGAGGTGGAACTGCTTAGGGCACTCTATGCTGATGGCAAGAAAGAGGGAAGGTGACAGGACAGTAATCAGTGAGGGAATAGGGAAGTGGGGTACAAAGTTGAGTGTGGTAGAAGAAACTATGCCCTGGGGTAGAGCAGTGGTAAGGCACCGGTAGTGGGAGGTTGTTTGATAGAGCGTGTGATTAAGATAAGGCAGTCAGCAGTGTTTGTTAAATTTGAGCATGAGAATGGACTGCCCCTTTAAGAAGTTGCAGGAAAGGAGAGCCCCTTTAGGAAGCTGCTGTAATGTTGCATCATGCCGTATGTATATTTATTTATTAATACAATTTTTGCCAAAAAAGTTGCAGACTCAGAGGTCTCAGAAGTAACAAAACAATGTCATCCTTACAAGCTGCTGCTACTGTTACACAGTAGGAGACAAATGCCTTAAATTGTAGTTTGTACCTGTACATGTATTTTCTTTTCATTAATTCTGAAAACTGTTTTTGTTAACATAAATTTTTAAATTAGTTCCCAGCCTTTTTAAACGTTAACATTTTCTGCTGTGGGGCTTTAAATTCGATGCAATAAATAGCATATTGTAGCCTATTAGAATGCAGTTAGTAAATAGAAAATATTTTTGAGTTGTAACTCGTATGACTTTATATTTGTAGGAGGTGAAGCTGTCCTCTAAAGGAAAGTGGGACCTTACCAACAGCAGAGTATTATTTCAGCAGAATCATGGGAGTTGAAAAGTTCCTCCACCTGTCACACTTTATATAAATAAATGGTAGGCCATCAATGTTTTAAGGATTTCCAGGGCTTGCAAGGGGCATCATAGAGGGTTGCAAAGAAATCATTGCAATGTCAGCTGCAACATCTGGCTACCCTGGAGTGAAGCCCCTTCGCACAGCATTCAGTAGATCTACACGGAGGCAGATGTATTGACTCTAGGGAGGAGACTGCCAGATGGAAATTGTTCAGGCTGGGGGTACAAATATTCATATATTTGTTTGTAAATTTACATAATAACAGTCAAATTTTGATGTTGTTTCCAAGATGACTCTGTGCATTTCTTTTTGTATTGACCCAGGCGGCCCTGCAACCTGAAGTGAATGCCTTTTTTTATATTTTAAAAAGACATTTTAAACTGGTCTTTGACACTGAATGGAATCTGCTTTCTGCTTCTCAAAATGATGATCTTAGGTACTCTGGTTACATTCATGGAGAAACATTTCTGGAAAGGAGTCTCCACCTCAGGGGACACATCATCCCATCCCACCACCACCACCACCAGCATTTATTTATAGGAATACTGTCAACATTAAGGACTTAATCCACTCCTGGCTTGACATCATCTTGTCACTGAAAATGTGAAAATGGCAGGTCATATCGTTCTCACAAGTCTGCTGTCTATACATTTCTTTATTATTTGCCTGGTTGCACATGATTTTCCAGAAATGTATAAAGTGGTAAAAAAAACTAAGGTCACAAATTTTGAGGAGCATCCTTGGCTACGTGTCTTTAGTGTGCAGACAATGTCTGTATTAAGATTCTTTTGTGCCTATCCCAGGTATTTTTGAAACCTGCCACTGGTTTCGCCCCCACTGCCTCCGATGGAAGACTGTTCCAGAAATACACAGCCCTTTCTGTGAAGAAGTACTTTCTCACATCTCTCCTGAATCTACCTCTTTCTAGCTTCATATCATGACCCCTTGTTCTAGAACATATTTTTCTCAGAAACATATTTCATTCCTGTACCTTATTAACCACTGTGCAGTATTTAAAGGTCTTCATCATATCCCCACTCTCCCCTCTCTCCTCCAGGGTGTACATATTAAACTCTTTTAGTCTCTCCTCATAGGGCTTTTAATGCAGACCTTGTACCATTTTGACAGCCCTCCTCTGGACCACCTTCACTCTTCCAATCATTTTTCAGAGATGTGGTCTCCAGGACTGGACACAGCACTCCAGGTGGGGTGTTACCCACTGATCTATATAGGGGCACCACCACCTCCTTTTTCCTGCTGGTGATACCCCAGTACCCCACTAGCCCACTCAACTGCCTTGTAACATTGCCTGGCAACATTTAGGTCATCCAATAAGATCACACCCCAGGTCTCTGTCTTGCTTGTTGTTGTATCACTCCCCCCATTTGTACTCTGCCTCAGGGTTTCTGTGGCCTAGTGCATTACTTTGCACTTTTTTTGCTTTACAACCTAGCTACTTGGATACCCAATCAAAGAAATCTTATCAGATTTGTTTGGCATGACCTCTCCCTGTGGAACTATGATGCTTCAGATCTGGTAATCTATTGGACTCTAGATGTTCCACATGTTTTTCCATTAATAGTGTTTCCTTAAACTTCCCCACCACCAATGTCAGGCTGAGTGGCCTATAATTGCCCACCTCTTCCTTGCTACCACTTTCATGAAGTGGGACTATATCTGCCTTTCTCGAGTCTTCTGGGACCATGCCGATCTCCAGTGATCTATTAAATAAGTCTGTTAGAAGTGCAGTTAGTACCTCCCTGAACTCCCTCAGTATCCTTGTCCACATTGAGATTAGTGAGTTCTTTCCGAACTCTCTCCCAAAAAAGGGACTAGTGTCCATTTCCTTTCCCTCAAAGCCCCTGGTGTATTTGTATGGTCACTCTATTTCACCTTCTACTAGGAACACAGAGCAGAAGTATTTGTTTAAGACATCTGCCTTTTCTTGCTCCCCATCTGTACAGTCCCTCCCCCTTTAACCACACAATCCTTTCTTTGTCTTCCTTTTCTAGCTAACATGCTCCCAAAATATCTTGTCCCCTTTTCATACTGCCTGAGCTATTATTTCCTCAATTTGTGCCTTTGTGCTCATTACTGCTTTCCCTGCCTCTCTCTTTTTTCCCTGATACACTTCAGTATCCTCCTCCTTTGTGTCTCCTTGTACTACTGAATACTACTCTTTCAGACTTTACCTTTTTTTTGCCACCTCTTTCAAGAACCACGGCTGACTCCTCTTCCTTTTTCTTTTGCTTTTTGCTTGACACTGAGGTATGTTGCCTTAACTAATGCACTCTTTTAGTTTGATTCACTTTTTCTCCACCCCCTCATGTCATCTCCCCTGCCATGTCATTCCTGAGGCATTCAACAATCTTCGTACCATCAGCCTTCTGAAGGCCAGGAACCTCACCCTTATGTGGTTGGATTCTGCCATTATTTTTATGTCGAACCACACTGTATGATGATCACTGGTCCCTAGATGACTTCCAACCTTGATGTCTGCAGTACTGTCCCTGTTAATAAGAACCAGGTCCAGTATTGCCCCATCATGAGCAGGTTCACTGACTACTTTTCTGAGGAATGTCCCTTGTTGGGAATCCAGGATGTCCCTGTTCCAATAGCCCGTGACAATGGCAACCACAATTGCGCGCTTTCAAAAAGGATGTCTCAATTGCGGCACCTGTCCACAGGGCTACCAAGCAGGGAGGGCTACCAAATTGGGGGGGGGTCAGCGAATATAGGGACAGGATGTCGCTATATGAATATGTGCGTGGGGGGGAGTGAGCATGCCATGCACTGGGCAGAAGGGGAGGGAGGGTTTGTGAGGCATAGTGCAGTAGTGGGCTGCTGAGCTGGCCCTGTGGCGTTGTGGGTGGGTGGCAGGCTAGAGTTGCGTGGGTGCCAGGTTCAGTTCCAGGAACACGTTCATTTGGTTGCACCTGGACTTTTTTTTCTGCATTTGCTCCCCCCGACATGCACCCCCTGGAGTTGAGAATCCTTTAGTAGGGGGGGTGTGGGGGTCCTCAGCATCCTTTTGCTGTGCACCAGGAGTCTACATTGCCAAAACTGATTTTTGGCAATGTACACTCGCCCTAACAGTGATTGCCTTTCCGCGATTGCCGTTATCACATGGAACACCTGTTCCTACAGTAGCTGACGCTGCAGCAGAAAGGCACCAAACTACATCCAGCAGGTTGAAGTCCTCCACCAGCAACACCTACTCTTTTTCAGCCATTTTGCCAGTAGCTTCCGACATTTCTTTATCAGAGTCCTCCCCTGTGTCAGATGCCTGTAGATTACAAGTGTCTAAAGAGTGGCTCTGTTTCTTGACTCAAGGGTAACCCACATCATCTCAACCCCCCCCAAATTCCCTGTACTTCCATCGCTTTGATGTTTCCCTTCACATAAAGCAGCACTTCCCCTCCTTTCTTCCCTGCCCTGTCTCTTCTGAACATTAAATAGTCCTGCATGCTTATGTTCCAGACATATTTGCCAGTACACAGTGATTCAGTAATGGTCACAATATCCAGGTCTGTCTCCACCATGACAGCCTCTAGGTCTGGGATTTCATTTCCCAGACTTCTACCATTGGTGGCATTGCTCCTTTTTCCAATTGTTACCCCTTCCATATCTTTCTCCTTTGACTGCTCCTTTCCCACTTCCTCCTTGCTAACCACCTGCTTCCTTGAATAACTTGCATCCTGTTGGGACTCTCTCTCCCCTCAGGATCTCCCTACTCTCTATCTCAGCTTGTGGAGAGCCACTTTCTGCCTTTCCTAATTCTTCTGTAACCCCCCTCAGTTAGTTTAAATGTCCTTCAAAGCAAAATTTAAACCATGCACTGAGGACTGTGTTTCTCTCTTGGATGAAAGCAGGCCATCACCTCAGTAAAGCCTCTTATCCTTCCATGCTGGCCCACAGTCCCCAATGTAGCCATACCGCTCCTCTTTGCACCATTTCTTTTACCATTACTTGAAGGCCTTGGTGTGGAGCTCCCTCTCCTTCTCCATATAGTACAAGATACACTTGCAGCTCGCACTTTAAACACATGGGAAACACAGGATCAAGCAGAAAAATGATCTTGCCTTACTAAAAACAAAATGTACACAAGCAGCTGACTCTGGCAATTCATCTTTATGTTTAAGCCCATGAAACACCCTTATTAAATTAATTCATTAGCAGCCAACTGGCCTACCAGTGCAGTACCAAGGCATCCACTCGCAGTGTCGACATCCCGGATTTGGGGATGGACTCAGGAGTCAGAGGGTCAGCTGGGGGGGGGATTTAGCATCCCAGGGACTGTGCTCCTTCTCTGCGGGGAAGGGGGTTGAATGTTTGGTGCATTGAGGACCTATGGCAGAGGCTGGTGTTACCTGGGTTCCACTGCAGTTGGCACCACATGTCAGGGGGGTGAGGTGGATGTTGATCATCATTGCATGTCCCTGCCTGCAGGAATCCTTGTAGCAAAGGAAAAAATGCCAGCCCCCATGCATGATGCCGGTTCCACCACTGCCCCCGCTGCCTACCCATGTCCACTGGGAGGGGTCCTGATCCTGTGGCCCCAATCCAGGGGATACACCAGGTCTTGCCTTCCCAGTGTCCATTGATGGGGTGCACACCCAGCAGCCCTGCCAAGGGAAGCAATCCTGGGCAGGAGGTGATGGTGGATGGAGCTGAGCTGAGCTTCCAGGGGGAAGAAGCAACAACAACAACCAAAACTTTATTAGCAGCCATAGTGGCTCTGACCAGAATTTGTTTAACTGAAAAGAGCTACAGTAGCAGCCATAGACACTACCAGCTATTTCCCAAAATTTCTGGGCTATTTCCAGATATATCTAATGCTTTCTCCATTTCTACAGTAGGGGCAGCAGAGAGAAACTCTTTAGAAATTTTGCGAAATATCTGGAAGTAGCTGGCAATGTCTATGGCTACTATTGTAGTAGTCTGCGGTTCCTTTTGGTGAGCCCTTTTTACTTAATTTTCACCCAGAATGCACTATTATCATTTACCCAGTAGAAATTGAAAGTAATCAGAATCTTGTGGGAAAGCATGATTGTGAATACCCCTCTTGACTGTTGCCGCTGAATGTGTTCTAGACAGCAGACACACAATTGGAATGAGGGGCCAAAAATTACGAAAGGTAATATCTGCCACCCTGGTCCTGAGCACTACTAACCTTTTACCAGGGTTATCCACCAGAATAAAAAACAAAGGAGCTTGTTTCCTGTAACACCTGTGAATGACCTAATGTCTTGGATTAGGGAGCAGTCCAGACAAAAAAGAACAAAGCGTGGAATAAAAGAGTATCTTAGAGCTGTTACACATGCCCCCCTAGTACCTATTTCCTTAAAAGGAAAATTCCGAGCTTTACTTCTGCTCAGTATTCACAATACAAGAGGAGGGGCCGGTATCTAATCCAATCAATAGAAGCACTCTGGATAGGGGAGGTCGATACGAGTCCTTTCACAGAAGAAAGGGTTCTGAAGGAACTCCTGAAACTGAAGGTGGACAAAGCAATGGGGCCTGATGGGATTCACCCCAGAATTCTTAAAGAACTAAGGGGAGAACTAGTGACACAATTTTTAACAAATCATGGGAGGATGGTGTGGTACCTAAGGACTGGAGGAGGGCAGATGAGATTCTCCTTCACAAAAGTGGGAGCAAAGCAGAGGCAGGAAACTACAGACCTGTTAGCTTGACCTCAGTAGTAAGAAAAATGATGGAATCACTTCTGAAAGAAAGAAGTGTTGAGTATCTAGAGGCCAGTAGGGCACAGGACCCAAGGCATCATGGTTTCACAGTGGGAAGGTCATGTCAAATAAATTTAATAGATTTCTTTGACTGGCTGACCAAAGTAGTTGACCAGGGAGGGGCTGTGGACATGGCCTACCTGGACTTTGGCAAGGCATTTGACACAGTCACACACAAAAGATTAATAAACAAATTAGCCAGCCTGGGAGTGGGTTCCAGGGTGGTAGCCTGGGTAAAGAATTGGCTGGACAACAGGACACAGAGGGTTATAGTAAACAGAGTCCACTCCGAAGAAAGGGGGAGGTTATTAGTGGGGTACAGCAGGGTTCAGCACTGGGTCCAGTCCTCTTTAATGACTTTTTAAGTGAAATTGCAGAGGGACTGGAAGGAAAAGTATGCCTCTTTGCAAACAACACAAAGATCTGCAACAGGGTTGATACACAAGGGGGGGGTGTAAAGGATGAGAAGGGACTTGGTAAGGTTGGAGGACTGGCCAAAAGCATAGCAGCTTAGATTCAATGCAAAAGGCCAGCCCACTGGCACAGGGGCAGGTTGCCTACCTGTGACGCCAGCAACCCAGGATCGGAAATGGAGATAGGATGTCGGAGGTCCAGCCGGGGGAGGACTGAGCATCTGAGGACTGCTAACCTTCTCCTGGGGGAGAGGGTACAGTGTTCAGTGCAATACGGACATCTAGCAGAGGCTGCGTGTACTGAAGGATGCCGACATCAATTGTTCAAGGGGATAGGGCAGACGCTGGTCATCATTGCACATCCCTGCCCCCACATACCCAGAGAAAAAGGTCACCGGCCACCCTGAATGAAGCCAGCCCTCAGCTTCAATAGCTCCCAGGCTGGCCCATCGACCTATCCCGTTGTTGCGACACTCTAGGGCCGGTGCCATGACCCAGCCCAGAGGGGTAAGTCAGTGGGTATCAATGAGGTGTGACCGATGTGGGAGTGGAAGCAGGCGTCCATGACCGGGCTGAGAAACTGGGCAGCCGATAGCAGAAAAAGCAAACTAAATAAAAAAAAATAGATTCAATGCAAAGACATGCAAAGTAATGCACCTAGGAAAGAAAAACCCAGGGGAAGAGTACATAAAAGGGGGGAGGTATTAACAACAACAAAAATGGAAAGGGACCTGGGGGTAATCATATCAGATGACCTAAAGGTAAGTAAGCAATGTGAGAAGGCAGCAAGGATGGCTGGGGGGGGTACTGGGATGTATAGGGAGAGGCATCACCAGTAGAAAACAGGAAGTTGTTATCCCTCTGTACAGACAGTTGGTGAGACCCCATCTGGAGTACTGTGTGCAGTTCTGGAGACCCCATCTTCACAAGGACATAGACAGGATGGATGCAGTCCAGAGGAGGGCAATTAAAATGGTGCAGGGTCTGCAACAGAAGACATATGAAGAGAGACAAAAGGAGCTTAATATGTATAGGAAGAGGGGGGACATGATAGAAATGTTCAAGTACCTCAAGGGAATCAACAATGTCCAAGAGAGTAGCATCTTTCAGAAGAAGAGATGTGCAAGAACAAGGGGACACAATTTGAAGATGGAGGGAGACGGCTTAGGAACAATGTGAGGAATTATTTTTTCACAGAGATGGTGGTGGATGCATGGAATGGCCTTTCTGAGGAGGTTGTGGGGCCAAAAACAATGGGGAAATTCAAGAATGCATGGGACAGATATAAGGCAATTCTGGAAGGGAGTAGGAAGAAGTAGGCTGTTGGTTAACTAGGATCTGCAGCTTATCCAATAGGTAGGGAAATGGGCAGACTAGGTGGGCCAAGTGGTCCTTATCTGCCATCAAATTCTATGTTTCTATGTTTGCTTTGGTTGCCACAGAATCATGGCCACTTGCTACCTGACATGCCTCAGGTATAGTAGGTTTTACCCTCATTAATACCTAGTACAAGTTAAGGGACAGGTCACCTTTACGGTTTGTGTAAATCTCCCAAGTGTATGTTTATGAAGACATTTCTTCATCAGGGTGCCCATTTTCAGATGAAGAGGTTCACCATGCCTCTCCATCACAGACAGCATGCATCATGTTTACACTGCAATTAGCAAAACTCCAAAGCCTTATAACTACCTTTCATTTCTCTGACATGCGTACTTAAGACACAGCCTTAAGAAAAAGGTGCCTTGTGAAGTCATGGCTATATTACATCAGGGTTTTAATATTAGAATTCATATGCACTTGATTAATTGCTAGATTCTTTTCAACTCAAAAACTAAAAACAGAACAAAAAAATAAATTCAAATTGGCTGCCTCTTCCGAAACCAGGTTTCCATGTATGTAAACACTGCAATGCATGTAAGTTAGTGCAGACTAGGGATTGTTTTACAAATCCGAGTGTTGGAACTCAACACAGGATAGCAGAATTCATAACCTGTGATACAAATTTTGTCATTTATGCTTTCACATACTCATGTAACAAAATCCATGTTGGACAGACTATAAACCCCATAAAACAACATATACAAGAGCGTGTAAGAGACATAATACATAGCCAACTGAAAAACCCATTCGAGAAACATTTTAAAGATGTTCATGTGGCTTCAGTCACAACACTGAAATGGATGGGACTTAAACATACTAAAAATATGCCTGGGTGTATAAGGTTGGGTATATGCACCTAGCATTTATGAATTTGTACTGCTTGATCAAGTTTAAGACACTGGACCTATATATACTGTATATATATCTCTGTGCATGCGTTACAATACTTTGAGACACTCTATAATATTTGAAAGTACTGGTATGTTTGTTATTTCTGTGTTATTATATGGACTACTGTAAATTGTCCAATTTGTTTTTTATTGTAAGTTTGGAAACTGTATCAATAAACAATGTAATGTTAAAAAAATGTGCCTGCTGGGGGAGGGCTGTCTAAGCAGATTGCTTCACTTAGAAGACTTAAAAAGTCTAAAACCCAATGGGCTAAATGATAATTTTGACTTGAAGCCATTTCTGTGAACAATGGATACATATCATTGATGGATATTCTGTTTTGATAGAAAAGAATTTCTGATGAAATGTCCTCTGTAGATATTCATAATCATTTTACTATGAAAGTTCTGGTGTGATACATAATAATTGGAAAGGCTATGCCTGGAGTTCGATGGCCAAGCAGCCAGCCACTCCCACTTCCTGAGCTACATAAGCAGTTCCTCTCAGCCTCATTGTGAAGCACTTTTTCTTTGCAACCGAAGGCTCTGTTGGTTTGTCCTCTGAGCTGGTCGGGGCCTACCCCCCCCCACCCTCCACGTGCTGCTCCTGCTTGTCTGTTGGATTTCTGTGTTTTTTTGTTTTTTTTTCTGCTTCTGGTTTGTATTTTGCCTTCAGCTGTGCATGCTTCTTCTGTATTTGTTCCCTGTTTTCTGTGTTTGTGTGTCTTTGGTTTTGTTTTTTGGGGGGCTTTGTTTCTAAGCTCCTGGAATACTGCTACTCCCAGAGCTCATACTACTTGCTTTCAGTTACTCATAACTCTAATTGCTTTCAGTTACACCACTGAAATTCCTTGCAATGCAATTACAAACATTATCTATGTATTCAGCTCAGCCATAGCTACTTTCCATGTTGCATACGTAATTGCTTTCACCTGATTCTGGCTCACACTGAACCCTGGCTATACAGCTCAGCCATGCTCAACTCATTTTACTTGCCTCATTGCTGCAGTTCATTGCACTGCCTGTGATAGCTGCTTTCAGAGTATTGTGCCTCCTTTATTTTATGTTTCTTGCAGTTTGCAACTCAGTGTACTCAATACAGATGCTGCTTCTATGTTTGTACACCTGCTTCAAGCTCTGAACCTTGCTATGCAGTTCAATCCTGTTATTCCCTTTATACACTGCTGTTTTACTCTGAGGTTAGCTAAAGCTCCTGCTGAGGCTATTAACTAGCTTTATTATCTGCATGTGGTTCTTGGCCCTTCCATCACTTCCTTGTTTGTCCTATGCTGGGGACTGGAAGGCTTTTTGGCGGGTCATGGCCCATGTGGCTAATTATTTCTGTTTTAAATCCTGCCTTCACTACTGAAAATCCTCAGAGTTTGTCACCTTGATTTGGCTTTGCAATGCCTGGCTGGCTTGCCCCACTATTCAGTGCTGTTTCATTGCTACTATGTTATACAGATCTACGTGCAGGTTCACGTATTATTACTACTGTGCTACTGACCTACGTGCAGGTCCACACTTGCTTACGCAATCGTTGCTCATTGCTTATGCAAACCATTGCTTCACGCCTACGGCCATCCCCTCGGCTTCAGCATCTGGGATTCTGCTACACTCAATTCTGCATTTGAACTTGCAAGGTCTCAGCACTCCATGCTCATTACAATCTCAGCATTCCATGCTCATTATGATATAAGCACACCATGCTCATTCAGCTCACCAGCTTTTCAGCTCTCAATCAATTTCTGGGGCATGCCAGCCGTTCTATTCTTGTGCAGGGTTCTTGTAGCTGATGGTCTTGCTCTGCATTTAGTCTGCATCTTGAGCGTGTCCAGCTTGGGGTGGGATCTTTCTCACCTGGCCCATAGCTGGGAATGTCCTCACCCCAGGCTTGGCTTTAGCTGCCTGCTACGTGATAGCAGTTCCTGGTGTAGAATTTAAGACTAGCGGTGAAGGGTGGTTATGACGATCTCCTTTGGCTCTAGTGTTCCACTATAATGGTTAGTCATTGACTTTAGTGGTTTCCCTAGCAAGGCACCTTCACCGCATTCTCCCTATGACAGCCTCTGGTTCACCTGGTTTGAGTTTAGGGCAGGTAGGCCAGGTGAGTGCCTCAACAGTCATTGCTCTCCTCCTCTGCCTTGGTTGCATGTATTGTTGCAGAGTTTTCTCGCAACCTTCCACAGCGTTCCCACTAGAGGGTTTGAGTAAGAGCCTTCCTCCAAATTGGAATATTTTCCACCTCCCTTTAATTGAATTTTCCAAATTGCAGCTGCAGAGCCGTCACTAAATAAACTATCCCAAGCATAGAGGGAAGGCAACCTAGGCCTTGGATCCTCAGAGATTTCCTCCTCATAGGGTTTTTTTTTCTCTCCTTCATTGCCTCAGGTCATAACTGTTAGTTAGCATAGTAGTGTCCCCTAGTTATCTTTAGGTAGGTTCCGCTGTTGGATGGAGGTGGATGATGTCCTGCTGTTCCCTCTCTCCTTAGAGGATAACCTCATTCTCAATGCAAACCATCAGTATCATGCTCGCAAGCTGGACATTTCATTACATTATCAAATTGAGCATCTCATTACATTATCAAACTGGCTATACTTCTCTACTACTATGTTACAGTTACTGCTCCTATGTCACAGTAACTGCTTGCTCATAAGCTTCGTGTCACCTCCTCCTTTGGGATATGGTTGTACTACATTTCTTTTGGGGATTCCTAAGGTACCTTTAGCCACAGGAATTGTCCCATGGCACCTCTAAGGGTGGAACCCTCTCTGAGGTTTCCTGCCTTTTGTACCTCTACAGGGTGGTAATTCCTCTGGAATAGAGAGTGCGAATGGCCAAAACCAAACTAACACAGTTGTTCAAGCATAACATTATACTGGCTGCGCAGGACATTGAATTGGAAAGGCTATGCCTGGAGTTCAATGGCCAAGCAGCCAGCCACTTCCACTTCTTGAGCTATATAAGCAGTTCCTCTCAGCCTCATTGTGAAGCACTTTTTTTTGCCCCACCATCCTCCCCTCCTCCTCCAGCAGCAGCACTCTCTCCTTAGGGAGATTCCTAAGGTACCTTTAGCAACGGGAATCATCCTGTGGCACCTCCAGGAGTGTAACCCTCTCTGAGGGTTCCTTACCTTTTATACCCCTACAAGATGGTTATTCCTCTGGAATAGAGGGTGCGAACAGCCAAAACCAAACTAATGCAGTTGCACAAGCATAACATTATACTGGCTGCGCAGGACATTGCATGAATGTTGTCAGCTTTTGATAGAACTGTATCCCCTGATTAAATGTTCACAGCCTTTAAATATGCATCATCTTATTAAGTGAATTCCTAATATGTCATTTTTCTCTCTTTCCATTTTAAGTATTACAAGTGGTTCTGTGTGATACAGCATCAAGTAGCACTGGCATAATTCGATCTCAAATATCCAGACAAGCACAGAGTCTTAATACAAGATGGAGTGTGGCAATATGAAAATTAAGTCAGCACTGTTGATTGGATATGGAATCTTGAACTTTGTTTGATCTGTTAATGTCAAGCTATGGACTCTAAATGCTCACTCTTTAAGATTTAAAACCCACGGGTTCACAATGAATGAAAGTGTAGGGGTTTCCTATAATTGATGGGTGAGTGTTCATATCCAGTAAGCTGTAACATTTATGTAGTAATTGGTCAACTTTAATGCTCATTGCAGAATAGACTCAGATGTATTTCAATAAGACAGAATTGCTGTAAAATACGGAGACTGTAGAGTACTTCATGTACACTAGAAAATACATTTGTATTTTAACTTGCAGTTTTGTTTTGGGTGATACAACTTATACTGAATTGTGTTTAGTAATTGGTAAAAGGTATCACATGGTGTAATGTGGTTGAGTTTTTAATCACATTTGTATCACCTAGTAACCAAGGTCCCCTGAGGAAGCTCTTATGAGCAAAGCACTGGGGTAGCTTGCCATTTATTTCTGCCTCAACACATTGAGTCAGGTATTTCTCCTTTTGCTTCAGACTTTCTCCATACCTTGCACATGATTTTGTAAAATGCTGCATAAAGCAGCCTGATAATAGGCAGGTTAGTTACGCTGCATTACTGAGCCTTTAGTAATTTGGTTCATTCTAGCATAGCTGGTGGTCATTATTGGACATAGTATTTTTATGAACTTTATTTTGAAGCTCAATGAATTTACATATTTCATGTGCAATATATTGAATGTGGTAAATAAAAGCCTGTTGTGATACTGCATTGTTGCCCTTTAGAAGATTTTTGAGGCTTTATGAAATAATTTGTTAAAGCCACAAGTGCTTTTACATTCCATGGTCTACAGTTTGTATTAATGGGGCCTTCGGCCTGGTTTATAAAGCGCCCTATATAAAATCTATTCGTGCTGGTGTGTAACTTTTGGGAGTTGACCCCTCAAATAAACTTAAGTACAGAGTGTTGCAGTAATCAAGTCTCAAGGTGACAAAGGTATGTACTAATGTCAGCAGGTTCCTTGGCACTAGATGTGGTTTGATCCAAGTAATATAAAAGCAGATGGAAAATGTTGTTTCAGACTACAGCCAACACCTGATGTTTAAGTGTCAGCTTGGAGTAAAAGTGATGCCCAGATTATTAACTGCATGCTCAGCTTGAAGTGTAGCACCATTAAAAGATAGCAGCATGGTACACACACTTCTCATCAACAACCCACATAGACCTGGTTCAATGAAGGTATAATGCATGAGAGGGTGTATGTCATGCTGTGATAATGTCATGTCTTGGGTGGCTGGGCATGGCTCTAAGATGCCGAGTTGACAACTAACTCATCAACCGGCATCGCAGCACCAGGCTCCCTGTTGACCGAGAACTGTAGTCAGCAGGGAGCCAAGCACAGCAGGTTCCGATGTTTTCTTCAGGGGGGCTTTGCCCCCAGTACCCCCCACATGGGGTGCTCTGCTCCCCGCACCCCTGTACTTATGGATACCAACTCCAGGTTGGAGTTGGTTTTGGAAGCGGTTGCAAGACGGGGCAGAGTGTTGCTGGGTCCCAGGCACATCCCCTACAGTGATTTGGCACTGTTGTCGGCAGTGACATATGTTGCTGTAGGGGTTTCACAGCAGGAAGTGTATACCGCTGGGCACGAGGCCGCACCCTGGAGTTCATTATTCCTATTATACAATGGCTCTTTAAAAATAAACAAAAAAAGATGGAAAAATATATTTAAAAGTATTTTTTGTTATTTTTATGAATGGGCAGGTGTACTTTAAAAACAAAATAGTGCCAATTTATTGATCTGGCCAGTAGGTGGAGCTGGTATGTGGTTCTGTGTCCCCAACCAACCTTTCTCTGTGTATTTGCTCTTGTATTACTTCAGTATCTCCTCCCCCCCTTTCCATTTAGGTTTCTCTGTATATTTTTGTTTCTCTCTCACTTTGTCTCTCTGCCAGCTGTGAGGAAGTCAAATATCTGCCCCAAACTCTCTGTTGATCAGACCTATGACCATTCTGTTCTGCCAGCTGCTATAAAGTCAGACATCCCCCCCAGCCTCTCTGCCAATCACAGCTGTAACCATTCTGTCCACCTTCTCCCAGTACAGTAGGCATGTGTTTGTAACAGGAGATCAAGAGAAACAGACTGCAAGCATTGAGTCAGTAAATATCAATGGTCACAGAATGGCACTTGGTAAGTTCGTAAAGCGTGGTGTGGTTTTGAAAAGCACAAGCACTCAATCATTTTGTGTGTACAATGAGCAATGTTCTGTGAGGCAGTTTGGGTTTCCGGTCATCCTCCGTCACCTTCCATCCGTTTACATGTTTGTATTTTGCTTCTTCCAGTACAGCTGGAAAATTTGTACTGGGAGAAGATTTCTACAAAGAAATTACTGAATCCAGTAATCAGTGAGTCACACGTTCATGTACTCACAGTTTTAAGAGGGGAGTCAGTGAAGAGTGCGAAGAAATGGGTTTTAATGTCAATCGGTTGACTTTTACTGAGAAGATTTTTTCTTATGTTACAAATGAAAAAGACAGTGAGCATAGTTATGGTTGTCACAAAGCAGGCACTGGTAGTACTGCGCGGGAGTGCTGAGAAGCCAGCTGGAAAGGCTTTTAGTGCTGGTGTTTGAAAGCAACAGGGTGGTGGCATCCAATGTACAGTGGGCAATGATTTTTTTATTTCTGTCATTCGGTCATATGTGTGCTGGGACTAGATCAGTGATGTTATACTGGGAAAACATCATGGCTTCAGTCCCAGACTGACCAGTCAGAGACCAGCATTTTTTTGCCATTGTATAATAAGCATTTTCTCCTTCTTACCTGGGTTCAGACTCAGCCAGTTGGAAGCCATCCAGTCACTGATTTCACCAAGTCACTGCTCGAGTACTGAGACCATGTTAGTACCATTCTCAGATGCATGGCATAGGCATAGCTAAGTGCCTTCTGCATAGCAAGGAAACACAACACCATACAACTTGATGATCTCAACCAGCAACAGCACGTACACGAATCTACTGAATTATGAACAAAATGTCTGACATTTCACTCCCAGACTCCCCCTAGTGGTCTTACCTTCAAATCACAAACTGTGAACTGGATTATAATTATAAGACTGTGCCTCTTCACATCCCTCGTTAAGTAAACAAAAAATGTTTAATTTTCTTGAAAACTGTTTATCTTGTAAAGTTAAACTGGAAAGTGAATACATAATCTAAATACTAGTTTTAATCAGATTGACATAATGCTTAAATCAGTTGCAATAGAGGACTACAATATATAATATATGTCAGATGCTGCTCTGGCTTAACTCCCTGTGGGAGGACTTTTATAAAGAAACAAAGCTGGGACCATATAAGTTAAACCTACGCACGCTTCTAGCATCTACCAGTAGCTGTGACTGTGGTAACTAACTTCCTGGCTCTGCTGACCTCTCCCATGCATCCAGCCTATGTATTAGCTACCACTGCCTCTTCCCTTACCCCTCCTCTACTCAGATCCCCCTCTATTTTCAACTTCCTCTTTCCTGCTATTGTCCTCTCCCACTTTATCTCTGCCACTTCTTCACCCCCCTGAACATCCTCCACCCCTCACCTCCTCTCTCCCCCTACATTTTAATTAGCTCCCTTCTTCCTGTACCTTGGCACATTCCATTCCTCACCCCACCCCACCCCATCTTACCACTACACCTGTCTAGTTTCTGCACCACCCCCTCAACTCTCCTCTACTTCCTCTTTCTTGTCACCCTGCCCCTCCCCACACTCTTCTCTCCATTATTCAACTACCTATCTATGCTATAACTGCACCAAGTGGCTACAGAGCCACATAACTCCCGTCTTTACTCTGCTTCCTTCCCTCCACCTAAATCCTTCCTAAAACAGCCCCTTCCCTCCCTCCACCCTACCCATCCTCTTTTCTCCACCCACAACCCCACTATAATGACAACCTACCGGGTCATAATGTCACACGCTTAATAGTGTACAACATTATGGCTAACCGGGTACAGCTCAGTATGCTACCACTACTGGTGCAATACCGCATACACTGCTGTATGCGGTATTGCACCAGTAGCAGTTTCCCAGGCAGAGGATAAGACCTCTGCTGGAAGTGGGTTCTGATGAGCAGCTGCTGTGACTCACAGGACTGAACCACAGCAGTAGGAACCCAGACGCTGTGTCTGGGACCGGGTTTGATTCCTGGTCCTAGAAACATTTAATTTTTTTTCAGACTTGTGCGCTCCCTGAGTTGGACCACTCCCGGAGCTGAGAATCTTTAGTGGAGGGGGGTCCAGGGGGCACAGACCCCCATAACAGGTGTGTGGGGGGGGGCATAGTCCCTCACAGAAAAAAGACTTATGCCTCATGGCATAAATCATGCTGTATTAGAAGTGTTGTTTTCATGATGTATACCCTATAATCACTGCTATATCTGAACAGCAATACCTGCTGAACTCAAATGTCTGTGACTGTCTTACCTGAATCCATATCTTCAACCTGGATACCCCCTCTTAAACACCTCTGACTCCCTTACCTATGTCCATATCCTCAGCCCAGATACCCCCTCGTCTGTCTGAGCTTTCCTCCTGTTTTACCTACCCTGTACCCCCACCTGACATCCCTTGCCACCCCCTCTAGCTCCCTCCATTTCCCTCCCCTCCAGACTCCCCCAACACCTCCCTTTTCCACCCACTCTCCCCCTCTAAAAATTCTCCTTCTCCCAATCCCTCTCTCTCTCTCTCTCTCTCTCTCTCTCTAATCTACCCCTCATTCGCATGCTCCTTCTTTTCTTTCTCCTACCCTTTCTGATACTCTACCTTGACAGACCCCCCTGAGGCAGCTATGCCATATGTTACTAATTGGGAAACCTCATTTGCACTTTCTCCCCTTTTTTTCTCCTACCCTTTCTGATACTCTACCTTGAAAAGCCCCCCTGGGACAGCTATGCTGTACGTTGCTAATTGGGAATCTCCTCCCACTGTTTAATTTCAGTTGTCTAGGTTACTTAAATGTATTATTTATCTATTTTCTGTATTACATAGCAATCTTATGTTTTGTAACTGTCAAGTTTTTATGTCTCTGCTGTTTTACATCCTGATGTGGAACCTTTGTAAAAGAGTGTATACTCAAAAGTTTTACATGAATTACCAAATAAATAAATAAATAAATGTATTGTTTGTCTTTGACTTGGAACCTTTGGAAATGAGTCTCTGACTCAAAGGTATTAATCCTAAACTGAATAAATAAATAAAAAATGTAGTACCGTGACAAAAGAACTGTTGTTAAAACATGTCTTGCAATGTTCTTTTAACCTTTTATTGTACCTCACTAGTTACCTCTCTATAGCACATTGTGGTTTTATTTGCACTCTGTAAATACCCATTGTAACTTATTTACATGTATGTAATCTGCTATCTATTGACGTGTTTGTAATTCCTGTTCACTTTTGTATGTGGAACCACTGTAAATGACTCTCTGGCTCAAAGGTAATTCCAAAATGCAAATAAATAAAATAAATATCAAACAGAGAGAGGTTTATTAGTTACTACTACTCCTGTGTTTCTATAGATGGCAAATATATTATTCAGTAGTAATCCCATAATGTGGCACTTATTGAGATAACTGTGCAAGACCTTTGTAGTGATGATGAGATTATGAACATAGGTAAAACAAAAGACAGGAAATAAAATATTATTTCATTTTATGTTAATGTATGTTTAACCATACAAAATTAACAAGAGGAATGTAAACTTCCAATTAAATGAATGTACATCATTCAGGAGTGAGTACCTAATTAATTCATATGACATATTTTAAACAATTAAATTGTATTAGTAAATTACATATTGAAACCATAAACAAGTTACATTATCAGTCATGCAACAAGTACTGAACTATAATCGAAAAACAAGAAATGGTAAAAATGTCATTCAAGAAAATTAAACACCATATCCCTGAAGCTAATACAATTTCTATAACTTAATACAGATAAATCGCAAGGAATAAAACATATGAATTTAAGACAGAAAAAGAAATAAATGACACCCAGTTATTCCATCTAAAAGGGCAAGGCACTGCCTAAAGTTATATTTCAAAAATTAAAAAATAAGAATCAGACCCAGCCAAGGTTCCATAAGACACAACAACAGATACAAAATGAACAGAATTACTAGGGGACAAATCCAGGGTCTGTTTGAAGTTTATAATTAGCCCAGGAGCCCCAGATTTCCTCAAAAATTGAAAAACAATTTAATTGCTTATACTGTACATACCTTTTTCAATGCCATAAATAAAATTAGTGATTTCTAACAAATGTTGTAATATGGGGGGATGGGACTTATGCCAAAATTTAGTAAGGGCGTTCTTAGTGCAAACCACTAAGGTCAACAACTTCATTTGACATGGTCAGATGTGCACAATGGACAGCAGAATATGTAATAAAACCAATAAAGGTATAAGAGAGAGGCTAGGGTTGAACAGCTGGGCAATAACTTGAGAGACTGCCAACCAATATTGCTGGATGCATGGGCAGGCTCAGAAAATATGCACATGCTCTGCCATATTCTCTCCACATAGCCTCCAACACCTCCCTGCCAGGGGACCCTTGTACAATGCTGCCCAATTTGGAGTGCAGAAACAAACATGATCTACATTTCCATGCATATTCCTTTATATAAGGGGTGCAGGATAATGTACACGTAGCTGAGGCATGTTTCTCCCATTCATCAAGGCAACATTGCACTTTTAGGTCCATAATCCATTCAACTAAGATAGACATGGTTGATTCCAATGACAGGGAATGGAAAATTGAATAAAGGATACCTATCAAATGTACTAGATAAGTTCCCTTTTGAGTAGAACTTAATAAAGTAGCTAAGGGAGAAATAGTAGGGTTTGAAGAGGCAAGGTTCACAAATAAGCACAAAACTGCAGATATCTACAATGATCAGTAGATGGTAAGCCACATTTTACTTGAAGATCAGCAAAGATCAGCCTGCTATTTACTCAAATGTAGTAATAATATGAAAACCCTCTAAAAGCAAAGACATGAGATTTGTTAAAGTTAAAAGGATATCATGTACAAACAAAGCAATACAATAGTCCCAACCAACAAGAAGGAGACAATCAATCTGAGCAGAACCACAGATATGCGAGGCCAAGGGCTAATTCATATGATATTAATCAAATGGTGACAGAAAGGTGTTTTACAATTAGAATTATAGTTCCTATAGGAAACACACACTGTATGAAAAGTAACCAATGAACCTGAATGTTACTACAGTGGTGCATATAGGGAGGAAAGTCCAAGCCAAAACAGTAGACTGTGTTAAAGAGGGGTTCCAATCTGGCAAAGGTAGACTTGGGAATGGCACTGTAGATGATGTTGCCATAATCAAAGGGAGGGAGGATCACCTTTGAGATGATCTTGTGGCAGGCATAAAGTGGGATACTCACTTTGTCCTGTAGAGTGCATACAGTTTTGATAGGAGCTTGTGGTGGATGGCATTTACATGCACCAAGAAATCAAGACAGTGGTCCAGCTAGACACTGAGGCAGTTTAAGAAGACATCTTCAGTCATAATACAGTACCATTGAGGGTGTGAAAGGAGGGAAGGGGGTGAGCCTGGAGATTCTCTGCTGGGAGTCAAAGGTCATGGGAGACTGTTGTATTGGTGTTGAGGGACAACTGGATGTTATCAAAGTCCAGTTGCAACTGGGTAGTTAGATCAAGGGCAGAGGACCTGGAGGCAAAGAGCAAAGAATTATCTGTGTACAAGTGGATGGACACAGAGAAACAACATAGAGGTCATTCAGAAAGATGGAAAAGAGAATGGGGTCAAGGATGAACCCTTGGAGCATGACTGAACAGATTGGGAGTGGGAGGGATAGGTTGTCACTGATGCAGAGAGCTTGAGATCTGTACTCAAGGTTGGAGTAGAACCAACTGACTAAGGAGACAGACAGCTGTGTCACTTTAAACTTATTCAGAAGGAAGGGGGCAACAGTGCTGAAGACTTTAGCCCAGTCAACAAAGATGGCATTGGTAATCTGGTCCTGGTCCATAACAGTGTGGATGGAGTCAGTAAATCAGAGAGCAGTTGTATGTGGAGCTGAACTTCATGAAACCAGACCAGAAGGGAGTGAAGAAAGAAGAGAAATTGTGAAAATGGAAAGCTGTGAGAGAACAGTGTTCCTGAAGCTTAGCCAGAGTGAGAAAAAGTCAGATATACTGGTATTTACTAGGAGTGGAAGGATCACCCCTTTAGGGATGTGGATGATAGTATCCTCTTTCCAGGCATCAGGGGCAGTAGCTAAGGAGGAGGAGGAGGAGAGGTTGAGGAGGTGGGTAACAGTGTTGGAGATAGCAGGAGCAGAGATAAGAAGAAGCTTGGTGTTGAGACTGTCAGGGCTTCACCTTAGTGAAGGGCTAAGAGCTATGAGATCCTTGATGGAAGCAGAAGAAAAGGGAAAATAGTGCATGGGAGGAGATGAGAGATGAGGAAGGGGGAGTTGGGGAAGTGAAGAGGAGGTTAGAAAGGAGAAGAGGAGAGGAGGGATTGGGCAAGGTGGTTAGGAAACAGTTGAAGGCAGAGGCAATAGCTGCGCGGTCTGACATAACACAGTTTGTCATGAGACGGCTTTTCTATGCCATACAT
This sequence comes from Neoceratodus forsteri, assembly GCA_016271365.2. Taxonomy (NCBI): domain Eukaryota; kingdom Metazoa; phylum Chordata; order Ceratodontiformes; family Ceratodontidae; genus Neoceratodus; species Neoceratodus forsteri. Next base: position 1,589,192,799 of record CM057449.1, on the reverse strand, counting down.
TTGGATCACGATGTTACTTGATGCAAGTGACATTTTGACCTGAATGAACAGTATAGCACAGACTGGACAACTGGCAATAAACTATTTGTTGTAGTTTTGTAAAAGTTCCATTTAACTGCATTGTCTGGCCACTTAGCAATTTCTTTATGAGCTGATTAACTCCTGTTTTCATGTGCACACCTGGCTACATGTTCAAGTGCTGAGTCCTTGTCCTGCACAAGCGATTCTGCTTGGCTTTCCTAACAGCCCGGTTTTTACCTTTCTTACACTTTTCTACTAGCACTATGCACATGTTTACTTTGCATTACAGTAGCTGCTCTTTCAAAGAATAAAAATGACTGTACTGATTCCTTTGGATCCAACAACACTTCATGAAAATATAGTAAAAAGATTTGTGCGAACATAAGGAACTGGTAAGCTGTATTTATTTTGATTTAAAACTTTGTGGCACTGACCTGCTGGTATCTGTTGCCATGCAGATTTGTGTTTTGCAGTTGTGCCCTGGGGTTTGCATACACGTACAGTACATATTCTTGAGTTTCAAGTCTGTGACTTTTAAGTCACAAAATGTGCTGAAGGGAACCTCTGGTGAAAGCCATCATTATTGGTTGCAGGAAGGAGGAGATATAAATTGAGGACAGAATAAGTTGTAGTTATTGTTTCAGAATAATAATAAGTATTGGTATTTCATTATCATTTGTCAGGCAAAAGAATGACCTGATAGAGCAAGAGAGTTGAGAGTGAAACACACATCATGCAGTGGTGCTCACCTACGGCATCACAACACATCAGAAAGAGTGCTTATGACTGTTTTCTGAATTCAGTCTGTTTTCATGCATGGTTATACACTTTTGTTGTTGCAGGTGCCTGTGTCTGATTTTGCTATTGCATTGATATTGATAGTGGTAATAACTATAGTGAAAGGAAATAGAAGCAGCCATAGGAGAGATGTATAAAGATGATTGAAAGTAGAGTGGACAGTTCTCTGGGGCCTTCACTGCAGCAATGTTTCATCAATTTCTGTTGACTTGTAAAGTAAGCAACATTTGGTCAGCCAACCATTGTGAGTCAGAAGGAGACTACTGACACTCACAGTGGAAGCTGTCTAGAAATGTTGGTTGCATGGTGAGATACTGGTTAAAGAGTAATTGATATCTGTTGTTTGTGCTCTGCTGGTTTATAGTAAATGTGTTGGTGTAGTACAATGTCCTTTCTGTTGGGTGCAGATTGTATTTTAGTCAATGTGGCACTCTCGAATTTGTAGCGGTGTCATCACTGTCAAGGATCATGCCTGCATGAACAGGGGACAAAAAAGGAGAAAAGAGAGATTGTTTCTGATATTTGTTTGTTTAGTGGTCACTCACTGGAACCAATTGTTACTGATATGTGTTTGTTTCCTGGTCAATCACTGAAACCTTCTGCTGGACAATTATGATTCAGTGATATCTTTGCTGCTTCTAAGAAACTTGAAATCATCAGTTACTTTTACATAACATAAACACTCACCATTGCCACTGACAAATAAATACCTTGAAGTGGGATGCTTTTGGTTGGCTAGCTGGCTGGTGCATTTCCTGCCTATGTGCAATATTTCTGTCTGCTGGAGTAGGTTTGTTTCTGGCATGCCACCTTCTTCTAATCTATATGCTGAGTTGCTAGAGGAGGTATTTTGCAGATCTGCTGGCTTCTGCCAGTCTAGCTGAAGGAGGTTTATTGATCAGTTTAGTGTTTTGCAAAAATATTACAAAATACAGTATTTAAGTCCATTGCACAAACAAGAGTGAAAATGGCATCTGGTTTTGTTTTTTCATAAAAAAAAAGTTGTTTTCCCCTAAACACCCACATAAATCTTCTAAGTAAACTTAAATAAACCTGACCCCTGGCTATACAAATAATACAATACCAATAATAAGAAAATAGGAAAAATGCACCATTCAACGTAAATTTGCTGTTCACTATAGGCATGTTCATTAGATACCACTTAATGTAACACCCTTTTTGTATATATCAGGTTAGGGTCTGGTTACCTACAACCCTGGATATACAGAAGAATCCCTATATAAATAAATGAGCTGGTGCACTAAAATGAGTTGACTGTAATGAGCATCAATTTACCAATCATGTACTACTAGGAGGAACCTCAAGAGCTTTGCTGAAATCTCACAGTTGTCAGAGCAAAAGAAGAAAACCCAAAATTAATTTGGGGGCTCATAAAAGTTCTTTATAATAGGACATAGCCATTTGTCTTTTTAAATAGTGAATATTTTAATATTACTGTACTTGCTTCAAGTTGTCTTGTTCTTTTAAAAAGAAGTGAGAAAGAGGGGACAAGACTCGTTTACAATTTTGGTTAAAAAGTAATTTCCAATTTTTTTCTCTCCATGCAGTTAATAAGCCACTGCAAGGCAATTTTGAAAATTCAATTGTAGAAATGAAAGGAAAAGTGTGATCCTACTGGAATTTGAACTCAGGGACCTTACCATTCTGTGGCATGCTCTTAACCACTTGAGCCATAGGAGACCCAAGTCATTATGCTTCCTCAGTTTTCCCTTGAAACACACATTCCTTTCATGGTGTTATGAAACAGCAACTAGCCAGTCTCTCAAGACTCAAATTACTTCCTATTTATTTTTCTCCATGCAGTTAATAAGCCATTTTGAGGCAATTTTGAAAATTCAGTTGTAGAAATGAAAGGAAAAGTGTGATCCTACTGGGATTCAAACCCAGGGACCTTACCATTCTGTGGCATGCTGTTAACCACTTGAGCCATAGGAGCCCTAAGTCATTACGCCGAGTTAAAAAGTAATGCGTTGCTTGTGTAAATTTCCATTCTAAATCTCATAACAACATTCCATTCCATTGGATTATAAAAGAACCCCAGAGCAAATGTCCTGAGGCATGGGTTATCCCGCAGGATATTGGCCATACAGCCAAGTTTTAAAGGAAACACAATTGTACATACCCCAATAATGAAAGCATCATGGGAAACATATGCAAATCCCCATGACAGAATTTGGACTGGCTCTACTTTACACAGAATTGCATGGTGCTAGAAGGCCTCACAGTGTAATCAGCAAAGGCTAAGAACAGCAGACACATACACATACACATACACATACACATACACATACACATACACATACGGACTCATCAGTGTGCCATATCTGTGTCTTAGCCCAGAGGGGGTGAGCCAGTCACCCCTTAAGGGGGATGTTATTTGTTTGGATCTTGGGGCCCCAAGATAGAGAGGGAAAAGAACTACAAAAGAACCCCAGAGCAAATACCCTTAGGCATGGGTTATCCTGGAGGATATTGACCATACAGCCAAGTTTTAAAGGAAACACAATTTCCCATACCCCAATAATGCAAAGCATCATGGGAAACATATGCAAATCTCCATGTGAGAATTTGGACTGACTCTACTTTAATCAGAATTGCATGGTGCTAGAAGGCCTGACAGTGCAATCAGCAAAGGCTAAGAACAGCAGACACACACACATACAATTCCATTGGATTGACCAGTTTAGTTAAATACTTTTCCTGAGAGAATATATTTTTATTAATTATATACCATTGGTGCAACATAAGGCCTTTGATTACTTCAACATCCTTCTGCATGGCCATATGCCTGTATCTTTGTTTGATTTTTCCTATAATGATATCTCGTGGTTCCAGAAATATTTCTGTTTCGAGGGAACCCAGACCTGCATGGTACATTATTGGTTTCATAAAGGCTAAGGACCACATATTCAGTGTAGATGCATAACGCATTCCTTGAAGCACCACACATCTCTGGACTTGTGTGGGCCATCAGGGGCATGAGTATATTCAAAAGCCCCTGATGCCCTTTGCAAACATGAACATGCCACCTCATAGAATATTGCAATGAGCAAATGCAAATCAGGGGTCCCCCGTGCATATTCCACACATCGCAATATTTAAGCCCCCCACAAGCATAACTGTGGCTGGCTGCACCAGCGCATAGTTACGCTTTTCAGAATCTGCTTTAACTATGCCCAAGGCAGGCTGCTGCTCCACACACAATATTGGGCACACTTTTCCTCCCAAGTCCCAAGCCCTCTAGTGGTACAGAGGATGTCATCCCTGATGGTTCAGTGGATCCACCATACTCAAGCCCCACTAGTGACTGTCACAGGGTGACCCGTGATGAGTGAGGGTTTTAGAAAAATGTTAACTCCCCCCCTCCTGCAAAGGAAATAAAGCACCTAGGTGATAAATTAAAGTATAGGGCAAATGTGGGGTTGAAATGATTTTTTTAAGAGAGGCAGAGAGCACTAGAATAAAGAGGTGCAGTGTAAGTTTCTCTGTCACCTTTTAAATATGTAAACATGGTTGTATGGTTGGATTACCGTTGTTATCTTGTAATATAACGGCATGGGGTTGTACAGCATAACGTTGCTTTAGGCACTGATGTACCACTGTGATATGCTTACTGTCTGCTGAAATAAAGCTTAATATTTAGGAAATGGTTATGTTAGAGGAAGATCCCCCTTTGTGTTTGTAGGTACAGCAGTAGATGGAGATGAGAGATGGGATGGAATGGCAGAACGGCATGTGTGAAATGGTTGGTTGTTCTGCTGAATACAAGTTATGTTTAGTTTTAGTGGTACAAAGTCCCCAGTATAATGCTGGTGCAGCATGGACTCTGTAAGTAGCAGGTAAAGGTTCAGGGAGACATGGCTGTTCATTGTTAAATAAATCTGGGTAGTGTGCTATCAGTTTCTGAGTTGAAGTAGAAAGCAGGAGCACTTTTAAAGGACCATTAAATGAATGTAATGTGAAAGCGCCACTCAAGGAAATGTAGGGATTGGAAATTGTTTGTTTCCTCGTGGTGATGCGGCTTTTCTTATGTTATTCTATTTCAGGTTGCGTTTTGTGTTATGTAAATCATAGGGCATTAAAGAAAGAAAGAAAGTCTGTAAAAAGCATATATTTTAGTGCTGTTTTGCTCGGTGTGGGATAAACATTTGGATGGGGAGTGGGAGACTCTTGTAAGATGTTCTTCTTCCTTCCCCCTTCTTTTAGAGTGAAAGTTGTGGAAAAGCCTGTGTTCTCTTTCAGCATCTCAAGCATTTGCCTGTTAAAGGGAATCGTTTCTTTTAGTGGTATGACTTGGGGTAGGGTTACACCGTAGTCAGCTAAACAGCTGAAAAAGGTGAAGGATAGCAGTGTCAGGAAAAGCAAAGCCGTCGTCCAGATAACTGCTAGGACTTGGTGCAGTTACTCCATGGTGGTGCAGTTTAGTGGGTTGTGTAGTCTGTTTCCCAACCTATTCTCTTCACTTTGGTGCTGGGTGTGGCAGGTTACCAGGAATTCCTGCACATTTGTGCTGCTGGGGATAATGCTACTGCAGGGCTAGTTTAAAAGCCAGGTGGCTAGGTGAGCATTTCATGTGATATGGTGGGTGGACAGTGTAGGGGGTGCTTACCATTTCAGGCAGATGTTTAAGTTTATTTATGTGTTAGGACAGGCAGCAGCATATTTGTCTAGCTCTGTGTTGCAAGCTGTTGTTTGTAGGGTCGGAACCTTTCTTCAACCTGGCTGTTTTTGTTTAGGGTGCCAACTGCTTCTGTGGTCTGTTTCTGGAGCTGCCGTCATGCCTTGTGGCCTGCCTGCCCTTTCCAGGTGCATGGGTGGCATTTTTGCAACCTTTAAGGAGCAATACAAGAGATATAAAAATAAAATTATGAACGAACCGAATAAGATAAAGAGCACCAAGGGAGGTGAGCAAGATAGGTATCTGCTTCCTCCGCTCGGCATCTCAGCTCTCGTGTTCATGTTTCTACTTTACTTTCATGTATTTTACCTAAAGAGCCCTGAAATGCTGATATTGAAACTGCCCAAAGAAACTGAAACAAGTGGGTTTTGTTACTACTTTTTTTCAAACCTTTACAGTTAGGTGAACAATGGCACTAAGGGAAAGGAAATACACTTACCCCTCTTTCTGGTCTGCTCTTCCCTGTATAATTTCAGGACTCCTTTAGGAGCCTGCTGGCCTGCAGTCACTATATTTATACAGTTCAAGACAGGACAGTTTGAATGGAAATGGAGTTCATTAATTATTTATGAAGTCTTTGGGTTTTTCTTTTGAAATATAAATTAAACAGTATTTATTTCCAGTGTCATGCTATACAAATGTTATAATAGTACTGTTAAATGAAGACTGAAGTAAAAGCAGTTTGAATTGTTGAAAATAAAAGTTTGAAACAGTAGATGGGGTGGGCTCAGGGTCGCAAGGATTTGTAAGCAAGTATATAATGTCTGATATTACAAGCCACAATGGCCCTAAGGGAAAGGAAATACACTTATCCCTCTCTCTGGACATGGATTCCCAGTGATTTCGATGCTTTGAAGTTGCCATTTATGATTTTTATTTATATCATACCAGTTCTCTGTTTAAATATGTCTTGTTAAAAAGAAGAAAGATGCTAAAGTAAAATAAATTTGCTTAATTTTTTACCTGCCATTGTGTCACTCTACTGTGCAGTTTGTTCAGTCTTTGAATTTACCTGAACCCTACAACAATGACCATACTGCATGATCCCAGAAGGTCTGGTGAGTGTATCCATCTCCTAAGCCCCGATCACCCAAAATGTGTATAACTGTTGCCCCAGTCCCCACCCTGGTAAAAGCTAGTGGTAGTCTCCCCGAACCATGATTGCCTGAGTATTGAATAAATGTGGCAGCATATAGTCCGCTACATAGGGCTGAAGTGACAAGTTAACAGTGCCATCCCATAGTGACAGCTGTGCCGTGACATCCACAGACACCTGACCTAAAGAATATTAACCCTGCTGTAGTAAGCAGAAATACAATGAGGAATAAGGCTCTTCATACCCCACAGCCATCTGAACAGTCAACTTGCACACCCTCTGTCTCCCCCCCATGTGATCATGCAGTATGTAGTCCATTGGACAGGTATGGAACACTTCAATGCAGTTACATAAACTGGGTTTTACAGCATCACTAGACACAGAAATGATGTGAATAAATGCTGGTGGTCTTATATCATATAGCAACCCCCACCCCCGTAGAGTGTTACATTGGGTCCCCCGTGAATGGCGACAGTGTAATAATTACCTGGCTTCTTGGTACTGTAGACAGCAAAAAGAACCAGTTGCCATAATGCATGGGTCCCAGGCCAGCACAGACTGACAGTATGGAATGCATACAGCAGATGGTACATGCCCAAAACCAATGGGCACTTAATATCTACTGTTCCATACTGTCTGTCGGCACTCACCTGGGATTTGTGCATTATGGTAGCTGTGTCTTATTGCTCACTACAGTATCAAGGAGCCAAGTAATTGCTCGGCTCTCGACTTTATAGCCAGGGTTGGTCAGGTGACATCGTGAAATATCCTATCAGCTCACTTTTCCAGCTGCAGGTTATACTAAACTAACACTAGTGGCAGCTGCCACATTTCTCTCCATTCCAGCTATACAATGTTGTCCCCACTACTTGCAGCCCTTCTGATCTCCAGTCTCTTACAGCCTACTCTACTACCCCCCCGAGGCTCCCAACCCACACTACGTTAAACCCCTCACCTACCATTGTTGTACCTATGATTACTACAGATACAGTCCCTCTAACATCTCCTTCCCAGGCCAGAAGGTTTCTGCTGACCTTTATTCACACACCCTCAACTTAACCCTCTCACCCCCACATGATAGGCATTGTAACTCAGCACTTCCCCCTATCAGACCACAAGCATACCCCACATTGGTAAGCCCCAAACTCGTGCCTTTCAATATCCCAACCCTACTAGCTGGCATCTTTCACAGTCTCCCAGTACCCACCACCAGTACTAAAAAACCTACTCCCTACCAATCCCAACGTCACTCATCCAAGCTCTGCAGGCTGGCCCTCCTGTGTAACGCCCTTCTACTTCTCTTATTAGCTGGCAATGTCCACCCTAACCCTGGACCACCCTGTACAATGGCCACACCTTACAACACAAGGGGGAGCCTACTGCTAGCCACCCTTAATATTTGCAGTCTGCCTAAAAAACACACCCTCCTCCAAGGCTGGGTTGCACTGCGTGCACCAGATATCCTAGCCCTCTCAGAAACCTGGCTCTCTGAAAAAATTCCCAACAATGTGGTCTCCCTCAGTAATTATTCCATATTCCGGACTGATAGGATCAGCAGGAGAGGGGGTGGCTGTGCAATATATGTTAAATCCTCACTCCAAGCCACTGTAGTTCAAACTCCCACAACACTCCATGGCGCCCAGGCACTTACAGTCAGACTCAGTCTGGGTTCAAAAACGCTTCACATTACCTCGGCCTATAGCCCCCCTAGAAACCAAAAACCCACATTTCATTCCCTCCTCCACAGTGTCTCTCTCATACCTAACACGAGTGAGTCCATCATATTGGGTGACTTCAGTGTCAACTGGCTATCCCCAGCTGTATCCAACTTTAAAGATACTGCCATGGCATATGATCTTGCCCAGCTCGTCACCTCCCCTACCAGACAGAACATTAGATCTGGGACTTCCACCCTGTTAGACCTTATCTTCACCAACAGGCCTAGGAACCTCTCCCATGTTACGGTGCTCCCTGACACCATCAGTGACCATTCCCCAGTGGTCTGGTAAAATGCCTACTGCCCCACCTCAAATCTCTTTGCAGAGACGCCTAAAAAGTGGCGGTATCGTGAAACTCAAAGCCCATCTCACCAACAGCAACTGGCTCCCCATCTGCACCTCACAGTCAGTAGACCTAGCGCTGTCACACTTTACAACCACGTTCAATAAGGCCTGTGACATTTATGCCCCCCACGTGAAGCAAGTAGTGAAAGCCAGAACCACGGCCTGGATCACATCCTCACTTCTCCACCTGCTCCAGCAGAGGGACAACCTATGGCTTAAGGCCCTTGACTCCCAACGTTTGCAGGATAGGCAACTATACCGGGAGGCCCGCAACAAATGTACTTGGGCCTTACGGCAAGCGAAAGCGGCATACTACCAACAAACCCTTACCTCCTCCTGGGGAGATAGTAAAAAATTCTGGAAAAATATAAAAGAACTTAGTGGGAAATCCTGCTCCCCCTCCCCTACCCAACTCTCTATTAATGGGGCTCTCACCCAGGATCCTTCTGCTATTGCAGAAGCCCTTAACTCCGCTTTCTCGGATCTCTCCCATATCCTCCCTCCTAATTTCTTCAACCCACTCCCCTCCCACCCACCCCCTGACATCTCGCATAATGCCAACTCTATTCCTTTCAGGCTGAGAGTCATCTCCTGCCGTGAGGCAAAACACTACATTGCTAATGTTATTGCCAATACCCGTTACAGCAATGACTCCCTTGATCTTAAACTCATCAGACTGACCCTAGATGTCACATTACCACATCTCACTAAAATTCTCAACCTCTCGCTTTGCCTTGGTCAGTTCCCTTCTTGCTGGAAGAGAGCTACAATCACCCCCATTTTGAAAAGCGGTGACCCCGCAAGCGCCAGCAACGATAGACCAATTTCAATACTTCCTCCTCTCTCCAAAGCACTCGAAAAAATAGTAACAGACCAGATAACTGAACACCTTACTAAACAGAACCTTCTCTGCCAGGAACAACATGGTTTCCGGACCGGCCATAGCACTGTCACTGCGCTAATGGAACTCACCTTGTTCATACACGAGGCCCTTGACAAAGGCTCAATCACTGGTGCAATCTATGTGGACCTGTCCAAGGCTTTTGACACTGTCAATCATGAACTCCTGCTCAGTGTCCTTCCAAAGCTAAATGTGGCCCCTGAGGCTACGGCCTGGTTTAAGGATTACCTCTCAGGCCGGTCTCAACAAGTCAGAATAAATGCCACCATCTCCTCTCACAAAGCAGTCTGCTCGGGGTTCCACAGGGATCTATACTTGGACCACTTCTTTTCACCCTCTTTTTAAACTCTCTCCCCAAGGCATGCAGCGGTCATCTTCTACTCTATGCTGATGATGCGGTCTTGTTCTGGAAACACCCACATCCTAGTACCTTCCAACTTGCCCTACAGGGCTTCTTCTGGGAACTTGAAACATGGTTCACTGAACACTGCCTGATCATCAACTATAGCAAAACTAAGGCTATGATCTTTGCTCACTGCCAAAGCCCTCACAGTCAGGCCACGCTCCTAATCAAAAACACACAAGGCGCCTCTCTTGAACAAATTAATAGTTTTAAATATCTGGGCATCACATTAGACACCTCCCTCTCCTACCATAGTCACGTTCAACTCCTCGCTTCCACTATCAATTCCAGAGTAGGTATCCTCTACAGACTGAAACACTGCTTACCCTCACAGGCCATGCAGCTTGCAGTCTCCTCCGCAATCCTCTCCCTAATTGACTACGGGATTGTGATCTATGGCTCAGCAGAACCCACCACACTACGTTACATTAACATTGCCATGAATAAAGCCTGCTGTCTAGTCACTGGCAGTGACAGACTTACCCATACCTGTGAGCTCTATGCTCTAGCTGGTTGGCTTAACTTCCAACAAAGGCTAAAGTACCACACCTGCATCCTCTCAAAAAAGATACATCTCCAGCAAGCCCCTGCCGGCCTTCTCCCCATCGTCAGCGCTGCCCCCATCAGACGCAATACAAGGCTCACTGCCAACCCCTCATTTCTTATTCCCCGCTGTAGAACATCCCTTGGCCAAAGATCCTTCTACTACCGTGCCCCACTTTGGCTCAATACGTTACCTCCATCGATCTCTCTGACCCATAGCATCTGCCATTTCAAAGCAGGCCTCAAAGCTCAACTTCTTGAATCTGCCATTTGTGATTGTGGCTAACCCTGCCCAATGCTTGTTTTCCCCGTACCCTCCTTCCTCCGACACAGGGTCTCTCTAGATCCCATGAATAAGCATTGCCTTCATGTCTTTTCTGTTGCCTTCGTGTCTTTTCTTTTCGAGTGACCTACAGACTTGCTGCCTACGTCTGTCACCAGTTTTTTATTGAAGTTAATGCCTGGACTGTGTCTCCAGTACTGTATTGTCAAGAATGCTTGTCTGTATGTATATTCATGTACTTGTTTACCCTCCACCCCCTGTATCTGACGTGGAGCCTTTGCAAAAGAGTCTGTGACTCAAAGGATTGTAATTCCGATTATATTTCAATAATAAATAAATAAATAAATAAATTAATTATACTGCCTTCATTTATGGGAGACCCAGCAGAGCACCCTAATGGGGTAGGGGGGGTTTGCTGTATGATATAGGACCACCAGCATTTATTCGCAGCATTTCCATGTCTAGTGCTGCTCTAACACCCAGTTTACATAACTACATTGAAGTATTCAGTACTTGTCTGGCAGACACAAAGGGCAACCCTAGGAGGCATACACCAAGTGCAGTCCAGCTGCCAGCCTCACTGTCTGCTGAGCTTCACTGATCCTCACTGACTGGGAGAGAAACCAATCACGGAGGGAAGGCAGACTTCGACAGGTGCAGAAGCAGGGATTCCTTGACAGCAGTTCTAACTGGGTGAATCCTGCTTAGAAACCTAGAAACAAGCAGTGGGGACTCCACGGAGCTACTCTGAGCCAAAGGACAGAACAACTGAGCTAAACCAGATTCCTTCTTACCTTGCAGGAGTACAAGCTAGACCTCATCCGTTCAGCAGCTACCTGATTGTTTTCTGCACATTACAGGGAACAGTCAGATACTAAATAAAGGGGAGTAAGATGCAGCTCACACCCCTGCCATCAGTGGGCTGGTCGTCACTCCCCAAAATGCCAAATGATTGCATACATCCCCAGAAAACAAATCAGAGCCAACATCCAATCAAACCAGCAACCTTCATTATCTCTTGGCTGAAAAGAGCCAACTGGAGCAGTCAAGGAAGAGGGTACAACCTCGTGCCAAAGAGGATGTACATTCCTGGAAGGTAATGGTTGTTAATACTAGTAGCCTAACCAACAAATTTCCCAAATTCACAGCTATCTTGGAAACAGAAAGGTTGGACTGGGGAGCTGTAAGAAAAACGTGGTTCATGGGAAACCACAGATGGGATACAGCCATTCCTGGATACAATCTGTTCAGGAAAGATAGACAGGGCAAAAAAAGGGGGGGGGGGGCATAGCCATTTACATTTGGGAGGAAATAAAAGCCACAGAAGTAAAAGGACAATTGGAGACTAACAGTAGACATGGGCAAGGGAAAACCTTCAGAATTGGCGTCGTGTACAGATCCCCAAATCAAGAAGATAAAGGAGACACAGACCTAATAGAAGCATTCCTCAAAATGTCTGATAAAGGCAAAGTAATACTGGTGGGGGACTTCAATCTACCAGATATTAACTGGAGCACACTAACAGCAGCAACAATAAGAAGTAGGGACTTCTTATTGTCACTACAAGGCGCGGCAATGTGCCAGCTTGTTAAAACCATACAAGGGGAGATGCCAATCTTGATGTAGTCCTCACAAACTCGGAAAGGATCAAAGACATCGAAATGGGATGCCATATGGGAAACAGCGACCATCGCATGACAAGCTTTAAGGTAAACATAACACAGGACACCAGCCACTCAAACATAAAGATGCTAGATTTCAGAAAGGCTGAATTCCAAAAAATGAGGAACTACATAAGTAGCCAGTTAATGGAAATGGAGCCTGAGGAGGTGGAGATCATGTTGGGGAGACTCAAGAGAGCAATAAAGACTGCCACAGATCAATGTGCCAGATGGGTCAGCAAAGCAAACAGAAATCCTCTATGGTTTTCCAAGGAAGTGGCTACCACTGTCAAAGAAGAAAAAAAGAAGGAGTACTGTACACCATATACAGGGAAATCAAAACCGAGAAAGACTGGGAGTCATACAAGGAAAAAAATTAGGGTCTAACAAACAAATTAGAAAGGCAAAAGCACAAACAGAGGGAAAAAATAGCAGAAGGGGCAAAGAGAAGAGACAAATCATTTTTTATATACAATAAGGAACGTAGGAAGGCAAAAGGGAGGATAGTAAAGATTGTTACTGAAGAAGGGAAATGCACCAAACATGACCCAGAGAAAGCCAAAATCCTCAACAAATACTTTTGCTTGGTGTTTACCAAAAAGGACCCAGGAGATGGCACATCCCTGAAAAAACACAACACCCCAGGACCAGGTGTAGACATTAGTCCCTTTACAGAAGCTGAAGTATGAGAGGCACTAAATAAACTAAAAGCAGACAAAGATATGGGACCAGACAAGATACACCCAAGAATTCTTAAGGAACTGGGGGCAGAACTAAGATCCCCTCTGGTACTTCTATTCATGAAATTCTTTAAGAGCAGAGTGGTACCCAAAGACTGGAAAAAGGCAATAGTGGTTCCACTTCACAAGTCAAGCAGTTGCAAAGAGGCTAGTAATTACAAACCAGTGAGCCACATGTCTATAGTAGGGAAACTAATGGAGACACTACTCAAACAGATAATCACAGCATTCCTCAGAACTAGCAGCCAACATGACCCGTCCTATCTGAAAGACCTCCTGGTTCATTATTGCCCTGGCCGATCGCTCCGCTCTGCCAACATGGGGTTGCTGGAGATTCCAAGAGTGAGTTTAAAAACCTCTGGCAGCAGAGCTTTCTCTCATGCTGCCCCCACTCTTTGGAATTCTCTACCACGCCGGTTACGGGAGTGCACCTCCGTGGAGATATTTAAGAAAAAATTAAAACCTTTTTTATGGAAAAAGGCCTTTTTGGAGGATTAAGTTAGTTAGAATGTGATTGGATTTTATTGTAATTTATCAAGTTTTTATGATGTATTTATGATGTGTTTTTATAAGCTTATGTTTGTATGGTTATTTGTATTTCTGTTATTAACCTGTTCAGCGCTTTGATAATTTGAAAGGCACTATATAAATAAAATTATTATTATTATTAAACAGCACAGTTTCACAGCAGGCAGGTTATGCCAGACAAATCTGCTCGAGTTTTTTGACTGTGCTACAAAAATAGTGGACAATGGTGGGGCAGTAGATGTGATCTACCTAGACTTTAGTAAGGCCTTCGACCTGGTTCCACACAGAAGGTTGGTAAAGTAGCTAGACCACACAAGGGTTGGTCCAGAAGTAGTCCGATAGGTTCAAAACTGGTTACAAGTCAGAGCCCAGAGGGTACAGGTAAATGGAACGCAATCAATGAAAGGCAGCGGGGTGCCCCGGGGTTCAGTGCTAGGGCCTCTGGTCTTTAATGTTTTTATTGGAGACATCGTTAATGAACTGGAAGGGGAAGTCTGTCTGTTCACAGATGACACCAAGATATGTAACAGGGTGGAAACTTCAGAAGGAATAAGCAAGATGGAAGCTGACCTCAAGAAGCTAGATGAAATGTCTGGAGTGTGGCAGCTGAGGTTTAACACCAAAAAGTGCAAGGTAATGCACATAGGAAAGAAAAATCCAAGAAAGGAGTATTACCTAGGAGGCGAAAGGCTGGCAGCCTCAATCTAGGAGCGAGATCTAGGAATCATAATCTCAGATGACTTGAAGGTTAGTAAGCAGTTCAAAAAGGCAACATTGAAAGCCAACAGAATGCTGGGCTGCATTGGAAGAGGAATCACGAGCAGGAGGAGGGAGGTGATACTACTACTGTATAGATTGCTGGGTAGGCCTCACCTGGAATATGGAGTCCAGTTCAGGAAACCTTACCTCAGGAAGGACATTGACTGGGTGGAAACAGTACAGAGAAAGGCGACAAAAATGATTCAGGGTCTGCAGTACATGTCCTATGAGGAGAGACTTAGGGAACTGAATATGTACTCCTTGGAGTACAGAACAGAGAGGGGGGACTTGACTGAAACATTCAAGTACATAAAAGGCATTAACAAGGTACAGGCACAGGAACTTTTTCGCTTCAAGAAGGGCTTCCGGACCAGGGGACATGACCTCAGGCAGCAAGGAGGAAGGTTCTCTACCAACACCAGGAAGTTTTTCTTCACAGAAAGAGTGGTGAACACCTGGAGCAGCCTGCCCCAAGAGGTTGCGGGGGTCAACACTGTGGGGTGAATTCAAGAATGCATGGGGTAGACGGAAGGGAGCCCTGACTACAAAGGAAGACTAGAGTGTCAAAACAGGTCTAATACAAATGGGCAGACTAGATGGATCTAGCAGTCTCCTTCTGTGACAACTTCTATGTCTCTATGTTTCTATTACATACTGCATGATCACACGGGGGTGGAGGTATTGTTAGTTGGCTGTTGGGATGGCTGTGGGGTACAGAGTACCATATTCCTCATCGTATTTCTGCCTTACTACAGCAGGGTTAATATTCTTTAGGTCAGGCGTCTGTGGATGTCACGGCACAGCTGTCACTGTGGGATGGCACTGTCAACTTGTCACTTCAGCCCTACATAGCAGACTATATGCTGCCGCATTTATTCATCACTCAGGTGATCGGGGTTCGGGAGCACTAGCCTGCCAGGGTGGGGATTGGGGGTAACAGTCACACATATTTTGGGGATCAAGAGATGGGTGTGCTCACTGGACCTTCTGGGATTGTGTACTATGGTCACCAACGGGGCTTGGGGTGTGCTTGATGCACAGGACCACTGAGGTTGACATCCTATATACCACTATGGGGCTAGGAGGGGGGCTGACCCAGCATATTCAGCCTGGCACATCCATGCAAATGAGCCCAAAATGGGCATGTAGAAGGCCCCTTTTCACCATGCATGCTCAATGAGCTCATTTGTATATTTGAACTGACTATCACCCATGGGAGACATGATGCATCCAGTTATGCACTACGAATTCCCCCATGGACAGTCTTCAGCCATGCACCTTGCATGTGCTGCACCATGCATGGCTGCCGTTTGCTATGGGCCGCGCATCCAGACTCCAGTCTTCAAATGGAATACACAATCTGTTCCAACCATGCATTCTATTTGAATATCACACAGAGCCATTCCGGCGCAACATATTTGAGTGACACATTGTTATGCATATACATCTGGCTGGCTCTGAATATGGGGTCCTAAGTATGGAAAAATAAATCCCTTGTTAGAATAATGTATCTGTTCCTGGAGGCATCTGGCTGGAAATAATGTTCTGGTAACTAAAGAAACATAGAAACATAGAAACATAGAAGTTGATGGCAGATAAGGACCGAAAGGCCCATCCAGTCTGCCCATTTTTTCTACCTTATAAATGTGCCATAGGCCAGTACTCTGTCAATGGCCTATCTATTCATACTCATCTGTATTGCTCCCTTATGCCTATCCCATGCCTGTTTGAAGCCCTGCACTGTATTCATATCCACCACTTCCTGATATAGGCTGTTTCATGCACCCACCACCCTTTCTGTGAAAAAGAATTTCCTGACATTATCCCTTAATCAGCCTCCCTCTAATCTCATTCTGTGTCCTCTTGTCCTGCTATTTTTCTTATATTGAAACATGTTAGACTCTTTCCCCTTGTTAATGCCCTTCAGATGTTTGAATGTTTTGATCTAAACAGAAGATAATATTTCTGTTCTGGATTTGGGTTTTAATAGCAAAGTGACCCAGTTCCGTCCTTACTGCTTGTGAACTAATGAATAATGGTAATTTTTAACAAATATCAGTATAGTTTGTTTCGATTTGTTTCAAGTGCAGAGAAATTAGAAAAACCACAAATCTCATGCGTACAGTATAGAGGATTTAATTTTTGCATTAAGTACAGTTAACATCCGTTAAACAGAATTTCCTCCATGTCTGTTATTAAACCACTTAAAAGCTTGTATTGTTTAAATAGTTTTAATTTTAATAATTTCCATATGTTTTTCCCAAGATAATGATGAGGAGAATCTAGTGCTCAGATAATAGTTGTTCTGGACTACTTCAGTTGGATTTCCATTAAGGAACAGAGTTGGAGTTTTCTTTCTATGTTGGCTGTAAACCAGCATTTCTGTTTTTTCCTTGTTTATTTGAAGTCGGATTATAAGAATTTATAGATTCTGAAACCTCTCAGCCTTTCTATGAAGTCCTGAGAAGGATGTAGGGATGACAATAATGTCATCTGTGCAGGAAAACTGGCTGATGCCCTTATTGCAAACATTTGGAGAATGAAATTCCTCATCATACTATTGTGTAATAATTCTGCTAAAATGTAATATACACTAAATAAGACTGCTGAAAGATTGCAGCCCTGGTGTACTCCTAGGGTCTTCAGGAATTCATTGGCAAAATTTCCATTCCTATGACACTGTTCTTGAAGCTATGAAGCCCATATGGACCTATGAAGTTCTGATTTGATTTGATTAATCATACTATTATTACAACCATACACAGACGTGTGCTGGTTGACGTTTACATACAATCATGTGACAAAAAGACACATTTCGTACAAAATACATGAAAGTCAAATTACCGCATAATTACATGGTTAAAAAAAGAAAAGAAAAAATCTACAATATTTCATAAAAAATTTCACAATATCATATAAATGTGCATTACAAAAACATTTGTCTGTTTGTTTTTTTAGCTCGTGCCCAAAAAGCTGAATTAGAGGGTTAAGTAAAACTGGATCTATTCCCTCTTGATATAACACTTTACGGAGAAGATTTCTGATGATTGTATCAAATATATACTTTAGGTCCAGGAAGTAACAATACAATGGGGCTTTTCCGATTTTAACTTATTAACTGTATGAGCTAAATGGGTCAACACCAGGCAGTGCTGGATCCTGGACCTACCACCATTTTGTGGTTTTCCATGTTATTGTTTTTATCAGCCTAATCCTTTAACCTCTGTAAAAAATACCTTAGAAAAGTTTTTTTGAGAGGTACTCAATAAGTTCATTGATCTATACATGAGTGGGTTTTAATAGATCCTTTTTTATGTATTGGGAAAGTGATACTCTCTTACCATGACAATGGGAGCATTCTAAATTTAATAATGGAGTTAAATAAGTAGTGGAAAACACAAAGCCACCAGTCCGATGCTGCTTTGTAAACAATCACTACTATTTTATAAGGACTTGGAGCTTTATTTCTCTTAGTTTTTATGTTGGCTCACACGTGCGCCAGCCAACATATTACAGTAGTAGCAGATTTGGAGGTGCGGTTACTGAGGGTGAATGCAGGGCATGCACCAGTAGGTACATCCTTCATTCCCCTATAAGGCAGCTGCAGGAGTTGACACCAGCAACACGTAAACTGACCACCAGATCTAAGAAAAGGTCCGCTGCAATGAAAGGCAAGCTCGTCATGCAGCAGCGTGCCTTTCCTGGTGAAGCAGTTTAATAAACATCGCGGCACTGACTACCGCCGCACAGAGTGCCCAACCGAGTAGGGGAATTTCCCCAGTGCCATGGCCTAATTTCCCCCCATTCACTAAAAATGCCAACAGCTTAATGTGGTTCAAAGTCAGTTGGCATTCATCTGTATCCCCCCCCCCAGGTCGTGCCTGAAAATAGGCAGAATTTGTCTAGTGCACTTACCCAGTCAACAAAAAACAAAAACTAAAAAAATGAGAGGAGGTCCCAAAATGCCTATGTTGAAATTGTGGTTAAAAAAAACCCCAAAATAATTGGGTTACAGACGTGTGTTACACAGTTTCTATGCCTACTCATGACTTCACCAACTTTTCATATTTTCACTCCAGATTTTCAACGTTGCCATTTTTTTACACCGCCTCATGCACAATACAGTTGTCATTTTTCACATCGTGCCCAAAATGTGTTTTCGTGCCTGTGTCAAACAAATGGCATAGCCGCTGTGCAAAACCACCTTTCGGCTAACAAACTGATAGTGCTGCCCTTCATGAGGTGGGGTCACAAAAAGCCTATGTTTCAACTTGGAGTGAAAATACCAACAAAATCCTACGGCGTTAGGGTTTCCAACTGTAACATCCCACCCTGTAGAGACTGACAGGCGTCAGGGGTGTGACTTGGGATCATTGGCTGTAATGCTCATGCCATTTCACCCACACCATGAGGCATGCACTATCACGTGTCTGCAAGATGGCAGCCACCCTGGGTTTGCCACTGTATCGTATGTCCTTTTGCTGATCGTTTTGCTGATCGTTTTTTGATCGTTTTGTTTCCTCGTTCTTCGTTCGTTGGAGCTGTTTTCGATTGTTTACTGAAGCTTGCTGAAGTTTGCTGAAGTTGCTTTGAACTTTCCATTTTGCCTTTTATTCTTTGTGCAATTTTGGATATCCGATGAGGAGTACTGCTTGTTAAAACACGCTGCAATCTCTGTGTTAAGGAGAGTTAAGGCGGCAGTGGCGGTGTTGCGTTCTGTATGGTTTCATGAACAGTCGAACAGTTGTTTGGATATTTTTATTCGAGGCATGGCTGCTGTCAGAGGAATACTCATTTTGTCATTTACTGTGAGCTGGGCTGCATTTTATGAGTGAAGAAATCTGGGAAATTTTGGCTCTGTGATTCTGGGAACATTGGAATATTATTCACAAACCGTGAGTTACACTGGGATTTTGGGAGTTGGGCTGGACTGCTACAGGAGTTACCTGAGCCTAAGCCTCTGATATATTTTTGAATCCGAGGGGGGGGACTTCTTGGAATATTTTGGCATTGAATCACACATTATATTGGGGTGTCTGAGACCACTGAAGCTCTGGAAGGAGAGTGTGACTGACCCCCGGGAGGAGAGTGTGACTGATCCTCGGTCTCTGCTGTTTAATTATGAGGAGATTTTGGAGACTTTGAACAAGATTTGCTTTTTGGACTTTGTGATTTTGTGATGGTCTTGGCCTGTATATGTGTTACGGGATAGCTGCCTGGGGTGGCTGGTGCTGGTTGGGCCCGAGGTGGGTGACTCTGGCTTCAACCTGCTGGTGGGCGGGTGAGAATTGCTGAAGTCTCCTAAACCTGCCGGAGTGGTCTACCAGTGGGTGGACACCGTTCCGGGGGTTATTGCTAAGGGTCCAGCCTGGATCGGAATTCCACTCTGGGGGGGGGGCTATTTCCATCACAAGATAGTTTGTGATATCTTCTGCCTTTGGATTAGAACTGTTAAAATCTATTTTGCTCATTTTATAAGACAGCCTGACTCTGACTGTCCGAGTTTCAGAGAGCCTGGAATTCTTAATATTAGATGACCAGCAGACTATTACATTATTTTAAATTTATTTCACCTCTTTATGCTTTTTTGACTTTATGATATTATATGACTTGTGTTTGTCACTGGATTAATAGTAATTGTAATATAATTTTATTATTTATTTTTCTTTATAGGTTTTCCTTGGTTAATAATATTATTTGTTAATTAAGATAGGTTGTTAAGTTGAGTTAGTTTATTAGATATTTGTTGTTAATGATGTGTTTGATGGGGTTTACGACAGTCAGGCGCTATTCTCCCACTCTGCTCCAGGACCTCTGTCCCTTTCACTGTCCCCGGTTGTCTGATGATGTTTTTAATAACTGTCGTAAAGCGGGAATAGTGAGAAGGCATTTAGGGGATGGGTGGGCTGGACAGAGTGGGAGATTGGAGGAGGGTGGGCAGATAGGGATAGTTGGGTCAAGGAGACACCGTGGGGTGAAATGGGATAAGGAGAGGGGTCCTCCTTGCCTGATTCCCATACCCAAGGGCTCCACAGATCGTGGGCAGGTACTGCAATCCTCTCCGAAAACCCATCCAACTTGGGCGGTGTTATGTAATGCCAGGTCCATTAGGAAAAAGACTGCTATTATTGCAGATCTTGTTGCAACATCTGACCTGGCATGTGTCACCGAGACCTGGCTGGATGAGAATGCAGGTCCTATTTTAGACTCTGCTGCTCCAGCTAGGTTCTCAGTGATGCACCGTCCGAGATTGGATCGTAGGGGCGGGGGAGTGGCCATCTTTTTTAGATCAGATCTGAGTCTTGTGGAGGTGCCAGTGGGTAACACCAGATCCTTTGAGTGTATCCTGGCAGCAGGTGCAGAGTTTAGGATTCTCCTCATCTACTGTTCACCCGGCGATGGTGGTGAATTCCTGAAGGAGTTTGCGGACTTCATCGTTGACATGGCATTGGAGTTGCCCAGATGGTTAATACTGAGTGACTTCAGTGCCTGGGTCGACGATGAACTCTTGCACTTTGGAAAGAACTTCCTCCAACTTATGTCTATGTTGGGCCTGTCACAGGTAGTTACCTCTGCTACCCATATAGGGGGACACTCTTTGGACCTGGTGTTCCTACTGGATTTGGATGTTATGCATCTGGGGGTGGAACCAAATGTGTGGACAGACCATCACACCATAAGATTCAGCTTTGGGGCACCCCCTAATAGGCCTGCCCCTATGGAGATGGTCCAGTATTGCCCTTTAAGGGGAGTAAACCCAGAGGGCCTATTAGCGGTACTGGACCTATCGGGTGTTTCGGTTGAGAGCATGGGTCCAGGGGACCCTGTTATTGCCTATAACAAGGCAGTGAGCAGGGCCTTGGACCAAATTGCTCCTGTTCGTGTTCGCCCACTCACTCAGTGCCCAAAGACTCCATGGTTTGATGAGTCTTTGAAGGAACTGAGGAGAGTGGGGTGAAGGCTAGAGAGGGCCTGGCAGAAATCTTGCCTGGATGCTGACAAACTTAGATTGATGGATCACTATGTTATCTATCAATCAGCAATAACCCGTAAGAAGGCAGAATTCCTGCCCAGGGAGACTGCTGCTACTCGAAACAGACCAGCTCAACTCTTTCGGACTGTTGACAGATTATGCAATCCACTCTGTCTACAGTCTGGAAGAGATTTTTCTCAAATAAAGTGTGATGAGCTTGCTCGATTTTTCGCTGATAAGATTGCCAGCATTAGGTCGGATATCGGCCAGGCTCACTCTTCAAGGGTTTGCGGTGATCGGCAAGGGGAAACAAACACCTGTGTCACCTGGTTTGACTTTGGTAGGCCGGAATTCATGGATATTGTGAGGATTGTCCAGACTGTACGTCCAACCAGCTGTAGTTTGGATCCGGGCCCTACGCCTCTGTTATTAAGTTGCGTAGATACTATCTGTCTGACCATTGCTGAAATTGTTTGGAAATCTCTGGAGCAGGGGATCTTTACTGAACCCCTAAAGGAGGCGGTCGTTCGACCACTCCTAAAAAAACCTTCATTGAATCCGAACTGCCCAGCTAACTACAGACCTGTCTCTAACCTGCCCTTTTTGGGCAAGGTTATTGAAAAGGTGGTCGCACTGCAACTGGATGACCACCTTACAAATCACAATGTCTATGATACTCTTCAATCAGGATTTAGGAAAAGACATAGTACTGAGACTGCTCTTGTCCGGGTTCTAAATGATCTCCTGATAGCGAGAGATCGAAAAGCTCGTACTATTCTAGTCCTTCTTGATCTCTCTGCAGCATTTGACACTGTGGACCATGGTGTGCTTTTGGAACACCTGCAGTTCTATTGCGGATTGTCTGGTACGGTTCTGCAATGGTTTCAATCTTTTCTCACGGGGCGGAGACAGAGGGTTATCACCGGAATTTATTCTTCTGACGCTGTCTCCTTGCCCTGTGAGGTTCTGCAGGGCTCCATTTTGGCACCCATGTTGTTCGCTGTCTATATGCTGCCATTGGGAGACATTATTAGGCAATGCAACTTGGGTTTTCACTGCTATGCAGATGATACCCAGCTGTATTTGTCTTTTAGTCACGGACAGGAAGATACAGTCTCTATACTCAACAGCTGTCTATCCGAGATCAAGGATTGAATGAGTGCCAGCTGGCTAAGGTTAAACCCGGATAAGACTGAGGTGTTGGTGGTGGACCCAGGTCACCTTGAGGCAGGTTGTAGGGCTGGACTTCCTTCGGTGGCATATGGATCGATGGTGCCCAGCTCTCAACCTCAGACCGGGTGCGTAACCTGGACGTTATTATTGATGACGGTTTGACCCTGAAATTTCAGGTGTATTCTGCTGTCAAATCTTCCTTTTACCATCTTAGGAATATCACTTGGGTGAAACACCTTGTTCCTCCGGCTGACCTTCCGACATTGGTCCATGACTTTGTTACTTCTCGCATTGATTACTGCAATGCCCTGTACCTAGGGCTACCGGGGGTTGATATCCGCCGCTTGCAGCTAGTGCAGAACGCAGCGGCCAGGCTTTTGACTGGGACATCTGTGAGAAGTCATATTACGCCTGTGCTGCGTGAACTGCACTGGCTGCCGGTTCAGTGGCAGATCATCTTTAAGGTCGGGTTATTGACCTATAAAGCCCTACACGAACAGGGACCGTGGTATCTTCAAGATCTCCTTGTTCCCTACTGTCCCTCTCGCTCGCTCCGCTCCGCTGATGAGGGATTGCTAGAGGTTCCCAGGGTTCGTTTAAAAACATCTGGAGCACGAGCATTTTCTTATGCTGCCCCTACCCTGTGGAATTCTCTACCTAGTCGGATATGAAGCTGCCTGACCGTTGAGAGTTTTAAGTTAGAATTAAAAACGTATTTATTTCAAAAGGCATATGGAGAGTGATTTTATTGTAATCTTATTGTGATCATATCGTTATTGTTGTTGTTTGTATTATATGTATGTATTTCAATTGTTTTTATTTGTACAGCGCTTTGGTATTGAAAAGCGCTTAAAAAATAAATTTTACTTACTTACTTACTTATACACCCCCCACCCTGCAGCAAGTGACAGGCATCGAGGTGTGCCTTAGAGTGTTTGGCCCTAAAGTTCACCCCATTCTCCTGTACTGCACCCATCTCAGCATATTTCCTTATGGAATGGGGTAAGTATAAGGCCCAAAGACCCCAAAGCACACCACGACACTTGTCAGTGTCTACAGGGTAGGGTGAGGTTAAATGGCATGAGCGTTATAGCTGATAGCTCAAGGCACACCCCAATGCCTGTCAGTTTCTGCAGGGTGGGATGGGGTTGGCATCAATTCAATACTTCACTGACATTCCTATTATGCATCTCTAACTCCTGCACTACCAATGCCAGTGAGACAACATTCAGCATTGACAAATGCTTGTTGCTACTGATATGCAAATGTACTCCTTTGTAATATAATAGGTGTTGGTGTAATTAATGAGAATCTCCATTTCCTTTTCTGATATTCCTTTGATTCATTGTCTACTAATTTTGTGTTTAGGAAAAGTACTGAGAAATGTTTCTTTTTAAACCCTCACATCAGCACCCTCTGGCTCTTTTAACAGGTACCTTCTTAAGACAACGGTATGTATTTTTTTCTGTCTTGACTTTTTAGAAATGTTAATTGATGGTCCAGAGTCAGAGTAAAATAAAGCAGCCCTTTGATCTTACAAGTTGATCTCGCCAACAGACACACTCCAGTAAAAATTAGTCTTCCTGTTTGTAAGAGGTGCAACTTGTCTGCAATGCTTTGATCTGTAAACTGCTAGTCTATGTTTTGAATCCACATCCAGCCTTTATATCTATCACACTGCTCAGCTCTTTTCACTTTGACTTGAGGAAGTTTATCTCTCCAAAGCTAGTCTTAGAAATAATTTTGTTAGTCCAATAAAAGGTATCACCTACAACATATTTGTTGGGTTTTTTTCTCTACATTTGCCATGTTACAAACTGGATAGATGTTTCAGTTTTGTCTTCCTCTAAGATCTGTTTGTAAGCTCCCCTCTTCTGAATAAGTAATCTAATATTACTTTTAATAGTTTTCAATCTCACATTTCTAATAAGTTGATTATGTTTTTTTTATTTATTTTTTTGCATCTTGCAATAAACCAACCATTTGGGTTCTCATTTTTGTGTTGCTTGCACGCATATGCAAGAAACACATTGTGTCAGCTTCCTGCAAAAGTGAGTTAGAAGGCATGTCAGTGTTGTGCCGAATGGCAGAAGTCCATTCTAGGGCTGGTCTCTGCCGCAGCTAATGGAGAAGCATGCTGTCGATCACAGCAGTTAATGAGCATGCCACAATGCGTAAAGAAATCTGGCCACGACACCACGCACTCAGCTGTTTTGGTGCATTACAAGCTACCAAAACAGCTGATTGCGTGGTGTCCCCATGGCAATGGCTTCTCCATCGGCCTCTCACAGTCCCCAAGAAACCGACGGAAAGCCATCACCCACCGTTCAGTGTGCCTTCCTGGTGAAACATTTCAATAAATACAAAAAAGCTGACGGGTGCTGCCCAGTCCCCTGTCAGCATGACCCCTCCCAGTTCATTTGCCGACGGGGTAGCCCTGTCCCTGTCGGCATAATACACCTCCCCCCATTTGTTGTTTACTGAGTGGGGTGCCCAATTCCCCCTCGGCTCATGCATCCCCCCAGCACAGTCTATGTCTGACAGGGGTGGCCAGTCCCCCGTTGGCTTCACTGCCCCTCCCAAACAAACTTCCTGGTGCCATGCTGGGAGCCCACCCCAGCATGGCAAAAGTCTCCCGTTGTCTTTAAAAAAACACCTAGAAGGAAAAAAAAGTCCCTCGTTAATTTTCTTGCCCCCCCTCCCCAACCCACGCCCACCATCTGCATACTCCACCTCCCCATACCCCCCGTCTCACCCCATACTTACCTCTGGAGTCTGGTGCAATGATCTTCTGTGGACTGGGAACATATCTGCACTCTTCAAAGCCGACCACAAACTGAAGAAATGCCGGTAAGCTGTATAATGGCATAAATAGATTTTTTTTCAACTTTGGTGCATATCTCAGCCATTTTTGGGAATTTTCTTCACCAAATTTTCAACATGGGGTTCTTGGGACCCCACCTCACAAACTCAGGCACTGTCATTTTGTTATTCAGTCCTGAAAGGTGATTTTGTGATCTCTGGGTGGAACCACCTTTTGGGGCTGATTAATGAAATGACAGTGTCACTGTTCATGAGGTAGTTCCCCAAAAACCCTACATTGAAACTTTGGTGAAAAAATTCCCCAAAATGACTGTTTTATGAGCATGCATTGTGCAGTTCCTACGCACGCTCATAACTTCAAGCATTTTTAATATTTTCACTCCAGATTTTCAACATTGTCATTTTTTACATCTCTTCATGAACAGTACTGGTGTCATTTTTCACATCCTGTTCGAAATGTGTTTTCGTACCTGTGGTGCCAAGTAGTGCAGTCGCTGTGCAAAATCACCTTTTGGCTAACAAACTGATAGTGTCACTGTTGATGCAGTGGGTCACAAAAAGCCCATGTTGAAAACTTGGAGTAAAAGTACCAAGAAATGCCCAGGTGTTAGGGTTTTTGACCATAATGCCCTACCCTGTAGGGCCTGACAAGCGTCAGGGGTGTGACTTGGGATTGTCAACAGTAATGCTCATGCCATTCCACCCCCAACCTATAGCCAGTGGCAGGCATCAAGGTGCACCTTGGACCCTTTGGACCCAGGGTTCACCCCATTCTCTTATACTGCACTTATTTCAGTGTATTTTCTTCTGGAACGAGGTGAGTATAAAGCCCAAACACTCCAAAGCACACCTTGACACTTGTAAGTATCTGCAGGGTAGGGTGAGGTGAAATGTCGTAACTGTTTTCGGCGATGACCCAAAGGCACACCCCCAATGCCTGTCCATCTCTGCAGAGTGGGGGTGGAGTTGGCATCAGTTCAATACTTCACTGCCATTCCTATACTGCATCTGTCTAACTCTCACTGCTAATGACAGCAAGCAACACTTGGCATTGACAAATGCTCGTTCCTCACTGTTTTGTATAGACAGAGTAAGAGGGTTGTATTAAGGACATTATATTTTCCATTGTTTAATTCTGGTTCTGTTTCTTCAACCATAACATGAAACTTGTCATCGAGTGGAATAGTCAAATACCGCCCAGTGAAAACCCCAAAGGGTGTAGTAGCGAGGGAGAGATTACAGTGCTTTTTCATGCTGCCAGTTCAATGAGGTGCCCTGGTACAGTACACTATTTACTTTGTTGCTATATTTTTGCAGTCTTGGAGTTTGTATATTTATATGAAAGGGGTTCAAGGGTGAACCCTTCCGATGGGGTGTGTGGCGGGGCACAGCCCCCCATAAGAAAATTATTGCAGAGACAAATCAGTAATTCAAACTGCAGAGACATTTCAATATTTTTGCACCCTCCAGTGTAATGGACTGTTTGCACTCTCAGCCTGCCAAATGTGTGCTGTTTTGGCATGCTGACGGTGTGGATTAGAGGTTAGGGTAACAAGGTGTGAATACCGGGCTTGGGTCCTACTCCAGCATTTTTATTTATTTTTTTGTTTGTTTTTTGTTTGCTGTCACACCCCCACTGCCCCGTCCCTCAAGTATGTTCCTCCCTGGAGTTGGGATATCAAGTACAGCCCCTCCTGACTTCCCCTTCCCCCCAGTTGTGCCCCCTGAGTTTATTTCTGTGTGGTGTTCACCTACCCGAATCCCCCCCAAAATGCATCTCGCACAGAGTTGCTCTGCCGACCCCACAAGTTTCACCCCCCAAATTGCATCCCTCATAATCTGTCCACCCCCATTTAGCGAGGTTTTTGTATTGCTACATGTTTCTTTTAACTGCGTTTTGCCATTGCAGTTATTTCTCTGCACGATGTTTCTACATGGCTTCTTACTGTGTTGTGTCTGTTTTCGCTGGACTGTCGTGGATCCTTCTTCCACTAGATAATTATTGTCTGATGTCCCCAAGCAAAGAGGATTACAAAGTTAACATTAATTCTTCTCTTCCCCTATTTTTGCATATAATTCTTTTTTGATTATGGATTGTCAGTGTAGGACCTTATTTCTTTTAACCGGAAGCTTATTCAGTCTGACATTATCAATCAATGTTAATAGAAGGTGTTCAGTTTCTGAATGGGAAATAACAGCTATATATATGCAGTATGCCATAGCATTTAAGTTGCATTGTATTACAGTAGATCTACTGTTGAGTTCCTGGTTAGACCCAATAGGTAAAGTTTCCTGTCCTGTACCCTCATGTTCTACCGTTCAGTAGAAAAAAAGTAAATTTCAAACATGATTTGTTTGAGCTGATTCCCATATGAATTAACTATTTTATCTAAAAAGGTTCTTTTTGGAACTTGGTTATCACTAAGAGCCATATACATCCAAGACTCCCCACAAGATGTTTCATGACCCAGGTCCCATTCAGTATATTTGCCAACTCTTAAGTTAAAATCCCGGACGTCAGGGTCTCACGATCCAAATATTTTGAACTTCAACCAGAGATTACCAGCATAACATATCATATCTTGAGGAATTTTCAAGGCTATATAGAATTTGTCACATTTAAGTTAGCCATCTTCTCTGATATATGTGTCACTTCCAAGAAAATCCAAATTATTTCCCAGCAGATTGACTTCCAATTTTAGACTTTATTGAAATGCTATCAAATAACCTCCTAGAGACCTACCATATTGTCGATTATGGTTTATTGGGAAATTCTCCAACAGTCCTTATCTATTGTGTAGTGGGACAGTAGGATAGTTTTGGATGTAAGCTTCTGCTTTGGGGACAGAGGAGTAGGTGTCCCTAGACAGAACACCATTTAAGTTTTGAGTTTCAGGAGACATATGATTAGTCATATCAGTAAGTTAATATCCTAGACAGTCCAATTTATAATCTTCTGTCAGTATAAAGTAGGCTAATTCAAAGTTCTTGAGAGGCAGATCAGTTTGGGGTGTCTGATAAATGTTCTGGTAAACAGTAATCCAGACAGTTCGATCCTTTCCTAAGTACACTCCCAGTACTCTAGATAAGAAAGACTAATATTGTTTGGATTGTCCTTGTCCCCATATATTCATTATCTGGTTATCACAATCCAAAAAGAGGCAGAATAGGCTCCTGTTTGTCTTCACAATAATAGTCATGTTCACTTAAAAATGGATCTATTATTTGTATTACTTGATCTATATGACTGAAATTTGCAACATGGTTATGTTGCTGATACAGAGCCATGAAGCCCTGCTTCTGCCAGTCTCTGCACTGGCACAAGAGACCAGGTTGCAGGAGGAGATGTTTTGCTGGCTTGCTGGATTCTACCAGTGTCTATGCTGGTACAGGAGTCTGGGTTGCTGGAGGAGGTGTTTGCTGTCTTATTGGTTTCTGCTAGTCTCTGTGCTGGTGCAAGAGATCAGGTTGCTGGAGGAGTTTTCCTTATGTGCTGGCTTTCACCTTTCTCTATACTGGCAAAAGAGACAGGGCTGCTGGAAAAGGTGTTTTGGTGGCTTGCTGGCTTCCATCAATCTCTATGCCGGTAAAAGAGTCCTGTTTACTGTAGGAGGTGTTTTATTGACTTCCACCAGTCTTTATGCTGCTGCAAGAAACAGGGATGCTGGAGAAGGTGTTTCACTGACTTGCATGTTTCTGCTTGTCCCAATGCTTGTACAAGAGATTGAGTTGATGGAGGAGGCAATATGCTGGCTTGTTGAATTTCATGAGTCTCTACACCCCGATAGAAGAGTCTGCATTTCTGGAGGAGGTGTTTTGCCATATTTTTGGCTTCCACCAGTTCAGTCTCAATGCTGGTATAAGGGTATGGGTTGATAGAGGAGGTGTTTTGCTGGCTTGATGCCTTCAACCAGTCTTTATGCTTGTACAAGAGATGGGCTTGCTAAAGGAGGTGTTCTGCTGCCTTGCTGCCTTCCATTAGTCTGTACACTGGCACAAAAGTCCGGGTTTCTGGGGGGGGGGGGGTTGCAGGCTTGCTGGCTTCTGCTAGTCTTCATTGCTGGTGCAAGAAACCTGGTCGGTGGAGGAGGTTTTTTGGTGGCATTGTTGCCAATGGTTATACCTTTCAAGAAAGAGAGACAGAAAGTTAGAAAGGAAAAGACATTTTGAGTGACTGGTAAATAGTAGCAGCACTTGTGTGTCCCTTATGAATAACAATTCATTCCACATGGCTATGTGTGGACCATGGAGGAAGTACAGTTGCTGCCAACACATCCACTTATTCATTATAGAATAGAGCCAGATTGCACAGATCATGGCAGATGTCAGTCCCAGAGTAGAGCAGGGGGGAGAGGACAAAGACTCTGGTGGTGTCACAGGTGGGGGTACCTTGACTCTGGTGTTGGAGGAGGTCTATTAGTATAATCAAAGGGTGCCACTGGAGGTGGTGGAGGAGGTGCCTAGCTGTTGTGGATTGTCATCGTTAACTGTTATACCTGCCAAAAAAGGGAGACAAAAAGACACAAAAGAAAATAAATTTTAAGTGACTGGTAAATAATGGCTGCACCGGTGTGGTCTCACAGTCAATGATTCCTGTGACATGACTGTTTGTAAACTGAAGAGGAAGTACAATTACTCTCAACATATTCACTTATTCACTATAGATGAGAGTCAGATCACACTGATCACACTTACTGTTGCGGCAGCCGAAGTCTATCTCACAGCAGACAGAGAGGGACAAAGACTCTAGTGGTGTTCCGGTGGGGGGGGCATTGATGTTGGATCTGGAGAAGGATGTATTTCTGCCATCACAGGGTGCCATTGAAGGTAGTGGAAGAAGAATTTTGTTGTTTTGGACCACTGCTTTTAATAGTTACACCTGTAGGAAAAAAAGAGACAAAAAAGAAGAGAAGAAAATAAATTTTCAAGTGAGGGATACATGACAGCAGCACTGGGGATCATGGTTCCTGTGCGGATGTCAGTGAAGGTAACATTTTGAATACATTACACAATACATATTAGTTACCATTGCAGCAGACAAAGAAAAGTCTGGCAGAGGGTTGCTGTGTGACCAGACTGAGGTTGTTGTAATTGGTGCTGTTCTTCTCTTCAAGGTTGTGTGCATTGCTGCTGCTGCTTGGAGCTGCTGGAGCTGGATTTGGATAATTTGCTGCTGATGAGCTATATGCACAAAGATAAATGAAGTGTCAGGGTTGGTGCATGATCAGGTTGGTGAGAAGCTAGTTTTCTTTACTACTGTAACCAAATAACTGCAAGATAACAATGCATGATTACCCTTCCTAATTGCGACCATATACAACAACTTAGCCAGTGTCAACCAGCCTGTGATGAACATGATTAACCGTTTTTCAATATGCCTGACATATTCATTAATAAAAACATTGACTGAATATTGTTTGTTGTCAAAAGAAAGTTTAGCATCACTATGTGTTATAAAAAAAATAAATAAATAATAAAAGAACACTCCTTGGCTGGGATATTCGGATTGTGCCAGGCTGGAACGCAAGCCTGGGTGCAGCACAACTGGGATGCACCAGGGCGTGGTCTGGGTGATATTCAGCAGTGCTGCACCAAGGCTCAGCACCATTGAATATGGCACTGTGACCACCCGCATTGCTCATGGCACAGTGGCACTGTGCCAGCACAAGTGGCTAGAGAGGAGCAGGGGGATATGTCAGTGCAAGTGAGGATGCGCTAGGTGCATGAACTGCAATATTCAGTGCTGTATATGTAAATTGGGCCATAATGCATGCAAGGCATAAATGGGGTCATTTGCATGTCATTATGGCCCCATTTGCATGCAGGTGCGCCGATCCCTGGTGACTTGCGCCTGGCGCCCTGCCAGGCTGCAGCCATCTGGGACCGATGCCCCCTGCCCCTCGGTGGCAATGTGCCCCAATGCCCGATCGCGGGCTTTGCAAATGAAAAAGATCCCCGGTGGTCCAGTGGACCCTACCCCCTCACCCGATCGCAGGCGAACTGAAAGAAATTCAGTCCCTGGTGGTCCAGTGGACCTGCCCCCCAGCCCGATCATGGGCTTTGTAAAATTAAAAGTTTCCCTGGTGGTACAGTGGACCGAATCAGCCCGATCACGGGCTTTGTCAAAAGAATCCTGGTGGTCCAGCGGTACCCCTCCCCCCGCCAAACAGACCGCGCCCCTCCCCCCATCAGCGGTGGTGGCGGCTCCCCACCCATAGCCGCCCGGCCATCCACCGACTGACAGCACTACAATGCGGCTGTATGCCCATTGAGTCCACAGTGTGGGCCAATGGGTGTGCGAACCATACTGTACAACACAATCTGATATGAATGGAATCATTCATGTTGGAGGACATGTTACTACAATGTAGTCTGCATATGGCCACACTGTAACCAATGGTGTGCAACCATGCTATGCAGCTGTCGGCCGAGGTGACGGTGTGCTGCGGTGAGGCTGCTGCCTGGCTGGCGGGGTGGGCGGGTGGCGGGTCTGGGTGGGGTGAGGAGGGGCTACTGCTGGACCTGAAGGTAGTCTTCTTGACAAAGCTGCGATCGGGCTGAATTCAGTCCACTTGACCACCAGGGAAACTTTAATTTTACAAAGCCCGCGATCAGGCTGGATTCAGTCCACTGAACCACCAGGGATACTTTTAAGTTTACAAAGCCCGCGATCGTGCTGGGGAACAGGTTCACTGGACCATGAGGGAATGATTTTATGTCATTACGCCCACAATTGGGTGAGGGGGTAGGGTCCACTGGACCAACAGGGATACATTACATTTACAATGCCTGTGATCAGCCTTGGGGGGGGTGACACCTGGCCTGTGTCTCGGGGGATCAGGTGGCCACCCACAGCAGGTGGCTACCGTGTTGCACTCTGCAATGCGGCAGCTCACCTGTGGGTGGCCAATCCTTGCTCCAATATTTTTCGGTGGATCTTTGCACCCCCCTGTGCGGCACAAGGTGACTGTGTGCCTGCATATTCACCACATATCCCGGGCTGAATATCGGGATGTGCCGGATATGCATGGGCACGCTCCACGCACTTGCGCCACATACACTACTGGTGCGCCCTGGTGCATCGGGATTTGTGCAGCGCAACATCCCCTTTTGAATATCACGCCAGGGTGCATCAGCGGGTTGCGCAAGGTGCAACACTGTTGCGCCATGCGCAGCCCCTTTGAATATCCTGGCCACTATATCTAATAAATTGTGATGTGTTACTAAAGACACAAAAGTCGGTGTTCATGGTCTTGGTGATCATTTATCTTTATAGCTTCACTGTTTGTCACCTTGATACTGGTTGTACCAATCAATTCCAAAGTCAAGTTTCTGTAAATGGAAACAAAGGATACTACCATGTTAGTACCCTGCCAGTTGAATGTGCAGGTAATTACTATTGCTTATCCATCTGGGAACCACAGTCTATGGCTGTTAAAAGTTTGATGGTATTATAAACTGCAAGAAGAAGAGTACTGTAGTACTGAAAACAAAGAATCACACAGACAAAAACACAAAGCAAACTTATATGATAACAAAAACAAAATTCCTCTATCCAACCTCACCAGGTATTGTGAAGCAATTATATTTGACCTAAAGAAGTAGTATATGAGTTAGCAAATTCAGTAAAAAAAAAACAGACAACAAACAAACATAAAACAGAGGCCATGTGGTTACACTTTGAAGTAAGCATGTCTAAGTAGTGCTGTGTTGCTAAATGAATGACACTAGGTGATGAATGGATAGATGCTGCTTGATAGTTTGGAGAATTAATTATTCACACAGGTGATAGCAGTGCACTGCCACATTGCAGGTATAATCAGATGATTATTATTTGCTGAAAAGCAGCAGTATTGACACAATCATCATCACGCTATATCCTTATATAAGATGTTAATGCATTGTGCCATAAGTCGTTGGTGTCAAAATGACAGGGCCTAGCAGAAGCTTAATGATACAGCTTTCAAGTGACAACTCATACAGTGCTCAGTGAACCACATGCAGATCTAAATACGTGCATATGTACAGTACACACATACATACGTACATATGTACATATGTACATTCATGCATGATGGCAACAGAAAGTGTTGTCAATGAAACATGGGAGGAGCAGAAGACCAGGCACTTGTGTTTAGATATCATGGTGCTGTATCAGGAATTTTTTTCCCATCCAACAACAGCCAAATTGGACCGCCCACACCTCTCATACACAGAGACTGGAAGTGCATGACATACATCTGTGGTTGGTGGCAATGACAGAAAATAACAGAAAAAGCATGTGGTGCCAATTCAAGATGCCAAAAGAGAACCTGATCTGCATGACCATGTAAAGTGGTGCTTTGGAAAAGTATAGCTCTATGGAAAATGGAGATTGTATATACTCACATATACTGCTACCAGTCAGTAAGCTAACCGAAATCTCTTCTTAGGTGGTATGTCAGAATTCTCCAATGAGCCTGCCCTTAATACATGAACTCGAATTAGTTAAAAACAGTTTCAAACACCTTCCTACCTCATCTGCCACCATCAAACTGCTTGTTTTTGAAATCAGCAGACCAACCCCTTAAGGTATCAGGCATTGTCAAATATCAAACTGCCATGCAAAGTACTGCCATCATTCCGTGCAGGAGATGAAGTTCAAGTTGTAGCACATTCAGTACAGTAACACTCTGGAAGGCATCATGCATGTACAGTATGTAGTACATACTTACCAGGAATCATGCAGCTGTCTAATTCTATCAATTGAAAACAATAGAAAAGAGCACACCAAAGAGAAAACCAGCCAAAGGCAATATGGTGTGTCTGTGTTATGCATGTAGTTGTGCACACATTGCACACTTTGCATGTGCACTGAAATTCAGTAATATTTTTGGTTCCATGCACAGTGCATAGCATGCATGTATCAGATCAAGCCAATGGATGATATATTCATTGACAGAGGTTATTTGGTCAGTGATTTACCATATGCCACAACAAATGAACAGCTGGAGGACTGCTGCTGCCCATATTGGTTAGTATAAGAACAGCTGGAGCACTGCTGCTCATACCTCTCAGCTGCTATGAATCTGGCATAGCGCTATGGTTTTCATATTGAAATTTACCCTTGCTCTACAAAGGTTTACCAATATTCTTAATGATGTCAGAGTTACAGTATTTCTAGACATACAAACTATTAAATCATTGGAATAACTTGATAGAAACTTTACTTAACACAAAATATATGGAGTCTACTATTATAGGCATATTGCTCTTTAAAATATGAAAGTTCTACATATTCTGACCATTTGTTCTGATTTTTGAAGGCCAGCGCTACGAATTTTAATGCTGAGAGGTTAAGAGGTATGATGCTGTTGCCCTTATTCCTAAGTACAAGAACAGCTGGAGGACTACTGCTGCCCATATTCCTTAGCATATGTACTGGGTACAGCCAAATGTGGTGTCTCTCCAAAGACTGTAACGGCAGAGTATATGTCATCTTAGTTCTTCTGAGGTTAAATGAAGACTATTAGTAAATTAATGGAACAATTCAATGAGAGATCAACAAAGATCACCCATATGCAACACCACTACAGAACCAGGAAACTTCCATATAGGGCCAGCTGGGGAGCAGCTAGCTGCAGAACAGCACAGATCCATGTACTCAAGGATCTGCAAATAAAACAGCATATGTACCTCATTAGTCACCTTTAACTAACAAAAGTTTGGAATTTGGACAACAGATTTAGATTTCTAAAGTGTTTCTCAGCATTTTTGATACTTGATTGTGCCTAGTGGGATGCAATACCCATGCAGGAAACATCGAGATGGAGCTTGGCCCAAGATGATCCAGCCTGCAGGGAGCGAAGAGGCAATGATTCCTGCCTTAGCCGCAGATATATCACAGCTGACTAATGCAGCATCAATTTGAGCTATACAAGCTAGAGACACAATCCCCCCATACCAAGATACCATATGTGGCTGATCATGGTACCTCTCACGCTTACCAGGGCAGGGAGGAGGAAGTACTGCAATTAGGCATTTCTTTGTGATGGAGAACGTTGAGTTAAAGGGTTAGTGACCTACCTGCTTAACTTGACAACTGGTGTTACTGTCTCCCAAAGCAAACATGTTCCTTGCCATAATAATGCTGCTTCCCTGTCTAACTACAATGCAGTTACTCATACCGTTGGAGCCCTCTGTGGTGAGGGAGGCTCTCTCCATAGAAACATAGAAACGTAGAAGTTGATGACAGATAAGGACCGCAAGGCCCATGCAGTCTGCCCATTTCTTTTTCTATCTTATAAATGTGCCATTGTCCTTTGCTCTGTCAGTGGCCTATCTATTCATACTCATTTGTATTGCTCCCTTATGCCTATCCCATGCCTGTTTGAAGCCCTGCACTGTATTCACAGCCACCACTTCCTGAGGTAGGCCATTCCATGCATCCACCACCCTTTCTGTGAAAAAGAATTTCCTCACATTACCCTTACTTAATTGGCCCCCTCTAATCTCATGCTGTGTCCTCTTGTCCTGCTATTTTCTTTTATTTAAACATGTTAGACTCTTTCACCTTGTTAATGCCCTTAAGGTGTCCCTCCTTTGCTCAAGGGTATACATATTGAGCTCTGTTAATCTGTCCTAATATGTCTTCTGATGCAGTCCCTGCACCATTTTGGACTTTTGGTTGACCTTCTCTGGACTGCCTCAATTTGGCTAATGTCCTTGTGAAGGTGTGGCCTCCAATACTGCACGCAGTATTCCAGATGGGGCCTAACCAGTGTCTTGTAAAGAGGGATTATTACCTCCCTTTTACGACTTGTGATACCCCTACTAATACACCTTAACCCCCCAGCCTTACCTACTGCTTTAGAGGTCTGCTTGGATGATTTCAGGTCATCAGTGATGGCATTTACAGTTCAGAGGGCTTTATTTGGCTTCAAGATACAGTATTTATTTTTCTGTTTTTCTATTTTCAGAGCATTTTGCTATCAAGTCTGACTAGTAAAAAAATAGAAGACCGCGGCGCCTGGCCTTCTCGAGTAGTTCATTCATTTTCAGGCAGAGAGGAGACTAGGAGAGTTTATCAGAGGTAAGTAAGACTGCATTTTAGTTTTCATCATCATTTTGTACTTAAATTTATGGGAATAGTGTACAGTACATATCTGTATGACAGCTACATCATGGCTTGCAATTTCAAATAAAAGCATGCTTGATACATGCTGTGTGCAACCAATAATACCCAACAGGGTGGGCGGTATTGGGCTGTACCCGCCCACCAAGGGGCGTAATGATGCTTGATGCCACAGGCGGAGGGTCTATAGCCCTGAAGGGTGGATATAGCCTATACCACCCACCCTGAGGGTGTTATTGTGCTTAGAAAATTAGGTTATATGTGGATTGAAAAAAAGAGTTGCTTGTCTTTGGGTTAAGAGACAGGTGAGCATCGGATGTGAGTGGTGGTGAGCAGATGGCGGTAGCGGTCATAGTCTGAAAATGAAAACTGCTGTTGTTGTTTTGGAGATCTTTATTTAGATTGTCATTTGGTGGTGTCTGCATGTGTGCATGAGGGTTGGAGCTTGCCAGCTCAGTGGCTGTCTTGGTGACTCATAGAAAAAATGGTGGTTTTCAGTTTTTGATTTTAAAAGTGTGACCAGGATTTCTGTGGATAATGGGGCAAAATGCCACATTGTCCATTGTACTGTCAAATCGTGACAGCTCAGGTGTGGACGGGGAGATAAGAAAGAAAAGTAACTTTGTGAAAACAGGTTCATTTATTTCTTTTCTACTGGCTGTGCTCTGCTTATTTCAGCAGGGATACGCATTAGGTTCATAATTTTATTGGGAGAACATGTTGTGGACTGGTGTGTGGTCTCAGCTCTCGTTAAGACAAATACAATGGCGGAGATTTGAAAATGAAATGAGGGTGTTTTAGCCAATTAGAGACCAGGTTGGGCAGCAGGACTGTGGTGATGGTCATGGGGTTGGCTGGGCTGATACTTTTAATAGACGGCCATCAGTTGTGTGATAGATGCCCAGCTAGAGAAGTCCCTCAGCCAATCAGAAGCCTGGAATACTTTTATCCATTTTCTAAGTGGCAGCTTGAGAGGATGAATAATGGTGCTCCACATGTTTCTGATAATTTTGGCTAAAGCAGCTGTGCATGAACCTGGTGAAAATGTTGACCTATACTTTTTTATGCTATTTTAGATTGCCACTTACCTTCTGACTTGTATGGTACCCATTTTTCCACATTTTGGTTCAGGAATGAAAGAAAAGAAAAATGTGCATCTTAAAATTTTGGATAGAGACTAACATTATTGTGGCTTCCAACTATGTTGACAGTTAACTGTGTGATTACTAACAATTACTACTGTATACAGTTCTTTTCCAATCCCTCATTTTGTTTCCCAGGTCTGACTGGGACGTGAGGAGACAGTGTGCGTATAAGATTAAAGAAAATGCCACGAAGGGTTTTGCAATCAGGTGCTCTGAAACGTCGCATTGCGAAAGAGAAGCAAGATAAGCTGAATTCGTGTTGGCAAAGACCCTCGACTCAGTCAATTTTTCACGATTAAGCTTCTGTGTCAGCTGATGTCCTTGTCACCCCAACTAGTTATCCCTCAGCAAGTGTGAATGCTACTGTCAACTTTGAAGTTTCACAGGCACATCCTAATGCGGAATCTGATTTAGAACATTTTGAAGACAATACTGTGGTTGTCCACCAGTGTCCTTTGACTGCCACTTCCACAAATGAAAATGATGACATGTTTTGGGACAGAAAGAGTTTATCAGCGATTCATCACACTCAGTACATGATGAATATGAATGTCGATCAACTGATCCTGCGGAGTGGTTCCCATAATGCCCGCCACAGTGGACTTCTGGATTGAGAAAGGACAAGACAGTTGCCAGAATAAGACTGACTCTGACAGTTACATGAAGTCAAAGCATTATTACAACCCAACACAGAGACAGCCAAAGGGGCATTTCCGTTTCATGAAAAATCACATGTTTCTACACCAGGCGGATGAATGGTGAGATGCATCTGAGAAATGGATGCTATAGTCCTTCAAAAGGATCTGTATACTGTTTCTTCTGCACGCTGATGACAAGTCAGAAGGATCAGTTTCGCAAGTTGACGGTTTTAATGACTGGAAAAAAGCGGACGAGAGAATCCGCACACATGAATAAAGTGACGTGCACAGAGATTGCATTCTCAGCATTTGCAACCGTCGCAAAGAATATTGCCATGTTGACCGCAGTTTGGAGAAGCAGTGTCAGGAGAGAAAGCAGTATTGGCGTGATGTATTATGTCGGGTAGTGGCTGTTGTTACTCATCTGGCTGAGAGAGGCCTGCCCTTCTGAGGAGATGATGAAATAATTGGATCAAAACATAATGGCAACTTCCTTGGTTGCATAGAATTGATAGCGAAGTTTGATCCCTTTCTGGCCACACATATAGAAAACTTTGGTAATGCTGGTCGAGGAAAGCCTGCTTACCTGTCCTCAACTATATTTGAAGAATTCATTCAAATCATGGTGAACCATGTTCGAGGCACTATTGTTAGAGAAATCACAATGGCCAAGTATTTCTCAGTATCTGTTGATTCAACGCCTGATTTAACTCACGTTGATCAGCTAACTGTGATTGCTCGATATGTTTTAAATGGTGTTCCAGTTGAGCGCTTTCTTGACTTTCCTGCAAATCAGCAGTCATATGGCTGAAGACCAAGCAAATACTCTGCTAGACTACCTGAAGACTGAAGCCATTGACTTCATGGATTGCCGTAGCAGTCTTACGACAATGCAAAACAACATGGCTGGACGATACTCTGGCATGCAAGCATGACTCAGACAAGTGAACCCTCTAGCAATATTTGTACCTTTCGCTGCCCATTCTCTGAACCTAGTTGTTTCTAATTCTGTTGATTGCTGTGTCGAGGCAGTCAGCTTCTTTGGCTTTCTGCAGAAAGTATACACTTTCTTCTCCGCGTCTACACACCGTTGGTCAGTGTTGATGAAACACTTAAAAGAGAAAGGTGGTGGATTGACACTGAAGTCACTGTCTGACACACGGTGGTCTGCAGGTGCTGATGCAACCAAGGCACTCTTTGACAGCTATGCCGACATCAAAGCTGCTCTAGAGGAAATGGCTGATGATGAACATCAGAATGGCACCTCAAGACATGAGGCAGACTCGTTGTCCCAAACAATGGAGTTAGTTGAAACAGCATTTCTTTGTGATCTGTGGAATACCATTCTTGTCAGATTTAATGTGATGAGCAAATC
This sequence comes from Neoceratodus forsteri, assembly GCA_016271365.2. Classification (NCBI taxonomy): domain Eukaryota; kingdom Metazoa; phylum Chordata; order Ceratodontiformes; family Ceratodontidae; genus Neoceratodus; species Neoceratodus forsteri. The sequence goes on along the minus strand of CM057449.1, from coordinate 1,589,153,064 downwards.
TTTGCAACATAGCAAAATTGATCTTAAATCAGCTGTTGAATTACTGACATCTCTCAAAACCTTTGTCAACACATTACGTGATAGTTTCGATACATTTGAAATGCGAGCACAAGAATTATCTGGCTCCTCTACTTACAGAACTGATCAGTCAAGGAAAAGGAAAAGAAACATGCAGTATGACGATGTGAAATCTGAAGGAGTTGTTCTAATTGGCAGAGAGAAATTCGGACTGAGACCTACTTGGTTATAATAGATTGCCTCATTATGGCTTTGAATTACAGGATTTCAGCTACCAAAGTGTCTATGATCGCTTCAAAGTTATAGGACTCTGACGCCTTAACTGATGAGGCAATACATCTTGAGGCTCAGAAATTAGCTCAAGAATACCCATCAGACTTGTCTGTTGAGGTCTTCCCTGGTGAAATGTCTCAGTTCATCAGCTTTGCAAAGGCAAGAGGTTGTGATTCACCACTATCTGAGCATCACTACTTCATACTGAAGAACTGCAAGAGACCTTTCGAATGTTTCTGTCGCTCTTAGCATGTACCTGTCACTGATGGTGACTAACTGCTCAGGTGAACGCTCATTCAGCAAAATGGCCCTCATTAAAACAAACTCACGATCTACAATGCGAGATGACCGTCTCAGTGCACTCACTCTTCTAAGTATTGAAAGTGATATACTTCGACAAATCAGCTTTGATGACATTATTGATACATTTGCAACTGCTAAGTCACTAAATGCCATGTTCTAGTAGCATAAATTGATTTTGTTTTGGGAAATTATGATGAATAGAGAATGGGGTGACAAACGACCAAGTGTCAGGGTAAGGATCCTTGGGCCCTCCACCAACCAAAACAAGGATTTTCTGGAACGCAACTTATTTCTACCTTTTTCTTCTTGTCCTCCTCCTCCCCCTGCCTGGGGTATATTCCTGATAGTTACTAAATGCAGCACATGCCTCTGTGCACTATTCAGTGTAACTGTGCTTGGAAGTTGTTCTGCTCATGGGACATCCTATGCACCTTTTGGATTGACTACACTACCTCTTACACAGGGTACATCCCTATGGTTGATGGAAAAGCTGGTCCATTTTCTTGATGAAATTGTTTCTTATTGACTATGTCAGACAGTCTTGATTGGTATGCCTTTTATTCTTGTGTAACTGGGATATGTTTGCACTACCTGTAAGGATGCTGGGGTAGATGAACACATCTCTACTACCTTTGACTGTGTAGTCCAGTCCTGCAAATCCATATTCATCTAGGTTCCCCTTCTTCTAAGTTCTCCCTGATGTACACACTGAGTCTTGTCTTCTTCTGGGGCCTCACCACTTTTTACAGAGGTTGTCCACATTCAGGTCTGGATGGGCCACTATAATATAGGAGAAATACAGAGATTTTTTGTTGCCCCTAGATATCTTCCATAGGGACTCCGACGTGGCCAAGTTCTGGCCCTTTTCTTGGCACCAGCAGAAGTGATGTGAGGCTTTGACACCAACAGACCCTGGAGTCAGTGCCTTATCCCTATCGCCATCCACCTCAGTGGCCAGTGAATCATCTTTACACTTGTCTTTGGCTGCTGAGTACTCTCTGTACTAGCAATTCTTTAGGCACTCCAAGATGTCACTCTCAAAAAAACAAAAACAAAAAAAAAATGGGACCTCTCCTGTGCTCAGAGACTCAATAAACTGTTCTGATAATGGCTATCCTAGCTCCACCCTTAGCTCCTTTAGTACCCTGGGATGTATGCCATCAGGTCCCACTGCCTTGTCCACCCTGAACTTAGCGAGCTCTTGTAGCACCCTTTCTTTTGCGAATGGAGTAGTAAACACCTTCCAGACTCAAGCCCCGCCCCACCAGACCTCCCCAAAGTTTGAACACTGCCCTTATCCTACGCTGTCTCACTTTGCAAATATTATATATATTTGTAGTAATATCCACCGTATGTTTATATATTCATATTCTGAAAGCACATACAAATTTGCACTATCCATATATGTGAATATGGAAACATACAATATATGATTTGAGGCAGTGGCATGTACAGTATTTTTCCAGCATAAAGTGTCACTTTTTACAGTAGGAAAAAAAAATCAGAAAACGATAAGGAAACCCCCTAAAGTGCACCATTTTCAACCATTTTTTTCAAAATTTTCTGGGGGAGCATGCCCCCAGACCCCCCTAGATGGGTTGCGGATTTTCACATGTCACAAACACTGCACACGCATGGGCCCCCCAGAGGTACAAGTGCCCCAGGCCCCCCAGGAGCTTGATCTGCCCCTGGACACAACACAACAATCCCTGCTGGGGAAAGAAATGTGGTTGCTGACTAGTCTAGTTGAAGAAAAGATACAACAAATATGTTGCATGTGATACTTTTTATTGGGCTAATAACTTTTTTTTGAGACTAGCTTTCCACAGTTATACTGTCTTCTTTTTTTTCCCATACAGGGCCCTGACCACTGTCTTCACCTGCTTCAGGCATTTATTCAGGCTCCCCAACCCTGACCACCACTCTCCCCCCCCCAATACACATGGGGCAGGGGCCAAGAGTGCAGGCATCATCATTATTGGCATCTGGTGCTCATCAGTTTTTTTGTTTCTCTCCCTCCTCCTAAACCTCATCCAAGTGTTAGGCCTTGGCCCTGCAAACCTTGCACACAATCAGCATGCCTCTATGGAGGAGCAAGCTACACAGCCCACTGTAGGGGCCACTAGTGTGGCAGAACCTGGATGGCCATCTTTTTGGGGGCATGCTGCCTTAAACAACGCTTCCACAGGCCCTCTAGGCCTCCTGTCCTGCTTCATTGTCAGCTCCTGAACTTGGGTCACTGGAATGGGAGTGCATAGCACTACCCACTGGGCAATTGAATGACCTGAGTTATATACTCTTTTGACTGGCCTGAGGAACAGAATATAACTCTTGAAAGCTAGTCTCAAAAACAATTTGTTATTCCAATAAAAAGTATCACCTGCAGCATATTTGCTGTTCATTTTTTCTTCTACATCTATTTGGGAATGTAACAGTTCTGGATGCCAAGATCTCCGGAGTCCAAGCAGAAACCAGAGCTGCTATAGATGCAGCTACAAAGGCCCTGACCATGGCAGCTGGGCTTGTAAAACAGAGCGCTGTGCTCCGACTGCAGCTGGAAGACATCCAAACCATGATCAGGCAGAGAATATAACAGTAGTGGGGCTCCTGGAGGGTGCAGAGGAGGGTGTTTTTAATCCATTTATCCATCCATTTTTGAACAATCATTTAAAACTGGACTTTATACATGCCAAAAAAGCTTTTTGGGGGACTCAGCCCCCCACTGTACAATGGGTTATGACCCCAATGGCACAAACTGGGATGGTGGTGCTTTGAGACAGTAGTGGACCAGGTGACACTGTACATGCTGCATGAAAAGTAGACTCCATGGATTGGCAGTGCCAGGAGATTATAATTTTCCCAACCCCCAGCTATGCAACACACAAACAATGGAAAGCCTTTAATGGGGTAAGAAACTACTTGAGAGAGTTAGGAGTGCAGCACATCTTAATGTTGCTGATCAGAATAAAAATTACATATGGAAGCAAAACTTTTATCCACACAGACACACAAGAAGCGGACAAGGTGGTTGTTCATATTGGCAAAGGATTTTCCACCAGACAGAAAAATTAAAAAAAAACTGGAGGAGAGCTAAAATGTATGGAGACACCCAATGGTTTAGAGACTGAGGGCAAGGGACGTTTTAGAGTGGTGCCAGCCAGGATGTAACACAGTAATGCTACAGTGTATCACAAAATGTTGCAGCATGGTGCAGAGAACAGCGTATTTCAATGGCAATTAAGTAGTGCTATGCTGGATGCTAAATTTGGCTGGCAAAATTAGCATGGAATGACTATTCCACCAGTGGAATTTCTACTGGAGTTTCACTGTTTTTGGCGAAATTCCTCCTGCCGTGATCCGTGGAATAATATTCCACAGAACAATATTTTTTCCATGGAAAATCATTCTGCAACCAGTTCCACAGAAAATATTGAAATCTGTCACATATAATTATGTGGAAATGTTGCAGAAAAACATATTCCGCATTCTTCTGCTGCGGAATTCATCCATTCTGTTTCCAGTGAAATTCGGTAGAATTTCAAAAATTCCTCAAAATTTCATTCCGACAGAATCTGAATATTCCACACAGCACTACAGTTAAGCTCTTTTTACAACAGCATTTTGTCACATGCCAGTTACTGTAAGTTATTGAGCTGCACTGTGGCTGGCTCTGCTGTATATAGGCAGGTGAGACGTGTTCCTGTTCTAGTTGTGTAATTTTTGCTGGACTAGTGTTCATGCTCATAGTTTTGTAACACAGACGCACATATTGGGACATCCATTTATAGTGTATATTGGCATACCATATTCAATCCTTTGTCAGCCCTCTTTATCTCCAAACCCTACTTGTCCAGGATACTGCCCCTTACTACTCGCACACTGTCCCCCCCTACTCACTACCTAATCTGTCACCTTACATTTTACATTCTCTCTCTCACTTTTCCTGTGCACCTCACACAAACTCCTTTTCCCTTCTAGCCCCGATCCCAAATTTGTTTAAGCACTTCTAGCACTTTAAACTTATGTTCTATGATTGTTGCACTTGCTATGTCACAGTTGTAATGCTTTAATATAGTAGTTTCTCTCTTTTTACTTTGTATAAGTTAAGTCTTGTCATAAATGTAACCAGCACTGGCAAATGTACATGTGATGTTTATCCCCCATACCCCCTTCCCCAGGATACACCAGGAGAAGAGCAATCCCGATTGTTCAGTGTGCTTTCCTGGTGAAACTTTTCAATAAACAAATAAATAAAATAGCATGATGTCCTTTGTGTTACTATCAGGGCCCCTGGTGTTCTGCGGCAGAATTTTCTGATTTCTGCGGCAGGGCTCCTTGACTTCTGCGGCAGCATTTTCTGATTTCTGCGGCATGATTTATTCATTTCTCTGGCAGAATGCAGTCCTGTCATTAGCTAAATATGATGTGATGTCATCGATGACATCGTATGCTGAGCATAGAGGAGGGGCTTCAGGATAAACGAGGTGGGAAAGAAAGCCTGACACTATGGAAAAACAGTATATTTATATGAAAATTCACCAAAAACAATTAATTCTGTGGCACTATATATATTCTGCGGCATGATGCAAATTCTGCGGCAAATTCCACAACCGCAGAACCGCAGAATTCCAGGGGCCTTGGTTACTATATTCAAAATGGTATCATCACACTACTACCCCCCACGAGCCTTTCTTGTACAATAAACCTAGCTTGAGACTGTATTTCCTACCATTTGAGGTTATCATGGTGGCTGTGTCAAGTTTTGGCACAGACTTTCTGGACTTGAGGACACTGATAGGGAAATGTTAATGTTATGCTGCGACTCCTGCTTTAGTCCCAAATTAAGGAGCCAATTAATAATACTAATACAGTACTACACCCTTTATAGTTAAACCTTTAATTTTTTTGTGCACTTAGTAAAAATCCCGCAAGTTAATATTTTATCTATTTCTCTCTGTTGTTTGATGGACAGCTTATAGGTTATTTGTTGAATGGTGAGAACAGCTATGAACTGCCTAGTTACAAACTTCAACAAATGTTCAGTAGTTTCCTTTTAAGATAACAGTTTAGAGAACAGATAGTCCACATATAGTAGGATGTTTTAATTTCTCATAACTCTCTCTGTATTGAATTTTCTCATTATTGGCAACATCAGCTTATTGGCTCATTTGTTTGAACTAAGAATACGTGGACTATTTCCCCACATGCGGCAACAAAATCTGAGGTGGAAAAAGCATCTACTATTACTTGCTGTACTTTCCAGTTGCTTATCATTACCAGATGTGAATACTTATATTATACTTGTAAAATTCAATAAAATATAAGTTAAAAAAATGCCATCCACTTCCAGTGTAAGGAACCCAGACATATTGTTTTCTCTGTGTGGCTGTGAATTTAAATGTGAACAGATAGACCCAAACTTATATAAATTAATAGTCACAAGTAAGTAAGACATACTGTACCAAAATAAGATGTCTGTCACTTGAAGATTTGCAGTGCTCACCGCACACTGCAGTGCACCAAAGGTGCTCTCTCTTGTCACTATAGTGTCTTCACTATGGAAGACATGGGGGGGAGTGGGCATGGAGTCAATTTAGATGCAGTTTCAGATAAAGACAGGAAGAAAAATAAGGGTGGTGTGGTGTATATCCCACCAAATCAAGATGAAACCACAGATACTATGGAAGACGTGGGGAAGTGGGCATGGAGTCAATTTGGATGCAGTTTCAGACAGAGACAGGAGGAAGAATAAGAGTGGGGTGATGTATAGCCCACCACAATAAGATGAAACCACAGATCAGTAGCTTGGAGATGGGATCAGGAAGGTGACAGGACAAGGGGAGATCCTGATTGTGGGAGATGTCAACTTGCCTGTTGTGGATTGGAGCAACACATATGCAAGCAGCAGTAGGAGCCAAGTGATCCTGGATGTAGCCAAAAATGGGTTTTTAACCTAGAGGTGATGGAGTTGACAAGGGACCACATTATTTTGTAGTTGGTGTTGACAAACTTTGACCATGTCAGAAGCATAGGCTTTGCCAAAGCCCTGGGAGGCAGCAATCACTGGTCAGTGTGGTTTCACATTGACATGGGGAAAGAGGTGCTGGACACAAAGACATATGTATTGATGTTCAAGAGGGCTAATTTCATGAAGATGGGTTAAGGATAACAGGAGGAAATCAAGGAAGGTGACAACATGGTGCTCTACTCTGGCTCTACATCCATGATTGATATATATTCCAGACTCACCTCTGACTTCCAAAAAGTCCAAACCTGGCTCACCCAAAACTGCTTTGTTCTGAACATTGACAAGACCCAGGCCATGCTCTTCATGTCCCCCCAAAAGGTTTGCACCTGTGCCATTGGTCTTGATATCTGGTGTCTCAATGGCTCCCTTGTCTCTGTGACCAATTCTTTCAAATGTCTAGGTGTTATACTAGACCCTGCTCTGGACTTCATGCAGCACATCTTTAACCTCTGTAAATTCATCAATACCAAATTTGGCCTTTCATATAGGATCCACTATGCCTGCAAACCTGCAGCCAGAGTCACCATCACCCAGGGTATCTTACTTCACAGCGATTATCTTCTTTTACCAGGCCAACGCTAGCTGCTTCCTCAAATGGAACATTGCCTGTAATAACATGTGTAGGTTTTTCCTGTCTGCCCCTTGTCTTACCCACTACTGCTTGCTGTATTCTAATTTAAACTGGCTCTCTCCCCTTTCTGCTATTTCTACAACCTCTGCTGCTCCCTAGATAACATCATTAGGTCCTCCAAACCTGCATCACTGGACTCTAAGTTTACTTCCACTGACTCTTCCTACCTACTGCACTCCAAAAACCAGGCCCTCCTAGCCGTTCCCAAATGCTCCTCTAAAATAGGTGAGCAGGCATTTGCTCCCTTTGCCTCTAGAGCCTGGAACTCCCTTCCCCCCTTACTTTAGGGTCTGCCAGTCTAACTCTACCTTCAAAAGAGTGTTACTCGATTATATCTGCTCCTCTGATAAATGCTCTACGCTTGACGTCTCCTATTCTCTATGCTCTCACTGTTTTCCTGGTCTCTCCTACAATGCTGTGTACTTTCTTCTCTTCTCTGCTTTGTTTCCTCCAGCTCCTTCCTTGCCAATGTTTGTCATTGTTTATCCTGAGTATTGATGCTAGTACTTACTTGATGCACTTCCCCTGCTGACTGCTGCTCCTCATGTTTTCTGTTTATGCACCCACTTATTTATTTCTTGGACCACAATTGTTTGGTTACCTTTGCTATTGTCTGTTCTTGACTAATGTTTTTTTGTCTGAATTAGTAATTTATATCATGCTACTTGCCTTTTCTTTGGCTGCTGTTTGAAACTTTACACTTACTTTTCATTATCTGCTGTTCCACATATCCTGTTGCATTTGTTGCTACCTGCTATTGTAACTCTCCCGGGTCATGCCTGAAAATAGGCATTTTTTTGTCTAGTGCACTTACCTGGTAAACAAAAGCTAAATAAATAAATAAGTAAATAAATAAATTTTGGGAGCGCACTTGGCCAAGCTCAGTGCAACCATAAGGGTGGAAGAAAAATGGTCTTAGTCCAGGATGAGGTCCAGGAAGTCACAAGCAGAAGGGGAAAAAGAATGTGCATAGAGAACCACTCTGATTTTCAGGAGAGCTTAACAAAGCCATAAAGGAAACATGCATTTGTCAATGCCGAATGTTTGCTGGTGGTACTGCTGTTGTACTAGGTCTTGCTTGTACACATTTTTATGTTTGCTTGCACGCATGTGCAAGAAACATAGTGCCATCATCCGAGTTTTCCAGAGGTGTGTCAGCCTCTTCCAGTTCAGTCAGTGTGTTTGCACGCGCAGTCGCAGTGCTCCAATCACTGCTCCAGCTGTCTATGACAGCGTTGAAAATGCAGTGGCATACAGTTGAAAGGGAGAGCTCTGCTTCATTGAGCAGAGCTCCCCCCCTCAACACGCATGCACGAACTGTCTGACTGACCTAACACCGAAAACGAGTCACCACTCTTAGCCAGTAGAGCGAGGCTGACAGCTCTGTAATATAAGACCAGGAAGCACAGCTAAGCTTTCCTTGGAGGAGGCCTGTAAGTTCCAAATCGTCCAACACCCACCAACCTCTAATGCAGCTGCCAGCCGTGCCCCTGCCAGTGTTCTACATTCGAGGCAGATTCATTTTTGCTTTGCCGAGCTCCATTGTTTATGTGCTGCTGCCCTTTGCTGGGGCCAGGCAGGAAAACAATTTCACCCGACCGTGTGCATTCCCAATGTCCAAGCCATCCCGCCTGTGCACTTCCAGGTGCCCAGCTACCCACAGTAAAGACTCAATCAGATGGCCGTGACGTAACTGAACTTGCCACCCACTTCTCGGACAAGTCACAACATATTCAGCTGGAAAGCATTACCGGCAGGGAGAACGAGTGTAGCAATTACAAACTGGGGAAAAAACAGACAAACGCAGAGACCCGAAAGTGGTGACTACCCTGGGGTTGCAACAACGAGGACTAGCCCAGGAAAGTCTCGCCTATTGAAAGAGAGTGCCCTTTGAGGTGATCCTTTCACTTGGGGACCTGGCTATACAGATACACGTGGCTCCGGCGGCTCTTTAAATTGCTAATGCAGAAGAAATAACTGCTGCTGCTAATACACATTTAAGACATATCCGGAGGGATTTACTAGACTCTCTTAAATAATTATCTCACTTTTTTCCTCTTCTATAATGTTGATTAATTGAAAAAGATAACGATTATTTAAAAAAATAAAGTGCTACACTTTCCGGCCATTTGCTCTGAATTATGAAGGTTAAATGCTGTGCTGTATAACAAAGAATTTTATCCTACCCACTTCTGTGTTTTTATTGACTCCTTTATGTTAACTGTTTTCTCTCCATTCAGGTTGTTTTTTTTTTCCCAATGCTGAAAAGTGGCTCGTTTTAAAAAGGAAAAAATCACAGCTGCATAGAACTCTGCGGCATGAGTAAAACTGACTTAAAAGATCGAATCCCCATGTTTCTGCCATTCCTCACTATGCGCATGTGCTTTGGTTTTCATGTGCTTCTACGTGCTTGTCCTTGTGTGGTGGACTGGCAGCTGTAGCCCTGGGACCCTTGGCTGCACAGCGTGAGCCGAGTGTTGTAGTCAAGCAGCTTTTTTCAATACAAAAACTTACATTTTGTTAAGAAATATAGCTTTGTCTGACAGAAAAAAGAAAAATCTCCAGGCATTAAAGACAGTTAAACTAGTGAATTTACTGTGATTTTAAGAGGTTAGCGGTGGTGTTGTTTTACCACATTCTCTAGTTTAGCTTGAACAGACTTCTGTGACTAAAATCTGAGCCAAGGTGATCACAATGCTAATTTTCTTCCTAACCGATGGCCTTTGTAGAAAAGCTGCTGCTGGTAGTAAGGGTAAAGAGAGACTTGGATTCAGTGACATTTGGGACGTTGACAATATTAAATTTTTTGAGTGCACTCGCTCATGTTGCTTTTCTGTAAGCCCCTTCACTTAACACTGCAGAACTGTTTGCATAGAATGACAAAACTTTTTCAGGTTGTGATTACCCAAAAATATCTTCAGGTTTATTTTTTGATTGAAGGAGGGATCCATCTTCAGAATAATTAAAGACTCAGTTGTTGCATTACTTAGAGGAACTTCGGGAGACAGAGTGCTGATTTTTGAAAACAAAGTTCCTTCCTCCCTCTCGTCTTCTGTGCATCCCTGCCACCTGATGCAACAACTGAGTCTTTAAATGTCCCGCGTTGTCTTAGTAATAATAAAAAAACCTGTAAATTGAAAACGGTCCTCGCAGTCTCCCTGCCCCCACCCGCACCCACCCACTGCTCACCCTGCCTCCCTACACCCCTCACCCCATACTTACCTCTGGACCATGGCGCGATGATCTTCGGTGGACCGGGAACACGTCTGCACTCTTCAAAGCCCACCGCGAACTGAGGAAATGCCGGTAAGCTGTATAATGGGACAGATAGGGTTTTTTCAACTTTGCTGCATATCTCGGTCATTTTTTGGAATTTTTGCACCAAATTTTCAACATGGGGTTTTTGGGACCCCTTCTCATGAATGCTGTCACTGTCATGGTGTTACTCGGGCCTGAAGGGTGATTTTGCAGCCACCAAGTAGAAATCACCTTCCAGAATGATTAATGAAAATGACACTGCTAGTGTTCATAAGGTGGGCTCTCAAAAGCCTATTTGAAAATTTGGTGGAAAATTCCTAAAATGACTGTTTTACAGGCGCATTATGCAGTTCCACACACGCCATAAGTTCGTGAATTTTCAATACTTTCACTCCAGATTTTCAACATTGCCATTTTACCACACCTTCTTATGAGCAGTACAGCTGTCATTTTTCACATCTCACCCAAACGTGTTTCCGCCCATGTAGTGCACAATGGCGCAGTCGGTGTGTGAAATCAATGTACGGGACACATTAAGAAAATCACAGTGACACTGTTCATGAGCAGAGGTCTTAAAATGGCTATGTGGAAAATTTGGTGAAAAAATTCCTCAAAATGACTGTTTTACAAGCGTGCGTTGCAGAGTTCCTACGCACGCTGGCAAATTTGCGAATTTGTAATATTTGCACACCAGATTTTCAACAGTGTCATTTTACTGCACTTCCTTATGAGCAGTACAGCTACCATTTTTCACATTTCACCCAAAATGTGTTTCCGCACATGTAGCGCACAATGGTACAGTCGGTGTGGGAAAACAATGTTTGGGACAGATTAGGAAAATCACAGTGACACTTGTCATGAGCAGAGGTCTTAAAATGGCTATGTTGAAAATTTGGTGACAAAACTCCATAAAATGACTGTGTTACGAGTGAGCATTGCGCAGTTTCCACGCACCCTCGTAAGTTCATGAATTTGTAATACTTTCAGTCTAGATTTTCACCAGTGGAATTTTTCCACACCTCCTTATGAACAGTACAGCTGTCATTTTCCACAACATGGCCGAAATGTGTTTTCACACTTTCAGCACAGAAATGCGTGCTCGCTCTGGGAAATCATTGTTTGGGGCAGATAAAGAAAATCACAGTGACACTGTTCCCAAAATGCCTGTGTTAACAATCTACTGTAAAAAAATCCCCAAACTAGTTACATTACGGGTGTGCATTGCACAGTTTCTACGCACGCTCGTGACTTCACCAGTTTTTTTAAGTTTTTCACAGCAGATTTTCAACATTGCCATTTTTTACACCTCCCCATGAACAGTACTGCTGTCATTTTTCACATCCTGTTCAGAATGTGTTTTTGCACCTGTGGTGCCAAATGCCATAGTCACTGTGCAAACGCAGTTTCCGGCTAACAAACTGATATTGCCACTGTTCATGAGGTGGGGGTCACAAAAAAAAACATGTTGAAAATTTGGAGTGAAAATACCAATGAATGCCTGAGGCATTAGGGTTTCCGACCATAATGCCCCACCCTGTAGAGAATGACAGGCATCAGGTGTGTGACTGGGGATTCTCGCCTGTCATGCTCATACCATTCCACCTCCACCCACACCCTGCAGCCAGTGAGAGGCATCAAGGTGTGCCTAGGACTCTTCGGGCCCAAACTTCACCCCATTCTCCTATACCGCACCCATCTCACTGTATTTCCTGATGGAATGGGGTGCGCATAAGAGCCAAAGACCCCAAGGCACACCGTGACACTTGTCAGTGCCTGCAGGGTGGGGTGTGGTGGAATGGCATGGTCGTTATGCCTGATGACCCAAAGGCACACCCCAATGCCTGTCACTCTCTGCAGGGTGGTGGTGGGGTTGGCTTCAGTTCAGTACTTCGCTGCCATTCCTATTATGCAACTCTGTAACTTCTACACTACCAATGCCAATGCCAGCAAGCAAACATTCGGCATTGACAAATGCTTGTTACTATCTATTTACCAAGGATAGAGCAGATGAGGTGCAATGTCTCATTTTCAGTGTTGTCCTACTGTTACACATAGTTAGAAGCTCTTGATTTATTTATTTAAATTTTGGTGACCGGGTGGGCCCACTGAGACAAGGACAGTCCCTTTGTCAGTGGCGACCCGGGGAATCTAAGAATTCCACAACGAAAGACATTGAAGTTAGACAATGGAACATTCAACATAGTATCAGAAAGTGGCACAAACAGTAGTAACAGCAGTTTGGTGCAGTAAGTACATCTGACAGAGAAGCATCAAACACATTTGGTATAAACAACATTCAGACATTAAACTTAGTACTGTACCAACAGTGGTACCGACAATATTAGCAATAATAAGTGGAGGTATACAGCAAATTGATGCAGTAAGTGCATTTGACAGAGAAAACATCATACATTTTGGGCATAAACCAACTTTAATGGTAGGGAGTTAATGGGTAGAGGGGAGACAGAGAGAGGGGGATAGTGGACAACCAGACACAGATGGAGATTGTATTAACACTTGGTTTATTTGCTTCATTTGCAGCTCTGGTGCTGAAATTTCTTACCAGACAATTCACTGGCGACTATTAAAGGAATGTAGGTAAACATCTGTTGATTTAGCAGCATGCAGTAATACCTGTTTCAGTGCTGAAGTTGAAAGTTGTGGAATTTATTTATTATTTTATATTATATGTACCCTATATGTACCTCAATCCTCTCTGTGCTCCCTCCACCCCTCCCCTGCTCCCTTTTACCCTAAAATATGCTCTACCCTGTTTTCCCTCCCTCATCCTTCCCCTCCCCTTCCTCTACTGCACACCACGTAGCCTTTTATTTCTCTCTACTCTTACACTAACAAAGTCATCCTCTAGACCACACTTGTTTTTTCCTTTCCTTTCCTCCCCTTTTTGGCACCCTTAGACTTCATTAGCCATTTTTATGTTTGCTTGCACGCATGTGCAAGAAACATAGTGCCACCATACGAATTTTCGTAGGTGTGCCACTCAGCTTCCAATGCCCTGCTCCCTTTTGCAGGCGCTGTCTCACTGCACCAATAAATGTTGGAGCTGTCTTTGGCAACAGTTCAGATGCAGTGGTGTACAGTTGAAAGCAAAAAAACACTGCAATCAGTGGTGGTAATGTGTAGGCAATTTGCATACTGCTGTCAGCAGTATACAAACTGCCTACACATCACACTGCATCTGAACTGTCATAGACAGTTCTTCCCCCCCACCCCGAACACCTATGTAGCATGCTGGAAGCCCTCCCCAGCGTGCTCATGCACTCCCTCCACCCGCACACCGTATGGCCGACAGGGGTGCTCAATCCCCCGTCAGATCCGCTGCCCCCCCAAAATAGATTCCAGATGCCACGCTGGGAGCCCACCCCAGCATGGCAAAAGTCCATATGGTGATGGGGGTGCCCAATCCCCTGTCAGCTCCACTGAAACCCCCAGCAAAAAAAGACCAACTTCCAGTTGCCACGCTGTGAGCCCACCCCAGCGTGGCAAACGTCCATATGGCCGACAGGGGTGCCCAATCCCCCGTCGGCTCCACTACTCCCCCCAAAAAAATAAACTTCCAGCTGCCATGCTGGGAGTCCTCTCCAGTGTGGCAAAAGTCCCGCGTTGTCTTCTAAAATAAAAAAAAAAAGACACCTGTAAAAAAATACGGTCCCTCATTGACTGTCTTGGCCCCTCCCCCAACCCACTCCCACCCTCTGCTCACCCACCTGCCCACCACCCCCCATACTTACCTCCGGAGCCCAGTGCAACGATCTTCAGTGGACCGAGAACATGTCTGCACTCTTCAAAGCTGACCGCGAACTGAAGAAATGCCAGTAAGCTGTATAATGGCATAAATGGGGTTTTTCAACTTTGGTGCATATCTTGGCCATTTTGGGGAATTTTTTCACCACATTTTCAACATGGGGTTCTTGGGACCCTACCTCATGAACTCCATCACTGTCATTTTGTTATTCGGTCCCGAAAGGTGATTTCATGGTCACTGCGCGGAACCACCTTTTGGGACTGAGTAATGAAACAACACTGTCACAGTTCATGAGGTAGGCCCCCCAAAACCCTATGTTGAAAATTTGGTGAAAAATTTCCCAAAAAGGGCTGTTTTACGAGTGTGCATTGAGCAGTTCCTATGCATGCTCGTAACTTCACGAATTTTTAATATTTTCACTCCAGATTTTCAACATTACCATTTTATCACACCTCCTTATGAGCAGTACAGCTGTCATTTTTCACATCTTGCCCAAAATGTGTTTTCGTGCATGTAGCGCACAATGGCATGGTTGGTGTGCAAAATCAATGTTCGGGACAGATTAAGAAAATCACAGTGACATTGTTCATGAGCAGAGGTCTTAAAATGGCTATGTTGAAAATTTGGTGACAAAAGCCCATGAATGACTGTTACGAGCGTGCATTGCGCAGTTTCCACGCATCCTCATAAGTTCACGAATTTGTAATATTTTCAGTCCAGATTTTCTACAGTGGCATTTTTCCACACCTCCTTATGAACAGTACAGCTGTCATTTTTCACAACCTGGCAAAATGTGTTTTTGCACTTCCGGCACAGATATGCGTAGTCGCTGTGGGAAATCAGTGTTCGGGACAGATTATGAAAATCACAGTGACACTGTTCATGAGTGGAGGTCCCAAAATGCCTGTGTTGACAATCTGCTGTAAACAATCCCCAAACGAATTACATTACAGGTGTGCATTACGCAGTTTCTATGCACACTCGTGACTTCACCAGTTTTTTAATATTTTCAGTCCAGATTTTCAATATTGCCATTTTTACACCTCCTCATGAACAGTACAACTGTCACTTTTCACATCCTGTTTGAAATGTGTTTTCACACCTGTGGTGCCAAATGACATAATTGCTGTGCAAAATCAGCTTCCGGTTAACAAACTGATATTGCAATTGTTTATGAGGTGGGGGTCACAAAAAAACCATGTTGAAAAATTGGAGTGAAAATACCAACGAACGCCTGGGGCATTAGGAGTTTCTGGCCATAATGCCCCACCCTGTAGAGACTGACAGGCATCAGGGGTGTGACTTGGGATTGTCGCCTGTAATGCTCATACCATTCCACCCCCACCTACACCCTGCAGCCAGTGACTGGCATCAAGGTGTGCCTTGGACTCTTTGGCCCCAAAGTTCACCCCATTCTCCTGTACTGCACCCATCTCACCATATTTCCTTATGGAGTGGGGTGAGCAAAGACCCAAAGGCACACTGTGACACTTGTCGGTGTCTGCAAGGTAGGGTGTGGTGAAATGGCGTGGCTGTTATGCCTGATGACCCAAAGGCACACCCCAATGCCTGTCACTCTCTGCAGGGTGGTGGTGGGGTTGGCTTCAGTTCAATACTTCACTGCCATTGCTATTGTGCATTTCTCTAACTCCTACATTACCAATGCCAATGCCAGCAAGCAAACATTAGGCATTGACAAATGCTTGTCTCACTTGACATAGTCTTCCTTTAGACTGCATTCTCTTTTTCATTCTGGTGTTTTTATTTGCTTTGCCATAAGTTGTACCACATGCTATCAAACTCAACTGCTGCCTTATGTTTATACTAATGTTACCATTTTGTTGGTTTGTTTTGATTTTGCTCTGCATCTCATTCTTGTTTTTTATTATGAATGACACGGAACCTTTGTAAAAGAACCTTTGGTTCAAAGGTATTTGTAATCCTAGTAATCAATCAATACATAAAAAAATAAAATGTTGGGCCTGGTAAGCCCACTAGAGAATACAAAAAAATCTACCTTTACAGGAGCAAGGAGACAGGTGTTAAATGTCTTCAAACCACATCTCTCTGCCTCTCCTCAGTCCCCCACCCCTCACTATTGCAGCTTAAACTCTCATGCACAGACTCCCATTCCAGCAGCGATTGAACAGAGGCAGTGCAAAACCTCCCCCATTATGCAGAGGGGCATTCTGCGGGTCACAACTGGACGTGGGGGAGACTGGTTGCATGCATGAGCAGTGGACCACAATTGGGCAGCAGCATGATTGTGAATGGATACAGTTGCTGCAAGAACAGTGTGAGGGGTTTAATAGCAGGAACTGCTCAGCGATGAAGTGGCAGAGAGAGTAAACTAACTCTTTCAAGCCAGTGCCTGCTGCAGCAAATCCCTAGTAGGGGTAAACCAAGCTGCAGCAAAGATGATGCCATTCACGTTAGAGAAAATGCAGCTGTCGGCATGCTCACCACTAGCAGGTACTCGGGGGATGAGGGGCTAGACAGGGGTTACAGATGTGGCATTTATGATTATTAAGGCTAGGCTGTGATTGTTTCTTGTAGGTGGCAGAAAAATAAGATGTGCAAACATGTGGCTCTTCTGTATCCCTTCAACTTGGTTATCCCTGCCAGCATGACTGCAGATCCATCCCACCACATGGAGTGGGGCTGCGGGGGGTCACTGCAGTGATGTGTCTGTCAGTTGTGTGAGGTACACTGCAAGTCTCCTACAGGGAGAGATTAAGGTAGGAGAGGCTGGTACACTTGGGTGGCAGCTGCTGTACTGAAAGGGAGGTAGTTTGAAGATGGGCTGGCAGAGAACAGCACTGTGGCAATCAGCTGTGCTTGCTGGGTGGTGTTATGTAGATCAAAGAAAAGAGCTGACCTATGATTGGGCCGGCTCTATCCTTTGAAATACACCAAGTTTCTGCACAGCAAAACAAAACAGTGTCACAAACAGCCTGGCTGATGATTGGTGTGACACTGAGAAGTCCCTTGCAGACTACTCTGCATTGGACTGACAGTGTCACATCACTCAAAAGCCACTCTCGTAACAAATTGTTTACTGCACATGTGCGCACAGCGAACATAAAAAGTGCTCCATGTAAGGCATTTAGGGGGACCCAGAGAGTGGATAGCAGGGTAGGCTACTTGGAAAAGCTAAAAACAGCCAAATGGTAAGGAGGCCCAAGGCAGAGGGTGAGTTAAGGATAAAAGAAAGAGTCAGGAAAGGTGACAAGACCTTCTTTCATAATCTCTTTTCTACAAACCTACCCATGATGGAGTAGTGTTTGGGCCATCAGAAGCCTGTAAACTACTGAAGTAGGAGATTACCCAAGCTGAAAACTAAGAAGAAACTGATTTGGTTGAGAAAGTTCATTTGAGAGTAGAGAACACACACAAATATTGAGCCAAACTATAAGGTTTAAGAGCCTAGTGAGCTTGTAGCATAGTGGCCACAGTGGGCACTGCAAGAAGTGGCCCCTAGCTGTGAAACTATGTATTTTTGTAGAAAAGAGGTGGCACATAAACCATGTTATCAATAAAATTCTTCATATTTACCATAAAGGAGTCTGAGTCTCCCTCAGTCAAAAAGAAAATGCAGATCCAAGGGTATCAAAGCTCCCTGGCTCAACAAGGATCTAAGGATGCTTAAGTCCTCTCATGACCGGGCTTGGTGGTCCTATAAAAACAGTGGATTACCCTCTGACTGGCTTGCCTACAGGCAGCTCAGAAATCAATGTAAGAACTCCCTTCATAGGGTCAAATGCCATTACTTCAAAATGTTACAAACTAAACATTTTGTAACCCCAAAGAGTTCTGGCAACAGGTTAATTCCCTGGTCAAAGGGAAGGCTGCTGAACTCCCAAGATCCCTCCTTCCCAGGGCAACACCCTTACTGACTCCCTGTCTATTGTCTCCGGGTTTAATGAATTTTTAACTGTTCTGCACAAATATACCTCACTGTTCCCACATTCTCCCAACCCCTCCTCAACACCTACCACCGAAGACTACACTGGAACTTGACCAGCTTTCCATCTGAATCTGGCCACCTACAAGAGGTCCAGAGGCTCCTTGAAAACCTGAAGGCCAAGAGTTCTCCTGGTCACGACACCCTACGCCTAAATTCCTAAAGCTTGGTGCTCCCACCATTGCTCGCCCTGAACGTGATTTATTCAACCATTCCTTCCTGTCCAGCACTGTACCAGACAAGTGGAAGGTTGCAGTAGTAGTTCCGGTGTACAAAGGGGGGGCCTAATACCCTTGTTGAGAATTTCAGACCCATTTCCATTCTCTGCCCTCTTGTCAAGACCCAGGAGCGTATTGTCTACAATCACCTCCAGATTTACCTAGAGCACCACAAACTGTTGTCCTCTTACCAGCATGGCTTCAAAAAGAGTCACAGCACCCTCACAACCTTGTTGAAAGTAACCTCTCATATATACCAAGCCATAGACCAAGGATTTGCCACCAGTGCCATCTTCTTTGACCTAACAAAAGCGTTCGACCTCGTGAATCATGGTTTCCTGCTGCATCAGTTGCAAGCTATTGGTTTGGATAACAGTGCCCTACTCTGGGTCTGAAGCTATCTCTCCTGCCACTCCCAAAGAGTCAAATGGGCCAGTGCTCTCTCAGGCTTCAATCAAGGCCTAGGTGGGGTTCACCAGTGCCATTCAGGGAGCCCTTGATAAAGGGCAAACTGTTGCGGCACTTTTTGTGGACCTCACCAAGGCCTTTGACTTGGTTAAACACAATTTGCTTGATGGTGTTCTATCTAATCTTCATTTTTCTGGTAATGTCATTTCTGGGTTTCATAATTATATTTCTAGCCGATCTCACTGTACTCGAATTGGTGATAGTACTTCATCTCCTAGCACCATTAAATGTGGAGTACCTCAGGGATCTATTCTCAGCCCTTTGATTTTTTTCACTCTAAATGAATACTGCTCCTTCTGTATGTTCCCATTCATCTGTGATACTTTACACTGATGATGCAGTAATTTATAGCGTAGGCTCTAGTTCTAATGAAGTTCTAGCTGAGGTTCAATCTGATTTCGATTTTTTCCAGAATTGGCTCTATTCGAACCATATGGGTCTTACTTCAAGTAAAACTAAAGCTATGCTTTTTTTTCAAATAAAGCTATTGAGCGTGTTAATTTATGCCACATTGTTGCACAGGATGGAAATTTGGTTGAATTAGTTGATAGTTTTAAATACTTGGGGATAACCTTTGATTTGAAATTATCTTTTGAACCTCATTTGAATAATCTAAGGAAATCTCTTCATCAGTATAGGGTTAAACAATTTTTGACAAGGAATTCCAGGATTCTACTTGCCCATAGTTTCTTGATGAGTGCTATGGATTATGGTATTATCATTTATTCTGCATTTTCTGGTAAACTTTATGACAAACTCAGGGTTACTTATAATTCTCTTTAATGTTTCATGCTTGATGTTTCCTCTCAAACTCATCATTGCCTTCTGTTTAAATATTCTAATAGCTTGTCTCTTGAAAATAGGATATCACGTAAATTGGGTACCTTGATGTTTAACGTGAAGAATGATATTTTTTTTCCAGCAGTTTCAGCGTCATTTTCTAGGTTCTCTAACTCCTGTGGTACTAGGTCTCAGTCCAGATACACTTTCAAACTCCCTTTGTTTAGAACTGTTTCTGGACAGAGATCAATTTTATATAGGGCTCCTTTGTTTTTTACTACATTACCTACTAACATTATAGAAAGTAAAACAGTTTGGTCTTTCAAATCAAGGCTAAAGCATTGGCTAATGGATAATAATGTTTGCACATGTTTATAATAAGTGAGTGGTCAATACTGTTTTTTGTATTTTTGCACCATTGGTTATTTGCAACTGTTAAATGTGTCATTTTATGTGTTTTTATGATTGTTTGTAGTTGATATCTATACCTTTGTTTGTTGTGTAACTTGTCACAGGTGAAAACGGGCAATTTTGTTCATCTTCTTACAAGTATAAAAAATAAAAATGAAATGAAATGAAATCACATACCCCAAGGTGTCCCGCAGGGCTCCATATTGGGCCCTATGTTGTTCTCAGTATTTATAAATGACCTACCAAGACATTGCGGACGGGCCTCTGTGCACCTCTAGGCAGATAATGCTATTATCTACAGCTCTTCTCCTGATATTGCCATGACTTTGTGGACCTTGAAAATTGGTTTCAGTGTAACCAACTGATCCTCAATACAAAAAAAACTACATGTATGCTTTTCTCTTAGCATCCCCCCTCCTCTAGGCCCCTCTCCCCTCTCTGTATCACCTCCCTTAATGGTGATATTCTCGAGTATGTCCTTACCTTTAAGTATCTGGGTATTACCTTGGACACCACATTATCCATCAGTGCCCATGTCTCCACCCTGGTCAAAACACTGAACCAAATGTTGGGTCTCCTTTACCGTATCCACCTCTTTCTCACCTCTGCCTCTTGTATCAAGATCACGTCCTTGTCTCTCCTCACGCTTCTTACTTACAGTGCACTATTACTACTGTATACCAATGCGACTAACATGGCACTTCTTGCTCAGGCCTATCATTGGGTCAGAAGGTTTGCTCTAGGGGTAAATTACTGCCGCCACCACTGCAACGTTCTATCTTTGTTGGGTTGGCTCCCTTATGAATCAAAACTAAGGTACTCAGCCTTCAGTTTTATTCCTAAGCTCGTTCACAAGTTTACCCCACTCTGCCTCAGAGAGATTATTCACCTAAGGCAAGCTACATGTGCCACCCTGCCCCTTCTCAAACGGCCTAATCTGAGGCTTGTAGTTGCATGCAAGTCCTTCTCTTTTGTGGTAGTAACTGATTGGAACTCCCTGCCTACTCCCATCCTGTCCTGTACCTATCTACCCACATTCCAAGCTACCTTATTTTCCTTCCTCACCTCCTTTGCTAAATGCACCTGTTTCCTTTGATTCTCCCACTCCACATCCTCCTCTTCTTTTCCCTACCTGACCCTCTTTATCCTCCTCTTATTTACCCCACCCCTAGTCCTGACCCCTCCATCCCATCCCCTGGCCTATGAATTATATGGCTATTCTCCTCGTCCCCCCCATCCACTCCTTGACTTTGCCCAGTCTCTAAAGGCAATGCTTGACCTCACTAAGTTTCTACAGACAATCTCTTTGACCTCATTATGTTTTCATCCCTTTGTATAATGTGTTTATACTTATTGTATTTATCTGTTTTACTGAAATTTATATGTATAAATGTATTGTACTTCTTCATTATGTGTTTTACCCTCTTCAAAATGTGTATATACTTTTTGCATTTCTCTGTTACAAGGTCGGACTTGCATGGTGGCTCTATGCTCATATTTTATTCGGTAACATGCTTGAATTGTTATGTCTTCAAATCTCCCAGTTGGCTCTTGTTCAGAATTTTATGCTTTTGTTATCTGTATTCCTTAAAGTTGCTTACTGTACTGTCTTTATGCTGCTGTCTATCCCAGGTCAACCCTAAAAAAGGGACTGTAATTGTCTCAGTGGACTTACCTGGTCACCAAAATTCAAATAAATAAATAATCTCCCTAGCTGTACAATGATGCAGATGCACCTGGAGTACTGGGTGCACTACTGGAGCTCTACCACAAAAAAGACATGAACCTGCTAGATGCAGTCTTTAGAAGAGTTACAGAGGTGATTCAAGACACACAGGGGCTCTCTCTGAACAGAGGCTGGAGACTTGTACTCACTCAAAGAGAGAGAGAAGGGAATGAGAGGACATGATTGAGACCTTCAAGTACCGCAAAGATATTATCAAGGTTCATCTTGGGGATCTTGTTAGGTTAATCAACAACAGAAACACAAGCGGAAACATTTGCAAGCTGGCAGGATGAAATTTCTAGAAGAAGGCTAGGAGGCACTTCTTCACAAAGAGAGTGGTCACAAGGTGGAACAGACTACCAGAAGAGGTGGCAAGTCAGAAAATAATTGGGAATTTTAAGAGGGTGTGGAATAAGGTCAAGGGGTGAATAAGGGTGTCAGGGTTGGGGAGGTGGAGTGTTATGATATAACACTTTGCATTAGCACCACACTGAGCAGACTTAATAGATCATAAGGCTCTCTCTGCTGGCATTTTCATATGATCTTATGTTGTGGTGACTTATTCAACCACACAAGTCTGACTGTGCATTCTGGAAGCCAAAATATCCAGTAGAAATGTAGAACATAGAAACATAGATATTGATGGCAAATAAGGACTTGGCCCACCTAGTCTGCCAATTTTCCTTACCTACTGTAACACTACAGACTCTACTTGATCACTGCCCCCCCCCTTTCCCTACCTCTATGGTTCCCTTATGCCTATCCATGCATTCTTGATGCCCATTACCATTTTAGCCCCCACCACCTCATCTGGAAGGCTGTTCCAGGCATCTACCACTCTTTCTGTGAACAAGTACTTCCTCACATTTGTCCTGAGCCCCCCCAACTTCATAGCATTTCCCCTTGTTCTTGAGCATCTTTTCCTCTGAAAAATGATCCCCTCTTGAACCTTATTTATACCCATTACTGTGAGATATTTGAAAGTTTTTATCATTACCCCCCCTTCCTCCAAAGTGTACATACTGAGGTCTTTCAGTCTTTCCTCATAGGGCTCCTCATAGCAGGATGAAGTTGCCATATGCAGCTGGTGATTCAAAATCCCGGAGAGGGTAATACAAATTAATCTGACACATAGCCTTTTTGACCTCATCTGGGTTATGGACAACAAAACTGGTGACAGCTAAACAACATTCATCATGCATTAAGACAGTGACGAAGTGGCACAGCTTAGCCCATGTCCGTCAGATCAGGGAAAGTGAAAGTGATGCCATACTGTCGGCACCAATATACAGTGACCTGTCCACTTTAGGCATTCAGTGAGCATGGTGAAATTTCACATGGTAAATATCACATCAGCATGCAGAGTATAGCAGCAGAGTCCAGCACACAAAAGGCTCTATCTACCTCGGAGCCTGTGTCCACTGCCACAGCTAGAAATGGATCCATGAGGTATAGGTTTCATGTTTTAGCGATATGATGTTGTTTTAAAACAGGAGACATACAAGAAGTGTGACTAGATGTATTGGGAACTTGATATGACTGTTACATTCCCAGAAACGGAGACAAAATGTTCATGGGTGACAAAAAAGACAGTCACCAGATAGGAGTTTTGATCATGATTGCACTTGGGCAGCACCATTGCCAATATGTCTGACTCAATGACAGTGTAAGAACAGTACTAAAGAATTTCAGGTGACTGCTTTTTTAACTGATAGTTACATAGCACAAATGCATGCACACCATTAGTTCAGCAGTTTGTGGTGGTGGTGGTGGTGATAGCATTGCCCAAAGGGGGTTCTACTCTGGATATTAACTGAACACACAACTTGGACAGCAATCAATCATGGATACCTTACATTCCTTCCAACCAGCATTCCAAAAAACATCATATCTTCTTGGAACATTGTAAGTTGAAACTTTGTAAGCATGGCTGTACTACAGACAGGGCCTTGATGATTGCGATCAATAGTCAATGTCCCTGGGGACACTAAAACTCAAAGGTCAACAGCAGCAGTGAATGCTATTTAGGTCATGAGCAGTCAGAATCACTTATAGTTTTAGTACTGCTGAAAGAAATTATAGCATGAGTGACCTAATACACTGTAACACACAACAAGGTCCATGATTGCTGTACTACACATGTCAATGACTGTGTTCAGTGTAAAGAAAGAGATGCAGAATGAGGTGACAGCAGATGTGCAAGTTCAGATGGTATTTAGCATTTCACAAAAACAAAATACATTGAATATAATTGAGATTTTTGTTTTAATGTTTAGAAACCATGTGGCCAAGACGAAATGACACATAGCATGAAATGTGAGCAATTACAATGATTCCACTAGCAAAAGAGTAAGCCTCCAACTTACTGTTTGTATTTTCATTTTACTATAACAATGATAGGGCTCCACACATTACCCTAGGATATGACTCCCATGAAGGAGGTGGGCAAGCTGGTTTAAAACTTCCGATTTCAACTTCAGCTATGGCTGACGTTTTGTGAAAAATGGCCATGCCACTGTCCACATTAACTTGTTTTGCTGTTATTGCAATTGGCAGGGGAGGGGCATTATTGAGACAGGTTAACCATCAGTAGCATGTGCAACAGACATGATGTGGCTCATTTGGCTTTAAGGATTTACTCATCAAACACATTCAGAAAAAGGTGTCATCAAGTTAATTGAAAAGTATAGCCTACCCAGTGGTGCTGAAGGTTGAGGTGCTGGATGCCACATCTTGCGCCACACCGGCGACCCAGATTCGGGAATGAGCTCAGGTCATTGGGGGTTGGGAGGGGCAGGAGAGGACTGAGCATCCGGGAGACTGCTTTCCTGGGGTTGGGTGGGTTGCGTCTCCTACTGTGAGAGTGGCTCCCAGTGGAGACTGGAGGCATCACAACACGTGTTATACAAGCACATGAGTTGGAGGCAGCAGTGGACAGCATGCAGACCAGTGTGGGACTGTGCCCATAGTGTATTGGCTGTCAGTGCACTTCTGTGCCTCCGGGGAACAGAACACACAGAAAAGCCCTGGCACCTGGATAGGTGAAGGCTGGGCTAAGGTATGTCCTCCATGCCCGCAATCGGGTCCTACCTGGCCATTCGGTGTCTCTCTCCTCCACTCACCAGCTACCCTTCTAGATTGTAGCTAGAGTGCCGGAGGAGTAAATGGTGGTCCCACCCCGGGGGACTCAAAACCGGGGGGTGGGGTGGTCGGTAGAGATGGGGGGGACAGCTCCCAGGAGCAGCAGACCAGTACAGGAGGACCTCAGGCTGGGTGGGAAATGGATACCCCAAATACCCCCACAGGAGAGAGGTCTATGGGACCAGAGATAGGAGGGTAAATAGAACTGGAGAAAAAAAGTTAATTGAGAAGCATTTTGAAGCAATTCCATGTCCTTGGAGATTCATGCCCATCAAACTGGCATTCAGAAACACAACTGCTGAGCATACTGTGTGGAGTCGGGGAATCCATTTATGTCTCAGTTCATCAATATTTTACAGCTGTAGGAGCATGCCACATACTGCTTACTTGCCTTTAAAAGAATGAGTGACAAATTGCTAAACCATAAGACATAACAGGATAGCACCATCTGACAATGCAGTGTGATGTGTAATATGAGAAGCGAACAGTGGTGAGGATGCAACTACTTTCCAGTTCATCAAAGTCACAGGTACTCTTAAAGACTACACATTGACAAAGGGATCATCTACTGGATCTCCCTCATTAGACTGACTTACGGTGTGGGTATGGTCCACCAGAAGGAGGTGAACATAACCTGGGTATCATAGCATAAACAATAGGACAGTAACACAGTGCAGCCCGTTGGTTTTCTAGGCTCATACAGAGGAGAGAATGAAGTTGATCTTCAGCCAAATTGCATGCCTATCCAAACAAGAAAGTATTTCAATATTACTACTCATTAATTAACATTTACATATATCACAGTCACCTGGGTAAGGTAGAAGGTTGGGGTTGTAATGGGGTCTCTAACACTCACATGTCAGCTAAGGTGAAATATGACAGTCCATCTTTACTGTCTCATCCATGCCAGGATGCTCTCATGGGACATACAAGTGAGCTTTAGAAGCTCCATGCAGATATTGTACTTTATAGTCCAGAAGAACAAACTGTCTGTTTTAGTACAAGTACAGTGGCACTATCCCTGATAACTCTCAAAAGGAAAGGCAGATCAACAGCAAACAGCTGATCAGGACTTTTCAAGGATGACATGCAAAAACCAGCAATACAGACACACAAAATGTATGACAACACTTGTGAGGTGATGGGACTAAAATAGGCACAACAAAAAAAAAAAAACAAGACAAAGCAGCGCCCACAGCCCCCAAAAGATGTAATCAGTAGTTAGCATCTTTATTCAGATCAGTATACAAATAACAGCTCACTGGTGGAAAACATTTTGCATTTGCCGATTATATTTTTGTGCATGTGCTACTTTGTTTTGTGTTTAAGGACAGAAAGTAGTACAAACTAAATACAATTGAAAGTCCCATGGCTGCAGACAGCTACATTTGAACAGCAGAATCAGATGGCAGATGATGGAGATAGCAGATGTAACAAGCCTGGTCAGAGCCGATAGTTGCTCTAACTGTGGTGCTTTTGTGTGGCGAGAGTAACACCATAGTTGGAGCTCTCACTGCACCAGAGACTGCCATGGTGAGATGACGGCTCCAACAGATCTGCTCATGTGCAATACTCGCGTATGCCCAGTTTGCAATGGGGCCCTCACTTATGTTGCAGAAAGTAGTGCAGCGGGGGGGGTGCTGAACACCATGGAGGGGAGCTGCATCCGAGGAGGGCTGGGGAAGAGGAGACACCGTACACCACAAGCAACTTCAGCACTGTAGACAGGAGACAGCATTACTGTAGGAGAACATGGACATCAGTTCCGCTTTTTTCCTACAGTGATGTCATTCCAAATGACTGCAGGGCTCCACTCTTGAAGCTGTAAAAACGATGGTTACAGCTTGTTAATGTCAGATAAGTAGGACAGATGGGCAAACAAAATACATGTGGTTATAAAACTGGATCAATGAATAGAAAAATGTGTTGCAGCACATAAACAAAAACAGAAACATAGATGTTGGCAGAAAAAGACACCTCTGTCCACCTAGTCTGCCCTAAAATCCTCTACCTCCTGTGTAACCACAGATTCTACTCGATCTCCTGCCCTGTTATTAATGTCCCCTTGTGTCTATCCCATACGTGTTTGTATCCTGTTACCATTTTGGTACCCACCACCTCTGCTAGGAGTTTGTTCCAAATGTCCACCACCTTTTCTGTGACAAAGTATTTCCTCACATCCCCTCTGAGCCTCCCCCTTCCAGCTTCAAACTGAAAATAAAGGCCAGCAGCAGAACCACACTTCAGTTCTGGGCATTGAGTCATGACAGTTCCTTAATAACAGTGCATCATATATGATCTCCACAAAGTCATACCTTCTGAAACACAAAAGCATAGTCATGCATAGTTCTTATTGCATGGTACCATGTGGTGTCTCTATTATTTCTATCATTGCTGCCACTAGCTGCAAGGTGGAAATTGTTCATTTTACTGTCCTCTCCTCTCCATGCTTGATTGTTGAGGGTGACACCAGTCCTGCTGTAGGATGATGATTCTTATTTATCCATAGCAGAACATTACTGAAGTGTTTGGATGGAGAATGTGTGCAATGTACAGCCGATGACATATGAATAACATATCCAAAATGGTTATAGTCACATCATCATGGAAGCTCCCTCATGATTAAACTTCCACACTAGGACCTAAGTGATGTCAGCATCTTATAGAAAAATGTATTAAAACTCTATGGAAATACTTTAATGCACATCAAGTTATTTACTGTTACTTTACTTATTCAGTCAGTGCCACTACCACCACCAAGTTGGACACAGCTGACGCAGGACAAGTGATCAGGAAATCTCAAAACACAGGATAAGATACAGTAAGGAACTGTGGTAGTTAATTATGCCAATCATACTACCACTGGACAGTTCCCTAGTACCACACCATCTCATCCTCTTCATCCTCCCATCCTGTGTTTGTACTGAATTTAACCCTGTGGAATGAAGAACGGTCAAAAGAAACCTCCAATTGTGGTTATGGTCTTTGATGGAATTTCATGATATTCATTTTAAGTAGGCAAGCATTTTGACATTTCCCATGTTAAGTTGTGTCCAGTTCTCACTGATGATGGTGTTAGCCACACTAAACTGCTGTCACAGAAAACAGATGAGCGTGGGCATGGTAGGAAAAATATTGACAGCTTGCAAAGATACAGGGTATGGACACATATTCTTGGAACATTAGTGCTTTAGTGGTTCATGGCAAGCAGACAGTAGTTTGCAGTCACAAAAGTACTCCTCCAGCTGTGTGTCAGTCGTGACTGTACAGCTTG
Source organism: Neoceratodus forsteri (assembly GCA_016271365.2). Classification (NCBI taxonomy): domain Eukaryota; kingdom Metazoa; phylum Chordata; order Ceratodontiformes; family Ceratodontidae; genus Neoceratodus; species Neoceratodus forsteri. The sequence continues at coordinate 1,589,124,805 of CM057449.1, read as the reverse complement.
ATCCTGTGGGTGACTTGCTGGTGGGGTGCATGCTTGACGCTAACATAACATTCATGCTGGTCATTGTATCCAGTTAGGATGCCTCCAGTAGTGTTACATCCTCCTCCTCTTTAGTTGATGGCTTCTCCCTTACATTGTGATTTTTCTGTTTCTCCTCTTTGACTTCAGTAGCTTCTTTCACCTCCTTCAGTAAATGGTCTTTCAGTACATCTCACCAGAAGTCTATGTCACTGTCTGGGGAAAGGATGTTCCCCAGTAGACTCTTGTAATGAGGATCTAGCAAGGAGAAAAGAACATACTAGTCCTCATCAAACAACACCTGAATAAGGTCATTATTTGTGAGTAATGACACACAAGGGAGTCAGTCAGCTTCTTGGTGTCTGCATTAACCCACAGATCTCACTCATACGGCTTGCTCTTCTGCTCCAAGAAAGCATGTAGGAAATGTATTTGAGGCAAGATCATGCTCAGGCATGAGGAGATGTAACTTGCTTCTGGGGCCAGTGCCTCAAATGGTTCCAGGATGGTCAACAGTGTCTGTACAGTCCTCCAATTACTGACAGACATCATGATATCTGCTCCACTGATCTTCTTACGGAGCTGAAAATTATTAATAGCCTGTTGTTTTTCCTAGAACCACTGAAACATGTAAAAAATTAGAGTTCAGCCTCACTGTACAATCTTGAATAAGTGCTTGCTTAGGCAGCTTCTTTCCCGACTTAAGATGCTGTAGTTGTCTTTGGGCCTTCACTGAGTGGGAGCAGTGGGTATAATTTTCTTAACAGTACCAACTATATTGTATCCTCAACCACATTTTCCTCTGTTAGCAGACTCTGGACAATGAGGTGCAGACAGTGAGTGAGGCACTGAGCATGGGTGTAACCATCATCACCAATGGTCTTTAGGATGTTGGCAGCATTGCCTATCTCCTGCATGTCAGGATCCAGGCCACACCTCCTCAACACTGATCAGACACCTCCTCAGATTTGATTAATATGTTTGGAGATTTTTGTGTTGTTAAACCCAACTGAGCTGCATGGTGCCTGAAACCTTTAGACTTATTGCTGTTAACGCCCTTAGATTAATCAAGGCACACCCAATGTGCTGTCACTGCCATGTAATCCACTACCTGGCCACTTGCCCATGCTTGTCACAATATGCACCTGTGGGATTTCAGACTCCTTTAGCCTATGTTAAACCTTGGCATACATGGACTTGTACAACCCCTGCAGCACAACTCAGGAGATGAAGTGCAGTGATTGGACTGTGTATCAAAGTTCCATCATATGCATCAACCTGAAGAATGCCCCACTAGAGACGAAATAGAATGGCAATAGGTTTTTCACCAGCAGCTCTACCAGTTCCCAGTTTATATCCTTTGCCTTGGGGTGGAACTTTACTATCTGATCAGCACACTGATGTATTCTTAACTGCTGCTGTGGTGCATCTGGAACTGCAGGGGCTGGCTTCACCTCCTCAGCCAATGCACATGATGCCTAGACCAGCAGGCAGGATGCTACCCTGTGTTGCTGGCACTGGTCTGACTTGCTCTGGAGGACTCTGGTCATTGCAACTCACTCATGATTGTGGTTGGTCCATGCATGGGTGTGTAGACTGAAGTCCCAAGACCTGATAGGCTTCCTTTACTGATATTTACAAGGCAGACCTACCCTCACCCTGGGCCCCTTCAAGCAGATGCTTAAGGAGCACCTTGTGATGCTTTGCGGATGTGACTGTCCCACCTAGCCCACCATCCCGGCTCTGGCACTGAAAAGGCAAGCTCTATCACCTACTGACTGTCCTTAAATGGTTATGCCTCTTCCTGCACAATTTTTTTACTATTATAGCTGAAGCTGAAACTACCTTGTTCTAACTCTTCTGACAAGATCAGCACTCAACTGATTGCTGTACTCTTGATCATACATTAGCCTGCACAAATGTACTCTGACAAGATCAACATTCGATTGATTGCTCTACTGTTTGTTATACCTTAGCCTGCACAATGTAAACTGTTCACTTGTAACTGCCGGTGTTTAGCTGGCCTTGCCTTATTGTCCATATAGTATATCACTGTCTTTTTATACTTTTTGTATTTTTTGTTTCTCTCCCCATACCCCTGCTCTGCTGTGTACTGTCATGCCTTTTTGTTACCCTGATGTGGAACCTTTGTAAAAGAGTCCTTTGACTCAAAGCTTGTAATCTGAGACAAGAAAGAAAGAAAGAAAGAAAGAAAGAAAGAAAGAAAGAAAGAAAGAAAGAAAGAAAGACAGACCAGGCACCCATCATATTTAATGTCTGTATTGCATATCTCAAAATAGGCCCACACACCAGAGTTCTTGTTTTGTTTGCCACCTAAAGGGCTCATCCCAGTGTCACTCACTCTAGCACCATCCTTACCATGTACAGCCATACAAAAGCTGACGTCCTCTTTGGAGTCCTCCTCCCTAATTTTTCCCATATTTGACATTATTCCCATATTTGACACGTCACTAGATTTTTTTGATGTACTCCCAGTCCCAAATTACTTTTTCTCCTGACTTGGATGGGGAACCTCCTCATCTTCTCTATCCTTGCCAGAAGCTAAATCAGTGTGGACATGGTCAGGATCAATATCACTGAATGGCAGCTTCTCTTCCCTGATTTCCACGTCAGATGACATTAATGGTTCCCCACCATCTGATTCAGCAGCGGCACCACTTTCATCAACATTAGTACCTGCAACATCAAGGGTAATGATAATCGTAGAGGGGCAGGTGTCATTGTCAGCTCCTCTACCTTTTCATTTGCACTGAACACTGCTCCAGCATTTCTTCCAGTAGCTACTCTGCAGACATGCATTGCATACATGCCAAAAGGGTATGCCCAATGCTCCAGTCGATGGATTGCTGTCTTAAAATACTTTGTTTGAAGCTCACCTCCTAATTATAGACTTTTCTGTTTGCATCTGATACTCTTTCTCCCTCCCAGAATGCAGAACTGTGAGCTAGTGTATATTGATGTGGAAGCCTGAGCTGCCCAGGGTCAGGGACTTAGAGCACAACCTGGGTCCAGTGGCCCATCCACTGTGTGGGAGCTTGCACCCATTAACTATATCTGGAACCATCTGAAAAGTAGCAGGCTTCCCATTTATGCCTGCCATTAGACTGAACTGATAGCACTCCCTTGGGCAGAAGGAACCTTGCACCACTCCATAACCCTCGATTTTGGGAGGAATACACCAAGGATGCTGTACCCACTTTTCTTACTCAGGGTACATTGTCATTTACATGGCAAATAGAAATTTGTCCAGGTTTACTATCAAGGCTTCTGTTGTGTTCCTATACTCTGCTGGTAGGTGGCATTGTAAGTTTAATAACCTATAGGAGAAGACATTCTTTCTAATGTTACCACTGAATTTAGCAACTCTGAGCTGCAGGGCATGTACTTGTGTCCTGCTGAAGGATACCAGATCAAAGATCTAGTGTTGTCCCATAGTACAGGAGGACATATGTGCCCTGTGTGTCCTAGTGGTAGACACACAGGACATGTATATCCCCACATCCTACTGGAGAACACCAGATCAAACATCTCCACCAGTTCAAACTTACCAATAATCTTAAATTGTTTTTATTTTTTTTATGTAACCAGGAGAGACACACTAAGCTGAAAGCTTGTTTACAGGTGCGACCTGGGAGCACAAGGAAGTTAAGTGACTTGCTCAGGGTCACACAGTATGCATGTGGGGCTGTGGGATTCAAACCCAGGTCTTCAGGTTTGTAAGTCAGAGCCTTAAACCACTGTGCTATTCTGCCTCCTTTGCAAAAGGAGGCAATTTGCAAAAGGCTGAAGTCATGTCCCCTCTCAGACAGCTTTTCTCTCAGGGGAATACGTTAAGGAGCACCAGATGCTTCTCATAGCCTTTGTTCACTGTACCTTTAATCAGTTTGCTGTCCCTGAGTTGCATCTTCTCAACTGCCTAAATATCCTTTTTGTATTGTGGGTAAGAACCGCATGTATAATGGTGTTACTAATGTATATTTATTTATTGTTATTTTCCTCAAAAATATTAGCCCTTTGCTATATGAATATTCTTAAACACTTTGTTCTGGTAAGTACAGGGTTCCAATGTGCTGCCCTACGTGGGCATTTTATGAAACCTCTGCTCTCAGAACAATGTGCAGCAGACTAATGGAGGCATTCCAGAGATAAGCAAACAGCATGTTTTTCTTCTCTGTTAAAAGATTATTCTTCCATAGATTTTCAGAGCAGATTAATACATGATTAAAACTAAGAACCATCAGTTTTTAAATACTGTATGTGTGTGTGTGTGTGTGTGTGTGTGTGAATAAAATGGGTTTTAAATTTGTAAAGAGCAGCTCAAGTATTTTACTGAGTACATTAAACTTGACATAAAGTGTGACTGATCAGCGTGCAATTAGAACAGAATGTCTCTTCAAAGTCAGAATTTGCTTAATAAATGTTCTGTATGTATAATTTACGCTGCCTGAGACCGTGTACTGGTTGTCTGTGTAGCAGATTGCAGTGCATGATTTTTATTTGATTTTGTAGGTATGTGTAAATGGCTTTACTTACTATACTGAAGCAATCATACTGTTTTACTTTATTTGGGAAAAGAACCAATGCAGTGAACTTGCTAAGATTACATGGTTGTTCCAATATGGTAACTTTGGGCATTAAGTTGGGGATAATGAAATCAAAAGAAATAATTTTACAATTGCGATTAGATACTGTAAACTGCTGCATGATGTAAGATATGTGATTCTCTTGATTATTGTAATGAAAACCTATTATACAATTAGAGATTTCCTTTCAAGTTTATATCAGTTCACATTGCTGTAGGTGATTTGTTGGTCTGTACTTACTGCTGAAAACTATAATTTTATTACTTGCAGCAGACTAATGGAGGCATGCTCCAGGTATAGTGTACAGTGTGGCTGTGCAGCAGATTGCAGACCATAGATTTTCTTTGATTGCACAGACCAAATCCTCTTCATTATTATTATCTGTTTGACTGGCTGAATTTAATTGGAAAGTAGTGTGTTAAGTAAAGGGGGGAAAAAGTCGTTAACATTCCTTGACCCACACACATAATAGTCCTGGTGGATTCTGACCAGGGCCTAGCAGAATGGCAGTACTACTTCCCTTACTTTGCTGGGCATCCCTCTTTTAATACACCCCAATATTCTGCTAGCCCTCATAATAGCCTTGCACTGCTTGTCATACTTCAATCACTTGTCTATAATTACTCAAGATATTTTTTCTCTTCCATGCAGAAAAATGATCCCCATCCTGTGTGATGGTCATACCTCTGGTTTTGCTCCCCAAGTGTAATACCTTGCAGTTGGTACTTTTAATCTTTGACTCCAGAGCTTGGCTGTTCACCCAGCTTCTTCAGGTCCTCCTGAAGTTTGTCCCCTTCCTCCAGTGAGCCCACCACCCTGGCCACATTAGTATTATCTGTGAACTTGAGCAGTCTGCAGAGGACCTCAGCTTTCAGATCTCTGAGAGATGCTGCTGAGTATCCCTCTCTACTTGAAGCACACCTGTCCTCCCCAATCCTATGCTGTCTGCCCCCAAGCTGATTAGCAACCCACTTTGTGTATGCCTCATCATATATTGCAGTACTGTATTTTTCCTAGAAGCTTCTCATGCACTGCAGTGCCAAAATACTTGCCCAGTAGTCCAGATAGACTACATATATGGCCCTACCACTGTTCACCTCTCTGGCCACACACATGAAAAAGGTGATTGTTAGTTTGATAGGATTTGCCCCATTATAAAGCCATGATGAGAGGGGTGAGAACCGTGGCCTCAACCACATGTTCCATTGTTCTATTATGCCTTATTGCAGGATCTTATCAAGCACCAGGGTGACAGCCTGTAGCTTCCAGGGTCTGATCTTGTCCTCTTCTAGAATACCGTATGTAGATAATATTGGCCACTTTCTAGTTCACTAGACCAGACTAATATAAGATTATTGCACACGGACCTGCCAACTGTCCTTTTATCTCCACTTTGAGGTGTATCCAGGCTGCCTCTTTGGATTTACCTGGCTTGCTTATTGCCAAGACGTCAGCTACCAGGGTACAGTAGCAGTGATATCCACAGCCTGCATTAAGGCTACCCCTAATACAAAGGATACTTATAATGAGAACCCTCACCAGGATCTTTTGGTGATTGAACACACTAGTGGCTCTGCTACGTCTGTAGAAAACTCTCTCAGCAGTTTTGGGTTCAACTTGATGTCTCTGCTGATATCTTGGTATTGTTCTAGAGCCTTTCGCCCAAAGAAGGACATCACACTCAGTATTGTTTTTGGTTGCTCAGTCAGCATAGCATTTATTAAAACTTTGTCATTCAAATTTTCATCAACAATACTGAGTTCCTTTACATGCCATATTTAAAAAAAATTTCATATTCTCTTTATTTGAATTATCACAATTTATATAATATTTTCATCGCATTTCATATCACATTTTATATCATATTTTTCTTCCCTCTCCACCCTCCAGGTGTAAACCCAACGGGGTCTTTCTTTCCTGTCCTTTTTCTCTTTCATCCCCCCCGATGTAAACCTGAGGGTTATCTCTTAATGTCTGGGCCTGGTCCAATTCCAGCCCCCCATTTCCATTCCTGGATGTCCCCACCCTTTCCTCTTGTCTGGGCCAGGTCCAATTCCTGACCCCCATTTTTATTCCTGGGCGTCCATACCCTTTTTTTTTACACCCCACCTTGGTGTAACTCCAGAATTTTCCCCCTTCCCCCCAGAAAATATTTTCTTTCTCATTCTTCCCTCACTGTATCCCATAATTCCTTGGGTGGCGGGGAGTGCGTCCTTGTGCAGTCCATTATATCCCTCCTTTTGCACCCACCCCTTTGCTCTCTTTCTCTCTCTCTCACTTCCTTCAACCTATCCCCGGCTCTTTTTTCTTAATACCCCACCCCATACTGTGAGGTCATCTTCTCTAGAGCCAAGCCCCCCCCCTCCTCTTTCCCTGGCCTTCCCCTATGACCACTTTTCCAAACCCCATCCCTTGGTTCCCAGTTCCCTTACCCCCTCCCCATTCTCTGTCCCTCCTTCTAGGCTTCTAGGCCTATGACAATGGGGTTTGTCTTTTTAGAGACAATCCTTCTTGTTCTAGAGCCTTTCACCCAAAGTAGGACACCACACTCAGTATTGTTTTTGGTATCTCAGTCGGCATAGCATTTATTAAAACTTTGTCATTCAAATTTTCATCAACAATGCTGAATTCCTTTACATGCCATATTTAAAACATTTTTCATATTCTCTTTATTTGAACTATCACAATTTATATAATATTTTCATCCCATTTCAGATCACATTCTATATCATATTTTTCTTCCCTCTCCACCCTCCGGATGTAAACCCGAAGGGGTCTTTCTTTCCTGTCTGTTTTCTCTTTCCTCCCCCCCCAATGTAAACCTGAGGGGTTATCTCTTAATATCTGGGCCAGGTCCAACTCCTGACCCCCATTTCCATTCCTGGGTAAACCCACCCTTTCCTCTTGTCTGGGCCAGGTCCAATTCCTGTCCCTCATTTTTATTCCTGGGTGTCCATACCCTTTTTTCTCTTACACTCCACATTGGTGTAACTCCAGAATTTTATACCCCCTCCACTCCAGAAAATATTTTCTTTCTCATTCTTCCACTAGCCCGTCTCCAGCTTACGTTGGAAGGCGGGCTTCCCCCCAAACTCTTTCCCTTCTGCAAAAATCCTCAACCCTGCATCCATGTCCCTCTTGATTATTGTGATGATAATTTGTTTTCCCCTCCCTACCAGCTGGGTCCCTCTGTTCTATACCACCCATCTATTACTTTCCTTGTGTCATCTTGCCACCATCACTTTCACCAGCCAAACCTTGACAAACCCTTTTTTTTTTTTTTTCTGGCCCCTCTCTATGGCCTTGTGTTCCTTGATCATGCCCCCATCCGCTTCCTACTGCCATCTTCCACTACCCAACCTGACTCTAGGTCCCTCCCCTCTTGGACTCTCTGGTCATCCCGCATCTACTTAAATATGAGTAACCACAAACGTGCCCTAAAGTCACTTGTCACCCAGGTGTACCATAATGCAGTTAGGTTCTAAATGGTCTGGCAGCTTCCATCCATCCATCAATGGCAATAACAGGGCCCTCAAATGCCCCCTTCCGTGCCCTTCCACCAGATCCAAACCTCTTGTTGCTCAAAATCAATTATTCACCCCACCCCTTCCCCCCACCTTCTGTTCGACCTCTCTTGGCACGCCATATTCAGAAATGTCTCCTGCTGCTCCAGTACTTCTGTCCTGCAACCGGTCTCTACAACACATAAACAAATCATGTGAACCATTCATTTTTATATGCATACCCCCCCCCACCACCTGCTCCAGTTTTCTGTGGATGGATGAAATAGTTCCTTAGTGATTTCTCCTTCTGATGTTTTTTTTTTGTGCCGCTGGGTGTTTGCCCGCTCGATTTTCTCAGGCTGTCCTACAACACCCATCGGGCTGTGACCTCAAATGCTGTTCCCATCTTATTGCATGTGATAATTAATTTTCTGGGTTTTCCCTCATGGGGCCATGTCCCCTTTCTTGCACCCTGACTATGATTCCCTGTTACACCTACATGAACTGGGCAATGAGCCACTCACCTGTTCTGCTGTAGTGGAACATGGATCCCCTGGTATGTTGTCAGACCTGCAGCAGCACCTTTAAACCCCCCCCCTCCGAACAACTGTTCTGAAATGGGCCTTCTCCTGACCCTCCCTTTTTCTGCTACCCCCTGATCATGCTCTTCCTGATCACTCCCCTACTCGTAACCTCCCCACCTTTTGCAGTACTTATGCCGCCACTGTGACCAGGTGGACCCCCATGATGGCATGGGTAATCCCATTCTATACCAGCATCAGGATCTTGGCTACCTGTCAATCCTTGATTGCCTCACTTACATCCATGTTGCTCTGAGCTGTGACAGCTAGAAACCCTCTCAAGTGCTCTCCTCCCTTACCTTCGTGTCCTCCCTGACCACTACACCCACCCCATGGGGTGGCCCCATTTTGCACTTGTCGTGGCTCAAGCCAGAGGCCGTGTACACACATGCCCCAACCGTATAACCTTGCTAGCAAAGGTGCCAATGATCCAAAATTCACTGTACCATCTGAAGCATCACTCGTCTTTTGATTTATTTCATCCCTCAAAGCTCTTAATATGTTCACTTTCTGCCAATGGAGCCTCACAACCTTTTTCTGCACCTATTACTAAAACCCCTGAATTCCTAACCGTGCCTTGGTCCTCTGTCCTTTCTCCCTGCCAGTGTCACCCTAATACCCCTAATATCTGTCTTCAACATTCCTTCACCAGTATTTTCCTCCCCCATGTCCCATCGCCTCTAAATCACCCCCTTTTTTCTTTTTTTTTAATGTTCTGCTGCCAAATACCACAATATTCTGTCCCCCCAATGGCCGTAGATGCCTCTCCCCTAGACCTGAGGACAAAACCTAGGACCCAAAGATGCCATGGTGGAAGCTTCAGTACTTCTCCAACCCATGGGACACAAGAGCAAAGGTCAAGTGGGTGATGGCAAAACTTCTCCCAAGTTGAAGCCATTCCCTTCCATTAGATAGTGCAAGATAGAGCTACCAAAATGACAGGTTTGTAGTTCATTCTGGCCACCACTAAGTGTTGGCACATACCAAAACAACATGGCCTATGTTCGTCAAATATCTAACGCCAATAAAAGGGATAATTTAAACAGCTTTCTCCTACCATAACAGTAAATTTCTTTATCATTGGTTGTTTGCTTGAATAGTCTTCCCGTAGAAAGGTTAACTGGCACATGTCTTCCAGGGAAAGCTATGTGGAATGCTTCCACAGTAAGCCCTCTTCCTGGAGTGAGCAGGTAGTTCCCGCTGACCTTTTAGGCTCTGGCGATTTCTCCAAGCTACGTTAGTACTTATATTGTATCAGCTTATGACTATTATGCCTGTGTTGTTAAGAGAAACTTCAGCTAACTATACTTTTCATGATTTACAGGATATTTCCTATCAAGTTCTGATGGTGATGCCCTAGAAATTGTAACCATATTGTAGGTACTAACTTAGCCTCTTGGAAGTGATTTTGCTGCCACATTCTCAAATCATCCCCCCACTGCAGAGTTACATGGCTGTAATCCAACCACAAGGAAGCGTTCATCCCAATAATGCCCACTGATAATATCCCACCTCCTGTGACCGCAGCATGTCGCCATGGAAGAAACGCAGTGGATTTTTTTTTTTAAACTTATTTCTCCCCTTTAATCAAAAGTAAGCTGATCTACTCCATGGCCATGCTAGGTAACTGTGACTCCCCCCCCACCCGTAAATGAAAGATCCCTTTCTATTATGTTATTTTAATATTATTTACTATTCAGTTTGAATTGGTAGGGCCTGTGAACACCTTAGATTCCCACCCTCCTTTGTTTTTACCCAAACCTGGCAGCCGCAACACAGCCTGTACAAAATGGTGACTGCCACATGGCCTGACACAAAATGGCATCCCACCACATGACCACTCTGTCTGCCCTTTTACTGCATTCACAGAAAACTCCCCTTGCATTCCATAGTGCTACCCCCAACATCAAAAGCATTCAGGTTGGCACTAAAGCTGCAGCTCCAAAACCCTTATCCTTAAATCATTTTTTACCTTCTCGATAGATATATCTATTAACATTATATAATTGTTAGGTTAATACTGTGGGTTTTATCCATATCTTTCCTTGTCATCCGTCTATATCGGATTTTGTACTCACAAGGAACCCCTTCGTGAATAGCACCCAACATGAGTTCTGTACTGCTAGGAGCCCCATGTGTTATATTTGCCCCATCCCCTTCTGTCTTTTTTTTTTGTCAGCCATCAACAATACACCCCATTTTTTTTCAGGTGCATCCTATCTTCTAACTGTATGTCTCCCCTCATGATACTTATTCCCCAAAATGGCGGGCGCCACACAATCCCGAGTCAAAATGGCATCCACAATAATTCCAATATTGTCACGGACAAAATCAAAAACAGCATTTTTGTGCAGGAAAACCCCACCACCACCACCAATTTCTTGTCTCTCGGAGGATCATAACTGCAGGTTTTTTCTGAGTAATTACGATAGAGGTGCAAATGCTGTCCTACAGAATCCTATCTCTTGGTGATAGGCTAAAATCTTTGATAGCTTGTCTTTTAAAGCAATTGCAACCCCTCTCAGGACTGCCGAGTAACTTATGTTTTGGAATACCCCGCTCCCAGCTTCAGTAAGGTGTCTGCACTGCAGCCACATCGGCCCAACTTAACTGAAGTCATGGCCTCCTTTTTTTTTTTTTTTGAATGGGGATTGAGATCGTGGTGAGATAGGGAGATAGAGCCCTCCCTCCCGCGACTCCCTTGTACCGCCACCTGACCTCCTGGTTGCTTCTTCCCCTTTACTGCCTGCAGCTTGTACACTTAGTGGTCCTTGTCTGTGGCCCAAAACCTGTGGTCACTATCTCCGCCACCAGCCACTACACATTTTCTCCAAACCTGCCCCTTCCCTCCCCCCACCCAATACAATTCCACTGCCTCCTGTTGCTCGTTCCCTGAACCACCTTTACTGAACGATTGGGGACTGGTGTGCAGCACCTCAAAATTGCACTTAGGAACTGCTTAATCCCCTAGCCCTCACTGGACCACCCGCCTGTTTTAAAAACCAGCCCGTCCGCTCCCATGCGGGTGTTATCTGGCCTCCCCATTTTGTTCATGACCAGCCACCCCTCTGGTGTTCTCCCAGTTGTCTTTCCCTCATTCTTTCCCTCCCTCCATCAACGGTAAATGTGCCACCAATACTGCCTAATTTCTGTTCGTCCATTTTCAGGGACTTCTAGCATAAAGACCAGCTTACTTGCATCTTTAGCTTGCCTGGCCCCACTGCTTAATGCCTCTAACAGCAATTTCTGCTATACATAGCTACCTATTACACTGCATACCTCAACCTACCTTCAGTAATATAGATATATAATGGGCCCCCTAAATATCTTTTATTTTGAAAACATTTTTTTTTCTGTGATCTATCAGTGTTTAAGCTTGCCCTTTGCACTGTTGCAGTATTTCGTTATTTCTTTCTTTATTTTTATACTTTAAGCTTCACATGACTATTCCCTTATTAATTAAAAAACTTGCCTTACCCATAAATCTTCCTGTAACTCTCCGACTGATGTGCTAAGCAAAATCAAAATTTTGCCTAGCAAAAGTGAGGGAGTGCTTCCTTGTGCAGCCCATTATATCCCTCCTTTTGCCCCACCCCTTTGCTCTCTTTTTCTCTCTCTCTCTCCCTTCAACCTATCCCCAGCTCTCTTTTCTTAATGCCCCACCCCATATTAACATACTAACATACTAATTGCCAGCAGATTAGGCCTTATGGTCTATCGAGTCTACTCAAACCTCAGATCCCTAGTTGGGAACCGAGGCCCTCCCCCTGCTTGTGTTCCAGAAACCCCTATCATTCATCACCACCCCCCTGGGCCAGGCCATCAACTGATACATCCACTTTCTGTGTCTGTCCCACCCTCTCTTGAAGTCCTCCAATGTGGATCTCTGTACCAGCTCGCCAGGCAGCACGTTCCAAGGATCCACCACCCTCTCAGTGAAAAACCTCCTCCTCTTTTCCCCCCTCACCCTTCCACCTTCCAACTTCAAACCATGCCCTCTGGTGATACCTCTCTGCTTTAGTCTAAAGATCCCTCCATGTTTACCCTATATATTTCCTTGAGGTGTGAAGACCTCAATCATGTCCCCAAATCTCTCCTCTCCTCCTTGAAAACAGGCAGAGCTCCTCAAGTCTGTCCTCATACGTCAAATCCCTTAGTCCTCGTATCATCTTAGTTGCCCTCCTCTGTACCCTCTCCAGAAGCTGTATGTCCCTCTTCAAGTGTGGTCTCCAGTGCTGTACACAGTACTCAAGGTGTGGTCTAACCAATCCATTGTACAGCGGCAGAATCACTTCCCTGCTTCTAGAGGTGATCCCCCTTATGATGCATCCCAACATCCTGTTTATTTTGCTAGCCACTCTCCTGCACTGCTCGGAGTTATTCATACATGCATCCACCATGACCCCTAGGTCATTTTCCCCTGTTGAGGCCTCCAGCACCTCTCCTCCCAGGGTGTACCTGTGCTTAGGGTTTCCCTGCCCAAGATGTAACACCTTGCACTTGGTGATATTGACATTTAATTTCCATGTGTGAGCCTACCTTTCCATGGTGTCCAGGTCCCATTGCAGGGCGAACCTCCCCTCTTCCCCCTCAACTACTGCTCCCATCTTGGAGTCGTCAGCAAAGAGACTCATTTACATCCTATACCCTCCCTGATGTCCGAAATGTATGCATTAAACAGGATTGGACCCAGGACCGAGCCCTGCGGTACCCCACTACCGACCTCATTAGGGTTCGAGAGCTCCCCACCGACCACTACTCTCTGAGTGCATCCAGCTAGCCAGTTTTCAGTCCATCTGACCATCAAGGGGCCTACTCCCAACCCCGTCAGTTTCTCCACCAGACCATTGTGGAGGACAGAGTCAAACGCCTTGCTGAAGTCCAAGAATAATACATCCACAGGCTTTCCCCTGTCCAGTCTGATGTCACCCATTCGTAGAACTCCACAAGATTGGTTTGACACAATCTACCTGGCACAAACCCATGTTGCCAACTTTCCAGACCTCCCACCTCCTCCAATATTGTGAGGTCACCTTCTCTAGAGCCGAGCCCCATCTCCTCTTTCCCCTGGCCCTCCCCTATGACCACTTTTCCAAACCCCGCCTCTTTGTTCTCAGTTGCCCCTCCCCCTCCCCCATTCTCTGTCCCTCCTTCTAGGCTTCTAGGTCTATAACAATGGTGCTTGTCTTTTTAGAGACAATCCTTCTTGTTTAGACAAAAGAAGGCCAAAGGCCCATTGTGATTGTCTCCCACTGTCAATATCATGATGCTTAACTTTGATACCATAATTTATCTAACAGTCTACCTTTTCAGATAACAGTAGGTTCTCCCCTCCACTGATGTAAATTAATGAACAGAAAAGATATATAGGTAACAGGCTTATTCTATAAACAGTTCTGTTAACCACTACTGAATATTTATTTATTGGAATATTTCACCAGGAAGGCACACTGAGCAACAAGTCACTTGTCTCCCGGTGCGACCTGGAGGGAAGGGGTACAATAGGAATGAGACATTAAACATTCAATTTACAAGATCAACAATAGCATACAGTTGTAAGGCAGGTGTTACAACAGTGTTGAGCAAAACATGTAGAAAGAGTGGACAATAATAAGTGCTAGGATAACAAGTACACAAGTGCTTACGTGAAAGAAAAGAGGGAAAGGGGAGGGGTGAGGTGGGGAGATGGAGAAGAATCGTGTCCCTGGATACCCCCCTCAGGGTGGGAGGAACCCTGCAATGGGACTGGTGGGACCAGAGAGAAGGGGATAATGCAGTGTACCATAGCGATGGCAAGGCAAGGCAAATTTTATTTAGAAGATGCCCATCCTGGAGGCTCTGGGTGCTGAACTTAATAAAAATACATACTGCACATCATAATAAATACATAGCAACATACAGTTAAACATAAATATACAATAATTCAACACTTAAACAAAAATTTAAATAATACCCTAAAAATAACAAGTACTACTTAGAAAACCAAAACTAACCTAAACATATGCAAGGACGATAAGATACAGTCTGGGAAGACCTGATTATATAAGAAGGCCTTGAGGCGGGCTTTAAAAACTTCCACAGAAGGGGCGTCCCTAAATGCTGGAGAATGTGAATTCCACAGGATGGGAGCAGCGGCACTAAATGCTCTGTCGCCAGCTGTTTTTAACCTCGTCCTGAGAATCACAAGGAGGCCCATAGAGGAAGAGCAGAGGGAGCGGACCAAGACAGTAGGTATAAGGAGGTCCTTTAGGTAACCAGGGTCCAGACCATGTAGGGTCTTAAATGTGAGCAAGCCCACCTTAAAGAGGACCCTCCACCTCACTGGTAGCCAGTGCAGTTGATGCAGCACTGGAGTAATATGACAAAACTTAGGCTGTCTAGTCAACAGCCTCACTGCCGCATTCTGCACCAGATGCAGTCGGCATAGGGTACCCCCAGAGACCCCGAGATAGAGCTCATTACAGTTGTCAAGCCTGGACATCATGAAGGCATGCACCAAGGTGGGGAGGTCCTGCGGTGGAACTAGGGGCTTTATCCAGGCAACATTCCTCAGATGGTAAAAACTAGTATGGACAACGGACGCCACCTGAGACTCAAGTGTCAGACCACTGCCAAGAATGACGCCTAGATCCCGCACCCTAGACAAGGCCTTCAATGGTACAGAGTCAAGAAAAATCCCTGTCTCTGCACCAGAGGCCAACCTATCATGCCCTCTGTTTGACTCCACCACCAGTACCTCCATCTTATCAGGGTTCAGTCGCAACCAGCTGGAGGCCATCCTGTCATTGATCTCAGCAAGGCAGCAATTCAGCACTTCCACTGAGTAAGATGTTCCAGGGGTAAAGGAAAGATACAGCTGGATATCATCGGCATAACAATGAAAACCCAGACTGTACTTCCTAATGAGCTCTCCCAGGGCAGCATATACAATACAAACAGCATTGGCAACAAGACTGAACCCAGGGGAACTCCATAAGACAGGTGACAAGGGGAGGAGGAGAAATTCCCCATCACTACCCTCTGCCTCCTGTTAGATAGAAAAGACTCAAACCAGCAGATGACAGTGCCGGTGAGTCTGCAGAATTCCCTTAGGCAGTCAAGTAACACTCGATGGTCCACCATGTCAAATGCTGAGGAGAGATCAAGGAGAACAAGAATTGTCCCCTCCCCTCAATCTCTAGCCCTAAGGAGGTCATTCTGCACCTGAACTAGTGCAGTTTCTGTGCTATGCCTTGCACAAAACCCAAAACTGTAGCAGATCGTATAAATCATGGGTCACAAGATGCTCCCCAATCTGAAGCGCCACCTCTTTCTCCACAATCTTACCCAAAAATGGAAGATTGGAGAATGGATGGTAATTGGCCTTAATCTCAGGGTTCAACGATTGTTTTTTCAGGAGTGGTCTCAACAATGCCTCCTTCAAGACATCGGGAAAGATCCCCTCCAACAAGGAACACCAGACAATTGAGGCAAACACCAGGCCAATGGAGTCAACACATATTAAAAAATGAGTTGTCACCGGGTCCAGTTCCAAAAGGTGTGCCGAAGCTTGGAATCAATCTCAATTACCTCATCCACCTCCACCAGTCTAAACTCACCCCAACCAGGCGGAGTGCTCTCCAGTCACCCATAATGACAACTGTCAGACAAACTCTGGCCCACTGGCAGAACCCCCTGCCTGATGGCTGACACCCTGTCTGAGAAGAACCAAGCAAACTCCTTGCACAATGCGTTAGAAAAAGCTATCTTCGGCTGTAGACAGAAAGAATGGAGAAGCCTGTCCACAGTCTGAAAGAGCACAGTTGGTCAGTTCCTCCCGGCGGCAATTTTTCTGGACAGAAATTCTGCCTTCTTAAGGTTGATTGCTCTCTGGTATGCACCATAGTGCACATGTAGGGCCAGTTTGTCTATCTCCAGGCCAGACTTCCACCAGCAGTACTCTAATCTCTGACTCAAGGTCTTCATCGCCTTGAGCTCACCATCATACCAAGGGGACCACAAGTGAGAAGACCTGGGTCATACACGGACTGGTGTGAGGAACCCCTTTAGGATGGTGAGGGAAGGTAGTAGGTCAGAGATACAAGCCCCTTGAGGTGGTAAGTGAAGGCGAGGGTAGAGAGGTAGTGTTTGTCCAGGGCTTAGAGGAGGGAATTAGATAGGGACATGGCAGGAGCAGCTAGGTGCAAGGTAATTATTGAGGGCAGAGCTGATGGAGTAGGCAGAGGATGAGTGCCAGATTTAAGGTGGAAGGGAACTGCAAATTTTTGGGAGATGGTGAAAGAAACTGGATTGGCCAATTTGGGTGGATCTGTGGGGCACAACCAGGGTACGGGAATTGGACTATCTAATGGAATGGGAGGGTAGAGGGGGTGTTATAAAGGAGGGGGTAAGTTAGGAAGGGGGCTCATCCAACAAGTGCTTGGAGGTGAATTTAGCACAGTGGGAAAGCTGCCTATTTGCAAGAGATGGGAATGATAGGGCACAATAAAGATCACAGTAATGGGTGCGAGCAGGGGCATCCAGGGCAAAGAGGCAGAAGGAATTGAAGAGGGTGTCCAATCTGGCCAGGGAGGACTTAGTAGCAGTACCATAGACTGCATCACAGTAGTCAACAAGCATTTGTCAATGCTGAATGTTGCTTGCTTGTATGTGCTGTTTAGGTATTTGGAAGTGATAGTTCTATGCCTTCCTCCCAAGACATCCACTGTGTCTTTCCGTTCAGTATTCACAGAAGAGTGGGAGGGGCAAGGGGCACAGCAGTACAGCAGTTGCCAAGGGGGTGAAGAGGTGGACAATAGTCCATTCAAAGGCAAAAGAGTCCTGCAGGAGCTCACTAAATTGAAGGTAGACAAAGCGATGGAACCAGATGGCATACGCCCAAGAATATTAAGAGAACTGCGAAGGGAGATAGCAGTACCTCCGGCAGCCATGTTCACTGAGTCATTCAACATGAGTGAATTGGAGGAGGGCACATGTGGTTCCTCTACAGAAGTCCGGCAGCAGGGAGGAGGCAGGGAACAATAGGCCGTTCAGCCTCACCTCAGTAGTGGGGAAGATCATGGAGACATTGTTTATAGAAAGGATAGTGGGACATCTAGAAGCCATCAGAGCCCAGGACCATAGACAACATGGATTCACAGTGGGGACATCATGTCAGACAAATATGGTTGATTTCTTTGACTGGGTGACAGAGGAAGTGAATCAGGGTGGGGCAGTGGACAACGCTTACCTTGATTTCAGCAAAGCCTTTGACACCATCCCATATAGGAGGCTGATAAACTAGCTGGGTAGGCTGGGCATGGGGGAAAGGGTGGTAAACTGGGTTAGAAACTGGCTAACAGACAGGAGACAGAGAGTGGTGGTAAATGGTGTGCAGTCTAGGGAGAGGGGGTCACCAGTGGGGTGCTGCAGGGATCGGTCCTGGGGCCAGTCCTGTTCAATGTCTTCATTAGTAACATTGCAGAATGTTTGAAGGGAATTTTTTCACCAAATTTTCAACATAGCCATTTTAAGACCTCTGCTCATGAACAGTGTCACTGTGATTTTCTTAATGTGTCCCATACATTGATTTTGCACACCAACTGCACCATTGTGCGCTACATGCACGGAAACACATTTTGGGTGTGATGTGAAAAATGACAGCTGTACTGCTTATAAGGAGGTGTGGTAAAATGGCAATGTTGAAAATCTGGAGTGCAAATATTAAAATTTATAACATACGAAGTGCATAGGAACAGCTAATGCACATCAGAAAATGAAGTCATTTTAGATTTTCACCAAATTTGCAATATAGGCTTTTTGAGAGCCCAACTTATGAACACTGGCACTGTTGTTTTGTTAATCAGTCCCGAAAGGTGATTTTGCACAGTGATTGCGAAATCACCCTTCAGGCCCGATTAACACCATGACAGTGACAGAATTCATGAGGAGGGGTCCTAAAAACCCCATATCGAAAATTTGGTTTCAAAATTCAAAAAAATGCCTGAGATATGCAGCAAAGTTGAAAAAACCCTATCTATCCCATTATACAGTTTACCGGCATTTCCTCAGTTCGCAATCGGCTTTGAAGAGTGCAGACATGTTCCCGGTCCACCGAAGATCATCGCGCCGAGGTCCAGAGGTAAGTATGGGGTGAGGGACAGTTTTTGCATTTACAGCTTTATGTTTTTAATAAGATGATGAGGGGCATTTGCCATGCTGGGGTGGGCTCCCAGTGTGGCAGCTGGATGCTCTGAGGGGGGCGTGGAGCCGATGGGGGATTGGGCAGCCCCGTCTGCCATAACACATTTTGCCACACTGAGGCGGGCTCCCAGCGTGGCACCTGGAAGCTTTGGGGGGCATGGAGCCGATGGGGGATTGGGCACCCCCATCGGACATACAGCATGTGCATGGGGGGAGGTGGAGGAGCATGAAACGCAGTATGCGTGCGTTTGTGTGTGTGTGTGTGTGTGTGTACGTGGAGGGGAAGCTCTGCTCACTGAAGCGGAGCTCTCCCTTTCAACTGTACGACCACTGCATTTTCAACTGCTGTCATAGACAGCTGCAGCAGTGATTGGGGAACTGGGACCGTGCCTGCAAACACGGTGACTGAATTGAAAGACGGGTGCCACACCTCTGAAAACTCGGATGATGGCACTATGTTTCTTGCACATGCGTGCAAGCAACATAAAAACGGGCAATATCATTTTCTGAACAAGTTCACGCCTAACTGTAGGAGAGATGCAACTATGGTTCCTGAACAGAGCACCTAGCTTGGGGAGCAGTTTTTTCTGGATGGCGTCAATATGTCCAGAGAAGTTAAGGTGTTGATACAACCAAACACCTAAGTACCTGAAGGAGGATGAGTCCTCAAGTAAAGTCCCATCAATGGTGTGGAAAGTGGGTAGGAAGGGAAGCCTAGAGAGTCTCTGCCTTGAGCCAAAGGTCATGGAGACAGTCTTCTTGGCATTGAGGAAAAAATGATGGTTAGCAAACCAGAGCTGAACCATGTCAAAGTCTTGCTGTTAGCTGGTTGTAACCTCATCTGGACAAGAGCCAGATTCATACAGGACTGTATCACTGGCATACTTATGTATAGCAGAGGATGGGGAGCAAACAGAGGGAAGGTCATTTAAGAAAATGGAGAATAGGAGGAGCCCTAGTACCGAGCCCTGTGGGACTCCAGTGCTAATCGGGAGGGAAGGGGAAGTGGCGTTCAAGTTCTTATCTGATTGGGTTCTGCTAATAAGGTAGGCCTTGAACCAGCTTGTGGCAGAGGGAGATAGGCAAGCTGCCATGAGTGATTTGAGGAGAAGGGAGCGAGAGGCAGTATCAATGTCCTTGGCCAGGTTGACAAAAATGGCAGAGGTAATTTATTCCTTGTCTATCCCAGTTAGGATGGAGTCTGTGAGCCATAGGAGAGAGGTGGTGGTTGAATATTTTTTCCTGAAACCAGACTGGAAAGGGGTGAAGAAGCAGGTGTCAGAGAGAAAAGAAGTGAGTTGGGATAGAACAATGTGTTCTTAAAGCTTGCCAAGGGTAGGGAGGAGAGAAATAGGGCGATACTTGCCAGGGGATGAGGGGTCACCCCTTTTGGGTAGAGGAAGGACCACAGCATGTTTCCATGAAGAGGGGACCGAGGCAGTAAAGAATGAGAGATTTAAAATTACTGAGAGGGAGTAGGCAATGGCTGAAGTGGAGAGGGAGAGGAGTTTTGGGTCAAGACCATCAGGGGAGGCACCTTTAGAAGGGTTGGTGGTAAGGAGGGCACTTAGGGAATCATTTGGGGTTACAGTAGTGAAACAGAAGGGAAGGTAGGAGGGTGGTGGAGGAGGCATACTGGTAGAGGGTGGGAGGAAGGGTAGGAGGGGAGG
Source organism: Neoceratodus forsteri (assembly GCA_016271365.2). Lineage (NCBI taxonomy): Eukaryota > Metazoa > Chordata > Ceratodontiformes > Ceratodontidae > Neoceratodus > Neoceratodus forsteri. The sequence continues at coordinate 1,589,104,247 of CM057449.1, read as the reverse complement.
GATTTCAGAAGCTCAGTGGTGCAGGGGATATAGTAGGAGTCAAATTCCACAGCTACAGCTGATGGGTCAGACGGTAGTGAGCTATTTACTTTAAGTACTGGGGCGGTGGGCGAGATGACGGTGTAAATAGGGTGTGGACCACCTTCCAGAACTTTGAAGGGGAATTTATGTTGGTGATGAAGACAGATTTGAAATATTCAGACTTGGCACGCCGGTCCGGTGGTGCCAAGGGCTAAGGCGCTGGTTGCCTTACCTCGTGCTACGCTGATGACCCATGTTCGGGAGTGAGCACAGGCCACCAGGGGTCAGCAGGGGAGGAGAAGGATTGAGCATCTGATGGACTGCTCTCCTTCTTCAGGAAGGGGGGTCACCAGCTGTTGGTGCTCCACTGGTCCCTGGCGGTGGCTGGGAGTAGTGTGCCAATGCTGCAGCAAGGGGAGGAGATGGGTCAGATGCCTGGATGAGCATGTGCGGAAGTGTGTATTCTCTCTCCATTGGCATCATCACATGCCCCACCTCCTAGGGGAGAAAAGTGGAAAACAATTCCTGGCCACACAGCATGAAGCTGTCCCTCGCAAGCGCCGCCCCCAAGAAGGCACCTCCCTGGCTGGATCCATTTTGGGTAGGTCGAGATGCTCCCCACCACCCTACCATGATGGGCAAGTTATGGGGGCTCAAGGGAGGGGGTCTGATCCTTGGGAGATGGTGCTGGAAGGGCAGTGGACAGGGGCAAAGGAGTGCCAGCCAGGACCAAGGAAGAAATATCATGTAAATAAATAAATAAATAAAATATTCGAACTTGGCTAACCTTGTAACCCTGGTGCAGGTGTTTCTGAGCATGCGGTAGTTTGTGAGGTCACTAGGATGCTGGGTAGCTTTATGACACTTCCAGGCTTGATCTCTAGCCCTGAGGCAGGCCAGAAGTTCAGGGGTTATCTAAGGTAAGTGGTTACCTCTGACTCTGTTTTGTTTGAGTGGGGAAAAGGCATTCCAGTTTGCAAGAAAGACTTATTTGAAGTAGGCAAGGGCCTTATCAACTGAGGGGAAGGAGGTTAGAGGGGACCAGTCAGAAGTGGCAAGGTTACTCAAGAGAGGTTCAAAGTCAAGAGACTTGAAAGAGCGTAGTTGTATGGTTTTGTGTGGTGATTTAGTTCTATGGACTTTTCTAACTATGAATATTAGGTTATGGTCACTGAGAGCATCGGGGAGGATGCCAGAGGTGATGACACTGTGGGGGTGGGAGGTAAGGGCCCAGTCGAGTAGGGAGTGTCGTTGTGTCTTGTGGTTTGGGTGGGTGGGTTCAGAGATCAGTTGGGAGAGGTTTAGGGCTTCGATTTCATTTTTTAGTTTTGGTAGTTTTAGGTGACAACCAATTTATATTGAAATCGCCTAGGATGAATAATTCTCCAGAGCAAGCAAGATACATAGATACATAGACAGTGTCGGCAGATAAGGGCCTATGGCCCACCCAGTCTGCCCTTTTGAGCTTCTAAGTTCAGTTTATGTTTTCTCAGAAGTCTGTTGCCCCTTACCCCTGACCTTCAGAATTCCTTTATGTCTATCCCATGCATTCTTAAATCCCATGATTGTTTCAGCCCCCACCACTTCCTCTGGCAGGGTGTTCCACTTGTCCACCAGCTGTTCTGTGAAGAAATTCTTCCTCACGTTTCCTCTGAATCATCCTCCCTCCAACTTCATCCCATGCTCTCTAGTCCTGGAACATCTTTTTCACTTAAAAATAGTGTATTCCTGCACCCTGTTCCTCCCTGTAAGATACTTGTATGTCTCTATCATATCCCCTCTCTCCCTCCTCTCCTCCAGGGAGTACATGTTCAGTTCCTTCAACTTGTCCTCATAGGACTTGTGATGCAATCCATGCACCATCTTTGTTGCCCTCCTCTGAACCTTCTCTACCCTGTCTATGTCCTTACGTAGGTAAGGTCTCCAGAACTGTACACTGTACTCCAGGTGGGGCCTCACTAGTGTCTTGTATAGTGGAATTATGACCTCCCTTTTCCTGCTGGTGATGCCCCTGCCTATGCATCCTAGCATCCTATTTGCTTTACCTGCTGCCTTAACACACTGTTTCCCTACCTTGAGGTCATCAGAGATGATAACCCCAAGGTTCCTTTCCTGCTTGGTGCATGCTATATCCTCACCCCCCAACTGATATATTGTGCCAGGATTTTTGTGCCCCATATGCATTATCTTGCACTTCTTTGCATTGAATTTCAACTGCCAGACCCCTGACCATTCTTCAAGTTTCTGCAGGTCCCTTCATATTCTGTCTACACCCTCTGGTGTGTCTACTCTGTTACAGAGCTTTGTGTCATCAGTGAACAGTGAAAAGATAAGTGATAGAGGTTAGGAGGTCTAGTGCTACTGAAGGATAGACATTTGGGCAGCAGTATATGCCGGATACGAAGATTGGGAGAGTGAAGGAGAGGTTCACAAGGATAGCTAGGGCATCATGGGTCTCAGGACTGGAGGATGAGTAGATGATGAAATATTGGATGGAGGCTAGGACATAAATGGCCACACCACCACCTCTGCCAGCACCATCTTGCCTTAGCAGTGAGTAGCCAGGAATGGAGAACGAGTGGTCGAGGATAGTGCTCTTTAGATAAGTTTCTGAGATGATTAGAGTGTCTGGTTTTAGCGTGTACAACATGGTATGAATCTGCAACAAGCTGCAGGTGTTAAGATGTAGAATCTTTAAGCCCTTTGGGAGGGCTGAGAGAAGAAAGTGAGAAGAGGCAGTAGAGGAAGAAACCAGAGGAGCAAGGGGCAATAGGGCCTGAGTTGGGGTGGATATTCCCGTCGGAGAGCAAGTGGAGGACGAGTATGAGAAAGTGAAGCTTTGGGGATTTTGAAGAAGCTGACGAGAAGGTTGGGAGTTTTGAGGAGAAGGGAGTGGATGATTGAGGGAAAAGAAGATGGAGAACTGCAGTGAAAGTGGACACCGTTATTAAAGCCTCATGAGGAATAGTGGTAGAGTGAGACCATATTTCAAATGGCGGGGAGGGAGTGATAGCATGAATGAGAGTAGGGGATTTTAGATAGTAACCAATGGGGTTGAGAGAGTTATTAGGAGTAGGTGAGTAGAGAGCAAGTGTAGGTGGTAAAGAGAAGGATATAAGCAGAACAAGGAGGGGAGAGGAGAGTAGGGGATGCATTGATGATAAAGGCAGCAAAATTAGTGAATAATTGATTTAGGAAAAGGAAGATGAAAAATTTCTAAGCAGGGAGTGTGGAGGAGAGGGCTGGTCAGATGTAGGGGGAGCTGTAGTTTAGTAAGGTATCGATATGAACAACAGGCAGGGATCACCTTAGATAAAGATTATGTCCCTTTAGTGGCAGTACAGTACAACTTGCTAATAGGGAAAAAAAAAACAAAGCTACAGGAGTGCCTTGTGCTGCAATTTCCATTACACAGGAGTGCCTGGCACTGTAGATACAGAAAACAGAGTCAGTAGGAGAGCCAAGCACTAGAAATACAGGGTAGAGCTGAATCCAATAGCGAAGCAGAAGGGGCCTTTAGAAGTCAAAGGAGGATGAGAAACAGCCATAGAAGGACCAGTCAAATTACAAGCTGAGTGGTTATAGTGCTGACAAAGTGTACCAGAGCAGCAGCTGGGCAGTGGGCAGATTGGTGAGGAGGATGGGACCAGTGCCAGAGCCACAGTCTCATATTCTGTTATTTATTACTGTACATTGGTTTAGACTAAGTCAACAGTTCCAATTTTCTATTACTTAGAGCTGTTCAGGTTTTCATTGTATGTTTGCATTTGCATTAGTATGAATTGGTGCTTAGCAAATTTAAGCTTTTTAATGTGTTTATTTTTTCATCTTTTTTTTCTCTACATTTAATGCATCTGTATCCACTGTCATATATGTAATAGATATACCACTCTGAGGTGTGCGGTCCCGCCTGATATATGATGCCTTCGGTAGCTAGTACGCACGAGGCCGCTGGCAAGTGCGCAACGCCCAAGGCGCGTGATATCAGAGCACCACTGCACACCTGGAGTGGATATATCTATCTTATAAAATGGCCATGGATTTTTGGGGTGGGTGGAAAAGTAGTCTTTCTGTCTAGCTGGTAAATAAATGATATGTTGGCAGAGGTTTAAAATAAGGTTGTATTGAAAATGAGGGAGGCAAGTATGATTGGGAGCACTTTCACTGTAATTGGTGATATGTACCTAGCAAATAATATGGTAGAGGATTTAATAAACACTGCCTGTGTACCAAAAAAGTAGAAGGAACTAGTTGTGTTTTAAGTAGTGTCCCTCTTTAATTTGGTGTGGGAAAAAGATGAGCCCAGGAGGGAGAGGCGGACGTGATTACCACGTCGGGCTGCAGCGTGCGCACTTCAGGTGGGCAACTCCAGCTACAGACGAGTAAGCCTCTCTCTGTTTAAAAAAAAATACAGGGTCGATTTCTTTCATTGTTTAGGCCTCTTTGCGTTGTTACATTGTATGCAGGGAGTTTATGGATAGATCGAGTGAGTCAGTAATCTTTAGAAGGTAGAAGGAAGTGAGAGCTTGTAGTGCTGTTACAGCAACACCTCGGTCTCGCTCGCCTACGTGTCCCTAAAGCTACCGACTCTCGGTCTATCCTCACCCCCTTCGGATACAGTATGTAACTTGTATTACCCAAAGGAACACAAACTAACAGGAGGGAGTCACTTTTCTTATTTTTTAAACAGAGAGGGGCTTACTTTCGTCTCTTAACAGGTTCTCACTTTCTGAAATGCGCACCGCTCGATCACGCTACATTTCGGCAGTGAAAGTGAAAGTCATCCACGATCGCGGTACTCTCCCCTGAAATGCAGTTTTTTTCAGAGAAATTAAAAGAAGACAATGAAAAAATGTATGTTCTCCTGCTTTTCTGTATACAGCTAGGTTTGTGCTAATCAGACTGATTGGTCACAGTGGTTACAGTAATAAAAGTGGTTGTACACTGCAAGACTGGGAAAATGGCAGGCAGGATTTGATTTTTAAATTACATTTTATGTAAACATTAATGGTATGATGAAGAGATCAGTTTGTACAGTGTGGGGCTACTACTGGTATATTTACTTATGCCTGTGGGTGTCAGTTGCATATGTGTGTTAGTGTGGGTGCCTAGCTGCACCAGGTGTGGAGTAGTCTCCTTGCTGGTGAAAAGGTTTTGAGGACTGGAAAATAGTTCAGGCGTGTGGTCGTACTTGAAGGCGTATGGTCGTTGGGAAATAATGCACAGTCATGTGACGTGTTCTGTCCAATTGTATAAGTGGGATTTCTATGATTTTACCACCGCATTTTATAAATATATATATATATCTTTGGTATTCATGGACATACACTGGCACTATCTTAATTGACCTATACAAGCCATTTGACACATTGAACCACAGAATTCTTGTGACCAGACCACAGAGCATCAGGATCCATGGCACCAAATCCAACCCCCACTGAAGTTATTAAAGGGGTACCACAAGGCTCAGTACTTGGCCCTTACTATTCTCTCTTTTTTTTTTTAACTCTATTTATGTTCTTTCCTCACCCGGGCATCCTTCCAGGGTGTGCACTCAACATCATCCTCTACTCCCAGGCCTGAACCCTGCTGATGTAAGGAGGGACTCCCCTGACCACCCTGGTAGACCTAACCCCCAGATTGCTTCCCGTGGTGGGCCCATCCTCCTGCGACGGCCTTTCTGCAATTAGGTAGATAGTACCTAGGGTGGTGGGTCAGCTGTGGAATCCTCCCCGGAAGCAGGGCAAGTGACTGGGATGTGGGATGTGTCCCTGGGACCCCCTTCATCTCCACGGCTGTGGAAGTGTTTTTTTCTGCTTTTTTTTGTCAGTCCCTTGTGGAGCATGGCCAGCAAGGTAATGTAGAGCCTTGACTCCACCCTCGAGGCATACGCTGTGTCACTAAGTTTGCAGCCCCCAGCCACCACCAGAGGTCACTAATGAGCGAACGCTACCCCTAAACCCTTCCCGGGAAGAGAGAGCAGTCCATCGGATGCTCGATCTCTTCCCTTCCCTTCCCTGCTGACCCCCGGTGACTGGGGCTCGCTTCCGAACCTGGGTCACCAGCATGGCATGAGGTGTGGCATCCGGCGCCTCAACCCTCAGCGCCACTGGGCCAGCTTTTACTATTCTCTTAATAGGTAAAAAACCTGGGTTAGCATGTCAAAGGGGTGAAATATCAGCTGTATGCATATCATACTGTGCTCTATGTCAAAGAACCAACATCCCTGTTGTACAGACCCATCTCCAAAATGGATTTTATAACTTGCAAGCCTTTCTCCGTGACTCAAAACTACCTTAATGTGGGAAAGAGCAAATCTATGGTAGTTAGTTGAGTCGGCCAACAACTGAAGAGATACACTGTGGCTCTGCCCCTCTGGTCATTGCTACCACAGATGGATCCCCCTAGAAGTGCTTAGTGAATCCAAATATTTGGGTTTCTCAGACAACTTACTTCTCACAGGGAACACATACAGTATGTTGACAAATGTGTCAAAAGCCTAGGCCCAAAAATTGGCTTCCTTCAGAAACAATCCTTGCTGCACCAGGACTGCAGAGAGAGAGAGAGAGAGAGAGAGAGGGAGGGAGGAGGAGAGGGAGGAGAGAGAGAGAGAGAGAGAGAGAGAGAGAGAGAGAATGATACAGTCTATGATACTCCTTTCTTTTGACTATATGAGCATCTTCCCCCGTGGTGCCTCCAAGTCCAGATTGGTCAGATAAGATGAATTTTACAACAGGCTAACCAGGATAATACTCAGTTGCCCTTATGACACTCACTATTGTGAGCTCTGCAGTGCATTAAAATGATATTCTGTCAGTGACAGGCGGGAGCTGCATTTCATCCAATTCTCCCAGAAGTGCATCAAAGGCGCTCTCTCTCTTTTAGGTGCACACAAGCCTTACCCACAAGTCCTGTCCTAGACCCCTGTGCCACACTGGATCACTTGAGCTGATGGTCCCACACATAAATTTGACTTGCAGGTCCCTCAACCTTAGTCACAAATGCCTGACTGTATGGGAAACTCCTTCCCAAAATCCCTGTGCCTGGTAAACTGCCTCTTGCCCTCCAGTACAAAAGGCACAATTTGGTTCTTTTCAGTCTGCTTTGGGCATATACCTTGCTGCCATAAATTTGGGGGTGTATATAGGTACCAACAACTGTGAGCCTAGGTCCCTATACCCCCTGCACTGGGCCATACCTTGAACTTGAAACATTGTTATGCCTATGTAGACATACAATGTCTTGTAAGTTGTACACTGTATCCAGAACTATAAACGTGTAAACGTGTAAAATGTTCACTTGTCATCAGACATTTTGCCTTCTATCCTGAATAAAACTGAACTGTGACAGTCACTTAATGTTTCAGCTTTATTTTACCCCTTGTTCATGATGTCCTTTTACATCATTACTTTTGTTGTGCTCTTATCATTGTTTTAGTTTAGTTTATTTGAGAAAAAAAAGATAAACATTTGGGCCAAGATAGCCAGATTGCTCTGGGCACTGGCACAAGTGAGGGGGCAGCACATCCAAGATGTGCCAGGGCCAAGCCAGGGTGATATTCAAAGGTGATGTGTCATGGCGCATCACCTTTAAATATGGCACAGAATGTGCATGGTGCGAGTACAATGCACCAGCACAGTCCCCAAACATGGAGGACTGGGAATGCACTAGCACAACTGTAGTTGCGCTGGGTGCAGCACCCACGATATTCAAACATGGGCATGGAAATGGGGCCATAATGTATGCATGGCAAAATTGGGGCCATTTGCATGTCATTATGGCTCCATTTGCATGCATTGTGCAGGGCATCCCGGCAAGATGCACGAGGCACCCTGCGCAGCCACTGTCACCATACAGTGACACCCCAGCAGGCTAGCGTCCCCCCTCTCACCCATAAGCCCGATCACAGGCATGTGTAATAACAAACATACCATGGTGGTCCAGTGGTTCCCCCCTCCCCTCCTGTATGCCTGATCGTGGGCTTGTGACATAAAATCATAACCCTGGGGGTCTAGGGGTTCCCCCTCCTCCCACCCACAGAGGCCCCTAATACCCAGCACCCCCATCGCCGGGTGGGCAGCACCCTGCCTGCATACCACCCAGCCCCCTGCCAAATGAGAGCTTACAGTATGTTCTGTAAGCCTGTTGAGTCCACACTGTGGACCAATGAATCACAGAACAACTACTATCTCATTAACAGAAGCTAGTGGTATGCAGCAGGCTGCTGCTGCCCACCAATGACAGGGGGTGCTAGGTGGCCGGGGGTCTCTGTGGGTGGGAGAGGAGGGAGGAACCACTGGACCACCAGGGAGTTCATTGCACATACTACTGCCCATGATTAGGCATACAGGTCAGTGGGGGGAAACACTGGACCACTGAGGGGGTTTGGGTGCATGTAGATGGTGTCCCTGCTGGGCGGGTGGCCACCCACGGCTGGTGGGTGCTGAATTGTGCCCTGCAATATAGCAGCCCACCCATGGGTGACCAGCATTTGCACCCCAGTATGCTGCGCATCTGGGGGTTGTGCCAGCATATGCGTCACACATCCCGGGCTGAATATCGGGATGTGCTGCATATGCATGGGCATGCCCCCTTCATATGCACCACATACATTAGCAATGCACCCTGGTGCATCAGGACTTGCACTGCGCAACGCATCCCTTTGAATATATCATGCCAGGGCATATTTCAGTGTTATGCCAGGCACAACTCCTTTGAATATCTCGGCCTTGGACTAAAAAAAACATTTTCAAGGGTGACCAGGAACACAGAAAAATGACAAACATGCAAACAATAAATAAAATTACTACACAATTTCAAGTACAGGAACATACATTTTGAACATTAATTCATTCCTAAAGGGCAGTGATCAATCAAGAGTAGAACAAGCAAAACACCCAACAAAAATAATGCAAAGTTAATGCTTCATGATTTGTGAGGTATTATACAGAGTAACACAGTAATTGTACAGTGGAGAGATGGTCTTACTGTCCCATAAAACAGTTTCATGATTATAGGACAATGCAATACTTCATAAACAAGTGTTGTTTAGCTGGCCTGGTGGTGCTGAGGGTTGAGGCGCTGGACGCCACACCTCGCACCACACCGGCGACCCGGATTGGGGAATGAGCCCGGGCCTCCGAGGGTCGGCAGGGGAGGGAGAGGATAGAGCATCTGGAGGACTGATCTCCTTTCTCTGGGGAGGGTTCTGGGGCTGCTCGGCATCCTAGCAACCCCTGAAAGAGATCGGGGGCAGCACAGGCATGCCAGCCAAATTGAGAGGGGGTGAGAGTGCAGCAGATGTCAGCAGGTGACCCATGCACAGATGTCATTGCATGCCACACTCCCGAGGGGGAAACAACAATCATGAAAAAACCAACCTAGGATCGTGGAGATGATGGGGGCATCAGAGGCAGGATGCACATCTCACCGCCAGCCCGATCCCCAAGGGACTCCTGGCCGACCCGGCAACTGTGGTAAGCCCTATCTAATTTCAGACAGGCTGCTGAGGATGAGCGGGCCCAGCCCGGGGGGGTGGTGATCTGGTGCGCTAGGGTTGCCCAGCTGTTGGGGGAGTTCCAGTTCGATTGCTGGGTTCAGGAAGGAGTAGCAGTCCTCGCTGCGTGTGCACCTCGGAAGGATGCACACCCTGATAAATAAAAAAATAAAAAAAAAGTGTTGTTTGGCCAACCTGACAGCAATAGTACCACCACCACTAGCTATAATGGAAATCCAGGTTCAGGAACAGACTTAGGTCGCTCGAGGGCCAACCTGGGAGGGAGGACTGAACATTCCAAGAACAGCTGTCCTCCCTCTGTGATGGGGGATGCTGCATCCTGCTACTTGATTGTCGCCTGGTGTATACTGAGTGGCAACACAGCAGGAGCAGTGGCAGCATCTAGAAGGGGTATTGGGCAGTCATTTGATGCTGTGCACACACAAGTAATCCACATGCATGCATGTACATAGTTGAATGCCAGCAATCTTGAGGAGAAAACTAGGAGCTGGAGGTGAAAGCGCTGATCAACTATTTTGTGAACCACCCCTCAGGCTCACACATGACCACCATGGCAGACCACCCACCACTATTGTGGTACCTTCGTAAGTGGTGGATTACTGGTATGTCCATGATTTGGTGAAGGGACTGGTGGGTGCTGTTGGAAAGAGCTGGGGAATGAAAGAAATCTGATGAAGAAAACAGGCTATTCTCAACCAGCAGCCCTTAAAACTGCATTGGATAGGAACTGTAAAGTTCTATAAAACATAGAAATAAAAATATAATGGACTTCCAGTTCTGCCTACGAGGTAATGGCAGCCTAACTGTGAAGCTCCGTTAACTCCTTGGAAGAAAAACCCCTCACAGACAACCAAATTAACAAAAATCGTACCTTTTCTGGTAATGCCAAGGAGAACCAAACCAATAGAGCAGGCACTGGTAAAAGAAACTCCAAAAATGGCAGACGATGCAGACGGATCACTGTCCGAGGCCTCTGAGACTGAATCCAGACTGATCATACCATCGTGCAAAGGCTCTCTTGCAGGCCGCACACCCAAAAATAAAAGCCAGAAAGTTAAACTGGACACGATCTACAATGAACTGTGTTCCTTCAGGGCTGAAATCAAACAGCTTTATGGAGAAATGCAGAGGGACATTGTGCAATTGAAGCAATGAGTGGACGAAGTGGAACGGCAGGTCACAGCCATGGAAAACCAAGTAGATGATCTCGAGACCAAAGTCCAACAAATGCAAGCCCAGCAATAATTACTTGAATCATGGCAAGAGGATGCTGAAAACAGAGCATGCAGAAAGAACATCAGGCTATATTGTATTCCGGAGGGCTCTGAAGGCTCGAATATTAAAGATTTTGTCACCACATTGCTCCACACAGCCTTGGAACTCCCCTCGGACCTCCTGCTTGACCTGGAATGGGTGCATAGGGTGTTTGCACCTAAACCTACCTCCCCTGATGCTACACTGTGATTGATCATACTGCGATTTCAAAGTTATGCCCTCAAGGAACAATTGCTTACAACAGCCTGGCGTAAACAAAAACTTTTCTGTGGGCAAGGCCGCTTCTATATGGACCATGATTATGCACCCAAGACTATGAGATTACATCGGGCATACCTTCCAATTTTACCAATTTTGAAAGCCAAAGGCATTAAATTCCTGAGTCCTTACCCAGCAAAACTAGTGGTCTTGCTTCCAGATGGGAGGAGAAAAGAATATTGTACTGCACAGGAAGCAGAAGAAGACCTTCTCAAGTAAGTAAGTAACTGAGATCCTGGACAGAAGGAACAATGGCGCCACCTCTGGCACAAATCCTCTGAGATGGCAAACCCCAAGCAAACGCATGCAGAATAAAGCAGGAGGAAACAATACCCCCTCCATGATTTAAAACAACACCTGGCAGCTTATCAGAGATCATCGACTCAGCAGGTTACCTGAACTATAACCTGGCTCCTCTCAACATAACCATTTATAGGCTTCAGGTAGGATTAGTGTTTCGTAGTTGGGGGTAGGGAAGGTTTAACATCACTTCCCAGGCTGGCCTCGTACCTCCGACTCTAGAACCTACACGATAGCCCTCTATAATTGGGCACGTCAGGATCACTTGCTGGAGGTCATATAGGGCCAGACTTTGCCCCCCCCCCTCAGTGTGCTACTCCCTTTGTACCTACACGTCCATCGCGATCCTAATTTAGGACCACACTGAATAGGACAGCCTACTTGCCACAAACATTTCCTGCAGGTTTCTTTTAAGGATATCTCCTTATCTTATTATATCAGCAGCTTTGTTTATTCTCAGACTGGTACACCTGAATATAAACACTTGTGCATGAACAAATAGGACAGAAAGTGACTCACTGTAAGAGGCATAATAACTCTGCTATTTATTTATTAAAATAAGACAGAAATTCAAAATATTTTAAAGTAGAAGCAGTTTTAGAGGGGGAATGTGAGGATAGAGATGTCATGTGATCTCTTGATTCATACAGAGTTCCCCATGCATACCCCACTCCACCTAACATAGTAAATCACCTACATTACTCTTATGGTAAATATAGCAGAGTCTACATATGGTGTTCTACCTTAAGTAAAAGTAAACACATCTACCCCCATGAAAATGAAATATTCCCAGATGCCTCATATATCTCCTACCTACAGTATTAGAGGTGATGGTAACTGAAACAGTTTAACACCCACTATGCCTCTGAGGTTGCATTTGTAAACCCTCTACCCTACTCCCCCTACTTGGTTGCTCTACCTTATTCTGTATCTTTTTTTGGGTCATTTCTACCCACGGGGCCCGGGGTGAAGGGAACCCCAGATATACCCCCTTACTCGACTGGAAATGCAAATTGCAGCATCTACCAACGAGTACGCCAGGGAGGGCGTCTAAGCCCTCCCCTACCTTGGAAGTCACCAAAATGATTAATAAAGATGACTCTCTTGTTGAAAATATAATTAGAAATTATTTTGAGATATACTTCGCTTATTGCTTCTCCTTTAACTATTTGTTGTTATGTAGGTTACCAGTTTTAACGGCCTGATTGGCCAGCAAGTGTTTAATGTTTAGAACCATAATATTTTTTAAGGTTTTTATGGTAGCTAAGGTACAGTCACAAATCTACCTTTTAAGGAAAGCTCAGACTCAAGTGTTATAGCAAAATAGAGAAAGAAAAGATCAGTTTGGACCGATCTCTCTGGCATACAATATATATACTCAATATCTCTTTCTAATTTTACTCTATATAAAGGATAAACTCACGCTACAAAGTTTCTTCGGAGTCAGGAATGTGGTTATTTTGCATGAGAATCATACCCCACACTTGATTCACAGATCCCTCATCTCTCTCTTGGAGAGCCGGGGGGAGGGAACATTCCATAAAATCAGCCATGACTCTATTGTATTATTCATGGCTAATTTCTCTCACATTCTCTCCCTAAATATTAATGGGATTCACAACCCAGTGAAGCACTCTAGATCACTGAGATATTGAAAAACAGAAACACCTGATTGGATATTTCTTCAAGAAACCGACTTATCACAAGCCGAACAAATAAAATTTGAGACCATGGGATTTCAAAGAGTTTTCTCTTCTTCTCATGCCTCTGGAAGATGAAGGGGAACAGCTATACTGATACCGCATGGGATCCCATTTCTAGTTTATAAACATCTAGCAGACTTAGAGGGACGATACATAATAGTAACGGGGAAGCTATTCTACACCCAGGTAACACTGGCTTCAGTTTATCTTCCCCCGGGCACATCCCCTAAATTAGCGATAAAATTCCTTGATGACCTTTTATCACTTCAACAAGGACAATTGATCTTGGGAGGGGATCTCAACACAACATTGGATCTAACATTGGATTCTAACCCACGTGCCAAACATAGGAGTACACCTCTTCAGAAATATTTAAAGAGGACGCTCCCTGAGTTGGGAATAATTGACCTATGGAGGCATTTCTACCAGACTACTAAATCTTACACTCATTTATCACAAAAAAACACATAGCCAGTCCAGATTGGACTTCATCTTTACTATGATAGAACATCTTGACTCGATACAGGAGGTATATCATGGAGCTACTAAACTATCTGATCATTCCCCAGTACATATTAAAATGAATTTAGGAAAACAACATAAGCAATCATTCTGACATTTAAATTTAGCTCAACTTCAGGACCCTGAATTTTTGGAATTAATTAAAAAAATCCATCCCTGAAATACAAGATGATAATAATAACAGCAAAGTAACCAATGCAATAAAATGGAACACCCTAAAAACAGTCCTAATAGAAGAGATTATAAAATTCTCAGCATATCAGAAAAGACAACGAGAAAAACCCCTGAATGAGCTCCAGGGTCAGCTTAAGGACCTCCAACACAGGCTGCATCAGGGAGATAGATCAGTGCAAGCTCAAGTGCAAATGACAAAATAAAAAATACAAAAAATCTTAGACCAGAAAATTGAACAGCAATTAATGTATCTAAAACGAAAACATGAGGGGAGAGCAAGAGGTGCTAGGAACTTGACTAGAAGGCTGTGAGGGGCGTGGACACAAACCCATGTGTCTCATCTAGTCGACCCTATAACTAAAAACCTTCTACACCACCCACAGGTGATCCAGCAATCATGGCAACCTACTATAAAACATTATATACGGAGGATATTTATCCCACTCCCTAGCATATAGAAACATACCTAGCCAATCTCCCTATCCCAAAGCTATGGAACCAACAAGCACAAACTCTGCTAGTACCCAAATAATAAGCAAGAAACCCTAGCAGCATTTAAACAAATGAAACCCCTGAAAGCTCCAGGCCTGGATGGCTACCCAGCCGAATTTTACAAAAAAAGTGCACATTATTATTACCCCCCCGCTTAATTTGAACTTTCACAGAAATACAACAGGGACACCCACCCCCACCAGCACCCTCCTGGAGATTTGCTGAAATCTCAGTAATTCCTAAGCCATACAAAGATCCCTGATAACCAGTCTCCTATTGACCCATTTCTAATTTTAACTGCGACTATAAACTATATATGTCAGGATACTTCTGATTGGCCGAAATGCATCGGCCCGACCAGCAATATCCCGACCCCAGGCACTTGAAACACAGTTGCCTGACATTGGATTTTGCCCCCAAGACTGAGAATCATAAGTATGGGGGTGGGGCAGAGCCCCACAATGGGGGTGCAGCGGCAGCCCCGAATCACTCCCTGAGGCAAAATCCCGATGTTGGGCAACCGTGTTTCGGGTGCCCGGGGTCGGGATAATGACAGTTGGGCCAATGCATTTCGGCCAACCACAGTATATCCTATATGTCTATTATTGCCCATAGACTAGACATCCTACTACCACAACTAATAAATGCTGACCAAGTAGGGTTCATTAAAAAAAGACAAGCCCACAATGCAGTTCACAGAGTCCTCTTACTACTGGAGTATGCAACAAAACAGAACATGCTGATGGTCCTCCTTGGACTAGATACTGAGAAGGCATTTGACAGAGTCTCATGGCCTTTCTTATGGGCCACACTATCCCATTTTGGTCTCCCTGAAAAATTCATTACTCAAATCAAGAACATGTACACAGTACCACAAGCCTATCTGAAACTGGACAGCTCACTTTCTGAACCCTTCCCTCTCTCTCGTGATACCCGGCAGGGGTGCCCTTTATCCTCTTTGCTTTTTGCATTATATCTAGAGCCGCTAGCAACTGCGATCAGGAGCACACCTCCCATCAAGGGACTTATAGTGGGAGAACACTCCCACAAAATAAACCTCTTTGCAGACGATATCCTACATACATTAACTACCCCCAAGATCTCTATATTTGCGGTTTGGCAACAACTACGGACATATGGACAATGGTCAGGTTACAGGTTAAATGACTCCAAAATGGGGGTACTTAAATTTGGCTATTCACCTTCCCCAACCCTAAAATCAAATTACCCTTTTAAATGGAGTAAGGTGGTGATGAGATACCTGGGAGTCAAAATACCTTATAACCTTCTACAATTAGATATAACCAATTTCGAACCGATTACTCAGCAATTAACCACTGACCTAGCCCGATGGACAATACAACCATTAAGTTTTCTAAACTGAATAGAAACTATACAACAAAACATACTGTCATGGCTATTTATTTTCCTCCAAAAACTGCCAATCACACCTTCGAAAGTATACTTTCAATCTTTGGATAAATTAATATCATGCTTTATTTGGAGAGGCAAACCACCAAGAATAAGATATACCACCTTACAACTAGCTCGGGAACAAGGGAGACTTAACTTGCCCAACATGTATGTTTATATGCAGGCAGCGCATATGAGGACTTTACTAAATCGCTTTAATAGAAACTATCAAGCCCACTGGAAGACACTGGAACAAAATCTAACATGAACCCCAGAAATAATCACAATCTGTTTTGGAAACCCCCCCAACATGTCTACCATTAACCCAATACTCACACTATTCAGCAGAGCCTTATAGATATTTAATTCGAATACAAAAAAGCCTACTTTCTAATGCTGAAAACCTGTACCTGAGGGACCTATCTCATGATAAATCCTTCCTTCCAGAATGCCTCTGAGAGAATATTAAAGACTGGACATGGCACAGCCTCCGTTATGTCTGGCAACTGGTAACCTTATTAGGCCTCACATCTTTTGGAAGACTACAAACCACCTACAAACTCCAGAACCCAGCCCTTACACATTATGCCCAACTTAAAGGACAACTAAAGATACATGAACTAGCATTAACTGAAGTTGCAGAAAACCCTAGGAATCTACTTAACTTGATAGTGGCCTGTATACAAGGTCGGGAACCAGAACACCTTATCAGCATACTACACAAAACTCTCAAAAGATACTCCTCGGATAACTTAAAATATGTAAGGCAAAGGTAGTCCAAAGAATTAAATGAAGAAATTGATGAGGAGATGTGGGAAAAAAGTGCTCTATCAGCACAACAGATATCTAATTCCCTCTATTGGAAGGAACTCTCTTGGAAATCAAGAACTAGGTTCTTTAGAACCCCTAGCCTTACAGCAAAGTTCACAGGCCCGGACCAAGGAATATGTTGGAGAGGCTGCCAACATCAACAGGCGAGTATAGTCCATATAACATGGACATGTCCATTACTGCAACAGTTTTGGCAGGATGTTATTGATGAAATTAATGCAATATATGAGACCCCCGAGCTACTAACCTAGACTTATATTCTAACTATGACACCACCAAGGGGAGTCAAGGTCATTAAAATCCTTTATAAACAAACAGAAATTCTAATCTGAACTGCAAAAAAAAACATTACTAAATTATGGTACACTACCAAAATTGCTAATAAAGAACAATGGTGGAACATCACATATGACACATATAACCTGGAGCACTTGATGTCTAAAATAGATGCTCGTATAAAGAGCTTTGAAACTAAGTGGAGTAAATGGGTGAGCTTTCAGTTAGAAAATTATCCTAATCTTGTGCCATGATCTAATGAAACTCAGGAAGACCTTAGGGAACAACACTGGAAGAAACGTGCAGAAGGAATAAAAGAAGAAGAAGACTGGAGAATAAAGGAATCTAATGAACTGGAGACTCAGTAATGCTCGAGCCTTGATATTATCTATAATACCTTCCAAGACATTAAGTAACTAGGGAAAAATGTTGTTAATTGATTATATTAACTCAAAGACTTATAATATTGTTTTGCACCTGATGACCGGTAATGACTGTACATAGTAACTCAGCTGTTAGAATTATTTGGTCTGAAAAAAACACTAATAAAAAAGTTTCAATTTAAAAAAAAAAAGAAATAAAAATATAATGGTGGTTAATTATCAGCATTGTAAATGTAATAGCCCAAGAATATTTTGTGCAACTGTCACCAAAGTTAGAATGCAGTTTCTAGTGTGAGCTGTCTTTACATTAGGGACAGAAACATAGAATTTGTCGGCAGAAAAGGACCACTTGGCCCACCCAGTTTGCCCAGAAGGTCCCTGCCCAGTTGGTCTCTGTAGACTGTAATTGGTCTCCAGCAATCCTCCTTCCTCTCTTCCTGTTTACTAATATTCCTCTACATCTATCCTAGGCATGCTTGAAGCCTCCTTCTGTTTTTGCCTGCATTATTTCAATTGGCAGTCTGTTCCAAGTGTTCAACAGTCTTTCAGTGAAGTAGTACTGCCTCAAATGCCTCTTCAACCCCCCCCCCACTTCATCGCTTGCCCCCAAGTCCTGGTGCTGTTCCACAATTGAAAGAGACTCCTCCTGCACCATGTTCACTCCCATGAAATACGTGTCGATATCTGTCATGTCCACTCTCACTCTCTTCTCCTCCTGGGTGTACGTGCTGAGATCCCTCAATCTCTCCTCATGGAGCTTTTGATGCAACCCTTGCAGCATTTTAGTTGCCCTCCTCTGGACTGTCTCTACCCTGTCTTTGTCCTTTCTGAGATGCAGCCTCTAGAACTGGACCCAATACTCCAGGTAGGGTCTCACAAGTGAGCAACACAATGGCAAGAACATCTCCCTCTTCCTGCTGGAAATACTTCTCTCTCAATGCATCCCAGCATCCCACTGGACATACCCACTACTTTGTCACACTGTCCTGTCACTTTGAGGTCAGCAGATATGATAACCCCAAGGTCCCTTTCCAGCTGAGTAACTGTCAGTACCACCCACACACCCCAATCCTATACTTTGATCCTGTGTTCCTATGCCTCAGGTTCATGATTTTGCTCTTTTTGGCATAGAACCCCCCAACTGCCATGATCTTGACAACTCCTTGACAGTTCCAAGGTCCCTATGCATTTTCTCCAGCCCTACTGAGTGTCCGCCTTATTACATATTTTGGTGTCATCTGCAAAAAAGCATACCTTCCCTTCTAGTTCTTCTGCAATGTCAGTTATGAAGACTTTGAAAAGAACCAGTCCCAGTACTAAGCCCTGTGTCACCGCACTGATCAGTCTACCCTCATTAGAGTGAGTGCTGTTAACCACTACCCTTCTGTTGTTTATCCATTAATCACTTCTTTTACCCAGTCACCACTTTGGATCCCACCCCTAGGCTCCTCAATTTCTTTATCAGTCTTCTGTGTGGCACAGTGTAAAAGGCCTTGCTAAAGTCCAGAAAGGCCTCATCCACTGCCCTCCACTGATCTATTTCCCCTGGTCACCAAGTTAAAAAAGTCAATCAGATTTATCTGGCATACCCCCCCCCCCAAAAAAAAAATCCATGCTGCTTTTGGTTTTGTAGCCCTCTGGATTCAAGATACTCTACCAACCTTTCCTTTAACAGAGTTTCCATTAATTTCCCCCTCCACTGATGTGAGACTGAATGACTTACAGTTTCTAGCCTCCTCCCTATTGTTGCTCTTATGGAGAGGGACCACATCTGCTATCCTCCAGTCTTCCAAAACCATACCAGTTTCCAGTGAGCTGTTGAATAAGACCATCGGTGGGGCAGCTAGCACCTTCTTGAGTTTCTTTAGCACTGTTAATTGCATCCTTTCTGGTCCCATATCCCTGGCCACTTCCAGAGCTACAAGTCCCTTCAGGACGGACAGCCCAGTGGCACTGAGGGCTGAGGTGCTGGATGCCTTGCCTTGTGCTACGCTGGTGACCCGTGTTCGGGAATGAGCATGGGCTGCTGGGGGGTTGGCAGGGGAGGAGAAGGATCAAGCATCCAATGGATTGCTCTCCTTCTCCAGAGAGGGGGGGTGTCAGTGGTCGGTGTATGATTGGCTCCTAGCAGAGGCTGGGGGGGGTAGCATACCGACAATGCAGATGGGGGCGGAGATTGGGCAGATGCCTGGAGAAGCATGTGCAGGTGCATGAGTACTCCCTCTGCCAGTGTCATTGCATGCCTCATCTCTACAGCGGAAAAAAATGGAGGAAGAAAAAATGAGTTGCTGTGGCATGTGATGAAGAGGAGCCTCACAGGTTCTGCTCCAGGCTAACCACAGCACTGGCCACACTGTATCCGGTCTCTGGTGGGGGTTGGGGAACCACACCAGCCTTGCCAGGGGGGTAAGCCCTGGGGGTAAGGGTCAGCACTGGCTGGTGGACACTGGGGGATGGGTCTGGGGGCTCCCTTTTGAGGTGGGGCCACAGGAACCAGGAGCATAGAGTAGTAACAAAAAAAAGTCCCTTCAGGACTCTTTTCTCTGAAAACAGACTTGTGTCCCCCTACTCCCTTTCTTCCAACTGCTCCCCAATGGTCAGTTCCATCATTCCTCCACTGTAAAGACTGAACAGAAGTACCTGTTCAGAATGTTTGCTTTTCTGCCACCCTCCTTATCCTCACTATCCCTCTTCTTGCTTTCCTCTTCTGACTTATGTACCTGAGGAAAGATGTATCCCCTTTAGCTACCCGTTTGGCTATCCTTTCCTCTGTCTGCACATTTTCTCACCTCACTGCTGTTCCTGTTTCCTTCTGATTTGCTTGATAAACCACTTTGTCTTCCTCTTTCTGTGTTTCCTTATGCCTCCTGAATACCACCCTTTTTTCCCTCACTACCTTGGCCACTTCCCTAGAGAGTCATAACAGTCTCTTTTACCATTGACTTTTACTCACATCCTTCATGCCGAGGTTTGTGTCCTTAATTATACCTTCTCTTGTTTTTCCCCACTGTGCCTCTACCCTTCCCTGAAAATTACTCCAAGGCATTTTCTGAGGCAGTCTCTCATTTTATTAAAATCCACCCTCCAAAAGTCCAGAACCCTTGCCCTTGTGTGATTTACCTGTGTTCCCATCTTAATGTTAAACCCCACTTTACAGTCATCAGTGATACCCAAGGTATTGCCCTCATGTCTGCAGTGCCATCTCTCTTTGTAAGCAATAGGTCCAGCACTGCCCTAGTGGGTTCCTTGACTAGTGGCCTGAGAAAAAACACTTGTATGGAGTCAAGGATGGTCACGCTCCTTGCCGAAGCTGCAGTTGGAAGGCTCCAATCCACATCTGGCAGACTGAAGTCACCAACTAGCAGAACCTCCCCCTTACTTGCCATCCTGATGTTGGCTTCCTCTAATGCCTTATCCAACTCCTGTCCCAGTGCTGGAGGTCTGTATAACATCCATATATGGATAACTACCCCAGAAACTGTCTCCGGCATGACCCACAGCATCTTAAGCCCTTCTTTTTCCTCTATGCGTCCCTGTTCTTCTGTGGCCCCAATTCCCTCCCTCGCATATATTTCAAACCCTCTTCCTTTCCATGTCACTCCTGAATAGAGAGTAGCCCAGTATAGCCATGTCCTAGTTGTGGCTGTCAGTGCACCATGAGTCCATTATGGCCATCAAATCCAGGCTAGCCTCTGCCATGATGACACTTTTAAATTTCTGTTTTTTATATTTTGAAGGAGTTTTTGCTATGCATACAGTATGATGTATGAATCCATAAATCTGCAACATGACTCGCAAGTACAACTAAATCAGCTCTCTTTTTCCCCATACCATGCTCACATTAATGTAATCCCCATTATGTAGTGGTCCATATGACATAAACAAAAATATTGTCTAATTCATTGAAATATAACATGACCTCACCTTTGAGTTGCCTTCTTGTAAATGAAATACGAAATACCTCTGTCAACATCAAAGAATCTCTTCTCATTTACTCATTAACCAAAAATGTAACCAACCTACCATTCCAAGATAGCTGTTAGAAGGTCATTATAAGTTCAAATCAACATGATACAATAAACAGGACCCTTATTCCATTAAAAGGATGCCCTTTGTTCAACTACATAAGGCGACTGACTCACACTGCACAAGAAAAGAAAGAAATGCATATTTATTTTGGTCACCAGAAAGGTCAAATACACTTCTTGAGTTGACAGATCTAACTGTATAACTTGTGCACAGGGAGTTTATTTATGTCCAATACATCAAAATTCTAAAAGTGCTGGTAACACAAATAGTAGTTTTATGATTACTTTTTCCGCACTGTTAGGTTAAGGCTGGTATAACATAAAGTAAACAGTAACTCATAGCAGAAACTGATAGATTCAGTCCTTGTTTATCCAAGGCTTTGTGCAATAACTCACAGTTTCCAGAATAACATACTGTACTCTGAGTTAGTTAACTCTAATACAGGGTTTACAGAGATTTAAAAAGATATATCATACATGCTTGGTGTTAAATTCCTAAACATTATTTTAGAAACAAGCTCCTTATTCGAGTCAAATGTTCCAATTTACACTTACACTGTACAATGAATCATGTAAGTGTAGCCCAGCACACTGTAAGAAATAGAATTTGTGCATCTTTGTGCCACCTCTTACTGGAACAAGCTAAAGACACATTCATGCACGAATGAGAAATCTGCCTTGACAAGAATTTAAATGTACTTAACAAATATGGTTTCGTTAATCCCCTACCATTCCCTTGACCCTGACAAACCACACACTGGATGTGTCTTGGGGAAAATGGACTCAGCCATACATTTATTAAACCATAAAAAGATGCAGATCAGAGTGCTGTGCACAGTTCAGGAATCTTGCCAAGTCTACCTCAGACCTTTGTACCCTTTCCCACGTAGGAGCACATCCATTTGCGGATCAAGGGATCATTGTACCTCTTGAAGTTGGAACCCAAACCTCAGTAAGTAGGGTGGCCACATGGCCAGGTGGCAGACACCCAGTCCTGTCTAGTGGCCCTGAACCTACGAGCAAGCCTGTTGAAGTAATTTGGACACCTACCTCATACTGACCACAGAGAAAACCTTTTAGATGGAAACAGGTACTCAATCCATTTTCCCCTTGTGCCATCATCTTGAGAGGCATACAAGTCACCACAGAATGCAAAACATTGGGGCCCCCAAGCAGCTCACTCCAAATAATGCCCCAAGACATGGTGTATGGAATCTAAAAACAATTCCTAACTAATGTCAGACAAATGCACTCCATACTTGAAGTGCAGGCCCCTGGATTCCATGCCAGTGTCATTGTGCCTTATGATGACCCACCAATGGAGTCCATGAAGACATGCATTTCTATGTAAATGCAAACACCTGCTTTGTCTGTCACCTGGTGGTGTTTTGTATGCTGTCAATGGTACCTCTGGATGATATGGGACCAAAGGAGTTTGATCCCAGGCCACATCCCATGGGTAGCTCACAGGTCTTCCTTCATCCTGAGCAGATTGATAGCCTTCCAAGTCCCAAGTCATTTCCAACCAGATGGACCCCCCAGAATTTCCAGCAATGCTCGTCACTGAGCTTTGACCATCAACCTAGGGTGTAGTTCCCTCCAGTGCATTCCTCTTTGCCCCATCCAATGCACCTGTGCTCTCTCCATGGGAATCAAAAGGTTCCTCACCAAGCCATCATCCAGGTTGCTCTGCTGCCCAGGGGACATAGGCATGCCCACATATGCATATGCAGCTGCTCTTTGCTTCACCAGGAGGACCAAGAAGACACAAAGGAACAAGGTTACAACAAGTACAACTATACATATCTCAGGAAAACCTGGTACCTCCAGCATCACAGGACTTCTATCTGGCCATCAGGACAATTAGTCCTAGCTGTTGCCACATCAGTCTGAAAAGAATGGGTGTTGAACTCCCTTGAGTTCAAACCTGCCTGCTGCACTTCTGATTCCAGGAATGCTGAAACTGATAAATAGTCACCGACTCTAAATCTGTATGGCAAACAAAGGCTGAACTGTTGGGAGGGCAGAGCACCATGTACTTCTGTACCACCTCCCCAACGTTCCACCCTGAGCCTGGTGGTGTATGCAATATACACTAACAACTGACCCCCAACTAGAAACATAGAAACATAGACTTTGATGGCAGATAAGGACAGCTTGGCCCACCTAGTCTGCCCATTTCCCCACCTACTGGATAAGCTGCAGATCCTAGTTAACCAACAGCCTATTTCTTCCTACCCCTCACAAGAATTGCGTTATGTCTGTCCCATGCATTCTTGAATTCTCCCATAGTTTTAGACCCTGCAACCTCCTCAGGAAGAAGGTTCCATGCATCCACCACCCTCCCTGTGAAAAAAAATAACTACTCAGTTTTATTCATCTGCAACTGTATGAACATGCCCCCCATGTTCACCACCACATCCTCCTCTGTTAGGCTGGAGGCTGCACTGCCTTTCTTCAACCAGACCAGATTCAAGATCTTAAAGGCCTGCAGAATGCCAGTATGAATGCAGCTTTGAATAGAGTGGTCTCGGATGGTGACCAGCAGATCACCAGCAGGGAACTGGGTGGGAAAGGTAGGATTTATTCCAGTAGAAGGCCCCAAGCTTGGGGCTTACATTCATAATGATGGCATCAGCTTGGCCTGAAATTGCCAGCCCAGTGGCATAGAGGACTGAGGCACTGGACACCTTAACATGAACCTCACCAGTAACCTGGGCTCAGGGACAGACTTGGGTAGTCAGGGGTTGGTGGGGAAGGAAAGGATTGAGCATCCAGAGGATAGCACTCCTTTCCTGGGAGGAAGGGGGTGGAATATCCCACTGTCTGGTGGCCAAAGTGAAGACTGGGGGTGTAGCAACAGTCAGGATCTCCAGTAAGGGGACTGGCTATGGTGGCACTCCTGTGAATGTACTCAGGTGTGTGCACATCTCATGCTGGTGTCCATTGCACTGCTGAGCCTATGGGGAGACAAGAAAAGTGGAAAAACCCCAGTCACCTGGTAGGCGAAGGTGGGTCCAGTGGGATGATCCCCACGCACAGTTCCTGGTCCTGCCAGCTGATGATTGACTCTCCCTCTGCTCCCTGGTCTCTCTACTAGATTATAGATAGAGCATCAGTAGGAGTCGGTGGTCCCACCACAGGGGGCTCAGAACTGGGGGTGCTGGGTGTCCAGAGGAGATGGAGAGAGATGGGCCCAAGCCAGGAATTGGTCAGAGGGCTTCAGGAGTGTGGGAGAAGGTGGTAACCCGAGTGATCACACCAGAGAGAGGCCATGTGTCCGGTGAGTGGGGGGTATAAAGAAAGTTGAAAAAAAAAAAGCTTGGCCTGAGAAGTCAAGATGACTCTTTCACTCAACTGGAGTCACTTGTTACTAATTCTGTAGTCACCTACTGGTACATGGGCTGGGTACACGCTCCAAATGTGCCACTGAAAATTCCAGCACCTTCATGATAGCTACCAAGCAATGATTTGATAATAGCCGAGTACATTGGGAGCGTGTTCCAAAAATGCTTATTAACTCATTGCCTCCTAGAAGACGACTGTAGGCAGCAGCAAATGTACTGCAGTGTGTCCCAGAACGACTACAGAAGTCACCTACAGACTTCCTGTGTGTCCTAGTAACATCTGGAGACGTCACACACATATTTTAATATTACTTGCCAGCCAGAAATGATTAGAATTGACTGCATAACACCATTAGAAAGGTAATGTTGTGTTGAACAACTTTGCCACTGACACTTTGTGTGTATCATGTTCACTTAAGGAGTTATTTACATTTGTTTATGACATGGTGTGTATGGCAGACATTTTGTCCTTCAAGAACCACCTAAGCACTTTGAAGAAAACACACATTCTGGGTATATCAGCCAGCATAAAACAAAAACCGAATTGAGCATAATTGATTGCATAGCACTGTTGGAAGGCAATTTTGTGTGCAACAACTTTGCCACTGATATGTTGTGTATATCATGTATATTTTAGAAGTTATATGCATTTGTTTATGGTATGGTGTTTATGGTTTAGATTCGTCTCTCAAACCTCACCAACACACCTTGACTAAAATGGGGGAAACTGATGTTTAATACTACAGAAACCATTTTTTTTTTTTGTTTTACAAACAATTATTAAAACTACATCTAATGTCTGGATGCCTATTTGGTGTTGATATGTTACATATTTCCCAACAAAAAAAGGCTTATGGTGCATTTTTTAGTGGAAAAAATATTTTTTTTTTTGCTGTTTCAACCATCATAGAAAAAAAATTACCTATTATTACTTGCATATCACAGTTGGAAAGGTAATCTTATGCTGAACAAGTTTGCCACTCATACTTTATGTCTAGCACTTATGGTTTTTGTGCTATTAGCATTTGTTAGCGGCATGCCAATTATGGCTTAATTTTGCTTGAAAGGGCCCAGGATTCACTGTTAACAGTATACAGGAGACAAGTGCTGCAACTTCAGAAAGTTCCTGTGGAGACAATGAGTTAAGTGCCTTATAAGTACTTCTAATACACCTCCAATGGAGCACCTTCTCAGGCACTCCCATGGTACTCCTCAAAAGCATCACTGGAGGGTGTTCCAAATATGTTAATTAGGTACCTTGTGGAAGTACCTTTTGATGCACTCCTGCATTACTACAGAAAAGCACCTTTAGAGTATGTTCCAAAAATGCTAATGAAGTGCCTTGGAATTACTGTATATACACTTCAGACCACATTTAAGAAGGACATTATCATAATCGCCCCCTCTTGGGCTCTTAATGGGTTTCTCGATGCCCAAGGTCAATTTGTGTTCCTTCCTGTTTTCTGCTGTGTTGATATGCTCAGCTAGTGCATTTTTTGAATCTTTGCTTTCAAGGAACACAAATTGACCTTCTTGGGCATTGAGAAACTTATTAACAGCCCAAGAGGGGGTGATTATGATAATGTCCTTCTTAAACGGGAGCAGTTTTGGACTTCAATTGGGGGGGGGGGTCTGAAAGACCAGGCCTGAATTAAAGGATTGAACTGAAACCATTCCTGAAGAAATACGTTAATGATAGGGGGTGTCCCCCCAATGTGTACATTACATATTAGAATTGTTTCCTTAGACAGTTTTTTTAGGAGTTTCTGTTTGTAACCAGATGTTTGAATAAAACTGTATAACTTCAAAATATAGCATAAAATGGTAAACTAAGAGGTTAAGTAATTGATTTATTCTAATATGTTGCCTTTTACATTTTTCTTTCAGCTACTAATCTCACTGTATCTGGCACACAGAAGTGAATTCTTGTGGGAAACCATGTGGAAATCAAGGACACTACCAGTTGTTCCGAAGTGTGGTAACATTAGAAATTATAGTATTCTGTTTAATGTGCTGAATCCCTTAAATGTTTTGAAATAATAAGTACTCAACATTAAGATCAGGTTAGGCATCAAAAGTACATATGCCTATTTTAACATAAATATTACACATTAGGAGTGCAATATGCAGTAGGGGTATGATGCTGTGTAAATTAGTGTGTGTTTTCAACTTTGTACTGAGCACCTTTTTTAATAAGCACTGTCACTTTAACAAGTTTCTCTATTTAATGGCAATGTAACATTCATCCTGTCATCCTATGATTATGTGCCAGGGGGCATGAAATGTGTTAGGAAACTGTTACAACAGGAGAGAGGAGGGGGTGATGCTGGAGTAGAGTCACTGTTGTTTCATCTGTATGTGCACGTCAATAAAATCAAGCACTTTATTTAAAAAAAAGGATTCCTGGGCATCATTTGAACAGCATTCTGTATGTGAAGAGGCTCCAGTAAGTAGCTAGTGCTGGCAACTAGTTTGAAATACTTTTGCCTTGAACTTAGGAAGACTGCCATAAAAGGTTACATTTTATAACATATCAGGAGGGAAACAAGTTCTGATATATACCTGTGAAAATTCACCCAGCTAAGAAAAATGTTTTTAGGATGTTCTGCTGAGAGATCAAAGGTGAATGCAGTCATAACGTATGCTTTGATGAAGAAAGACTGACCATTATAATTTGTTATTGCTATCTTTGCAGATTTCAAACAAACAAAAAAAAACAAGAAGATGAAACCATTTTGGCTATACCTGGGCATGTTACAAATTAATTACAGGATTAAGAGTGACCTCATGTGCTGTGACATCACAAGGAGGGTGGGACTTTAACTGATATTGCCAAGCTGGCTGAAGAGACTGAGACACTTGTGTTCTGGACATTAAAAGGGACACTTTTGTTCCTGGACTAAAAGAGAGGCACTTCTGCCAAAATAGGTAATTTCAGCACCACTATTTATCAACTGAAACTGGGGTAGGATTAGTTATTCAGTACAAAGTGTTTATATATATATCTATATATATCTATATAATTGTTCATTTATTTTCTGACTGTACCCTTAATGTATATATGTTTCTTTGTTTTATATTTTATTTACTATTTTTAATTTTTAGTAAACTTTGTTTTTCCTTAAAACACTGCCTGAGACATGCTCATTTGTTTGTGAATGGCGGAACACTCTTAATATTCTAACACAGCTGTTAAATGCTTATTGTGTCACGTTATGCAGCCATGCAAAGAAGGATCTGTGTAAAGATCCAGCAAGGTAAGAAAAATACCCGAGTCTCATTGAGTCAGGCAGGTTGTGAAGCAAAAAAGGGTGGTTGTACGCCCGCTGGGTCAATTATATTGCACTGCTTTCCCCAAAAAGAGTGTGATATTTGGACCTGTTACCTGGGTGTGCTAGCTAAAAAGGGTTCATAATTGACCCCAGGACACGAGACTGGTAGTTGCTCGGACCCAAAACAAACAGGAGGATGTCACTGCTTGTCCCCTGTTCATGAATTGCACATAAAGGTTAGGCACTGTGGTAGCAGAGGGCCTGACCCCAGGAGTGGGTTTATGATATGCTATACCAGCTATTTAAAACCCCATGGTAACAGGACTGAAGAGAAACCAGTTGAATACAGTGTGCTATTACAGTTTCCAATGATCAAAAAGGTGTAGGAACACAACAGACAGAGAATGGGGCAGTTCCTACACAAAAAGTTCTGACATGTAGGACTGCTCCTCAAAACATGCACAAAAAGGAAAATAATCAAATGCAGGGGAGAGGTAGTGTTAGAATGTATGGTCTTTATAAAAACAATAATGAGACCAGACAGGCTTGGAAAAAACTGTAATTAAACGTTTGTGAACAGAATTGGAACGTGATACAGAGAATGAGTATAGTTATAATATCTTGAGAGGCTGTGATGAACAGCGGGAAGATGCGTTACATTAATTTGTGCCACTCATAAAATAGCAAACTATATACAGTATGGCTTAATTGTGAACACTTGAAGGATCTGGATCTTAAGCTCACATACTGTATGTTCATAGTCCAGATTTAGGCAAGTCTGAAAGCAGAACAATGGACAGCAGGAATCATAATGTAGTGAGCATAATCATATTTAGGAAATGTCATAGGGAAAATGAGACAAACTAACATTTGCTATTTGTAATATGATAAAATACTTCCTCTATATTTAAATAGGAAGAGGTGACGCGATTTAAGTCATTAGGAGGGAAGGGTGAAATAGAAATGTCACATTATTTGTTTCCAGGAAACATGACATGTAGTGAACTATGGCACAGTTCATGTATAAATGGATATGAGATTGTACAAAGGTCAGGAAGGAAAATAGAAAAGATGAGTAGGAGAGTGGGAGGGTTAATCACACTGGTAAAAAACAGATCCCATACTAAAATGTAAAACAGTAGAGTTTGATTAATTTTTCATAGTGATAAGGCTATGATGTGGTGCTGAATCCATATGTAAGCAATAAGGCATGAAGGGGTGTGTGCAAACCATATTTTACAGCATGACCAGGGGTGTAGTAAGGCACAAGGCCGAAGGCCTAGGGACTTCAGCTGCTGGCCGTGCTGTAAAATATGGTTTACACACACTCCTGAGTGCCTTATTGCGTTTATAAAATTGCTTTCTTTTTTTTTTACTTTTGACTATTGGAAAAATATGTTTATATGTAGAAAAAATAGATTCACTTTGTGCATTTATGTTAAAATAATCCTTCTACCCACTGCAAATGATGTCATTGATGATGTCATTGTATTATTGTCTACTTTCTTCTTCCTGTTTTTTTTCTCTGTTGTTCTCCACATTCAAGATATGGAATGTTTATCATGGAATGTTTACCATGGCATACATGGATTCAACATTCTACTCCGTTCCACTGGCAGAATGTTTCTCTCACAACATACTGTACACACAGACAATATAGGGGATTGTGTATGAGCAGTCATACGCAACAAGGATATTCTTGCATTGAGAGGTTTCCTTGGTAACAGATTACCTAGAGAGCACAGCTCGAGAGGTGCTCTGTTACCAAGGGAACTTCGAGTGGGATGCACTCAAAGTAAAAAAATCAATTGGAGAGTGACCATCTACCCATTTTACTCTTTAAAATTAATTTAGGTGGAAAACAAATTAGAAAAGAGGAAAGACTATTGCAATTTAAAAGCATCATTAACACAAGAAGAATACCATGGGATATATATGTAGGGCTGCTGGCTGCATGACCGAGCAGACTGGGTAGAACGTAAGGCCTTTTTCTGCTGGCAAATTTCGTAGGTTTGTATGGTCTTATATCTTGAAGAAAAGGTTTTAACTAAACTAACACTCTACCAGAAGAAATTTAGTAATGCACAAACTCTATATGAGTATAGTAGCATTTTGGAGGAAGTTTTTCTCAGTATTAGACCACATCTGTGTGTGACACTTAAGTTTCTACCCAAAAAAAAATGGGATAGTTTGATAAGGCATGCAAAAGAGGAAAATATATGTTGTAAGTTTTAGTAAGGAAAACTAAAAAAACAGTTGAGGAAAGAAAATTGTATGTACCTTTATTTGCATAGAAAAATTAGCACTCTACATTGTCAATGGGTAGTTAGTACATATGGAGAATGTGCACCCCTACTGGGGTAATGGTACAGCCCAAAGCTGTAGCAGCAACATAGAACCCTAGGCACATGAAGATTCCAAACAGCAACAACTCTCCAGTGTTTGCTGTGCCATTGAAGGGGAAGCAGCATAGAAGATTCTCTGAAGACTTCTCTAAAGAAAAATGATTTTCTTTTGTTTTATTTTTCAAGCATGTGGTGTAAGTGTTCCCCAGCTCAGCTCCTCTTTTCTTCTGGTTGTGATTGTTCCTACTGCAGCCTGTCTTTTCTGTAGGCTGGTAGGAATGTTACTGTGTGATAGTTTTGTTTATTTCTTGCTGTGTTTTTCAGCTAATCTTCAGTTCTCAGATGTCAGTTGTTTTTTCTTTGCAGCTTTCTACCACAGCAGGGGGGAGGGTATCAGAACAGAATTATATAAAAAAAATACCCCAGACATTTTCTTTTGGTGTACTATGGGTGTTTTTTTTTCTGCTTTAGAGCCATTGGCACCATGGCTTATTGGAGACTTCCAGTTTTTAAAAGATATAAGACTAGAAAAAGGGTAATGTGATCCTCTCCACTGGATTCCTATTGTCTCCTTTGTGCTACTGAAGTTAATATGTATCTCACAGTTCCCCCCCAGTTGGAACACTGAGATGGAGGGGTGCACCTGGTGTACCAATTGGCAGTGGGAAAGCAGAACTGCATAAATCATTGTTGTTGCTCTTAGGTGAGCTGCTGAGCCATGATGTTCTGCAGGACATCCCTTTTGACACACCCAGCCCCAAGCTGGCTTTTCAGGTCAGGGGGCCACACAGGCATGTTCAAGTGTGCTAGAGCAGGACAAGCCTGCTAACCTATATCTACTAGCAGACCCCAACTGTGACCTTGCAGTGGGTCAGGAGGAAGATACCAGGGATCTTGGAGGAAAATCCTAACCTAAAAGTGTTACTTGATGAGGAGGATGGCCCCCCCCTGATGAAGAGGAAGAAGGGGAGTGGATGGAGCCTAAGAGGAGGATTTCAATCCCTCCCCTGTTCAATACAAAATCTCTGTCCTATTTTATAACTGAAGCTTGTAGAACATTGAAGCTGAAGGAGGTGCAAACCATAGAGGTCTTAGATGTGAATTATATCCTGTCTGCATCCTCCTCTGCTCCAAAGTGTTTTCCAGACTTTATTCACTGTGATCAGATTATTGAACAAGAGTAGGCAGGCGCAGACCAGAGCAAATATCTGCCAAAACCTAGGGTATAGTGCTTTCCTTTTATGGAAGGAAATACCTGTAAGTGAGAAACTCTACCCTGGCTGATAAGTAGAGATGCAGCAAAGTTTTAATTTGCATACAAAGTGAATGTGAAGTCACCCACTTTGCATTCGGCTAAATTTCGCATAGTTTTGCTTTGATAACCCAAAATTTGCCATTGACTTCGCCTTCGAGTTCTCAATTCATTTTTACTTTGGTGCACAGGCGAAGTTGCCAGGAAACAAACAGTTTGGTCACATGTGCTCCTCTCTGCACATCACATGCCCACTTTCCTCCACAGGAAATGAATGTTTCCACTTGTTGAGTTAGTCTGAGTCAGGCTGTGATATGTAGAGCACTACAGGCAGCTGCTTAGAGAGCAAATCACTTAATATTTCTCATAGTTTAATACTTTTTTCTTTAAGTAAGGTAATGCCAATCTATCTTTTACTTTTGCCTACTGCATTTTGCTAACTGTACTACCTCTATTTTTTGTTTTAAACTTGTGCGCTTTACTCTCTTTCTCTGTCGCTCTTTCTGTTCTTTTTTTCTTTATCAGATCTTCTCTTCTGGCTGTTATGGGTCCTCTGGCTGGACATTGTGGCCCAAAAACATGTAGTGGTTCACGTGTGGTAATCCAAAATAGGGCAGTTTTTGGGATGCAGGTCCACCAACAACCAAACATGGAGGTGGAGGTGCAGCAGGAACATGAACAGCAGCAGCTGCTATCAGTGAAGAAGCAACAGCAGGAGCAGCAGCACGCTGAAGCCCTCCTCCGGCATGGTTCTATGCCCACAGCATGAACCATCTGCTCCACCAAAACAAGAGGCAGAGACATCAGATGTGCAAAAGCTATGTCAACCTCTGGGCCCTGGAAGACCTCCCCTATGTGGGCATATTTTCAGTGTGACCCCAATGACCGAAATGTGGCTAACTGAACCATATGCTACAAGGTGGTCTGTAGGGGGAACAGTGGCAGCCATATTGGCAACGGGGGGCAGTGGACACACCTTGCCATGCACCACTATGCAGAATGGCAGGAGGCGAAAACAGCAGCTGCTACATTAGCAGCATCAAGCAGAAAACAGAAACTGCAAGTGGCAGTTGCCCCCCCACTGTAGAAATACCACCAGTAGTTGCTTTAATGGCACCACCACCAGTAGTAGCAGCAGCAGCACCACCACCAATAGTAGTAGCAGCACCATCACTTGCAGCAGGCAATGATCAGGAGGAGTCAATGCATCGGAAAATTGTGAAGCTGCGAGACATGGTCATGGACCTCCAGCAGATTGTTGCTCAGGTCTGTGACAATCAGGACATAAGATTACCATTCTGACTGCAATCCAGGGCCATCTGTGTGGTTCTGATAGAGGTGCCAGTGACTAAATATGTCGCACTGTTAGAAATTTGTTCTCTGTTCTGTATCCCTTTATCATCTTTCCTTTCATCTTGTTTTTCCCTAATACCTATGGCCTTTTTCAAAAAACATAAAAAAATTACAAAAGTATATAAAAATGATGACAAAAAATCTGTGCTATCCTTCCTTGACCCTTCCTCACCTTATCTGTTTCATCCTGCTGTATGCATCTTTTCCTACTTTCCTTCTTCTATCCACAAATGTCAAGTATTGGTCCCATTATTCAAAGGCTTACATGCTGCTCACACTGCTGCTGTGCTGATGCACGGGTGGTGTGCAAGTAAAAAGAGAATTCCAGAATAATACAAAATGAACATCTTTTGTGTGAGCATTGAAACATAAGTCTGTTCGTATTGATGTATCCTTCTATCCACAAATGCCAAGTAGTGGTCCCATTGTAGAAATGCTTACATGCTGTGAAGTAACGCTGCTGCTGCTGCGCTGGTGAGCAAGTAAGAAGATAATTCCAGAAGATTTAGACATCAGCATCTTTCCTACTGCTGTTGAAATGTCAAAAAGAACTAGCTGTGAAGTACATTTGAGTCTCTCCTGTTAATAAAGTCTTGACATCACATACACTACTACGAAGTGAAAAGAAATACAAGTTGACGTGCTGCTTTTACTTGGTGATCTTTGATTCAGCTGCTGCAGCTCCTGATGATTTGGATATTGTGGAGTGAGAATATACTGAGCTGATGTTGTTTGCTGCTGTGGTCTCAGTGACAGCGAGAGTTGGTGTATGTTGGAGCAGTACTCTTAGCACAGATTAACATTTACAGTATAAGTACTTTTTGCCAGTATAATACAGTTATGTTGGATTCACAAGTAAATGTTCAATCATTCAGTGTAGATCTCACTTAAGTTGTCTTTTTTCCTTTTAGGGCCTCATCATGGATTTGTGGAAATGTGTTTGAATGATACTTTACATTAGGATTGCATATTGCAATGTTAAGGTAAGTACTGTATTTTTGCTATTTAATTTTATTTTATGGGCTTCTTGTCATGGTCATGGCTGGCCAAGCCTGGTACAATATAAGGTAAGTACATGTTTTATCTTCTTTTTGGCGGGTTTGGGCTGGGGTTGAGGGTAAGGGCTTTAATTGAAACTCAGCCAGATTGAAAAGTTAATGTTTTCTGTTCCTCTTGCTATCATTTCAGGTACTTATCAGAAAACTTCCCAATAGAAATCCCTGTACTTGCAGACACTACTACCTTTCCCTTCTACAGCTTAGTACTACCACATCCACAACTTAGTTCACAAGTCGACGACCAGACTTAACAGTGCTAGACCCTGATGAACCTGCCTCATCATCATCATCACAACTTTCACTGCTAACATTTGGGGTCACACAAGCAATGGTGTTCTTGGCAGCAGCACCACAGCAAGAAACCCCTTTCCATGACCATCTCTTGGCAGGCATTTTTTTAAGATTACACAGACAGTCAACAAGAAAAGAAACACATGTAACAAAAAGTGAATATCTCCGGTCTTATGTGTTGCTGTAACAAATGCGAGGGAACAATGACAAAAGCACTGCACTATGTACTTTTTTTATTATGTCTATTTACATTACTTTAAACACTATAATATGCACTCAGAGTGTTCACAGTAGTATTGTAAGACACACAATAGTGGTACAGTGACAGCAATTTCAGCAGACTTAACAGACAGAATTAACAGCAATGTTATATTTCTTCAGTTTTGTTTGGTGGGAAGCCAAACAACAACAACAGTGACTTCAGGATGAAGCCACGCAGGCACAACAAGATACCAGACCTTAAGTATTCAGAAATCATGACGTGGAAAAACAATACGTTACTTTACGGGGATTACAGCAGTATCTAGACAGGCACTGAAGCAGGGAAAGGTAACGCAGACAGGATGAAAAATTCACAGTACTGCTATTACGGTGGCCCAATAAAATGTGTATGGTATGACTGCACGCACACAAACTAAAGATCATGTGCAGAAACTGTAACCCTTCAGTAAACTACAACACATTCTTTTAAACGGACTGAAAAAAAATGCCCAACAAACAACAAAACCTGATAAAAAAAATCAACAGAAATATTACTGTGTGTACCTGAACACACAGTTACTAAAACACTAGCCAACAACATTTAGAAAGACTGCCTTTATCACTGTGGTCTGTGAATCTCCCTCCTATATCACAGAGTCACCCCTACCCCACAGCACACTTCTGCAGTCTGTCAGTACAGAGACTGAATCAACTAAATTAACATTCAGTATTCACGAAAAATCAACAAATGCTCGATGATATAACAACATAAGGGTTTACTACAATCGATCTACTAAATTTTGTCACACAATTTTGTGGCAAAAAGGCATTTTTAAAGGTTTTCAGAGGGTTTGAATCTCAGAGCTCTGAGAGCAAACTGTCTTCAGCTTTCCACTACACACACCATGATAAACTGAGGCTGTGCAAGACAATACAGAGCGCATGTGACCTTAGATCCCATGAATCACTGCAAAATTCCCCTTAAACTGCAAAAATACAAGGTGAAGTAATGTGAAGTTCATAGAGAACAATGGGAACTTCATGTTACTTCGAAATGCATAGTTATTCATTTTGTTTGTGGAGTATTATGCAAAATTCAGGTTATACATGAAATACTACGGATTTTAGGCACTTCACCCACCACTACTGATAAGGCTGTATGAACTCTGTAAGGCACACGACTATTCCAATTAAGGGATCTCTGGCCCTACTGATACAATATGTATGGTAAGTGTGTAGTACTGTACAGCTGTGCGAAACATAAAATTCTGCCCACGGAATGCCTGTGTAATTACCATTCTGATTCTGTGGAATTTCACAGAATGTGCACGAAAATTCAGCAGAATTTCACCAAATTTTTAATTTCAGTTATGGTACTCTAATTTTAAAAGTACTCCTCCAACTGACACCAAATTTTATATGTAGATAGCTAGTAATGGCTTACATTAAGTGTACCAAAACTCAGATTCATAGGCTGAGTAGGGTGGAGTTATGAGTGGCCAAACATTTAATCAAAGTTTAATGTTCAGTTATTTCGCTCTAATTTTAAAATGTCTTATCCAAATTTCTCCACAGTTTCAGGATTTAGAGAACATATAACATGGGTATGTGCACCATATTTTAAGTCTCAAGCTTTAAAGGGGGTGAGTGTGGAGTCAGGTGATACTTCGGTGCTGACAGCCTACTCCTGAGAGTAGCTCTATTCCACCGACTACATTTTTCCAAAAAAGCTATTTTTTTGGATCTAGTGGCTCGAGATTTTTATATTATTTGCTCCCTTACCTCCTCAGCTTCCCACAAATATACAATATGTCAGAAGAAATGGAGGTTCTGAAAGACTCTGCTGTGGTGCGTCACATGCTGCCAGTTACTCCCAAAAAGGACAAAAGTGCAAAATGCCAGAAAGCAGATTCTGAGACACCTAATCTAATGGACATTCGTCCACTAACAGTGGTTCTATTTCTACAGGAGATGGCACCTATAAGGGACTTTATTATATGACTTACAGAGGAAATCCAAGCCATGTAACTAGCGATTTCGGAGCTTAACTGGCGTGTTGGTTATGCTGAGGTCCGGATAAGCTCCACTGAGGATTGGCAGGCCCAAACCAACCCAGCTCTTGCAACTCTACATCAAAAGTTGACTAAAATTGAAGCCCGAGTTGAGGATCAAGAAAGACGCTCTCAACGTAATAATTTAGTTATTATCTGGCTGCCAGAAAGAGCGGAGGATAAAGATGTGTTAAACTATATTCAGCGGCTGTGTGAAGAAGTAGCCGGTCATTCTCCGAATGGCCCACAATATGTGATTGAGCAGGCCCATAGGGCATTGAGACCCATACCCAAGGATGGTGATCCGCCCTGTCCTATAATCTTTTGGGTACTAAATTACTTGAATAAGTTATAAATCTTGAATACGATTCGGAGCAAGAAGCCACTGGTGAGGGAAGGTTCTAAAATTGCTCTTTTTCAAGACTTGCCTTATGATACACATCGGAAGCGGGCAGCCTATCATCCCTTCATCAATAAGTTGATTGCTGTGAGGATCCAGTTTTGGCTGATGTATCCTGCCTGGCTACAGATTACCAGGGATGGCCACAAGCATACCTTTGAATCGGCTGACCAAGCTAAAAGTGAACTGTCCCAATTATTTCTGGATTTATTGAAGTCTGCTACTTGAACTTGGGATGTTTATCATTGGCTCTACTTTACTATAAGTGGCAGTAGACTGTTTGCCTTCAAGTCTGATGGCTATTAAAGACATTGCCTACTATGGCTGTTTATTTTACATTTTGCTGTTGGACTTTTTAGGGACTAATGTTCTGTCTCGCCAACTGTTATTTACTATTTTCATGGTTTGCCTTTTTTTGGGATATGGTTCTTATTACTTCCTAGCATTGGAATCACTTGTTATGTTTTGCTGGTAAATGACTCTTTGCTGCCTCCTTGTGGGGTTCTTTTGGGAATTCAGTTTTAGGGTCATAGGGAGTGGGACATGTTTTATCTGTGAGCTTTGTTATTTCTTGAGATGGGGTATGGGAGCAGAATTAAACTTTATTTTGAGGGGGCAAGCCTATGGGTCTTTTTTCCACAGATGGACCCATGGTTTGTTTCTAGGAAGGGAGGGGATTATAGTCCTTCCTTTTGGGGGGGCTCTTGTAATGTTTTTTGTGATTTTTGAGATGTTGTAGGAAGACCCGTTTATTACTGGTTCTTGTTTTTAATTTTGTAGTTTCCTCCTGGTTATATTCCTGGGCATAGGATTATTATTGATGCCCCCCTGCTCTTCAACCATGGTTTGGACTGAGGAGGACTTTGATATTTCATTGAGTATCTTTGGGGTATCTTTTGTTCTTCATATTTATATTCCTTTGGCTGGCATTGGGTTATAGTTCTCTCTCCTACTTACTTTTTCCCTTCCCTGAAATTGATACCTATGAGTAAGACTTTTTCTTTTATTATTGGTCAGGACTTGAGGGGAGCAAGCATGTTCATTATAGGGGATGAGTCTGGGATGGATCACAGACCAGGTAGGGTAGGAGTGTAGGTCTTAGGGACCTGGCAGAAGATTGTTTACCTTGGGGTGAGGGTAGTTAATTTTGCAATGATGCTGTTTGTTCTTAACTTTATTTCTTTTCTTGGGACCTTGTTTTTTTTGTTGTAACTATCTGTTTTGCTCGTGTTTGTACTATGGGGGGTCTGGTTTTGTTTTTTTGGGGGTAATGGGGCTGCTCGCTATTTGGTTTTGTAGTCTCTGTTATAGCCACCTTTTCATTTATTTTATTTTTGTGTTGTCATGTGCACTTCATATGTTTATGTAAGCTGGGATATCATGGGTGATCAGGATGTTAAGAAAAGGTACCGGGATTTGAAGCATTTGAAACACCTAAACACTGGTGTGGCTTATATATATATATATATATATATATATATGTATATACAGTATATATATATGATATTTCTTTCTTCTGGTGGGATTGGGTGGGACATGTTTATGGATCTGGAGGTAGTAATAAGCGGAATGGGTTTTGTATTTTAATTGCTAGGTGCCTACCATTCCATTCATTTCTGAATTTGGGGACGGTGAGGGCTGATACATTTTTCGTCAAGGAAGAATAGAGTTACAGGAAATGTTGTTGGGATCTGTATATGGCCTTTTTTAATAATTCTCATTTTGTCACACATTTGGTGACATTACTGGCCCCATATGTTCACCTCCCAATGGTGATTTTAGGTGACTGAACTTGGTTTAATAGTCCGAGATAGACAGGTCAACCTTAGTACGGAAAGGGCTCTCACCTGCACAGTGTGGGCTTAGGGATTTATTCAGTTATATTGGCTTATTGGATCCCTGAAGGGTATTACACCCCTTTGATAAATCCTATACATTTGATTCCCCTATACATCATTCTTTTTCCCTGTATTGATTTTTTTAATTATTTCGGGAACAGGTGCCTGGAGTTGTAAGCTGTAGCATCAGGGAAATGGTTCTCTCTGAACATTCCCTGGTTTGTTTAGTTTATAGTGTTGTAGGTAGTATCCAGAGAGATCTCATGTGGTGTCTTAATGTTCAATTACTTCATGATAACACAGTGCTTGACACGTCACTTCAGTTTATTACAAATTTTTTTGAGGCAAATAATTTGGGAGTACCTTTGGATATGATATGGGGTGCAACCAAAGCAGCTATTCATGGTGAATTCATTCGACTGGCAATGATAAAAACAGAAAGGAATGCCACCGACAGCTTAGTGACCGCCTACATCAGATTCAAGTTTTAGAGTCCACCTTATCCTCTACCATACCAGAATCAATTTGGTTACAACCTAACACTCTGCATACTAACTTTTCTTCATTATTAAATGAGAATGCAGAATTGGTGATTCTGAATACTAAATGTCACTACTTGAAACAGGGTGAAAGGACATGTAAACTGCTGGTATTACGGCTTTGGCAGCAAGAAGCCTCCTGTGTAATTTCTGAGCTTTATCAACCTGGTACAAACTCACTAGTCACGCTTCCTTGAGACATCATTGACATCTTACGAGACTACTTTGCTGATATTTATTCTGCTTCACTGGAGGTGTCAATTGATCCAGGGGAAATTCAACAATATTTACAGGAAGTTGATCTCCCTCAGTTGTCGAAGGCCCAAAACACCTCTTTAAGTGGTCCTATTACATCTGAAGAGATGCAGGCTGCTATTTCTTCTCTTTCCACAGACCATGCACCTGGCCCTGATGGTTTACCTAGAAACTTTCATAAGGTTTTTTTCTTTAGAACATACCCCAATATTAGTTACATTGTTTATTTATTTAATTATGGTCTCTCTGATTGGTCTTGAACTCGTGCCTGTATCATTCACTTACTTAAACCCGGAGAGGATGGTCTTTTTCCGGTGAGTTACAGGCCAATTTCACTTAACACTGACTTCAAGATTTTGGTGAAGATTTTAGGCTCATGCTTAGAGAGAGTGTGGGAGGGACTTATTAGTCCTGAACAGGTTGGCTTCATGAAAGGCCGACATTCTAGTGACCATACTCGTATGCTTTTCCATCTTATCTCGTCATCGAAGTGGGCCAGAGTCGCTGTTGCTCTGGTCACCCTTGATGCCGAGAAGACGTTTCATCAAGTATCATGGCCTTATTTATTTAAAGTGCTTCAAGCCTATAATACATCTTTGGCTTTTGTTAAATGGACTCAATTACTTTATAGTTCCCCCATCTCTACTGTTTGGTGTAATGGTGTCCTTTCCCTTCCTTTCTCGATTACTGCCAACACACATAAAGGTTGCCCTCTTTTTCCTTTTTTGTTTAATTTATATTTCAAGCCCCTGTTATTAAAGTTAAAAGGGAAACCTCGGGTTTGGGGTATATCTGTGGGGACTGTTAAATACAAATTTTCTGTATACGCAGACAATATTTTGTTACATCTCTCAGAGCCGACATCACCTATTCCTGTTGCGTTAGATAAAATTAAAAGAATCCAATTATATTGCTGCTTATAAGCTAAATCTAGATAAAACTAAAGTCTTGCTCCTTAACACATTTGCTGACAATGCCCATATTTTATCCATGGGATTGCAATGGGAGTCCAAAACATTGACATGCTTGGGAATTCAGATTCCATGTCACCTTAAGACTCCTTTGAAAGTTAATTTAGACCCTCTATTAAATAATATTAAAAGTGATTTAAAATAGTGGGATGCTTTACCACTTTCTTTATGGGGTCAGGCAAATGTTATTACAATGAACCTTCTTCCCTGCATTTTATATCCTTTTGGAATGCTCAATATTATTTTATAACACAAATGATTCCTGCAGCTGCACTCGTTGCTTTCCAGCTTCCTCTGGAAGACTGATGCTGTCAGGAGGCTATATTTTAAACTGATATTCCCTATTACTTGTGGAAGTGTCCAGTTGTCTAATTGTTATGCTTATTATCTTGCATTACATGAGTCTAAGTATTTTCATTGGAGAGGGGCCTTAGGCGGGGAACAGCAGACTTATGTACCATAGTGGCTTCCCCTGGAATGGACCCTTTGCCTCAGAGAAGGTTTGCAAATGAGGGCATTGTTATTTACATCTCCATCCATATCGCAGTGGAGGAAAAAAACTACCACAATATACTGGTCTTTACATGCTCTTGCTCAACTGTGCTGCTATTACTGCTCAGCACAACCACTTTTTTGCAGTCTTAGTATTATAATTGTATATTGACCAATTCTGCCCTCTTTACTGCCATTGCATACTTTTATTTCAGTATCTGATCTTATTTCTAACAATTGCTTATTGGACTGTCTATCTTTTCAAATTAAATTTAATTTGATTCCTCAGCATTGTTTCAAATACCTGCAGTTATCAGGGGTATTAGCCACCTGTTTTGGGTCAACTCCTTGGACTGACTCACTAACTTCACTTTTCGATAATTTTATTTCTGATGCTTATATGCGACATGTGGTAGCCTGATTATATCAATTATAGCAATCACTAGATCCAGCTGGACCCACTGGGGTTGCCTACTATTGGCAGAATTCTCTTAGTTTGATGTGGGCAGCATTGGATTGGGAAATAATTTGGACATTTCTTTATAGACAGGTAAAACAATATCATTATAGGCAAATGCAATTAAAAAGTTTGCATAGCCTCTACTTCACTCTCACACACTTATATAGAATGGGACAAGTGGAGTCTGCTACTTGTACTAGTTGTAGCAAACCAGACGATTCCTTTTTGTATATGTTATGGCAATGTGAGAAAGTGGAACTGTTTTGGTCTGCTGTCAAAACCCGGTTAGATCCTACAATTGATTTGATCAACTTATTTACCCCTAAAATGTGTCTACTGGGACATTACCTGGATATTTATTTTTTTACTAATGATATGATATTGCTCTTATTGCTGCTGCAGCTAAAATGGTTATTTGTTGACATTGGTTGGATGATCAGCCTCCATTCTGGTCGGAATGGCATAGAGAACTCCTTAGCACCCATACCTTAGAACTGCATATTGTGAATACTCAACCTAAAAGATTAGTTTATCACAGAATGGGAACCCCTGTATGCTTAGTTGTGTACATTATAGTATAGGGATACTATATTTCATGCTCGCATCTCTTTGTTTAATTCTATCATGGTGACTCTGATTGTCTTTGATTTTTAATTTTTTTTTTGCTGAGCAGCTGGGGAGGGATAGTGGTTTTATTTTATTCTATTTTCTTTGGCTGTCTATGTTTTGACTATGGTTTGTTTTGGTGTGATAAACTGTTATATTTTTCTTTTTCTGTGTTATGCTTACTGGAAAATCAATAAATTATACTTAATTTTTTAAAAAAGGCGGTGAGTTATAGGTAGTCAAACATTTTGCTAAAATATAGATTTCTGTTATTTTAGTGTAATTTTGATAGCATTCATTGAAATGTTATATCATTTTATAGGTATACATGTTATTACTACATTTATATATGTACTGTATATAGTTTTAGATTTCTAGCTTCAAATGGGACTGAGTCATAGCTTGCCAAACATGTTGCCAACATTTAAATTTCAGTTATTTCACTCTAATTTTAAAACATCATATCCACATCTAACCAGGTTTGAAACATTTAAATGAATACCACTTGGTAATTACTGACAAAGTTCATATTTGCAGCATTAAATGGGACTGAATTAAACACAGTCAAACTGTCACATCATTTTAAAATTACAGTTTGCAAGACTATAGAATGCAAATTTATAAACACCTGAAACTTTAAAACTAGAGAATGCAACACCATTAAATGTGGCAGGTTCTTAGACCTTACATGGAGACTGTGCATGTCAATTTTATGAATTGCTTGCTGCCAGAAATTGCAAAATATCATCTGTACTTAAAGTCAAAATCCAGCAGTTTTTGCAAAAATTGTGGAATTTCATGAAAAACCCATAAAATTGGCATGTGCTAATTTCACTCAGCCTGATCTGGGGTATTCAAATTAAAGGATTGTGATATGAGAGGCAGGTAGTTCAGGAGGGCACCAGATTCAGAAGTTAGATGCATTGTTTCACCAAGAAATAGACAGCTGATCTGGGTAGGACACAGTGTTGCAAAAGTTACTTTAACAAAGTAATCAGTTACAGTTACTAATTACTCTCAAATAAATGTAATCAATTACATTTACTTACTACTTTTGCATAAAAAGTAGTTAGTAGTTGTAAATGTAATGCCTATTACTTTTTCTATTACTTTTGATAATTTGGTTCAGGAAAATAAAAATGTTCTCCCTTGGCCTACATGTACTGTCTGGTCACTCCTACCACCTACACCTCCATTTGTGACCCATGCAAGACTTTAACCCTCTGCCTCAGTGAATGCATTTTCACATGTCTGCTAGCAACACTGATACTAATCCAGTAACCACATATAGCCCACCCCACTAGCAACTCAAAACAAAAAGCCTATTTGGAACAGTAGTTCTCCTAGTCTGACTTTTCCTACAGCTGCTCAAAAAACTTAGCATTTACTCACGCAGTTCATAGAAACATAGACTGTGTCAGCAGATGGGGATGTTGTGGACCATCTAGTCTGCCTATGTATACTAACCCCCCCCAAATCAGTCTGCTGCGTTATGTTTCTCAGACTGTCTGTCCTATGCCAGCTTGAATTATCTGACCATCTTAGACCCCACCACCTGTAGGGGAAGGCAATTCCAAGACTCCACCACACTATTTGAAAAGAAGAACTTCCTTGTGTTGCTCCACAACCTGCCCCCATTTAAGCACATTGTTATGACCACTGGTCCTGATGCAATTGTTTACCTGAAGGAGATCCTGTGCCTATACCTTATTTATTTATTTATTAGCTTTTGTTGACCAGGTAGGTGCATTAGGCAAAATCCTGCCTATTTTCAAGCACAACCCTGGAGAGTACAATATATAGTTTACAACAAACAGGACAATGGTGGAGTACAAAGCAACAAATATTACAAGACCAGTTGACATCCTCGCAGGGATGGTCATGGAAACAGAAACATACTTTTAGCAGTGGCCATCCTCACAGGGATAGAAGGAAGCAGGTATAGGAA
Source organism: Neoceratodus forsteri (assembly GCA_016271365.2). Lineage (NCBI taxonomy): Eukaryota > Metazoa > Chordata > Ceratodontiformes > Ceratodontidae > Neoceratodus > Neoceratodus forsteri. The sequence goes on along the minus strand of CM057449.1, from coordinate 1,589,060,375 downwards.
ATAAGACAAAGCATTCACTAATTATAATGACAATGGTAAGTTAGTTAGGTTATGGAAAGCAGGAGAAGAGGGAAGGGGTTGGGTACAGTCACAGGAATCAAGTGCATGTAGGTAGCAGAAAAGTGCAGACTTAAAGGTAGAGTGAGATGAAGAGCATTTAAGACTGGGAGATAGAGAGTTCCAAAATTTGGGGGCAAAGTGAGTGAAAGCTTGTTCCCCAATTTTTGTACAACAGTGTGGGATGGAGAGGGAAGAGGAATTAGTGGATCTCAGCAGGCAAAACTCAACCTTGTTGATACCCTTTAGGTATTTAAACATCTCTATCATGTCCCCCATTGCTTCTTTGATCTAATGAGTACATGTTGAGCTGTTTTAGCCTTGCATCATATCACTCATGATGCAGACCTTGCTCCATCTTTGTTGCCCTTCTTTGTATAGCCTCTAGTCTCTCTATGTCTTTCTAAAGGTAAGGCCTCCAGAATTCAACGCAGCACTCCAGGTGAGGCCTCTCCAGGGAGCTGTACAGTGCTATAATCACCCCCTTTTATCTAGGATTGTGCTTGAGCACCAGCCAACATCTTGTGATAGTAGCATATTTCAGAGGTGCATCAGTGTGGGCGAATGCAGAGCACACATTAGTAGGTGCGTCCCCCATTCCCCAATAAGCCAGCGTGCAGACGCTCGCACAAGAAATATGTAAAGTGGCCAACACATGTAAGGAAAGTGCTGCTGCAATGAGAGACAAGTTCTTCATGCAGCGGCACAATAACATGCCTCCCGATGTGCCTTTCCTGGTGAAGTACTTCAATAAACATGGCAGCAGTGGCTGCCGCCACCTGCCGCACAATGTGTACACAGCTGACTTCAGGGGTGCCCAATCCCACTGTCTGCATGCTAAGTCATCCCCACTCCAAGACTGTGTAGCACACTGGGAGCCCACCCCAGTGTGCCTCCCCATAATGAAAGCTGACCGTCGTTGGCATGTTCCAGCCCCTGCCCCCATTCTGTGCCACACTGCGAGCCCACCACAGTGTGGCCAGCATCACCCCCCAAAGTCATGGGGCACACTGGGAGCCCACCCCAGTGTGCACACCACCTGTAAAAAAGAAGACTGTCTGCGGTGTTCCCTTTTTTTAAATACCTGAAAAAAAGAAAATGGTCCCTCGCCATGGGGTCCCCAACCTACACCACCCTCTGCACACCCCACCTCCCCACACTCTCCTCATCCCACACTTACCTCTGGAGCTCAATGTGACAATCTTCAGTGGACAGGGAACATGTCTGTACTCTTCAAAGCCGACCGCGAACTGAAGAAATGCCAGTAAGCTGTATGGTTTTACCATAGTGCTTCAACAGTGCTTAGACAGTGCTTGCACTGACATCCCTTACAGTGACAGCTACCATGCCGACTGTCAGCAGTGTAGTCTTAGGGATGTCGGTGCACACAATCGGGGGTCTGTGCCCCCCTGAAACCCCCCCGGTCGCTAGGATTCCTACTCCGAGTCGGAGCTGGACTGGGGGCGAAACACCCAGCGAGGCTGTCCCAGTCACTGCACAGACCATCACAGTGATGACTGGGTTTTGCCCGATTCCTGTCTCTGTGATGGTCTTCGCAGTGCCAGAGTCGCTGTGGTGATGGTATACCAAACTGTATAATGGCATAAATGGAGTTTTTCGAACTCTGGTACATATCTCAGCCATTTTTTTGGAATTATGCCTCCAAATTTTCAACATGGGGTGCTTGGAACCCCACCTCATGAACACATGCACTGTCATCTCATTACTCAGCCCTGAAAGGTCATTTTGTGGTCACTGTGAGAAGTCACCTTTTGGAACCAATTAATGAAATGACAATGCCACTGTTCATGAGATGGGGTCCCAAAAACCCTATCTTGCAAATTTGGTGGAAAAATTCCAAAAAATTACCATGTTACGAGTGTGCGTTGTGCAGTTTCAATGCATGCTCATAACTTTGACAATTTTTCATATTTTCACTCCAGATTTTTAACATTGCCCTTTTTTCACACCTCCTTATGAACAGTATAGCTGTCATTTTCCACATCCTGCTCAAAATGTGTTTTCACACATGTGACGCACAATGGCACGGGCTCTGTGGGAAATCAATGTTTGGGCCAGATTAACAAAATCACAGTGACACTGTTCCTGACCGGAGTTCCCAAAATGCCTATGTTGAAAATGTGGTTATACAAATACCCAAAATAATTGCGTTCTGGGCGTGTGTTGTGCAGTTTCTACACATGCTCATGATGTCACCAATTTTTCATATTTTCACTCCAGATTTTCAACAATGCCATTTTTTTTACACCTCCTCATGAACAGTGTAGCTGTCATTTTCCACATCCTGCCCATAATCTATTTTTCCACCTGTGGCACCAAAATGCACAGTTACTGTACAAGATCACCTTTCGGCAAACAAACTCATAGTGCCACTGTTCATGAGGTAGGGTCACAAACAGCCCATGTTGAAAATTTGGAGTGAAAACACCAACAAATGCCCTGGGCATTAGGGTTTCCATCTGTACTGGCCTACCCTGTACAAACTGACAGGTGTCAGGGGTATGACTTGCCATTGTCAGCTGTAATGCTCTCGCCATTCCACCCTCCCACCTGTAGCCAGTGACAGGCGTCAAGGTTAGACTCTTCGGCCCAACGTTCACCCTATTCTCATACACTGCACCTATGTCAGTATATTTCCTTTTAGAATGGGATGAGCATAAGGACTGAAAACCCCAAGGCACATTGCGGCACTTGTCGGTCTCTGTGGGGTAGGGTGAGGTGAAATGGCATGAGCGTTATGGCCAATGACCCAAAGCCACACCCCAATGCCTGTCACTCTCTGCATGGTGGGGCTGGGGTTGGCGTCAGTTCACTACTTCACTGCCAATCCTATTGTGCATCTCTCTAACTCCTGCACTACCAATGCCAGTGCCAGCAAGCCAACATTCGGCATTGGCAAATGCTTGTTTTACTGGTTATGCTCTTCCCTATACAACCAAAGATGCAGCTGGCCTTTTGTGTCACTTTTTCACACTACTTGCCAACCTTCATCATCTGTGATGATCACCCTCAAGATCACGCTCGTATTTTATTACCACCAGCTGTAACCCATTCAGAATGCAATTTCTCCCTGGGTTGCATCTTCCAAGGTACATGACCTTACAATTTTTGGCATTGAACTTCAACTGCCAATTCCCTGATCATTCTTCCAATTTCCTGAGGTTGGACTCCATATTTTGAGTCTCTTCAGCTGAGTCCATGCTATTGCAGAGCTTTGTGTAGACTACAAACTGGCACATCCTTCCATTTAGGTCATCAGCTATGTTGCTGATCTATACACTGAAAAGTATTGGTCGCAGCACTGAACCCTGTGGAACATGACATGTAACTCTACCCTTCTCTGATAGTGTGCCATTTATCAGCACCTTCTGAGTCCTCCCATTGAGCCAGTTTTGGATCTAGTTTACAATTTTTGGCCCAATGCTCTTGTTCCAGCTTGTTTATTAGCCTTCTGTGTGTAACGGAGTCAAAAGCCTGACTGAAGTCTAGGTACACCACATCTACTGCACCTCCTTTGTCCAACATTTTTGTTACCCAAAGTATTCAGATAGGTTAGTCTGGCGGGACCTTCCTGCCATAAAGCCATGTTGCTCTGGGTCCAGCTGTCCACTATCTTCTAAGAATGTGATCATCCTCCAAATTAGTAGGGATTCCATCAGCTTCCCTACCGCCAAGGTGAGGCTGACTGATAGTTTCCTGCTTCTTCCTTACTGCCATTTTTGTATAGGGGTACTACTGTAGTCCTTTTCCAGTCTTCAGGGACCTCCCCATTTTCCAGTGATTTTTTGAAGAGCTCCAACAGTGGGGCTGCTAGTTCCTCCACAAGCTCTCGTAGTATTCTTGGGTGTATTTCCTCTGGCACCATTGCTTGGTGGACCTTCAATTTCTTGAGTTCCTCCAGGACTCTTGCCTCCATGAAAGGTCTTTTGTCAGCTCCCTTGAAGTGATGTGCCTTCCTGCAAAGAGCTGGTTCTTTGCCTGCTTCCTCCTGTGTAAAAACTGAGCAGAAGTATTTGTTCAGAACCTCTGCTTTCTCCCTGTCATCTTCTGTTTGTTGGTCATTGTTCTTAGCCAATCTAACTATTCCCCTTTTGGTCTTTCTTTTCTCTCTCATATACTGGAAGAAAGTTTTGTCACCATATTGGACTCCCTTTGCTATCATTTCCTCTGAGCTTTTGCAGTTCAAATTGCCTTCCCAGCCTGTTTAAGTAATTCCCTATAGACTAACTTGTCACTGTCTTTATTTGTTTCCTTGTATCTCCTGAATACTTTCTTCCTCTTCTCCTTGATTTTGGCTGCTATATCATTTGTGAGGCAGAGTGGTTTCCTTCTCCATTTGATTTGCTCACTGGCATGGTGCACTGTGGTGTGACTAGTGTAATTGCTTCCTTCAGTCTCCTCCACTCTTTTTCCCTTCCCCCTTCTGGCCAGCAACCCAGATTCTGTTTCAGACAGCTTTTCATTTTGATGAAGTCCGCCTTTCTGATGTTCTGAAGGACCTTCTGTTTAGAGTGAATAATATCTTCAGTCATGTTTACTGTGAACCATACAGTCCTATGGTCACTGATCCCATATGGGCTCCCACCTGTATGTTTGGGACTCTGTTATTGTTGGTTAGCAAAAGGTCCAGTACTGCTTTCTTTCTAGAGGGGGTTTCCACCAGATGTCTTAGATCTGTTCCTTGGAGTGCCACTAGGAATTCCTTACCCCTTTCCAAAGCAGTTGTGTAGGTGCTCTAATCTACTACCAGTAAATTGAAGTCTCCAACCAGTAGTAGCTCACCATTGTCTGCCATTGTCTGTATGTTTTCTAGAATTTCTTTGTCTTTTTCTAATCCATGAGATGGAGGTCTGTACATCACTCCTACCCATATGGAGGCTTTGTTTCTGGTTCTGAGAGTAATCCACAGGTCTTTGGCTTCACTGTGGGTCCCCTGGATTTCTGTAGCCTTGATTCCTTCTTTTACAAAAATAGCAACATCCCCCCACATTTTTCCCCTTCCAGTCCCTTCTGAACAAGTTGTATCCTTGGATGGTGACATCCCAGCTATGGTTCTCACTGAACCATGTTCTGTCACTGCTACCCAGTCTAGGTCAGATTCTGCTATCATGGCAGTAAGGTCTGGTATCTTATTTGCCAGACTGCAGGTGCTGGTGCATATTGCATTCCAACCTAGGATTCCTACCTTGTTCTCGAGTTTACCGTTCTCCCATTGTGTGTCATTTTTACAGTTTTTAAATTCCTCTGTTTGAAAAAAAGGGCATGTGGTAGGCGTGTTGGTCCATTCAGCTATGTAGAGAAAAAAAAAATATATATATTGCAGGTGATACCGTTTATTGGACTAACAAAACAATTTCTAAGTCTAGCCTTCTAGTGATAAAACCCTCTTCCTCAGGTCAAAGTGGAAACAGCTGAGTAGCATGACAGATATAGAGGTTCGATGTGGATTCAAAACATAGACTAGGAGTTTACACATCAAAGCCTTACAGCCAATTCACACTCCTTACAAACAGGAAGACTCTAATTGTCAATGGAGTATGTCTGTTTAAGAGATCAACTAGTAAGATCAAAGGGCTGCTTAATTTTACTCTGGTTGTGGACTATCAATTAACATTTGTAAAAAAAAATCAAGACAGAAAAGAAAAAAAATACATACCATTGTCTTTAGAAAGTACCCTTTAAAAGAACCAGAGGATGCTGACATGGGGGTTTAAAAAGAAACTCTGAAGCACCATTTTTAGCATAATCACTGGTAATGTACTAAAAAACCAACATCTTTATTAAGGCCTTTTTCTTTAGTGTCAAAATATTGTATCATTTTTAGTTCAAATGTTTGCTATTCCTGATTATTTTTGAAGTTACCTTTTCACTCTTGGACAGTAAAATCACTGATGGAGTGATCTGGTCTTGATAAATGTTATCCTACTGGTGCATTTTCATTTTTATGGGTAACAGAGAATCTGTGGTGATTCATTCTTGTTTTGAGTTCCCGTCCAGTTTCACCAATATAGCAGCCTTCCTCACTTTTTCTACATTGTAACATATATACTACATTGCTAGAAGAACAGGTACAGTATACAAGTTTTGGATTTTAAATATTTTTCCATTATGAATGACACATGCCTCAGAAGAGATATGCGTACATAGTTTGCAGCGAGGTGCTTTGCATGGTTTTGTACCTCTGTCATCTAGCTGGAGCTTGGTGGGAAGTTTGCTTTGCACCATTTTCTGCTTTAGGTTTGTTGGTTGGTGGAAGGCAAGCACTGCTGGAGTGGGTAGTATATTTTTTAGACTCATCTTCAGACAGTAGTGGCTGTAGATCTTTAATTATTTTCCATAGTTTTCCAGTTCTGGGTTGTAGAGTACTACCAGATGTGTGGGATCAGATGTTCTTTTTGGCTTGTACCTTAGTAGTTCTTCCCTAGGCCTAAGGAGTGCAGAATGGATAGTCCTGTCAAGGGTGTTGGTTTTATATCCCTTCTGTCTGAAATATTCTTTTAGTGTACTAAGATGTCTGTCCCTGTCATCTTGGCTTGAACAAATGCAGTGGTACTGGATGGCCTGACTGTGTATAATGGATGTTTTTGTATGTGAGGGATGGCAGCTCGAGCTGTGAAGGTAACCACATCTGTCTGCAGGTTTTCTGTACACAGATGTTTGCAGTGCTCCATTTTTCAGTGTGACTGTGTTACCCAGGAAATGCACACACTTTGAGTAATTTATTTGGAATTTAATAGAAGGATGGAATTTATTGAAGCTGTCCAAAAATTGTTTTAAGTTTTCCTTTCCTACTGTCCATATGATAAAGATATCATCAATATATCGATAATATTTTAATGGCTTATGGTGTTGTGTGCTAAGGAATTTTTCTTCTAGATCTGCCATGAACAGATTGGCGTCCTGTGGTGCCATCCTGATGCCCATAGGTGACCCCATATTTTGAAGGTAAATATGAGTGTTGAAGCTGAAATAATTGTGTGCAAGGATGTATTCCATAAGTTTGGCTATCACATCCAGTGGATATTTGCTCTGTGTGATGGCTTTTCGCAGGAATTCATAGCATGTCATTACGCCATCTCTGTGAGGGATGTTGCTGTATAAGAATTCAACATCCATTGTAACCAAAACAGTGTCAGGTGGTAACTGGTCAATGCTGTGCAGTTTGTTTAAAACGTCTGTAGTATCCTATATGAAGCTGTTTGTGTTTTGCACCAGTGGTTTCAGTATACCTTCTATGAGGCCAGAAATCCCCTCCATTAATGTGCCAATTCCTGATATAATTGGTCTGCCGGGGTTTCCAGATTTGTGAATTTTTAGTAACATGTAGAAGGTTTCTAGTGCTGGCCTTGTTGGTATCAGATGTTCCAGTTCATTATGTGTATGTTCTGGAAATGTGCTGATTAGTTGTTTCAAAAATTTCTTTGTGGGGTCTGAAGTCAGCTTCCTGTAGTATGTGTTGTCCAAAAGTTGTCTGTAGCCTTCCTGTATATAGTTGGTTGTATCCATGATCACTACTGCACCCCCCCCCATCAGCAGGTTCAATGGGGATTCTTTTATTGTTTTGTAGGTTACCAATTGCTTTTATTTCCAAATGTGAGAGGTTGTATAGAATATGTATAAGTTCATTTTGCAGCCTCTCGCTGGCATGCTTGCAGAGTCATTGTGCATATCATGAGTTGTGTGTTGTGGCTAGTGGGTTCTTGATGAACAGACCTCTTGGAGTAATATTCCTTTTCTTGCAGGTTGAGAGGAAGAATATGTCACTATTGAGTTTAGTTTCCTTCTTGGTCAGCTTGCCCAGTTTCCACTTTTTACGACTCAATTCTGTATCCTCTGTGTTTGAAAAAAGAATGTGGTAGCCATATTAGTCCAGTCAACAATGTAGAGAAAATGAAGAGAAAAAGGAAAAACAACAAATATGTTGCAGGTGATACCTTTTATAGGACTAACAAAATTATTTCTAAGACCAGCTTTTGAGAGATAAAACCCTCTACCTCAGGCCAAAGTGGAAACAGCTGAGCAGTATGACTCTGCAAGCATACCAGTGAGAGGCTGCAAAATGAACTTATACACCAACTGTACAGAAAAAAGAAAATGATAAAATCACAAACTAGCCAAATACTTCAAAACCTACATCTGCAAAATAGAAAAAGAGCTGAAGAATTAGAAAAGGAACTCCAGTGCCTCTACATCAGAGAACAACGAGCTGTAATTAAAAGGAAACAAAGGAAACTACAGATTCTCCTACAGAAAGAGCATGATGGGTTCATGTCTTACAATGACAGTGACATAGAAACTGAGGACCTTACCTTCCTTTGGACTGCTCCAAGAACAACACAGACTAGAAAGGAGTTGAGCTCACTGTTCACAAAACAATCAGCCTCAGAGGCAACCTTAGATCTTCAGCCTCTTGGAATCAAAACTATACAGCATACAGAGGACCCTACATTGCCACACACCAGTAACCAAATAGAAGTGAATGTACATCCCAGATGTGGGTCCACAATGAACACTGAATCAGACCTCACTAAGACCGGTAAATGGATGACCATGTCCAATGGAATAATTAACCTTTTCAGCCATCTGCTATCACAGTCAGAAATGTCAGTTCTCTCCAAAGGTCTGACATTCTGTTCCTCTTCAAAACTTGATGAAATACAACTGTACTCAGACCTGGGGGAATTCTTTAGAAGGTTACGACTGAGAGAATTCTTTCATGATCAAGAGGGCTCATCTGATAGATGTTTTAACCACAAAAAGAAGCACTCCCACTGCACTCCACCGAGCGGATGTAACTCTAAACTGGACAACTATATAGACAGTTTTAGACACAGGCTACAATCACAAATCTCCAGCAAACAGGAAAATTCTATACAACCTCTCACCTTTGGAAAGAAAAGTAATATGCAATCTACAAAACAATAAAAGCATCACCATTAAACCTGCTGACAAAAGGGGGTGCAGTAGTGATCATGGATACAACCATCTACATACAAGAAGGCTACAGACAACTTTCAGACAACACCTACTACAGGAAGCTGACTTCAGACCCCACAAAGCAATTCATTATAGAATTGAAACAACTAATCAGCACATTTCCAGAACATACACATAATGAACTGGAACATCTGATACCAACAAGGCCAGCACTAGAAACCTTCTACATGTTACCAAAAATTAATCTGGAAACCCCGGCAGACCAATTATATCAGGAATTGGCACATTAATGGAGGGGATTTCTGGCCTCATAGAAGGTATACTCAAACCACTGGTGCAAAACACAAACAGCTTCATATAGGATACTATGGACATTTTAAACAAACTGCACAGCACTGACCAGTTACCACCTGACACTGTTTTGGTCACAATGGATGTTGAATTCTTATACGGCAACATCCATCACAGAGATGGCATAATGGCATGTTATGAATACCTGCGAAAAGCCACCACAGAGAGCAAATATCCACTGGCTGTGATAGCCAAACTTATGGAATACATCCTTACACACAATTATTTCAGCTTCAACACTCGTATTTACCTTCAAAATATGGGGTCAGCTATGTGTACCAGGATGGCACCACAGTATGCCAAGCTGTTCATGGCAGATCTAGAAGAAAAATTTCTTAGCACACAACACCATAAGCCATTAAAATATTATCAAAATATTGATGATATCCTTATCATATGGACAGCAGGAGAGGAAAACTTGAAACAATTTTTGGACAGCTTTAATAAATTCCATCCTTCCATTAAATTCCAAATAAATTACTCAAAGTGTGTGCATTTCCTGGATACCACAGTCACACTAAAAAATGGAACACTGCAAACATCTGTGTACAGAAAACCTTACACACAGTTAGGCCATGCGATACCACCACATTTGTTCAAACCAAGATGACAGGGACAGGCATCTTAGTACACTAAAAGAATCTTTCAGACAGAAGGGATATAAAACAACACCATTGACAAGACTATCCATTCTGCACTCTGTAGGCCTAGGGAAGAACTACTAAGGTCCAAGCCACAGAGAACATCTGATCGCACACCTCTGGTAGTAACTTATAACCCTGAACTGGAAAAACTATGGAAAATAATTAAAGATCTACAGTCACTACTGTCTGAAGATGAAACTCTAAAAAATATATTTCCCACTCCACCTGTGCTTGCCTTCCGCCAACCACCAAACCTGAAGCAGAAACTGGTGTGAAGCAAACTTCCCACCAAGCTCCAGCTAGGTGACAAAGGTACAAAACCATGCAAAGCACCTCATTACAAACTATGTACCCATATCTCTCCTAAGACATACGTCATTCATAATGGAAAAACATTTAAAATCCAAAACTTGTATACCTGTTCTTCTAGCAATTTAGTATATATGATACAATGTAGAAAATGTGAGGAAGGCTGCTATATTGGTGAAACAGGATGGGAACTCAAAACAAGAGTGAATCACCACAGATTCACAGTTACCCATAAAAATGAAAATACACCAGTAGAGGAACATTTTTCAAGACTAGATCACTCCATCAGTGATTTTACTGTCAGAGTGTTAAAAGGTAACTTCAAAAACAGTCAGGAACGGCAAACGTTTGAACTACAAATGATACAATATTTTGAAACTAAAGAAAAAGGACTTAATAAAGATGTTGTTGTTTTTTTAGTACAGTACCAGTGATTATACTTAAAACAGTGCTTCAGAGTTTCTTTTTAAACCCCCACGTCAGCACACTCTGGCTCTTTTAACAGGCACCTTCTAAAAACAATGGTATTTTTTTTTCTTTCTTTCTTTCCTGTCTTGATTTTTTACAAATGTTAATTGATAGTCCACAGCCACAGTAAAAGTAAGCTGCCCTTTGATCTTACTAGTATCTCTTCAACAGACATACTCCATTGACAATTAGAGTCTTCCTCTTTGTAAGAAGTGTGAAAAATGCTAGTTTATGTTTTGAATCCACATTGAACCTCTATATCTGTCATGCTGCTCAGCTGTTTCCACTTTGACCTAAGGAAGAGGGTTTTATCTCTGAAAGCTAGTCTTAGAAATAATTTTGTTAGTCTGATAAAAGGTATAATCTGCAACATATCTGTTGTTTTTTTTTTTTTCTCTAAATGTATATGGATATCTGAGTTTCTTACCATTTGTTGTACACATGGCTTTTTGTCCTGCTGGTGGTTTGCTAGCTGAGGGAGGAAGGGTGACTGTTACCCTGTGTAATGCAACAGGAGTCAAACTCCTCTCCCTGTCTGTTACTTAAAATGGCTTGCAAAATCGTTGAAATTTTGGCCCAGCACTCTGACCCCCTTCTTTGTTAGGTGGAGGCCATCGACTTTACAGAACTCCCTCTTCCAGAAGGTCTGCCAATCTCCTATGAATTTGTGTCCTTTCTTGTGGCACCGGTTCCTAAGCCAGGAATTTAGTTCATCTATTTTTCTTCCCCTGATCTTCTACCTGCAGTCACCCTTCTCCCAGACAGGCAGAACCTCAGAGAAGGAGATGTCAGACAAAATGAATGCCAACTGATTACCCAGTCTGGTCAGGTGTTCCTTGGTCTTCTCTACTGATCGACTGGCAAGGTCATTTGTTCCTAGGTGGATAAGAACATTTGTATTGTCTCCTGTGCTCTGTATGATTTTTTTAGTGTGGTCAGTGTCCCTCCATGTGGGTGATTCTGGGAGAAATCTGACCACTACTTTGGTCATTTTCTATTACTTTTGATAACTTGGTCCAGGAAACGCATTGCTTGTCAGTGAAGTCATTAACTCAAAATAAAAATGTTCTCCCTTGGCCTACATGCACTGTCTTGTCACTCCTACCACCTAAACCTCCTTTTGTGACGTGACCCATGCAAGTCCTTAACCCACTGTCTCAGTGAATGTATATTCACATGTCTGTTAGCAACACTGATACTAATCCAGTAACCACATACAGCCCACCCCACTAGCAACTCAAAACAAAAAGCCTATCTGAAATAGTAGTTCTATTCTGACTTTTCCCATGACTGCTCAAAAAACTTAGCTTTCACTCACACAGCTCATTTTTGTTCTGTAGTGCTGGTTTACAGACCTGCCAAATACCCTTTCTCATGGCTTGTTTATAAAAAAAAGAATAAAATTCCCACTTACCAGAAGTGTCTGGTTCATGGGTAGTCTGTTAATCAAGCAGAGATTCAGAACAAAGAAAAGGGGGATGGTGACTGAGAGTTAAAGTTCCTTCACAAGTTTTAGCTCTGTATCTATGAATTAGACACTGCTCCTCAGAACTGAAACATTTATTGCCAGCCTGCTCATTTAAGTAAAGCTTTCACATTTCCAGATTAAAAGAGAGAGAGAGATGGGCTCACCAAAATTATACCTTCAGCGTGTATACCCGAGTCAGCAAGGCCCAGTCTTGTCGTACATGAGCGCCAGCCATTAACTCACTCACATGTCGATCTCCCAGAGCTGACAACTCTGCATTCTCAATTCCATAATTGTTAGCCAAAAACTCAGTAACTGAGCTTTATTCAATGGTGTTAACCATGTTGGGACACCTGCTTTACATGGCATAATATGGGTGAGGACCCTGACACTCCAATCTCCTGCTCCACAGTCTCTCACACCGCCAGCGCCATCTTGCTCTGCCCCCCTGTCAGATCTAAGCCCCCCTCATTCTGAGATAGAGAGGATCCTCCAAGTCCAGCCCAATACCCAACACTGGTAGCACACTAGTGGTAGACCCCCCAGCTGGAGCAAGGAAGTACAGAGTGTCAACAATTTCAAACTGAATGCATGATACATAATGATCACCCCCAGTAAATTGATGATCCAGGGAGCCTGACATACTTGTAAGTCAGAGAGACTTACAGGTACCCAAAACGATGTAGTGGGGGAAGACAATGTCTGGGGCATCAAGAAGGAATAATTCTGGCTATTCCAACAGAATAGATTGATAGAAACAGGAGTAGGCGGCTCTTGTTTTAAGGGATTTTGTCATTGTAAAGAACAAAAGGATATCAGTGGGATCTGTAATTCTACTGAGTCAACCGGCTACACTAAGGAGAGGGACAAAATAGTCACCCAGATAGAAACGGCAGGACTGCAAAATCTCAGCCCAGCTTATCAAATGAAGTGGTGATATGTGCTTTGTGAATGTTAAATTCCATAAAACAATTCTGGATGCATCATCTGTATGCTACCATAAATTTTTGAGGAAATGTTACTAATAATTTGTTTTCTACTGTAAATTTAAAACTGCTTAACCAATTTATCCAGTTATGTTAGACACCAGGATACACTGACACCAGATATGCATAACAAATGTTAAGACTATGACTACAAGAGCAAAGAAGTTATAAACATCCAGATTTAGAGTTTTCACAAAATTTTGCATGTAAAATATTGAACCCCTGTAATTTAAAAATCTCTACTCCAATTCTCTCCATATTTTCTGTAACCATTACAAAAAGCTTGTTCATGCTAATTTACACATGTCTAGCTACAAACGTGCCTGAGTTATATGCAGATAAAATATTTCATGAAATTTCTCGCAAAAAATAAAATGACAGACATGAGAACAAATAATTTTGAGAAGATGCATACTAATGACATGAAATCTGGCACATAATTAGAACACCTATCATCCAGTAATCATGCCAAATTTAACTCTGACTCAATAGATGGTATACTGTCGTGACATTTCCCACAAAAAATAAAATATTAGATTTTGAGCACCTGTAATTTTGAGACAATCCATTTTAATACCATGATTTTTGTTTTGTTTTGTTTTTACCAGAAGAGACACACTAAGCTGAAAGCTTGTTTACAGGTGGGACCTGGGAGCACACAGAAGTTAAGTGACTTGCTCAGGGTCACATGTAGAAACATAGAAACATAGACTTTGTCGGCAGATAAGGACCGCTTGGCCCATCTAGTCTGCTCATTTCCCTACCTACAGGATAGGCCACAGATCCTAGTTAACCAACAGCCTATTTCTTCCTACCCCCCACAAGAATTGCCTTATGTGTGTCCCATGCATTCTTGAATTCTCCCACAGTTTTAGACCCCACAACACAGTATGCAAGTGGGGGCTGTGGGATTGAAACCCAGGTCTCCAGGTTTGCAGCTCAGAGCCTTAAACCACTGTGCTATACTGCCTCCATTGATACACATCATACATCATCAAAATCATACAAATGATATTTGGCACATTGTTAGAACACCTGTCATCAAGTAATCATGCCAATTGTAAGATATCTGGCCTAGTAGATGGCCAAGGTATATACAGATAAAAATTCATGAAATGTCCCACAAAAAATAAAATGACAGACTTTGAGCACCTACAGTATAATTCTGAGACGATCCATCCTAATTTCATACTTTGCATGTAATTAGAACTCCACTCAGAAAGTAAGCATGTCAAATTTCAGAGCTCTAACTCAATAGAGAGCCGAGTTTAAAAATTCCATAAAATTTTGCGGAGTTTCACGAAATGTCATTGAAATTCAACAAATTTGGAATTTTCTCATTCAGCACAGCTCTAGCAAGTGGATGCTTCATGCAGAAGATTCTTTGCCTACAATGGAGTAAACATCCACACCTCCTATGCATCCTTTGTTGTCGCCAGAGCACAAAACATGTGGGTCACGATGCTGAATAATTTCTTTATCCCAAATTCTGAGGGGTGAGCATTTTACAGCTGGTATCCATGCCTCCACCTTTCTAGGGGATGCATGGTGGAGAACTAATGGATGTCAGCTTGCTCTGCTTATCACATTGTGTATGCCATGCAAGGTGTACAGTTATAGCATTGGGTCAAGGACCAGGCATCGAGGGTAAAGTTGTTTGATTCAGCCTTTGAGGGAGGTGTGTTATTTTGATCAGGCCTGGATGACATTTATACATAGATACATAGACAATGTCATCAAATAAGGGACTATGGCGCACCCAGTCTACCCATTTGAGCTTGTAAGTTCACTTTATGTTTTTCTAGAAGTCTGCTGCCCCTTACCCTGACGTCCAGAATTCTCTTATGTCTATCCCATCATTCTTAAATCCTGTGATTGTTTCAGTCCCACCACTTCCTCTGGCAGAGTGTGCCATGTGTCCACCACCCTTTCTGTGAAGAAATTCTTCCTCCCATTTCCTCTGAATCGTCCTCCCTCCAACATTGTCCCACGCCCTCTAGTCCTGGAACATCATTTTCACTGGAAAATAGTGTATTCCTGCACCCTGTTCCTCCCTGTAAGATACTTGTATGTCTCTATCATATCCCCTCTCTCCCTCCTCTCCTCCAGGGAGTACATATTCAAGTCCTTCAGCCTGTCCTCATAGGACTTGTGATGCAATCTCTGTACCATCTTTGTTGCCCTCCTCTGAACTTTCTCCACCCTGTCTATGTCCTTACGTAGGTAAGGTCTCCAGAACTGTACACTGTACTTCTGGTGGGGCCTCATTAGTGTCTTGTATAGTGAAATTTTGACCTCCCTTTTCCTGCCGGTGATGCCCCTGCCTATGCATCCTAGTATCCTATTTGCTTTACCTGCTGCCTTGTCGCACTGTTTCCCTACCTTGAGTTCATCAGAGATGATAACCCCAAGGTCCCTTTCTTGCTTGGTGCATGCTTTATCTTCACCCCCCCCCAACTGTTATGTTGTTACAGGGTTTTTGTACCCCATATGCATTATGTTGCACTTCTTTGCATTGAATTTCAACTGCCAACCCCTTGACCATTCTTCAAGTTTCTGCAGGTCCCTCCTCATTCTGTCTATACCCTCTGGCATGTCCACTCTGTTACAGACCTTTGTGTCATCAGAAAACAGGGGAATTCTGCCTTCTAGGTCCTGCGCAATGTCACTGATGAAGACATTGAATAGGACTGATCCCTGTGGTACCCCACTGGTCACTCTTCCCTCTGTGGAGTGACAGCCATTTACCACCGCCCTCTGTGTCCTGCCACCCAGCCAATTACCTACCCACCACACTACTGTCCTGCCCACATCCATATTCCCCAGTTTGTGCAATAGCCTTCTATGTGGCACAGTGTCAAACACCTTGCTGAAGTCCAGATAGGCTATGTTCACTGCCCTCCCCGATCCACCTCCCTTGTCAGCCAGTCAAAAAATTCAATGAGGCTGGTCTGGCATGCCCTCCCTCCAGTGAAACCATGTTGTCTTTGGTCCTGTAGTCTGTTGGCAACCAGATGTTCCACCAATCTCTCCTTCAGTAGTGCTTCCATGATCTTCTCCACTACCGAGGTCAGGCTGACTGATCTGTAGTTCCCCACTTCATCTTTGTTCCCACTTTTGTATAAGGGGCCTACATCTGCTGTCCTCCAGTCTTTGGGTACCTCCCCTGTTTCCAGAGATTGGCTAAACAGGTTTGCCAGAGGTTCAGCCACCACCTCTCTTAGTTTCTTTAGGATTCTGTGGTGCAACCCATCAGGTCCCATTGCTTTATTGACTCTTATTCCTTCCAGTTCCTTTAGGACCCTTTCCCGTGTAAAGGGACTTGTGTCCATTTCTGTGCCATTCCCACCACTTGTACTCTGTTCAGGTCCATTACCCTCCTCTTCCTCAGTAAAGACTGAGCAGAAATATTTGTTCAGTATGTCAGCTTTACTGTTGTCATCCTACACATGGCACCCATCCTCCCCCTTCAGTCTCATTATCCCTCTGTTTGCCCTTCTTTTTTCACTTATGTACCTGTAAAAAGTTTTGTCCCCTCTACCCACCGACTTTGCAATGCACTCTTCTGTTTGAGCTTTGGCTTCCCTTACTGACCTCCCTGCCTCCCTTTGCATATCCTGGTACTTCTCCCTAGCCCCTTCTGCCTGCATCTTTTTGTATTGCCTGAATGTGATCTTTTTGGTTTTCACTTTCTCCGCTACCTCCTTGAAAAACTGTAATCTCCTCTTCTTCCTTTTCCCCTTGCTAACCTGCTTAATGCATAATTCTGTTGCTCTTGTAATCCCCATTTTAAATATTGCCCACTGTTCCTCAACCACTGATTCCCTCCCCATTCCCATTAATGCCTCTTTCAAGCATCTCCCCCTTTTCCCAAAGTCAGCTACCCTAAACCCCAGGATACATGTTTTTGTGCAGTTTGGTTCTGCTCCTTCTGTGATTTTAAACCACAGTGACCAGTGGTCACTGTTCCCCAGGTGCTCCCCCACTGTTACTCCCTTCACGCTGTCCCTGTTTGTGAGCATGAGGTCCAGTATTGCCTTCTGCCAAGTTGATTCCATGATCAGTTGCTTGAGGAAGGCACCTTGAAGGGAGTCCAGGATAAATTTGCTCCTGGTTGATGCTGCTGCTAGGAGGCTCCAGTCCATGTCTGGAATACTGAAGTCTCCAACCAGCACCACCTCACCCTTGCCTGCCATCATTTGGATAGCTAGCATCAGCTCCCTTTCTGTTTTTTCCTCCTGAGTTGGTGGTCTGTAGACCACCCCTGTGAGGATAGCTGACCCCATTTTCCTTTCCAGCTTAGCCCACAGTATCTCTCCCCCATTTTGTTCCTCCTGGATCTCTGTGGCCTTTATGCCATCTTTCACATAAAATGCCACTCTTCCTCTTCCCTTCCCTTCCTGCCTGCCCTGTCTCTTCTGAATATATTGTAGCCAGGTATGGCCATCTCCCAGTCGTGGTTATCATTACACCAGGTTTCAGTGATGGCCACAATGTCCAGGTCCGACTGCACCATGGCAGCCTCCAGCTCCTCCATCTTGTTGCTAAGGCTCCTGGCATTGGCACACATGGCTTTCCATGATGTGAATTCCCTGGACTGTTTAGCTGTTCTACTCCAGCCCCTTCCCTGGGTGTCCTTTATCCCTGATTCTCCCTGAAGTCTGCCCTTCTGTTGAATTTTTGCCCCCTTTCTGCCTATCCACCCCTTGGGTGCTTATCTCCATCTTTTACATACTGCTCTGTAGAGATATGCACTCCTCTTCCACTGCTAGCTGTTAGGGGTGGGCAATTAGGTACCCTTCTTGCTGGCCTGCCACCCTCCTTGGCTAGCTTAAATGCTTGTCCATGTAGCATTTAAACTTATTCTTGAGTTCTTGGATTCCCCTCCAGGACAGGTGTAGGCCATCAGGCTTGAACAAGCCCCCATCCCTCCAGGTGAGTCCCCAGTTACCAATGAATCCAAACCCTTCCTCACAGCGCCAGGTCTTCAAACATGAGTTAAAGTTCCTGGTGCATGTGCCCCTACACTCTCCCATGCCTCTCACAGGTAGTACTTCTGAGAAGGTGACAGAAGTAGCTACTTGCTTGAGACCCCTCCCTAGTTTCCTAAACTCTTCCTGAACTACCTTAGGCTTCCTATTTGCCAGATCATTAGTACCTATGTGGATAATGACATCCAGCTCATCCTCCCATCCTGCCTTCCCGGTGATTCCCAGGATCTTCCTCCCATCCCTCCATGCCATGGCACCTGGTAGGTACCTCACCTCCCTGTCCTAACCCCTCCTGTGTTCCTAGCTGGATCTATCTTATAATAGAGTCCCCCACCAGGATTCACTTCCTCCTGCTCTGAGGTCCACTGCTGTCCCCACTGAGGTCACCTCCTTTGTTGACCTTCACATCCTTCCCTTCCACTTCTCTGGGTACCTCTGTTTGGTTGTCCCTGTTTGTCAGTGTGGCATATGAGTTCTGGAGTAGAATAGGATTTGGGATGTGCCTCTGCCTGACTGCCCTAGTTCTCCCTGAGCCCACCATAAACCAAGTGCTCCTTGTTCTTGGCATTCTTTGAGGCAGTGGTGTTGGACTGGATGGTCTCTTGATAGGGGTGAAGGTACTCCTGACCCAGTTTACTTCTTCTCTGAGTCTGGCTACCTCATCCCAGAGTACAGAGAAATGCCTACAGATAGGGCAGCACCTCAGCATCCAGAAGGTCTGTCTGAATATGGCTGCCCTGCATCCACTGCATTGCACCATTGCAATGCTGGATGAAAGATATCCAGGATAAAAGGGACACCTTCTAATATCAAAACAGCAGCAAAAGGTCAATCCAACTTCAAAAGGCTGGGGATGTGGCTGACAAAGGTAGTATTGGGGTGGGGGTTGTCCCTTTCAGAACTTCAGAAACCAGAGGAGTAAGGGATCCCAGTCTGGGTTCAAGGGCAATAGTGGCAGAGGAGCTTTTGCCTGAAAATGTAATGCAGGTCCAAGGTGGAGAGGTGGCACATCACAATGAAGGTACATGGGCCCATCTCTGCCACCCCCTTTCCTTGATAGAAGACTATAGAGTTTTTATGCAAGACTGGCCCAGATAACATCGCATGCTTGGGTCCTGTAGATTCTGGCATTAGGCTTCGCAATAGAGTTTTCAACCATTCCCTCAAAGGGATGTTTTCTACCATCCACCATATCAAAGGACCCAGTGAAGAGACAAACAGTGTCTCAAACATTAGATCACCTCAAACAGATCGGAGTGATTGTTGCAGTGCCTCCTGATGAACAAGGCCAGGGATTCTAATCCATTTATTTTGCGGTTCTCAAAACAGTCAGGAGATTTCAGATCTATTCTGGACCTAAAACATCTAAACAAGATAATTCACCACACATCCTTCTAGATGGTGTCCTTATGGTCAATTATCCAGGCTGTCTGGCCAGGGTTTATTTAGAATGTATAGAGCTGAGTGATATCTCCACATTCTCATTTGGCAGTCTCATCAGAGGTTCCTCAAGTTTGCAGTCCTGCAGCAACCCTTCCAGTACAGGGCACTTCCCTTCAGGCTGGCAACATTCCCCTGAGTGTTCTCAAAAGTGCTCATAGACCTGGTAGCACAACTTTGGCAGGGGGGACATGTCTACCCTTTCCTGGATGACATGCTCATTTGAATGCCTACTGCCACACTGCTGAGTGAATAAGTGACATGGAAGGTATTAGAGTCCCACAGTTGGATAGTCAATCTGGAGAAAACCTCTCTCAACCCATCTCAGACCCTTAAGCACAGGGGAGAGGGTTACAGGAAGGATGAGGGGAAGATCTTCCTCTCAGCAGCCAGGAAGGACACCTTGATATGAGAGGTCCAGTGGTTGAGGAGGCAATATTCAGCTTCATCTCACAGTCTACTGGGGATTCCGGGTCTCATGATGGCAACAATAGAACTAATTCTGTGGACTCAGTTACTTTAAGACTGAGTTGTTGGCAACCTGGGTCTTGACCTTGGAGGACTATCAGTCCATGATTCCAGTTACCTCACCCCTTCATCAGTGGTAGATTTGGTGGGTGAGTTTAGAGAACCTAAGCAAAGGGTCCCCTTTGGAAGTTCCCCACAGCTGATCCTGATAACAGATACCAGCATGTTTGGCTGGAGTGCAGTTCAGGACCAATTTCTCATTCAGTGGGCTTGGTCTGCACAGGAACAGCACCTGCTCATCAGTGTCCTGAAAATAAGGCCAGACAATGTGGTCATGATGGTGTACATAAATGGTCAAGGAGTCGCAAAGAGTAGAGAGATGCTAAGAGAAGCAACCAATCTGCGACTGTGGGAGAAGGAGAAACTTCTCTCTCTTCCAGCAGTTCACTTGGCAAGGGAGTTGAACATGCAGGCCAATTGTTTAAGCTGTGATAATGTCCATCCAGGGAAGTGGATGCTGAGCACAGAGATGGTCATCCTTCTGTGCAGAAGGTTCTGTAATCCACAGATCAACCTGTTTGCCGCAAGCCAGAATGCTCAAGTGCAGCAGTTCATCAGACAATATCAGTGTCCCCAGGCAGAGGCAGTGGATGCTCTGCCACAAACTTGGAATTTCTGCAGAGTGTATGCCTTCCCACCTCTACCACTTCTCCCTAAGGTCATCTGCAAAATAAGACACTCAAAAGTAAGTTTTCTTCTGATAACTCCAGAAGACCATGGTTCTCTGATATAGTTAATGTAGCTCAACACATATGGTTTCATCTCCAAATTTGGGGGGACCTTCTCTTTCAAGGTCCCATCCTGCATCCAAACCTGGTGGCGAGGCAGCTTGCGTCTGGCTCCTGAGAGGAGGAGACTCCTGAAAATGGGTTTTCCCAGAAAGGTAGTGGATACCCTGATGGCCACCATAAAGAATTTCACTTCTGCAGCTTATGCTTGTGCATGGACCACTTTTTCAGCTTGGGCCAGGGAGAAAAATATACATCCTTCTAAAGCAACAGTTCCTCAGATTTTGTATTTTTTTGCAGATGGGAGTGGACAAAAGTTTGGCTTTGAACAACTTGAGAGGTCAGGTGTCAGCACTTGAAGCCTCCTTGGGCTCATCCTGAGGGACTAACCAGGAGGTTTTCCAATTCCTGCAAGCTGTACACACAAGCCAACTCCTGTTTTGATCCCCTGTCCCTCTATGGGATCTGAATCTGGTTTTGAATGCTCTTCGTAAAGAGCCCTTTGAACCTCTTTCTCCAGTACTGCTAGATGTGCTGTCCTACAAGGTGTGTTTTTGAGTTGCTATGTGCTCAGGCAGGAGGATTGGTGAGCTCCAGGTCTTGTCCCACAAAGAACCTCACCTTATCATTCATAAGGACTAGGTGGTTCTGTGAACAGTTCATTCTTTCATTCTAAAAGTTTCTACATCCTTTCACGTGACTCAGGAAATCTACTTTACATCTGTCTATTTACAGCTGACTCATCTAAGAGAGAAAGAGTTGCACAAGTTAGATTTGCACAGGGCAGTTAGGACACATGTTAGATGAATTGCTGAGTTCAGAAATTGAATAGGGTATTCGTACTTTTCAGAGCTTCAAGAAAAGGACAAAAAGCCTGCAAAGCCACTCTGGCAAGATGGATGATGTTGCCAAAACTTATATCGAAGTGAAGAAGATGGCTCCAGCTCTAATCAAGGCTCATTCCACAAAAGCTATGGCCACCTCCTGGATGGAGAAAGGTGAGGCATCTGTCTTAGAATTGTGCAAGACAGCAACGTGGTGCTCCATCCACACATTCATCAAGCACTGAAGATTGTATGTTCAAAGCTCCACTGATGTGGCCTTTGAATGCAGTTTTGCAGGCTGCTGTTAGTAGGTAAATTCCTTTTCCGTTTTGTGCAGTTTGTGTGCGGAACAGTATTCTCCCTCACCTGGTTGGATAATGGGTACTGCTTCTTAGACTCCATATGTACTAACTACCCATTGACAATGCAGAGTGCTACAGAAAGAAGGTATTTCTTCATACTTACCGTAATTTCCTTTTTTTTTGGTTAGCTCCAACGTTGTCAATGGGACCTCTCCCAGGAGCCTTGGTTCCTACTGTAGAATATTGTCTGATATAAGTATGGGACGTCTATTTTATTCCACCAGAAATTATATTTGCAAATATTGTTGACATCTTATTCTGCTTTATCTACTAACATGAAAACAGGATGCAATCTATTAAACTGCAAGCACACAAGTTAACAGGTCGATATTTATGAACATGAAGTGGTGCCTCTGTGTTACAGGTTAGTGGTTACTCTGATTCGCAGTTGCACTAAATCTTATTGCATTTATTCCTGTTATACTGTTTTATGTTGACAGCTGTTGCTGATTTATCTGCTACACCTGCCAAGAGGCAATTTTAAGACGCACCCATTCAGCACAAGACACAAAAACACAGAACAGGATCCTTACATCTTAAAGTCAAGGTAAAACACTGATCATTGCCTTTTTTTCAGATACAAGTTTTTCTGTACATTTGGTATGTGTTGTATTGAAAGGAGGGGATTGTATACTTTAAGCACTCCATAGATGTTTGTGTTTGCTTCTGCATGCGCAAGAATCACCTTGCTTCCAGTAGCGACAGTTAATGAGCATGCCACTATGCTCAAAGAAATTGACCAGCTGCAATCAGGGAGTGTCCCGTCATGCTCAGCTCTGTTTGCGGGGTGGTCCCTGACTGCAGCAATCAATTACAGCTGTATTGTCAGGTTTTGTTATTGTTTCAGTCAGCGTTTACTCCCTTTTTGAGCCCCATGCCCTAATCACTTCTTGTCGGTCCACGACCCCTCTCCTCTTGTTACACTCCTTTCGTTGCAAGTGCCAGCACCGCCCTAAAATGGTATGGAACCCACTGGGGAGCCGTGTTTATCTGCAACAGAGGGCGGGCTCATTTGGTTTGACAAGTTTGCTGTAAATATTCCCCTCAGCATGTGCGAGGTCTTGAAAGCACTGATTACATTCCTATTCCTACTTAAACTTTCACTCCCATTTGCAGCCCATTTCAATTTAGCTGAAGGTGTCACTAAATAGGGGCCTGTGTTGACAGAATGGCATCCTTTCATTTCCTCGCAGGCCCCAGCCTTAACGAAGAAGGTTGCTAAGGGGGTTTACTCTATACAGTTATACTAAGTAAACTTTTCCTCAGGGCTCCATTTTTAACATGTTTTTATCAGTTTGAAACTCCGCCAGTTTTAATGCTACAGTGGTATACAGCAATCCAATCAAAAATACATATATTTACATGTACAAAACCTGCATTCCATTTAAAATTAAAACACAGTGTTGTTATTTTGTTTGAAACACACACACCATGTTTCAGTTACTGTTAAAATGGAACAGTTTGCTGCTACTGTTACAATACCAGGCATTACTGTTACAGACTAGTTCTGCTTCAGAAATTACTATTCATATTAAACCACCCATTGTAGGAGGCTTTCTGAACTGATTTTACCATATTTTTAAAGTGTACCCCTGATTTTTCGTCCCTGTCCCTGATATGCAAGGTAAGAGGATGAGAGGTGTGTCTACATTTAAAATAACACTCTTGTTGTATGGGTGTCTGATTTAGAATGCCAAATGATAATGAGAAAAAAACATGTTACCCACAATAAACAATGTTACGTAGCCTGTCTCCTTACAATGTTTGTTTAAAAATGCATAGCAGTGGCTAATATGGTAGCTCCTAATCATCTGATTTGCTATCAGCATACTTGTTCTATCTCATGCTTTCTTGCGTGGAGTAGATAGCAACAGTGAAATGTACTCCTGAGTCTTGATCCCATTATTTTCTTTGCCCTTTCCAGTTAAATATGGATTCAGAGACACAAAGGATGGAACAAACGAGCTATCTGAACATCAGTGGCCCAACTCTCACATTTCAGAACATTCGGTACGTTGTGACTGAAAAGGTGAAAAGCCTGCTGCATAAAAAAGAAGAGAAAGAGGCCAGCCCGGTGGCACTGAGGGTTGAGGCGCTGGACGCCACACCTCGTTCCATGCCGGCAACCTAGGTTCGGGACCGCACTCGGGTCATCGGTGGGTCGGCCGGGGGGAGAAGGATCGAGCACCCAATGGCATGCTCTCCTTCTCTGGGGAGGAGGATGTGCAACTCTCTCCGCCGCACTACCGCCACCTCCTGGTGAACTGGGGGGATGTTGGTGTGGTTGGGGAGAATGCAGCAACATAGAGGGTAGACGCTGGTTGGGAACTGGGGCGGACGCAGGTCTCTGCGTGCACCTGACCACTTGTTCCCCATTGCACGCCGGTGTCAGGGGACAAAGAACACAGAAAACATCCTTCACCTCTCCTAGGTGATGACCTCGCCGGCAACAAGCATGTCACCACCAGCAAGGCAGACTCCACTGTGCAGGCTCCTCTCCTTGGATCATTTAGGGGAAAGGTAAGGGGGATCTCTCCTCACCCCGCCCAGGGGGGTATTCCGGGCCATCAAGGACCTTAGGGGAGTTCAGCTGGGGCACTCTAGGGGCAGACCTCGAGTCCGGAGTATGTCGTGTTTGGGGCTTTCTGGGGTCTGATTGAGTGGGGAGCTCAGGGCAGATTGAGGTGGGATAAAAAGTGAAAGTGAAAAAATTAAAAAACAGAAGAGTAAGAAATCCTCTGAGATGTCAGGTAATGCCTTTCCAACATCCTCTTTTTTCTTCTTCAGTTTTTTTGTAGCCTAAAACCAAGTCTGTCTATTAGCGAAAAAAATCCACCCTAGGTCTTGCTCCTCCTGGAGTGAGACAACTGCTAAGAAACTTCACTTCCTCCAGACTAACTATAGGGTTGAGTAAAGCTACCTTCATTATCCCATTCCGCCGGACCTCACTAGGGCAACGGTCCTTCGAATACAGGGCCCCCTGCTGGCTAAATTCCCTTAACTCTGAGCTGATTGAGGAAATGAAACTATGCCCATTTAAGGCCAAGCTGCTGCAGTACCTGGCCAATCTTAGTAACTAAGACTGCATCACCTGTGCATAATCCTATTGTTATTGATAGCTTATCTGTCCTGCATAGCACCCATCTCCCCCCACTTCCTCCTCTGCCTAGTGTAACCCCACAGAGTACTTACCCCCACGTCCCCTCTTTTTCACCCCGCCTTTCTGCTTTCTCTTCACAAATATTAATCCCCCCCAATTTTCATCCCCACCCCCTTGGTTTCCCCTCACCTCAGCCCCCACTTTAAAATCCTTTCCCTTATCCCTCTTTCTCTCCCCACATCACCCAGCCCTGCCCTATCACCTACTCACGTAACCCTGGATTGGTTCTTATCCAGTCCCACCCCTCTGACTACTCAACTCCCTTATTCTGTCACCCCTTGTCTCTGCCCCCACCCTCCCCCTGCTCTCATCTATTCTGTCCAGTCCCTTCTTTGGCCACCACCACTTCTGACCCTCCATAACTCTACCTGCACGTTCTAAAGCTCAGCTACCACTATAAATTGCTTGTCCACCTTAGGTATGCTCTTGGTACTGTTGCAATAAAGCTGACCTCTTCTACCTGATGTATTTTAACTGTACTTGCTTGAATCTGTATCTGTATGTACCATAATGTACTTGCCTGCTGTATATACCCCTATCTGTTTTGTAATGTCTATGTACCTTGTCTATTGCCTTATGATGTGGAACATTTGTAAATGAGCTTTTAGCTCACAGGTGTTATCCGAGATTCCAATAAATAAATAAATAAATAAAAAGCCATTAGCTAGCTCCTCCTTATATGGAGAGATGTAATGAAATGGCTCACCGTTGCACAGTGTAGCCAATATGATTGTTTGTAATTCTTGAAAAAAAAAAAAGGTTTTAGCAGAACCAGAAAATAAGCATGTTTAATCATTTTCAGCTGTGCTGACCAGCCAGCTGAGCACTGTTTTTTTTCCACTCAAAGGAGCAATGTTCTTATGCTGAAAGACAAGGTTTCCACTAGGTCCTGTCGACAGCAATGCTTTAGAACAGAGCCTGCAGAACTACAGTGATCTTCTGGGTGTTGCCTAACCCATTCCAGCCCAGGTCTTCTTTGTTTTTAACCATCACCTAATTACTGCTTCCAATTCCCATTTTCAGGCAAAATGAAGGGGGAACTGACAGTCTGACACTCGGGCCCAGATATTCAAAAGGGTTGCGCCATGCACAATAGGGTTGCTCCAGCGCAAGTCTGAAAATGCGCCATTTTGCGATACTCAGCGGAAGGCAGATGCACCTCCCCAAATCACGCTGAGCAAAAAGCACAATGATAATGAATGCATGCACAACTGAAGGGGGAGGAACCATGCATAAATGGCGCAGTGTGATATTCAACAACATGCACCATGCACAATAGGGGAGCAAGCAGAAGTTGCACAATAGCGGAAATGAGCCAAAATAAAAAGGAACAAGGGAGAGGTGCAAGAATGCTACAGGGAAGGCATATGTAGCTGACCGCTAGGCAGACACATAGGGCAGGACAGGGAAAGGGCACCCTGAACCCACAGGCACAGGGAAGGTGTGGGGAGCCGCAGCCAGTGCAGAAGGGGGAAGTGCCACACAGCACTGAGGCCACCACAGAAAGTTGTTCCCGGTGCAGGGGAAGTAGCAGCCAGGCCAGCGGGGGGAACACAGAAACAGCTGCCGGGGGGGGGAACGCAAGCCAGGGACATGGCCAGTGCCACCATCCAGATGGAGGCAGTAATGAGGGGGATGAGAAGGCAGGCAGTAGGGGGGCACGGCCATGGAAGGGCCCATCGGCAGTATGCCCCAAACAGGCAGTACCGAGCCCGCACCAGCTTCGAGCTGTACAGCGATACCAAGATCATGGGCCGGTACCACCTGAATCAGGCAATTCTGAGGTGGCTCTGTGAGCTGTGCAGTGATGTGATGCAGGCACCCACACGACGGAGCCATGCTCTGTCAGTGGAGACTAAAGTGACAGCTTGCATGTGCTTGCTCACCACGGGTACCTTCCAGAGACCAACAGGGGACACCACAGGCTTAACCCAGTTGGCTGCATCATGCCACCTCACCCAATTCCTCAGCACACTGCTGCCACATGCTGCGGAGCACATCCATTTCCCCAGCACACCGGCGGAGCGCACAGCAAACTTACAGGAGTTCCACAGGGTAGCATGTATGCCTGGCATGCTAGGGGCAATAGACTGCACCCCTGTGGCCATCCACACACCACCTGGCCCAGAAGGGGCCTCATATATCAATTGGAAAGGCTATGCAAGCATCAACTGCCAGGTGGTGTGCGATGCCAGGGGGTGCATAATCAATATCTGTGCCATGCACCCTGGGGGAGCACATGATGCCTTCATCTGGCACCAGTCGGCACTATGCCACAGATTTGAGAGTGGGGACATCCCCACTGGCCATTTAGTGGGTGATTATGCAAACCACGTGGAAAAACATAGAGCTTGGGAGAGGCATGGTCAGAGGTGACATGGGTAGTGGCCTACATGGCCCAAGGAAGGGTGATGCTGATCAAAAAACTAACCTCCACCCTCTACACACAGGTGACAGTGGATACCCACTCCGTCTCTGGCTGCTCACACCATACCAGTGGCCCGCGACCCCATCGCAGCAATGCTACAAGGAAGCACATGCCACCACATGCAATGTCATCGAGCGGGTGTTCGGGATGCTGAAGGCACATTTCTGTTGCCTGGACACCTCCGGCGGTGTCCTACAGTACAGCCCCTCAAAGGCCTGCAGTCTATTCCTGGTCTGTTGCATCCTGCACAACATGGCCAACGACTGTGGGATAGCCGTACAGGTCGAAGAGGGGGACAACAATGAGGACGATGAGGATGCTGGTGATGATGGTGATGGGCAGCCCCCCCTTGGGCAACGGGACCCCCGACTGCTCCGGCTGGCATAGCTGCACTGGGACACCATCACAGAGGAGCACTTCAGCCAACCCAGGTAAGTCATGGGGCCATGTGCAACCACCAGTGGCAAAGGCACAACCCACAGACACGCATGGACACACACCAGGGATGCATGCTGACAAGGAAAGTGGCCGAGCATGGAACCGCACACACCGCCAGGGATGGGCAAGGTCTAACATGGCACGCGGTCATACACACACACACACACACACACATACATACACACCTCACAAGACATGCACAAAGGGTAGGAGGCACGCCGATCCAGACCGCCACCCCTAGCCACACACACGTCCACAGACCACCATGCCCACTGCCTGTAATTGTGCGTGTGTCAGACGCTGGGCACCATTGCACAATGGCGTACAGAGCAATGCAGGCATCATCATGCACATGCCACAGCGGACAGCAGCCGGAAGGGTGTGCAGATGGAACATGTGTGTGCGTGCAGGGCCGGGTACCCCACCCGTGCATTGCCCACTGAACGACACAACGCACATAGGGCAGCATCAGACAGTAGCCGTGCTGGGAGACAGGTCACCCACGTGCCACAGTGCCACGGCTGCCACGGATGCATGGGCGGCCCCGCTGAGACCCGCCAGCAGTGACAGGCTGACTACTGGCCTCATGGGGTGGCACCGACGGTCCCCCAGGGGTTCCACTGCTTGAACGCGACCATGCTCATGCAGGGGTCTGCAGCACACTGAACATACCTGCGCCAGGCGTGCTCAGGATGCCCACAGCTGAACCCGGTGTCGACAAGGATGGTGTCGCACGACGCCGGGAACGGGGGGTGGACATTGCACTGCATGGTGTCTGCGACGCATGGGTAAATAACTGTGTGCCCATTGTGGCCATGACAGCTGTGAATGCCTGTGTCTGCCTGTCAATGGCAATGGTCACATCCTCCCACAACTGGTCCATCCCTGCCAGGAGCAGAGCGGTGTCTCTGCTGCGCCGCTCCTCTGCCTGGTGCACAGCTGCACTCAGTGCATCCACCACCGTCACAAGCCACATCTGCTGATTGACTGATGCTTGCAGTATGCGGGTGTGCTCATCTAAGAGGTCATCTGCCTGATCGGCATGCTGTCCCTCAGGGTGTTCATGGCCCTGATGCTCCTCATCCCTTGAGGGTGGGTGCTGCACACCAGGGCCAGGCCTGGGCATGTCCACAGGCAGTGCACTGACACCGCCCCCTGACACTGTACCCCAATGGCCATTGGTCTACTGCTGATACTGCCCCTCCAGCTTCCACCCTCCAGGGCTCAATGGTGCCGCCGCAGTGGCCGCAACAGTCCCACTGTCTTGGACACACACCAGTGCTGCCCCACTGGTGCAGACAGGCACAGGCTGGAACTGTGATGACACGCAGGCCTCCACGGCGGCACCACCCACAGCCATGACCGTGATGTCACCTGCTGTGTGGCCATCCTGTGACCCACACGTGTCACTGCCCATGACATTAGCTTCATCATCCTCGGTGACGGATCCGGCACCAGCCCGAGTCTCAGCATGCTGGCATCCATGGACGCTGGCACGCTGGGACATGGGCAGGGCCTCCTCCGCACCTGCTCCACCAACATCAGTCTGGATGTCCAGGAGGGCCCACTGTCGCCCTGACCCCCGTACTCCCATAGAGGTGGATGGGCCCTCCTCCATCTCCATGATAATGGCCTCAGTGGAGAAGCCCACCACTACTGACCCATGTAGATGCTCAGGAGCTGTAAGGGAAAAAAAGTAGCATTACTGCATGTGACCTACCCTGTCCCCCAATAGACAGACCATGACCTACCATGCAGTGACGGGCTACCACCCATCTGGAATCCACCACCCAGAACACCCTCAATGGTGCAACGCTGCATGCTGCCAGCAACCTGCTCTTCCTGTGGGGTCAGGCGTTGCACCTCCGGCTGTCCCCCACTGGCCGCAGACCATGCTGCACTGATGGCAGCCACCTTCTCTTTAATTCTCCACCTGTCCGTGCCAATCTTCTTTTTGCACTCCTGCATGGAGCGCTGGTGGCTGCCATGCAGGTTGACAGCACGCACCACCTCCTCCCATGCAGCAGCACGGGCCTGTGGTGTTCCCTGGCGTCCACTGAGAAGTGGCTCCTGGTAGAGGTAGGCCTCAAACAGGGCATCTGTCTCGGCCTTTGTAAAGTTTGGCCTCGCCTTCCTCCCACGACTCTGTTCCTCCTCCACCACCACACGATCGGTCATGATTCATCCTGTGAGAATGACAGGTGTTACCTGTGACTGTGCAGTCCCATGCATGTCCCAAACACCACAGTACACACTCCCAAACAGCATGCAACTCACAGCAATAGACTGCAGTAACCGATCACGCCAGTGCAGCCCAATGTCGTATTTTTTAAGAAGCTAACCCATGCAAATGAGGTGAGGCGATCTAAGTGGATGCAATGAGTGACTGTGCCATTGAATGGCTGATTAGATGATTTGCATATGCTGGCTGAATATCGGCTGTTGCGCTTTGCGCAATTGTGTTGAGCGAGCTGAGCCAAGGGCGCAGTTCTGTGACATGCACGGTACACACCTAACTGCGCATGCCCGGGTTGATGACACAGGTGCCTGCCGCCCTGCTGATGTGCTGTGCATGGGAGGCAATGCAGGGCATGGCCACCATTGTTCCAGTGGCGCTGCAGCGCTGTTCACATATATGGCGCTGTGGCACTGGGGCATCGTAGGCGTACTGGGGCAACAGCGCTGTAGGCCACTACAGGAGATGGCACACAGGCACCCAATCGCACTACACGCATTGGGTTCCAATCGCGCTGTGGCTGTCTGTGCACCAGAGACCCTTGACCCTGTGCCCGACCTTTGCCTCCTAGGTGCCATGCATCAGGCATGGGTGCACCACTATGGTGCTGTTCAATGACAGCGTGATAGGGAATGGCAGCACTGTACTGCACAGCATCTGCACATGGTAGGACCGTGCTGCTGAGTGCCATTTTGATTCAACCAGACAGCAGAGATGGCATGGAGGTGTGCAGTCATTTGGAGCCAGGTTGAGCTTGCCAACCTGGTGGCTATAGTTGAACCCCATGCTGGGGCTTTGTATGGAGAGGCACCCCTGGACAAGGTCAGGAGTGTGGTCTAGCAGGAGGTGGCCAATGCCCTGGAGGAGGCCACCAGTATGGGACGAATGGTGGAGCAGTGCTGCCATCATTATGGGGACCTGAGGTGCAGGGACCCGGACCTGCTTGCCCACCTGCGGGCACGTGCCAGGAGGGGCACAGTGCCACGGCCAGGTAGGTTCAACATCCATACACTATTATCGTCCGTACGGGTATCACGGTTGCATGTGTCCGGCACATGGGGGGGCCGTCCGGTGTTGGCCGTGGTGGTGGTATCGGGGTGTGGGGTGGATGGGTATGGCTGTGTGGGTTTGCACACACATGGGGGTGGGGGGGACTTTGCTACTGGATTTTACTGATGTTCCTCTCTCCAAGTTTGCACTGTAAGGCCAGAAGAACACCGGCAGAACTGGGACTGGATGCGCCACATGGAGGAGCAGCGGGCCAGGAGGGATGATGGTGGTCCGTGGCACGTGGACCAGCCTGATGATGGTGAGTGCCTTACATCCATGATTACTATTGCATGCTGTATAACTGGGCAGGCAGCAGGGCATGGCCACCATCCATTGACACCACTGCCATGCACGCAACTTGTTACAATCAGCACTGTCCAGTGGCACTGCATGTCTGGGAGTGCGTCAGTGGTGGTCCATGCATGCACCGGGCACATGGCTGTGGCACTGCCTTCACACCGCATAGCCAAATCACTGTATGGCCATGGTGGTGCTGTGCAGGACATGGGCGTTGGGTGTGTGCAGTGGTCCACATGGCTGTGGCTGCCTGGGTGGGCAGGTCTTGTGGACACGGTCACTGTGGGTGGTCGCACACCATCACAGGGGCGTGGCACATGGCTGTATGCCATGCACAATGGGTGGGCTGCAGTGGGCTGGACAGTCACACTTATTGACTCTTCTCCCTTGTCCTAGGTGGATGGTGACTCCAGGAAATTCAGTGGAGTCTATGTGAGCTGCTCCAGGTGGCGAGGGAGACCTTGGAGCTCCTTCAAAGGATCCACCGCCACGGGGTGAGGAGGAGACAGAGAAGCACACATCGGCACCATGATGAGGAGGACCGGGGTGCCCGTTGATGTCCCATGCCCTGACTACCACCTTCCCCCCTTTGACCCACCCTCACACCCCTTCTTCCCTCTCCCATGTGTTCACCCCTGCCCCTTACCCGCCCCCACCTGTTAGTGGCCCTTCCCCCCCTCTTGTAAATAATTGTATATAGTTATTTGTTACATCTTTTAAATATATTCATTTTGTTATGACAACTGTGGTGGTCTCTGATTTGCAGCGGGCTACAGGTGCTCAGCTGCAGTGGTGTGCTTGGCGTCAGGGGTGGTGCACGCATGGGCGTGTGTGTGTGCGTGCAGAGGTGAACCGCCTATGGTGTGGGCAGGGGGATCAGTCACTGTCTGTGGTTTGTGTGTTGTACTCTGTGCACTGGATGCCTGTGTGCAGTGGTCCATGGGGCCTGCACTATGTGCATGGCACCCCTGTTAGACCATCCATGGCCTGTGCAGCTGACACCCTTACATGTCTGTGATATGCATGGTCTGCTGGCATGTCAGTGGTGGCTGTCCATGCTGGATAACAACTGTACCCGGCACAACTCCAGGTTGCCTGCCATCACCAGTATGGTGCACGTCTGCCTCCGGTGGTACTGTGGCCTCCGCTGTTGTTGTCCCCCTCCATGCTGTCACTTGTGTCTGTTTCAGGGGATGTGCTCCAGTGTCTGTCACTTGTGCTCCGGCAGCATGCTGGTGGCATACAGCTTCATGGTGCCTGCGCAGGGTGGCTGGCACACCTGTGCAATGTAGGGGTGCTGGCTGTGTGTACACATCAGCCGTGGCCACACGCCAGTGGCTCAGTTGACCCTCTACTGTGTCCCTGTGTTGGTGTGCCCTTGGGTATGGGTGGGTGTTTATCCATGCACTGTGTTGCATCCTGTGTGGTGCATGCCTCCATGCTACACTGTCCGTGTCTGTGCTGGCTGTTGTGGCCAGTGTTGGGACAGGATGTGTCCTTGGGAGGGTGTGCAGGGTGCTGTACTGCTGGAGGTGGGGTCTGGGGCATGCCCTTTCGCATGTGGGGTACCTCGTGTGCTGATGCATGGTCAGTCTCTCAGCTGTACCTCGGGGGGACGTGCAGGGCGGCACTGTGTATGCATCTGTTGCATCACTGTCTGCTGCTGCCCACTGCAGGGTGCTCATGGTGGGGCTGCCTTGCATGGCTCCATGGTGCACAGGGTTGCATTGTCACAGTGGGGGTGGTGGCATGCATGGGGTGTCCTGCACTGTTGGGTGCTACTCCTGGGCAGGGTGTATGGGGATCATGGTGCAGGGTGTGCTTTGCATTGGTGGGATGGTGTGGTACGGGGTGGTCGGCCCTCCTTGTGTGTCGGTCACAGCTTGCCAAGGGGTGTGCTGGGACACCATGGCCTGGCTGTGGGTTGGTTGCTGGTATCCATGGGCCAGTAGTTATTCCAGCTCTCCCCCACTTGTGCAGTGCATGGGGTGTGGGGGATGATGTCTGTTCTACTGTGTGTTTCTCTGCCCATCTGTGGCATGGGTGGAGGGCCCCTGCATCCCTGGTTGTGCTGTTGCATTGCTGCCCTGCTGCAGGTGGCATCTGTGGTTGCGCTATGGTGCATCTGGACTGCTCCACTGAGCATCCCTTGCTGCGCTATGGTGCATCAGATATGCTCAGCTTCACATCCCTAGTTACGCTATGGTGCAAGTGGTGCAATATTCAGTCGTTGGCCGTAGGCGCATCTTGGCCTGAGCAGTTTTTGAATATCGCGCTTCTTGCACATGGACACAATGGACTTGCACTTGCTCCTGCTGTTGCGCACTTTTTGGGTGCA
Organism: Neoceratodus forsteri; assembly: GCA_016271365.2. Taxonomy (NCBI): domain Eukaryota; kingdom Metazoa; phylum Chordata; order Ceratodontiformes; family Ceratodontidae; genus Neoceratodus; species Neoceratodus forsteri. The sequence continues at coordinate 1,589,026,314 of CM057449.1, read as the reverse complement.
GTTTGAATATCTGGGCCTCTTTGTTTAAGGTGTGGGCTGGCCCGACTGACCCATTCTACGTGGTAAGGGATTCAATCTGGGTGAAAGGTGAGGGACTGACAGCACTAAAGATGAATCCCTCGCTTTATACACTAGTCTGGTAAAGACAGTGCAGGCAGATATAATGAAAGCTTCCTCAGTATCGACTGAGCACCCTATGGGTAAAATAGTTTCTGCCATTCTCTGTTTATAACATAACTCTTAAGAGTGCAAAGGTGAGAGATTGACGGCCCTAGTTAACACTTAAACCCTTTCAGTTGTCACTGCACAAGTGCACTAAGACATGACAACACATCTCAGACAGATGCCAACAAACACTGTCACAAAATGCATACATATCTACTGCAGAACATGACAGATAGATATTTGAAAAAGTTTCCCTGTAGTCCTACTGCTTGGTATCTATAATTTCCATAGGTGTAGCCTGATGAACGAGATATTCTCATCATGACAGATAGATACAATAGGCACACAGATGGTGTACAGTGTTAGTATGGGGACAGTGGTTCAGAAGACAGCTTGCTCAGCTCTGTGGTTAGACGAACAGAGGGTCATGGGTTCTAGCCACACACCAGGCGCTTAGGGTTACACTCATAAGTGACACTGTAGTGCGAGGGGGGTCTGCACTGTTGAAAACCCGTCCTTCCGATGAACTATTAAGCCAAGGTCTCTTCTCTCCCATTTCTGATCATTGTCCAGATGGAACTAAAAGAGCAATAGAAAAACAAGCTGCACCCAGGGAGGCTGGTGCAAAACCAAAGCCCGAACCTATGTGTTTTGCACCCCTGGATAGGTGCATTTAGATAGTAAGGGGGGGGGGTTCTTAGGCCTTGACAAAGCATCTATTCAGGGGTGTGAAACGCATTGGGAGGATTGTTTGAGAGGGGTACTGTACCTTTTACGTGCTTTATTGCACTTTGGCACAATAGCACTTTAATAAACCTGTTGCACCTTGTCTGAGGTGTTTGTGTCTTTTTGAAGCCTATGCAGGTTTTGCTGGGTGCAGAACCCTTTCTTCTGTAGGAACCGAAGAAGAGTTAAGAGTTTCCCAGGTGTCAAGGCCAACATTTCCTCCACCAACAGAACAGTCCTATGTCACCCACCACCAGGATGCACCTGAAAGTAAGCTAGCACAGCTTAGAGTGTCTTTCATGGTAAAAAAAAAAAATTAAAACTAAAATAAATAAAAAGACAAGTGGACAGATAGATACCATATTTCACAATTTAGACACTCCCATTTACTAACTGTCCCAAAATAGTTTGTACCCACAGACAAAAGGCACTCATGTAATAAAAGGCACTCCCAAATGCAGGCTGCAGCTTCTATGTGCTGAAATACAATGGCTAAAGCACCCACCTGATCACAGGTTCAGTTATTGTAAACCCATTCACTGAGGTTCTGTAATTTGTTTGGCCCCATTCTGCTGAAGCTGCCTTTTGGTACTGCTAAATCTCTCTCGCTCTCTCTCTCTCTCTCACTCTCTCTCTCTCTCTCTCTCTCTAGACTCTTTTGAAAGCCTCCATACCACTCATGGCTGCATTCACATGCAGCATGTGTGCACCTCTTCTTTCTTTTTTTTTTCCAATTCAAACTTTATTAACAGATTTTCCACAATACAGGGACAGGAATTATACCATGTACAACATATTCAAAGAACAGTACATAATCTGCCCCCCATCCCTCCTCCCCAGAAAGCAGTGTACTACAGTGCTGTAGTATAATATTGTGTTACAATAATCTTGTATAAGCTGAAATAAACAATTGCCAACCACTCAATTATCCATGCCAAGCATGATTAAGGTGTGAAGGGGATCCCAGATGCCCCTATAACTCTGTAACCTGTTGTGGAGACTCGCCATAGCTTTCTCTGTGCGAAAATTCGCAAGGATTTCATGAATCCATTCCTGATATGTTGGGCTAACCACATCCTTCCAATGCCTAAGTATGATTTTTTGGACAGATAATGCAATCATAGAAATGTGAAATCTCCCTATTTTAACCTTAATAGAGGACAGGTCACCTAGCAAGCAAATGTCAGGAGTAAAGCAATCCTGCAAACCCAGTATGGGGTCCAGGTTAACTTGGATTGACTCCCACAATGGAGTTATCTTAGGACACGACCAGAATATATGGAGAAGTGTACCTGCTTCCTGGCAACCTCTGGTACACAACTCAGATTCTAGAAGACCCCATTTCGCCAACTTTACTGGGTTATAGTACATGTTATGTAAAATGTGATATTGCATAAGCCGTAATCTGTCTTGAGACACATATTTGTGACAAAACATCCATAAAGCCAGTCAGTTGGGGGTATATTGGGGAAAAAGGGAGGCCCAGAACATGGTGGGGCCATCGGAACCCCCATACCTCCAGTGAAATAAGACTTGATATATTTTGGAAATGACACTTCATGGTCCAAGTAGGGAGGAAAGCTCAGGTATCAGTGAGAAGGTCGGCGGACGGGAAGGGATTTTACCCAGCACCGTGGTAAGCAGGTGCTTTAATTGGAAAACCCTAAATTGCTGAGTTACTGGGATGTAAAATTTTTGGATTATATTAGTTACAGAGAGCCATGCCCCTTCACCATTCAGAAAGGTGGATACTATCCCATCCCCTACTTGAGGAAATCACGTGCAGGGAATCCTTTGTTTGTTTATAGTAAAGGCCAGGGAGTTCCAAATAGATTGGGACAGGTCTAGGTGTGGAATGAATCGCAAAAAAGAGCAGAGCTGCGCATGAACTTTTAATGAAGTCCTAAGGATGGGGCATTTATGAAAGTCTTGTAGGGATGAAGCCTTAACATAAAACATAGTCAAAGGGTCCATGTTTTGAGCCAGACCGGTGCACTTCTTCTTTCTCACAGTCCTGGAGCTGATGCCAAGTATAGCACTAATTAGCATCTACAGTCATGGCTGTTCTCGCTCCAGATGCCAGCAATAACATCAGACAGTTCTTATCATGATGGAAATACAGTCAAACCTGGGTAATCCAGAACTGTTTGTATCTGGCCCTTTCTTTCTGGATAGTAAATCAATGGACTAACAAGTAACAATGGGCTTCTATGGGAAACAATTTCACAAGACAGTTTAAGAGCTATCGCATTTGTTATTATACAGTATCAACACTCAAATTAATTGAAATCATAAAATATGTTTATATTGCCCAACAAATATCTAAAATTGCATTCTGCCAAGTTTTTCACACACACACACACACACTCACTCGGTCACTCACAAACAGTCGCACACTCACACAAATGCAGGAAATGCTAATTCACTTTTTAAAATATTCCTGGATATGGGCTTGTCATGTTTGCAGCTGATTGTGCTATGATGAACTGCTTTACATCGAGTAAGTTATCTATTTGCTTGCTGGTATCTGAAGTGCTGTGCTGCCCCAGGTACATTAGAACCTTAGTCAGGATAACGCAGGCTTCCGAAGCAAAGATTTGTGGAGGGGGGTCACACAGCACATCCTGATTGTCCTCATCTAGGTCTGTGCTGTCTTTGTTGTGCACAATGTCCAAAATGTCATCATCTTTTAATGGTGGACTTGTTTCAAGGGTATCTTCATCTGCCACAAATTGTTGTGCTGTTAACTTTTGTATCAGATTGTCCAGAAGTGGCTGTATGAGGACCTGCAGTTCCATTATTTCTCTTGGGGACTCTGTGGGGTCAGTGTGTTGATCAGGTGTGTCACCATCAGCTATACTGCTGCTTGTCTCGTAGTCAACGAGCCAAGCTTTACACCAAAACAGCTAAATCCATAAGATGCCATGTCCCGATATATGGATTCTGGATTGGCCTCTTTCCACATACAGAGTTCTCTCTTTTGAGAAATAGAGATCTCGGAACGGCCCCACTCGCTCGCCATTATGTCTACCCAGGAAGGCTTAGCAATACTACGAAACATGGTAACACCTGAGCTTTTATCATGCATGGCCACATAACTGACTTCTGACAGCTCGTTTACTTCCCTTTGTACAAGCTGACGACTCTGTGGTGGAATGCACTTAAGTAATTGACACTAAGTGCAGTGTCACCACATCATACATCGCAAGGGAGATTCATTAACACCAATTCATTCAAACGGATTAAAGAGGCTAAATACCATTGAAATTAACTGTTTTTTAATAGGCAATAGGAAAACGGAATCGGATGCAGAGACATTCAAATTATAGAGGCATTTAAAGTGGCAGTAAATCGGTTTTTGATAAAAGCAATTCTGATAGTCAGGTTTCCTAACTAATAAGTCATAAATTAACCAGGTTTGACTGTAACACTAGCAGCACCTGGTCCCATTCATGGTGGACAAAAAGAGAGCAGGAGGAGCTGCTGCCACTTAACCACAGGCTGGTGTTCTACAGTGCTTATTAATTAAAGCTGCCTGCCACTGTACATAAGTAAAATTCCACTGGTGGAATTACTACAAAAATCAAAATTTCCCCCTCTGTGACATTTTGGAATGCACTTTGTCAACTTTCATGAACTTCTGACTTGGAACAATGGAATGACTGTATAGTTTTGTTTTATGGATTGAGGGAGCACTCCCGACCACTCAGATCACTCCTTTCCTTTTTTTTATTTGTACTTTTTGCTTCCCACACGCCCGGGGGATGAGAGCTCAGCCCCATATCATGCATCTGCCCACTGTCAACCAACCCCAAGACCCCCCACAGCTTGCCCCCCATGGCAGGGCCAAGAAGGGAGCTTCCCCCTCCTCTGGGAAGGTGGTGGTGGAGCAGCTGGACAGGGACGAGGCTTCATGAAGCCCCCTGGCTGCTATTTTCCATTTTCTGGATCCCCCTCCCTCCTGGAGCATCACTGCACATGTGTGGGGGCACATGCATGCCTTGATCACCAGCTGCTATGCCCTCCTTACCTGGGCTAACCCCCAGCCCCCACCACAGGGCTGCAGACAGGTGGGACGACAAGCTCTCCCTCCCTGAGAGAAGAGAGCAGTCCTCTGGATGCTCGATCCTCTCCCACCCCTGCCAACTCCCAGTGGCCCGGGTTCGTTCCCGAACTCGGGTCGCTTGCATGGCATGAGGTGTGGTATCCAGCACCTCAATCTCCAGCACCACTGGGCTGTCTAGGAACACTCATTTCCTATGTGCATGAGACACTCTTATTCTGTGAAGTGTCTCATGCGCAGATGCCCTGGAAATGAGCACATTCTGGACATTTTTTTTTTAATAACACTTAGCACTCCCTCGATCTATAATATATTAATATGTCTCCCCGTCATCACTCGTTGAGGGTAAGAGTGGTTTGTTGTCAATTAGGGCATTTCACAATTAGTTAAATTTGACAAAAAGTGGCCAGATCATGTTTGCTACTCTTCATAGGTTTCATAGGTAGCTTCGGAGCACAGAAGACGTTAGTCCATGTGGCTCACCTTTTCCCTAGTTATGATACCCCACTATATTTTCTTGTCCACAATATTTGTCCAATTCCCTTTTAAATCTTTTCATGCTCTTACATGTGACGCTTTCCTCTGGTAAGCTATTCCAAACTGGTATAACCCTCACACTAAACCAGTATTTCCATTTTGTTGTTTTAAACTGTTGTCCTTTTAACTGCATCAAATCTACCCTGGTATTATAATGCTGCTCCCTGAGAGTTAATCCAAGTTTAGCCCCTAATGCTGGGTCCCTCGTCGCCCTATAGACCAGACACATGTCACCTCTCAGTCTTCTATATTCCAGTGTAGTCACTTCCAGCTCAACCAATCTCTCTGCATAGTTTCTATCACTTACATCAACAACTGACCTTGTTGCCCTCCTCTGGACCCCCTCCATTTTTTTGATATCAGTCTTAAACCCAGGTGACCAAAACTGGGCAGAAAACTCCAGTTTTGGTCTCACCAATGAGTTGTAAAGCAACATGACCACCTCTCTCTTCCTACTTTTTATGTGTTTACTAATACTGTTTAATATGCCATCTGCAGCCTTCATAATCTGACCACAATGCTGGTTAAACTTAAGCTCATTCGATACCCTAATTTCCAGATCCCTTTCATCAGTAACCTTCCCTAAATGTACGCCATTTAACACATAGTATCCCAGGATGTTATTCCTACCAAAGAGCATTACTACACATTTATCTGTATTAAAGGATAGCTTAGCCTCAATTGCCCACGTTTCCATCCTATTTAGTGCTTTTTGTAGTTTCTGTATATCCCTGGTGTCCTCTATGGTATTGCCAATCCAGGTATCGTCCACGAATTTAGACTTCCAGACTTCCCTTCCTCCTGTCAATAATTGTGTGTGTGTGTGTGTATATATATATATATATATATATATATATAGAACAAGCAAGGCCCCAGGACTGATCCCTGGGGGACTCCACTCTCCACACTCAACAAATCCGAATACATCCTTAAGACAAACCCTCTGTTTCCTGTCTCTCAGCCATGCATTTACTCATTGAATAATATGCCCTGGGATATTATGGTCTATTAAAGTGTCGATTAGTTCTCCATGTGGGACTTTATCAAACACTTTTGAAAAGTCCAAGAATATAACATCAGCTGCCCAGCCTTCATCCAATGCCTTTCTTGTATGCTCGTAGAACTGCAGTAAATTCGCTTGGCATGAGAAGCCTTTCTTGAAGCCATGCTGTACCTCATCTATATCCCCAGCCATCTCCATGAACTCTACAATGTACTCCTTAATGATGGTCTCTAATATCTTCCCCAGGATGGTGGTCAAACTTACAGGTCTATCATTGCCCACCTATTGTTTGGATCCCTTTTGTGTATAGGTATGACGTCTGAACACTGAAAACAGCTTTTTGCCCTCTTTTGTGATGCTACAGGGTCACTGTGCATGTCAGTCAGTGGCATTCCCTGCCTTGAAACAAGGCCACTGATAAGGTTAAGGGGTCTAGGTCATTACACAGTACTCAGTGATTGGGGTGTTGGATCCTCATAGGTAAAAGTCTTAACACAGTGCCTCCATCCAGAGAAAGCAAGAACAATGGTACAGGTAAGGTACCTCTCCCTGGGATACAGTACCAACCTAATGCCCCACTACAGGATAACTCCCCATAGCCTCACACATACAACTCTCTCTTTTTCACAGCTACAAATCCTAGGTCCTGACTAATGAGGACTCTTGACACAGGTAGCACAGATAACAACAAAGCTTTTATTCATAGCAGTGAGCACTGTGACAGCTTTAGAAAATGGTTAGCAACATGAACTGCAGGCACATACAGTGATAGACTTGCCACCCTCACACCACAGCACAGTGGTGTCACCCTGTCTGTATTGTCAGGCCCTCCACTATCACCATTAGCCCCTGGGCAGTGTTCCCAGGGCATTAAGGGTGGTACTTTACCTGCTACAGGACTGTCGGGTTACCCAGTGTTGGGTTGTGGTGGTCTCGAAATCTGTGCTGCCTGGAATCTTGTGTCGGTACATAGACCACACTGCCTCCTTATTACTGTGTATCCTATAGTTCTCTTAGTATCTGTAATCTTTAGACATAACATACAACTCAGATTGGATAATAATGTCTTGCTTAATATAGAAACATTACCAGAGACACAATGACCACTCTCTACAAGAATAACAACCCCCAGCTTCACTCCTAGGCACATCCACATCACTATCACTCTCTACAAGGTACAGGTCAGATCACTGTCACTTCAGTTTCTCACTGCCACTCCGACTATGCATCTCGCTAACTCCTGCAGTACCAGTACCAATGCAAGCAAGTAAACATTCGGCATTGAAAAATGCTTGTTACTTTTCATTCCACTGGTTAGGCACTGTGAGGGCATTAGGTGACTGGAGAGCCATTGCTATTTGGAATCTTTATGTGCCCAGGGTTCTATGCTGCTATTACAGCATTGGGCTGTGCACATTACACATATGTACTACCTACCCACTGACAATGCTGACGCTAACAGAAAAGGAAATTACCATAAGGATGAAGAAGTGTATTCAATAATGAGTACTTGACAGCAAAGAAAAAAAACAGTATTGTAGTGCACAGTGAAAATTAATGATAGATTAATAGATTAGCTTTTGAGAGGAAATACACATAAAGAGCCAGAAGAACTGTGGGTCACCCTGGAAACAGGAAATGGGACAGCCATATGAACTGGGGTTGTGTACAGGCCTCCAGACCAGGGGGAGGACATAGATATGTTACTGTTAGAAGATATGCAAAACATGACAGTTAAAGGGGAGGTTCTGATAATGGGAGACTTCAACATGCCAGATACAGATTCATCAATACCAGCAGGGACATCTGCCAGAACTAGACACATGGTGGATTCCCTGCAGGGTGATGGCCCCAAACAACTGGTACAACAACCCACAAGAGATAGGGCTATCCTAGATCTAGTACTGACTAACAGGGAAAGGATCATAGATCTCCAGGTAGAAGGTCGCCTGGGGGCCAGTGACCATCACATGGTATGGTTCTGTTTGGCCACTAGAACAAAATCATCCCATTCCAAGGCAAAAATATGAGACTTCAGAGTAGCTGACTTTGATAAGATGGCCAACAGAGTTAAGCTAGCCCTGGTAAAAAGAAATGCAGATGAGGGGGTGCAGACAAAGTGGGCAAGCATTAAAGATGCAATAATCTAAACAACATCACATTGTGTTAGTGAGAAAAGGAAGTGCAAAAGAAGAAGAAGGAAACCACTTTGGTTCTCAAACACAGTAGCAGAAAAGGTCAAAGCCAAAAGGCTGGCCTTCAGGAAATATAAGGGAACACAGCAGGATGAAGATAGGGAGGCATACCAAACTTCCCTAAGGGAAGCAGGGAAGGCAGTAAGGCAGGCAAAGGCCCAAACAGAGGAAACACTAGCATGAACAGTAAAAGAAGGTGAAGAGCCAGAAGAACTGTGGGTCACCCTGGAAACAGGAAATGGGACAGCCATATGAACTGGGGTTGTGTACAGGCCTCCAGACCAGGGGGAGGACATAGATATGTTACTGTTAGAAGATATACAAAACATGACAACTAAAGGGGAGGTTCTGATAATGGGATACTTCAACATGCCAGACTTTCTATAGATACATTAGTGAAAGGAGAAAGTCCAGAGGGTGTATTGCTAAGATCAAAGGGGATAAGGGGATGTGTGAGGAGGAGGATCATGTAAAAGCATCTATCCTAAATAGATACTTCTGCTCAGTATTTACGGAAGAGAAGGTAGGGCAGGGCCCACAACTCTGCACCATGGACACAGGGGAGAGGGAGGTGTGCATTAGTCCCTTCACAAAAGAAAGGGTCCTAAAAGAGCTCGATAAGCTCTGGGTGGACAAGGCAATGGGACCTGATGGCATACATCCCAGGGTACTAAAGGAGCTAATGGTGGAACTAGCAGAGCCATTATCAGAACTGTTTAGTGAGTCTCTGAGCACAGGAGAGGTCCCAAAAGACTGAAGAAGGGCTCATGTGATCCTGCTCCACAAGAGTGGTAGCAGGGAGGAGGCAGGGAACTACAGACCAGTCAGTCTTACCTCAGTAGTGGGCAAGATTATGGAGACACTCCTTAAGGAAAGGATAGTGCAACACCTGGAATCCATAGGAGCACAGGACCCAAGACAGCATGGGTTTACAAAAGGAAGGTCCTGTCAAACTAATCTCATACAGTAGATTTCTTTGACTGGGTAACCAGAGTGGTGTGCCAAGGGGGAGCAGTTGATGTTGCCTACCTTGACTTCAGCAAAGCTTTCAATACTGTTCCACATAGAAGATTGATTAATAAGCTGGATAGGCTTGGGGTGGGTCAGACATTGGTCAACTGGGTGGCAAACTGGTTGACAGGCAGAAAACAGAGAGTGGTGGTAAATGGTATACAGTCAGAAGAGATGCAAGTCACAAGTGGGGTACCTCAGGGATAAGTCCTAGGGCCAGTCCTCTTCAATATCATCATCAGTGACATTGTAGATGGACTGGAGGGTAAGGTTTGTCTGTTTGCAGATGATACCAAGATCTGCAACAGAGTAGATGATCCAGATGGGGTGGGCAGAATGAGAAGAGATCTGGATAAACTAGCAAAATGGTTGGAAGAGTGGCAACTGGGGTTTAACGCAAATAAGTGCAAGATCATGCACATAGGGAAGAGAAACCCTGAAGCCACCTATAGGCTGGGAGGGGAGTTGCTGGCAGTCACAAGAGAAGAAAGAGACTTGGACGTCATCATCATCAATGACCTGAAATCATCCAAGCAGACCTCTAAAGCAGTAGGTAAGGCTAGAGGGATGTTGGGAAGTATTAGTAGGGGTATCACAAGTCGGAAGAGGGAGGTAATAATCCCTCTTTACAAGCCACTGGTTAGCCCCATCTGGAGTACTGCGTGCAGTACTGGAGGCCACACCTTCACAAGGACATTAACCAAACTGAGACAGTCCAGAGAAGGGCAACCAAAATGGTGCAGGGACTGCAACGGAAAACATATGAGGACAGATTAACTAAACTCAATATGTATACCCTAGAGCAAAGGAGGGAGAGAGGTGATATGTTTGAAACATTCAAACACCTTAAGGGCATTAACAAGGTGAAAGAGTCTAACATGTTTCAATATAAGAAAAATAGCAGGACAAGAGGACACAGCATGAGATTAGAGGGAGGCCAATTAAGGGGTAATGTGAGGAAGTTCTTTTTCACAGAAAGGGTGGTGGATGCATGGAATGGCCTACCTCAGGAAGTGGTGGATATGAATACAGTGCAGGGCTTCAAACAGACATGGGATAGGCATAAGGGAGCAATACAGATGAGTAGAAATAGATAGGCCATTGACAGAGCAAAGGCCTATGGCACATTCATAAGGTAGAAAAAGAAATGGGCAGACTGGATGGGCCTTGTGGTCCTTATCTGCCATCAACTTCTATGTTTCTGTGTTTCTATGAAAGATATGATGAGCTTCTGAAGTATGGTGGCCAAGGGATTTTCTAATTTTAGTTCTGAAATTAAAAACAACATTGCAGCAGAAAGATGGATCACCTATTTAACAAGCATTTGTCAATGCCGAATGTTGATTGCGTTTGTGTGTTGAGCTTGCTCACTGCCCCTCTGTCACTCGCTCAGTCTGTTTCTCCTGGTGCTGCAAGCTGCTCTTTTTGTACTGGGCTCCTGCCTGCGTTGGCACCTTGTTCTGCCAACTAAGCAATCTTCATCTGTCCCGACAGAGCTCCGTTGAGGTGGCTCACTCCCCCCTCTCACTCGCTCATTCTGTTTCTCCTGGCGCTGCAGGCTACCCTTTTGTACTGGGCTCCTGCCTCTGTTGGTGGCTTTTTCTGCCCTCAAAGAAATCTGCAGCAGTCTCGGCACAGGTCTGTTGAGCCTGCTGACTCCCCCTCTCTCACTCACTCATTCCATTTCTGCCGGCGATGCAGGCTGGCCTTTTATACTAGCTCCTGCCTGCATTGCTGCCTTTTTCTGCCAACAAAGAAATCTGCAGCAGTCACAATAGAGCTCCACTGAGCTCGCTCACTCCTCCTCTCTCACTCACTCATTGTGTTTCTCCCGGCGCTGCAGGCTGCCCTTTTCTACAGGGCTCCTGCCTGCATTGCTGCCTTCTTCTGCCCACAAAGAAATTTGCAGCAGTTACAATAGAGCTCTGTTGAGTTTGCTCACTCCCCCTCTCTCACTCGCTCATTCTGGTTTTCCCACCACTGCAGGCTGCCCTTTTGTACTTGGCCCCTGCGTGCATTGCTGCCTTTTTCTGCCTACAAACAAATCTACAGCAGTCCCAACAGAGCTCCATTGAGCTCACTCACTCCCTCCCCCCCCAACTCGCTCGTTCTGTGTCTCCCACCGCTGCAGGCTGCCCTTTTGTACTGGGCTCCTGCCTGCATTGGCGGCTTGTTCTGGCCAGAAAGAAATCTGAAGCAGTCCCGACACAGCTCCATTGAGCTCGCTCACTCCCTCCCCCTCTTTCACTCACTCATTCTGTTTCTGCCAGCGCTGCAAGCTGGCCTTTTGTACTGGGCTCCTGCCTGTGTTGCCGCATTTTCTGCCCACAAAGAAATCTGCAGCAGTCACAATAGAGCTCCGCTGAGCTCGCTCACTACCGCTCTGTCACTTCCTCATTTTGTTTCTCTTGGCGCTGCAGGCTGCGCTTGTGTATGGGGCTCCTGGCTGCATTGGCACCTTTGTCTGTCCACAAAGAAATCAGCAGCTGTCCCGACAGAGCTCTGTTGAGGTCGCTCAGTCTCCCTCTCTCACTCACTCATTCTGTTTGTCCTGGTGCTGCAAGCGGCCCTTTTGTACTGGGCTCCTGCCTGCATTGGCACCTTTTTCTGCCCACAAAGAAATCCACAGCAGTCCTGATAGAGCTCCATTGAGCTCACTCAGTCTGCCTGTCTCATTCACTCATACTGTTTCTCCCACCACTGCAGGCTGGCCTTTTGTACTGGGCCCCTGCCTGCATTGACACCTTTTTCTGCCTACAAAGAAATCTGCAGCAGTCCTGACAGTGTCTCGTGTTCGCCACTCCACTTCTGTCTCTCACTCATCTCTTCTTTTCTCCCAGTGCTGCAGGATGCTCTTTGTACACTGGGCTCTGTGTTGGGGCCTTTTTCTGTCCACAAACAAATCCGCAGCAGTCCCGACATGATGAGCTCACATGTCGGTCACTCCCCCCTCTCACTCGTTCGATCTTAATCTGTCCCAAGCACTGATTTCCCACAGTGACCAGGCTATTCTCCGGCAGGAGTGCAAAAACATATTTTAGCCAGGATGTGAAAAATGACTGCTGTATTGTTCATAAGAAGGTATGGAAAAATGCCACTGTTGCATATGTGGTGTGAAAATATTACAAATTTGCGAAGTTACAAGGGTGCATGGAAACAGTTCAACGCACGCTTGTAACACAGTCATGTTTTGGAGTTTCATCACCAAATTTTTAACATGGGGATTTTAGGACCTCTGCTCATGAACAGTGCCACTGTCATTTTCTTAATCTGTCCTGACCACTGATTTCCCACAGTGACCGCGTTATTCTGTGCTGCAACTGTGAAAACACATTTCGGTCAGGATGTGAAAAATGACAGCTGTACTGCTCATAAGTAGGTGTGAAAAAATGCCACTGTTAAAAATCTACCATGACAATATTACAAATCTGCGAAGTTACAAGGGTGCGTGGAAAGTGTGCAACGTACACTTGTAACACAGTCATTTGATGGTCTATCATCACCAAATTTTCAACATAGGCATTTTAGGACCTCTGCTCATGAACAGTATCACTGTCATTTTCTTAATCTGTCCCAGACAGTGATTTCTCACAGCGACCACTCTATTCTGCGCTGGAAGTGCGAAAACACATTTCGGTCAGGATGGGAAAAATGACAGCTGTACTGTTCATAAGTAGGTGTGGGAAAATGGCAATGTTGAAAATCTGGCATGAAAATATTATAAATTTGTGAAGTTACAAGCGTGCGTAGCAACTGCACAGCGCACTGTCATAAAACAGTCATGTTTTGGGATTTTTTCCACCAAATTTGCAACATTTGCTTTTTGAGAGCCCACCTCATGAACACTGGCACTGTCGTTTCATTAATCAGCCCTGAAAGGTGATTCTGAGCAGTGACCGCAAAATCACCTTTTGGGGCTGATTAACGCCATGACAGTTCAAGAATTCATGAGGAGGGGTCCCAAAAACCCCATGTAGAAAATTTGGTGCCAAAATTCCAAAACATGACTGAGATATGCATTAAAGTTGAAAAAACCCCATTTATTACATTATACAGCTTACCGGCATTTCCTCAGTTCGCAGTCAGCTTTGAAGAGTGCAGACGTAGCTCCCGTCCACCAAGATTGTCACACCAAGTCCGGAGGTAAGTATGAGGAGGGAGGTGGGGAGGCAGGGTGCAGTGGTGGGTGCAGGTTGTGGTGGAGGACAGGGAGACCACCGAGGACATTTTCCTTTTTTACAGGTTAAAAAAAAAGACATTGCAGGACAATTTTTTATTTTACAGGGGCATGTGGCACACTGGGGTGGGCTCCCAGCATTCCACCAGACTCTTTCTTTGGGGGGGCAGCAGTAGCTGATGGGGGATTGGGCACCCCCGTCGGCACACAACAACAGGAGGGAGGTCTTAGATTATGCCGACAGGGATTGGGCACCCTGTCGGCAGACAATAAAAGTGGGGAGGATTGCAGAATGTCGATGGGGAGTGGGCTCCTCCGTTGGCTAAAGAAACATTGGGGCACTGAAGCCAATGGGGATTGGGGCCCCCATCGGCAAATAAACATAATGGGGGGGATATTGTTTGTGAACATGGCAGCAAGCCGCCACCATGTTCACAAACAATATCAGCGTTTCTACATCCCATCCTGCAATGACAGGTCACTCTCTCATTGCAGCAGATGGCTGACGCTGCAATGCCGAGGCGGCCCCTGATTGCAGTGGCTAAATTTTCACAAGTTGGTGGCACGCTGGCTGAACTAGTGTCAGCAGCATCATGCCACGGCATTGGCGGCAGAAGGACAAGCCTTTGCAGGCTGCGGGGGCACTGGCCACAACAGTGCCGCACCTCCACAACCTGCTTGTGGAGAAAGCTGCCGCAACATGTTTCTTGCGCATGCGCATAATCAACATAAAAATGGGTTCTTTAAGGAAGAGCAGGATACTGCCCAGGTTAATTTATAATTAAATTACTAATGGGGAAGGGGTGTTCCAGCCCCTGGAAATTGTCAATGCTATTACATTTTTCAAGTAGAAGAAAGCCCCAGAACCGGACAGCATACCTTCTGAAGTGTATTCATGTTTGGAAGAATCGTGGGGTATCATTCTCACTCATTACATTAACAAATGCATCAGAGAAAAATATTTTCCTACTTCATGGAAAGGACTGGAAATAATCCCAATATACAAAAAAGGGGAGAGGTCAGACCCCAGTATGTATGGACCCATAAGTCTCTTAAATATTCTGCTTAAAATATTCTTTAAAACATTATTGGTGAAGCTACTGGCACAAATAGAAAATTAAGGAGGTATTTTAAGCAGGGCTTAGAGCAGAAAGAAGTACCATTGATAATTATCATCTCATAGAAAAACATGCAGTTTTGAGATCTCAGAAATTATATGCAGTCTTTATTGACTACAGCTTCACATTCAGTTTAATATCACAAAACCTGCTCTGAGCAATTACATTTGATTTGGGAATTGAGCCTGCACTACTAAGTATCATAAGAGACTTGTATATGGAACCTTTAGCAAGGGTTTGAGTGGGGGATAGGGGGTAGCTCTTTGGAACCTCCCCAACTAACCAGGGGGTGTGACAGGGCTGAGTCCCTGCCCCTACCTTATTTTGCATTTATACCAACAAATTACTTGTGGGCCTAGACGTTTTCTCTCTGACTCTCCTAAAATTGGACCTCAGCATTGTCCAGTATTAGCACATGCTGATGATTTGGTCCCCCTCTCCTTATCATGTTCCAGTTTCTTAAAAAAATCATATTTTACATACTATGTCAGAAAATTTACATTTGAAATTTAACCCAGACAAAAGCAAGGTTATGGTATTTGGTTCAAATAAAGCATGTTATAAATGGAGAGTAGGGGAAGAAACTCTAGGCATGGTAAGAGAAAAAGTGTATGTATAACTTTCTCTGCTAATTGCCATTGGAGAAAACATATTGGTGATGTGGAAACAAAAATAAAAAGTACTATTATGGGTTTAAAAATTCAAGTTTAGATTCAGGGGCCTGGGCTCTCGGAAGGATTTTTTGATTGGGGGTCCAGGACTGGCTATTAAAAAGGGGAGCCTGACGCCTAAAAAATGGGAGTCCCCTGTACCTAGGGTCCCATTCAAACACATAGAGTCATGCCCCTGTGCCATCCCTTCTTTACTGTAGTATTCTGCAGAGTGCTCCATTAGTTTCTATTGGGGCATTTTAAACTACATTTTTATATTTCAGAGGGTGAATGCAAACAAATTATGGCCACTGCTCAACTAACAAGGGCTTTGCTAGTTGAGCAGTGGCCATAATTTGTTACAAATTACCCTCTGAAACATAAAAACATGCCCTAAAGTGACTCCCAGGGCTTGGTGGCTAAGCATCTTGGGGACTTTCGCAAAAATAACCTGAGTGTCCTGATGCACAAAATGTGCATAAAGGACGTGGGTACCCACATCCCCAAGAGCCCTGAGGTGCCTCTCAATAGTGTCTGCATTAAAAGCACTTCATACTAAATACATTGCCCTAGCTCTTTACTGGGCAGAGCTACTGGCTGATGCAGTCAAATCTAGATAAACCGGTAGCTCAATTCTTTATCAGTTCCAGTAATTTATCTTAGAGCTGAACTAGGTTGTTCAAATATCAAGGCTATTGGTTAGTGTTCAGAAATATAACAATTGGGTCATGTTAATGCCTGAAAATAGGCTTCCTAAAAAAATTGTTTATATGAGAAGTTATAGTGGGAAGAAAATTAAATCAATAATATTCTTGGTTGATGAATTTGAAACAATCTCTTCACAAATGTAAGTCATTTTCATTGTGGAACGACTCGAAGGATAAAATCACAGTTGTTAGGAATAAATATAAAAAATATGTGAGTAGCACTATTCCGGGTTTGAAGGCCTGTCGGGATCCTGAATTGATAAGTACTTTACAGTTTTCTCCTTGTCTTATAGCCAATAATACTAGGAACACATTGAGATATTATCTTCATGAATTCACAGATGGAACAAAAGAAAATGTTTAAGATAAAAAGGAAAATGTTTACTAACTTCAGAGTTAAAACTTTTCCAAGCAATACACTCTGGGCTCAATACAATAAGTAAAAATATCCATCTGATAGCAAGAGTACGTGTGAGAATGGCATGACTGATAATCTGAGTCACATAATGCTGGAGTGCCCCTGATACAAAGACATAAAAAGGTATGGCTTGGTCAATGAGATAGTGAAGTGGGAATTATTAACAATACTCGTGGCAATTGAAGATGTGCACTGTTTAAAGAGAGTTGCAAATCACTTATGTGCTGTAACTAAAATTAGAAAGACAAAAACTGTTTTTTCATTTTCATTACCTACACTGAGTACTAAATACTCCCCATAGAGAAAATTGTGTATAGGAATTGTGTTCAGAACTGTGAATGTTTAAAGGCGTTATTTAGGGTATTTCATTTCTTACTGGAATTGTCCAAGAAATAGTTTTGTTTAACAAACAGAAAGGACTGATTTTTTTGGGGGGGAGGGTTCATCAAGAATGAATAGACGTGAACTGCACTTTTATTGCTCAGAAGTTGGCATCCTTCCTTTTGTGAGCGATTACTGGTTATACAATGTGATGGGCCATGTAAATAACCAGACCCGAACCCCAGCACACCAGAACCAATTCTACTATATTTTTTTCTTTCCATATGCCAATATCTTGAATTAACTTTTGTTTATCTGCAAAGCTGATTCTTTTTGTTACTGTTCTAAAAGTGTTACCTTCCTCTGTAAGCCAAAAGGGCTTATAGGAATTATGATGAGGTGTCAGTGTACATTAAAGCAGATACTGGTGTGCCCCCCCCATATTTAGTGATTGGCCTTTTTGGTCATCAAGACTTTCTGAAAGAGTATGATGAATAAATTAAAACTAAATGGACTAGTAGACATCCCTGTTTACCTTCGACCTTAGTAGGGAAGGAATCTGTAACAGTGGAAAAGATGGCGCAAAAAGCTAGCAGCATTCTCGGATGCATAGGAAGGAGTATCAAAAGAAAAAAACTGAAGTGATAGTCCCTCTGTACAGGTCCTTGGTGAGGCCTCACCTGGAGTACTGTGTCCAGTTCTGGAAATCACACCTCAAGAAGGACAAGGATCGAATGGAATCCGTACAGAGGAGAGCTACGAAGTTGATACATGGACTACATGAAGAACCATATGAATCGAGATTAAACCATCTTAGGATGCACTCAGTGGAGAGAAAAAGAGATGGGAGATATGATAGAGACATTTCAATACTTCAAAGGTATCAGCTCAGTACACACACAGGATCTCTTCAGGGAAAACACGAATACATGGAAAAGGGGGCACAACATGCGCATGAGGGGAGATAGTTTCAAAACAAACAGCAGAAAGTTTTTCTTCATGGAAAGGGTGGTGGAGCCCGGGAACAGTCTGCCCCCAGAGGTTGTGGGAGTGAAGACAGTGGGGGAGTTCAAGATAGCATGGGACAGGCACTGCGGAAGTCTAAGGCAGTAAAGAAACTGGGAGGGGGGTAGCTTTCACAGGCAGACTAGATGGATCCCAAGGTCCCCTTCTGCTGGCACTTTCTTATGTTCTTATTAACATTGTCATTTTGATCCAATCTGACTACTGACCAGCTTGACAAATACATATAATTTTTGTTCAACTGTTTTTTGCTCTGGTCGCCAGCCTCTGGGAACTCCCTCAAACATAGCCCACAGGAGCTTTCTCTCTTCACAGCCTGAGACCCTCCCAGCTTCAGATTCCCAGAAACTCCATCCTGCATTCCCTAATCCAGGAGACCCCCGGCTTGTACCCCTCCCTGAGGCAGGGCATGCGCCACTTACTTTGTACTATATATTTATTGTTTTGACAAATAAATACAGTAAAAGAACTCAGACGTTGCATTAAAGACATATAAAATAATATTGAGGGCACCACTCCTCTTAATACACCCAATAGATAGATACTACATCAATCAGATACATCATCTGGGGAGGAAACCTTTATAAAATAAGCAAAAAGTGTCCAG
Organism: Neoceratodus forsteri; assembly: GCA_016271365.2. NCBI lineage: Eukaryota > Metazoa > Chordata > Ceratodontiformes > Ceratodontidae > Neoceratodus > Neoceratodus forsteri. Next base: position 1,589,007,593 of record CM057449.1, on the reverse strand, counting down.
AAAATTGTTGCTTGTCTAAACCCATGAGCAGCATGGTATAGAGTATATCAAATGGAGTCAAATGAAAAGTTCCAGTCTATATTCTCCTACCAAAGGAGAACACAAGTGAGCCTTGCAAATTGAAAATGTTATATTAATATGTAAAACTAATATTCAACCTGTTCTGTAAAGTAAAATATTTTTATAGACGCCTGATAGAACACTGTTACCTTCGATTATTAATAGCAAACATAAACATTCAAACCTCAGTCAGAGTACTGCTCTTATAATAAAGAACATAGAAGTTAGAAATATTTAAACTTTGTCTCATATTTGTCTGACCTGACCCAGAAATGGAATGAAGGAAATTAAACCCTTAAAGACAAGTATTCAGCTCTCTTCTTCTGAGGTAATATATAGGGAATCCTCCGGATCTAGTCTCTGAACTCCATTGTTCTGGGCCCATTTTAAAATGTCAGCCGGATCATTGAAAATAAAGACTCCCTTTATGCACAACACGAAGCCTGGCTGGGAGTATCATGCCATCGGAGATTTCAGCCCACCGAAGAAGTGCCCTGACTCCATCGAACTTTTTCTTTTCTTTTTCTACCTTGTGACATAACTCAAGTAAGGGAATAGGTGAACCTGCATTCCATCCTGCAATAAGACCCTCTTGCGATGGACCAGTGCCAGCACTCTGTCCCTCATTCCTACTCCATCCAGGATAACCACCACTGCTCCAGAAGCGTCTGAATTTTCTGGTCTGCCTCTAGAGGTAATCCGATAGGCCTTTTGTATTGCAAGTGGCCCACCAAGCTCCTCTTCCCCAAATTGCTGCTGGAGCCATGCTCCCATAAAGAATGATAGATGGTCCCCTTCATAGCCTTCAGGAAGCCTAATGACTCGTAGGTTAGCAGAGCATGTTTGATTTTCAATTATTTCGAGTCGGGAGAGCAAGTATTGATTTTGTTTTAAAACATTTGCCACTGCTCCTATCGCTGAGTCAGAGCATTTGGTAGCCTCTGTAGTTGTAAGCTGCACTGCTTCTAGGGTTGTTTCAACCATAGACACATGGTTAGTCAGAGAGTCGAACTTATTTGAAAGTTCAGCCACCGAATGAATCAGGATGTTTAGCTTAGCACCCAATGTTTGCATAGTCTCTTTCTTGGCTGGTTCGACTGCAGCAGCTCCATGACTTGGGCCCAACCTCGTGAGCAGGGTTTCCAAGATATCTGTGCTCCATGCCCTGTCTTGTGTAGCCATATATTTCTGGGACTTCCCCATGGTGGAGCTGGGATCTTCCGACATCTGATACAGTATTTTCAGGCATGCAATCTTAACAAATAATATGTTTATAAAGTAAAACTCTATCAGATACTCATGTGGTTGAGGACTAAACCGCCATCTTGACTGGGCTCCACAGTGCCCCCCCCCAGCCACTTACTTTATTGCTCCTTAAATCCAGTCTGCAGGGGAAGTGAGGCTAGAGGATATTGAGGACCTGGTTGGACAGGATCCAGCGGTGGACTTAGGGCTGCTGCAGGCTCATTGTCATCCTCCCAGTTGCAAAGATGTTTTCCTTGTTTCTAATGTGAATATGACCCCCCCAGAAGTGTGAATGTGCAATGACATTCAGCGCAAGGAGGTTGTGTTCCCTCACCCATCCCACGGACATCTGCAATAGCCTCCACCCCTTCCTGAAGTGTTCCCCAGCTGTAGCGCCCCCATCATCCAATGGGAGTCGCTGATGCCAGCAATCCACAGCCCACCCCTCCCCAGGAGAGGAGAACAGTCCTCCAGAGGCTCAGTCCTCTCCTTCCTGGCCAACGCCTGACAACCCAAGTTAGCTCTTGAGCCCTGGTCACCAGCATGGTACTAAATGTGGCATCCAGTGCCTCAACCCTCAGCACCACTGGGTTGGCACAAATACATATTTCATATTATCTCAATAATATGCTATCCATGTTAAGCATTTTTAATTTGTTCCATTGCAGTTTTATTGATACAGAGTCAAAGGCTCCTTTGAAATCAGTAAAAACCATATACAAACTCATTTTCCTTCTTATGTATAATTTTTCAATAAGAGGAGAAAGAGTAATGTCCTGATCAACCAGTGAATAATCCTTCCTAAAGCCTGACTAGTACTGGTTCAGTATCTGATTGTCTTCCACCCAAACATTCAATCTATTTCAAATAACTTTTGTAAACATTTTGGCAATGCAGTTCCTCAAACTGATCAGTGTATAATAAATTAACTGTGCATGCGGGATCACCTTTTTTAAATATGGCTTCTATCACACCAGCTCTGTGGCAACGGGTGACAGGGGATCACCTGGCACGCTGGTGACCTGGGTTCTTGCCTTATATTTTTTAAACATGCTGCCTCCTAAATCCAGGGAGCCATCTTCACCATTTTAGGCATATGTTTTACTATCCTCTGTCTCACCAGACAGGTCCCAGAACAGGTACCCCCACTGCCTCAGAGATTCAGGGATATCATCTGTACCCGTATTACTTCTCTCAAATGGGTTACCCTTCACCTCCTACCTAAAAAGGACAGTTTTGTTATTTTTGCTTTTTTTGTTTTAGAAGAGAGAGTTCCATAGCATGAGACCCCCCCAGTCTCACCTCAGGTAACAGGCCCACACCTTTATCTGCAAATTAGAAAGGCTAGTCACCAATACACAGAGAGGAACCATCCTAGGCCTAGCCTGAAGCAAGGAAAACTAAACTTTTTTTCTTTATTTCATTTTATTTATAGCAGATTGTAACCATGGACAAATGGAAAAACCTCAAGACATTTGATTAGATGGATTCATAACTAATCAGGTTACCCTACCTCAATAAACCCACCTGAGCCCCACCAGCTGACAAAGGTCAGGAGGTCATGACACTCCTCTGTTTGTGTAGTAACGTCCTGACCATACCTAACTCTTGCATGGCCGACATTACAGCTAGCTACCCCACTACCTTCTTTTCTGTTAGCTGCAGTAAACTTCTGGCCCTTTCCTTTGACTGCTGGCACACTACACAGGACCTGCAGAACTTTTTCACCTGCCTAAAAATTCCAGGCCAATATCTGTGAGCTATTAGGCAGGCCACGGTTTTACGCTTCAAGTGCTCTCCATTAGGGCCAATATGGGCCACTGCCAACAGCTGCTGCTGGAGTGGATTGGGTACCACCATCAGCTCCTCCATGCAGCCAGTTCAAGGGTTAAAACACCTCCTAAGCAGCTCACTGCTGTTTCTTACATAATATGGCTTAGTGTAACCCAGCTCATCCTTAGTAGTAGAGATCTCACACACCCTCCCTTTACCAAAGTTTAACATACTGGATTTTTCAGTGATACTTATCATAGGTGAACAGTTATTTGAACCCACAGCCAAAACAGTCTTAAAAGTCCCTTCAGCCTTTGTAAGGCCTTCCTGTTCAGCATTAATAATAAGATGATAATAATAATAATCTTTATTTATAAGAAGTGCAATTCAACAAGTATCAAAGCTCTTTTACAGAGTTAAAACATCTAAAGTTCAATAGTAAAACTCTAGTATAAAACAATGAGTACTAATTAGCCAAGAAGGCCAGAGAAAATAAATACATTTTTAGAGCTGCTTTAAAACTCTCCACAGTCAGGCACCCTCTAACCGAATGAGGTAGAGAATTCCACAGGATAGGGGCTGCAAAGCAAAAGTATGCACCCAAGAGGTCTTCAAACAAACCCTGGGAATCTCCAGCAATCCCTCATCAGTGGAGCAGAGTGGCCAGAGGGGGCGATAGGGACAAATGAGATCTTGCAGGTTGCTTTGTCCCTGACCATGTAGTGCTTTATAGGTCAGCAAGCCACTCTTGAAGGAGATTTGCCACCAGACTGGCAGCCAGTGCAGTTCGCACAACACAGGTGTGATATAGCTAGATCGAGACAACCCTGGCAACAACCTAGCTGCAGCATTCTGCACCAGCTACAAGCAGTGAATATCTACCCCTGGTAGCCCTAGGTACAGGGCATTGCAGTAATCAAGGCGGGAGGTCACAAAGGTGTGGACCAAAGTCGGAAGGTCACCAGGCAGAACCAGATGCTTGATCCGGTCGATGTTTCTCAGATGATAAAATGAGGTCTTGACGACGGAGGACACCTGAGATTTCAGAGTCAACCCCTCATCAAGAATAACTCCTAGACTTTGCACCCATTCCGAGGTCACCAGCTAGCAGGCATCAAGCAAAAGCCCGGTAGCCCATCCAGTTGAAGACCCCTCTATCTGATGAACCAGGTCCACCACCAGAACCTCAGTCTTGCCGGGATTCAGCTTCAACCAGCTGGCACTCATCCAGTCTTCATTCTCGGAGAGGCAATTGCTAAGCACAGAGACCGCATCACCCTAATATGTTGTAAAGAACATGTATAGCTGAGTATCATATACACAAAAGTGAAAACTCAGACCATACCATCTTACAATGTCTCCCAACTGCAGCATATACACCTCGAATAGCATAGGTAACAATACCGATCCCTGGGGAACCTCACATGGTAGGGAGAAAGCATCAGAGGAATACATTCCCGATGCTACTCTCTGAAACCTGCCAGTGAGGAATGAGTGGAACCATCTGAGAACTGCCCCTGACAGTCCACAGATCACCTGCAGGCACTCGAGCAGTATGCCATGATCCATGGTGTCAAATGCCACAGGGAGATCAAGGAGGACCAAGATGGACCGAGACCTCTGATCTCTCACTATCAGGAGATCATTGAACACCCAAACAAGGGTGGTCTCAGTGCTATGCCTCTTTCTGAATCCCTGCTGGAGAGGATTGTAGATGTCATGGATGGTAAGGTGATCGTTCAGCTGCAGCACGACCACCTACTCAATAACCTTATCCACAAAGGGTAGGTTAGAGAACAGTCTGTAGTTCACAGGACTGTCTGGGTTGAGAGAAGACTTCTTAAGTAAGGGAATCACCACTGCCTCCTTCAAGGAGTTAGGGAACTCTCCAGTCTCTCATGAAGTCTTTAACGAGCACCGGACTATCTCTGCAAGGACCGGGTCAATGACCTCAACGCACACCATAAGGAGGTGGGTTAGGCCCAGATCCAAACTACAGCAGGTCAGCTGCATACTCTGGATGATCTTCATGGCATCCACAATCACCAGCTATTCAAAAACCAACCAGCAAAACTGAGGATCAGCAGCCTCCCACCGATCACTGCAGTGCCCCTTGGAATGCGCTGCATTGCTCTCTGATCTGATGTCGTCAACCTTATCTGCAAAGAATCGAGCAAACTCGTCACATTTATCTTGTGACAAAGCTCTCCAGACATGAAGACAGGCTGGCTTGCACAGCATGTCCACAGTTCAAAAGAGCTGAGCTGGTCAATTCCAATGGCAGTAATCTCCCCGGACAAGAATTCTGCCTTCTTACGGGAGATAACTGACTGATAGTCCAAATAATGATCCATCAATCTAAGTCTGTCGGCATCAAGGCCCGACCTCCGCCAGTGACATTCCATCCATGGCCCCCTCTCCTCATCCCCCTTAGAGTCCCATCAAACCATGGAGACCGAGGGTGAAGAGTGAGGGAACAAACATGGACAGGAGCAATAGAATCCAGTGCCTCCACTACTGCCTTATTATAGGCTACTGTTAGGACATCTGGATCCCCACTCGCATTTGGAAGCCCCGAGAGATCCAGTACCACTATTCAACTTCTGGGGTCATACTTCTCAAAGGGCGGTACTGGACCAACTCCACAGGGGCAAGCCTATATGGGGGAGCCCAGAAACTGAAACTGACAGTGCAATGGTCTGACAAAATGACAGGTTTCACCACCACATCAGAGGTCTCCATTCCCAGAAGGAAGACCAGATCCAAGGAATGGACAGACTTATGGGTCACAGAGGTAACCACCTGTGTGAAGCCAAATGATATCATAAGTTGGAGGAAACTCTGGCCAAAAGGCGAGAGTTCTTTATTAACCCAGGCATTGAAGTCACCCAGCACCATCACTCTGGGAGACCCCAACAGCATATCGACAATGAAGTCCACAACTTCCTGCAAAAATTGCTTCCTGTCTCCCTAGTGGACAGTAGACGAGAAGAATTTTTCACTCCACACCTGCAACCAGGATACGTTCAAAGGATCTGGTCTCCCCTACTAGCACATCTGCCAACCCCAGTTCCATTCTAAAGCAGATGGCTACACCGCTGCCCCAACGATCCAACCTCAGGTGATGTATCACCGGGAACCCAGCTGGCACAGCTGACTCCAAAATAGGGGCAGCATTACCATCCAACCAAGTCTCGGTGATGCATGCCAGATCCAATGACCCAACAAGATTGGCAATTATGGTCATCTTGTTTTTGATGGATCTGGCATTGCATAACACCACCCAGGTTGTATGGGGCTCCAAACCTGACTGGGCCACCTGCCCACACAAGGTGGAATCCTTGGGTATGGGTACCAAACAGGGAAAGCCTCTCTCCAGTCTCCATTTCACCCCAGGGTATCTCCTTGACCCCACCACCCCAATCTGGTCACCCAGCTCCTTCCCCCCCTCAAGGTCCAGGACCCCCCACCCCCATGTCTCCTGCTGACAACCCCCAACAAAGATGGTTAACAGTACTTACAGAAGTAGGTATCAGCTTTTCTTTACAGTCACATGAAACTTATACTGTCTTCCTCAGCCATCCCACCCTGGTAACCATAACAGTCAACTACAATGGTTGCTTCCAGGGCAGCCCTTTCCTCTGGCACAACCTTGTTGCTTCTCAGAACAATCTCCTCTCTGGTGGCCTTTATCTCATGGACACCACTGCAGTCCTGCTTAGTAGTGCATTCTGGAACTCTTAACACCTTTGCTGGCACAACCTCAGGGTCTCTTCTCTGAACCTCATCTGATATTCTCCAAACTGTCCACTCCAGATACATAATCCTCACCATCACACCCTGGATGGTCTCTTCCATCACCATAAATTGTGCCTCCAACCAATCACAGATCTTGGTCAGTTCTAGCACTGCTGCTAATGCTCTAAGCATTTATCTGTAATTGTCTCTTCTGGGTTGCTTAGCTTCACTGAGACCTCCATTTTCTCCTTTGTGCTCTCTGATTTCTTTTCCTTGTGTCTGAGGCCTGTCCCTTGTTTTAGGGACATCTCACCTTCTGAGCCTTTCTGCCTTAGTCAGATACTGGTAAAATATCCCACTGTTAACACCATATGTGGGAGGAAGGGTCGGAGTGGACACAGAAGGTGATAAAAGTTCTTTAAAAATGTCCTTTAGGACAGTACACTTTATTACATAAGGACTTCAACACACTGGGCAGTGAAATAAACAGTTCAAACAGTGCAAATCTGGAACTTCTGTATTGCTCGCATTGGTTGACTAGTCAGGATAATCTTGGGCTACTGTAAAGACTTGGCTTAAAGGGCTGTCAGTTCCCACTCAGCCAGTAGGCTCACAGTGACAAAGCCAGTACCTAAGGGTGGTCCTACCTGCACCTGCAGCTCTGCAGCCCATACTTTAGGTAGACCAATTACCCCTCTAGCTGCTCAACTCAGTTCTGGTCCAAAACATCCCAGCCATGGCTAGCACTGACACTGCTCAGCCTTTCTGAGACTGCTCCCAGCACCAACTACTCCCCTCTTACATCAGTCAGTTTTCACTCCAGCAGAAGCCTGCTTACCTCCACAGTTCTCATCTCATCTGCCAGACTATGCTCAGCCAGTTCTTTTTATAGGACTGGTGATCACAAAACCTGTCAATCATACCTTAACTTTCAGTTAAATGTTTGCAACAATTTTAAATTTGACTGTTTTAAACAGAAAAGTGAGTACAACATGAAAAACAACATTTTAACACAGATCTGCCTTTATACAATTGTAAACTAAAACGAACAGAAAATAAAGACAGGAACTCCCAGGCTGGAAGTCTCACCTTTATTGTTCTGTCACCCTCAAGCTAGGTTTCTAGAAAACCCACAGATTTCAGCTGCCCTGAGTCCATAGTAATCCACAAAATGGATGCCAGCAAACCAAAATCACATGGAGTAAGGCACCTCGCAAACAGGTATATTTTCTCACCATATAGCAATGTGAGCAGTTTGGGCTTAAAGAAGCAATTCATACAATATCATGAAAATGCCAGCAATGTAAAATAAAAGGCATTGCTAATGCATTGTTTGTAGCAGTTTGTAAAACATTTGTTTTATACATTTCTCTCAACAGTAAGAGCTTTGTGCTTCTGATACATTAATTACCCTCCATATAAAACTAGAGGTGGTTTACAGTAGTTCTCCTTTGGTGTTTTGTTTTATATTTTACTTAGGGCCAAAAACACAGATGCATAGTCTTTATGTACTTTCTTCCCCAGATACAATATTTTGCAAATGGTAGCTTTTTAACAGGGGAGTACAGCATCAAAGTGCACACATTTTTCTTTCACCCTAACTGTTATTGGGCAGCTCTTGTATGCTTAATGCTAGCTGGGGGGAGGGGGTCAGAAAGAGAAAATTTAGAAACTGCATCAATGTTTCAATGCTGGGTGATCAGCCCAGCAAAGAAAACAAATTGAATATTAGAAAGGTTAGTGTAGGAGAGAGGCTGCAGCCAAAGAAATAAAAAACAAGCATTAAAGGTAATCTGAGATGCTGTAAGACTATTTTGTGCACTGAGGGCCAGATATTCAAAAGGGTTACGCCATGCGCAATAGGGTTGCGCAAGCGCAAGTCCGAAATTGCACCATTCTGCGATATTCAGCAGGAGGCAGTTGTGCCACTGAAAACAGGCTGAGCAACAGCGCAATGCAAATGAATGCATGCTGAACTGGAGGGGGAGGAACCATGCATAAACTGCACAACCCGATATTCAGCCGGGCTGTGCAGAGTTGTGCAGGCGCAACCCACAACCTGCACCTGCACAACTTTGAGCCAAAAAAAAAAGGCCTAAGTCGAGGGCCACCCACAGGTGAGCTGCTGCATTGCAGGGCGCAACAAAGCAGCTGCCGCCTGTGGCTGGCCCTCAACCCACACCCTGTGCCCCCCCTGCAGCCCGATTGCGGGCAAAGGAGAGTAATATCCCCACCACCACCCCCACTGGCCCGGTCCCGGGCATGCGTAAATTCCCCCAACAGCCCGATTGCGGACAGCAAAGTGTCTCCCCCAACATATCCCTGGTGGTCAGTGGACCATAAATCCCGATCAGCGGGACTGAGTATTAACCCCCACCTCCGATTATATCCCTGGTGGTCCAGTGGACCGTAAATCGATCGCGGGATTGTGTATTAACCCCACCTCCGATTATATCCCTGGTGGTCCAGTGGACCGAACATCCTGATTGCGGGATGGGTGTGCAAACAACCCCCAAAAATCCCTGGTGCCTAGTGTCCCCACCCACCCACCCGCGAAGCCTCCCACCGCCCCCCCGCGGCGAGGCGGCAGCATCCCACCACCTGCCACCCGCCACCCGCAATTGACTGTCGGTGGGGCTGCATGCCCATTGGTGCAGAGCAAGAGCCAATGGGCGTGCAGTCCATACCGTACAAGACAGTCTTGGATATCGCTCTGGACACACCCCTGCACAACTATTTTGTGCAGCGCAAGGGCTTGTATTCATTCACAAATCTGGACTCTATACCCCTATAAATCCCCCCCCCCAACAGTGGGGACAGGTGAGGGAGGTCCATCCTCCTCATCCCCAGAGCAAAATCCAGTGCTGGTGGTTTCAGTGATCTTTTAGGTTTAGGGCCCCTACATGGCTTAAGGACCTCCCCTCTAATGTCAATGCCAAGTCAAAACGTGGCCCCTTTAAATTCAAACTTTGCCAACACCTCACTGTACATAGCAACTGTGACTGCAGGCCCTAAGCTGTCACTCATTCCGGTGCCACCTACTCACCCCATACACCCTTATTTCCAGCCACCCCCCTCTCCCCCTAACCTTGTCTCTCCTCAAGCTTACGTGACGTCAACTACCCAGTCACCCTACCCCTATCTCCCTCTTGCTTCTCCCCTCATCTCCCATCTGTCAGCTTCTACCTTAATTATTCTTTCCTCATACAGCTCTTAAGTTGATAAAGTCACTTTATTGACTGCATTACTATCTGTTTTGTCCTGTGCTTTCACATTTGTGCCTTACAGAATATACCACTTGTAACGTCACTGAATTGTTTTCTTTCTTCTTGTATTCGCCTGTATAATGTTTTAATGGCTATCCCATGTTGATGCAGAATCTTTGCAAAAGAACCTCTGCTCCAAAGGTGTATGTAATCCTAGATATCAATAAATAAAGAAGTGGCAGCGTGGGTGGAGTGGCGTTCATTCGCAGGACTCTGTTTTGTTCATTTTCTGTTACTCCCACATAAAGCAGTGTGCAATGACTAAGGTGTGTGTGTGAGTGTGCGTGTGTGTGTGTGTGTATGCATGTACTATATATGTATAAAGGCCATTCTCTTCTGAGATGCAAAAACTGCCCTTCCAACATGGCTCCTCATGGTGCCAGTCTAGGAGCAGCTAATTGTGTCCTCCTTGTCTGCAAGAGAAGAACAGTCCTTAGGATGATCCATCCTCTCCCTCCCCAACCCCAGCCAATTTCCAGTGGCCAAAGCTCTCTCCTGAATTCAGGTTGCTAGCATGATAGGAGGTAGGGCATTCAGTGCTTCAGCCCCCCATGTCACTTGGCTGGCATGATATACTTTTTTGACCTTCACCAAAATACAATTATATAATTTCCTTGCCCTATTAAGCTACATACTATTACTTCTTGTTGGATGTTTTTAGTCTTCCTCACAAATACTAGCAAATCTGCCCTCTATTTTTACATAACCCATTAAACCACCCACTATTATTTCTAATGGCTGTATCTTTGTATAGAAATGTAATTAAAACATTAAATACTTTTTGGAAGTGTACATAAATCTCATCCACTTCCTTGATAAGATTAATGTTCATTATAATAGCCCTGATGTTTTTACTGTGTATAAGAAGTTTCAAAGTTTCCTGGATTCTTTCATTATAAAACAATCTTTCCCCATTTCTTATCTCCAGACTAGGATTCCTGCACTCACTTTTATTGAGTTGACGATTTTCTTGTTCTTGACTCTTATCAGTTGTTGCGGTAAATGTTCACTCTCTGATATCACAATTACTTTTAATTCCTGAAAATCAAAAATCTGCCACTGGAATCAAATAAAGTCATCTACAGTACTCATTCCCTTGCTGGAGACAACGCTCCATTCAACACACACACTCCAGCATTTTTTAACAGTTCCACTAGTTTTCTTCCACTTTTGTGTACAGTTTTGTCAACAGTTTTCTATTTATGCATAATTGTGTTTGAGGGATCTGTAAAATTATCTATGTTGCCAAAATTGACAATGGCTCATCTCTTTTTCTCAGATGGAGATCTGCCCCAACTCTTGCAGAAATTTCTGTCATACCTGGGCGCAAAATCATTTTGTGGTGTAAATCTTAGATTATTTATATCAAAAACAACCTGTTGTGGAGTGGTCACGTGATGCTGTCTGGGTGAGTGGGTGCTTGCCATAGTAGCTCTGCTCCTGATGACCTTTGTACGTTAAAATAGGCTTTGTAGTCAGTAGTTTTTTCTTTGTTTCCAATCGTAGCTATTCTATAACCACTATTATCGCACTAGCATGGATTCTGAGGAGGAAAGCATTCTCAGTCCTGATTCATCTCAGCGGGAGGCCAAGCAACCGAAAGTGGATCGGGAAGCTGGCTGTGACGTTGAAGGTATTGACAAGCTTGCTGAGCAACTCTCCTGGCTTCTAAATGGGATGGTTGCCTTATGGGCCACAGTAACAGAAGCTGTACAAGAAATAAAAGAACTGAATAGAAAAGTGAACATTCACGACACACAAATACAGGACTGTACCCCTCACATAGTTAGTTTGGAAAGGGCTCAGGAGCGGGAGAAAGAAGAAAGGATAATAGATTCAAGAAGGTTAATAAAATGGAGGAATGACTTTAATACCTTGAGAATTATTCCTGCCACAACAACCTTTTGCTTTTGGACTCCCAGAAGGCAAAGAAGAGAAACCCCCAGTTGCATTCATTCAAGCAATTCTAAAATCCTTATTTGGTTTAACTGAGGGTAAAACTGAATACTTGATTTAGCATGCCCACCGAGGACGAACGCCAAAGCCTGGTCCCAATGAACACCCCTATGTCTTCATATTTAAATTTACATTTTTTCAAGATAAAATTTTTGATCAACAACAAATCTAGAAAGCCCTCACTAACATATATGGGAGCACCTATTAAGCTTTTCAATGATCATAGCCCCAGTGTTCCTGACAAATGGAATAATTTGCAGATGTGAAGGTTGGCCTCCATAAAGTTAATGCACATTTTCACCTAATGTATCCTGCATGGCTAAGAGTCTGGTTAAAATTGGGTGTCCAGACTTTTATCACAGTGGAAGCTGCAGAGAAGGAACTGGCCAAGGTATTCCCAAATACTTTCTCATACTGGTGCCCTGCTCAGCCTACACAACATACAGTCAGCCATAAATAAGGTTTATTTTTTCTTTCTACATTTTGCTACAGACTGAGTTCTGAGACCCCGTCTCTCAACACCCTCTGGCTTTGGATGCCCTGATTTCTTTCCCCAACAGGATTACTAGAGACCTAAAATACACCTCTCAGTGTATGAAAGCAGCAGTGAAGGCTAACAGGATGCTGGGGTGTATTGCAAAGGGATTTAGTAGTAGGTGGAACAAGGTCATTTTTACTACTGTAGAGCTCATTGGTAAGACCACATTTAGACTACGGGGTGAGGTACTGGCATCCATACCTTAAGAAGGACATCAGCATCCTGGAGGGAGTCCAGAGGAGAGCAACCAAGATGATCAAGGGGCAACAGGATAGAGGCTGGGAGCCCAAAGGATGTACTCACTGGAACATAGGAGGCAGAGGGGAGATATGATACAGACTTTCAAGAAAGGAATTAACAGAGTGAAAAGGGAGGGTCTCTTTAAAATGAGTGACAACAGTACCATGAGGGGGCATAGCTTAAAACTGATGGGGGGGGAGATTCAAAAGGGATGTAAGGAAGCATTTATGTATGGAGAGCGTGATGATCACCTTGAATGAGCTACCCAAACAGGTGGTGGCAGCAAAGATGGTGGGAGTATTCAAAAGGGCCTGGGACAAACACAAGGATAACCCTTGGGATCAAGAAAGGGGAGGCGGGGGAGGGAGGGACAGTTGGGGGCAGTGTCATTGTCATAAGTTGTAAGGCCAGGACCCTGCATCATTTATCAAGCAGATACAATGGACCAAGTGGTCTTCTTCTGCTGGCTCTTTTCGTATGTTCATATGTTCTTAAGATGTAACACCTTTAGAGTCTTCAGTAACCTACCTACAATATCTTACATCTCCCTTTTCTTGTTGTGGTTTTTTCAGGATCGCCTTTAATGTGTGTAGCCCTGTGTATGGTGTGAGCTATTTTCTAGCTTCCCACATGGGCTGAGTAGGATCTGGAGCATGCCTTACTTGTGGAACCATCTTAGAGCCTCATGATAACACGTGTCCATGTTTCTCCTTTACACATTTTCCATTTTCTCTTTATGGAAACAGCAGTGGCCGATATCAAACTGCATTTTTTTCCACCCTCTGTTCCACGAAACATGTTATGATTGATGTTACTACCTATTTCACTTGGACCTGCCTGTTTCTGCCATATATTTGCTTATATGTCTTTTTATCCTTTCCTAATGCTACATTAACAGCGGGTGACTGGCTCCGCCCCCAAAAAATTATGATTGTTACTTTTTTTTTTTAATAGGTGTCTTCAAGGCTCGTACATTAATTTTGCCATTTTGCCAACATAGCCTTTCTCAGAAATCATTTTAGATTTATAGCATGCGACACATTATGTAGTTTTGGGGGGTGACTTGGTGTGATTGGTTTAAGTGGCTGGATTAACTGACTAGCGAGGTACAGCCCAACCCCATTTATCCAAACCGCCTGGGAGACATCTGATCAGTTTGGATTAACTGGAGACCGGATAATCGAGAGTGCCTATACTGCACTTTATAACAGGGATGCTTCTCTATTTTTTAATGGTAGTTGCTAGACTATCGTAAAGCAGTAGGTGGCACCAAAGATATGCTAATAGTTACTAGAGATGCTGTGTACTGTACAGTATCTGTTTCCTTGCCACATATTTTTTTCCTCGAGTTTGTGTTTACACTGTTGGAGTTTCTCCCTGTAGATCTTTGTGCAGTTCCTTCTAGGGAAGTTGTGTGTGCTTTGCCAGAGGAGTGAAGTAGAAGCCGGGCTGTGAAAACTCTGAGCTGTGTAGCAGGGTAGCAGGGAGTAAGTTAAATTAAAGTCACTTAGAAGTGGGTATAGTTGTGGGCAGCAGGCTGGGAGTTTTGTAAATGCAGAAGGAACTAGCAAAGATTCACGGACAGCTATGGAATTGGGGATTGGACATACACACACAGCAGGTTGAGAGTTTTGTAAAACCAGAGGGAACTGTCAAAGATTCACTGACAGCTATGGAATCGGGGATCGGATATACACGGACAGCAGGTGGGGAATTTTGAAAAATCAGAGGTAACTGCCAAGCAATCACTGACACTGCATCTTTCCACTTCTCAAGTACCTCATCCACAGCTGCATACCATGCTTAATTGGAGGAATTAACTTACAAAAGCCCCAGCGTTCTCTCTCTCTGCTTAGCTGTTAATCACTGTTGATCCTTTCCATTGTGATTACTGGGAGTGGCGATCACCTATTTTTTTTTTTTGATATTTAGAAGTTTTTATTGTATTTTTCATTAACAATAACATAGATGACAGATGACAAGGCAACAAATTACATTACAATACAATACACTATCATACATTACACTACACAGTACTACATCCCTCCCACCTCCCTTCTGTCTTCCGCCTATGGCATTGACTTTACATAAATCTGTGGCTTCCAGCCTTATTAATAGTATGCAATGTTCAAATAGAGTCCAGAGCTTGTAATTTGCTTCATCTTTTGTTGAACCTAGCCAGACAGTTATTTACTCTACCTATAGTCCTTCCCATAGACAAATTAAAAAGTAGTTCTTGAAGCCATTCAGTATAAGTTATTTCATCCCCATCGAGCCAGTGTCTGAGTACCAACTTTTTAATTGACATTGCAATCATGTTTATATGAAATTTCTGCTCGGTAACCCTTATAGGAGTGTATTCTCCCACCAAGCAGGTTATTGGGTCTATTTGGTCCGATACTCCTAATAAAGGGTCTGCCCTTTGCTTGATTAGGGACCAGAGGGGGGCTATTTTTGGACATTCCCAGAAGATATGATATAGGGGCCCCACTCCTGTCCTGCAACACTTACATATTGCCTTGGAATCTTTACCCATTTTAGCCATCTTTTCTGGGGTGTAATACATATTATGGATGATCTGATGCTGCATTAGTCGCAGTCTATCTTGAGATGTGTATCTGTGTGTGTCTTATGTCCCAATTAAATGTTTTCTCTGGAAATTGCTTGGCCCAGTACTTGGAGGCTCCCACCATGTTCGGGAAAGCTTTCTCTAAAATGGTGGAGTAAATCCCAGAGATTACATGTTGTTCGGTAACTAGTTTGCTAATATGGCCTATAAATTCCCCTTGTGTTTCTGATTCACTATTCAGTTGGGCTTTAGTTATCATATGTCTTAGTTGGGACACCTTAAAACTATGCTTAGGATCTAGTTTATTCTTTTTAATGATTTCTTCTGTTGTATGGACTTTCTCATTGGCCCATAGATCTGTTATTTGTACTCCGGATAATTGCTTAAGCCAGGTGTTTGAAATCATCTGATTTCAAATTCTGAAGTTCGGGTTTCCTACCATCGGTTGATTTGGGTCCTGAGAGTGCTTGTAGGATAGGGAATTGCACGTCTGTGTGTGCACTTTTACCGAGATTCCTATTGGATTGTGCCTGAGATCCAGGGGGAGTAATTTGGGTGTAATAAGCAAAAGGGTCATAGGTGATAACCTTTGAGCTTCTATTAGTTCCATTTCTAATGATAGCCAAGTGGGTCTGTATTGAGGTGGTTCTGAGTCTACGTTTGTGTTTGTCCATCTCAGATATTTGGCTGCTTGACTTGCCTAGTAATAGAATTTAAAGTGTGGCAGTCTCAATCCCCCTCTAAATTTAGTGAGTGTTAATTTGTTACAGACCCTTACAGGCATGTCTATTTTTCCATATAAATGCAGTAAATAGGGAGTGTAATTTAGAGAACCATGATTGTGGTAACCATAAATTCAGCATGTTGATGGGATAAAATAGTCTGGGTAAAATGTTCATTTTAACTAAATTTATTATTCCCCAAAGGGATAATGGTAACTTATTCCATCTGTCCAAATCTTGTTTAATGACCTGTACCAGAGTGTCCAGGTTGCTTACTCTGGAGGATTTGGTGTTCCTTGTTAGGATGATGTCCAGGTATTTTAGTTGTTTATATTCCCATTGGATTCCCATTCCTTCTACTTCCTTTTTGTTAGTGGCCATATTCAATGGGAAAACTTTAGATTTCTCCAGATTTAGCTTGTACTTTAATATTGCCCCAAAATCTTGAATTACTTGCAGAGATTGTTTTATCAAGTATCTTGGGTTCTTTAGATGCAGGAGTATATCATCAGCATATGCCAATAGTTTGAGTTCCCGAGTCTCAATGTTTATTCCCCGAATCTCAGGATCCATTTAAAGCCGGGTTAGGAGAGGTTCTACGTATAGGTTAAACAGTAAGGGGGACAGCAGACAGCCTTGTATGGTACCCGAGGAAAGAGAGAATCTTTGTGAGAGGATTCTATTACAATATATACGGGCAGTAGGTGTGGTGTATAGGGATTGGATCCATTACACAAAGAGAAGAGGGATACCAAACTTATGTAGAACTCTGAACAGGAAATTCCAGTCCACCCTATCAAATGCTTTCTCTGCGTCCAGTGACATCAGTACTGCAGGCATTATGCTATCTCTGGATGCAGAGAATATGTGATCTAGTTTCCTGAGGTGGTCTGAAGAAGTTCTACCTGTCATTAAACCTACTTGTTCCACACAGTTCAGGAAAGGCATTACCTGGCTCATCCTGATGGCTAAAATTTTAGCCAGTATTTTGATGTCATAATTTAACAGAGATATTGGCCTGTAGTTTGATACAAGTTCTGGATAACTCCCCTCCTTGTGCAATACTACTATCAGGGCTTCAAATAGGTGGGGATCAATACTTTCCTTATTTAATATAGTGTGAAATAATGAAAGCAACCATGGGGACATGTCTTTCACCAATTCTTTGTTAAAATTGGGGGAGAAGCTGTTAGGCCCAGGAGCTTTGTCTAACGTCAGAGTGTTGATTGTTAGTTGAATCTCCTGCTTTGTGATGGGAGAGATCAGCCCTGTTCTCTGTTCCTCGGAGAGCTTAGGTAGAGGTAGTTCAGTCAGATATTTGTCAATGCAGTCTAATGGAGGAGGATTAATCCTGGTCTTGTATAGATCTGTATAGAAGTCCTGAAATTCTGTCACTATGTCTCTGGGGTTTGTCTTGAGAGTGCCATCTGCCGATGATTTAACTGCATTGTTCACCCTCGACATTTGCTGTTGCTTGACCCTCAGAGCTAGCAGTTTCCCTGCCTTTTCCCCTTGATCTATGTAAGCTGACTTTGTTTTAATAATTGCATATTTGGCTTTCTCCTCCAGCAGGTCATTATAGCAAGCTCTCAGGTGAATAAGTTCTATCACTAGTTGAGGGGTTTATATTTTTTTCTAATTCTCTAATACTTTCTAGTAACTTAAGTTGGTGCTGTTCCCTTTGTTTCTTCAACTGAGAGGCCAACTTTATGAGCTCTCCCCTTAAGAAGCATTTTAAACCTCCCCATTCCATATTCACATGTCCAGTAGAGTTCCGGTTATGTCTTGTGTAGTTCTTAATACTAGCCTTTAACCCTTCTAATATGTTTTTGTCTTTCAGTAGTCTATTGTTAAGCTTCCAGATTGTTTCTATCTTTAGATTAGGGGATAAAGACAAGATGCATATTACCAGTGAATGGTCTGATATCACTTCTGGAGAGATCTGACATTCCATGAGGTCTGGGAGTAAATTTTTGCTGAGAAGGAAGTAGTCTATGCGTGATGAGGTACCATGGATTGGTGAGCGAAATGTATATTCCTTCCTTCCCAGATGCAACATCCTCCAGGGGTCTATCCACATCGGAAGAGAATGATAAATTCCAATCCCCTCCTAGGATCACAGGTGCATCCAGAAAAGGCAACAGTATATTAAGCAGTGCCATGAAAAAGGAGAGATTGTTCACATTAGGACTGTATATAGATCCCAATACAATGTCAGATCTCTTCAGTATGCCCCTTACTCACATATATCTACCCAATGGGTCACGGATACACTGGTTACATTGAAAACCTAAGGTTTTTGTCAGGAGAATTGCCACTCCTTTACTCTGGGTGGATGACCCTGCCATATAAACTTGACCTATCTGCATTCTTCTCAATAGATTAGCTTCTGTATCCATTAAGTGCATTTCTTGCATAAATATTATCTGACCTTTAATCACTTGTAGATACTTAAGAACCCTGTATTGCTTGTTCTTACTATGCAACCCCTTCATATTTCAAGTAATAACTTTATGTCTACTAGCCATTCTGTAATACTGTAGTTGGTAATTATTGGCTGAGGATTATAATAATAAAAACCCTACCTTTTGATGCCATGGTGCCCTTCCCCTTTCTCTGTCCAATGTCCAAAAACAAAACAACACATCATTTCCATATCTTTCCTTTCCTTCCCCCGCCTCCTGCCCTTCACCCTCCTTTTCCAATTATTTATCTGTTTTTTTAGGTCATGTAAATACCAAATTCTACCCTGGTCGAACTGATTGCTACTCTGTTTTGAGTAGTTTGGGTAGGTGACTTAAGGGGCCCCTCCCTCAATATGGTGTATGATGCTGCCAGGGTCAGTTTGTCCCATTCCCCCCATTTCACCTTGTTCCTAGTATGGAACCAGCAGTTAAATACTATACAATCTCCTTATAACATCTGCCCCCTTGAGAAAAAATATATACTAATGGAAAACCATTTGTTTTCTGATGTTATCCCTTCAAAATTAAATTCCCGGGCTGAGATCCACCCTCGTCTGGAGTATTTTAGCTGTTTATTCTGGGTAAGTTCTTGGATACCTCAACTTGTTTAGTTTAGACTGCTTAAACCCATAAATAAACCAGTCCTGCTGTTTCCAAGGAATTATTCTTCATTCCTCTAGTAGTGTCCTTATTCTTGTCTCTCTGTAAAATATATTGATTTCTGCTCAGATTCAGTGACTTTAAAATGGAAAGAAATTGTGTTAGTAACTAATGTTAGCTTATGTTGACAGAGTATTATAAAAAGGGCTCTATAACACAGTGCCCCAGTGATTTAGATACAACTTTTACTTTTTAACCTCAAAATTCGTGTCTGCAAACTTAACTGCACAACAGGTGCAACGTAAGAATCTGCATTAATAAACTGAAGTCCCCTTTTAATTCCTCTAGATGGCAGAGAGGATACAGCTCTTCTGCAGCTCTGTAATGCACATCATCATGAAGTTTTTGCAATAATGTAAAATCTGCTGCTCCACCCACACAACCGTGCTTATCATCGAGACGGACAGGGGCCTGCTGGAGTGCCATGTATCTTCCGCCAACCTTGACTGTCTTGATACACAAACTAATTAAACTTTTTGTATCTCCCCACCAGATAGTATCCTTCCAGAGTAATTGGGAGCAGGAGAGGGATCAGGTATATAAAATACATTCTCCGGTTCTACATTACCCTACTGTTTGGTAACAAGATCGCCCGAAATTGAACAAAACATGTTTGTCAGAACGCTTGTGTTATTAGGTACAGCTCGTGGCCCTTAGCCCCAGACAGTGAAAATGTTACAGTCTCTCAAGTAAAGCTCTTTACTGGTCTCCGTTAACCATTCAATCACCCCACCTTTAGCTTGGCTCCTTCTTTCCATGAAAATTCCTTTTCACCTTGCTTTTTACTTGGTTAATCCTCACACATTAAGACATCTTCCCTATAGAGGTTTTCACTTTTTAAATAGGTCTGGTAGAAGATGTTTCAGATCCTGCACTGCTTGATCATTGGAGTCATAGGCGTGCCACTTGTCCTGAACCTTAATCTGTAACTGTGCTGGGTATAGCATCCTGAAGCGTACTCCTGCAGGGATGAGCCGGGAGATGGTGGCGTGGAATGAGACCCATTTTTGTCTAACTGAGGCTGGCAGGTCCTGTGCGATATGAATTTTGTTACCTTCCCACATCACGGCTTGAACGTCTCTGATTTTCAACATGATATGTTGTTTATCTAAGTACGGAAGTTGCAGGATAAAGGGGTGGGGGGGAACTTGGGTCAGGTTTGGGGCACAGTGCCCGATGAGCATGCTATACCACATAAGAGGGTCCTTTAGGAGAGGTACCAGCTACTTTCTCTAGCAACTTCTGGGTGAATAAAATGGGAGATGTGCCTTCCTCTCCTTCAAGAAGCCCAAGGATTACTAAATTATTGTGGCGGCTATGGTCCTCCAAGTCCTCCATCTTATTCTCCATCTTTGATAGCTGCCTTTTGATCACCACCAGCTTGGGGTCTGTGGTTGTTCTCCATTTTTCTAGTGATACTGCTCTCACCTCTACGTCCCTTGCCTCCCTTGATTCTTTGAACAGATTCTTTTTTAAAGAAGATACATCTGTGGCTAACAGAGTGATAGCTTCCTGTTGTGGTTTCATCTCTATGAGGAAGCGCTCTTCTGACAAGGGGGTAGGCGCCTGCTTGCCTGAGTGGGTCTGTGCCATTTTAACACTCTGCTGCTTTGCCTTCTTTGTGGCCTTGTCTGGCAATGGAAGGGGAGTATGGCAAGGCAATTCTTGCCACATTGTTACCTCCATATTGCAGTTTGGAGTTCCTTCCCACGATCGGACCTCAGGTAGGATGTTCAGGTTCACTTTTCTGCCAAAATATCTGCTGATAGTATAGTTTTATATCCTATTTATTGCACGGGAGAGCTGGAGAGAATACACAACACTTCTTTCCGCTAGCCAGACATCACGTGACTGCCCATGGTGATCAGCTATTAAGTAGGTAAGAACTGCATACATGAATTTTCTATGGGAACAATGGGAGACCAGCAGCCAGTTCGTTAGACAGGGAGGTTCAGTAAATGGGGGGTTGGATAAACAGGGTTGGACTGTACATTGCTAGTTGCTCGGTGTCTGCATTTCTTAGCAGGGGCAGGGGAGTGCTACTTTCTGCCACATATTAACATTACTTGCTGTGTGTTGCTGTATTTGGGAATGGTAAAACTGTTGGTAAATGCCTCTGTCAATTTTCTGAAGCTCTTTAGATCAACTGTTATTGCCTTATACTTCTGGACAGTATCTTTGATAGGAATGGACTTTTAAAATAGCTTGCACTTTGTTTTTCAGGAATACTTTAGCAAAGCTGCTTGCTCATCTTTAAATAATAGGGATACTTACTTTAGCTCATATAACTAACATTTGTGCTGCTCTTTAGTACTTAAGTTTTTTACACATCCGTTAGTCTATTTTATTTAACAGATTGCACTTAATTCCTGTATCGTGGAGGTCTTATTTAATTTGGTATACAGTCTGAACCCATATGGCGTTGTTTGGTATTATTTCCTCTGACTGTCTAGTTTGCAGTCTTATGCTGATGCCTAGACACCTGTTTGTGGTGTGAGGGTATTCGGCAAGTGTTACCTAGCTTCATTTCTATACCCTCCTATGTCATTGTTGACTCCGATTTTCTCCTTATGTTTTATGCTCTGCATGGCACTTTAAATTAGTTAATCCTTCAGGAAAAAGCTAGGAGTGGCTTAATATTTGCATTCCAGAAACACACGGATGTGAGTTATTCTCACTCTAGTTGGGATGTTATGCCTTGTGGTACAACTATTTCCAATCTGTCTGTTCTGGGGAGGCTTCTGCAGGGCTGCACAATAAGCCTTGGTCAACTAAATTATGTTATCCCAGATAATTATGGGTGATTTGTCACTGATCTACCTGTCTTGGAACGTGAATGGGATGCACAATAGGAAGAAACATTATGAAGTGCTGCAACACCTTAACTCTTACAATACTCACATTGCATTTCTACAGAGGAAATGCATATGAATCCAGAGGATGCTAAATTGATAAGAAGGTTATGGGCTGGCCAGGCCTATGGAGTGGGATTTAGCAGTAATGCAGGAGGCACACATATTTTGCTTCATAAATTCCCTCCTTCAAAAAAGAGTACATCTGGAGACACCCAGAGGGCCGTACACTTGTACTACCTGGTGAATCAGGCTTTGCCAAGATGGCTTTTATTGATGTTTATGGTCCCACCACTGATGCCCTGGAACTCTTTGCTCAACTAGATGAACAACTAACACATCTCTCAGCTAACATAACAATAATAAGTGGTGACTTTAACATAATCCTGAAACCGGACACTTGATAGTACTAATCTGAAGCACAAATTGACATCTAGCTAGGGCACCTGAGCAGCCATTTTGGAAGAAAATCACCTCTTGGATGTTTGAAGGATTTTTCACTCATCTGAAAAAGCCTACACTTACTGATCCACGGTGCATAAAACTGCTTCTAGAATTTACTGGTTTGCAGCACCAGGGGACCAGACAACAGCTATAGCTGAAACCTTCATTTTGCCAGCTACAATCTCAGACCATGCCCATGTTCGTCTCACTCTCCTGTTCAAGCAACAATGTCTGAGATCCCCCACATGGAAATGTAATAATTCTCTACTTCAAAGTGAAGATAACAGACTAGAGATTAAAAAGGAGATAAAAGGACTTTAAGCAATACAACAGATCAGAGGATACCAGTAGGGCTGTTACATGGGAGGCACTGAAGTGCTACCTTCAAGAAAAGTGCATTGCCATGTGTGCATTGACAAAGAAGTGAGCAACTGAAGAAAGAACTAAGCTGCTGGATTGCACAGAGACAGCTGAGGAACAACTTCTTTCTGAGGGATCCAGTAATGCATGGTGCATCTGAGCAGAGGCTAAACATCAGTATAATGAAACTTTATGCCATTCAAGAGAGTTAGCATATCAGCTCACAAAAAGACACATGCCTCTAAAAACCCTAAAGCTACTAAGATTCTGGCACTTTGATTAAAGCAGGATACTGCCAGATCTCACATTAGTTATATTGCATGCCCTGCAGATGGGCAACTAACATCTGATCCATATGAAATTAATAATATTTTTATTCAGGGGTTGAAATAACTACCTATTTGCTTGCCCCAGACAGCTAGTTTTCTCCAGGGACAGCTGCTTTCATTTTGCTGCCTGTCCCTGGGACAGGCAGCAAGTGAAAAAAGCATTAGCAACTCTAGGATCCAGGAGATGCAGCTGCCTATGAGGTTGGGTTTATGGATGTCCCACCATCATAGTGACACAGGCTGAGGGATGTCCCTTCAACCCAGCATTCCATGATGGGCTCTTCTATGCTGTCAGTCATTTTCAACAAGCAGTGGAAATTAAAACAGAGCAGTGGTAGGATAAGACTGTGTGTGTGTTCCTTGTCATTGTGTAAGTGCAGTTACCATTCTTTCAGTTGTCTTCTGCACTGCATCCCTCTTTTTTCTGTGTTCTGTACTTGAAGTAGTAATGCAAGACAAGGTCTTGTTTACAAGCAGCTAGTCTTGGGGATGCAAATTTAAATTGGTAGCCTGTGATGTGGGCACCTGTACTATGGCGCAGTCCAAAACAGCGAAGCGTTATGGGCGAAAGCCTGAATGGCGATTGGGAGGGTAGGGTAACCGGATGGGGGGGTGGGCGAATCCGGTTACAGGATGTCGCTATATGCATGTGAGTGTGGGTTGGGAGGGGGCAGAGAGGATGTAGGGGTGGCACTGCGGTGGTTTGCCGAGCTGCACCATGGCGTCGGGGGTTGGCCTACAGTTGTAGTGGATGTGGTACTGGGTTTGGGTCCGGGTGCTGGTGCAATTTTATTGCACCCAGCCCAAAACTTTATTTTTCATGCTTTTGCCCCTGCCGATATGCACCCCCTGGAGTTGAGAATCCTTTACTAGGTGGGTACAGGGGGCAAAGACCACTATGTGTGGGGGGTTTGGGGGGTGTAGACCCCCCACAGAAAGCATGAAACATAAGTCCCTGGCACCATTCTTCCATGCGCTGAGGATGCCAGAGCAGAGAAAATGTTTTCGCTGCTCTGATGTTGCGATAATGCAGCTTGCCTTTTGGTAGTCGACATTATCACGTAGAACCATTTAAACCCTTTTAGGACTGTCTACTAACAGAGTGGACTGGATAAGGCAAAAAAAGAGGAATTGTAAGGGCAAGAAACCCATATTTAAAAGCTCTTTTTAGGGCAGGCTGTACTGGCAGAAAGAGGAGATGACTCCTTAATTAGAGATGAAGAGAGGAACTTAGGGCTAAGGCAGCCAATCAGAACTCCCCATCAGGGAAGGAATGACTTAAGAAAGAGAGGGAGAGGGGAGGATGATTAAAAGCTCTTTTCAGTGTTACTGAGTAGATGAGCATTTTTTCATGTCAGGGGCACGGCTATACACAGCAGCAGTGGAAGCTGATCAGCTTGTCAGACCAGTGGCAGAGCAGAAGAGAGCTGATTAAGAGTCCTTGTCAGGGCTATTACTGAGCAAGAGGGGAGCTAAATTAAAAGCCATTAGCATGACAGTGAACAGTCAGCACACATGTTAAGTCATTTTCAGGGCACTGTACCAGCAAGGGAGCACGCTAGTTATTATTTGCTTTGATTCAGAAACAGAAATGTAAAATTAGCAAAACTAAATAAGTTAGACAGGTACAAATCCTGTGGGAGAGGTAAAATTAACATTATACCTGTCCCGTGAGCAGCCATCCCCAAAAAATTATTTCTAGCCCTGTTTCCACGCAATGTCATTCTAAGTCATATACTTCAGAAAGTGATGCCAGTCTTCAGGATTTAGAAATATTTTTATGAAATATATTGCTCTGTATGCTATCTAACAATCAAGTTTCTCTACTCCAAGAAGAGATCTCAGTAGCAGAATTACAATGAGCCATTGGGGATTTGCCCTCAGGAAAGGCCCCTGGTGAAGATGGCTACATCTCCAATTGCTATAAAGCTTTTTCAGATGAATTAGTACCAATATTAGAAGTGTTTGGAGAGGCCTTAGATAAAGGGCATATAGGAGGCAGTATAGCACAGTGGTTTAAGGCTCTGAACTGCAAATCTGGAGACCTGTATTTGAATCCCACAGCCTCCACTTGCATACTGTGTGACCTTGAGCAAGTCACTTAACTTCTTTGTGCTCCCAAGTAGCACCTGTAAACAAACTTCAGCTTAGTGTGTCTCTCCTGGTTAATAATAGAAAGGCATTTATTTGAATCTATGACCGGCCTTATTACTTTCATTCTTAAACCTGCCAAAAGCAGAGAGAAATGTGAACATTATAGGCCCATTACATTATTGGAATTTGGACATTAAAATATTTACTAAAATGCTGGTTACCCACCTAAAATGGGTAATGCACCTTCTTTTAAGTTCGCTACAAACTTGGTTTATGGAGAACTGACTTATTGTGGATAACACCAGGAAAGAAACTTATTTGACTGAGATCACCTGGGATCTAAGAACTAATGTTGCCCAGGTCACCTTAGAAGCTGAGAAAGCTTTTGACCAGGTGGAATGGCCATACAGTAGCTGTTCAGTATACTGGAGTGATATGGCATTCCTCCAGTTTTTATAATATGGTGCGGTTGCATTATAGGGATCCTATAGTGAGAGTTGTAACCAATAGGCTTAAGTCACCACTTCTTATCCTTAGCCACAACACATGACAAGTCTGTCCTCTATTGCCAACTTTGTTTAATCTGGCCTTGGAACCTCTTCTCCTGAAGATTCAAGCGGATATCAACATCCTTGGAATACCACATGTGATGACCAACCATAAAGTTAAAGCTTATGTTGATGATGTGCAGCCTTCCATTACTAAACCAAAACAATCTCTCACAGACTCTTATTTATTTATTTATAACAAGGATTACAAATTCTGTTGAACCAGGGGTTCTTTTACAAAGGTTACACACCAAGGGAGAAAAAAAATGCAAACATAATTGAGAGACGGAACAAAATTGTACATTTTGGTAGATAACATTGTGGTAGAATTGATGAGCAGAAAAAATTACAGAGGTGATACACCAGAGAAAACAGCAGGAATACTGTGATTTAACAGTAAAGACAATAGTATCTCAACATCATTATGCAGTCATATATAATGCAGACTTTGTCAAATAAGTATGTAGTCAAAAGAATAGTGGACTGTCAGGCTAGGAGTTTCAAATGGGAGGCAGGAATGAGTAGGTATGGTAGGAAGGAGGCAGAGAATTGTGTAGGGGGTTGGGGTTAAGGTTGCAGGAGGAGGAGGTAAGAAGGGAGACAAGGGGCAGGGCTAGGTATATAGGGCACAGTCACAATCACTTAGCATTGCAGGTGACTCCATAGTTTGGCTTTGAAAGTGCTGAGTTTTGATTCTGAGAGGACTTCAGGGGCAGGTTGTTCATTCAGGTAGGGGCTCTACAGCTGAAAGTTCACTGAGCGTGTGAGGTCCGGCAGCAAGGGATGTGGAAAGCAACCCTTCCTGAGCTATGAGTATTACATTGGTTAGTAGACAGGGGTAGTAGTAGTGACTGCGTAACTGGAGGAGTTAAGTCAAGGTATATTTTTTTTGAGAAGAGACAGGTTCAGTATCTTATTCTACCAAGGAGGGGAAGCCATTCTGTTTGTCGATAGAGATCACAGTTGTGAGTCCATTTGTCAGCACCAGTAATTAACTACATTCCTTATTAAGCGAGATCATAAGCCACTTGAGTGAGGTATCAGACGCAGCACTGTAGATTATTAGGCTGTAATCTATTATGGACAGTATGGAGCTAGTAATACAGTAGCTAACCTTAGAGCCACTGGTGTGAGACAGTGCCTATGTCTGTAGAGGACACCAATCCTTCTGTTTACAATCTTGGAAATAAGGTTAACATGAAGGACATAAGACAGAGCTGTCTGGCATGATGCCTAGAAATCTGAAGTCGTGGACCATTTCAAGGGGTAGATTAATGTTGTTACAAATGGTAAGGTGTGCAGATTTGTATTCCTTATGGTTGCTTGCAAAGAGCATTGCTTTCGTCTTTCTGTAGTTCATTAACAGTTTGTGGTCGGCAAACCAGGACTCAACTTTAGAAAAGCAGAGTTGTAGAATACTAATGAGTGGGAGTAGATCTGTGTGGCTGGAGAAAAGTACTGCATCATCCGCGTAATGGACAAGGTTGCAGTCGCAGGCTTTGGGTAGTGTATTACTGTACAGGCTGACAAGTAGGGGCCCAAGGATGGATCCTTGAGGGACACCCAAGCGGACTCGTGGACAGTTTGACAGGGAGTCATTTATTTTAACCTGTTGTGTTCTGGAACCAAGGTAACTACTGAACCAGTCTACTACAGCAGGGGAGAAGCCAAGGAGGGGGGAGGGAGTTAAGGAGGAGTCTGTGTATTCCAACAAGGCTGTGGTTTTACTATGTGCCAGATGGAAACTGTGCTGCTGGGGGCATTGAATATTATATTTGGTGAGAAATTCAGTTGGCTGGTTAGCCACCATTTTGGAAGAGGTGGGAGAATTGAGATGGGGTGGTAGTTAGAGATTAGAGATATGTCACCACTTTTGAGCACAAGTGTGACAATCGTGGCTTTCCACAGTTTGGTGAATCGCCTAAGGGACAAGGAGAGATTCAGAAAGGAAGTAAGGGGTTTCAGCATAACATCCAGAGATACAGTAGATGGAGTAATTTCATGTCAAGGGTGTCTCTACTGTACCTTTTACTTAGTACCCTGAGTAGATATTTCTGGCCTCAACAAGTGTGATTCGTCTGAAATAGAAGGGGAAGGATGTGGGTCGGGGGAGGCAACAACTGAGGCAGCACTAGTGCTGGCAGTGTCAAAGAAGTTTGAAGGGAGGACATGGCTGAGATCTGTGAAGGTTGTGCTGAAAGCTTCTGCTATGGAGTTAGGCTCCTGCATTGGGGTGCCATTAACAACTACCATTGAAGGAGCTACCTTATTTGGCTTACCAGTGAGGTCTTTGATTTATTTTGCCAGAAATTCCGGCTGTTACCCCATGAGTTTGTAAGTTCATTTTGATAGTAGGACTTTTTGACCTTGCAGATTTCTTGTGTGCAGGTGTTTCTAGCAGCTCTATAATGTTGCTTGTCAGTTGGATTACTTGTGGCCTTCACAAGGTGCCATAAATTATCTCTGGCTTTCATTTTATGCAACAGGTCTGCAGTGATCCAAGGGTTGGCTACCTCCCTGGATTTAGACTTATGAGCTGGGGCAGAGATATTGCATGCTTTATTAAAGTGTATGGTGGGGATCATGTGGTGCAGGACTGTGAGGAGCAGCACTCCGACTGTCTCCCGCTTGCTCAGTGTTTAAAACTCGATTAAAGACTTCTTTTACCATTGCAATCAACAGTAAACACAATTCTCAGGAGGCAAGAATTGCTCAACAAAACAAGTCTGCAGTTTTCCACTGGAATATGGAAGCAGAGATGATGCACGCCTTGCCTAAACATACGCCTCCACACACACCGGAAAAAAAACCAGTAAGAAAAACAGGCCGCAGTCTACTCCGGTTGAGCGTACAGTTCAAGTCCAGGACCCTAATGTACTTACTGTGGATCGATTCTTGATGGAATGCAAACCTTTTCGTGAAGAGCTATGTTCATTGACAGTGAGTCAAATCCATGAATACGGCCATAGATAACATCACCACAAGAGTAGGAGACAACGAAGTACGCATAGTGTCGGTAGAAAAGCACCTGGGCAGACTAGAACCGGAATTGGCACTGAATAGACAAAAATGTCTCGCTTAAAAGCCAAAATTGAGGACTTGGAGTTCTGCAGTAGGTGCAATAATGTGGTGACAATCAGCCTGCCACAGAAGGAAGAAGGGGCAGATACAGTCCTCTTCACTCAAAAGCTGGTGACAAAACTGGCAGGCCCTTCTCTGTATGGCTCCGATTATTCAATTGAAGAGGCTCATAGATCTTTATGCCCTATGCCTGCAGTGGGTGCTCACCCAAGACCATTAATACTTCGCTTTCTCAACTATTTGGAAAGGCAGCTTTTTTCTGATGAAAATCCGTACCCTGGAAGAAATCAAATGAGGCGAAGTTCAGTTGAGAATCACACAAGATCTACCGGTGTCGGTACGCCAGCGTCAAGCTCAATTTCACCCCCTGGTTAACAAGTTAATTCCAGCTGGAATAAAATTTAAGATGTTATACCTGGCTAAATTCCAAGTTTTGACCGAGGGTACCTGGGCTAGCTTTGAAGATCCAAAGGTTGAGGAGTCTGCCATGAGAGTCACTTTGCCCAATCTTTTCAAAGACCGCTGAGACAGTAATGCGATAAAGTTATGGAAAGATAAAAAATCAATGGTGCTTTTCTCTCTGGTAAGATGGCTTGGGGTCATTGCAACTTTTACTTTGGACTTTTGTTGGATTATTTTCATTCCAGGGAGAAGGACAGGACCGGTTCTTGCAACTGTACCTCAAGGATTTAAATAGCGGAACCGCATTTTCATTTTTTTTTTTTCTTTCACAAAGTCTACGGCTGCACTGAAGGCTACAAGACTTTCTGAACATTTCATTTGGCTTAATCAAGTAGGTCGGTGACCTATGACTTGCTAAGCTATGTCAGGTTATGTTTCTAGTTTACTTCTACAAGGTCAGTAGGAGAGCGGGTCTAACTGGCATCCTGGTGTCGTCTGTGGAGGCAATCTATAGATACATAGATACATAGACAGTGTCGGCAGATAAGGGCCTATGGCCCACCCAGTCTGCCCATTTAAGTTTGTAAGTTCAGTTTATGTTTTCCAGGAAGTCTGTTGCCCCTTACCCCTGACCTCCAGAATTCCTTTATGTCTATCCCATGCATTCTTAAATCCCGTGATTGTTTCAGCCCCCACCACTTCCTCTGGCAGGGTGTTCCACTTGTCCACCACCCGTTCTGTGAAGAAATTCTTCCTCACGTTTCCTCTGAATCGTCCTCCCTCCAACTTCATCCCATGACCTCTAGTCCTGGAACATCTTTTTCGCTTAAAAATAGTGCATTCCTGCACCCTGTTCCTCCCTGTAAGATACTTGTATGTCTCTATCATATCCCCTCTCTCCCTCCTCTCCTCCAGGAGTACATGTTCAGTGCCTTCAACCTGTCCTCATAGGACTTGTGATGCAATCCATGCACCATCTTTGTTGCCCTCCTCTGAACCTTCTCTACCCTGTCTATGTCCTTACGTAGGTAAGGTCTCCAGAACTGCACAGTGTACTCCAGGTGCGCCCTCACTAGTGTCTTGTATAGTGGAATTATGACCTCCCTTTTCCTGCTGGTGATGCCCTGCCTATGCATCCCAGCATCCTGTTGCTTTACCTGCTGCCTTGTCACACTGTTTCCCTGCCTTGAGGTCATCAGAGATGATAACTCCAAGATCCCTTTCCTGCTTGGTGCATGCTATATCCTCATCCCCAACTGATATATTGTGCCAGGGTTTTTGTCCCCATATGCATTATCTTGCACTTCCTTGCATTGAATTTCAACTGCCAAACCCCTGACCATTCTTCAAGTTTCTGCAGGTCCCTTCTCATTCTGTCTACACCCTCTGGTGTGTCTACTCTGTTACAGAGCTTTGTGTCATCAGCGAACAGTGAAATTCTGCCTTCTAGGTCCTGTGCAATGTCACTGATGAAGATATTGAATAATGCGGTCCCAGCACACAGTCCTGTGGTCCCCACTGGTCACTCTTCCCTCTGTGGGTGACAGCCATTTACCACCCTCTGTGTCCTGCTGCCCAGCCAGTTACCTACCCACCGCACTACTGTCCTGCCCACACCCATATTCCCCAGTTTGTGCAATAGTCTTCTATGTGGCACAGTGTCAAAGGCCTTGCTGAAGTCCAGATAGGCCATGTCCACTGCCCTCTCCTGATCCACCTCCTTAGTCACCCAGTCAAAAAATTCAATGAGGTTGGTCTGATATGACCTTCACCTGGTGAAACCATGCTGCCTTGGGTCTTGTAGTCCATTGACAACCAGGTGTTCCACCAATCTCTCCTTCAGTAGTGCTTCCATGATCTTCCCCACTACCGAGGTGAGGCTGACTGGTCTGTAGTTCCCCGCTTCCTCTTTGTTCCCACTTTTGTATAAGGGGACTACATCTGCTATCCTCCAGTCTTTGGGTACCTCCCCTGTTTCTAGTGATCGGCTAAACAGGATAGCAAGAGGTTCAGCCACCACCTCTCTTAGTTCTTTAAGGACCCTGGGGTGCACCCCATCTGGACCCATTGCTTTATAAACTCTTATTACTTCCAGTTCCTTCAGGACCCTTTCTCGTGTAAAGGGACTTGTGTCCATTTCTGCACCATTCTCACCCCTTGTACTCCATTCAGACCCATTACCCTCCTCTTCCTTAGTAAAGACTGAGCAGAAATACCTGTTCAATATGTCAGCTTTACTGTTGTCATCCTCCACACAGCCCCCATCCTCCCCCTTCAGTCTCACTATCCCTCCCTTTGCCTTTCTTTTTTCACTTATGTACCTGTAAAAGGTTTTGTCCCCTCTACCCACTGATTTTGCAATGTGTTCTTCTGTCTGAGCTTTGGCTTCCCTTACTGACCTCCCTGCCTCCCTTTGCTTCTCCTGGTACTTCTCCCTATCCCCTTCTGCCTGTGTCTTTTTGTATTGCATGAATGCAATCTTTTTGGCTTTCACTTTCTTTGCTACCTCTTTGGAAAACCATAATGGTCTCCTCTTCCTTTTCCTCTTGCTAACCTGCTTAATACATAATTCTGTTGCTCTTGTAATCCCCATTTTAAATACTTCCCACTGTTCCTCAACCCCTGATTCCTGCCCCATTCCCCTTAATGCCTCTTTCAAGTATCTCCCCATTTTCCCAAAGTTTGCCCCCCTAAAATCCAGGATACGTGTTTTGTGTGGTTAGGTTCTGCTCTTTCTGTGATTTCAAACCACAGTGACTGGTGGTCACTGTTCTAGAGTGCTCCCCACTCTTACCCCCATCACACTGTCCCTGTTTGTGAGCACAAGGTCCAGTATTGCCTTCTGCCGAGTTGGTTCCATGACCAGTTGCTTGAGGAAGGCACCCTGAAGGAGTCCAGGATAAATCTGCTCCTAGTTGATGCTGCTGTTGGGATGCTCCAGTCCATGTCTGGAATATTGAAGTCTCCAACCAGTACTACCTCACTTTGTCTGCCATCCTCTGGATGGCTAGCATCAGCTCCCTATCTGTTTCTTCCTCCTGGGCTGGTGGTCTATAGACCACACCTGTGCGGATGGCTGGCCCCATTTTCCTTTCCAGCTTAACCCACAGTATCTCTCCCCCATTTTGTTCCTTCTGGATCTCTGTGGCCCTTATGTCATTTTTCACATACAGTGCCACTCCTCCTCCCTTCCTGCCTGCCCTGTCTCTTCTGAATATGTTGTAGCCAGGTATTGCCAACTCCCAGTCGTGGCTATCATTACACCAGGTTTCAGTGATGGCCACAATGTCCAGGTCTGACTGCACCATGACAGCCTCCAGATCTTCCATCTTGTTGCTAAGGCTCCTGGCATTTGCACACATGACTTTCCATGATTTGACCTCCCTAGACTGTTTCGCTGTTCTACTCCAGCCCCTTCCTTGGTTGTCCTTTATCCCTGGTTCACTTTACTGTCAGCCTTTCTGCTGAATTTTGCCCCTATTCTGCCTATCCACCTCCTGGGTGCTAATCTCCATCTTTTGCACTTGGCTAACCTCCACATCCTTTCCTTCCATTTCTCTGGGTACCTCTTTGTGGTTGTCCCTGTTTGGCAGTGTGGCATATGAGTTCTTGAGTGGAATAGGATCTGGGATGTGCCTCTGCCTGACTGGTCTAACCCTCCCTGAGCCCACTGTCATCCAAGTACTCCTTGTACTCGGCATCCTTTGAGGCAGCTGCATTGGACTGAGTGGTCTCTGGATAGGGGTGATGGTACTCCTGACCCAGTTTACTTCCGCTCTGAGTCTGGCTACCTCATCCCGCAGTCCAGAAAGATACATGCAGATAGGGCAGCACCTCAGTGTCCAAAAGATCTGCCTGAATATGGGTGCCCCACAGCCACTGCATTGCACCACTCCCCACATTATACTGCAGTTATACTGCTATTCCACTACTTGTCTGCTACTGAAGCTCTCCTAGTTCCCTTTTTATCAATTTACTGTCCTAAAAATCCTGCCACTGTTCCTCTATAATGTTTGAAAATACATACACTTCTATCTCACCTCTTTATCCTTACCATCAAAAGGTAACTACAATCACAATAATCTACCTTCTACTAATACAGATTCTATCACAGAATCAGAGCACAATGCAAAAACATCTGCTACTTAGCAACAACAAACAGATGACAACAAACCAAGTTGATGTAGCTTTTTTTAAAATAGAAAAAAAAATTTAGTAGTTTAAACCAATAGAAATCAGCAGTTCCAAAAGCACCTTGAACTACAAGAAAGAACACAGTACCACACCTCTGCCACAATAACTAAACAGTTCTAAAACATTGGAGAAAGAAGAGAAAAATCAGAGACTGAGCAAAAAGATACAATGTACTATAAAGTATTAGTCAATAGGTATACTCAGCTGTTTAACAAAGAAAATAAAGTACCTACCAAAACAGACAGGATACCCACAAATGACACTTAGGTTCTCAATATCAGACACCACCAAAGGCACATACAGAAAGGGTTTAAACCATAGTATTAAAATTAACCACATGAGTAGAAAGATCACACTAAATAAATGTGTTGATCCTTCTGACTTCCAACAAATATCTACCACACAAATTGTATATCTTCCTGGAGCTTACAGGGTTGTCTTTCACAATCACCTACATTTACATAAAACAAAACAATTTTTAAACTGAAAATTATATCAAAAAGCACTTAGCTTTGGGAGCTCTTCTCAAACACAGCCAGTCAGTTTAGAGTTCTAGAATCAGCCTAAATAATCAGCCAGATAATAGCCTAAAAGGGAAATAATGACTTTAAATTTATTTGCTGACCTCTACAAGTTTGGGGGACAATGGTTTACATTATAGGTAGCAGACTTATGTTCAAAAGAGGTCTTTACTTTATAAGTTAATGCTTACTGTGTTTTCAGACCTCATATTTCTTATTTAGACTGTCCACAATACCTGTTACTTTAGCTCAGGTTTGATTAGTTACAAGGGGTTCGGAATTGTTTTACTTTATCTGTTTGTAGGGGTAATTTGAAAACGGGCGAGTGGGAGGAAGGGATGCTGATCGTTGTATCTGTTCATCACGCATCAAAAGCTATTTATGTTGGTGGGAAGGGGGTAGTTAGTTATATTTCACATTGTATGTGCAAAACATGTTGGAAGTATTAAGGGTTTGCTGGGGAGTTTTGTAGGCTTTTTTGTTTGTTTTTTCAGGGTTACCAGGTATTAGTGAGGGGGTGGAGTGGAGGGGGTTGTGTTATTGGCTGGCTGCTACTATGGATAAGGGGCAAAGTACTCTACAGGGCTTTAAAACTGAAAGTGCAGGGGACATCTATATGGCGGGTAACGTGAAACTGCTTACTTGGAATGTTAGGGGGGCCCGGAAAAAAGTTAAACGCTACCAGATTTTGAAACATATTCAACAGCTTAAAGGAGCTGTTATATTCTTACAAGAAACCCATTTGTTAGAGGCAGAGGGTTCCCTATTCAAAAAGCAATTTGTGGGTCAAATCTTTAATGCTGGAGATAGTACTCAAAGCAGGGGTGTGGCCATTTTATAGGCAAGAAGTGTTCCATTTATTTGTGAAAATTGTTTTCGAGATGTAAATGGCAGGTATTTAATTTTGAAGGGGATGCTGGACCGCAAGGAGTTGGTGTTGTGTTGTATATATGGCCCTAACTCTGACTCTCCGGCCTTCTATTCCAACTTATTAACAACCTTGCTCCCCTATGCTTCCCTTCCTCTGATTTTAGAGGGGGACTGGAACCTATCTTTTACTCCTGACCTTGACAGATCAGGGGTGGGTAGATCTGGACTCTCGCTGGCACAAAGGGACATTAGGGATCTGGCTGACCAGCTTGGCTTGGTGGATCCACAGAGGGTCTTATTTCCTTTACTGAGAGAATACACATTTCACTCTGAGGTTTATGAGACATCTACAAGAATTGATTATTTTCTAATCAGCCACACTTTCTTACCTGGGGTCTTAGATAGTGCGATAGCACCGGGTACACTTTCGGACCACGCAGTGGTAAGCTGTTCACTAAATCTCTCCCCAAATGTGCCAAGACAATCCAATTGGAAACTGAACTCACAGTTATTAAAAGATGAGACAGTGATTAGACACATTTCAGAGGCTATAGATCAGTATATGGAACCTAATCTTAATTTGACAGGCAGAACAGACCTGGAATGGTGTGTTTTGAAATGTGTACTCTGGGGGGCCCTGATCAGAATAGCTTCACACAAGAAGAGAACCAAAGAATGAAGAGCCCTCGCTCTACTCTCTGATATATGCCTGATAGAAAAGAACTTGTCACCTGCTGCATCAGAGGGGGACAGAACTAGATTGTTGGGTTTGAGGGATCAGTATGACTCCCTTTTACGGGAAAGAGCTGAGTATGCTATAATGTGAACTAAAGTCACTTATTTGAACCAAGGAGAAAAAGCAGGCAGATTGTTGGCTCTTTGACTGAAGTCACTTGAAGCTTCCAGAATAGTTAAAGGTATCAGATCTAGGCAAGATGACACCATACAGGTGAACCCTAAAAAGATAGTAAAGGAATTTGCTAATTACTATCAAGACTTGTATAGCCCCATGCCCAATCCCCCTGGAAGGCAACAGATAGAGGAATATCTAGCACCCCTTTTTTTGCCAACACTGTCAATGGCCCAACAGGCAGATTTGCTGGATCCCATTACAGAAACAGAAATAGCTAATATAATTAAATCTCTCTCTCCGGATAAGGCTCCCAGTCCTGACGAATTCACTCCGAATTTCTACTAAATATTTCAGAAACAGTTAACGCCATGGTTAATCAGGTTGTACAAATGGTTTCTGGAGGCAAAAGAATTTGATGGCAGTTTACTAGAGACCTTAATTATTGTTTTGCACAAATCAGGGAGGCAGTCGGAAGAGGTAATTAATTATAGACCCATTTCATTAACGAACTATGACATAAAAATCATAGCTAAATTATTAGCAAACAGAGTAGCTAGGGTTTTGTCCTACATTATTCACCCAGACCAAGTGGGGTTTATGAAAGGGAGAACCTCTTCAGATCATCTGCGTAAACTGTCGCACATTTTCTCTGCATCCAGGGATTTGGACATACTGGCTGGTCTGTTTTCCCTGGATGCAGAGTAGATTGGGAATTTTTATTTACTACAATGGGTAAGTTTGAGTTCCCCAAGAAATTTATTGGATGGATCTCTTATTTTTACAGAACCCTATGGCCCGTATTTATTGTAATGGGGTCTTCTCGGAAAGGTTTTCCCTTTACTTGGAGACACACCAAGGTTGCCCATTATCCCCACTTCTCTTCAATATTTAGATCCTCTGCTCTGCAAGCTAAGAGACACCCCCTTGTTAACTGGTATATCTATCCAAGGGTTAAATTTTAAACTCTCGGCATATGCAGACGATGTTCTGCTTTGCTCTACCAACCCTGCTGAGGCATTCGGGGTGGACTTGCAGGTCATTTCAGAATCTGGTTCCTATTCTAATTATAAAATTAACCCAGACAAGTGCTTGGTCTTTCTCCTTAATTATAGATTATTAAAAACTGAGATGACCCCTCTGGGGCTAAAATTGTCTCATAAATGTCTGAAATATCTGGGCATTTTCCTGGCTAAATCCGATTCCTTAATGCAGAAATTAAATCTTGAAATTACTCTCCAAGTTATTCAACAGGACCTAACCAGATGGACGAACCTCCCTATTTCCCTATGGGGATGCATCAGTGTTGTTAAAATGAACATTCTACCCAGGATTTTCTATCCTTTGCAAATGCTTAATTTATGTTTACCCATTAAATGGTTCAGAAAAGTCCACTTGATAATGTCATCCTTCATCTGGGTGGGTAAGCCACCTGGAAGAGCCTATCTGAAGCTAACAACTCCCAGAGAGAGAGAGAGGGAGAGAGAGAGTTGAGACTTCCACACATTGGTGGCTATTTCTGGGCTAGCCAGCTTAGCAAATACATAAAATGGCTGTCTAGAGAAGAGACATTGTCCCTAATGGCATATGTTCCATCATGGTTAACTTAAGAAAGGAAAATGATAGAAGCAGCAAAGCTGCCTATATCCACAATACTTTTGTGCAAACTGAAAAATCTCCCTTCTAGTCTTTCTAGTTCTCCCACAGGGACTTCTATAAAATATCTTGCACAACTTTGTGCCTTACTTAAATATGATCATACTAAAGACTGGAATCAACAGTTGGTAGAGAACCAAACCTTTAGGATGGGGGAAAACTGATACCCAAGCTCTGGATTCCCAATGTCGAGATGCAAAAATTAAGGAATTTCTAAATAACGAAGGAAAATGTCTTTCCATGATGGCTCTAGTTAATAAGTTCTCCCTAAATTAAGGGTAGTTATTCCAGCTTTATCAGGTAACTCATCTTCTAAGTGGTCTTAGAAACCAAGTGGATAGAGAGGACAAGTTCTACAATTTTTTTATTTCACTAGGCAGTATTGTTCACCTTTCTCATGCAATATCTCAGATATACAGCTCCTTCTTGGAACTGATATCCGCAAAGCTGGATGGAAGGCCCAATTACTTGGGCTAGCCAGTTCCAGGACCTTAACATTAATTGGAATAAAATATGGATAGACATGTACAGGTATATGTTAAAGGATAGGCTTAGACTCACGCAATTCCAAATCCTACAAGACATGTACTGGACTCCTCTTAGACTGTTTAAAGTTGGCAAAGTCCCATCCCCAATTTGTAACAGGTGTAAGCTGGAAGAAGGCTCCCTCAAACATATTTTCTGGGTTTGTCCTTCCAAACAAAATATCTGGATGGAAATCTGGGATAAGGCTGACCCGGTGTTAGGTCTTGATGAGTTATTCACTCCAGAGGTCTGCCTTATTGAAGATTATTCCATGGTGCAGGTTAGGGCACGCAGATTCCAAATGGCAATGTTAGCATTAACACTTAAGAAAGTAATCTTAAGGCACTGGATTGATGCTCAGAACATTCATTACAATGAATGGCTGCAGGAACTCCTGGGTAATTTGCAGGTGGAGCAATATAAGCCAGGCTGGGGATGCCCCTCATTCAAATGTAGGAAGATTTGGGTGGATATGCATACTATTTATATGCTTCAGGCTGGTGTTCAGGATAGTTAAAAGCTGCACAGAGTAACCACTATCCTTTAATGCATGTATGGACTATTTCCCTTTCTTTGCCTCAATCCAATGCCTTTCTAAGTAGGTACTTGCCCTTAAGGAGTTTCAGGTAATAACTTATATTCCAGCCGTAATAGAGGGGGAGGTGGGAGGGGGATTAGTAAACTAATGTCTGGGATATATGGGGGTAAGGGATAAGGGGAGGGGAGGTGTGATAAAGGGGGAGGTCACGTCACTGTTTTATCTGCTCCTGGCTCTTATTGTATGTCATTGTAGAGTTGCACTCCTCCTGTAACAGTGTCATGTCATTAATGGTTGTAACTGTGAAAATAAAAAATAAAAAAATAAATAAATAAATAAAAAGAGTGTGGTAAGGTTGTTTAGTGCAAGGTCGATATTGGTGAAAGAGCCCAGTGGAGATCAGTCGCACTGAGCAAGGAAGGCCCAGAATTGTTCAAGTTTCCCTTCTTTCATTATCTGTTAATAGATGATTTTAGGAGGGGGTTGGAGGCTTTATTTGACCAGAGACTAATGACAGGAGAATGGTCACTCATTACGTCAGGTAGAACCAAGGTGCTTATGTCTTTTTGGGTGAGTGGTGAGAATTAGGTCCAGAAGGGTGCTATTGCCTGTTTTAATCAATCAATCAATCAATCAATCTTTATTTAACCAGGTGAAACATCGTTGAGAAGAACTCA
The DNA here is from genome assembly GCA_016271365.2 of Neoceratodus forsteri. NCBI lineage: Eukaryota > Metazoa > Chordata > Ceratodontiformes > Ceratodontidae > Neoceratodus > Neoceratodus forsteri. The sequence continues at coordinate 1,588,968,420 of CM057449.1, read as the reverse complement.
TTTACAAGATGGACCTGGTAAACATTACATATGAGACATAATAACATTGGAGTATTCAATACACATCCTCATAGAGTAGATATATTAAACATTTACAGCATATAATTGGGTGTTTATACAAAATGGTTAGGAAATATACAGATGGATTGAGGCACCTGCTTTTGCCACCTGGCACTTTTTACAAATAGATTTTGGATATAACTAAGCACATTTCAAGTGTCTAATAGAAGTTTTTTTTTAAGTGGTTAGTTTTCCATTAGCAGGTTACCCAGACCTGCCACTAGAGGGATTCTTGTTCTTTCATTAAAAAAAAAGAGAAAAAAGTCTACCCTCTGAATGACACAGTTGCTTTACTTGCTATATACCTTTCTTCCCACCCTCGAGATCCTCTCGAACCGGGTAAGACTTCCTTGAACCACGGCACTGCTGAGAGCCACACCATTGGCCCCATGGTATCTGTACTGCACCCTGATTGAATGCTCCCTTGTCTCCTGCTCGGGGATTGGCTCTTGAGCCAGCTAAAACTTTGCTCTGCTCAAGGCTGCTGTGCCCATTCATTTCTACAGCAAACGGCTGAAATTTTACGCCCTCCCCTTCCCCCCCTCCAATCTTAACTATAGACCTTCCTCAATGCCCTGGTAGCTCCGGCTCCCCACTCGTGCTCCATTGGGTAACTGCTTTGGGACTACCCCCCCATCTTTTAGTTGCCACCTCCCACTCCCTGGCTGTCTGGCCTTCCTGGCTGTATCCTCACTTCCCACTGATCCAGCTACTGCTCTTCCGCTCCCTTTTCCTAGCCCCACCAGCCTGTCTTGACCCCCTCCCTCTGCCTACCCCAAATCCTACCTTAATCATGTGCCTCCACCGTTCTCTACCCCCTATTCTATTTCTTCTTGCCTGTCTTCCTCCCCTACTGCATGCCCCAAAAGCCTGCTTTCTCTCCCTCCCCAACAGCTTCCACATTCCTACATCCTTCCTCCACATAGGCACGCTGCACACTGGTCACTGCCCCTTGCCCAGGATCCATCCTACCACCATGAAACTGTCCTACACCCACACTGGTCATAGTCTTCCACTCTGATCCTCCCTGTCTATGCTTACCCTCACCCACTATCGTCGATGCTCGGCAAATTCCTGAGATGCTAGCAGGCGAAAGCATTCCCTTAAGGAAATACACCACAGCTCCTTGAGGCTAGTCCTCCTCCTCCTAATGCTGTCAGGCAACGTGTACCCAAACCCTGGCCCATTCTGCTTTAAAGCCACTAATCTGAGCAAGCCTTCGGGTGCCCTCTCATTCATATCAATCAACATCTGCAGCCTTCTTCCTAAAATGGATGCCCTACAGGCCTTCACCAGCCAACACTGCCCTGACATCCTGGCAGTTGTCGAAACCTGGCTCACGCCATCAGTACTGGACCATGCAATCAACCTTCCTGGCTACAACATCTTTCAGCTGGATCGCCTCTCCAAAAGAGGTGGGGGGCTGCGCTCTCTAACTGAAAGATTCCATAGAGGGGCACCACATAATTACCTCACTCCAACCCACAACTGCTCAGATACTGCCAGTGAGAATCCTCCTCGGAGCCCAAAACAAAACCCTCACTGTTGCCACCATCTACATCCCTCCCAAAGAACAGGGAACTGGTCTAACAGCTGTTCTTGACTTTGTAAAGTCACTGCCACTGGACACTGAATCCATCCTTCTAGGTGACTTCAACAACAACTGGCCTGCGGCCGATGCTGGTGCACACAGGGATACTATTGCTGCGGCGAACCTCACACAAATGGTTGACTCACCAACCAGGAAAAATTACAGGACCAGCACCAGCACACTCTTGGATTGGATGCTTACCAGTCACCCATCGCAGATATCTAACACTAATGTCCTCCCTGACTCTCTCAGTGACCACTCCACTGTTAGCTGCAACTGGTCAAATAAATTCATTAAACAGCAGCCAAAAACTATCACCAGCAGGGTTCTACCCCGTGGTCACCTTCCTCAACTCAAATCCCACCTCCTCCATCAAGACTGGTCCTCTATCTTCAATGCAACCAATGTAAACACTGCCTTTGACCACTTCACAAACAACTTCACTGTGGCCTGTGACACGTATGCTCCTATTAAGAAACGCAAAGTCAAATCACTCAGTAACCCTTGGCTCACAGGTAACCTCCTCAGGATGCTAAAAATAAGAGACCACCTATGGAAGCTGGCCAGAAACTCTGGAAGGCAAAACAACATCCAAAACTACAAACGTGCCCGCAATGACTGCACCAAAACCATCCGGCAAATTAAGACCGCCCACTATAAGCATGCCCTCACAATCTCCTGAGGCAATGGTCGGGAATTCTGAAAGAAGATAAAGGAACTCACCGGGAATCCACCCAAAACCCCCCCATCAATTCTCAACATCAATGGAACCACAACCCTCAACCCAAAAACATTGCATATACCTTTAACAAAGCCTTTACCGACTTCAGCACTGTCCTACTTCAGGACTACTTCAAAGATGGTGAAGCCCCTCTGTCCGCAATGAACACTACTCCCACCAGCTCCCCCCACTTCTACTTCAAAGCAGTCAAGGCTCACCAAGTATGCAAATATGTTACCAAAGTCCTTGGTAAATCAAGATCCGGTAATGACTCCCTCGATCTCAAAATCCTGTCTCTCACACTTGATGAAGTGCTTCGTCCTCTGACCAGAATTTTCAACCTCTCCCTCAGCCTTAGCCAGTTCCCAGACAGATGGAAATCTGCCACTGTCACCCCAATCCATAAAAGTGGTGATAAAACTGCCCACGATAACTACAGACCTATCTCCCTACTACCCTGACTCTCCAAGGCACTAGAACGCATCGTCTCGGACCAGCTTACAGAATACCTGGATATGTACAACATCCTGTGCAAGCAGCAACATGGGTTCCACAAAGGTCACAGCACCTACACAGCCCTACTTGAATTCACCGGTGCAATCCACAATGCACTTGACTCCGGTGAACTACTAGGCTCAATCTACATTCACTTAAGTAAAGCCTTCGACACCGTCAATCACCGCCTCCTGCTTGTCCAACTTCAGAACACTGGGCTGTCAACCGACTCCATTGGCTGGTTTAAGAGCTATCTTGAAGAACGGTCCCAAACAGTAAGAATCGCTGATACACTCTCAGACCCTAAACCGGTCCGCTTGGGAATCCCCCAGGGCTCCATTCTGGGACCTCTCCTCTTCAGCCTATTCTTAAATTCACTACCGGACAGCTGCCCAGAACAAATAATTCTCTACGCCGACGATGCTATGATCATCACCTCGGACCCTGATCCAATCCAATTACAAAATAAACTTCAGCGGGCCTTCTCCTCCATCTAATCCTGGTTCCTAAATCATAAACTGCTTCTCAATCAGAAAAAAAAACAAGTCTATGGTCTTCTGCAGCCCGCAAACAAAAACAAACAACTCCACCTCTCCATTGCAACCGAACAAGGAGCCATCCTAGAGCTAACACAATTGTTCAAGTATCTTGGCATCACCCTTGATCCCCACCTCTCATACGCTGTCCATATCAGCAATGTTGCAAAGTCTGCCAATGTGAGGTTAGGCATATTATTCCGGCACAGGAAACACTTAACCCCACAAGCACTGTCAGTGGCTGTCCAAAGCTCCATCGTCAGCATCACAGACTGTGGTCTTATCATATATGGGTCTGCAACTACCACTGCTCTCAAACGTATCGCAACCTCCCTGAATAAGGCCTGTCGTCTCATCACTGGCTCACATCACCGTTCCCACACACGTGACCTTTATTCCCAATCTGGATGGCTTCAACTGGACAAACGCATAAAATACCAAACCTGCATCACGGCCAAGAAAATTATAATGGGGCTTGCTCCACCTGGTATCTGTGCCCTCCTTAAGCCTAGACATAGGAACGTTACCACAAGGAGATCCAATTCCCATCTACTACATATCCCACAATGTTGCACGACCCAAGGACAAAGATCATTCACCTATCGGGCATCCAACTGGCTCAACTCTCTTGGCAGTGACATAGCGACCGCTCCAACACTCGGCCTCTTCAAGTCCAAGCTGCGCCTCTAACCGCTTGTATCCTGCAATTGCCCATCTTAACATTCCCACCGTTCCAGCTGCACATGCCCTAGCACCCAACATTTACAATCAGTTTTTGCACCCCTAGCACCTTACCTGTCATATTCCCTAGACAAGGTCCCTGGCTGCACTGTCTCTCCCCTCCCACCTCCCCTGTATCTCCACTCCTGCCCCTGCCCCAACCACCTCCCATACTCCCCTTACCCTGCACCTCCTTCCCCTCTCGATCTCCTACCGCGCTCCTGCCACCACCCTCCCTTCCCTTTTCTTGCTCATAGCTCAAGTCTTTGTACTGGTTATTACATGTCTGTAAGTCAATGACTATATGTTTGTAACTAAAAATGATGACTGTTGCACACGCTGACGTGGAACCTTTGTAAAAGAGCCTCAGCTCAAAGGTATAGTAATCCTAGATTGAAATAAATAAATAAAATAAAGTACAAAAAGAAAAATAAAATGAATATGATAGACATTCTATTGGCTAGATTGTTAGAGCTAACGCAAATCGGTTTAGAGAAAAATAAAATTCACAGAGTACTCAAGAGTTCTAATAGCTAGCTGTACCAGCCCATACTGATAGTGTTAAAACTGACTGATGGATGCCAGGTCAGTGCCAGTAGGTCAAGGATCTGCACAGAGGAGAGGTCAACTCTGAAGGGTGAAAAAACAGATCTAGGGAAAGGAGTAAGAGTCCAGGGCAATGGCTATCTGAGGTATTGTAAATGTGTGGGCCAGAAGACGTAGGTATGCTGGATCATTTATAAGGGAAGTAAGAGACAGAGAGAAGACATGAGAGGTGATAACATAAGGGTTTTATGAAGCACACTTGTAAATTTCTGTAGCCATCCTGACCAGTTGACATTTTGTGAAGCACCCTTATAATTTTCTGTAACCCTCATGTCTAGTAGACATAGGTAGGGGAAAGAGGAAGGGGTGTTAGCATAGGGGTTTTAAGATGAACAATTACAGTTTTCTGTGGCTGTCCTGGACAGTAGGATTTTGAAGGTAGCCAGGGGAAGTGAAGAGGCTATTTGTAGTACTTTTTGGAGCTTGTTCCATAGGGTAGGAAGGGAGTAGCCAATGGAAATTTTGCCAAAGCGAGTTTTGACTTTGGGAATAACAAGAGTGATATAGGTGGATTTTCTTAGTGCATATGAACCATGGGTGCAGATAGGGAGGCAGTCCGAGATATATGAGGGCAGTTTCTTGATGATAGCATGGTAGCTCCAGATTGCAGTGTTTTTGTATCACCTTATGCCAAGGGAGGTCCAGCCGACCTGGGCATATAAGGAACAGTGGTGTTTAGAGTAGAGGGCTCTGAAATGAATCTTAAAGCCTGGTGATATAAGATGTCAAGCTTTTTAGCACTGTGATGTTCCCTTGTCTGTATAGAATATCCCCTTAGTCTAGTAATGGGAGGAAGGTGGATTGTACAATTCTGGTTCTCGCTTCTAAGGTTAGCAAGTGCTTAATACAGAAGAATGTGCCGAGCCGCTGTTTAAGTTTTTTGGAAAGTTCTTCAATGTGGTCAAGAAACGACAATTTGTGGTCAATCCACATCCCTAGGTATTTAAATTTATGTACCAGTTCCAGGTTCATTACGGAGGGTAGTGATAGTGGTTTGCCCACCTGCCACATTAGTAGGGATAAATCTCTGAGAGGGAGAGAAGAGCATAACTTTTGTTTTTTTGCATTAAGCAGGAGCTTAAAATGCAATAAGCTGTTCTGTAGATGGTTAAATTCAATTTGGAGGTCTGACCATGTTTCGTCAGGGGTCAGTCCGGAAATGTATAATACAGTGTCGTCTGCAAATAGGTGGATGTCAGCATGATGGATGCCAGTGTGGATGTTATTTACATAGATGGCAAAGAGGAGAGGGTCCAGTATTGAGCCTTGTGGTACACCTCTATGTAGGGTTTTCATTGGGGAAAAGTCTCCTTCTACTTTAACCTGCTGCAATCGTCCCACCAGGTAGTATTCTTTTTTTTTTTTTTTTTTGCCAATTATTTAACCATTCGAACCATTTGAGGGCAGTACAGTCCAGACCAAGGTTACGGAGAATATCCAGCAGAAGGGCATGATCTACAGTGTCAAATGCCTTGCTTAGATGCAAAAATAGGGCACCTACATAAGGTTTATTGTCCAATGCATTCAACCAGTCATTGGTAACTTTTGCAAGAGCAGAGATAGTGCTGTGCTGAGGTCTGCAGCCAGATTGTATAGGGGTGAGTCGGTTATGTAGTTCAAGGTGTTCTCTAATCTGCAGGCTGGCAATCTTTTCCAACATTTTGGATAGGGTAGGAAGCAGAGAGATCGGCCAATAGTTATTAAGGTCTACAAGGTCCCCTGATCTGAATAATGGGATAACATGGGCAGTTTTCCAGCTATCCAGAAGGGAACTCTGCATAAGGGACAGGTTGAAGATGTGGGTTATGGGGGCAACTAGTATATGGTAGCTGATTTTCAGAAAGTACGGGTCAATGAAGTCAGCACCAGCACTTTTTCAAATGTCTAGGTTGATTAACATGTCTTCGACTTGTTTCAGAGATACCTGAATGAAGGAGAAGGATGGCACAGCCTTTGCAGTGGGGAAGGGTGTCTTGCCCTGCCCATAGAGATAGTCTCTCAGGGCATTAGCAGGGGAGGAATCAAAGGCCAGTCCAGCTATGGCAAAGTGGCTGTTTAGCCCAATCAATATGTCATGTTTATCTGTGAGTATTATGCTGTCGACGGAGATCTTTGATGGACAGGTGTTGGATGTCTTATGACTTTCAACTTCCTTAATGGTCTTCCAAAAGGTGAATGGGCTGAGAATAGATGCATTCAGTTTGGTGTTATAGTAGCTGGATTTGGCAGCCCTTACAAGCTTAGTGCATTGATTTCTGGCAGCTCTGAAGGAAACCCAGTCAGCAGGAAGTTTAGTTTTTCTTGCCTTTTTCCATAAGGTATCCCTGTACAAAAGAGCCGACTTGAGATTGGTTGAAAACCAGGAGAAAGAAATTTTCTTTGTTCAGGTTTTTACCAGTGGGGCATGCCGGTTTATTGCATCCATGAGGATAGTATGGAAAATATTATATGTTTCAATAAAGGAAGAGGCAAGGTAAAACTCTTGCCAATTAGAATGCTGTAGGTCAGCATGGAAGGTGGAAGTGTCGAAATTCCATCTGCACCCTTTTTGGATGTACTTGAGGAGGAGATTATTTTAGGCAGGGACCTTACACACACCACAATGCAGTGGTCACTAAGATCACTACCGAGCACTCCCACATGAGACAATAGATGAGGCTTGTTAACCAATATTATATCAAGTAGTGAGCTGTTGGCTGGATTTTTGGTGTTTGGTTGGGTGGGTTCCATGATAAGTTGATGGAGACCAAAGGCGTCACTTAGCTCCTTGAGAGGCTTAGCACAAGGGGCATACCAATCGAGATTTAGGTCACCTACAATTATGACCTCTGAAGATGCAGAGTAGAGTAGGGAGCTCAGGTGCTGAATGATCTTTAGGCCAGCAGATGGGGGTCTGTAACATGCAATGATTTAAATGGGTTGGGAGGGTGACAGTTGCAACTTAATTGATAGACTTTCATATTCTTTAGGCTCAGAGATAGAGCTGACAATGGAGGTATAGTACTTATCTTGTACATAAATAGCAACTCCTCCACCTCTGGCTTGTCTGTCTATTCTATAAACTTTGTAGGAAGGTATATTTATTTCAGTGTCCTTGGTTGAGGGTTTAAGCCATGACTCAGAGATAGCCAATACATTGCGAGTGGTGTGATTTATCCATGTTTGGATAAGGTCCAGCTTTCTTATGAGATTACAGATTTACGTGCAGAATTTTTAGCCCTTTCATGTTTGTTAAACCTGAGGCAGAGGGACTAGTAGAGGGTGGGCCCGGGTTAAGTTCAACGTCACCAGAGCAGATTAGGAGGAGAAGTAGAATATTTTTGAGAGCAATCAGGGTCATATTGAAGGTCTTCGTATGGCCCTTCCTGTAAGCACATGACTATCTGCCTGTTCTTAGGTAGGCTCTTGTGGGGGAGGTTACCAATTGTGAGATGTTATAGTGGCAATGGCATCTTTGAATTGCATGGCTTTGGGGGACCAACCAATTAATGTTAAAGTCACCCATGACAATAATCTTAGATTGATTTGGTAAGATTTCAATAAGTTCAAGTACCAGACTTAAGTCAGATTGGTTTTCCCTAGGGGGATTAGAAATGGAAAATATATATATAGGGCTTTGCCATGCTGCCCAAGGAGGATTTTAATTCCAAGAATTTGGGACTGAGTAGCTAGGGGAGCAGGGAGGAGTACCTGACCCTTCAGGGAGTCCCTCAGGTAGATGGCACACCCTCCGCCCCTTTTTCTTAACCCATCTTGCCTGAATAGTGTATAGCCAGGAAGAGTTAAAGCTGAGTCTGGTATTTTATTTGAGAGCCAGGTTTCAGTCAGCATGAGCACATCAGTGCTGTGTTGGGACACCCAGACTTGGAGGTCATCAAGTTTTGATAAGAGGCTCTGAATATTAAGAGATGCCAGTTTAAGGAGGCCATTTTTCACTGGATCAGACTGGGGTGCATGCAGAGGACCAGGGTTAGGATTAAGATTGCCAGAGATGAGAAGTAGTAGCAGTATGACCCTGTGGAGATAGGGTTTGAGGTGACTGACCCTTGTACACCCTGCCCGAGAGGCCTGTTTTTTTGTAGTTATATGGAGGGAAGGGGGGAGCCGAAGAACAGAGGAGAAGGGGTTAAATGAGTGCAGAAGTATATAGAGTGGGGGTGAATGGTCATGATAGGATGAGTAAACACAGATAGCATGAAATTAAATGAGCAATGCCTGTGGTTGGAAGGGTGATGTTGAACTGGACATTGTTCACTGGTCCTGAGGGAGTTCTGAAGCTAAAGAGCATCAGATATAGGAGTAGGGTGCTGACAGTAGTGAAGGAGTGTAAGGACAGCATGCTGGTAGTAGGTGGGAGGGGTCTGCTGGGACCTCAAGATATGGGTGGATGAGAGGAAGTGGGTCAGGTGACAGATAGTGGAGGAGGGTGGAGAAATGGGGAAGGCTATTAAGTATAGGCCCAGCAAAGAACCCTTGGAAAGTAGGGCTGCTACAATAGCAAAGTGGTAAGGGTGTCAGCCCTTGGTGTAGAAGGTCACAGGCTCAAAGCTGACAAGGGGCAGAAAGGTAGAGAGCAGGGGGACAGCATGGGGTGCAGGAAGGCAGGGTGCAGAAAAGATGGTGGAAAGGGTTCACAGGAGCAGTGAGTAAACATAGTAAAATATAGAGAACTAGGGAACTCAGCAGCGAGTCCTAGTGGTGGTTTCATATAACGCACAAATGGTAATAGAATTCAGCTGTGGGTGGGTCACGTGACCACATCACATGATCGCCATGACCTATAAATCTAGGGACAGACCAGGGGGGTGGGTGGGGCAGTCGGTAGTTTTTTTTATTTTTCATCCTTCTTTTTTCATCCTGCTTGGCCGGCATTTTTCTTCAGAGGGCACCCCCAGCCCCATCCCCCGGTATCCATCAGCCAGCACTGACCCAGCTCCAGGGCTTACCCCCCCTTCCAGGGTCAGCGGGGTCCCCAATCCCCAAATGAGGGCTGAATTTCAGTGGGTCGTCGCTGTGGCTAGCCGGGAGAGGCGCCTGCTAGGTGCCCTCCACCATTTGTGCCACGGCCACCATTTTCCTCTCACATTTCTCCCTGGAGCTGGGGAGCATGCTACAACACTGGAGGAGCAGCACACATGCATCCGTGAGCGCTCCCCTCCAAGCGTCTGCCCCCAACTCCTCCCTGAACTGCAGCATGGCACCCTGTCCCCCAGCCTCCACCAGGGGGAAAATGGGTGCCGACACTGACAGCCCCCCCTCCCCAGAGAAGGAGAGCGGTACATCAGATGCTTAATCCTTCTCCTCCCCCCTACTGACCCCCGGTGGCCCGTGCCTATTCCTGAACATAGGTCGCCGGCGTGGTGCAAGGTATGCTGTCCAGAGCTTCAACCCTCAGCACCACCGGGCCGGCTGGGCAGTCAGTAGTTTACCTTGTTGCTGCTGTAGCTGCTCAGGCTCCATTGCTGTGTGTGAGAGGTCCGTGGCTCCATTTGGGAGTTTAGGGAGACAGGGCCTGTGGATAACGGGGATGGTATGTTACATGGGGAGAGGGGTATTTCAGTAGAACAAAGGGAATAGGAAAGGGCGGGAGACAGAAACAAAAGAAGCAGCAGCACATAGACTTAGTGGGGAGGGGTGATACTGAGTATGCGCAGCAATCGGTTAGAGAAACAGAGTGAGAATGGAGTTTGTCAATGGAACAGCAAGGATAAATCAGCAGCAAACCTTGTGCAGTGCTGAATAAGAGCAAAGGCTAACTAGCAGGTACAACAAATACTTGAAGCTAAGCTACATTAGTTCTTGAAACTCCTAATGAAATAGGGCTACAAACAAGTCTAGGGTACAGTTAAACAGTGCAACAATAATCTATCTGAACTGCTCTGCCAACAATTAATTAAGGAACATAATTAAAAAGGCAGAGGAAATGCTGTAAATCAGAAAAGCACTTGGAGGAAAAAAGCAGGTTTCAAATCATGTAAAACATCCATTTTGCTGGAATCCCTACACTGGTAGTTTACCTTGTTGCTGCTGCAGCTGCTCAGGCTCCGTTGCTGTGCATGAGATGTCCATGGCTCCGTTTGGGAGCTTAGGGGGACACAGCCTTGTTGATGCTGCATCTGCTCAGGCTCCGTTGCTGTGTGTGACAGGTCTGTGGCTCCATTAGGGAGCTTAGGGGGATATACTGTAACCTTATTGCAGCTGCTGCTGTTCAGGCTCTGTTGCTGTGCATGAGAGGCCTGTGGCTCCGCTTGGGAACTTAGGGGGATACAGCCTTGTTGCTGCTGCAGCTCTTATCACTGCTATGGTTCTTTGGTCCTCTCTTTGGCTACAAACTGAATCTCACTAAGTCAGAAATAATGCCTCTTAGAGACCCCCTAATATCTCTCCCCTTACCTCATCATTTGACTCCTGCACCACTCTTTTCTCTCCCATCAAGTTTATTTCTTTTGAACACTGGACTAGTGTTACCTCGACTCCACGTATCTCTCCCCTTACCTTGTCAATTTCCTCTTGAAACATACTTTTCTCTTTCATCTGTTTTATTTTCTTTGACCCCAGTACATTGTTAAGTAAAATTATAGTATATTTCATTAATTACCTTAAACTGTGTTATCCTTGCATACTTTGTACAATGCCTGTGCTTACTATTATTGTTAGTTTTGTTTAATTCATATTCTGACAATGCCACTGACTGTATTTTGTCATTTTACTTTATGTCCTGTGTAAATTACTACAAGTACTTGCTGTTTTGTCTATGTTTGTACCCATCTTTGCTAACATGACTTAGAACCTTTGTAAAAGAGCTCTCAGGCTCAAAGGTATTAATCCCGAAATCCAAATGAATAAATTCCTCTTAACCTTCTTACCAGTAGACTCAGGACAGCAGACCTTGGTTGAAGTGGTGCTCCGAATATATTCACTACCTTGGTATAGCTTTCTGTCCTTCAGTGCAAGCAACTGTGACTTTCAACCTCCAAACTTTTTCACAGCTTTTACAGCAGGCATAAATAGATGGAACAAGCTTTCATTATCTATGGGTCACAGAATTCATTCAATTAAAAGGAATGTCCTTCAGAGAATTTTGTTTGTCCTGAGTATGCTCCATGGACACATACCATTGAAAAGAATTAAAAGAGGTCAGCATCTACTCAATACCTTTATTTGGGCAGTACGGAAGTCTAGATGTGCTCGATGGAGACTGGCATGGTCACTTGCACATGGTGACCTTAAAGTACCAGACATAGTACGGTTGAGTAAGAACTTACCATAACAGTAGATCTTCAAGAGTATCTCTTGCAGCAGGTCATAACATGTGGGATTCAGCTGCAGGCGTCATTTCCTCCAGATGACTTTCACAGCAGTTGACCCTGAGACCTCCCCCTGGAACCACCACGTGGTGTTCACCTGGCGCGTATAAAAAGGGAAGGTCCCAGCCACTCTTCAGTTCTTTTTCCATACCGGCGACCATATGTGTAACCATATCTCAGGGCCTCCAATGGGAACTGTGGAGGGAAATTAAGGCAGCAACTCGTGAAGTATTAGATACAGGAGCAAGAAACCCTTTTGAAGCAACATCAAGGTGGAAGGATGGTGGGTCTGCTTGAACTGCTGCAAGAGATACTCTCAAAGATCTACTGTTACAGTAAGTTCTCACACAACCATACTATCTTCTCTGAGGCAATCTCTTGCAGCAGGTCATAATGTGTGGGAAGATTCCCAAGCAGTTTTTATACCTAGTGGGAGGAGGAAGCTAATCATGAAAACTTAGGACAGTAGGCCTTGTAGGACGGCCCATCCAAAAACGGTTTACCTCTTAGAAGTGATGTCTAGATTGTAATGCTTGGTGAAGGTATGTATAGTAGACCACACTGCGGCTTCGGAAATATCCAAGGCTGAAACACCCCAAAAGCATGCTGTTGAGGCGCCCATGCCTCTGGTAAAATGTGGATTTACAACTCCGGCGAGAAGTACATTGTATTTAGCACAAATAAACATAATGTAGTTGGCCAACCATGTGAACAAGCATTGCTTAGAAACACTGACACCCTGGTTTCCAGGAGCGAAAGAAACACAATGTTGCTCAGATTTTCGCAATGTAGAAGTGCAGAGAAGGTAAATACTTAATGTTCTATGCACATTGAAAGTATGAAGCAGGGCTTCCCCCAGATTCTGAGGCTCCAAAAAGCATACTGGCAACTGGATGATCTGATTTAAAGTAAATTCAGAAACAATCTTAGGCAAGAATGCCTCGTTAGTATATAAAGACACACGGTCATTATGAAACTGAATATACCGAGGTTTACACATCAGTGCGTGCAACTCCAAGACACTTCTGCCAGATGTACAGTAATGGCAACTAAAAACATAGTTTTCCATGACAGATAACAAGGTCACTGGATTCAGCGGTCTTAAAGATACTCATGGTCAATTTTTCAAGCACAAAATTCGAATCCCAGACAAGGACTGGATCCCAGATAGGGGGAGGTAGGTGCAAAATATCTTTCAAAAAAGTTCAAATTAAAGGCAACTGGGACAAAGGAATGTTGTCCACAGGCAAATGAAATGTAGCTATGGCCAAAAGGTGGATTTTCACAGAGGAATATTCAGCCAGAACGGTACTATGAGGATCATAGACACCCTGTCCTGGACCAATTTGAGAAGTACTCTCTGAACAAGTAGAAAGGGCAGGAAGGCATGCATAAATCTTCCTGTCCAGGAAAGAGATAATGCATCCTGCTACAAAGTTCCAGAACATTACACGAGAGAGCAGTAAAGTGGCAGTTTTGCATTTTGCAGAGAGGCAAACAGATCCAACTCCGGTTGGCCCCCAAGCGGAAGACATAGTTTAGAATGTTGGGCAAGATTTCCCACTCATGGGCCTGGGCAGAGGATCTGTTCTGGGAATCCGCCAGGGTGTTGGATACTCCAGGAATGTGAACTGCCAAAAGATGAATATTTCACTGGCTCACCCAATACCACATCCTTATCGATTCTCTGCAGAGAGGGTAGGAATGGGTGCTACCTTGTTTGTTTAGGTAGTAAACTACCATAGAATAGTCTGATTGCACTTGCAGGCAACCTGGGGGAAGGTGAGCCTCGAACACCTGTAAGGCATAGAGAACCACCCTCAGTTCCAAGACATTGATGTGGAGGTGGGCCTCCACTGATGTTCAAGATCATTATGATCTGACATGCAGGAGGCGAGCACCCCACCCTGTCAAGGACGCATCTGTTGTCAGAATGAGATTCGGGACAGGAGATCGAAACAGCATGCCTTGCATGAGATTGTCCCTTGTCTTCCACCATTGTAGGGCTTGAAGAGCCAGGGAAGACAACAGTACCAGGGCATGGAAATCATCCTGTCTCTGGTCCCATTGGACTCTGAGGAACCACTAAAGGACCCTCATATTCAACCTGGCATTGGAAACCATTGGCATTGTGGCTGCTAAGTGTCCCAAGGAGGTGGAGATAGTTTCTTGTGGAGACCAATCTGCTGGACTCTAAGATTCCTGCCAAAGTGATTGGAGCATCCATCCAAGCTATAGGCAGAAATGCCTTTCCCATAGAGGAGTCTAGCACGGCTCTGATATATTTAAAATGTTGAGTGGGGTTCATTTTGGACTTTGGATAGTTTACTGCAATCCCTACTTGGGTGAACAACTGCAGGCTTTGAGAAAGTATGTGAGACAACTGGTGTCTGGAGGATGCTTTCAAGAGCCAGTCATCCAGGTAGGGAAAGACATACCACTGCAACCACTACTAGGCATGTTGTAAATACCCTCAGGGCCAAGGAAAGACAAAAGGGAGTGCCCTGAACTGGTAATGATGACCCTGGAACATGAAATGGAGAAACCACCTGTTAGTCTGGTGCATCATGCTATGGAGGTATGCATCCTTCATATCCAGAGAACAGAGCCAATCTCCTGTGTTCAGCAAAGGGAGAAGTATCAGAAGGGACATCATGTGGAATGTTTGGTAAATGATGTAGAGATTGACACACCTTAGATCCAGAATGGGGTGTAAATCCCCATCCATTTGGGGACCAGGAAAAAGTGGGAGTAAAATCCCACACCTTTCTGAGGAAGGGGGACTGGTTTGATTACCTGTTTTGACAGTAAGGCATCAATCTCAGTCCAGAGGACCAGTGCCGAGTGTGGTGGGTAGTGAGAGACCCTGGGTGGTGATGGAAGAGGCATCTCCTTGAACTCCAGTGTGTGTCCCATCTCGATCAGTTTCAGGAGCTACAGGTTAAAAAAGATCGCTTGTCACCCTTGCATGTGCAGGGAAAACCTGCCCCCAATTGCCGTGGGTAGGGCCTCCATACCCACAACCAGAGGAAGACCTTCAGGCAGAAGACTGGCCCTGCTGGGAGGCAGCAGGGATGTAATGGGGTTTCTGGGCATTTCTAGGACCTGTCAATTGTAACTGAGGTTTTCTCGGATTGGCAGGTTGCCTGTTGGATGAGGGATGGTTCCTATAGGGACGGCTCCTTGAGAAGCTCCTAAAGGCCATTTTGGCCTTAGGGTGGTAAAGGGTCCACACCGATTGAAGGGTATGACCGGAGTCTTGTAAATCTTTCAAGATGTCCTGGGTCTGTGGACCAAACAGCTGAACTCCTATAAAGGGGGCATTCAAGATTGGTTGCTGTATGCCCAGGGAAAATCCAGACACCCCGAGCCAGGCATGACGTCTAAGACATACACCTGCCGAGGACGTATGAGCCGTAGTATCCAAGGCATCATAAGTAGCCCAGTAGGCAGTTTCACCATCAGGTCCTCTTGGACAGAACCCACTGGGAGGGACTAGACTGTTGCCCAGGACACTTTTAGAAATTCCTCCTGATATTTCAGGAGGTGTCCCATGTAACTGAGTACACAGTGGGACAAGGTGGCTGAGGAAAAAAAAAGTTTTCCTATAGCATCCAATTTCTATGATTCTATATCCAGGAGCTGAGCACTCATGTGTTGAGGCCTAGAGGACCTATCATGCATGGCACTGATCACCACCGAGTCTTCCTGAGGTGGAGACATAAAGTAGGGATGATCCACTAGAGCTAGATAAAGCCAGTCAGCCTTCCTCAGATTGGAGGGAATCTTGAGGCAGCCATGATAACCTCTTTAAAGTTGTCCACTAAAGGCAGGACAACCAGAGTGGGGCATTCTGGAACACCTAGGTACTGAGCCAATTATTTGTGAGAAGCATCCTGCTCAGTGCCCTGGAAAATGAAAGTTTTCTGGAGGTGGATCACAATGTTCGAAAATGTTGGGTCATCTGGTGGAGAACAAGAGAGATCAGGAGTAGTTTCCCCCTGAACAGAGAAAGTGGCAGAAGAAGACTGAGGAGTTTCCTCATGATCCATGTCATTCCTGTCCTCCCTGTCAGCCAGATCACAGTCCTGCAGGAAAGGGTCCTCCTTGTCCACATCTACAGTGCACAGGCCCTGAGAGACAGGGGAAGAACTTGTCCACTGGGCTGAAGAAGGCCTGGATGGAGCAGAGACAAGAGCTGACCACTCCCTAGGGGGGCGTTGGTTGCGAGTGAGGTCCAGAATGGTGTTGACCAGTGCCTGGACATCTATTATGGCTGTTCAGCAGAATTAACTGTGGCAGACTGGCAGGGTGTATGGGGACCACTGACAGAATGGGAGCAGGCAGTGGAATCAAATGAGCAGCCATTGACAAGGGGTATACATAGGACCCCAGGATCATCAATGAGGGTGCCAGTAGTAAGCTCTGTGAGGCAAGGCCGGTTATCAATGATCTCATCATCGATGGTCCCAGAGCCCCTGCCATCGACAGTAGTATCGTTGGAGTATCCAGAATTGTCGATGATGGCAGAATCATTGACAGAATGCTGTGCTTCGTCGACAACAGAACCATTGATGGGCCATGAGGCAAGGCTGTTGATGAGAGAATCATCAATGAGCCAGAAGCCATCATCAACAGATGATGGCTAGGCAGCATGGAAAGGGGGGGGCAGCTTTGGAAGCTGCAGGATAACCCCAGAGCTGCTCACTGATGGAGGAGCCATTGACAAGGGAGGCGAGGAGCCTACAACCATTGATGGCGTAGAAGATGACGTGTGAGGGGCTACATTCTCCATACTCACTTCTGTAGTAGAGGACAACACAGGGTTAGTGACATGCTTAATCTTAGAGTAATTTTTCTTACTATGACCCTGTGCTGACATGGAGGGGTCTCCCATGAAGTGGTGAGACCCTAAAGAGGACACTGAATGGTCTCTAGATGAGTAATTTTGCTGCTGCTCCAAGAGGGCTACCTTCAGCTCCATGAGAAACTCATAGAGCTGTTGCAACCATAGGCATTTTGTGGCTCTGTTAAATTTATTACAGAAGGCACACTCCACAGAGTCATGTTCAGGAACAAGGCAATGAAAACAGACTATGTGGAGGTCTTCTTTTGTGAATCTGTTGCCACAGGAGAACTTCAGAATACAGGCTCCAAAGACATCGGTAGTAATTTATAAAATAAAAAACAATTTAAAGTTGTGGGTCAATAGAACTCTTCTAAGATGACTGGAAAGCAGGAACTCCAGAGGAAGACTTTGCTGCATGCAGGTAGTGGTTGAAAAGAACTGAGGAGTGGCTGGGACCTCCCCTTTTATACCTGCCATGTGAACACCACATGGTGATGCTAGGGGGAGTCCCAGGGTCGACTGCTGTGAAAGTCATCTGAAGGAAATGATGCCTGTGACTGAATCCCACACATTATGACCTGCTGCAAGAGATTGCCTTGAAGAAGATCCAGTTATATCGTTATGCTACACAATTGCAAATAGCAAGCCATTGGACCATGACGTACTATGATACATCACCTGACAGGTACACACCAGTGTGGGTGGAGATTGAAAAAGCTATTTGTCACACATTTAACCTAGATACCATCTCTTTTCCATACTGCTCTTTATCTTCAACCCTGAAGAAATGGCTAGTATATTATACTCATGCATCTGTTTGTAGAGGACTAAAGGCTACTGAGGTTACTTCCAAGTATGTTCTCACCCAACCGCTTTGGTGCAATAACAATTTTAGAATTAATTATTGTCCAATTCACCACAAACAATGGCGAGAACAAGGTATTTTAATGGTGTCACATGTGATTACAAATGCAAAAGTCCTCACGTTTAAGGAATTACAGGCTGCCTATGACTTCCGCCCCAGAGATGCCTACTGTCTACTTCAAATCCAGCATGCCATTAAAACTCACTGGGGTCATAGATCTCTGCTGAACTCCACACCTTAATGGCTGATGGAATTTCTTAAGCGTTTACAGGAAAGTACTCCACTTTATAATGGTATGCTGTCTTGATTTAAAAACTATACAGCATTACATGGCCAAAGGCAATAAAATTTGGTGGAGCTCCACCCTTTACAAGAATGTCTCCCAATAAAACTGGGGTGCCATCTGGGAGTTCTCTAGGGGAGCAACTTCAAGACGTGAAGCGCTAGCAATTTTAGGTTATTAATAATCTTTATTACATCCCTGCAAAACTGTTTCAAATGAAGAGATGATCTTCGCCTATGTGTCCCAAACGTAATAAGGATGTCGGCACTTTAATGCATGTATTATGGGACTGTCTTTTTGGAGAGAAATTAAAAGTAAACTTCATACTTCCCTGTGCTTTGATGATTTTTTTTTACCCCAGAGATCTGCATTTTGGGAAATGTATTTAATAAAGAGGTTGCAGAGAGTAGATGCTAAATCTATCTGGTTGCTACAGTAATGTGGCAAAGCCACAAATTCTGAAAGTATGGTTGGACAAGAGGATACCTACTTACCATGAATGACTTAAGGATCTTCTTAAACACTTAGCTTGCAAAAGATAGCACATAGCATACAAAATGCTTTCTCTGCATATCTTCGGAAATATGGTCAGCTAGATGCTTTGATTACCATCCCCAATGACAGTGACTGACACCACCTACTGCTCCAGGAGATACCCTTAATATCACTCTTTGGATCACCCTTGTGCAGCCTCTTCCATTCTTCCCCATACAAAGTGACCACAAATTGAATATTCATCCAACTCATGACAATATGTTTCAATTGGTTGATGCATTGACACATTTCCTCTGTGTAATAGCTTACTTATATTATGGTATGTATTGATCTGGTTCCATCAGACTATTACACTCACATCTGAAGTGTTAAGTCACCAGCAACATTTCCTATACTCCTTTCCAATATTGTTCATTTGTGGGCCTGTTTATCAATATCCCTTTTTTGTTTAATCTAATTTTCCCCTATAGGTTTTTTCATTTAGATTACGTAACTATGTAATTTTGATCCTGTTCAAGTTATGTGTGGTTACCTTACAGTTTACACATGCTTTCTTTCTACGATATATGTTCATTTCTTGTTCATTGTTTCTTATTTTGTGGTATAACATTTGACTACCACTGAATGTTAAGATGATTGTTTTTGTGGTTGTTTGTTTGTTTTGTTTGGAATTTCAAATAAACTGTGTTGGAAAAAACTCTTGCATAGCTCAGGTATTGTTGTTAGTTTTGTTTCTCCTCCATAAAAACTTTTCTTGATGTTCCATTTATGTTACTGGTTAAAACACCAAATATATCCAGTCTGTATGCTTCCTTCTGAGTCTCACTTGCCAGATATGCATCCCTTACAGAGGTAGTTCTGTACCTATTCCTTGTATAGGCATTATCTCACAAAATCCACAGGAACCCCCCCCACATGGCGGAGCTAGACCACACTTTTGGCTGTGACTGATGGACTACTTGTCTATCTCATTTCCTAGCAACAGTTAACGCTTTTCTCTTTGCTTTTCTTCTCCCCCCCCCCAGGTTGGCCACATAGCATTGCTCTTTACTATCCCTATTAAACTTCCTACTAGTGCTCTCTTTTCATTCTTTTTCCATTTCCATCCATTCAGTCCCTGGAATGATGCCAAACACCCGGAGAGGTGTTGTGTAAAGTGCATAAGTGCATTTTGTGTACAAAAAGCATGAAGGCTATTTTAGATAGCAGGCATAAATACAGTTAATAAAGTATTTTTAAAGAAAAATGATTAGAAGCCATATAAAACAATAATCATTTCACGATTAGTACAGTAATAAGAAATCCTTAAGGTATTTTCATAAATTCACACTATAAACCTGTTACTGTATAAGGTTTTATGTATGTGGCTGAATGGTGTGCTTTATAAAAGTGCTTAGTCACTGTGGATCAGAGATATAGAGAGTCAATATCTGTGAAGATATACACTGTACCTTTAACTGAACCAGAAAATCCCCTGAAACAACCCCCCCACCCCGGTTTTGAAACGTGTTCAGACATGAAACAATATGTCCAGACATGTAAATACAGAAAGGGATTAGTCAGGTGACCCCACCAAAGTATACAAAACCTCTTCACTAAGTTCACTTCAGTTCAGTCTAGTGGGGCTCAACCCTGAGAGAGGAGAAGAGAGGCAGACCAGGTGTTGAATGCACATGGGAAAGGTCTTAGGAGCTCTAAGATCCAGGACAGTATTATATGAGAATCTACTGATATTAAGTAGTGATTTTCTTTGCAATTGTTTTGTTTTCATTTATTTTTCTAACTTTTGAAAAATAAATATCATACCATGGTGTGTTTAAAACCTGTAAATTTGCCTCATCTGATATTTATTCCCACACGCTGTGACAAACCTGGTGTCAGAGTGGGATAGTACTGGTTGTCCAGAGAAACAAGGGAGAGACCAGTATCCAGATACCATCCCTGGTATCCAGACATGAGGGCAAAAAGCAGGATAGCATACATACAGGATCCAGTGGAGGACAAAGTTCTGGAGGAGGAGGGACTTCCCAGCGTGCATACCAGAGCCCAGGTGAGGAGGACCCATGGGGAATTACTAACCGGATTGGAGTTCAATGGAACACTGAGGTGGACCAGTGCCGGAGAGAAGCGGAGCATCGCTACTAGGTGTTGATGGAGGGTTCCCAACTGGAGGATTTCATGGTGGAGACAGAAGACCAGGATCCATGGGTTCAGGAGGAGGAAGGCCCCCTGATGGAACCTTTGTTGCCAGTCACTTTTGAAATCCTGCTGTTGACCATTTTTCTTGGCTTTTGCTACTTGGAGGACGATGAGATAAAGGCCTCAGGTAAGACTGTTTCAGGACATTAGCATACTGGAGTGAAGACTACAAGCAACAGGGAAGACGCCATGGTGGTTGAATGGACTTTCCCATATTTTGAACACCCTGTGATATAGGATGAAATGTATGAAATGTGTAATGTTTAAAATTAATATAGCTTTTAAGGCTGGTGCTGAGTACAGTCAGTATAGGGTACCAGAATGGTATAAGGGTTGAAAGGAAACCCTTGGTATGTTAAAAATAAGGGTTGAAAGGAAACCCCAAAGGTTTTGGAGTTAGGAACTGGCTGGTTGATGTTCAGCATGAGCAGGTTCCTTGTCTACCAGAAAATATATGAAATGGAAATAGATAAATGAAATGAATGAAATGATGCCAAGTGATGGGTATGGAGGAAGCTCGAAGTCAGCATAAAACTGGTGTGTATTACTTCCTCTTTTTTAATGTAATGATGAAGGTATGAAAGGGGTTGCACAGGGCTGAAACTATGCCAAGTGATGGGTATGGAGGAAGCTGGGAGTCAGCATAAATACTGCTGTGTATTGCTTCCTCTTTTTTAATGTACTGATGAAGGTACGATTGTTGGTGCACAGGGTTTTGAAATGATGCCAAGTTCTGGGTTCTGAAAAGATGCCAAGTGGGTGCTGAAACGATGTCAAGTGACGGTTCCATGCCATATGGCGTCTATGGGAACAAATGTATTTGAGGGACCCTGAGGTGAAGCTTTCATAGTGGGCAAGAGAAAGTTTCAACCAACCCCCACTCTACTGTTTTGGTAGAATATTTATGACTGAAAGGGGGTTCCTGAAGAAAACAGTATAGTTTTGAAAACTGTTTTTTTCTTAAGGAGGGAGGTGTGTGGAGGAGTTCGGCTACACCCTTGGCAGTTACTGATGGACCGCTTTTCTGTCTCCTTATTTCCTAGCAACAGTTAATGCTTTTCTCTTTGCGTTTCTTCTTTTTTCCCCCTACCCTAGGTTGGCCACATAGCGTAGCTCTTTACTGTCCCTACTAAACTTCCTACTAGTTTTCTCTTTTCATTATTTTTCCATTTCCAGCCATCCAGTCCCTGGAATGATGCCAAACACCTGGAGAGGTGTTGTGCAAAGTGCATAAGTGCATTTTGTGTACAAAAAGCATGAAGGCTATTTTAAATAGCAGGAATAAATACAGTTAATAAAGTCTTTTTAAAGAAAAATGATTAGAAGCCATATAGAACAATAATAATTTCATGATTAGTACAGTTATAAGAAATCCTTAAGATATTTTCATAAATTCACACTTTAAACCTGTTACTGTATAAGGTTTAATGTATGAGGCTAAATGACATGCTTTATAAAAGTGCTTAGTCACTGTCTATCAGAGATATAGAGAGTCAATATCTATGAAGATATACACTGTACCTTTAACTGAACCAGAAAATCCCCTGAAACACATCCCCCCCTTGGTTTTGAAATGTAAATACAGAAAGGGCTCAGTCAGGCGATCCCACCAAAAGATACAAAACCTCTTCACTAAGTTCACTTCAGTTCAGTCCAGTGGGGCTCAGCCCTGAAAGAGAAGAAGAGAGGCAGGCAAGCTGTTGAATGCAGATGAGAAGGGTCTTAGGAGCTCTAAGATCCAGGATTATATTATGTGAGAAACTACTGATGTTAAGTAGTGATTTTCATTGCAATTGTTTTGTTTTCATTTATTATTTTTCTAACTTTTGAAAAATAAATATCACACTCACAGTATGTTTAAAACCTTTAAATTTGCCTTGTCTGATGTTTATTCCCACACACTGTGACACCCCCCAATCTAATTGCCATCATCTTTCCTAGTAAATAAACAGTAAGCACAAGAAAGAGTGGTAGATCCCTAGAACAGCCTTCCAGTAGAGGTGGGGTGTGTGTGTGAAAACAATGGTGGGGCTCAAGAATGCATGGAATAAGCGAAAGGGAATCATAGTGGAAAGGAAATGTGGAAGGAGAAAGAGGTGTAGGTCAGGCACAGTCTGCAGTAATGGTGTAGGAAGGGAGAAATGGGCTGACTGGGTGGGCCAGGAGATCCTTATCTGCCATCAAATTCTATGTTTCTAAGTTTTAAGGGTTTGTATGTTCATCCTTTTTTGCTTCAAGGTCATGATTTGTTAAACAAGTAGGGTCCTGCTCATCTCTTCTATAGTTATATTCCATGGAACACTTACTAAGTATTATAAAAGAAGCAAGAAATATCCAGTTATCTGATTGGTCAACAGCTGTTCAGACCTGTGCACTAATTGACCAATAACCACAATGGTCTGGAAAGTGTCTTGCAAGTCCTGAAACTTATTTTCCATGCTGACCTAACTGCATAGAACTGTCAAGTCACTGCTTTGGAATTCTCAGTAACTGTCAGTTAGGAATAACAAAAAAAAAGGTTCAATGAGTGACTCACCTGCCAGCTAGTTTGACCTCTTTTATGTGGCAAATTCAGCTGTCTGGTGTGAGAACCAACTTACCAATACTGAATATTTATTTTCATTTAAAAGATTTATTAAGGCTTGTGTTTTTATTATTATTTTGGTGCTTTTTTATGAAAGCATTATAAAATGGGAAGAGAAAATCCTTAAACTTGATGGGTTGTTCCCTGTGCTTTAGATCTGTCTAGTGCATAGGTAAAAACAAAAGTTGACAGCCTGACTGGAACACATGCAGTAAGTCATGTGCCTATTTTAGATTATTCAACTATTTGGGGATTTATTTTTTTTTGGTGGTACCTGGCCATCAGGATAACTGCCCTGGTCACGGACCCCCAGCACCTCCACCCCCAATCATAGCCTGCGCTTCTTCCCTAGTCACCCTTGGCTTGCACCCCAGAGTGCAGGGTTGCGACGCTGGCCCTTAACGTGGCAATTCTGGTATCTGGTTGGGAGAAGCCAGCATTGAAGGTGATGAGAGGCCCAGGGGCAGGGCATCATGAAGACAAGCCCGGCCCAGATTTTTCTTTCCCCCATAAGGAGGGGCGGGGATGTGCAATGATGAACAGCGTCTGCCCTGCCCCGAAATGTCCAGGCATCGGTGTGCTGTGCCTCCGATAGGTGTCGCTAGACACCAGTCACACACCCTCCCCCTCCCCTCGGAGAAGGAGAGCAGTCTAGGGATTCTCAATCCTTCTCCTTCTGGCTGGCCCTCTGGCAACCCAGGTTCATTCCTGAACCCAGGTCGCCAGCATCACAAGCAGAAATCCAATTGCTGCACCGGTGGGCCGGCAACTTTTGGAGAATTTGAACCACAACCATTTTTTTCATCTAAACAGGGACAGAGTCATGTACTTTCCACTACCCCACCCGTGACTATTTTTCTCACTGAAATTGTTCAAGTTTTGTTTGACCCCTCCCATAACTGCACAATTGTGGCTGCCTAGGCCTCTTGCACTCCAAAGGTTTACACAAAACAAAGTGTTGACCACAGTAACGGTGTTACTTGACCATGGCACCAACAATCACCCCTTCCTCCTCCCAGCCCTGCACTAAGCCACCCTACATCCCTCATTAGGAAATGATCCACCCGGCCTCTCATCAGGGGGTGTTTTGCCCACAGTCCCCATGGCACAACAGAGGTCAGGCTGCTTAGGTCTGTGGACCGTGGGAGGCAGCCCTGGCACAAGGTGCCAGTCAAGGAGATGGGCTGGCCCAGGCCTTTGGAAAGAGGCGTGGCCTGGGCAGAGTATATGAGGGCTGGCTCTGAGGGGGTGCGCCCTCTTGGGACCAGCCCTCAAGACTGACAGGACTCCACCAGCTCACTGCCACAGATAGGCCATTGGCTGGGCTGGCTGTTGTTCTTCTTGGGTGGGTGAGGTTTTCTCGTCAGCCTCCTCCCATCCAACTGAGCAAACACTTAGGTCTGCTACACTATTCCTCCTTGCCGCCAGCTTCCTGTGTGGCCACCAGCTTCTGATCCCTTATGGTAACTGCCCTGCTGGCAGCATGTAGGCCCACCACACTATCCCTCCTTGCTACCAGCTTCCTGCACGGCTGCCATCTTGGGCTCCCTCATGGCCCTCATTCCGTGGTGCTGGCTTGGCTGTCGATGGCAGAGCCCTTATTTTAGCTGTGGTGCCGTGCGGAGTTTGCTCCTGCCCCCTCCCCCACCAGCTGCAATGGGCTGGCCCTGAGGGAAAAGTGAAATAAAAAAAAATAACAAGTTAGTCAGGCACAGGGTGTGAGGGGGAGGGGACACATAGGCAGGCTGGGCTAGAAACTATATGGTTAAAAAAACAAAGGAAAATAAAAGGGGATGGGCAAAGTAAAGTGTCTTTGTCTATGTGATCTGTAGCGGACTGCTTGGTTAGGTGGCTTGTGCCATGGCCTCCAGTGTGGGATGACCCAGGTTCAGTGCCCACTAGGTGTGTGCTGGGTGGCAGCATGAGTCTCAGCCTGGCACCAGCAGACTTACAGTGTATGCCTCTGTGGAGCTGCCCCTTTTGGCCCTTTGGGAATTTTTCTTGAGCTAGGGAGAAGGCTGTGTTTATGAGGGGGTTAAAACACATGCCGTGCATTTAGGCTGGGGTAGGGGTCACTCAGGTTCACTATTGGTATGGGCCGGCAGTGGGGGGCGGCCGGGAGCAGCCCTGGGTCTTGGATAGCCATGAGTTGCACTCACCTTGACTGGTGAAGGGGTTTGCCCAGCCTCTTTTGACAGCACCCCTGGGTGGCTTTGATATAGAAAAAAAAAAAGACGAATAAGTTCAGCCAGGTGTAGGGTTCATATTGCTCCCGGCCCCCAATTTGCCCATTTCTAAGCATGCGAAATGATCTACTGCACACTTGGTGGGGGGTTGGCACAACCTGCTGGCTGCTGCCCCCTTAGCACTCCCCCCCATGTAGGTCTGGTGTGCCCCTTCTGGCATCCCCCAACCTAGCCAGTGGCGGGTATATATATACATATATATATAAAAAGCAAACTAAAGAACCGGCTTGACCGGATACTGTGGGGGGGGGGGTGGATTTAGGGCAATGAATGTTCTCTATTAACGCATATGTTTTCTTTTTCTTTAGATCAGGTTCGCTGTTGTCTGGCATTGCTTTGCCCTAGTGGTGTAAGTGAGTGGGTGTTTCTAGCATTATGGCATCTCCAAGGGAACATTGGGTGCATGGCAAGCAGGTGCCTGTTGCATCTCTTGTACCTCGGATGAGGAGTCAGGATCAGGCCTTTGTGGAGGCTTTCAATGGTTGAAGGAGTTGGGGGACTGGACTGGATGCTTGCAGTGTCCAGCCTGGAACACAGGTTGCCAGTGGTCCCTGCTGAGAGCCAGAGGCTCAGTCCCAGGGTTCCACCCAAGGGAGCTGAACAGGGCATAATGGGGTGGGGGAGTAAGGGGGGGGTGACACAGGAGAAGGCAGGGAATGGTGGAGCTTGGAGCTGGTGGATCAGGGTGGTGTTCCTCCCAGAAGCTGACAGCCTTTGTCTCACTTGCTTGAGTCAGTAGCACAAGACATTAGAGGTAGGAAAAAGGGGCAAAGCAGGCTGACTAAGCGAGGATTGCAGACAACCACAGAGGAGGGAGGAAGGAGACAGGGGCCAGATGACAGCGGGGCAGAAGGCCATGAGGATGGACACACAATCAGATGGGGTGGAGCCGACCACAACAGGTGAGTGGGAAAGAGAATGTGATGTATACAGGGAGGACAACAGTGGTCTGGCAGGGGTTGGTGCAGATACTCTAGAGGATGGGTGGGTCTGTGTCAACACTGGTGCATCTGCAGGGGGTCCATCATGGCCACCCACCAAATATGGTATATGGCAGGGGGTTCTGGACAGGGTCACCAGGGAGACAGCATAGCGCAGGCATGAACAGTTTACTGGGGGGCAGGATGCGGTGGGCAGCAGCTTCCTGGACACAGAGTGCCAGGGGGATGAAATAGACAGTTCGATTGGGGCCAGCACTGGAATGAGTTGGGTTAATGAAGCAGCAGAGGTGTTGATGGGGGATAATGATTACAAGGAAGGCAGTTCCGGGAGGGGGGCCCGATAGGGTTGCTCCTTCACACCCCAGGCTACCAGGCTTGATCAGTTGACAGGGGTGACAGAGGTATTTTGGCACCCATTGCTATGGACGGGCAAGGAGTAACAGGGGAGGAACTGTTACACCTGGGTTATGCCCCTATCATCCCACATACACCTCACATACACCTCATCCTGTATTCCTGGTCTATTGTACAGTGATACTGCTATTTTGCACTTGTATATAGATATGAGGGCTAGGGATGTGCTTTGCTGCTAAGATGTGATAATATTGTCATGCATGATTCATTATACCTCACTATAATACATTTATCTAGATTATGTTTGTCTTTTGTAGATAGTCCATATATTATCTACCTATTCACTGACAAGATGACTCAGAGGGATCATGAGTGATTATTGTATACTTATATTCACATATAATTATATGTAGTGTATTTTACACACAGATATGTCATGTAATAGGCCTGTCAGCAGTTCTCTTTGTCTCTAAGCAAGCTGACAGAAACAGAAGACCTTTGTTATGTCTTTATGTTTTATATTGTACATAAGCAAGAAATGTAGTTTGAACTGTCAGCAATTCTTTTGTCCAAGCTATAATGCTAATGAAAGCATATTCTGTCTCATATGATACTCATTAGTAAGTCTGTCTCCTAAGTCATTATACAATAGAGAATGACTTAGGACCAATACATATTGTTTCTCATATCTGTAACTATGTTGTAATCTCTGTTGCTATGCTGCTATCTGTAGTATTTAGCTGTCTGCAACCCACTGTAGCACTCTCGAGACACTACTGTTGCTGCTCTAGAAGGGCAGAGAGCTGGACTGCAGGGAGAGATAGAACAAGATCTTAGAGAACCTAAGATCTACAATTCTGGAGATTATGTACATTCTTCAGGAATGGTGAGAAACCCATCTCCCTTGTGATTTTCTCTGTCACATGCTTGGCATAAGTCACATAATAAACTTTATAAGTACTCCTTGCTTGTTTACGAATGTTTCTTGCCAGACTCCGAGACACAAGAATCTGTATTATTATTATTTTTATTGTTTACCCTACACACCAAGAGTGTTTAGACAACAGAACCAGATGCAGGGGTCAGGGGTCCCTGGGATTTACCGCCTCCAACTGGAGGCATCCAGACTGCACCTGTTGGGAGTGCAGGGCAGGCCAGACATCCCAAGAACACATGTATGTACAGGGCAGCACATGACAGGGCAAGGGCCCCGCAGATAGCCAGCAACCCTTTGTCAATTTCACTGGGGAATGTGGCAGTGGGGAACGGTTTCCTGGATCAGCGTCTGGACCCAGCTGGGAACCCCCCAGGAGATACAGTGGTCCCCAGCTGCATGGATTCTGATGTGGAACCAGTGGCCACAGATGTGGCCCCCAGTTTTTGGTGGCCTGCCCAGCTGGTCACCATCGGTCGTCCCCTTTTTCAATACATATGAGTCCGAGCACTGGGCACTTCAGGGTGTGGCAGGGGGGACAGTCACCATGGATTTCCCTCTCCCCATTGCTATCTACTAACTTTAGCCCTTTGCCTTAGCCAGTGCCTACCCCACCCCCATTTTCCTTTTCTACTATCTCCTCTGATGAAGCTCTTAATGCTCTCCTATCCCTCAACCCCTCTAAAGGCTCCTCACCAGATGAACTTGATCCTAAACTTCTCTACTTTTCTGCTCCAGCAATTGCTTATCCTATCTCCCTAACATTTAACCTGTCCTTTATTTCTGCCCAAGTACCCTCATCCTGGAAACATGCTGTAGTCCTTCCTCTCCCCAAGGGTGGTGAAACATCCACTCCTGGCAACTATCACCCCATTTCCCTCCTTCCTACACTTGCCAAACTTCAAGAACATTTAATTCTCTCTCAGCTATCACTCTTCCTCTCTGATTCCTCCTTCTTCATCCCCTTCCAATCTGATTTTCGGAAGAACCACTCTACAACCACCTCCCTCCTCAGGCTTACTGACACCATCCTTTCAGGGATGGACAAAGGCCTGATCACCTCGGCCATCTTTGTCGACCTAGCCAAAGCTTTCAACACTGTTTCCCATCCCCTGCTTCTTGATTCACTCTCCTCAGCTGGCCTTGCTTCGTTAGCTGCCAACTGGTTTAAATCCTTCCTCATTGGCAGGACCAAATCGCTCTCTAACCTTCCTTTCACTATCTCACAGATGCATCTCTCACTGTGCCAAACTAACCTTCATATTCTGGTTCAGGGGGCTCACCTCCTATCTTTCATCCTCTCTCTCCACTCCACCTCCCCCCACCCACTCTTTCAGATCAAATGACACCCACAACTTGATGGTCCCTTGCCGCTCCACCCTCATCGGTCAGCCTGGTTTCACTCATCATTTCCTTAAAATCTGGAATTCCCTCCCCTCTGAAATATGACACTCCTCCTCCAACTACTTCCTTACCTGTTCCCTACACAATTACCTTTCCCTCAGCTGTTTCTGCTTTTACCCACCTTAATACCTATTCCCAGTTTCTACCTTCCTACCATGACCCCCCCAACAGGGTTCTCAACATCCTGAAGGGGGAAATCAGGAAATGGCTACCCCTTCTCCTCATATTCAGTTCTTGCCTTTCCTCCTCTCTTCTCCACCTGCCCTTCTGGGTCACCAATGTGCACAACCTAACCCCATTCTTTTTACTCCAACAGCACTTGTGTACTACCTCAAGCCTGCTCCTGGTATACTCATGCACTATAAATGGTTCTATCGCATTATTACTGTTTTGTACATTTATATGTTCTTTTGCATGATTTTGGACATGTATTGTAATTTACACAATGTTCCACTACTGTTTATTGTACAATACCTTGTGTTCCAACTGTTGCACAATTTTACAATGTTGTATTGTTTGTACTATCCACATACTATTGTAACTGATCATCCTTTACAACCCTATGTAACCCTTTCCCACAGGTCGCACCATGAGATGAGCAACTTGTTGTTCAGTGTGCCCTCCTGGTGAAAAATTTCAATAAATAAGTAAATAAATTTGGGAAGAACACCACTGTTGATGGCTAGAGCATTGGCGGCACCCCTAGCAGCCCCTTCAGTGACGGTGGCACCAGCAGCTGCCATGTCCCAGCCTGTCCTGGTAATAGTAGCCCTGCATCTGGAAGAGTTTGCATTGGCCCTTGATTCGGTGGCTCAGGTGTGGAGCGGTCCCGGGGCAGCCATGTCCCACAATGTGCCTCAGCCTCTTCTGGGAGCCAGTGATGGAAATGGTGGAGGAATGGGGTAATGCTCTGTCGTACTCATTCAGGCTGTGGCAGGCACACCATTACTGCAGTCCTCTGCAGTAATGGGTGCCACAGTAGAGGATGGCAGCACTGGGGATAGCTGGGCATATGCGGGAGTGGACAACCCCTTGGGGGATCATTTGTCTGACATGGTTCAGGAAAAAATTTGGAACAGGGAGTTTATAGATATGTTCTCACAGTTACACTGGGAGCTACCAGAAGAGAGTGAGGACAAGAAGAAGAAGAAGAAGAGGCCTTGATGGCCCAAGGTGCCGTTTATATTTGAGAATTGGACAGCAGCTTTTGATATATATATATATATATATGTATACATATATATGTCGGCATATGGGATGAAATATCCTGAGAAGCTGGTGTCCTTGCTCAAGTACCGGGATACTATTAAGTTTGCTTACCTCTCTTTTGATGGTTATGCATGGTTGAAATATGATGAACAGTTCCAGTTAAAATTGGCGAGGCAGCCCACGCTGAAATGTGAAAACTTACATCTGGACCTCTGGGTGTGTTACATGACGTAGGGGAGGCCCAATGTGGTGACGTACATTGGATAGTGGACATGTCATAGCTAGGCCAGTGGGGCAGATCCAAAGAAAGAGCAAATGAAGAGTGTTAAGAGGGCTTGTTATGACTATAAGAAAGGAAAGTGTTTTTGTGCCCACTGCAAGTTCAACTACATATGTAAGAATTGCGGGGGGGGGAGGGACACAGGGTCACTGCATGCAGAAGTGCCACAGATAGACAGCAAGGAGGTGAAGGGGCTAGTGGAGACAAGGCCAAGTCAGGAGTTGGGAAGTCTGGCTAGTTCACCAGTTCGACTCTGCAACATGAGGCCATGGCTTAGACAGTATCCTAGGAGGGGGTGGCATTGTCTTTATTGGATGGGTTCGACAAAGGTCTTCCCATACCATACATGGGACCCTGCATTGCTACCATGGCTAGCAACCTAAAATCTGCGGTGTCCCTACCAGACATACTGGCACAAAAGATCCAAAAAGAAGTTTGCATGGGACAGGTAGCGTGCCCTTTCCAGCAACCGCCAATTCCAAATTTGAGAGTGTACCCATTGGGATTAGTACCCGAAAAAGCACCTGGTGAGTATTGGCAGATACATTATCTGTCTTATCCAAAAGGAGCATCGGTGAATGATTTCATAGCCCCTGAGGATAGCTCAGTAAAATATGCATCATTTGACATGGCAGTGTAACTGATCCGTAGGCTGGTACCGGGATCCCTGATGGCAAAAAGTGACATTAAGTCAGCTTTCCACCTCCTGCCAGTCAGACCTCAGGATCACAAGCTTTTTGGGCTTCAGATTCAATGGTTGCTGATATGTCGACAAGCCCATGCCCAGGGGGTGCTTGGTCAGCTGTGCCTCATTCAAAACATTTGTGACATTCCTGGAATGGGCAGCAAGGATGCACACAGGGAACAGGAAAATAATGCATTATTTGGATGAGTTTTTGTTTGCAGAACTCACTGGTGCAGATCTTTGTTTCAATACACTGGAGGGCTTTTGCACTCTCATGGAACATTTTAGGGTTCTATTAACACCGGAAGAAACAGAGGGGCCATCCACATGCCTGTCCTTTCTTGGTATTGATATCAGTTCAGTGAGCATGGTCTCACGGTTGCCCCTGGACAAGGTGTTACACCTCAAGCACCTGTTGGGGGAAAAGGGAAGGATTAAGAAGGTGACTTTAAAACAATTGCAGTCAGTCATGGGCCACTTGAATTTTGCATGTCGTGCAGTCAGCCCCGGTCACCCTTTCTTGAGGAGATTGGCTGCTCCTACATCTGGCCCCATGAGACCATATCATCATATACAAGTATCACGGGGGATGAGAGCAGTCCTTAAGGTATGGGAGTTATTCTTGTAAGACATCAATGGGGATTCAAATTGGCAGGACCCTGTGGGTTCACACCAAGGGGTGGATTTGGTCACAGATGCCGCAGGTGGCATAGGGTTTGGAACCTTCTTTGAAGGGTCTTGGTTTTCGGGCCAATGGCCACAGAAGTGGGTGGAACTGGGCCTGACCTGGAATATCATGCTTCTCGAGCTGTTTCCCATCATGGTGCCTGTCCGTGTTTGGGGGGACAGGCTTGCAAATTAGCACATGCTGTTTCATACGGACAACCAAGCAGTAGCAGAAATTGTGAATTTGCAGACTTCGAAGTCTGAGGAAGTCATGAAGGCACTGCGGGTGTTGGTCATGTACAATATCACTTTTAGAACCCAACATTTGCCAGGCAAGCAGAATATGATAGCAGTTGCCTTGTCTTGGTTACAGTTCGATTGATTCAGGCAGCTAGCTGCAGAAGCAGACCCAACACCCACGCAGATACCAGAGGCAGTATGGCACCTGGGGAGGCAAGACAATGCCAATTGGTACAGCTCTCTGTTGCCCCCATGACATGGAGAAAATATGTAGGTAGTTATTTGGCCTTTGTAGAGTTCTGCAGGCAGGAGGTAAGCATGACCCAGCAGGAGGCTGAGAGGCAGGTGCAGGATTATGTCATTCATTTGGTACAGTTAGGAAGTCCCCGGCAGCAATAAGGACACAGTTAGAGGGCATTGCATTTCTAAGTAAGGTTAATGGACTCCCAGACCCTACTAACACCTTCGTCACAAACAAGATGTTGGAAGGGTGGGCTAGGTCAAGGGGAAAAATCCAGGACATCAGGAAGCCCATTGGCTTACCAGAACTGTCTGCATTGTTTAGGGCCCTTGGTGTCATCTGTAGCTCGGGGTATGAAACTCGGCTGTTCTGAGTGCTGTTTGCATGTGCATTCTTCGGGGTCTTCTGGGTATAGGAGTTGGTTCCAGACTCCAGCAGACCCAGTTTTGAGGCCAACCTGCAGCTCAGGGATGTGAAGGTTCTGCACGATAGGCTCTGTTTGCAGGTGCGCATGTCAAAAACTAACCAATGTGGGCCACCGTCCATTATAACATTACACAGGGCCCCAGTGGGGGAGCTGTGCTTGTGGTTGCTGATGAAAGCGTATTTAACTGAGAGACCCATGGGGTAAGGGCATGCATTTGTGCATGGGGATGGAAAACCAATGACCAGGTGGCAGTTCGCCACGGTATTGCGGAAGGGCTTATGGATGGTGGGGTTGGATAATAGGGCTTTTGGAACTCATTCATTCAGGACTGGCATGGCCACAAGGCTGTGAGATTGGGTTTGGGGGAAAAACAGATAAAGGAACTGAGCAGATGGTCTTCAGGGGCATACAAAGACTACATTAGGCCCCAGGCAAAGAATTAGAATATAGTATGGTAAGTTGCCCTGCATATGGAATGACACATGTTTCGGATGCCTTGCAGATAAGAAGGCTGGGATCGGGAGCTGTGGGTAGTTTAAAAAAAAAAAGGAGAAAGGGAAGCTGATGCACCAAACTCACGCTGTCTTTTTGTGTTGCAGATATACCATCTCACATATAGATCATTGGACACTCCTAAGTAAGGGAGGCTCACTCAAGAGGCATGGTGCAGCCTTACTCGACATAGCTGGGCATCCCAGAACAATGGGTCATTGTGCATTGGGCCAGGAAAGGGGGGGATGAAGTGGGGACAATTCTTGGGGACAATTTAGGGACTGGGGCTCCTGAGGCAGCCGCCAGCTACATTGGTGATTCACTTAGACGGGAATGACTTAGTCTCCAGAGGGGCCCCAAACCTGATAGTGACTATTAAGAAGGGGTTGGCCTATCTGAGGGAGCTCTTCCCATGGTCAGTCATGGCATGGTGTCGGAGCATCCCACTACAGCAGTGGATGGGGGTGCACAATGTCCTGACCATAGAGAAAGCGCATAGAGAAGTGAACAGGGAGGTGTCCAGGTTCACTTCTTCATGCAGCGTGGCAGTCATCTGGCATTTCAATATAACTTGGACTTCTGCCGGCATGTATAGCAGGGATGGGGTTCACTTGTTGGATATCGGTAATGACATTTTTAACTCGACACTGCAGGATTTTTGTGAAACTGTGTTACCTTAAGATCCCTGGGGCATTGATGGGGAATACGTGTGAACATGTATTTGGTAGTGGTAAATTCATGGCTGACCTGATACATTGACCTGGCCTTGAGGAAGTAAGGTACTATAACTTGGGATGGGGTGACAGCTGGCTGGAGGCATGACCCTGGGTGGGTACGCTTCACAGAACCAGGGGAGCTGTCACTCCATTAGCAACGGACACTGGAAAACGGAGGGACATGAACTGACGATGGGGAGCCTGGCCCTGGGGCAGGCATGCTGCTTGGAAACAGCCATATCCCTGAATCTGGTTTGGAAAAGGGGAGGAACTGTCCAAAGGGGAGACACGGCCATGTGCGGGTCTGTCTGACTGGTAGGCCAGAGCTCCCTGGCAGGTAGGTTACGGAAGGTCGAAGGTCAAGGCAAAAAGCCACATGAATTTGTTGCCCTAGGGATCTTAAGGTTTTGATGTTGTAATGTTCTAATGTTTGATATACAGATTGAAAAATGTGAGTTGAATGTTATGTATTGTACTTACATAATACTAGTAAAAGGCTGCGGCCCCTTTTTATCCACAACTAGAGTGGTGTATGTTTATTAATGGGGGTCTGCTTGGGCAAAAATCATAAGAGCTGCTTACTCCTTATGGCGGTGACTGTGCAGGAGCAGCTTACTCGTGGCAGTGACTCTGCTGGAGCAGCTTACTCCTTTGTGGTGGTGACCTACAGGAGTGGCTTACTCCTTTGTGGTGGTGACTCTGCAGGAGTGGCTTACTCCTTTGTGGCAGTGACTCTGAAGGAGCAGCTTACTCCTTTGTGGTGGTGACTCTACAGGAGTGGCTTACTCCTTTGTGGTGGTGACTCTGCAGGAGTGGCTTACTCCTTTGTGGCAGTGACTCTGAAGGAGCAGCTTACTCCTTTGTGGCGGTGACTCTGCAGGAGCAGCTTACTCCTTTGTGGCGGTGACTCTTCAGGAGCAGCTTACTCCTTTGTGGTGGTGACTCTACAGGAGTGGCTTACTCCTTTGTGGCAGTGACTCTGCAGGAGCAGCTTACTCCTTGTGGCGGTGACTCTGCAGGAGCAGCTTACTCCTTTGTGGCGGTGACTCTGCAGGAGCAGCTTACTCCTTGTGGTGGTGACTCTGCAGGAGCAGCTTACTCCTTTGTGGCAGTGACTCTGCAGGAGTGGCTTACTCCTTTGCAGCTCCAGCATCTCTTTCTGTTGCCCACTCATGCTGTACTCACTCCTACTAAATGCAGTAGTAACTAATTATAATAAACAGCACTAGCTGCACCCTACTGATCCACCCTAGCCCCACTACTTAACAAAGCCTCTCAGGTGTTTACAGTGTAATAGCTAAGGTAACTCACATTTTTTCTAATTATCATAAATTTAGACTCCCAACTGAAGACTCCCATGTTTGCCATTACCGCACTTCTTTACCTCTACACACCGCACTGCTCTCACACTCCCTCACTGAGCCTAAGCAAGAAAAAAGGTAAACTATAAAACATGAAACAGCATACATTTGTGTGTAATGTATCTACAGTACATGTTTATATGGGGGAAACAGGAACAGATTGTGTCTAATTTATTTCTGTATGGGGGAACAGGGACATTTTGTGTGTAGAGTATCTGTATAGGGGGAATGGGGACAGTTTTGCATGCATCTCTAATACATTTTTATATGGCCACAGTGAATATAACATTTATTTATGTGCATGTGTGGGCAAGGGAAAGGTTTAGGAACCAAAGCAAGTGACTACGGTTCCTATTGCAGGTCAAAACACTTTTGCCTAAAAAAACAAAAAAATAAAAAACAGGAAGAGAAACTAAATAGTTTCAGTTCTGGAGCTAGGCACAAGGTAATTTAAGAAGTGAGCTCCAGAACCCAATCTTTACCAAAAGCTTCAAATTTTAAGTAATTAATTTAAAAACACGTACTTTTAATACACAATAAGCTTTACTCAACTGATGGGCAGAAGAAATAAAAGTGGTACCTGCAGTGGAAGCTCCTGAAAACAAAGACTCTCGTCCCTTGTACTCCCTGATTCCAGTCTCCGAAATGGCATTGGAAATCAGCAAGCCACTGTACAAGGGGATGACAGTTCCAGAACTGAAGATTTGCGCTCCGAGGTCCAAGCAATCTGAGAGGAATTAACCAAAGTAGGAAATAAGATCACAAACTGGAAGCCCATCTGTTGAGATGCGGGAACGTACTGACTGGAGAGATTCGTGTTACATACAATCCAAGAATGCACAGCCCTCCAAGAGAAATGTGAAGCGCTTGAGAACCAATCTTACCAGAGTAATTTCAGAATTTATGGACCGGAGGAGGACAGGCACATGGGGGCCTACACAGAGAACTTGCTTTGAGATTTGCTACAACTTGATTCCAAGTATCCTCTGGATATCGAGAGGGTGCACTGGGCCCTCCACCCAAACCAACAATCCCTATTGAATCACCCCCTGTCAGTTATTATAAAATATCTATCTTGTACTGCCAAGGATGATATCCAATTAAGGGCATGGTGAATGCACACAGTCAACTACAATGACAACGACTAGTCATCGACTGTTAAGCAAATGACATGCCTGCCTACTCGCCAATTTTGAAGATTCTTTGACTAAAGCAATTACAATTCCAAACCCCTTACCTGACCCAACTGATTATTATGTTCCCTGATGGGCCAAAGGGGTTCAACACTCCAGAGGAAGCAGTTAAAGAACTTACAGCCTGAAGAATAGACACCCCGTTCCGCTCAGCATACTGCCAACTCTGAGTACACCACTGTTCAGCTTTAAATGTTCATCAATGGTTCCAGGTACTGATCGCTGACGCCAAGACCTGCAACAATGACTGAGGAGTGCAACTCCTTCAACCCTTCAGCAGAGCACTCACCTCTGTGAGCAGATACAATCGGAGATTACTGTCAAATTGCTGTGAGGGGTGTTTCTGAGAGGAAATGGAGGAGAGCCTCCCTGGTTTTTCTTTCTACAAAACCTGGGCCAACCTGCGTACTTTGTGAAATTATATAGGTTCAGGGTTGGTTCACTGTCTCAGTCCTTCCTGACAACCCTAACAGTAAGGTAGATCTGTACTCTCTACTTTTCATTCAGGGATTTGTGTACCACCAGTTACTTTTTACCTTTGCCCTAAAAGAACTGTTAAGGCCTCGCAGAGGGTGAAGAACTCGGCTGCGCCACACCTCATGGTGTCTTCCCCTGTAACATCAAACTCGGGGAATTGCTCTCAGAACTCCAGTGGGGAGTCGCTTAGATGGAAGGGGACTTCCTTCATATTGCTATATAACTTGCATCACCCTGGGAGCAGTCAAGGGATAGTCACCAATAAAGTGCCATTTTTGTAAAGCTCTGAAATTTCAAGTGTGAAGCTCTCAGCAAAGGGAAATGTGATGTTTTAAACATCCCTTCATTTTACAGCCATTTTTTATACTGGGCACAGATATGTGAAAATTACCAACGTGGTTCTGTTTTATCTGGGATTCTGAACTCTTAAGTATACCATTATGAGTAAAGGGAATGTGATGTTTAAGCAACCCTTCATTTTACAGTTATTCTGTTGAATGTCTTGTTATGGTTTACTAAACTTTAAAGGCTGGCAACTAGCACCCCCCCCCCTTGTATGGGCCTCTTTTTATACTCAGACAAGTGATCGTCCACCTAAACATTTTGCAGTAATACTCCCCACTAGCTCGTGTCTCAGGGCCACTAACGGGGCCAGTAATTGGCATGGCACTAGTTGTATAAAGTTTAGGCTGTTAGTACTGTACACACATAGTGCCATAGACAATGAGCTAGGAGGCACTGCAGGGGAAGTTCAATTTTACATGCCATAGGGTTACCACCATTTCAGAAGCACAAAGTGGGACATTTCTTACTGAAACATCATTTTTTGTAGGACAATATGTAACCTCAACAAATGCAACAGACATGTTTTCTCTATATCATCAGAATTAAGACTGTGTTGTCCTTTAGTAGTTTCTTATTTCTTATCATTTTTAAGGTATTTTAGTTGAGTTTATAGTTTTCTGCAACATAAGAGGACAGTTAGAAAATATTTTTGACTACTGCAATGTCAGGATATGTAGCATTTTTCTTTTTTTTTGTCCAGGACACAGCTGCCCAAATCAGGACTGTCCTGCGAAAATCAGAACAGGTGGCAACCCTAACATCTGGCAAGCACACTGTGATGCTGTTAGTCCAGCATGGTGTATAACTGGCTTGATGGGGGCTAGAAACAAGGCAGATCTCATTAGGATCAGACTTCTTGATCAGGGATCCGACAGTCAAAGATCTCCCACTAAAATCAAGGATTACTTATCTGACTTCCCACACTAAATTTCCTGCAGAGCAAGCCAAAAGCCCATTTAAGAAGCCACCCTCCATGATGCCATGAACTGGGGCTGCTCTAAAAGCACCAGCGTCTCTCCCAGATCCATTTCTCACAGGCACTAGTCCACGGCAAGAAGTGAAGGACTACCTTAGAATTGTCTATCTCCACACTAATTCAAAACCATTAAAATCCCCTGAACAGTGAGGAACTGGGTAACAGCTTTATTGTGACTCTTATTCTCAGTAAAGTAACTACTCCCATGAGCACATGATTTGGAAATCTCTGGGGCCTAGACTATAAATCCAATAACCTACGAAAGCATTAATAGCTTAATTTATTAACAGCAGTCAGCAAGGTCTGGTTTTATCACTTGTAACCTCCCTGAATGGAGCATTGGCTGTCTCTCTCTATCGTCTACTGCCTTATACTGCGTGGGGGACATGCCAAGCTCATTGTTATATAAAAAAAGGTGTTTAAGATTCCCCAACCAGGTCGGCTTGGTGGCGCAGAGGGCTGAGGTGCTGGATGTCTCACCTCATGGCACGCCGGCAACACTGGTTCGGGAGCAAGCCTGGGTCATCAGAGGTCGGCACAGGGGGGGCGGAGCTGAATGGAGAGGCCGGCAGGCAGGTCTCCTCTCTGGGGTGGTGGAGTGGCATCCCTCGCTCAATGGCTGCCCCCGGTGGAGGCTAGGAGGCTGTGCCGGCAGGAGGCCTGGCATTAGGCCAATGGGGTGGGCAGAAGGGGGTCGTTACCAGGGCTGTGAGGTGCATGTGCACCTCCACACGCATGCTTCCTTCTCCTGGAGCCCTCAGGAGAAAATCAGTGGACAGAAATACTGGCGGCAGGATGATGATGACCTACTTCCCGCAGGCACCACTCCTGCATTGGGAGTAAGGTAAGCCCTGGTAATTCCGGGTGACAGGAGTTGGGGGAGTCAGTTAGATGGGGGCCTTCTGGGGCCAAAAAATAGAAATAAAAAAAAAAATTCCCCCAACCACACTCAGGCAGGGAGACTTTAATGAAATGTAATAAAACTGTTGTGTCCCCAATCTAACATGAGGTTGGTGAAGGTTTGGTTGGCTGGATCCACCCTTGTGCAGGAGGGCGGTATCCCAGCTCTTGACAGGCTCAGTTTTCCCAACATTCATAGCAACGAGATATACAAACAAACCCCCACCATCGTGGGGGCAAGCACAGTGAAAACCTAGACCTATTCAACCACACATTAAATTAATACCATCTACGTTCCCAGAATGGTGGGGAACTGGGAAAAAGCTCCTCATTTTCCTGCTCTCACAACCATTTCTCTAAGGGTACAAGACTCGATAATTACTGAGGGACCCAGACTGTGAATCTAATATTCTACAAATGAATCAATCATACAAGTAATCAGTGGCACTCAGCATGGTCTGGCTTTAAAATTTGTAACTTCCCTGAATGGAGAGTTCTCTCACACCACTACCTAATAACTTATCCTGCATGGGGAACATATCAAACTTGCTGCTGCAGGGAAAAAGCATGATCAAGTACCTCCACCTACTTTATTACTGGGGGAATCCAACAAAAGGTAAAATGACTACTGCGCTTCCTAACCAACATAACGTCAGTGAAAGTTTGATAGTATGAGTTCGCCCCTGAGTCAAATGGCTGTTTTTCAGCCTTCGGTAGGTCCAGATGTTACCGGCCATTTACAGCAACTTGTCTATAAGGTGAAAAGGGACTCAATGTGTTAATTCAGGCCCTACATGGAACATTAATCACAATGCCTGAGTCAGCCTCATTGAGGGCGAAGAAGGTTTCAGTTGACCACAACATGGTACTGGGGGTGCTCTGTATGACAGAACCTTTCTCCTGGACTATACAGATAATGAGAATTTGAATGGAGTATCTGTAACAGCCTATACCTACACCAGGAAATACAAACTTCATTCCCTACAACGTCTACTCCATTTCTCCCTTTAAACCAACTTCCATTTGGAAGGATTTGGGGTCTGGGGCACCACAATTTTGATTAACTTCCTACGCTAATCTGGCTACACACACAGGGTTAAAGTGAGGACTAGCTTCTGCTACCTGCCTTCCCAACTTCACAGTTACTAGCTCTTGGGGGGGCTCCACAGTGTTCGCTGGGACTACCCCCCGGGATGTTACATCTGTCCACACAAGAGGAGAATTTAAATTCTCCCTATCTTGGAAGCACACCCTTTTCCCTGGTTCCTTGTTTGGAATAGTAGGATTAGTATTTAGAAATGTTTAGTCTTTTGTGTACTTGCCCAGTTGGCATTCTTGCGTACTCAATTTATTTATAGGATCCTTCTGGTGCTTATTCCATGTTATCCTCCCCCAGGTACTTCCTCTCTTTCTATTTCCTAACTTTCACTATCTATGGCATTCAGCCTTTCAGCGTCTATGGCATTCAACCATTCAGCCTTTTCTATCTATGTCAAAGAAAATGTGGGTCCTTCCCCCCTATGCAAGATACCACTCCACAAACTAACACCTATGGCTAGCCTTTCAAGTATTGTCTCGTGGAATATAAATGGCATTTACAGCCCCATTAAAAGAACCCAAATCCTACAATAATTAAAATGAGAAACAAATGACCTAGTGTTTGTACAAGTGACACATCTGCAATCAGAACACAACAAATATAAATACAGGAGTTTCCCTACAGTGGTGGCTGCATCTCATAGACCGAGCCATCGTAGAGGGGTGGCAGTATTGTTATGGCAAAACATTCCATCTCCAGGATCATTACTCAGACTCTGAGGGATGCCTTGTGAAATTGTGATTGCTGTGGGACTTCTGTACAATACCCAGGTAACGGCCATTTTATGCATCCCGCCAGGTTCTGATAAATCTGCAGAACAATGCTGCTTTAATAAATTATTACAAATGCACCAAGGGCAACTACTGCTTGGTGGCGACCTCAATATCACTTTGTCTCCCACCTTAGATACCACAGGCACTCAACTCACAGACTGACCCCAACTCAGAAATATCTTTGCACCACCCTCACCCACCTTGGTTTCATTGTTCTTTGGCGGCATTTCATTCCTACCACATTGGCCTATACCTTTTACTCACCCAGATCAGGCTTGTCAGCCCAGTTAGATTATTTCTTTACCACCACAGAGCACCTGGACACAATCAGGACATAAAACATGGCCCTTTACTTCTCTCAGATCATGCCCTGTGCAGATCAAACTTAATTTTGGCAACCCCCCCACCCACCCATCTTGGTGCCTAAACCTAGCCTGCTAAAGACCCAAAATTTATGTAACTCGCACAGGGCAAAATCCCCCAAATTTTAAAAGATAACACAGATACTAACATTCCTCCATCTATTTTATGGGACACTATCAAAACAGTTTTGAGAAGAGAATATATATAGCCC
The DNA here is from genome assembly GCA_016271365.2 of Neoceratodus forsteri. NCBI lineage: Eukaryota > Metazoa > Chordata > Ceratodontiformes > Ceratodontidae > Neoceratodus > Neoceratodus forsteri. Next base: position 1,588,926,576 of record CM057449.1, on the reverse strand, counting down.
ACTCCTCCCAGAAAAAAACATGAAAGAGAAGCTTGTAGCAATGAATTACAAAATAAATTGACTACATTGCAATCTATTTTTTTTTCTTTTTTCACAAAGAGACAAATCCCTCTCCACACAAATTCAGTTGGTAGAACAGGACCTCCAAAAAAATCTGGATATCAGGGTGGAGCAGGCTTTATTTTATCTTAAACATTACCGGTATGAAGGGGGTGCATGAGGAGCCTGAAACCTGGTGAAGAAACTCCAGGGACATAAATCAAGGACCTGTATCACTCAAATGTTCGATGTAAACTCAGGCCATCTCGCCAAACATCCCTCAGCAAAAAGATTTATTCTGGCCTTGTACTATAAAACACTTTACTCAGCAGACTCACAGGCACTGCCGCTACAGCTCCTTGACTATCTACAATCTTTCCCCATCCCCAGACTGAATGAAGCAGCAGCCCTCCAACTGGAGGCACCAATCACAAACAAAGAAATACATCTCACAATTCAAAACGCAAGCACCAGGAAATCACCAGGCCTGGATGGATACCCAGCTGAGTTCTACAAGAAATTCAGGCCGGCTTTAGTCCTGCTTCTCTTTCCAGTCTGCCATGCCACCCAGCAGGGGAATCCCCCACCACCCTTGTGGCAATATGCTATCATCTCAGCTCAATCAATCAAGCAATCAATCAAATTCTTTATTTACCCAGGTGATCACCATTGAGCAAGCTCATTTACAAGGTGAACCTGCAGTTTGCAAGGATGAGGGTACAGAATAGAGTACAAGTAAAATATACATAAAACAACAGTAGCAAGACGTATACAACAAAATATATACAGTGTAGAAATAAAGGTAAATAAAATATACAGAGACACCTTTATAATCCTATCCATCAATAACATGTTCATAGCCTGTAAAGGAGTCCCTGGGATATGGAAAGGCACACATGTAGGAGGCAGGGATGCTGGCAGAAAGATTCTGGGATACTAAGCAGGTGGTATCAGGGCATAAGAGTGGGCGATGGGGGGGTGTTGCAGTGAGTACATAGTACTGGTGGGACTGGAATGGACTGAGGTGAACTGGTAGTTCTGGTGGCGCAAACCCAACAAAAACCCCAAGTGCCCCCTCATATCAACCAATATGCCTACTAAACTTGGACTATCAAATATATATGACCATTTTGGCTCATAGATTGGAGACACTACTCCCTAAATAATTAGACCCGGACCAAGTAGGTTTCATCTGCAATTGACAAGCCCATGATAGTGTAAGGTGAACCATTTTACTACTGGACTTTGGTGTGACCCCCCCAAATCCCATTGGCATTATTAAGTCTTGACATCAAAAAGGTGTTCATATAGGTGGCATAGCCCTTCTTTTGGGCAGTACTGTCAATGTTCGGCTTCCTAGACACCTTTGTAACATCCTTACAAAATATTTACTCACCATCCCAGGCATTTGTTCGTTTAAATGGTCCCCTATCAGACCCTTTCCCACTAGGCTAAGGAATGGGGCAGGTATGTCCCCTGTCCCCCCTCCCTTTTATTTGCACTATACTTAGAACCTTTAGTCATTCATATTCACCAAACTCCCTTAATAACGGGACTACCACTGGGAGGTAGAGAATGTAAGCTCTCCTTATTTGCTGATGACCTGCTGCTCATGGTCACTTCACCCGAGACCGCTATCCACCTGGTCTGGAATATATTCCAATATTTTGGACAACTATCGTAGAACTTGAATCATAGAACTTGACAGCAGAAAAGGACCCCTTTGTCCATGAAGTCTGCCCCTAACTATCAGACTGAAAAATGAATAATACAAAAACTTCAGTCCTACTCTATAACTTTTCCCCTCCCATATCCCTCAAACAGGATTTCCCTTTTAAATGACATAAGATGGCTTTTAAATACTTAGGAATCAAAATCTCTAAGAACCTAGACCACCTCGAACTATTAAATCTAGAACCTCTGTCACAGCAGGTAATGGAAGACCTTTCATACTGGTCCCAGCTATACCTAAGCTTCTTTCAACTAATAGAAACCATCTGACAGAATATCCTTCCACGAATTCTGTATCTTCAGACCCTACTGTTTATGCCTGACAAACTCTATTTCAGATCATGGCACAGGTTAATCTCCCGTTTCATCTGGAATGGGAAAAAACCCTGAATTAGGTTCTCAGTGTTACAACTTCCAAGGAAGACATGAGGTATAAATCTTCCCAACATAACACATTATGCATTGGCATCACATTTTATTTTTTATTTTCTTTATTTTAGTCTTTGGTAACTGGGTAAGGCCCTCTAGGCACAAGTGCCTGTTTTCAGGGGTGACCTGAGAGCACTGGGTGGTTAAGTGACTTGCTCAGAGTCACACAGTATGCAAGTGGAGGCTGTGAGAATCAAACTCTGGTCTGGCCTGCTGGATGTACCAAGCTTGTTCACACCTTGTTCCTCTAACCTCTAGGCTATACTGCCAGCTGAACCATTTTGATCTGAATTGCTCCCTCCCTAAATCCGTACTAGAAACACATTGAATTTGCGTTAAATGACCTACACAACTATGACCCCTATTTGTTTGGGCCCCCCAAACTTGTTAACCCATATCTAGATTCCTTCAGTATATAGCTACTACATTAAAACAGTGGTTGGTGATTTATAACGTGTACCTCTCCCCGGTAAAAAGATTCCATCTATGAGCCATGGCATATGACCCTTCCTATGGCCCGAACAGGTGGGATGGAGCCCTCCAAACTTGGGCCAAATTGGGACTTTGCCATATCTTTCGGCTACTCGACGTCTCGGGGATCATCCCTTTCTGTAATCTGCAAACCGGATATAGTATCTGAACAGCAAACCATTATTGATACCTACAGCTAATAACCTACATAAGAAACAAACCACTATATCATCAAAGTGTACCACAAAAACTTCCTGCCATTCTTCAGCTTATACCATCATACTTGCAGGGACATACCCCAGACTATATTATAGGTCACGCCTATAAAGCTTTACAGGAAACTTCCCAAGAAACCATATGATCCACATATTGGATGGAGTTTTCGTAGAAGTGTCAGTACAGATCTTTCCTCACACCAGACATAGTAGCAAAATACACAGATCAGACCGGGGCGGTATGCTGGAGGGGATGTGACCACCTCCTTGCCACTATGACACATATCTTTTGGGAGTGCCCACATATCCAGACATTCTGGCAGGAAGTGGTAAATCGATTAGAAGATATGCTTGATTGCCCAGTTGAGGTCACACTGTCTTTGTTGCTATTGGCTATTCCAGTGGACAATACTAGGCTAGATTGCATCAGCCTCAGACTACTCCTTATAGCGGCTATTGCAGCAAAGAAAGTAATCACCCGGCTCTGGCACACCACCAAACCTCCCACCCTTGGAGATCCAATATGTTGGATATATACAACATGGAAAGGCTGACATACGGGTCTCGAGACAGATCTCCTGCTATTTGAAATCAGATGGCGGAAATGGGTGCTGTATCAGCTGGCACACTATCCTGATTTTGTGCCATAGAGGGGTGGACCCCAAAACCCTCATCCCACATAACTATTTCACTACTCATATCTCATCTAAACTTTACATCCAAACCTAAGGTTGTTCTCTTTCCCTTTCCTCTCTGTTTTTTCATCCTAAATGAAACATCTCTTATAGAGGTCAAATATTTACACTGGATACTTCATGAAAGAGCTACCCACTATCCCAGAGTACTTGGAGGCTTCTATTCCTCCAGGCTGTCTGCTCTCCTTCTTACTTCTTACTTCTTAAACTTCGTTTTCCTACTACCTGTCCAAAGTTCCTTCCCTCATTTTCACCGTTTACCATATTGGTGTACAATCCATGAATATCTGAAATGTTAATCCTATGCTCTAGACAACCTGGCATGCTAAACCCTGGTTGAGATCTAACAAGGCTGCGACTCTTAGCATAACATATATGTTAAATACCTTTGTTCAGCTTTGTAAAATGCAGAATACCTTGTGTATGCCACTTATCTAGCACAAATATGGGACCTTGTGTACGACAAAACAATGCAACCTTACTGTGAACACTAACTGTCACTTTCTTCTCACCCACAAGGACCCCAAAGCAAATCAAGAGCTAGTTATAGAGTTGAAATAACTTTATACTAGATGGTATGTATAAAAAGTGTAATTGAAATGCAAGGAGGAACTGTAATTGTGATGTACAACCTATGTGGGTCCCTTTGAAAACTAACAATGTTTAAAAAACATAAAACGCGTTAAATATCTTTTTTTACTATTTAAACCTTTTCATTTTAATTTTTAAGTGCATTTAAAATCATTTTATAAGTGCAATAAGACACTCTGTGTATATGCATTAGACAGTTCTTGTGCCTTACTACTCCACTGGCCATTCATTAGAACTGTCTAATGCACACTCCGTCGTGTTTCACTGCTTTCATAACACATTTAAATTCCACAGAAAGTTAGTGCTCTCTGAAAACAGTCCAAGGGTGCTCATAAAAGGTTGCAAATCCAAAGTACAACAAGTAGAATGAAGCACAATCACTCCCAGAGAGTATTCCTGAATGGAAATGTTTAATTCATTCAGGTATGAGGAGTAAGCAAGAAAAACACTAACTGGCAGCTCCTACATAACACACTTCAGGGCTTGTTGTTATTGGGTAATAATCGTACATCCCGTCCACCCCATGGTTAAAGAGTACTCTAGTATTACCTCGTGCGTCCAACCCATGGAGTTGGGGGGGCATGCGATATTTATCAAATAACTGCATGTCCCATTGTATGCTATTACTTGCTTTATCCAGCTCCTTGGTAAGCATAAAAAGTCCTTTCAGTGAAATCAACCTTCTCCTGCCAGTTGATACAGGGGGGTCCTATTTCTAATCCCAATTGCATTACTTTCACATTTTGTTAGCCCAATTTCTGATTACTACATAAACAGAAGTATCACTAAAGAGCCACTTACATTGCTGAATTAGCACGGCAGCAACCCTACTGCTCAGGTTCCTGCAGTGCAAATGTGGCTGTGTGGACAATTACCTGACTAAAGCTGTCCAGTGATTCACTTCCTGAGCCATTGCAGAACTGAGACCACATTCTGTGGTGAGAGGTGTAAGCAGCCAAACGGAGAGGATGTACCACTTGCTATGATGTAAAGGAGACCCTCACAGCAATGCCTCAGAGCATTACTCTGCACCACCCCTGACTCACAACCCTTCTCCAGCATGCCCTGCATAGGTACTGAGAAAGGCTGTGTAAACTCATTCAGTACTCGACTCAAAAGATGGGTGGGAGGGGCACTAACATGGACTGCAACACTGGGCTGAGTGGTGATGTAAACAGGGCTCAAGAGATTGATTCCTAGTCACATGGATCACGTTGTTCCACCCATCTGGCACTCTACTTCTAATAAATTCTTAACTAGGAAATTTGACGTCTCATTGTCTTCATTGTAATTTTCATTGATTCCCTAATCTTAGTTACAGCTTCTTTTCCTGTCAGCCAGACACCATTATTTTGAAAATTGCTGACTTTTGTGTAGTTTCATGCTTCATATTATTTTTTTAATTTATTCTGTGCTTTTTAAAAACTCTTGTATTGTTTATCATCCACTGTGCCCAGTTTTACCTCTCCCTGTCTTTTATTCAAACATCTGTTTGTACTGTGATTTCCACTTTATATGCTTCTTTTTTCAATTTTTTCCCATTTTCTGAGTATGCCCTTCCTTCTGTGTCCCTCTCATTTTTGTCCTTTGGGTGTCACAGGAAGCCCTTTAGTAAAGTCTACCCCAAAGTTTTTTTTTTTTTCCTTTCAACTGTTCATGGCTAAAATAACTTTGACTTTCTTTTATTTTTCTGCCATAAAGCTTTTTATCCTCTTCTGCTCATGCATGCAGCTGTTCAGTCCCACCCTACATCCTATGTCTACTGCCTTTCCTGGTCCCAGGGGCTTAAATCACCATGGATTCACACAGAGCAAGGCCAGAGGGGAAGTGCTATCTCCACTCCTCCCCCCCAGCACAATCCAGCACTGACCCGGGGACTGAGAGGCAGTGCGGGTCAAGGGAAAACAGACAGGACTTCATTAAATCTACTTGACTGCCATTTTCTGTTTTTCTCCCCAGTTCCCACTCATTGTGACAATATGCCAGCATGAGCGTGTAGAGGCATGTACACACTGCTGAACTGCAGCCACCACCCTTTGAAGCCTCTCAAGCCTGCAACACCCCTGGGCCTCCATTCAGTGCCAGTCTAAGGCCAAGACAGCTTTGCTACCCCTCCTAGGGAGAGAAGAGCAGTCCGTTAGATGCTCATTCCTCTCCTCCACCTGAACCCAGCAGCCCAAGGTCGTTCCCAGACACAGGTCACTGATGTGGCATCAGGTGAGATGCAAACATCTCAGTTCTCCATGCCATTGGGCTGGCTAAATCACTTTGACTTTCATCTATTACAATAGGCTTCTTCTGTTCCTTCTTGGAGCCTTCTTCTCTCATCCTCCCTTTTTTCTTTAGTCCTACCTTTTTTCTTTACTTTTTCTTTCTTTGCAACCCCCCCCATGCTAGTTTTATCTAATAGGTTTGGAAGCACTGAACCATATTCAGAGCCCAATCCAGTTTTAGCTATTTCTCTGAAGGTATCCATGATCAATGCTTCCTGATGGGCTAAAGTTGACTTCATAGTTCTTATTTCATCTCTTAATAAATACAGTATATTGCTCCAATAACAGAATCTTTGTCATATGTTGGTTAGTGAGAGCTTTAACTACCTTGGATGTAAATAGCACTGGATAATCTTTCATGAAGTCTGAGTAGGATGTATTACTCTGTTCATTTAGCTGCACCTCTTCACCCAAATGTAGATTGACCCCATCTTTGCCTAAAACTGGTAATTTTTTTAAGGAGTTTGAAAGATTTCTTAGTTTAATAATAGACTTTGGGTAGGACCCCCACTGAAACCCTGTAGTTCAGTGAATGTTATACCTTACTTTCCCTTGACCATTATTATTTCTTATATTCTCTATCTTGTTCATATGCAGTTTATCCATATCCACAACAGGGATCAAAACTGGCACCAGTCCACTAGCCAAATGCTGGTAGATTTTGTATTGGCTAATAAGATTTTCCTTTAACTAGCCCTGTGGGCTTGTATTGTAGAAGGTAACATTTTAATAAGTCAATCAGCTAGGCCAGTGGAAAACTCTGTGGGGCTAACAGATTTTCTTAGTCACTAGCCCTGCTAGCCAGTGGCTGCAACACATAATTTCAACCCCTGCACAATTAAACAGGCTGGCAGTGATCTCTGCACAGTAATAACAGTCTCCCTGTATGGCTGTTAACAACAGAAATTTTCTTCATGTTTTCTCTTATTTATTTATTTGTTTGAAAAAGTTTCACCAGGAAAGGCATTCTAAGCTACAATAGCTCATTTTCAGATGCATCTGGTGGGGTGGGGTGGGGTGGGGGGAAGGGGAATACAATTGGAGTATACATAATCCAAGATACAAAAAAGTAAAATAAAACATCCTACAATTATATACATTTGTAACAGAAGTGCTATTAGCATTACATCAGATAAAAGACAGTGTTAGCATGCCTACAATGAGAACATTTCAGCCTGAGTTTGCAGGGTTAGAGTTATTATAAAGCAGTAATTACTAGGAAATGATTTAACCTAGGAAAAATAAGATGGTGGTTATTGGATTATTAGTTAAGCCCTGGTGAAAATTTGGTGTTACCATAGTACAAGTCAAGCAAAACTAAGTTGGATTTTGAGAAAAGACACAAGCAATACATTACTTCTAGTTCATGTCCCAATAGTACTTTCTCTTTCCAAAGTCTCTCACTGATCCCCGTATAATAGTTACTTGGGCAGTTGGTGGCCAGGAATGGCCCTGACACAGTCCATAGATTTGATTGCTTGTGGCTTAGGAAAAGCTACAGAGAAAAACTATGGTGGTGCAGCTCAGGGATGGTAGGAGGCACCTTTATGGTAGACCAGTCACACTGCCCACTACAGCGACCATTTACAGCGACCATTAAGCTATTGGGTGGGCAGGGGGTGAGAGGGAGGGCCAAAAAGCCCACTGCTGGTTTGCTGAAGGCCATCTGTCTGGAGGTCCATTAGGCCAAAGACCAGTTTGTCAGTTGCAGGAGCAGGTCTCCTGAAATGAATTTAAGCAAAAAAGTTTTAATTTGGTGCAGGGGAGGGCTCAGTCAGAATCAGTCAGCAGAGCCCCTCCGACCCCTGTTAAGGCGAGCTATGGTGGCAACTGAGGTGGCTGGAGGAGAGACCCCAGGAGTTTTAAAGGGGCTTCCTGGATTCAGAACTGGTGCCTTTATATTTTGTAATAGTGCTCAGTTATTGGCTCATTTAAAGTTCGCTGCTGGTTTGCCAGAGGATGTCTGTCAGGACGTCCATCGGGCTGAAGACCAGTTTGGCAATTGCAGAAGTTCCTGTTATTCGGGAGGACCCTTTACATTGATTTATTTTCTTTAGGATTGGGGTAGATATTTTTAGAAATCTTCTAATCAGGCTCTGTTTTCTTCTTGAGAATTCTCTCTCCTGCTGGACTGTAGCATCCACCACTATTTTTGATTCATGTATTAAATTTATGTTTTTATTTACATTTTTCATTTCTTTTCCCTTTGTACAATTTTTATTTGTTTCTGTGCTGCAACATTTTCTAGTCCCTCAATATCTGTAGATTTGTAAGACTTAGTCACTGGCTTATTGAATATCAAAACTGAATATTACCAACACAGAGGTCAAGAGCGATGTACATGGAGGCAATGGTGCTGTGTGCACTGTCGTACTTTGCTACAGGGTCCTTCCAGAGGGTTTCTGGGGACATTAACGGGTGTCAGCCAGTCATCCATGTCCAGGGCACTGTACCAGGCAATGGATGCCCTGCTATTGCATGTGCATGAGCACATAGCATTCCCACTGCAGAGGGTGACATGGAGACCACCTAGGAGGCATTCCATGCCATGCATGACATGCCCAGTGTACCTGGGCAATAGATGGTACACATGTGGCAGTACTGGCAGTGACCATGGATGAGGAGAGATACAGGAACTGCAAGGAGCTCCACAGCATTAATTGCCAAATAGTATGAGATGCAGGTGGTGGAATCACCAATGTGTGTGCCAACATGCCATGAATCATACACCTTCTGTGGTTCCAGGTTATGTGCCCACTGTGGTATGCAGAGATGCTGATGGATGACTGAGAGGTGAGAACAGATATGCAGCACAGGTGCAACACATGTGGATGCATTGCCACATGATGTTGAAAAGGCTGTTGTTTGCCCACGGCATAGGTGACAGCGGATATCCACTACGGCCATACCTGATGACTCCTTTTCTGGTGAAGGTGGGCACTGAGAAGGCATACAATAAGAACCACAGGAAGACCCATTCCATGATCCTAGAGCACAATAGGGCTTCTGAAGAGGAGGTTTCAGTGCTTGGATCACACAGGTGGCACAATGATGCTTGCCCCTGGGACAGCATACAGAGTATTCACTGCATGCACCATGTTGCACAACGTGGCAGTGCACAAAACACTACACTTGCAGTGTGACAGATGGGGGATATCCCACCAGGTATGCGGGGGAGGCATCTGCTAGTGCTGTGGTGGTGAGAGACTGTCTGTCTGGGTGGCACATCATGCACTTGTGCAGGGTGCATTCTATGTATTAATACATATGGTAGCCGATGTTTCTTATGAGACAAGAAGGTTAACTCATGCTGATTTGAGTGAAAGGACCGTGAAGCAAAGCTGAGTGGTTCTGTCAGCCCAAACCAACATGAGATAACCTTCTTATCTTGTAAGAAACACCAGCTACCATACGTATTAATATATTATGAAGCAATGTAACTGCTTCTACTGAAGGAAAGAGCCTGAGAAGTTTAATTTAGTTTCAGTTTTGCCATTTCTCCCACCCCACACACATATAATGGTAACTTCCTGGAGGATGTTAACCCCACTTACACAGCAGTTACTGGTGGTGGGTTCGAATGGGATAATTCAGTGGTATACTGCCTACTCTCGGGCATGTAGTTTCTCAATTATTATTTTTTTTTTATTTCCAATTTTATCTATTTTTTCCTTTTCCTCACTCCAGGCAGAAGTAGTCATGTATCTTCAGGACATCAGAGAGCAGCTCGAGATGACACTGTACGCTGGATAAGAAGTACAGTACTCTAGGGCTGTGATTGGCTGAGGCAGTTACACTGCTTTATAATGTATATAGGGAGACTTCTGTCATAACACTGATGAGTGTGTTTCATGCTGAGTGCATTTCTGCTGAGGATTCAGGGTGCCTATGTGACCAAGCCCATGGATGTAGTGCGTGGCCTTATGTGGCCATGTACAAAGGGGGTTATGTTTGTGTACAGGGGTTGTTGAGCAGTGTACAGGAGGGTTAAGTATGAGGTTGCTATGTGTCTTTGTACAGTGGTCTGTGAAGGTGTACAGTATATTTAGTTATTCACTCTGTGGTAGTGGAGTGGTGCCGCCAACATGGTTCACTTCCTGTTGGCCTGTTGACTTCCTAGCCATGTTGACAACCACATGCCCAAATGTCTGGTCTTGACTGTTGCCTTGCCTCCACCACATACTTGTCTTTCAGGTTGCGTGTCCAGAACCTGCTGTGGTTGTCTGTCCCCCAACATCTCTGGAACACCTGGAATGGTGGGTGCTGGCTGAAGGGTGGCATTTGGATGTGCAACAGGGTCAGTTGGGCTAGTGGGTACTGGCTGTAGGGTGCATCTTGCCATGACATGGAGAAAGAAGGGGTGTGTGTTACATGCACAGCCAGCAGGTGTTCCATCAGCTGCTCCAGTAGGTCACCAATGTGATCAATGCCTCGGTGCACCCCCCCAACTCGACAGTCAGGATCTTGAGGGATTCCATATTCTGCCATTGTGCCTGCAGGTGATCCTGTTCTAGATAGCGTATGTCTGGGTAATAGGTAAGTAGTAGGCCACATGTGGCTGACCTCCTTGGCCATCTGGGCAGGCAGTTTGAGTGGCCTTTGTCCCCACTGTTGCATTGCCATTATGTGGGGGTCTGGGGCACTCCTGTGTCCCCTGGCCTTGTGCATGTGCAGGCAGGATGTACACTAGGGTCACCATGTGCTGCTCTTTCACGGTGCTCTTTGTACCCTGCCAACCACCACACAGTGGCCCACCATGTTGTGATAGTGGAGGAGGTGTAGGGATGGGAGTTGATGTGGGATGGTTGTCTGTGTTTGCTATTTGCATGCGCTGCACATCCACTTGTGTCTTCTCAACTGTATCACTGTGTCTGTGTCCTTGAGTGAGGACCCTTCATCCATGACCACTATCTCCTGCGTTGTACCTGGAAGTGAGAAAAAAGGGCATTGTTACATGCAGCTTCACCTCAATGGGATATCACTGCATACTACTGGGCATGCAGAGTACACATAGCTGCACCATCCTCCAGTTTCTAGCCATCTGTGCATGTCTTGGGATGCATGGTGGCCTCTATAGTAGCTGCAGCTTCCTCGTGGGGTTGGACATCATCTCATGTTCTGAAGGGTTCAACACAGAGTGATTAGCATTCCTGTAGCATCCAGGACTTTGTGGCCCTTGTTCCTGCAATGTACTTCATACTTGACACTTTGTCCATGCCTTCATCCTCCTCTTGCAGGGCCACGATGGCAAGGGTCTCATCCACCATCCTCTCAATAAGGCTTAGGCTGAGTCCCTTTGCAGGCAGGCCACTGTCCATGCCTAACTGTGACCGTTTGATGGCTGCCAGATTCTGCTTGACAGTCAACCAGAGGTCATGCAACCTGTGCTTAATGGTTGTCCGTGTCCTTGCCTCTAGACCAGCTGCATTTACAGCAGCCTGAAATTAGAGCCACAAGCAGGATTTTGTCTCAGCAGGTCCCTTGCAGAACTCTGCACCATATACTGTACAATGGTAGTCATACAATAGTTCATCAGTACTGAGGTGATTTTTGGGTACTCTGAGGCAGTCAAGTTACAATTTGCATTCGCTGTAAAGTGATTTTTTCTCAGCATATTCCTGCATACACCAGCATTACAATCAATCAGTCAACCTTTATTTTAGCAGGTGAAACATCACTGAGAAAAACTCATTTACAAGATGGACCTGGACATATGATAGACAGGACAACAGTGCAAAACCATCACAGCAATACAATAATAACAGAGCAAAACAAGCATAACAATACTGTTAATCATTTAACACAAGTGAGGCATAAACTTCCTATGAACAAATGTGAATGGTTGAAGAATATACATATAAAGTGCAATTTAAGACAGATACCTTGTCGCTATTTGCACTGGCATGATCTAGAGATCTCCAACATGGGGGGGGGGGGGGATGGATAAGGCTCTGGTGGAAGCTATCCAAAAGATGGCAGATAAGGGGGAGTTGCTGCTGGTGGGGGACTTCAGTCTGCAGATGTCAATTGAAGCATCCCAGCTGCAGATTTAGCTAGGAGCAGGGACATCCTGACTCCCTGCAGGGGACGTTCCTCAGGAAACTAGTAATAGAGACCACTTGAGCAATATTGAACCTTGTACTCACCAATGGGGACAGTGTTGCAGACGTCATAGTGGATGGTCACCTGGGGACCAGTGATCACTGTACGGTGTCGTTCAATATAAGTACTGTGGCAGAATCAAACCACACAAAGGTTAGTCCTGGACTTCAGGAGTGCAGATTTTACAAAGTTGGGAGAATGTCTCAGGGATGCCTGGTGGGAGGGAGGACTTGGGTGGAGTGGAGGAACAGTGAGTGAAACTAAAAGGAGGGATAGTGAAGGCAACAAACCTGTGTCGAGCAAGTAAGCAAGAGAAAAAAAGAGACCGCTATAGTTCTCAAAAGAGGTGGCTGGGAAGGTAAGGGCAAAAAAAGTTAGCATTGAGGAAGTATAATGAGACACAGAGAGAGGAGAACAAGGGAGGTGTATCAGGGGAAGTACAGGCAGGCAGGGATATCAGTCAGGGTGCAAAGAGAAAAACAGAGGAGAAAATAGTCCAGGCAGTAAAGAAAGGGGACAAGACATTTTTCAGGTACAGCATATAGGTGAAAAGAGAAAGATCAGGGGAGGGATTGTAAAGCTAAGGAGGGAAGGGGGGAGTGAGTTGAAGAGGACCAGAAAAAAGAGATCTCCTGAACAAATACTTTTGTTTGGTGTTCACAGAGGAAGGGCAAGATAAGAGACCTCAGAAAAGTGACAGGAGCTCTGAAGGGAGGTGGGCACTAGTCTATTTTTATCATCTTCATCATCATCATCATGATCATAATTGTATTTGTAAAAAGGCGCCCTTCCAGAGCTCATGGTGCCCGAACACTATTCATAAAAACATTACAACATTACAAACAAAGCACAAATCCATAAATAGCAGAAAATCAAAAACCATTAAAAGCTTGAAGAAAAACATGTGTTTTAAGGTTAGCTTTAAAACCCTCAATGGTCAGACTATCTCATATCCAGCAAGGTAGAGAATGCCATAGCATAGGCACCATTAAGGCAAAAGATTGTGTGCCAGATGTTTTTTACCCTGGGAATCTCTTGTAATCCCTCATCGGCAGATCAGAGTGCACGGGAGGGACAGTGGAGCAATGGATGTGGCCCATCTAGGTTTCAGTAAGGCCTTCAACATTGTTCCACATAGGAGACTCATAAACAAACTTAGTAGGACAATGTGGTAAACTGGATAAGGAATTGGGTGGGGGATAGATGACAGAGGGTGGTGGTAAACAGAGTTCACTCTGAGGAAGGGAGGGTGACCAGTGGGTTGCCACAAGGATTGGTACTGAGTCTGGTCCTCTTTAATGTCTTTATTAGCAATATTGCAGAGGGGCTAGAAGGGAAGGTATGCCTTTCTGTAGATGACACACATCTGCAAGAGGGTAGACACTCCGGGGGTGGTGAAAAAAATTAATAGACTTCTAAGTAAGCTTGAGGAGTGGTCAAGAGTGTGGCAACTAAGTTTCAATGTGAAGAAGTGTAAAATCATGCACTAGGGGCACAGAAACCCAGGGGCAGAGTACAAAATGGAGGGAGTGGTACTGATGACCACCAAATGGGAAAGAGACCTGGGAGTAGTCATATTTGATAACCTAAAGGTAGCCAAACAGTGTGGAAAGGCAGTGAGGAGAGCTAGTGGGATGCTAAGGTACATAGAGAGGGGTATCACCAGCAGAAAGAGAGAGGTGGTGATATTGCTGTATAGATCACTGGTGATACCTCACCTAGAGTACTGTGTCCAGTTCTGGGGACCTCATCTCAGAAGGACATAGACAGTGTAGAGGTGGTCTAGAGGAGGGTAAGTAAAATGGTGCAAGGTCAGCATCAAAAGCCCTATGAGAAGAGACTAAAGGACCTCAATATGTACAAGCTAAGTGGGGTTTAAACTTGTGAAGGTGGGAGGGCTGGGGCTCGAGGCTGATCCTAGCATGCCCATCAAGGAGGGGCTGGGTCTTCTCCCCCAAGCGGTAAGGGGGGGGTCAGAATGGGAGTACCTGACTGTGAATACGGGAGTTTGAGCAGGCAGCTACCTGGGAGTTCTCAGGTTGGGAAAATAAGGGAGGTTAATGGTAAAGGATGGAGAGTGATCCTGATTAATGCCAGGAGCTTGGGTAGCAAGATGCCTGAGCTTCAGGCAATGATGATAGAAGGGGAAGTGGATGTGGCAGCTGTCACTGAAACTTAGGCCACCCCTGGACATGACTGGGATACAAACCTGATGGGGTACACTACATTCATAAAGAACAGGGCTGTGGGTAGGGAGGAGGAGTAGCACTCATCATCAGGAATGGCATAGGGATAAGCAGGGTAGAGGTGGTGGAGGGAAATGTGGAGGCATTATGGATCACCTTGCAGGCACCAGGGGGCAAGAGGGTAAAACTGGGGGTGATTTATAGGTTACCCATGCTGATGGAAGATCTAGAGGAAGGCCTAGTGGCAAATCTTGGGGACCATTGGGGTCAGGGGAGGGTAGAATGGTGGTGCTGGGTGACGTAAACATGCCAGGGGCTGATTGGGGAACCATGGCATCCTCATCGACCAGGAAGCAGTGACTACTGGACATCTTCTAGGACACGTTCCTTGCCCAACTGGTGGTTGACCTGATGAGGGAGGGACGTATCCTGGATGTGGTCCTGTTAGACTGTGATCTGGTTAGGGACCTAGTGGCAGGGAACCCACTGTCAGGGAGTGATCATGCAATAGTCTGGTTTTCCCTGGACCTGGGGGGAGGAGAAGCTTGCACAAAAATGGTATTAGTAGTGGATGTTGGGGGTGCAGACTTCGAGGGTATGGAGCAGATCCTTAAGGGTCACTTGGAGGGGTCAGGCATGGCATGGACGCTGAAAGCAGGTGCAAAATTATGAAAAGGGAGCTCCAGGAAGCTACCAAGGCCTGCATGAAGGTGCAATGCAAGTTTGGTAGGGCCAAGAAGTTGAGCTGGTGAACCAGGGAGGTACAGGAAGCAGTAAGGGAGAAGAGGGCTGCTTATAGCTGATACAGGTGCTCACGGAGGGTTATGGCAAGGGGGAATATGATATGAAGGCCAGAACAGTCACCAGGGTGGTGAGATCGGCCAAGGTGAGGACGGAGCAGAGGTTGGCACAGGGGATTAGAAGAGGTGATAAAGGGTTCTTTAGGTACATCAGGAAAAGAAGGAAAGTGAAGGGGAAAATTAGTAGACTGAGGTCGGGGAGTGGGTGGGCTTAGGAGCAGGTGGAGGTATTTAACAATTACTTTGCTCAGTCTTCACTAGGGAGGATGGTGGGGCTGCACTGTATGGGGGACAGGCTGGACCGGCAGTTGGGAGGGGGGTCACGGATGTTGAAATCCCTGTCGGTAGGGTGTGGGAAGCCCTCAAGACCCTAAGAATGGAGAAGGCACCAGGTCCAGATGGTCTTCATCCCAGGGTGCTAAGGAAATTGGCCGATGTTCTGATTGCACCCTGGTGGACCTTTTCAACTCTTCCTTTCAGATGGGGAGGGTGCCTCAGTACTGGAGAATGGCCCACATCGTGCCTATCCACAATGGCAGCTCACAAGAGGAGCCAGGGAACTAAAGGCCTGTCAGCCTGATGTCGGTGGTTGGAAAATTGATGGAGACCATCTTAAAGGAATGGCTGGGTGTGTTTCTGGAGTCATGGGGCTACCTGGATGATCACCAGCATGGCTTTGTTCAGGAAGATCATGTCAGACCAACCTTGTGGAGTTCTATGATTGGGTGATGAAGGCGTTGGACCAGGGCAGGCCAGTGGATATCCTTTTTCTAGACTTCAGCAATGCATTTGATTCAGTGCCACATCCTGGGCTGCTGGATAAACTGCAGGAAATGGTGGTGGGGGAGCGGATGGTCAGGTGGATAGGGAACTGGCCAGCTGGGCATTTTCAGAAGCTAAGGGGCAGTTTCATCTCCTAGGTGAGTCATTATCAGGGTCCCACAGGGATAGGTACTGGGCCTGCTGCTGTTTAATGCTTACATCTCAGACATCGGGAATGATATCAGGAGCGAGATGAGTCTTTTTGCAGATGACTCAAAACTGGCAGTGGTGGTGGATGGGAAGGAGGGTAGAGTAGCCCTACAAGGGGACCTGGAGTCTCTGGAGAGGTGGTCATGCACCTGGAAACTGAGGTTTAATACAGAGAAATGCAGGGTTCTCCACTTGGGGCTCAGGAACCCAGCTCATGTGTACACCTTGGGAGAGAAGACACTGCAGGCTTTGAGTGGGAAGAAGGACCTTGGGGTGGTTGTGGATGCCAAGATGCACAACTCTGAGTATTGTAGGAGGGCTGCAGCCAAAGCAATAAAATGCTGGGGTGCATTGCCGGGGGATAACCTCGAGAAGCCAGGAGGTGCTTCTCCCTCTGTATAACTGCTTGGTTAGACCACATCTTGAATACTGCATGCAGTTTTGGCATCCGTACCCAAAAAAGGACATTGCAGTCCTGGAGAGGTTCCAGAGGAGGGCGACCAGTATGATACAGGTTCTGCGGGATAGATCCTATGAGGAGAGACATGAGCTCAACTTGTACTCCCTGGAGTAGAGAAGGCATAGGGGGAATATGATTGAGGTTTTCAAACACCTTAAGGGTCTAAATGAGGTAAGCCCAGGTAGGGTATGCCAGCTGAAGGAGGCAGGGGCCACATGGGGGCACCAATTGAGGCTGGATGGAGGGAGACTTAAGGGAGAGACAAGGAGATAATAATTCACTGAGAGGGTGGTGGAACCCTGGAATGCTGTGCCTGCAGAAATGGTGGATGTTGATACTGTGGGGGGATCAAATGAGGCTGGGACAGGTATGGGGGGATGTGAAACTGAGTATTACCAAAACTGGAAGAGAACTTCAGTCAGGGGTTGGGGGGTTTCATGGGGAGGCTGGGAAGGCAGCAATGAGTCCCCTAAAGGGTACTGATCTTGAGCAGATTCTATAGACCAAAGGGCCTACTCTGCTGGTGTTTTAGTATGTTAGAACGTACAACCTGGAGAAAAGGAGGGAGAGGGTGATATGACAGACTTTCATATACCTCATGGATATAAATAAGGTTCAAGAGGGAAGCATTTTTCAGAAAAAAAAGTTGCTCAAGAACAATGGGGACATGCTATGAAGCTGATAGGGGGTAGACTCAGGAGATGTGAGGAAGTGCTTCTTCACAGAAAGAGTGGTGGATGCCTGGAACAGCCTCGCAGCAGATGTGGTGGGCAAAAACTGTAACAGGATTCAAGAACACATGGAATAGGCATAAAGGAACCTTAGCAGTAAGGAAAGGGGTTGGGGGGTAAAGCCAGAGATCAAGTAGGATCTGTGGTGTTACAGTAGGAAGGGAAAATGGTCAGACAAGGTAGGCCAAGAGGTCCTTATCTCAGTACTGATCAACCTTTGTTCAACTACCGCTGTAGGATGGCATAGTTCTCTCAGATATCCATGAGCATGACTTCCACCTGCTCACTTGTGAAATTTGTGGACCATGACTGGGCTCCACCATATGCCCAGCCACATCCACAACTCTCAGTGCATACCCTTCCTGTGCCATCAGTCTTTGGTGTTGGGACAGGTAATCCGGGTGCAGCACTGCCTTCCACTGCTACTGCCTGTTCTCCCTCATCCATCACAGTATTCACTTCCATATTTATGCACGGGGCTGCAACCATGTCCACATATGGTGGGGTCAAGGGGAAGGGACACATAGTTAAGGACCACCCAGCAGTCTCTCTGCATGGTGCTGCAAGTATCCATAGGCTACACCCATGCCTCAGCCTGCCCTGCATACAGGTTTGTACATAGCACATAACTGATACGGCATTTGATGCACATAGCTGCATACTGGTATTTCAATGCTTCTGGGTGCAATTTCCACTCCTTAATGCATGGGCAACAATATTTCCAAATTTGCTAACCTAAGAATGACATAAAGAAACCTTTCATCACACTGAATTAAAGGAGCTGATTGCAGAGTAAGTAGCAGCAGTAAGCAGCATCTCAAATACAGAAGTTAAAAAGGTTTTTTTAAATAAATAAAATCATTACAGTTCTGCAGGTTAGAGCACCTAAAATATGAATAACTTCATAGCATAGAGTTCCAACCCCCTCTGCTATGTTTTGCAGAGCAAGTTCTCAGTAAAGCAGCAATCTGTCCAATGAAAATTTAAAAGGCACCTAAAACAGAAATGCTAAATTGTCTAGCATATCAAGTAAATCACGGGTTATTACAGATGGAGTAAAAGCTTAATTAATACTCACAAACCTGGTAGCTTTATATCTTGCAGTGCCAGTCTGGTAAGTAGAGTCACTTATCTTATTCAGGCCAGGATACACCTGTAGGTGGTGTCTGAAAGCATAGCCACTCAGACCAATAATGACTGTAGATGTACTCGGCTGACTTTCAGTCAGGCCTGGAAACATCTAAGGAAGTTGGCAGTTTTCACCTAAATATTAAACAAGACTGAATTGCTTAGAATTGATTGCATAGCACAGATAGAAAGGTAATTTTGTGCTGAACATTGCTGCTAATATTTTTTGTAACATGGGACAGAAATCATTGAGGAAATGGGGATCATGGATTGGATGAAATGGATCAGGTGGTATAGTTAGGAGAGGGCATTAATCCACCAGTAATGCCGTCCCCAAACTGAAATACCAGGATTATCCAGATAGTCAAAAAGCAGCACCGGCGAGAGGTAAGCAAGAATTATAAGAATGACACTGGTCTTAGCTAGGGAGGCACCGACAAGTTGGTGAGTGTCGCAGAGGTAAAGAGCAGAAATGTGAGACGAGTAGTAAAGCAATAGTGAGGAGTGCTGGAAAGAATAGTAAGATGCAGGCGTATAGTGTAGTATTTTCGGTGACAGGAAGTATTCCGGCGGAGGAGTGGGTTGACTTGAAGTTTGGAGGTAGAGCAACAGCAGCGAGCTATAGAAATGAAAGAACTGAGGAAAGAATAAATGAAGAAAGAGGCAGGAATGAAAATAGAGCAGAAAAGGAAAAGAGTAGCACAGCATCAAACACAGATGATAGCAATGAAAACGGATGTTCAGTATATAGAAGGAATGACATGGAGCAGACAGATGTAGATATTAATGCAACACAGAGGAGTATTGTGAACAGAAATGAGCAGATAGGACAGAAACACACAGAAAAGAAGCAGCATCTGAATAATGACATAGCAAGGAGAAGTAGAGCACAGAGCTACAAAGAGAGAGACAGAGAGAGGTGGAGAACACCAAGCATGTGTACTTGTCCTCAAAAGAGCTGGATGAGCTAGAACATAGTAAAGTGGAGAAAAACACACACAAAAGCACTTTGTGGGCATGTAATGTGTTCTCGGATTGGTTGCAAGAGAAGAGTATATCCGTAGATATAGCAACTGTACCTGTCGGAGCACTTGCTGATATATTGAGGCAATTCTATGGCAGTGCAAGAGCAGAAGGTGGACAGGAGTATACCATCAGCTCTTATATAGGAATAAGAGCTGGGTTGAATAGTTATATCAGCAGTGTCAAGGTCAGATGAAATATTGATGTAATGAGTGATACCGACTTTACCACAGCTAATAATGTGTTTCTAGCTGTTTTGAAAAAATATCGTAGAGCTGGCAAAGACGTAGCTGCACACTACCCCACTATCAGCACAGAGGACCTACATAGAATAAGACACTGTCCTAAGCTCAATCCAGAGACTGCCTATGGACTTGTGAGGCATCTCGGGTTTGAAATTCAACTGGGTTTAGTGAGAAGAGGGCGAGAGGGGCTGAGGCAACTTAACCACGACTCATTCATTGTGCAGAAAAATGGAAGTGGGACAGAGTATTTAGTGTTAGCTTTTAATGAGGCGACTAAAAAAATTCCTCTGTGAGTGAGGGAAATAAAGAAAGTCTCAGAGGAGTGCTGTACACTCAGAACAGGAGCACTCTGTGTCCTGTTGCACTTTACAAAGAGTATGTAACTAGATGTCTGGCAGGAGCACCGTCCTTTTATCTTCACCCATTACAATTACCGCAGCATGAGCTGGAGAAGAGAGAAGTGTGGCATTCTAGGCAGCCAATGGGCTGGAATTATTTAGGAGACATGATGTCTCAAATATCAGAGGATGCAGAGCTAACAAAGTGGTACATGAATCACAGTGTTAGAAGTACGGCAGTCTACATGCTGACAGAGACTGGTCTCGCATCGAGAGAAATAATGTCCATGATGGGACACAGGTGCGAGACCAGCCTTCAGAATTACTGGGATCCAAGTGCTGAGGATCACAAAAAGTGGTCACTGATTCTATCCTCTACTGACGAAGGGAGCTGTAGTAGTACGCAAATGACATCTACGGTGCCAGATAGAGCAACAAGTGCACAAGCACATGAAGCAGCCAAAAAGAGCCTGAAGTGACAGAGAACTGTAAAAGAAGCAGCAGCATCGTGTGCCACAGGATGAACAGATATGCAGGAATCACAGAGGGCAACTAGTGCTGACACTGGGGATCATGTAGGGCACTCTCAGGACAAAAGAGCAGCCGTAGACAGAGCCACAAATGCCTGGCAAGGATATATCTCTCCAACCTTTCAATGCCATACATTCACTGTACATGGCATGGTGAATTTTAATTATGCCTCAGCAACAGGGGCAGCAGATATCGCGGATGACACAACATCGGAGCAAGACACACAGCAGAAGAACTAGTAGGACAGTGAGCAACACAGAGAGTGCAGCACATCAGAGCTATGTAACAGTAGCATACAGAGGTGACCGACGCAGCATGCAAATCTTTAGCGGAAGTGCAGAGAGCATCATAGAAATCACTGAACGGTGGACCTTCTACACCGGCATGAAAACAATACCTGTGTAGAACTCCAAATAAATCATTGGAACATCTGAAAAGCACCATTGTGTATATGTAGCATTAGATAATGTTTTCACCGCATGACCATATAAATGCTTGTCTGTAACAGTTTTCTAAAGTGCAGTAAAAAGTTAACCAAAACATACAGAGTGGCTGTGTTATGTTGTTCAGACTATGTCAGATACAAGTATGGGACCTCTATACTCCTGCATCCCATGTTACAAGCACATTAAGCCACTCCAAAGGTGGCATCTAATAGTGGATTAATGCATGGTTGGACCGTTGTAGGCACTCGGCTTGCTACCTCGTGTCACAACCCTTCCAACCATGCATTAATCCACCACTAGATGTCACCTTCATCGTGGCTTAATGCTTAAGTGTCTGTCATGCATAGTTTAGAAGTTATTCGCATTTGTGTAAGGTATGGTGTACATGGCTGACATTTGTCTCTCAA
The DNA here is from genome assembly GCA_016271365.2 of Neoceratodus forsteri. Classification (NCBI taxonomy): domain Eukaryota; kingdom Metazoa; phylum Chordata; order Ceratodontiformes; family Ceratodontidae; genus Neoceratodus; species Neoceratodus forsteri. The sequence goes on along the minus strand of CM057449.1, from coordinate 1,588,904,763 downwards.
GCCTCACCTAGGCAGCTTAAATAAATCTGAAAAAAAAACACAGTTTTTTGGTATTTCAGCTAGTATAAAATAAAAACCAAATTGGTTACAATTGATTGTATAGCACCATTAGAAAGGTAATTTTGTGCTGAAAAAACATTGCCGCTGATACTTTGTGTCTATCACGTATACTTTAGGAGTTATTCACATTTGTTTATGGTATGGTGTGCATGGCCAACATTTGTCTCTTAAACCTTACCAAAGAACCTTGAATAAATCTGAAAAAAAAACCACATTTTTGGGGTAGTTCAGCTAGTATAAAATCAAAACTGAATTGATCACAACTGATTGCATAGCACCATTGGAAAGGTAATTTTGTGCTGAGCAATTTTTGCCACTCACACTTTGTGTGTAACACTTACGGTTCAACAGGCATTTGCATTTTTTTGTTTTATTTATTTTAGTTTTTATTGACCAGGTAAGTGCACTAGACAAATTCTGCCTATTTTCAGGCATGACCCGGGGGACAGGGATACAGATGAATGCCAACTGACCTTGAACCAGATTAAGCTGTTGGTGGTATTTTTTTAGTGAATGGGGGAAATTTGGCCAGGACACCGGGGAAACTTCCCCTACTCTTTTCGAGAAGTGCCAACGTCCATCTAAACTACCACCAGAACAGGCAAACGGGACCTCAGTTTAATGTCTCATCCGAAAGACGGCACCTCAGGAGTGCAGCACCCCTCATGCTGCACTGCCAGTATTGGGATCGTAACCCAAGTGCCTGGTGTGGGACTAGAACCCACAGCCTTCTGATCTCCTGGCCTGAGAGGCAAGTGTGCTACCTGCTGAGCCACTGACACTGTACTTTATTTATTTTATTTGTGGCATGCTAAGTATGGCTTGATTTTGCTTAGAAAGGACCAGCGTGCAGTATTAAGAGTATACAGGGCGCAAGTGGTGGAAGTCTCAAAAGAGCTCTTGTGGTGTGAATGAGTTAACACAATAAAACAATTACTGATTTTACAACCAGGTCAATGAGTACAGATCAAGCTGAATCCAGTCACTTAGGACTACAAAGTCCTTTTATGTAAAAGCACTTACTGGGACCACCAGCTTGACTGACTCATGCAATGGCTCCTGTTAAACTTTGAAGTGGTTTGGTGTCTGACATCACTTTAACTGCAAAAGTGCACAACGTGGCTAAATAATGCCCACAAAATTTAAAAACAACTATACTGCAGTCACTTACATTAAGAGTACTTTCAGGTTTAAAAATATAGAAATCAAGCTTAACCATTTGTTTGCTGCTTAAAGAGCACCTATCATGGTGATTTCAAAAATATCCCCCAAACCCAACATAGGAGCCTTACGTCTCCAGGAGACATCTGGCACATAAAATCGCATTTTCCTTTATCGGGATTTAGGAAGAGAAGGGATCATATTTAGGCTCCATGGAGCTGAAAGCCCAATCCCTTCCACTTCCTGATTCTGAGATATGCCCCGCACTCCCACATTTTGTAATAGTCCGGAAAGCATGAGGGCTCACTCCGTAGACAGTAATGAGGTTCTCTCATGGGGATTTGCATATGTTTCCCATGATGCTTTGCATTATTGCGGTATGTGCAATTGTGTTTTCTTTAAAATTTGGCTGTATGGCCAATATCCTCAGGGATAACCCATGCCTCAGAGCATTTGCTCTGGGGTTCTTTTGTAATAATGGGGTTGTTTCATATGTTAGATGGCAACTTTGAAAAAAATCAAAGCCACTGCTCAAATAACAAGGGTCCTCTTAACTGAGCAATGGCTTTGATTTGTTTCAAATCTGCTACTTATATGAACAAGTGTTTTAAAAACAGCACTAATACTGTCTATGGAGTGTGCCCCCACACTCCCCAGACTACTACATCATAAACCATGCCTGCACTGGAGCATGTGTCAGAAGCAGGAAGTGCAACAGATGAGGCTTTCTGCTCCACGGAGCCTAAATACAATTCTTTCCCTTCCTAAATCCCTAAAGAAGAGAATTATTTTTTATGCACCAGATGACTTCTGGGGAGGTAAGGCTCTCTTAAAGATTTGGTTCTGAGCCTTGGTAAAGGTGCTGTTTAGGACTTGCTTTTGTATTTACTGAGATCTTATACTACCACTTTGGGTAGTGGAGAGTGTCACAGGGAAGAATACACCTTAGAATCTGATGCACACATGCACTGTCTTCGGTCACACCACTCCATCAATACTTTCCCAAGCCAAAACTCCAGCCTTTTTTGTCATATATCAGTTTGACTAAAGCACTTTTCTTTTCAGTATGTTTAATAAATCCTATTTTATGTCCTTTCTTCTACTTCATTTTGATTCTCGTCCTACTGATTTTTCCACTGTGACCACATCCACAAACTTCCAGCTTCCAATTCTAGATTCTGTTCCTTACAGCATCTAGACAATCAGGTTTTCTCAGTAGCTCACAGCCAAGTTCCAGTTCTCCTGTTTCATCTGTCCTCTCATCCAGAACACCTGATACACTGGCAATTCTTATGAGCTACACCAAGCTCTTTCCTTGGTCTCCAACTGTCTTCACCTCCGAGTGCCGGACCCACGTGAAAATAAAGAATATAGACATGCCAGCAGCCCACGGTAAGAAATTCAGAAATAATGTAAAAACTACTAATGTAAAAGCAACAATGGCATACCATTCATGAACTGGAATCAGGCATAAAGATATCAGGCCTCAGCACTCCGCTTGTGACCACCTCCATGGCAGAGGGAGAGCAAAAGGCTTCTGAAGATAGATCACTTCAAATCATGAATCAGTAGTTGTGCTATGGAACAGCTTACCAGCAGAGGTGGTTGGAGCAAAAGCCATTAATGGGTTCAAGCATGACTGGGACAGACCAAGAGGTCAGATCATTGCACTGAGGTGAACTGGTATGGTAGACACAGGGGGAGGGAATGGGTTACAGTGTAAGGTAGGGGTACAAAATAGGACAGACTGGATGGGCCAGTGGTCTTTTTCTGCTGACAGTGTCTGTGTTTTTATGTTTCTATGGCTGTCAATCAGATTAGCATTAGATTTTCCATCTGTATTAAGCATCACAGTCAGACATTTTTCCACCTACACAGCTGCTTTTATATAGCTCACTCAAGGATTTGCAGTATGTCAGATCTCGTCCTACTTCTTAGATGGTTAAATGCATGAGGTCCATGCCTTACAATACACCTGGGTTATACTGTAACATTTGTCTTAACACATACCAACTTGAAATAGAAGACTGCCTCAGAAATTGCCTTGAATTGGGGGGATTGCCAGGGAAGAGTAGAGGCACAATGGGGAAGAATGGGGGGTATAATTAGGGTAACAAATATTTGCATGAAAGAGATAAGCAAAGCAAATGGAAGAGGGGACCTTTATGGTTCTCCACTGTAGTGGCAAAGGTGGTGAAAGGAAAAAGAATGGCATTCAAGAAGTACAAAGAAACACAGAGAGGCAAGGACAGGAAGGTGTGTACCAAGCAAGGCAGAAGGAAGCAGAGGAGGTAATTAGGAGAACAAAGTTGCAGACAGAGGAAAGGATTGTTAGATGAATGGCTAAAGGGGATAAGACTTTCTTTAGATACATGAGAAAAGAAAAACAAGGGGAGGAATTGTGAGGATCAGAAGGGCAGAAGTTGGAAAGAGTGCAGAAGGGGACCAAGAGAAAGCACACATCTTAAACGGATACTTTTGCTCAGTCTTCACAGTAGAGGGTGGAGGGGACAGACCACCAGGGAGAAGCAAGAATGGGGGGGGTGGACACAAGTCCATTTTCAGAGGAAGCAGTACTGAAAGGACTCATAAATCTGAAGGTGAATGAGGCTATGAAAGTGAATTGGATACACCCTAGGCTACTGAAATAACACAGGGAGGTACTATCTTCTCTGCTGATAACATTGTTCAACAGCTCACTGGAAATAGACCTGGTTCCGGAGGACTGGCAAAGGGCTGATGTGGTCCTTCTACAAAACAGTGACAACAGGGAGGAGACTAGCACCTACTGTACATGTTGGATGAGAGAGTGAACAGTGGGTATACAAGGTTTATTACTGGGACCAGTCCTCTTCAATGTCTTCATAGAGGGCACTGTAGAAGAACTGGAGGGGAAGGTATGCTTTTTTTCGCAGATGGCACCTAAAGCTGTATTAAGATGGGCACTCAAGAGGGTGAAGAAAATGAACTGGGATCTTTGGAAATTCAAGGAATGGTTAAAAACATGACAGTTGGGGTTCAATGCCAAAAAGTGCAAAATCATGCACTAGGGCATAGCACCCCTCATGCTGAGTATGGTGTGAGGGGTACTGACAGCCATTAAACAGGAAAAAGACCTTGGGGTTATTATACAGTAGCAGAGGACCTCAAGGTGGCAGTGCAGTGTAACAAGGCTATAGGCAAGGCTAGTGGGTTGCTGGGGTGCATAGAGAAGTGTATCTATAGCAAGAGAAGGAGGGTGGTAATGTATCCCTCCCTGGTATGCCCTCACCAGGAGCACTGTGTCCAGTTGTAGGGACCACACCTCAGAAAGGGTGTAGACTGGTGAAGGCTGTCCAGAGAAGGACAACGTAAATGGTACAGGGTTTGCATGGGAAGACTTACTTGGAGATGCTCAGGGATCTCAATGTTTACACCCTGGAACAGAGGAGAGAGAGAGAAAGTGGTGACATGATCAAAACCTCACAGGTTTAAATAGGGTGCAGGTGTGGAGTCTCTTTCAAATGAGGATGAGCACCAAGACCAGGGAGGAATGCGATGAAGCTGGGTGGCAGTTCAGGAGAGACGTCAGGAAATATTTCATTGCTGTTAGGGTGGTAGACACTTGAAACAGACTGGCAGCAGAAGTGGTGGAGGCTAGAATGGTGAGAAGCTTCAAGCATGCATGGGATAAACATAGGGCTATATTAGAAAAGAAACAGGGAGAGGAGAGGGTCACCAGGGACTAGATGATGTCTGTGGTGGTAAAATAGACAGGCAACACTTTGGCAGACTGGTTGGGCCAAATGGTCCCTTTCTGCCAACAGATTCTATGTTTCTTTTGCTTACATATCCTTGCATTGGCTGTTCACCTCCTCCCTTCTGGTCAGGCTCTGTGTTAATTGTGCTGCAATTCATAACGTGCAAAGATAGACTGGAACAGGGGATGGCTGACTACATTCAAGAAAGGTGGGGTTTAAACTTGTGAGGGGGGGAAGGGATAAGAGAGGGGCTGACCAGAAGCCCTCTCCTCCAGATGAGGGGAGTAGCCTTCAAACCCAAGGGGTGGAGGGGAGAAACAGACTGGGGCTGGAGGTTTCAGGAGGAGCAGAGGGAGGATAGAAGTATAAGGAACCTGGGTGGGGTTCGACAAAGGGGATCAGGGATAAGGGGTGAGGGTTGGTGTTAGTAAATGCCAGGAGCTTGGGAAAAAAGTTGCCAGAGTTCCAAGCCATGCTGTTCGGGGTGGATGTGGCGGGGCGGTCATGGAGACGTGGCCAACAAAAAAACTATGACTGGGACCTAAACATGCGGGGTACACTATGCTTAGGAAGGATAGAAAGGAGGGCAGAGGGGGTGGGTGGCTATGTTCATTAGAGATGACATAGAAATTGATAGGGTAGAAGAGGCAGAGGACGTGGAGGCCTTATGGGTCCTGCAGGTCCCAGTAGGAGATAAGGTCAAGCTGGGTGTAGTATATAGGCCCCGGGATGAGTGATGTTCTAGAGGATGGTTTGCTGGACAACATCATTGCCCAGTGTGGACCAAAAGGGAAGGAGTGGTGTTGATGGGGACCTTAATATGCCAGGTACTAACTGGGGAACCATGTCCTCTAAGGTGGCCAAGGAGCAGAGGCTGCTGGACGGCTTCCAGGATGTGTTCTTAACACAGCATGTGATGGAGCCCACAAGGGAGGGGCATCCTGACATGGTTCTGGCAGATGGGGATCTGGTAAGGGACCTGGTTGTAGAGGACCCCTGACTGGGAGCGCCACAATACTGTCTGGTTTCAAATAAGCATGGGGAGAGATTTAGGACACTGGCAGTGGACTTTAGCGGGGCAGACTTTGTGGGCATGGGAAATATTCTCAAGGATCACTTGAAGGGGATTACATCAATGACAAGTGTGGAAGGGAGATGGGAGGTCATAAAACAGGGACTTCATGAGGCAGTCAGGATCTGCGCTAAGTTGAAACGTAAGGGAGCAAGGTCACATAAACCATGCTGGTGGTCAGTGAGGTACAGGTAGCGGTCAGAGAAAAGAAGGCAGCCTACAAAAAATATAAAACAACAAGAGGGGATAGGGATAAGGAAATGTACCATCTTGCATCTAGAAAAAAAGTCACCCGGATGGTGAGGGCAAAGTCCAGTATAGAGCAGCGGCCTTTGGGGATACATGGAGGGAAAGGATCTTCAGTACATTGGGAAGAGAGAAAATCTAAGGCCATCTCAGCAGATTGAGATCAGAAGGAGGGTGGGTGGGTGGAAGAGGAGGACCAGGCAGAGGTATTTAACGAGCACTTTGCCTCTGTGTTCACTAGGGAGGGGATGGGATATCTACAAAGCAAGGCATGATGGGGATAGAAGCGGCAGTGAGTGGGATCAGGGGAGCAACAGAAATGGAGCAAGAGGAAGGGAGAGGTACCCCAGGGGTGTCACATCTGGATAAGGATAAAAAGGCCAGTAAGGTGGAGGGGACGGATGATGCTAACTCCGCCAAAAGGGTGTGGTTAGCCCTCAAGGCCCTAAAGAAAGACAAATCTCCTGGGCTGGATGGCATTCAATCAACAGTACTATGGGAATTGGTGGACATACTGGCTGCACCCCTGGCAGAGCTCTTCAACAGGTCACTTGAGACAGGGAGGGTACCTAGGGATTGGCGAGAGGCACATATGGTGCTAATCCATAAAGAGGGGTCAAGGGAATTACCAGGTAACTATAGACCCATCAGTTTGACCTCAGTGGTGGGAAAATTAATGGAGAATATACTAAAGGAACGATTGGGGGTGTACTTGGAGGAGGTGGGAGGTCTGGATAGTCGGCAACATGGGTTTGTGCCAGGTAGATCATGTTAAACCAATCTTGTGGAGTTCTGCAATGGGTAACATCAGAACTGGACAGGGAAAGCCTGTGGATGTATTATTCTTGACTTCAGCAAGGCGTTTGACTCTGTCTCCACAATGGTCTGGTTGAGAAACTGATGGGGTTAGGAGTAGGCCCTTTGATGGTCAGATGGATTGACAACTGGCTAGCTGGGCTGGCCCAGAGAGTAGTGGTCTGTGGGGGCTCGAACCCTAGAGAGAGGTAAGTGGGGTACCACGGGGCTCGGTCCTGGGCGATCCTGTTTAATGCATACATATCTGACATCAGGGAGTATAGGGTGTGAAATGAGTCTCTTGCTGATGACTCCAAGATGGGAGCAGTAGTTGAGGGAGAAGAGGGAGGTTGGCCCTGCAAGGGACCTGGACACCCTGGAAAGCTGGGCTCACACATGGAAATTAAATTTCAATATCACCAAGTGCAAGGTGTTGCATCTTGGGTGGGAAAACCCTAAACACAGGTACACCCTGGGAGGGGAGGCACTGGAAGCCTCAATAGGGGAAAAAGACCTAAGGGTCATGGTGGATGCATGTATGAATAACTCTGAGCAGTGCAGGAGAGTGGCTAGCAAGGCAAACAGGATGTTGGGATGTATCGTAAGGGGGATCACTTCTAGGAGCGAGGAAGTGATTCTACCGCTGTACAATGGACTGGTTAGACCACTCCTTGAGTACTGTGTGCAGTACTGGAGACCACATTTGAAGAGGGACATACAGCTCCTGGAGAGGGTACAGAGGAGGGCAACTAAGATTATATGAGGGCTAGGGGATTTGACGTATGAGGACAGACTTGAGGAGCTCTGCCTGATTTCATTGGAGGAGAGGAGAGACGGGGGGGACATGATTGAGGTCTTCAAGTACCTCAAGGGAATAAATAGAGTAAACATGGAGTGGATCTTTAGACTAAAGCAGGGAGGTATTACCAGAGGGCATGGTTTGAAATTGGAAGGAGGAAGGGTGAGGGGGGGAAAGAGGAGGAGGTTTTCACTGAGAGGGTGGTGGACCCTTGGAATGCACTGCCTGGTGAGCTGGTTCAGAGATCCACAGTGGAGGGCTTCAAGAGAGGGTGGGACAGACACAGAAAGTGGATGTATCAGATGATGGCCTGTCCCAGGGGGGTGGGGATGGATGATAGGGGTTTCTGGAACACAAGGAAGGGGAGGGCCTCGGCACCCAACTAGGGATCTGAGGTTCGAGCAGACTCGATAGACCGTAAGGCCTAATCTGCTGGCAAATAGTATGTTAGTATGAATTATAAAGGTTTTGTAAATACCTATTCAGTAGTGGATCACCAGTACCAAAACAAATAAATTTTAAAAGCTTGGACTATCTGGCCAGCAGTGGTTTGCCATTTGTGTTGGTGCGGTCATACCTCTCAACCTCCTGTCTTGCAGATCAGGGACAAGGCTTAAAAGAATCTGGGACAAGTAGCCCCAATCAGGGACATGTTTTAATAAAAGATAATATTAGCTGAACATGTCTGCCATAATGTGCAGCTTAGTGTGAAGGACACTTTCTGATGGGGAGCTAGAATGTAACACTAAAGTCTGGCATTATTTTATGCTTTGAATTCTTATTCTTTAGCAATAGAAATGACAAATTCAGGAGAGAAAATGGAAATTTTTGAGGCAAAATCAGGAACATCCTTGAAAATCAGGGACGGCTTAGAGGTTTGAGTTTGGCTGTTATCTCACTGGCTCATCTGCAGATTCTCTGGGGATTTTGGTGCTCTGTGAACTGCACGTAGTGTGAGCAGGGCCTTAAATTAAATGACAGGAGATGCTACATTTAAATCCTGCCTCAACCACAGACTCGCCATATGGCCCTGAGCAAGTTAGTTGACTTCCCTGTACTTTATCTACAAAACTGTGTAGAAGCAAGACCCACAAAGCTGCAAGTAAATGGTAGCAAAGTTTAATCAAGAAAGTGCTATCCTGGCTCCCCAAAATGGGAACTCTGTGGGCCCAGTGTAGTACTGTCTGCATTAAACTCTTTTGCCTTTTATGGTTCAGGTTAGGAATGCCCTGCTTCTATTGCTGGCTGCCCTGGTTACAGGAATAGGGATTCAACAGGCCTTTAACTTTGGTGGAGGATTAATTGATAAGTGATGCAATTTGAATACATTTTTCAGGGTTTTTTCTTTTTATTGTCAGTCTCTATACAACACCTTAGTGAGTGCAGGCATTGTTTTTATTGATGTAAAGGTCACATTCACTGGCATCTAGTGACACCCTCTCCTCAACCAATCCGTCAAAAGCCAAATATGAAGACCACTCTAGAAGCCCCTGATCAAATGGCAGTGCTGTCTGGGGATGACCAACAGGTGATGACCGAGTAGATGAGAGATGGAATGCATACAAGACAAACAGTGGAAGCAAAAATAAGTGAGTAGTCCTTGGACAAGTCACTTAACCAATTAGTACTCTGGTCCACCCAGCTGTGGAAATAAGTAGAAGGACGCCACTAATTATGAGTGCTACATCTCAGCTGGGATATCTGGGTAAATAAATTGTAAAACAATGAAAATAAATAACATTTTTAAACAAAAATGGCATCACTAACAGGAAGGGCATGAAAGGTAAGAGGGGTTGTACACCTATGTGTGTATGATATGTGTGCTCTCTGTGTACATCTGTACGTGTAATGCTGTGTGCCTACATCTGTGTACCTACTGGTGTATGAGAGAGTGTGTGTGTGTGTGTGTGTGTGTGTGTGTGTATAGTGCTGTATGTGTGTGTCTCTGTGTATGTACTATAAATCTATGTATGTAGTGCCATGTGTGTAGAGTGGTGTGTGTCTATGTGTGTAGTGTGGGTGTGCATGTTTGTATTTAGAACTTTATGTATGTGTGTTTATCTATATAGTGGTGGTGTGAACGTACATGCACATACATACACTACGTATGTGTGCATATGTATATTCTGTGTGACTTATGTCTGCCTCTGTTTAGCAGCAGCTTTTGGAATGGGTGAAGGGTACAGTGGTTTCTGTGGAGCTCTACAAGGGAGAGTGTGCAATGTATTTATCTACAGTAAATTCTGATCTGAAAAGTAAACTGCTTTAGCAAAAGTAACGGTGATTTTAAAAGATTCATGACTGATGGCATTTTTATTTCAAACACTAAAATGCATGACAGAAACCCACTGCAACAACGGTTTATTGTTTACAAAAAATGTGGTTATACCAGGACACATAGGCCATTAGTAGACATGTTTGTCACTCTAGAGCTTCTGAATGACAGGACAATAAGCTACATGACAGATGTGTCTAAAACCCCAAACTCCTAAAGCTCAGAGATGGGTTGTGATATGGAAACTTCAGTTTTACAAGCAAATATTTCGAGTTCATTCTTTAAGTGACAGACAGATGCACATATAGACACATTCGCATTCCCAGATTCATTTTAAATGATGATCGCTTTGGTTCACATGCACCTTTGAAGACACATGTAGCCAATTTTGCTAGTCAGTGGGTAAACTGTTTCCCACAAACGATCACAATATAACTTTAAAAGTTAAAATATTTCTCTATAACTTCAGAAAGCAATAATGAAATATGTAGCAAAACATGTGTTTGTAGTTGAGCTTCTGGCAACCAACGGATGTAGCAACTTATGGTCAAGATTTTCTGGTTCAGTAGGTGGAAAATAAATAACTCCTCTGAGAAGAAGGATACACATACCCTAAGAAGCTTATGTGGTGAAAAAATAGCAAACCATAAAACATGCTTACTGTTTTAAGATTTCCCATTGTAGAGCAACAAAATTCATCCGTAGATTCTTCCATAAATAATTTTTTACAGCATCCCATCTGGTTCCTAAAATGTTAAGGATGGCACTTTGCCCACGTGAGGGAATTTGTTTCTACAGAGAATGAAAATAAGTACTGCATAATGCAAATTATTTTTGTGTTGAACAGATGATGACATTTAATCAATTTATTCCAATCAAGTATTCATTCTGTAACTATTTGATGAAATTATTTTTGATTGTTTTATGGTTAATCATGAAGAATAACCTTGGGTCAAAGAGCCCAAACTAGGGTTGTGCAACAGTATCCTTGCTTTTTCAAATAGTTTCAGTAGTGCACTATCCAAATCAGATTAGATGTATTGATTGACCCTTTAGAAATTTCATGCCAGCAATACAAAAAGGATATCACAGTTTAAAATCAGTTCACAAACTCTCCACATGTCTGAGTCCTAGAACGCATTGTATTTATTTTCCCTAGTTCAAGGGTGATGTAAGAAACACTGACCATTATTTTTCATCCAGCTCTATCAACCACCTTTTGGATACAATTACACACATAATTTAGCTACAGGAAAGGAAACTTTTTCATCATTAGCTACCAAGATAAAATATTTCCAGATCACTAAAACTGGCCAAACAAATTGAATCCCCTATGATAGCGCACAGCTTAAGCCACTGGACAGCCTAAAATACAAAATCATTCATTGTGTGCACAGCAACAGTCTTAGTCCGAACCTTTTCAGTACAAAAAGGAGTCCGATTAGTGGCTGGATTTTAAAAATTGTAACTCAAATTTGCTGCAAGGCATATACAGCAGTAGCTATTAGGGGTATGCAAATATCTTTATTTAATAGTCATTAAGTATTTTTATTTAGGACAGCTAAATATTTGATTTTCAGTACTCAGCTAACAAATAGACCTTTTTTACTAGATGAGTACAGAAACATAATTTAACAACAATATCCCTCCTCTTCCTGTGGACCAAGTGCGGTGTGTATCCCCGTCAGTGCTCCACCCACAGCCTGTTACTATCTCAAACATCTGCTTGTGTTGTCACTAGAGACCAGGGGCTGGTTTCTCAAATGGCTGAAAAAGGCTTGTGACTGTCATGTGCCACAGCCTGCTGGTGCAGAAAAAAATCTCCACACCAGCAGACATTTCAGTGTTCAGTCCGTGCTTGCACCGGTGGCATATGTAGCTGCAGAAGATGTTATGCCTGGTCCAACCAGGTGAAACTTTTTGGCACAGTTGCACCAACAAATGGACACAAGCTGCCATAAATCATTGCGCCATCTGTGAAACAGCTCTATTTTAGAAAATCTGCGGCTCCACAAGTGAGATGGGGAAAAACTACAGCTCCACAAATGAAGACCCACTTGCGTAAGTTTTTCTGCACCTACACCAGATCTGGAGATCTTTGAAAGTCCAGCCTTAGGACCACAGTGCAGTGCATGGATCACCAGACAGACATGCCATTAATTTGCATTTGCTAGCAGTAGCAGCAGTCATCTTCCCAGTCAACTATCAACTACCTGATACATTTGACATCAGAGTCCTATATTTTTTATTTATTTATTTTATTTATTGAGATCTAGGATAACATCTGTGAGTGAATGCTCTTTAAAATATTCCATGTCTGTTACACAGGACATCAAGGTACAAAACTGGGGACAATATACATAGAAGGTACAAAATTCAGCAAAAAGCACAGGGTAAGGTAAGCTAAGAGAAGAGAGAGAGGCAACATAGGGTAGGGTGGGATGCAGGGGCAGTGCAAAAGAACAGGGTGAGAAGGTGGGAAGGAAAGGTGCAAGGGGGGGGCATGGGGCAGTGCTCAGAAGGAGGTAGGGCAGTGAGAGAAGTGCTGCGGTTGGGCTGTGGTTGTTATATAAGAGAATCATTAAGATAAATGGGTCGAACTGAATTCTTCCTTCCCACCAGATCCATGGGCAAAAATTAGAAACCCAGGCTATTAGTCTTCACCCACTTTTTTTAAAGGTCTTACCAAGTCTAAGATGAACTAAGCTTGAAGGTCCACACATTTTCAATTTCTGTCATATGATTTTGAAATCTATTCATTGTGTTCTGTATTCTTGCATGTGGATAAAAGAGCTTGTTGTCAGGGTCTATGCACAACAAGGCATCTTGATGATGTGGAGTAGTCCTCAAAGTGGAACACAGTCATCACATGTAATGTTTTATGTTGGAGGGGCAAAACAGGACAGGTCACAACTAGAGTCATACTTACATGCCTAAATGTATGGAAAGGGCACAAAAAGTATAAATGTGTTAACTGGACATACTGCAGTGTGCTATGAACCAAGACTCACTTACTGTACAATAACATTGTCCTCATCTAGATTGGGTTACAGGCAGTAGTGTTCAGTCATGTGTTTTGGAATTTGTTTCCATTTCATGACTTAGAGTCTGATCTGGTGCTACTGATGTTATTAATAAGACATAACAGGGTGTTGGTAGTAGTGCCATGAACATTGGCCCAGGGGCATAGTAAGGTGTGAGGACAGAAACAGAGTGCCCTCACACACCTGGACATGCATTCATAGCACCACTACCAACAACGTGGAGTGTCTTACTGTACTTATTAAAGATAGAAAAAATAATATACATGTCATTATTATGCTAATGAGTTTATTTTATGAATTTACTGCACAATTGAAATGTAAGGGCCATGTGCTCACCTGTTTCTATGGGTATATAGTAGTATTCTTGTCTAAGCAGCACCTACCTTACATCATAGAACCTGTATCTGCACCAAACACCTTTACCACCATGGGCCTTGGATACTAGAGTAGGAGCACCCTTACCAAACACTGAGGCACCAGTAAATATGAGACCACACACAGACTGGATGTCCATAATGGGACCTAAGCTGTGTGCATTTATTAACTGCATTGGATGCCATAAAGCACTAAAGGCTTTCCCTTCACAATTAACTTGTTCATTCCTGCAGCACAGTACTAGCTTTACATAATAGGGGTTTGCTGATAACGGATGTGATAAAACCAGAGATCAGTACCACACAGAAAGAATTGACATGTACACAGTGGAAAACGACAGCAGTCATCACAACTCTCTCTGTGCAACTCCCAATATCACCATTGTGTACACATCACCACGATGCCAATATCGCCACTGTGTACACATCAACATGCAACAAGAAAAAATTGCCGCACTACATTCCAACAGCCCTCTCAGACTACCACCAAACCAAAAAGGAACACCAGAAAAAAAGGTAACACACATACCACATAAAAATACAGCCAAATTACAAACCAGTTATCTGTAAACCCCTATTATATAAAATGAATACCTGATGGTTACTTATGTGATAGCTAATTATATCAGCACTCGTGGCAAGTGAGCTCATGCATTCCATTTTTGGCTGTATAATAAATGCTAAGACATCTTTGCATTTTTAAGACTGTAACCATTGTTGACCTTTGTATGTATGTTACCCTACATCCTTTGAGGTGGAACCTTTGTAAATGAGCAGTTCCTGCTCAAAGGTTCCTAGAGTTTAATAAAATAAAAAATTAAAAAATAAAAAAAGTGGATAGTAGAGCACCAGACAAAGGTCACATTTGTAAGCCTTGCATTAAGGATGCCACTCATGATAACCCCAAGTTCACTTGCCACTCGTGCTGATATGTCAACTATCACATAAGAAACCATCACATATCCCCTTAGTATCACACTGTACTCAGTATTCGATTTGGGGCTCTGATTTCCACCCCCACTATTCCCAGGGCCTGTCTTCCCTAAATTACTTGCAGAATTACTGTTTGCCAGGTTTGCTCCTGAATTAAAGGCACTAATGTTACACTTCAGTGGATCTGGTCCAAATACAAGCTACAATTCACTAGTTTCTAAGCTTTCATTTGGGATTCCTGAAGTCCTGGCACTCCAATGAACAATCGTGTATGGCACACTCCTAGGTAGGGCAAGAACTATTCATGGGGGCAATTTTGTACCTAAACTTGTTTCACAGTGGCCATGCAAGACAATGATATATTAAGCATGTCAGCATTATGACAGTTCTACTAAATAATAAATAGTTGGTCTGGCCACACCTGCTTCCTTCCACAAGAATACTAAAAACCCTAATGGCCCTAAGAAACAAGCTATCATGCCTGGTCCCCTCACATGGCAACTAACCGACCCTAACTCTTGCCAGACCCCCTCCTCCTGAATGGTACTGGATCAATACCACACATGTAATACCGTGCTGTATAGACAGTGCCTGGGTTTACAGCAACAGGGGTAGAACAGCAGTATGGGAATACTGCTACCCCTGTCACTGCATGCTGAATGGGAGAGTGGACAAGTTGCCATGTACTGGCTGCCTGATTGAGCCACTGCTATGGAGGAGTGGCTAAGACACCAGCACACGGCGCAGTCAGGAGACCTGGGACTGTGGTTCGGTTCCTTCCCAGGTCTCCCCTGTTACAACTTTTCTTGATGATTTAAACCCCCCCCCCGAGTTTCTCCCCATCCATGAGGCCCCCATCAAAGTTGCCCATGGGGAGCAAAGTCCCCCCTCCAAAAAAACATAAAGACTCATTGTTTTCAATGGGTGCAGTGTTCGAAACAGGTTGGTGTTTTGCCTGACTCTGTTTTTGTTTGGTAATGTTTGACAGCGACATTTTAGCCATGCTGTTTTGTCCTGCAGCAGAATGACCCCGTTCCCTCCCGAAGCCATTGAATTCAACCACCTGCCAGGAGGGAATACTCCAAGTTACCTGAGTTTTCTATTACATTACAGGACATCCTTAATGCAAGGCTTACAAATGTGACCTTTGTCTGGTGCTCTACTACCCACTTTTTTTATTTTTAATTTTTTTATTTTATTAAACTCTAGGGCCAGAATATTCAGACTGTGCTAGGCTGTGGTGCAAGCCTGGGCGCAGCGCAACTTGGCTGCGCAGAGGTGTTGACAGGGTGATATTCAACGGAGCTGTGCCATGGCACAACATTGTTGAATATCGCACCCTGGCCATGCTCAGTGTGCATGGCACAGTGGCACTGCGCCAGTGCAAGTAGCCAGAGTGGAGCAGGGGGATACGCTAGCACAAGTTCCGTTGCGCTATGTGCAACAACTGCGATATTCAAAGGTGCACATGCAAATGTGGCCATAATGTATGCAAGGCGCAAGTGGGGCCATTTGCCTGTCATTATGGCCCTATTTGCATGCAGGTGTGCCGATCACTAGCGACTTGCACCTGGCGCCCTGCCAGGCAGAAGCCGTCGGGGACCGACGCCCCCTGCACAGCATGACAATTTGCCCCACTGCCCGATCGTGGGCATATGTTGATTGAAATAAATGTCCAATATTCCTGGTTGTCCAGTGGACCGCTCGCAGCCCGATCACAGGCTTGAGTATAAAAAAAGCACGTCCTATATCCCTGGTGGTCTAGAGGGTACTCCCCCACCCACCCACTGAGCCCTACCCCGCTCTCCCCCAGTCAGTGGCAGGCGGCAGCACCCACTGCCTGCCGCCCGCCGACTGCACCATAAGGTGGGCTGTCGCCCATTGGTCCACAGCGTGAGCCAATGGGCGTGCAGCCGTCATACACACATTCCAGATATGTGAATGGATCCATTCACATATCTGGAATGTGAATGGTCGGAGCTGCATGCCCATTGGCTCACGCTGTGGACCAATGGGCGTACAGCCATATGGTGTCGGTCAGCGGGCAGTGGGGCGGCAGGCGGGTGGTGCTGCCGCCATCGCTGAACGAGGAGGGTGGGCGGGGCGGGCGGGGGCTCAGTGGGTGGGTGGGTGGGGGTACTGCTGGACCATCAGATACAGGATGCTTTTTTATACTTAGCCCGTGATAGGCTGCAGAGTTCCACTGGAACCCAGGGATCTAGAATGTGCTTTTTTACACTTAAGCCTTCCGCGACTGGCTATGAGCTGGTCCACTGGACCACCAGGGATATAGGACATGCTTTTATACTGAAGCCCACGATCAGGCTGCGAGCAGTCCACTGGACCATCAGGGATATAGGACGTGCTTTTTTTTATACTTAAGCCCCCGATCGGGCTGCGAGCAGTCCACTGGACCACCAGGGAGATTGGACATGCTTTTTTTTATCCTGAAGCCTGCGATCGGGCTGCGAGTGGTCCACTGGACCACCAGGGATATAGGACGTGCTTTTTCTTTTTACTTAAGACTGTGATCAGGCTGCGAGCGGGCCGCTGGACCACCAGGGAGATTAGATGCTTATTTTCAATACTAAAGCCCGCAATCGGGCTGCGAGTGGGCCACTGGACCACCAGGGATATAGGACATTATTTATTTAAACATATGCCTGAGATCTGGCATGGGGGGGGCACCACCACGGAGGTGCAGCCGAAGCTCGGGTGGCCACCCACACGTGGCAGCTGCCGTGTTGCACCCTGCAATATGGCAGCTCACCTGTGGGTGGCCAGCCGTTGTTCCTTTTTTTTTGGCTCACCGTGTGCAGGCGCAAGTGGGGTTGCACATGCATGGACTCCAGCATCCGGGCTGAATATCGGGATGTGCGGGTATGCATGGGCACCCCACCTGCGCCGTGATACATTACTGATGCGCTCCGGCGCATTGGGATTTGTGCCAGGCACAATCCCCGCTTGAATATCGCGCTGGGGTGCATCAGTGGGTTGCGCCATGTGCAACCCTTCTGAATATCCAGCCGTAGGATTACAAGTACCTTTGAGCAGGAACTGCTCATTTACAAAGGTTCCATGTCAAAGGATGTCGGGTAACATACATGCAAAGGTCAGCAATGGTTACAGTCTTAAAAACGCAAAGATGTCTAAATATTTATTATACAGCCAAAAATGGAGAGAGACAACATAAGCCAGCTTCAGACAAGTTTCAGGGTGAACAGTATATAGTTAATATAGGGTAGGAGAGAGTCAGGAAAAAGTAGGCATGCTAAAGGGCCATTGTCGGTGGGTAGAGGTGGGTGGCAAAAGTGCAAGTTGGATGGGCTGGAGAGCCTCATATCTGAAAGTGCCGTTAGAGAGGGGAGGGGGTGGCTGAGGCAGTGTGGTGTGGGGGGGTAAGGGGTGAAAGTGGGGGAAACTGGTGCCAAAAAAGTGGAGCTCTAAGGAAGGTTACAGGTCACCTTCAACTAAGGTAAAATGAGGAGGCAGTTACTTAGGAGAGGCAGTCACACTGAGTGGTAGAGATGAGGAATAGTCGGAGTTACCTTTTAAAGGGACCAAGCGTCGCAGTTGTAAGTGTTTCTTTGTTAAGGATATTGTACCACTGAGGAGCCTTGTGCATGAATGACCTCTGACCCATTGTGGTCCAGCATCTGGGGACCTGGAAGGTTTGATATAGAGCACTGCATGTAAGCTGGGTACTGCTGTTGGCAGTAAGGAGCTTTGCCACTCCTGATGGCATGAGCCCGAGGAGAACTTTTTTGGTTAACAAGCAGGTCTGGTATTGTATTCTACTAAGGAGTGGTAGCCATCCGGCCTGGGGGTACAGGTCACAGGTGTGTGTTAGGTGGGCGGCACCCATTAGAAGCCTTCAGGCCTTGTTAAGTGTCACTGGTATCCTCTGGAGGGCAGTAGAGGAAGTAGAGCCATAGATGGCTAGACTGTAGTCGACAATGGAGGTGATGGAGCTGTAGATGGCCAGTCTAGGGCATCAGTGGTCATACAGTGCTTGTGCTTGTGAAGCAGGTTGATCTGTATGTTGGCGGCCTTAGCTACATTGCCAATGTGCCGCGTGTAAGAAAGGGAACTGTCCAAGGCGATGCAGAGATATTTAAACTCAGGAATATGTTCAAGTAAAGTCCCCACGTGGTTCTTGATGGTGAGACACAAAGGTTTATACTTGCTCCGTGCATTGCAGAATGTCATGACCTTAGTTTTGCTGTAGTTCAGGACGAGTTTATGTGACCAAACCACTCTTCAACATGCCTGAAATCACACTGCAACTGACTCTCAGGTTGTTTAGAGTCTTGGTTGCTGGTAAACAGTACTGCATCATCCACATAGAGTAATATTCTCTGTTGGCAGACATTATGGAGACTGTTCAGAAAGAGAGAAAAGAGTAATGGCCCCAGTATAGACCCCTGCGGGACACCTGAGAGGACTGTTTTTTTATCAGAGGGGACGTCAACAATCCTAACACGTTGGATCCTTCCCCCGAGGTAGCTAGCAAACCAGGGCAGTGCATCCTTGGAGAGTCCGAGAGTGGTTAGTTGTCTGAGTAGGAGTGGGTGGTTAACAGTATCAAAGGCCTTTGTCAGGTGAATGAATACTGCCCCCACAGATTCCGTGGTCGAGGGTGTCATGGATGAATCCGGTAAATTCCAACAGTGCTGTGGTGGTACTATGCCCTTTTTGGAAGCCATGCTATTCTTGGCACTGGATTTCGTATTTGTCCAGGAACTCGACAATCTGGTCTGAGACTACTCGTTCCAGAGCTTTAGATAAGGGGGGGAGGATGGAGATGGGCTTGTAGTTGGTGTGCAGTGACTTGTCTCCACTTTTGTGTACAGGTGTGATAGTCACCTGGTTCCAGAGTGATGGGAATTGACCCAACCTTAGGGAAAGGTTGAAGATTTTTGTCAGGGGTTCAAGGATTTCATCTAGGACTAGTACAAGCAACTTCAGGTCAAGTGAGTCACCACTGTAGCCAGTTTTGCAGATGGCCTTGCATGTATAGGTTCTGGCTAAGTGCACTGGGATCTCTTAAAAAAAAAACTGCAGAGCTGTGTGTGTACTTGGGATGCAGTGTCAAAGGGGGAATTGGTGGTAGGGCCATTGAAAAAATCAGGTGGAAGGACACTGCCAAGGTTGGAGAACACATTGTTGAACGTATTGGAGAGGCTACCTAGATCTAGCGGAGGTGTTCCATCAGTGTTGAGCATGGTAGGTGGTGCCTTAGTATCCTTGCCTGTGAGGTCCTTCAAGTTATTCCAATTTTTTTTCCCATCACCCCAGGAATTGGAGAGTGCCTCCCTAAAATATTTGCTTTTAGCCTTCCATATAGCTCGGGTACATCCATTTCTTGCAGATTTGTATTTTTTAATGTATCCTTGCACTGACGTGGCTCAAGCACAGTGCCAGAGGTGGTCCCTTTGTTTGAGCCATGCTACAAGCTCAGATTTTATCCATGGGTTAGACCTGCCTTTAACTTTCATCTTTTTAAGTGGTGCATGGATATCATAGGCCGCTGTAAAGTGACTGATGAACAGTTCCAAGGCGTTGTTTGTATCATTGAATGAGTCAATTATCGACCAGTTCAGCCTGCTTAGATGTGATTTTAGCAGCTGAAGGTGCCCCTGCTTGAGTACCCTAGAGTGTATTATTTTAGGAGGGGGGGGCTTGGTGACTTTGTTAGCCCAAGAGCAGATAACAGGTGAGTGGTCACTTAAAGTATCAGGGAGTACGGACACCTTAGAGATTCTTTCGAGGTGGTTTGACAGTATCCAATCAAGTAGAAGTGAGGTGCCCGACCTATAGTTGCACCTAGTGGGGATAGGGACAAGCTGTGTGAGGTGTTGTGCCATGACAGCATCCTTGTAGGTGCAGGCCTCAGGTGGAAGCCAGTTTATGTTAAAATCACCCAGAATTATGGTCTCCAAATTGTGGTGTAGTCCCATGAGGAATTCCATGATGCTTTTGAAACCACTGGCCTGGTCCTTTGGGGGTATGTATACAGAGGCTATAGTAAGATTTTTATTGTGGGCCCCTAGGAGAATTTTGATGGTGAGGACCTGAAATGGGAGTCCCGGGTTAGAAAATGAGATGACATGAGCTGAAATAGCAGAAGCAGATCACTTGAGCTGAAATAGTAGGAGCAGATCCTCACGGATCCCAGTGACCTCCCTTGAGAGCAGCCCTTCACTATTCCTGTTGGTGCCATCAGGTTTTTGATCTTCTGGAGTTCTTGAGGCCCTCCTAGGATACTAATCCTCCTGGTAGCTCTTGTTGGTGGTACTCCAGAGACCTCTACAGGAGACCAGTGCTACTAGGACTCAGGGACCCTGTCACCATCCCTAGGCAACTATTTCCACTGCTGCTGGCAAGCTGATCTGGACCTCCAGCACCAGAGGGAAGCTCACAGACACAACACCAGCTGTAACCATTAGAGATCCCCCAAATACATTTCATGTTTCAGTAGCAGGTGATTGATCACTGACGTTGTGATCAAGTTGATCAGACATTTTCCGTCTTAGACAGCTCTCGAACTGTGACAATAGTACATTAGTAACATATCTGGCACAGTAAAATGCAACCACACTGCACTTTGCTGCAAGAACACTAACTTCACTTGCCCCCTGACTGCAGCCATGACCTTTGTTTTTTAGTGCCCTGACAGTTTTTGGTGCAGGACCCTGTTCTACTCCCCTCCACCCCAACCACTGGTGCTCACTTGACATAGACTGTTGGGATGCAGTCTGTGGAAAAACAGAAAATGGCACATTTGATTGCTTGGTTCTCACTGGATGAGGTAGATTGATCTACATGTCTTTATTACCCTGGTGGTTAAATTTGGTTTTGGCTGTCTGTCTCTTTCTCATTTCATGTACATATGAAGCATATTCCATCATAGCCTCAACATCAATTTGGTGTGTGTCACTATCTGAAGAGGACTCAGTCTAAGTGTCAGGTGATAATTTGGGAGGATCCACAATATCTGTCTCTTCCTTGTAACCAACATTTGACAATGGCACTCACAATTTAAGCATGGCACTGGGGAGCACAGCAGAGTTGGTCATGGTCACAGACTACAGTAAGTGGCATTAGTTGTGACTAGGCTCATGGTCTCTGAAACTAAAGTTATTGCTATGGTCCCACTGTCTTCAGTCCTGGCATGTGTGTTGCTGGCTAGCAGAAGCTGAAGTTGTGTTGGTGGCAGGAGCTACAGTGGTGGCTTTTTGAGTCACAGTGACTGAGATTGTGGCAGTCATGGTGGTATTTGCTGTACCTATGGTGGTGGTTGTCTTAAACAGTAAAGCCCTCCCTCCTTCAACTCCCATGAATAGATGGAGCTGAAAAAAGTCATGCTGCTGCTACCAGTACTGTACTAGCAGTATAACCATCTGCAGTGCTACTACTTGCCCCACTGACACTGCTACTTGAGCCACATTTAGTAATGGAGAAAAATATTTTTGGACTGTGAATACACCCAGACTATCTCCCACCATCTCTGACAGCACCTGGTAGTTCTGGCACAGGTGATACTAATTTGCTGACACTGGTCCAAGCATGTTTGTGGGATGGGGTTTTATCAGACGTTGTAAGGTTGGAAATGTGAAGAAGCATGTGTAGTGTGCTAATTGTGCATTACTAGTATAACCCCCTTCCAATAGTGTGACACTTACATTTGGCTCAGCAGAGCCCATTGGGACTGCTGCCAACCTTTTTCTGCTGTCTCAGGCCCCCAGGACTAAAACCCTCAAAAGAGGTCCAGAGCAGAGCTGCAGGCATCAGAATGTCTTCAGTGTTTCCTACGCTAGTGTGGACCATAGCTCTTGCTGCTCTTATCAGGACAGTCATCTACCACTGATGGAGCAAAACATCATGTTCCAATTTTGAGCAGGATTTCCTGACCAACACCCAGACAGGCAATGGGATTCCAGCACAGACCATGCACAGACCAACCTTGGGTTTACAGGACTGTTTTTAGGGCAGGAGCTTTGGTCAGTTGAACATTTGGGGACAGTGCCCAGGATCATCATAACCTCTGCCATGTTGGTGCTTCATGACCCTGCATCTCCACCAGTTGGGAGGCTGAGCCTGGGCATGGAGCTGTAAAGGCTCCTAGAATGCTGGAGGACCTATTAATTCTGGTGCCTCCTCCTTCAGTCAACAGACTGTTATGAATCAGACCTCCAGGAAGACCTGATCCGATTGCAGCCCTAAGAACAGAAGTGATTTTGACTTTGATGGGCAGAAGAGCTGGAGCCTTGCTGAATTTTGGTCAAATCTGTGGAGAAATCTCCGAGAAGATGGATTGCTGTCTAGGAGAACTAGAGCTGAGTTGCAACAGACAGCAAATCTCTGGCTGATGAACTGTGAGTAAAGCCAGCTTCCTTTTTAGGAAGAAAGAGTGGCATTGTCATGCTAGTCAGCATGAAGGTCAACACTGAGGTGTGCCAGCATTGAAAGAGAGAGAAAGAGAGAGAGAAATCATGTGAAAAGGAGCTGCAGCAAGTCTGCTGTGGGGTTTGCTTGTGGGCACCTTAGCCAGTTGTAAGGCTGCTACCATACTGAGGTTGCAGAGGCAGTGAGGTGTAAGTCGGTGCAGACACACAGTGGTCAGGACATCGGAGGCCAGCTGAACCTCCCGAGGAATGCCATGAAGCAAGCTCCAGAGAGGAAAGCAGGTGAACAGAGAGGCAGATCTGTTAATCATGTGAGACCACAGAGAATGAAGATCCCAAGCACTGGCAGCAGGAGAAAGGATTCACCTGGTCAGAACCATGTCAACTAGTCTGCTGTGGATATACTCTCTCCTGGTCTGTCCCTGGCCAGACATACTTGTTAAGAATAGGACATCCACCTCTCCTCTTACCTCCCTGTACCCTCTCCCACCTCTCTGTCACAATGTTAATAACACCTCTGGCACATTCTTCATTAACCTCAGAACCCTATCCTCTCCCTGCATGCCAAAACAACCTTGGATGGGCTCCGGTCAAGGAACCGGTGTAAATCTTCATGCACCCACCCATTCTTCGCTCCCAACTCTGTCTACTCCTACTCTCTGGTGACATTGAATTAAACCTTGATCCCAGTAAGAAGGGGCAGTATCACCTCCAATTTTCCTGTCCAACATGGTCGGTGATAAAAGGTTTCAGGATAGCCCACATGAACATCCAAAGTGTTAGGCGAAAAATGCCTGAACTCAAAGGTTGGATTCAACAACACAAGCCTGATGTTCTGTGCTTAACTGAGTCCTAGCTAAAACCCTCTGTACAATCCCATGAAGTTGCCCTCCCGGGTACTCCTCCTAACATCAGAACAGACCCAGAAAGAAGGGAGGGGGTACTAATATACATCAGGAATGGCCTGGCGGTCGATGAACTGTCAGACTTAAACCTAGACCCCAATATCAATTACCTATTCATATCAATCACCTTTGGCAAAATCAAATGACTGACAATAGGGTGTATCTACCTACCACCCAAACTAGCACCTACCTCCTACTCAGAGCTTTTCTTCAGTCTACATACCCTCCACCATAGTGACATTATAATCTGTGGTGACTTCAATCTTGACTGGCATGGCCCCAAAAATAGTCTATACATATCAGCTATATCAGATGTTAGGTTTGAGCAACTTATCGAGCAACCAACTAGGCTCAATATGAAATCAGAGAATCACACACTTCTCGACTGAATGCTAACAAACAACAGGTCCCATATCAGAGCGGCCGGCGTCCTCCATGACATACTAAGTGACCACTCCCCAACCCTCTGTATCTGGAATAATGACTTTCCACACCCACCCCAAAAAATTATCAAAGCCAGAGACTTAACACACTTTCCACCTCTGAATTTATTCATAGTCTGGCCTCCTCAGACTGGTCACCCATCTTCACCCTCCCTGATATCAAGTCAGGCACTTGATTACCTAATAAACACTTTCACCTCAGTTCTTGACCTTCATGCCCACCTCAAGATGAGAAGAACTAAAGGAATTCACTCCCCCTGGCTCTCTCAAGAGCGCCGGTCCCTAATGCACTCAAGAGATAAGGCTTGGCACTCATACAAAAAGTCAGGCCTCGCTACTGATTGGCATTCCTACCGGCAACTATGGATCATATGTAAGGTCAAAGTAACCAAATCCAAGTGATACTATCTACAAACCCCACAAACAAGCAACCTTACTAACCCAAAATGTTTCTGGAAACAAATTAACAACCTTCTCAAGGGACATGAATGGAGCACCCGCAGGTCATGTTATGGAATGGCTCAGAGCTATCCTCACCCTCCGAAATTGCTGCAGGAATAAACTCATTCTTCACTGACCTTGAAATCTACAAATCAGATCTTCAGGCTAACAGCCCTGTGTCACAATCCCCCTATACTGAACCTCACTCCCCTATATTTCACCTAAAACTTACTTCAAGGGGGAAGTCCTTAAACTCCTACTGGGCCTCAATCCTGATAGCTCCCCCAGCTTTGACACCTTGCCTCCCAGATTCCTTAGGCTTGGTGCCCCAGCTCTGGCTTATCCAATTGCCCAGTTGATTAACCAATCCTTCCTCACAAACTCTGTACCAAATAAATGGAAAACCACTACTGTTGTCCCTGTGCACAAATTGGGCCCAGCTAACCTCATCATAAATTACAGACCCAGTTCAATACTGTGTCCGATAGCAAAAATTCAAGATAGAATCCTTTACGATCAGTTGTACTTCTTCCTTGAACAGACCAGCGCCCTCACAATGCATCAACATGGCTTCAGGAAATCACATGGCACTGAATCTGCTCTCTTGAAGGTCACCTCTGACATCTTTCATGCAATGGACCATGGTAGTGCCACGGGGGCTGTCTTTATTGACCTCACCAAGGCCTTTGACCTTGTAAACCACCAACTTCTCATTTTCAAGCTACAATTGTTAGGGCTAGATACCAGCTCCCTTTCCTGGATATCAAACTACCTAACCAACTGATTCCAGTGCATCAAATGGGGAGTGGCCCTCTCCTTCCTATCTCCAGTCATGGATGGGGTCCCCCAAGGATCTATTCTCTGACCCCTATTTTTATCTATCTTTATCAATGATATACTCTGTAACTGCGAGGGGGGAATCAGTCCAGCTTTATGTCAATGATGCCATCCTATACAGGCATGGTACAGACATTTCAGCTGTCAGGTCTCACCTAGAAACTGACTTTCATCAATTGGAAACCTATTTTAAAGAAAACCTGCTGGTACCAAATACAAAACAAAACAAAACAATGCTGTTCAGCCGTACTTCCTTTGACCGAACCTCTCAGCCTCCTTTAATCATTAACACATCATCGGGTCAACCTCTCGAAGGGGTTGAATCCTTCAAATACCTGGGTATGATTCTTGATGAACATCTGTCCTTCAATACTCATGTCAATAGTATTATTAAAACCACAAATCAAAAACTCTGCCTCCTCCAACGTACTTCCCCCTATCTTACTCTGTGTGCTAGAAAAATCGTTGCCTCTGCCACCTTCCTCCCCACCTTATTCTATGGTGCTCCCATAACTCACTCTGTCAAGATCACCACCCTAAACAAACTCAAACAGGCCTACCACAGAATTGCCCATTTCACTGATGCAGCTTCAGCTCGAGCGCACAACTATGTGGTTCTCAAATCCCTAGGGTGGCCCTCTTTTGAGCCGAGAATGGATTCTATGTCCTATGCACTGCGTTCAAACTTACTCACGTTCCTCCCCCACCCATTCTCGCAGGGATCCTCACCCAAAAATCCTCCCCAGAGCCCTTCAACATTCTCACCTCCCATTGCTAAGCCTTCCTAAGGTTCGTCTTGCCATTGATAGGCAATCTTTTACCTTCTTGGCTCCTCATAAATGGAATGCCCTCCCCCACAACGTACACTCAAGTTCAACTCTTCCCCGTTTAAGAAACTCTATAAAGATTTTTTCTTCCCCCCCAACCTGCTGCGGTGGCTGCACCTAATACCCTCTGATGAATAAACCTTTGCTCCTCACTCCTTATCTTGCATCTCTCGAAATCTCCCACCTATCCTCTTGCATCAATCTCTAATGCCTTACTGGCTCACCTGCTTCTTCATTACCTCTCTCCCCCCCCCCGCACCTACTCTCCCCTCTCCTACATACTGCAGTTAGCTTGTGTATATTTTAAATATGTATAATACATAGTGCTTGTACTAATATACTTTATACTGTTGGTCTCACACTATCATACCGGTTGTTTGTTGCTATGTCAGCTCTGCAACTGACCTACCTGAACTACTCGGCCTCAAGTCTCCATCACTGTTGACCTAGCCCTACCAAAGACGTATCCTCAATGGATGCCATGGGACCTCCGTAGAATCTTTGGTCAAATCTGTCGGAACTGACTGCATATTCCATAATGTAACTGTGGCTGTAACTGTTTAATTTCAAATGTGTATTGCTTTCTTGCTGCATACTGATTTCGCTGCTACTTATTTGTATTACCTCTTGTACCCAACTGTGCTTGTATCTATTCTTGTAATTGTCTTCACCTTACTGTATTTGTATTCTACTCATGGAATTGTCTCTATTCCCCAGGTTGCCCCTGAAAAAGGGACTTGACTGTCTCAGTGAGCGCACCCAGTTATCAAAATTCAAATAAAAATAAAATACATAAAATGAGCAGGATAAGGACTCTCCCTACCTCAAAAAGTGAATTGTTATATATATATATATATATATATATATATATATATATATAATGTCTTTGCATGTGACCATGAGGCCAGGAATTATTCACATACCTCAGGCTGGATATGTACGCAGCCATTTCAGCAATTGTGTAGCCTTTGGGTTGGTGTTTATTTGAGCAGCAGCTTAATGTCAAGTGCACCACTGCAGGCCGACCAGCTGCTACCATCAATAGGCCTGCAATGATTAAAGCATTTGGTACCCAGTAATATTTAAGGTAGTACTCTGTACTGGTTAATAAAAGAAATATTGGTACTAGGCTGGAGAGGGTAATGGCCTTCAGTATAGGAAAGTCACATTATTCAACTGCATTGTGTAGTGTGGTGTGGGGGTGGGTGGAGTGCTAAGGATGTCTTGAAGAGCCTTTTTAGTGGCAGCCTGGGAAACTTTTATTTGTCTGTGCCTGCTCAGGGAATCTAGTAGCAGTCACAATTAGTACATTGCTTTAGGCCAGGCCTACATAGGGCATCAGAGCACTGGCCAGTTTACTCTTGACTGCCAAATACAGCCAGTTCATTTTTTTTATTTATATATTTATTTATCTCAGATTACAAATACCTTTGAGCAATGAGCTCTTTTACAAAGGTTCCATGTCATTAGAAAATACAGGGTTTAAACAGGACAAGTAAAGTATGGCACAACTGGTGTAAAAAAGGGGAAGACAAAGCGTAATGAACAGTCAAAGTGAAATAAAAAGAGATGCAAATGCTAATGCTTATTCACACACAGTACAAGCACATGCAAGTGCATACAGTCAATTGGTAGCAGCCAAAGGCTTTGTTGAGACTCACAAGATGCAGAGTGGGGGAGCTGGGAAGAGAGAGAGAGTGGGGTGGGAGGGAGGATGAGAGGTAGGGCAGGGGAGCGTGATGGGGCGGAGGGGGTAGAGGGAGACAGGGGGAGAGGTTAGCAGCAAAAGTACTAAGTTGTTATGATTGAGGGACAGACTATTCGGTCAAGGTTATTGGAGTGAGGGTTTAAGATGGCAGTCACATGAGCTTGATGCTGATAGAAACAGTCCAAGTTTGGTTTTGAATGGGCCCAGCTTAGGTTTGGAGCAGATGTCACTGCTGAGAACATTTAACTAGAGTGCGGCCCTGTGGGTGAATGATCTTTGTCCCAGGGAAATTCAGCAGCGAGGGACCTGTAGGAACTGAGATTCGGAGCCTTGGGTATGGCAAGGATTACAAGGGGGGCACAGAAGATCTTGTACTCCAGGAGGTAAGAGGCCAAGGATTATTTTCTTGGCCATCAGGCATGTTTGGTATTTGATATGGTTTTTAAGCTGCAACCAGCCAGTTTGGGCATAGATGTCACACGTGTGAGTGAGATGGTGGGGTCCTGTGATGAGGCTACAAGCCTTGTTAAAAGCAGTGGAGATGTGCCGGAGGGAGGTATCAGTGGCAGAGCCATAAATGATCAATCCATAGTCTATTATGGAAATAATAGAGATCTGTACAGCTGTCCTCAAGGCTTCTGGAGTAAGGGTTCGCCTGTGTCTGTAGACTAACCCAATATGAATATTGACAGCTTTGGCAACATTGTCTATATAGTCCCCATATGATAGGTTGCTATCAGTCGTGATTCCAAGATATTTAAAGAGTTGTACCTGTTCAAGGGCAGTTCCAAGGCAGTTAGTGATAGTCTGTGGATAATGTCTGTGCTTTTTGTGGGAGCTGCTGAAGAGCATAAGCTTAGTTTTTTATAGTTTAGCACCAACTTGTGATTACTAAACTATCTCTCTTGTGAGGCAAAACCGAGCTGTAGCTGGCATTCAAGGGGTATAGGATCCATGTGGGCAGTGTAAATAACGGCATCATCTGTGTAAAGTAGGATTTTGTCAGGGCAGTGATGGGGTAGATTGTTTAGAAAGAGACTGAAGAGTAATGGTCCCAAGATGGATCCTTGAGGGATGCCCGAGTGCAGAGGTCTTGAATCAGAGAGGACATTAGCTATTTTGACTCTTTGAGAGTGGTTATTCAGATAGCTTATAAACCAGGCAGAGGAGTCAGGGGAGAGCCTAGCATTAAGTAGCTGTTCCAGTAGTAGAGGGTGATGGACAGTGTCGAATGTTTTTGTCAAGTCAACAAAGACAGCACTGACTAATTGACCCTGGTCCAAAGAACTGTGAATAGAACCTGTGAATTCCAAAAGGGCAGAGGTGGTGCTGTGCCGTTGTCAGAATCCATGTTGTTGTGTACATGGGATCTTATATTTGTCAAGATATTCAGTGAGTTGGTTGGCTATAATGCGGTCAATGGCCTTGGAGAGAAGTGGTAATATGGAGATGGACTGGTTTCATGTTATGTAGATTAATAGTACATGCTAATCAGGAGAACTGTCTATCATTGCATAGGGACTGCAGGAAGGGTGGCTACAGTGGGGAGGTGGGCAGGTTCAGCATCCCAGATGGTTGTAGTGTCAAGTCACCAGCCCACTTAAATCTTTCTCTGGTTGGAGGCATCTTACTACTGTATTTCTACACTCTGGATACAATGCCACACTACTGAAGGAGAAAACTAACCACTGCAGCATCTACGGCCACTCAGTAGTGGTGCCCCCTACCCTTAAATCAACAAGGAAAATATCCAGACAACAGGGGACATACATTTACAATACAACCAAAGCCAGTAACAATTATTATTAGGAGCTAGAGAACTACATAACACTATGCACAGCTGCTAACAAGTGGAATCAGCTGACTACACTGCTATGAGGAACACAGAACTGTGCCTAGAGGCAGATGACACAAAATATCAAGCAACTTAATAAGTCATGCTTGACTCACTGAGAAATTCAGCAGTTACAAAATTGCATTCACACACAGCCATGCACATCCAGCAAGCAGACACACACTAAAAAAATGTATGTACAGTCAAGTCGTGCAGTGAGAGGTGGAAGATCGAAGTCAGTAGACAACTCTCCTCGGTTGCACACAGAACCCAGTTTAAAACTAGAGAGCACACAGTGTACAACTCAGTGAGTTGAGCATGACACACTGAAAACTGCATCAGTTTAAAAATACTGCATGCACACACAAGGAGAAGCCTCACGAAAAAGCGTGCACAAACAATTTTTGCAGTGAGTTGTGGGAGTGGACAGTCAGCAGACTGCCCTCCTTGGTCACACACAAAACTGAGCCCAAAACTGGGTAATACATAAGCTGATAACAGTATACTTGTGATCAGGAACTATCAGCTGGTAGCCAGCTGTGGAGGTGGGTGGAGGGTCTGTGCCAGTTGCTCTGGATAGACTTGGACCTGGGGGTTACCATTTTCAGGTGGGGAAATTCAAAGCTGAGGCATGAGAGTAACCAATGGACACCAGAGATAATGAAAAAAGTACAGTCCTGGATGTTTTGGGATGAGGGGACCACTAGACACCAGGGATACTGATATAATGAAACTCAGCAATGTTCGGGGGTGGGGGAACCACTAAACAACTACAAGCTGGTGCAAGATGGCTGCCAGATGGGTGGCTGAGCAAACTGAGCAGAGCAGTGTTCTGACATAAGTTTTGATTATTGTAATCTCATTTTGTTTTATCTTAAATTCGTTGACTAGTGTAGCTGTGGCTTAGTTAGTTAGGGAGGAAAGTGAGTTAGGAAGAATTCTGAGCATTGTTGGGTGCAACTGTTACAACTCGAGTGTACACAGGGTACTGTAACCTGGCTCCAAGAACTCTCAGTAAACTGGGTGCTAGGGGAGCCTGTGCACTACCTCCCCTTAGGAAAGAGATACATCACACGGAGATACATCAATTTTAACAAAGTGGAACAGTTACTGTATATTTTTATGACCATAGTACAAAGAACTTATCGATTGTACCTGAGGATAACTGGGAATAATCAGTTTGGCATCCCCGGAACGGGAGTTGGTTTTTTTCAGAGATTCGAAGAAGAATGAGTCTGGCGGGGTAGCAGAACTACTGGTTTGGAACATCTTTTCCTGAACACGGTTGCCTGGGGTAAGAGCCCAGGTGGACTGAAGGTGGGAATCATTTCGCTATCGTACTGCCGGATCCAGGAAGACACTGTAGCATTCTCTGTAGTGAGGGGTTGAATCTCTTTTGTTTTGTTCATTTTGTGCTCATTCTTTGGCTCCTCCAGCTCCTGACAGAATGAACAAGTGGGTCGTGAAGGGGTGCTTTCTACGAAGCAGGGTGAAGAGAGGTTCTCGGGGGGCCCGGACAGGGATGATGGATGCCACATCTACTGAAGGGTGGGGTGGCTTCTGAGCACTTTAGGGTAGGCCAGGGGTTTTCTGAAAGGAGAGCCTGCCTGGACTCCCGAAAGAGATGGTCCCGGGGTTCCTCTTAGGGAAATAGAGAAGGCCCCCCAAGAAGAGGCACCAAAGGAACAGGGAGCCCAGAAAGAATGGAGCGTGATTCTACCCCAGGATTTGGAGGTCTTCATTAAACTCTTCATTAGAGTCCAATTACTGATCTCACCCTTCGATGGTGATGTAGATTTTCTATTTTAAATTTCATTTTGGATACACTTAAGTAGTTTTACAATCATATGCTCCTGCTGCCCGCCTGCATTTTTGACTTCTGCTGTGAGATAATTTAAAGTACTTTCATCATAAATACTGTTACTGCTCTGCTCTTTTATATCTATCCATTGCTAACACTCCATGGCCTGTGAGAAGGTACTGTAGAGGTGTAGACTAAGGTTTGTTGTGGTGAGAGCACAGCAAGTAAGATATTTCCACTATACCCTTCAGTAAATTTTTTAATGTTTAACCCTTGTGATGTATTACTCTTTTTTTGTTTTATGAAGGTTTGGTATCAAGAAATTAGAAGAGGGGTTTATGATTTAATGACTGAATTTATTTATTAGGGGTAGGGAGATATTTATTAGTGATTGAAGGATAAGGGGCATTGTTGGGAGTGATTAGGTAGGTAGTGTGTAAGGGAAAGAGTGCAAGAGGGGAAAGTTGATTGAAAGTTTTGTTTAATTGAATATATTTTTTAAGTGAAGAGTGAGTGATTGTGAGTGTGTGAGATAGCTGGGATTACAAAGTAAGTTCCTAGAAGATGTGTCAAGCAGATGTTACCACGGTCAGGCAGTAATCCCCCTTGAGGTTGAGGGACCTGCAACTTTTTGAGTGTCCTCTGCTCTCACCACAAGTATATTATAGATGTAGGGCCTTAGGGATAATTAAGAGGTGGAGGATATGCAGATCCTGGAGACCTCAAGGGGGTGGGAAAAGGGTGAGCGGATAGAGGCAGTAAGGACTAGGAGGTGCCTTGGGGCGAAATGGGACCAGAATCAAGGACCCCCTTGCCTGGTATCCATACCCAAGGGCTCTGAGGAATTCAGACAGGTGTTGTGGCCATCTACAGAACCCTGTCCCTCTCAGGCAGTGTTATGCAACACCAGGTTGATTAAGAACAAGACTGCAGTGGTTGCAGATTTAGTAGCCTCTGCAGACCTGGCCTGCATCACTGAGACCTGCCTTGATGAAAATGCAGGACCTATTCTAGCTGCTGCAATTCCAGCTGGGTTCTCAGTGGTTCACCGCCCAAGAGTGGACCGGAGGGTTAGGGGGAGTCGCAGTCTATTTTAGACAGAAACTGAGCCTCAGGGAAGTGCCAGTGGGGAGCACCAACTCCTTTGAGTGCATGGTTGCTGTGGATGCAGGACTCAGGATCCTTCTCATCTACCGTCCACCCAGGTATGGGAGGGTATTCCTGAAGGAGGTTGCAGACTTCATGTTCGAGATGGTAGTGGAGTCCTTCAGATGGTTAATTCTGGGGGACTTCAATGCCTGGGTTGACAATGAACTCTTGCATTTTGGACAGGACCTCCTCCAATTGATGGACTCATTGGGCCTGACACGTGTTCTTACCTCCGCAACACATGAAAACGGCACTCATTGGACTTGGTGTTCCACCTGGGGATGGAGATCTTGGATATGGAGGTGGATCCTGTTGGATGATCAGACCATCATGCAAAGGTTTAGTTTCGTGGTCCCACAAAAAGTGCCTGCCCCCAAGGAAATGGTACAGTACCAGCCTTTAAGACTGAAGGCCTTATGTCAGTATTGAACCTTCCGGGTGTTCCATTAGATAGTGATGACCCAGGGCCCCTGGTGCTGGCTTATAATAGGGCAGTGATGGAGGCCCTGGATGTCATTGCTCCAGTTCATGTTCGCCCCCTGACCTCTCGCTCCTGTGTCCTGTGGTTTGATGGGTCACTAAGGGAACTAAAGAGGCAGAGGTGAAGGTTGGAGAGACATTGTGGAAAACTCACCTGGAGATGGACAGACTTAGATTGCTGGACCATTATGACGTCTACCAGTCAGCAATTTCCGACAAGAAGGCAGAGTTCCTGTCCAGGGAAATTGCTGCAGTGAAAAACAGACCAGCTCAGCTCTTCTGGACCGAGGACAGACTGTGCAATCCAGTCTGTCTATGAGATGAAGTATGAAAAGTTTGCTCAGTTCTTCACTGATAAGGTGTCCTCTATCTGGATAGAAATCAGCCAGTGTCTCCTCATAGGACATGGCGGTGGTCTTCTAAGTGGTACTAACACTCAACTTATCTGGTCTACCTTAAGCCATCCAGTAGTCATGGATATAGTGAAGATCATCCAGACTCTGTGACCAATCTGCTGTAGTTTGGACCCAGGCCCACCATGCCTTTTGGTTGGGTGTGTTGAGGTTATTGGCCCTGTCCTAGCTTAGATAGCCTGGGCTTCCTTGGAGAGAGGGATCTTCCCTGACCCCTTAAAGGTAGCAGTGGTTAGGCCACTGTTGAAAAAGCCCTCCTTGGACCCAGACTGACCTGCCAACTACAGACCAATCTCTAACCTACCTTTTGTAGGGAAGGTGATTGAGAAGGTGGTCACCCTGCAGCTGAAGGATTATTCATCTAGCCACAATATCTATGGCCCTCTCCAGTCTGGTTTCTGGAAGAGCCACAGCACCGAGACTGCCCTGGTGTGAGTACTTAATGATCTCCTGGTGGTGAGAGATCAGACAGCCTGTTCCATCTTGGTTCTCCTTGATCTCTCGGCAGCTTTTGACAATGTTGACTATGGGGTATTGCTGGAACACCTGTGGTTCCTTTGTGGACTGGACGGGGCAGTCCTCAAATTGGTTTTGAACTTTCTTGGAGGGCAGATCACAGAGGGTGATATCGGGAATTTATTCGTCATCCCTTTGGGGTCTGCCCTATGAGGTACCACATGGCTCTGTGTTCTTCTCCCTGTTGTTCGCAGTGTACATGCTACCACTGGGAGACATTATTAGACAATATGGGTTGAGTTTTCACTGCTATGCAGACGATACTCAACTGTACATGTCTTTTGTACCCGACCAGGAATACGACACTGCCTCGATGTTTAACAACTGCCTGCAGGAGATACAGAACTGGATGAGTGCTAGCTGGCTGAGGCTAAACCTGGAGAAAACTGAGGTGTTGGTTGTGGACCCGGATCTGAGAATGGCTGGGTCATTGGTGGCAAAACCATCCAGTTTACAACTCGGGGGTAGCCTGCTCAGGGCCTCAAACCAGGTGCGTAACTTAGGGGTGGTACTTGATGAAGACCTGACTCTGAAAGCTCAGGTGTTGACTGTAGTCAAGTCCTCCTTTTATCACCTCTGAAATATTGCTAGGGTGAAGCATCTGGTTCTGTTCGAGGACCTGCAAACATTGGTCCACGCCTTTGTCACTACTCAGTTAGACTACTGCAATGCCCTTTACCTAGGGCTACCAGGAGTGGATATTCGCCATTTGCAGCTAGTGCAGAACGCAGTGGCGAGACTGTTAACTGGAATCCCTAGATCCAGTCACATAACACCTGTGCTGCACGAACTAAACTGGCTGCCTATACAACGGCAAATCCAATTCAAGGTTGCGTTGCTGACATACAAAGCCTTACACAAACTGGGACCCCAATACCTGAAACACCTCCTACCCCCTCACTCTGATCCTCTGGCAAGGGATTGCTAGAGGTTCCAAGGGTACATCTGAGGACCTTTGGAGGAAGATCCTTTGCCTTTATGGCTCCAGTCCTGTGGAACTCTTTACTGCATCAGATATGTGAAAGCCTGACTGTGGAGGGGTTTAAAAAATCCCTTAAAATGTATTTTTTTGAGAAAGCTTTTCTGGGGACATAACTGTTTCATGATTATCTGTCTTTTGTATTAATTACGAGCTGTTTTAGATATTTTATTATTGTACAGGTGCTCTGAACATTAGAAGAGTGCCTTTATAATTAAAATCTTACTTACTTACTTACTAAACATCAGGGATACTAACATAATGGCAGTTGGTGGTGTTCAGAGGGAGGGGGGACCACTAGACACTATGGATACTAACATAAAGACAGTAGGGGGTGTTTGGGGGTGTGGGGACCTCTAGACAGCAAAAGTACTGATATAATGACAGTTGGGGGTGATTAGAAACATAGAAACATAGAAACATAGACTTTGACGGCAGATAAGGACCTCTTGGCCCACCTAGTCTGCCCATTTCCCTACCTAGAGGATAAGCTACAGATCCTATTTAACCAACAGCCTATTTCTTCCTACCCCCCACAGAAATTGCCATATGTCTGTCCCATGCATTCTTGAATTCTCCCACAGTTTTAGACTCCACAACCTCCTCAGGAAGGCTGTCCCATGAGTCCACCACCCTCTCTGTGAAAAAAATACTTCCTCACATTGCCCCTGAGCCGTCCCCACTCTATCTTCAAATTGTGTCCCCTTGTTCTTGCACATCTCTTTTTCTGAAAGATGCTACCCTCTTGGACTTTGTTGATTCCACTGAGGTACTTAAATGTTTCTATCATGGCCCCCCTCTCCCTTCTTTCCACAAGGGTATACATATTAAGCTCCTTTAGTCTCTCCTTGTATGGCTTCTCTTGCAGACCCTGCACCATTTTAGTTGCCCTACTCTGAACTGCCTCCATCCTGTCTATGTCCTTGCAGAGATGGGATCTCCAGAACTGGATGCAGTACTCAGATGGGGTCTCACCAACTGTCTGAACAGGGGGATAACAACTTCCTGTTTTCTGCTGGTGATGCCTCTCCCTATACATCCCAGTATCCCCCCAGCCCTCCCTACTGCCTTTACACATCGTTGTCAACCTTAAGGTCATCTGATATGATTACCCGCAGGTCCCTTTCCATTTTTGTTGTTGTTACTACCACCCCCCACCCCCCATTGTGTAGTCGTTCCCTGGGTTTTTGTTTCCCAGGTGCATTATTTTTTGCACTTCTTTGCATTGAATCCAAGCTGCCATACTTCTGACCATTCCTCCAAACTTGCCAAGTCCCTTCCCATCCTTTCCACACCTCCTTGTGTATCAACTCTGTTGCAGATCTTTGTGTTATCTGCAAAGAGGCATACTTTTCCTTCCAGTCCCTCTGCAATGTCACTTATAAAGACATTAAAAAGGACTGGACCCAGTACTGAACTCTACTGTACCCCACTAGTAACCCCTCTTTCTTCAGAGTGGACTCCATTTACAATTACCTTCTGTGTCCTGTTGTCCAGTCAATATTTTACCCAGGCTACCACCCTGGGACCCACTCCCAGGCTGGTTAATTTGACTATTAATCTTTGTGGGACTGTGTCAAATGCCTTGCTAAAGTCTAGGTAGGCCATGTCCACAGCCCCTCCCTGGTCTACTACTTTGGTCACCCAGTCAAAGAAATCTATTAGATCTGTCTGACATGACCTTCCCGCTGTGAACCCATGCTGCCTTGGGTCCTGTGCCCCACTGGCCTCTAGGTACTCAACAATTCTTTCCTTCAGAAGTGATTCCATCACTTTCCCTACCATAGAGGTCAAACTGACAGGTCTGTAGTTTCCTGCCTCTGTCTTGGTCCCACTTTTGTGAAGGGGAATCACATCTGCCTTCCTCCAGTCCTCAGGTACCACACCATCCTCCCATGATTTGTTAAAAAGGGTAGTCAGTGGTGTCACTAGTTCTCTGCTTAATTCTTTTAGAATTCTGGGGTGAATTCCATCTGGCCCCATTGCTTTGTCCACCTTCAGTTTTAGGAGTTCTTTCAGAACTCTTTCTTCTGTGAAAGGACTGGAATCGACCCCCCTATCCAGAGTGCTTCTGTTAATTGGATTAGGCACCTCCTCCACCTCCTCTTTTGTAAATACTGAACAGAAGCATTCATTCAGTATCCCTGCTTCTTCACTGCCCCTCTCTGCCCACCCACCATCAATTCTATTCAGCCTCACTATCCCTCCCTTTGTCTTTCTACGCTCCCCAATATACCTCTAAAAGGTTTTATCCCCCTTCTTAACTGAGTTGACTATATTTTCCTCAGTTTGGGCCTTTGTTATTCTGACTAGCCTCCCTGCTTCCTTCTGCCTTAACTGGTACAGTTCTCTGTCCTGCTTCTTCTGTGATTCCTTATACTTCCTAAATGCTATCTTTTTCTCCCTAACCTTCATCACCACCTCTTTTGAGAGGGAGTGAGAGGACCACTAGACACCAGAGATACTGAAAATATTATAATCAGGGGTGTTTGAGTGATATGGAGCAGCAGTGAGGGAGCACAGAAATCCTAGGGACTGTTTTTTGGAGGTGTTAATGCAGCACTGACAGCTTCTTACCACCATCCCAAACCTTCCAGTATGCTGGTGTGCTCATATGCAATGTGCTATAAGCTGCTTTGCATAATCACACTAGCATATTTTAGGGCTAGTTTCTAATGGGTTAGTTACTTGCTAACCATGGGTGCTATGTGACAAGGGCGACTGCAGGACGGCGACCTGCGGAAGGGTGCAAAACCACCAGGGCAACTGAAGCACAGTATGTTATTTAATGCGGGGACTTCAACCCCCCACACACCCCTCCATGGGGGGCTTCACCCCCCAGGCCCCCCCTTACTTAGGATTCCTACTCTGGGGGGGCGCAACATGGGGAAAGAGGGGAAATCACAGGTCGCTCACATTTTTGGCGCCATTGTGCCGTCACCCTTATGACCAGTTGCTGACATACAGTTGCCCACATCACAGGCTACCCTAACCATGCTATCAAATATGACATTTTACGGCCCCTCCCTGCTTTGGGCCTACAAAGTGGCATTAGCGAGTTGCACACCTATTTAGCGATCACTACCCTCTTCTAAATTTCCTGACCTAAGTGTTTGACATTTGAACTGCCAAAGAAAAAACCCATTAGGGTCAGAAGGTGGTGTGAGATATTGCAGAGGTCATTACATCAAGAGTAATGTACAGAAGGATTTTCACAAAAATTGAGATTGTACTGTACCTCTGGAAAGAGCAGGGGATATTATGGTGCACAAACCACAGGTGCGGCAAGCTCCACTATAAGGACAAAGTGGAACTTGCTGAGACAAGACAGAGTGACCATGCATCTCAGCAGGAGGCTGCATTTGTACATTGACCAAGCCAAGACCATCCTGGATCCAGGGTTGGGAGCTTGGGATCTTAAAGGAGGGAAACCTATATTACTCTATAAGAGGACTGAGAATTGTACATTGATCTAAAGAGGAGGGGGAAGAGGTGGGGCAGCTGAGTATTGCTCTGAAAGAGGAGCAGGAAATATGTTTCACTTTGAAAGAGGGGTGAGAATTGCATGTAAATTGCTTTTAAGATGAACGGTAACATGAAGACTGTAGAAGGTAAGTGATTGCCTGTTAAACATAGCAAAATGAATTATAATTACTGGTGACCCCCTTTAATAACCTGAATTCAGGCAGAGTATAAATGCCGTAATAACTCGAAATAGAGTTATTACAGCGTTTCCTAAAGTTACGATCACTGTTAGATTTCTCGAGTGGTACTCTGCGCTTGAGACAGCTCGCATGTTAACTCTGACATCCCCCCCCCACAAAGTGTTCTGCTTACCACTGCCACCTTCTGCACAACTGTACCCCCAGCACAAGTTACCCACAAAAAACACTTCCGAATCCCTCAATTTTCTGTCTTTTGCAGAACACAAAAACACTGTGCAACAGCACCAATTTCAACACACTCCTTGCAGTTTTTTCTTCTCTATTATAGGTTACCACGGCAACCAGAAGATCTTTGTTGCCACACCAACACTTCCTGCTCGGCGCACTGCAAACTGTAACATCTGAAACAAGTACCTCAAAGTTTAAAATTTCTACCTTACTAAACCACTTTCTTAAATGTTAAGTAACTCGTTCTCCACTGTTTAACTGCGATCACCAGCGGACTTCTATAAAGTACTCCACCAGAAATCTTACGGACTCCTGGTATTTAAATGATTCTGTATTTAAAGAAAAAAAAACATACTGTTCTTTGTAGTTTTTAACATCTAAAAAACTATATTAAATCAGTTTAATAATGCCTATTGTGGTACATGACTTTCAAAATAAAACAAATTCTGAACAAAAAACAGGATTTTTTTTCCTATAAGAAAAACACCAGGACTCTGCACCAGTAATTATAAAAAATAAAAGATAGACAAGTGTGTGCCTATGAATATTTTTTTCACACCCTCAGTCTGTGATGACTACATAAGCCTCTCGAGCTACGCTGTCAGGGTTTATGGAACATCACACACCTTGGCTGTGAAAAAAATATTCATAACACACACTTACATATCCATTATTCTCTATGTAATTTCTGGATCTTGTATGTGAACTTGTACAGTTTATCATTCAGTAAAGGATGGATGTGCTCAAAGACATTTGGCATTGTCCTGTATGCACTGTAGGTCTTGTGGTGTTACACAGCACTATAGCATGGAATAAAAGTATTCTGAAGGTATGGTAGGTAACTCCAATCAAGCCAAAAATTCCCTTAGACATGGAAGCTTCTCTGGGCCATGCCCGGCCCCTCTCCTGGGGTATGGG
This sequence comes from Neoceratodus forsteri, assembly GCA_016271365.2. NCBI lineage: Eukaryota > Metazoa > Chordata > Ceratodontiformes > Ceratodontidae > Neoceratodus > Neoceratodus forsteri. The sequence continues at coordinate 1,588,864,712 of CM057449.1, read as the reverse complement.
GCAGAAGGGTTACACATCTGCAACTGATATAATCATCTCTTTATGAAGGATGGCTGAGAAAAATGGGTTTAATTCTGGACAGTACACATTTTCTACACATTTTGCGACAAAAATAAACTCCATGGCTACATTGACATTTCCATAAAATGTACAGTATGTGAAGTGTAGCCATTATGGTGCAGTAAATGTGCCTACCATTTTTAGTGATAATGGTAGGCAAACCACTTATAAAAGTATTCTTTGCAAAGCACTGCATTAATGCACCAGTTAGGGTTCAAGTTAATGACACAAAAATAGGGAAATGTGGTGTTAGGGTTTCTAACCCTAAATCCCCACCCCAACCCCCATGCAACAAAAGGAAAAAACATTAGGCTTTTGGGTCTCTGAAGTCTTGACAAATCAGAGGTGGGATCTTCCTTGGGGTTGTCATTCCTGATGTTCACCCCTCCCCCAGCCCATAGCCTCCTGTCTGAAACACAAGGTACAGCTCCAAGGCAGTGCCTCATATTGATACACTCTTCAAAGATAGAGAAGTATGTCTTGCCAGATGTTTCCAACATAATCTGTTGTAGCTTTCTGCTCTGTGGGTCCTGCCTGAAGAATGGAGATCACATCTGACCTTGTTTGCTGAGGGAACAGGGTGGACATTAGAGCTGACAACCCCAAAGAAGACCCCACCTCTGATTCTCCAAGATGCTAGAGACCCCAAACCCTAATTATTTTACATTTGCCTCTTGGGAGGTGGGGTGGGGAGTTACGGCTGGAAACCACATTTTCCTGCTTTTGTGGCATTAACTTGAGCCCTAACTGGTGCATTAATGCAGTTTTTTTTGCAAAGAATGTCCTTTCTTTTGGAGATAGTGGAATTGCATCCTCATTCATGCCGGACCCAAGAAGTGTAGATGTTCAGGGCCCAAGGGAAGAAAGGGAAGACTTCATCTACCTATGGATGTGCAGGGTCATTGCTGGCCCTGAAGTTCTGTACAGAGACAGATGCCATGAATTCATAGGGCTGTTAGATGGGCTGCAGAAAAGCAGGTCTATATACAGGTATTCACAGTACTTCCATGTAGCTGCAGATACAGGTGCACAGGGGAAAGAGTCCACCTGTCAGCCAATGCACAAGGCCCTCTGCTACCCATCGGTGTAGATGTGCAAGGCCCTATGTCAAGAGAAGAGTTGTCTTCACTATATGCACAATCAAATTTCATGATGAGAAACCAGTTTAAGTTGCAAAACCAAAAATTATGATGTACAATCAAATTTCAAGTCAAGCAACCAATCTTTGCCACAAAAAAACATTTTGTCAAGCAATCAAATTTCATGCTGAGAAACCACTTTTCTACCACAAAAGAAAAGATTATGCAGGGCAATCAAATTTCATATCACGCAACAAATTTAAGTCATGCAATGCAACATTTTATTTGAGATGCAATTTCATGTCGAAGTACTAATTAGAACCCTGGATTGAAAAAATTATGATCTGCACTGAATATTAATTTTGTGAAACCATCTATAGTCACACAATGGGAAAGTATGATCCACAATCAAATTTCATATCAAGCAACCAATTCTGTTTTCACAAGTACAAGTTATGATCTAAAACCAAAATGTGTTTCAGACAGACATTTTTGAATTGTAATTACATAGAAACATAGAAGTTGACGGCAGATAAGGACTGCAAGGCCCATCCAATAAGCCCATTTCTTTTTCTACCTTATAAATGTGCCATCAGCCTTTGCTTTGTCAATGGCCTATCTATTCATACTCATCCGTATTGCTCCCATATGCCTATCCCATGGCTGTTTGAAGCCCTGTACTGTATTCATATCCACCATTTCCTGAGGTAGGCCATTCCATGTATCCACCACCCTTTCTGTGAAAAAGAACTTCCTCACATTACCCCTTAATCGGCCTCCCTCTAATCTCATGCTATGTCCTCTTGTCCTGCTATTTTTCTTATATTGAAACATGTTAGACTCTTTCACCTTGTTAATGCCTTTAAGGTGTTTGAATGTGTAGATCATATCAGCTCTCTCCCTCCTTTGCTCTAGGGTATACATATTGAGCTCCATTAATCTGTCCTCATATGTTTTCTGATGCAGTCCCTGAACCATTTTGGCTGCCCTTCTCTGGATTGCCTCAATTTGGTTAATGTCCTTGTGAAGGTGTGGCCTCCAGTACTGCATGCAGTACTCCAGATGGGGCCTAACCAGTGTCTTGTAAAGAGGGATTATTACCTTCCTCTTCCGACTTGTGATACCCTTACTAATACACCCTATCATCCCGGTAGCCTTACCTGCTGCTTTGCTGGTCTGCTTGGATGATTTCAGGTCATCGGCGATGATGATGCCCAAGTTTCTTTCTTCCCTTGTGATTGCCAGCAACTCCACTCCCAGCCTATAGGTGGCTTCAGGGTTTCTCTTCCCTATGTGCATGATCTTGCACTTCTTTGCATTAAATCCCAGTTGCCACTCTTCCGACCATTTTGCTAGTTTATCCAGATCTTTTCTCATTCTGCCCACCCCATCTGGATCATCTACTCTGTTGCAGATCTTGGTGTCATCTGCAAACAGACAAACCTTATCCTCCAGTCCATCTGCAATGTCACTGATGAAGATATTGAAAAGGACTGTCCACAGGACTGATCCCTGCGGTACCCGACTTGTGACTTGCATCCCTTCTGACTGTATACCGTTTACCACCACGCTCTGTTTTCTGCCTGTCAACCAGTTTGTCACCCAGTTGACCAACTTCTGACCCACCCCGAGCCTACCCAGCTTATTAATCAATCTCCTATGTGGAACAGTATTGAAAGTTTTGCTGAAGCCAAAGTAGGCGACATCAAAGTAGGTCCACCACTCTGGTTTACCCATTCAAAGAAATCTATGAGATTAGTTTGACAGGATCTTCCTTTGTAAACCCATGCTCTCTTGGATCCTGTGTCTCTATAGATTCCAGGTGTTGCACTATCCTTTCCTTAAGGAATGCCTCCATAATCTTGCCCACTACTGAGGTAAGACTGACTGGTCTCTAGTTCCCTGCCTCCTCCCTGCTACCACTCTGGTGGAGCGGGATCACATGAGCCCTTCTCCAGTCTTCTGGGACCTCTCCGGTGCTCAGAGACTCACTAAACAGTTCTGATAATGGCTCTGCTAGTTCCACCCTTCACTCCTTTAGTACCCTGGGATGTATGCCATCAGGTCCCATTGCCTTGTCCACCCTGAGCTTATCAAGCTCTTGTAGGACCCTTTCTTTTGTGAAGGGACTAGTGCTCACTTCCCTCCCCCCTGTGTCTATGGTGCTGAGTTGTGGGCCCTGCCCTACCTTCTCTTGAGTAAATACGGAGCAAAAGTATCTATTTAGGATAGATGCTTTTACATGGTCCTCCTCCTCACATGCTTATTTATCTCATTTGATCTTAGCAATACCCCTCTGGACTTTCTCCTTTCAGTAATATATCTATAGAAAGTCTTGTCACCTTATTTTACTGTCTGTGCTAGCGTTTCCTTGGTTTGGGCCTTTGCCTGCCTTACTGACTTCCCTGCATCCCTTAGGGAAGTTTTGTTTGCCTCCCTATCTTCATCCCGTTGTGTTCTCGTATATTTCCTGAAGGCCAGCCTTTTGGCCCTTACCTTTTCTGCTACTGTTTTTGAGAACCAAGTGGTTTCCTTCTTCTTTTGTACTTCCTTTTCTCTCTTACACAATGGGATGTTGCTTCAAGCATTGCATCATTAATGCTTGCCCACTTTGCCTGTACTCCCTCACCTGTATTTGTTTTTGCCAGGACTAACTTAACTCTGTTGGCCATCTTATCAAAGTCAGCTCCTCTGAAGTCCCATATTTTTGCCTTGGAATGGGATGATTTAGTTGTAGTGGTCAAACTGAAACATACAATGTGATGGTCACTGGCCCCCGGCTGACCTTCTACCCAGAGATCTGTGATCCTTTCCCTGTTAGTCAGTACTAGATCTATTATAGCCCTGTCTCTTGTGGGTTGTTGTACCAGTTGTTTGAGGCCTTCCCCCTGCAGGTAAGCCACCATGTGTCTAGTTCTGGCAGATGTTCCTGCTGGTATGCCCAATCTGTATCTGGCATGTTGAAGTCTCCCATTATCAGAACCTCCCCTTTAGCTGTTATGTTTTGTATATCTTCTAACAGTAATGTGTCTATGTCCTCCCCTGGTCTGGGGCCTGTAGACAACCCCAGTTCTTATGGCTGTTCCATTTCCTGTTTCCAGGGTGACCCACAGTTCTTCTGGCTCCTTATGTGTATTCTGAATTTCTGTAGCTTTGATATTTTCATTGACATACAGGGCCACTCCACCCCCTCCCCCTTTTTGCACCTTGGTCTTTTCTGAACAGTACATAGCCAGGTACTGAAGTCTCCCAAGTGTGGTTACTAGTAAATCATGTCTCGTTAATTGCTACTATGTCCAATTTAGCCTCTGTCATTATTGCCTGCAGGTCTGGGATCTTCTTTTCCAGACCGTGAGCATTTGTGTACATGATTTTCCATTGGCCAGATTTCGGTGTGTTAGTTGTTGGGTGAGGTCTGGCATTTCCCCAGTGCATCGTCTGGGGAGCTGGACCTGTTTCCTTTTTAAACAATAGTTTTGCAAGTATAATTTAGTTTCACATTTCCCACCGTGTGAAACTGAAAATTATAGACTGCAATCAGATTTCATGTCCAGCAACCAGTTTGTCATATGCAATAATAAATTATGATCCACAGTGAAATGTCATATAGAGCAACCAATTTGTTTGCTACAAAATGGAAAATTAAGGTGTGCAATCAAATTTCATGGCAAGAAATCAGTTGAAGTCAACATACCAAAAATTCTGATGCACAATTAAATTTCAAGTTGAGAAATCAATTTTTGTTGTGAAATGAAAAATCATGGTGAAGAATCAAATTGCATGCCAAAAAAACAATTTTCTTCTGTGAAATGAAACATTCTGGTGCACAATCAAATGTATACTCAGAAAACCAATTTTTTGTCATGAAATGAAAAATTATGGTGCATGATTAAATTTCAAGCCAAGAAACCAATTTTCTACCTCAAAATGAAAAATTATGATACGCATTCAAATTTTGTGTCACACAACTAATTTCTGTTCTGCAAGTGCAAATTATAATCCAGAAGCAAAATGTTTTCAACATCATTTTTTTTTTTTTTGGAATTGCAATAAAAAAATAGTTTTGCAACTCAAATTTAGTGTCATGCCATCTTAACGGTGCGATACAAAAAAGCATGTCGTGATTCAAAAAATGGGAAAGACTTTTAGCATGGCCAGGAGAATGATCAACTGAAATAGGCTTCAGAATCTGAACCAGCATGTTCTAATAGAGCAAATTCATGTTTATTTTTGTTTTGTTTTGTTTTATTATGGCTGCTGTAATAAAACTGTAAATTAGTAGTTTGTTTGCCAGGGTGAGAAACAAGAGGGAGTCTGTCACAAAACAAAACAAAACAAAAAAAATTGGAGTTGTGAGCACAGCATCTCACAAAACTAACAATGGTCTCATGATACCAAATTTTTGGTGTCATATTTGAAATTTATCCCAGAAACCCTACTGAGCATGTTCAAAACAGAAAAAAACTTAAAATTCTTATGACTCTGAAACTGTTTAATATTTTTTTATGAAACCTTTCAAAGGAACTACCTTGGCACAGCACACTTCTACTGTAAAAGTTTTAAAAAAATTCATTCCATGTAGGGCCTACACTGTAGGTGGTACCTGAGAGCAAATCTAAATCCCATGTTAAATATGGGAAAAAGAATTATAGACAGCTACAAGAAAATGACATATGTGGGTCTCAGAAACTGCAGAAGCTGCCATTACGAAACTTTCTAATTCATGCATGATTGTGTATTTCAAATAATAGTCGTACTTGTCTACTGTGTTGGTAATAATTTTCATTTCTGTCTGCTACTGCTCCTGCTTTTACCTTACAGAATGCTCTCAAAAATTATACACTACATCTCACAGAAGGTTTTTTCTGTTTAAATATTTTTTCATTAAAAAACAATCCATCAAATTATTAAAGTATCTACATTCTGTGGTACACTGATAATCTTGTGAAGTAGTTGGTGTACAAGCAATCCTTGTGAACTGATGCAGAACCAATCATTATGTTCTGGTGTAGAATCAACCTTTTTGTAGTGCTGTAGAACCAATCCTTGTGTGATACTGTAGAACCAGTCCTTGTGTACAAGTGTAAAACCAATCCATGTGTGCTGGTATATAATCAGTCCTTGTGTACTGGTGTAGAACCAATTCTTGAGTACCAGTGTAAAACTGGTCCTTGTTTACTGGTGAATAATCAATCATTGTGTACTTGTGTAAACCAAATCTTGTGTACTGATATGTATCCAAATCTGTGTACCTGATCTTTGCTTACTGGCATAGAACTGATCCTTGTATATTGGTGTATAATGTGCCTTTGCCTACTAGAATTTCTGCATACTGGTTTAGAACTAATATTTGTGTGCTGGAATAGAATCAATCCTTGTGTGATGGTGTAGAGCCAATCCTTGTGTAAAAGCAATCTTCGTGTATTAGTGTAGAACCAGTTCTTGTGTATGGGTTGGAACCAATTCTTGTGTACTAGTGCAGAACCAATCCGTGTATACTATTGTGCAATCAATCCTTGTGCACTGGTGTAGAACCAGTTCTTGTTTACTGGTGTCCCAGTCCTTGTGTACTGGTGCAGAACTTATCACTGTGTACTGGTGTAGAACCAATCCTTTTGTAGTGCTGTAGAACCACTCCTTGTGTAGTGCTGTAGAACCAATTCTTATGTACTAGTGTAAAACCAATCCTTGTATACTGGTGTACGGTCACGCATGTGTATTGGTTTAGAAACAGTTCTTGTGTGCTGGTATGTAACCACTCCTTGTGTATTGCCATAGAACCTATGCTTGTACTGTATACTGGTGTATAACATGTCTGCCTACTAGAATTCCTGTGTACTAGTGTAGACCCAATTCTTGTGTGCTGATTTAGAACCAATCCTTGTCTACTGATATAGAATCAATCCTTGTGTGCTGGTGTAGAACCAATCCTTGTGTACTGCTGTAAAAACAATTCTTGTGTATTCATGTAGAATCTTGTGAAAGGTTAATAAAGCAAAAAAATGCATACACAGAAGGATGGTCTGTGTACAGAAGACAGCTGCTGATAGCAGTTTATTGAGCCATCACAGTTGAGCTAGACACACTAATGTTTCCCACAACATCGCCTTCTTTAAGTGCTAGTAGGCAGCACCTAAATGTAACCTTTTTGTTACCCTCAGTGTGGCGTCTCTGTACAATAATATTCCTCAAGTGGGGGGAGGGCTATATCTGCTATCAGATAGTATATTGATCAAAGAGGCAGTGAATCAACCCCCTCCCCACTGACTTTCTGGTAGAACCTCCCAGGTTTGTGCTATAGTGTAACACTTTTTCTGTTTTAGGAGTTTTATGTACAGGTTAGTGGCACAGATATGGGGGTCATGTTTGCCCCCAGCAATGCTGACCTGTATCTGGGTACATGGGAGCAGAAACACTGAGATGAATAGACTTTTCCTACATCTCATTATGGCGTTGCTATGCTGATGACATCTTGATGGTGTGGTGGTGGTAGGAGGAAGAACTCAAAAAAATTTGTCCAGTTCCTTGAGGAGAGCAATGAAAATCTGCATTTTGTTCTTACTTATAACAGAAACAGTATTTCATTCTTAGATGTCAAAATTACTAAGAATGAGGATCAAGGTTTGGACATGGACTTGTTTCACAAACCCACAGATAAAAACACCCTTCTCCTGGCTAGTTTTTGCCACCCCTGCCACACTGTCAACAATGTTCTCACTAGTCAGTTCCTGCATGTACTCAGGAACGTCAGTTGCATCGAAAGGTTCCAGAGAAATGTGGAGGAACTTGAGTGGAGATTTATCAGTAAAGGGTACAGAAGAAGTAACACCACTAGAGCTAAACAGAGGGCAGAAAGCACTGAGAGGCATCCCTTTTGTAGCGAGTGCCAAATAGAGGGAGTGAGAAGGTTTTAAACTTTGTTGCTGCCTTCAACACACAGTCTGAGGATATAGTAGGGGTTCTGAAAGAAAATTAACAGAGGACAAATTATCTTGCTGGGTCAAGAGATCACAGAGGATGGTGCATCTTCCTTAGGAGACAGACTTTAGTACAGTTTACAGCCATACAATGACTGCATGACTTGGCTGCCACCTCCACATAATGGCTGCTACAAATGCAGCCACTGTAAGTATGGTGCAGTCATCAAAGAAGGTGGTACCTTCCACAACCCCTTGAGTGGAAGATTGATGGACATACAGAAGTTCATCAACTGTGATATGACCTATGTGATTTATCTCACCAGCTGCACTTGCAGGGAATTCTTCACTAGTCATTCTAAAAGAAAATTGAAAGACAGAGTTGGAGATTACATGATAGTAGACAGCTTTGGCAATTAAGACTATATACAGTACTAGCTTGCCATGTTCTAGAAGCAACGGATCCCACTGCTGTAATTTAACCTGTCCTTCACTGGCATAGAATAGTTGTTTTTAGGCAAGAGTGGGGCACTTGGAGCAACTACTGGCCAAAAAAGAAAATTTTGTAATTTCATACTCAAGGCCACAGGTTTTCCTGGTCTAAAGAAGATTAGGGAAATCAACTGCTGGCTAAGGGAAGGTGTCTGGCTATGGGGTATGGGTTGGTGGGCAAATGGGGGACTACATGGGAGCCTACCCAGTCAGAATAGTGCTACAGTATTTGCACTGCTCAGAAGAGCGTGGTCTACACAGTGCCTCCAGAGACAGCGACGGGGAATAACAGTGCTGTGTAATAAGTGCTTCCTAGGTCGCTGTCTGAGGTGTTAGAAAAGAGCACAAGGTGACAGGAAATCAGGAGGTTGGCTGAGCTGCTCCAGTGGTGTGGAGCCCTGGTTTTCAAAATTTTATTTTTTTCCCCGAAATCCAACTCCAACTTGGAGTTGGTTATTTGAAGTACAGGGGGCACAAAGGACAGATCCTCCAACTCGGAGGGAATGCAGGGAGGGCAGCCCCCCACAGCAAAAATACAGTTATTGGTGGTACTTGCGATTGCTACCAGTGGCGCTGTGTTTGATTGTGACATTTGTTCCTGCCAATTTTATGATCAGCTTTGTTTTTACGGCACTGTCCATACAGGTGCTGTTATGACCTAGTGCCCATGGTAGAACAAAGAACTATTTGCTAGGGGCAGACTACACTTAAGTAAGGAGGGAGGAGGTCCTTAAAAACAAGTAAGGGGATTATATATCTAGGCAGTGGGGTTTCAACTAGATGAGAGTGGAGGGCTGGAGAGTACAGGGCTCTTGAGTGAACTAGGAGGGTGTCGGCTCTTCCCCCAATCTGGAGGAGTAAAGGAAGTGAAGGCCAAAGCTAGAGGAGTGGAGGCCAGGAGCAAGGGTGTTGGTAACATAGAGGAAAATTTTGGGATGGACTGTAAAGTTCTTCTGATAAATGCATGGAGTCTGGGAAACAACATGCCATAGTTGAATGCATTGTTGGTGGAAGTGGGGGTGGATGTGGCTGCTGGCACCGAGACTTGGGTCATTCAGTAACATGACTGGGACATGAAAATACCTGGGTGCACAACACTTAGAATGGATAGGACAGTGGTTAGGGGGGCTGGGGTTGCACTATTTGTTAGGGAAGGGATAGTGTGCAGCAGATTGGAGGTGGGGAGGATAACGTGGAGGCAGTGTGGGCCACAAGCCCCTTTGGCTGGTAGTGACCACTTCACAGTGTGTTTTACCTTGGACATAGGGAAGGAGAGGAACCAAATGAAGACCACGGTTGTGGACTTCAGGAGGGCATACTTCAATTAGATGTCAGTATCCTTAGGGAGCATATAAGAAAAATCAGAACCAGAATGGTCATGGAGAGGCATTGGGAAATCCTGAAGATGGGCATACTGGAGGCCATGAAAACTTGCACCAGGGCACAAAACAAGATGGCCAGAGCTAGGAAACCTTGCTGGTGGACAAGAGAGGTATAGGAGGAAGTGAGGAGTAAGAAGTTGGTCTTTAGAAGGTACAAAGGTTCCTGTAGTGGGGCAGACCATGAGGAGTATCATAGGATTTCCTGGGAGGTTAGCAGAAGAGTAAGAAAAGCCAAGGCTGATAAGGAGCTTAGATTAGCAAGAGGGATCAGGAAGGGGGTGAAGGAATTATTTAAATATGTTAGGGAATGTAGGAATGGTGGGGACAGACAAGTAAGCTGAGAAAGGAGGGGATGGGTAGAGGGGGTAGAACAGGCTGAAGTGTTAAACTAGCATTTCAGCTCAGTCTTCACTAGGGAAGGGGATGGGCCATTGCCTCAGGAAGGGGGCAGGAAAGGGGACATGGGGGGATCTCACAGATGGGGAGATCTAGGTTGGGAGGGTGAGGGAGGCTCTCAAATCCTTGGGGATGGATAAAGCTCCAGGGCCAGACAGCATCCGCCCCAGGGTTCTGAAGAAATTGGTGGATGTCCTGGTGGCTCCAGTGACAGAACTATTCAATTCCTCCCTCCAATCAGGATGTGTCTATCCAGACTGGAGGTTGGCCCATGTCATGCCCCGTCCACAAGTGTGGATCTCCGGATGAACCGGAGAACTACAGACTGGTCAGCCTGACATCAATAGTGGGGAAAATGTTGGAGGCAATCTTAAAGAAACAGTTGGTGAAGTTCCTGGAAGTAAATGGTTTTCAGGATGTCTGGGGGACTTCATGTCAAACTAATGTGGTTGCATTTTTCAACTGAACAACAAGATCCCTGGAAGGAGGATAGCTGGTTGATGTCCTGTACATGGACTTCAGCAGGGCTTTCGATTCGGTCCCACGCGGAAAGCTAATTTGGAAATTGAGGAAATGGGGTGGGAGATAAATTGGTGGGGTGGGTAGCTATTTGGCTTAGGAATAGACAAAAGAGGGTGGTCGTAAGGGGTGAACTCTGGACACCCAGAGAGGTCATCAACTGGGTTCCACAGGATTTAGTTTTGGGCTTTATCCTGTTTAATGTATTTATTGTGAACATTGGGAAGGGGGTTAATAATAAAATTAGTTCGTTCACAGATGATTCTAAATTGGGGGTGGTGATAGACAGCAAGAAGAGTAGGCGGGCACTACAGTATGACCTTGGAAGGCTAGAAAACTGGGCCCACATATGGGCAGTTATGGTTCAACGCAACTGGATGTTAGAAACCCTGGATATAACTACAACGGGGGGGGTACAACTGACCATCGTGATAATGGAGAAGGATCTGGGGGTGATGACTGATGCCAAAGGGTACCACTCAGAGCAGTGCAGAAAAGCAGAGGCTAAGGCAAACAAAATGCTTGGATGTATAGCCAGGGGGATAATGTCCAGCGGAAGGGAGGTTATACTTCCCCTGTACACCTCACTGGAGAGGCCACATCTCGAGTACTGTGTGCAGTTCTGGTATCCCTGCCTAAAAAAGGATATCACAGTGCTGGAGAGAGCCCAGAGAAGGGCGATGAGGATGATTAGTGGTCTGGGGGGTTTGTCATATGAGGACAGACTTAGAGAGCTGAACATGTGCTTTCTGGAGGACAGAAGGAATAGGGGGGATATGATAGAGACCTTCAAATACCTGAAAGGGTTCAACAGAGGGAACAAGGAGGGTCTATTCAAGTTAAGGGAGGAGAAGACTACGAGAGGCCGTAGTCTAAAGTCAGCTGGGGGGGCGGTACAGAGGAGAGGCAAGGGGGCTTATTTCACAGAGAGGGTGGTGGCACCCTGGAATGCACTGCTGAATGAACTGGTAAAAATGGTAACTGTGGGAGGTTTCAAGAAGGGTTTGGACAAGAATAGGGGCAAGGTACGTGGTGGGGTTTGGTGAGTAACAGAGGTATACAGGGAGGGGAAGGGGGAGAGAGGGGGAAATGAGGGGGGAGGTAGAGCAGCTACTATACACTACCAGTGAGCTGAGTCAGGCACACAAGATAGACTGTTAGGCCTAATCTGCTGACAACTATGTATGTTTAGAAAATGGGCTAAGAAATCTCCAGGCTCTGATTGGCTGATAGCCCTGGCAAGGTGGGCATCTATCAGACAACAGAGCCTGGGTGAAAAATAGTGCCAGCCCAATCGACCCAATTGCCAGTATCAAGGTACCAATTTTTTCAAAAGCAAATTCCGCCATGTTTTTCTTCTCATAGCGAGCAAGCAAGAGCACACCCCCTCCCCCCAAACTGTCACCGGACACATGGAAACTCACAGCACTCACCACACTTCACAATTCATTAAACATTTCACACAGCCCTTTCTCCTGTCTATTTGCCAGCAACTGAAAGTCCCGGTGCTCATTCTTCCGGTCGTACAGCAACTGGTCTGTGTGGCACTTGCCCCAGCTGACACATGCAATATAAGTGAGCATAATATATCATGGTACACATGTTTTTTTTTTTTTTTTTTGCATTATTTCTTTTTCTCCCCCCCTACTTGCATCCATGCCAGCCACTCCTTCCGGTGAGCCAAGACTTCTACTGACTCGTCCTGTCCCCCGAGCTTCCACTCTCACATGACAGCCATCTCCCCAGGTAACCTGGCGTATCCCTTTGCTAGACGGTTCCCCCTCCTCCGAGGGGAAAAGCACCAGCCAGTGGGACACACACCAGCACATCATCTTGGCCCAGGGAGACACTGCTGAGGCGGAATGCTGCGGAGGCATTGACGGGCTTGGAGAGCCAGGCAGCCATCATCCGGCGTGACATAGAGTGTTTTTTTCATGCTTTTCTATGTACGTCCCTCCTTCGCTGTCGCACAGTGCTCCTGGTCTCCACCAGAGGCTGCTGCCGACCGACGACTCCCCAACCCACCCCCAGGAGAGAAGAGCAGTCCCTACGGATGCTCAATCCTCTCTGCCCCTACCAGCCCCATGACCGGAATCGATTCGAACCCGGGTCACGGCGTGGAGTCAGGTAAGGTGCCCACACCCTCAACCTCTACACTACCAGGCTGGCCACACATGTTTTTTACATGTTTTTTCCTTTAAAGAAAAAGGGGCTTTCTTTTGTTCAAACTTGTAGTGCCAGCACATCAGATGCTCAGCACTACCAGCAACAGCTCCCCCAGCTCACCTTGACTGCAGCCCCATTTGACCCAAGAACAAAAGGGTAATTTTCATTTTTATACTACACCCTAAGAACCAAAATAGGAGCTGGTGTAAAGATTTTAATCTGCCTGCAGGTGAGATGCAGGGGGGGATCTCCCTGACAAGAAATGTGCCATTGATTTTTAAGAACAAAACTGTCTCATTTTCATTTTTATACTGCACCCCGAGAACCAAAACAAGGTGCTGGCATAAACCTTTTCATCTGTGGACAGGCGAGATGCAGGAGGGGGACCTTCCTGATGAGAAATGTGCCGTTACTTATTTTTCTAAAAAAGTGACCGCATTTTCACCCTAAAACAAACAAACAAAAAAAAAAAAAGACTTTTACAAGTAAAGCTGGAGTGCTGCAGTATGTTACCTGCTCAGTTCTAGTCTGACGTCCTCATGCTGATTAAACTTCCACTGAAGCAAAACACAGAAACACCAAAGAACAAAATAATTTATTTTCTTTTATTTCTTTTTGTAAGAAGATAGCCAGTTTTACCTAACCTTCCTGCAACCTCCATGTCTGCACCTCCTCTGCAATCTGCTCCATTGTCTTACTGAGACTCCTTATAAACTATGAAATCCAAATATACCACACACACACACACACACACACACACACACACAGACATGCACGCATGCATGCATGGATGCACACACACACACACACACACACACACACACACACACACACTACACTGATCAGTGAGGAGCCTGGACCAAGACAGCAGAGAACAGTAATAAAGAAAAAAGCAGATTGTGAAACACTACAAAAAAAAAAGCACTTGGTACACAACAGTACAGCACCCTCTACTGGTAAACAAATTTATATAGCCAGCTCGGTGGCTCTGAGGAGTTAAGCTGGGCGCCACACACCTCGCTTCATGCTGGCGACCCGGGTTTGAGGAGCGGACTCGGGTGGCAGAAGTCAACAGAAGCGGAGAGGGATTGAGCATCCATAGACTGCTCTCCCTCTCTGGGGAAGGGGGTCTCTCAGTAGTCGGCACTCTAGTGACCTCTGGCGATGGCTGGGGGGCAGTGCACTGGCACTGTAAGGCAGGGGTGAGCTTGGGGCACGACACCGGGAAGGAGCACGTGCAGACGCATGAGCGCCCCCTTCCATTGGCATCATTGCATGCCCCAGCTCTCGTCAAAGACAAGGGAAAAAGTATAGCGATTGGTCACGGTGGCTTGATGGCCATCTGAGGAGCTGGCTGGCCTTGGGGGCACCACTGCCCAGATACTGGATACTGTGTCAGTGGGGATTAAGAGACTCCTACTGCCCACATGAGGGGAGCCAAGCCAGCATGGGGTAGATGGCGGTGGGAGCTTCAATGTGGCCGGGCAGAGCCGGACAGCGGCTGGAGATGGGTGGATGCCAGGACATGAAAGAGGCAGACCGAGAGCTACAAGTAAAAAGTAATTAAAAAAAAAACATTTATATTCATTACACTAATTACTTATAGCTTCCTTATGTATTTTTTTTTTTTACTTTATAAAATTAGCACAAGGAGCCCATTTTCTAAGCTCAAAATACCCTCCAGGGTGGGTGGTATTGGGCAATACCGGGTCTTCCAGAAGCTATGAGACCCTCCGCCTGCAGCATCAGGCCTCATTACTCTCCTGGGTGGTCTGGTATTGCCCAATACTGCCCACCCTCTTGGATATTATTGCTTGCATTTAAATAGCAGGATTGAACTTTTGCCATTTCTGCAACTATGTTCTCAGTTCTTTTTTGTTTGCAGTCTGCTGAACAAATGTACAGTATTAACATTGTTTGGGTTTTTTGTGTGTGTGTATGTGTGTGTGTGTATGTGTGTGTGTGTCTGTGTGTGTGTTGTATCTTTCAGAATCATCTGAACATATGTATTTCTTGCTTATTGCATACTTAGAAAGCATTTGGCAAACGTATTTAACTTTTATTCTTGTCTGTATTTAACTGTCCAGTTAGTAATACTTTTTTCTACAGTCTGTCATTTCACTTTTCACCACTGAACCTTAGGTAAATGTGGTGCTGTATCTTTAATGGGATGTTATAATTGTTAGCACCTTTGTGGCACCCACTAGCACTTTGAGGAAGCACTACAGTGCAAAACGTTAGTGTGTCCTGCTCGCCAGTGATATTACAATAAACTCCTATCTTCTGTGTACTGAGCATCCTTCTGTGTGTGGAGCTTTTTGTTTTATTGCAGTACTCAGTTTCTCAGCAGCACCATGCATCCCAGGTGGTGGCTATTTGTTGTTTCCTCTCATGTATCTGTGCAGAACCAATTCTTGTGTTCTTATGTATAACTTATCCTAGTGTACTGGTACTGGCGTGCAATCAATCATTTTGCGCTGGTGTAGAACCAATCTCTGTGTATGGGCGGAACCAATCCTTGTATAATTGTATACAGTCAGTCCTTGTGCATTGGTATAAAACCAGTTCTTATTTAGTGGTGTAGAACCAATTCTTGTTTACTGGTGTAAAACCAGTTCTTGTGTACTGGCGTAGGACTATCCTTGTGTACTATAATGTACATGTCTATCTCCTTAAGTTAATGAAAAGGCTATAGTATTTCTAACCAAAATGTACTACAGGACCTGCATAGGTACATTATGTCATGATGCAACCTGTTTCATTACCACTACTGAGTCTGATCTCATCGGATCTCAGAAGATAAGCAAGGTCATTCAGACTTGGTCTGTAGTTGTATGACAGACTTCAATAAACAACAGAAGCTGCAGGAAGTGGTGTTGGCAGATCTGTAGGAGACATTCTCACTTAGAATTTAAGTAACCATATCAATGTCCAACAAGCATTTGTCAATGCCTAATGTTTGCTTGCTGTCATTGGCGGTGGTAGTGTAGAAGTTACAGAGCTGTGTAATAGTAATGGCAGTGAAGTATTGAACTGAAGCCAACCCCACCACCACCCTGCAGAGAGTGACAGGTATTGGGGTGTGCCTTTGGGTCATCAGGCATAACGGCCACGCAATTTCAGTACACCCCACCCTGCAGACACTGGCAAGTGTCACGGTGTTCCTTGGGGTCTTTGGTCCTTATGCGCACCCCATTCCATTAGGAAATACAGAAAGATGGGTGCAATATAGGAGAATGGGGTGAACTTTGGGGCCAAAGAGTCCAAGGCATACCTCGATGCTTCTCACTGGCTGCAGGGTGTGGAATGGTATGAGCATTACAGGCAAGAATCCCAAGTCACACCCCCTGATGCCTGTCATTCTCTACAGGGTTGGGCGTTATTTTTGGAAACCCTAATACTTCAGGCATTCGTTGGTATTTTCACTCCAAATGTTCAACATGTTTTTTTTGTGACCCCACTTCATGAACAGGGGGAATATCAGTTTCTTAGTCGAAAGCTGCTTATGCACAGCGACTACGGCATTTAGCACCACAGGTGCAAAAACATTCCGAACAGGATGTAAAAAATGACAGCTGTACTGTTCATGGGGAGGTGTAAAAAATGGCAATGTTGCAAATCTGCAGTAAAAATATTTAAAAAAATGGTGAAGTCACGAGCGTACATAGAAACTGTGCAACGCACACCTGTAATATAGTTAGGTTGGGGATTTTTTTACAGCAGATTGTCAACTCAGGCATTTTGGTGCCTCCGATCATGAACAGTGTCACTGTGATTTTCTTTATCTGTCCCGAACAATGATTTCCCACAGAGACCACGCATCTCTGTGCTGAAAGTGTGAAAACACACTTCGGCCATGTTGTGAAAAATGACAGCTGTACTGTAACTAAGACAGTGTGGAAAAATGCCACTGGTGAAAATCTGGACTTAAAATATTACAAAGTCATGAACTTACAAGGGTGCGTGGAAACTGCACAATGCTCACTCGTAACAGTCATTTGGACTTTTGTCACCAAATTTTCAACATAGCCATTTTAAGACCTCTGCTCATGAACAGTGTAACTGTGATTTTCTTAATCTGTCCCAAACATTGCTTTCGCACACCAACAGCACCATTATGCGCTACATGTCATGACACATTTTAGTGACATATGAAAAATGGCAGCTGTACTGTTCATAAGGAAGTGTAATAAAATGGCAATGTTGAAAATCTGGAATGAAAATATTAAATTTGCAAACTTATGAGCATGCATAGGAACTGCATAGCATACGCTAAATAAAACAGTCATTTTAGGAATGTTTTCACCAAATTTTCAACATAGCCATTTAAGACCTTTGCTCATGAACAGTGTCACTGTGGTTTTCTTAATTTGTCCCGTACATTGGTTTCACTACACGACTGCGCCATTGTGCGCTACATGGGCGGAAACATGTTTTGGGTGAGATGTGAAAAATGACAGCTGTACTACTCATAAGAAGGTGTGGTAAAATGGCAATGTTGAAAATCTGGAGTGAAAATATTGAAAATTCGCGAACTTACGAGCATGCGTAGGAACTGCGCAATGCACGCTCGTAAAACAGTCGTTTTTTTGGAATTTTTCCACCAAATTTTCAAACTAGGCTTCTTGAGAGCCCACCTTATGAACGCTGGCAGTGTCGTTTCATTAATCTGTCCCAAAAGGTGATTTCGCACAGTGACTGCGCAGTGACTGAGAAATCATCCTTTGGGCCCAAATAACGCCATGACAGTGACATCATTCATGAGAAGGTGTCCCAAAAACCCCATGTTGAAAATTTGGTGCAAAATTCCAAAAATGCCTGAGATATGCAACAAAGTTGAAAACCCCTATCTAGCCCATTATACAGCTTACGGCATTTCCTCAGTTCGCGGTCGGCTTTGAAGGTGCAGATGTTCTCGGTCACTGAAGATCATCGCGCCGAGCTCCAGAAGGTAAGTATGGGGTGGGGGGTGTGGGGGGAGTGGGGAGGCAGAGTGCGCAGTGGGTGGGTGTGGGTTGTGGGAGGGGCCAGGAGACTCGTGGGACCGTTTTTCTTTAGGTTTTTTTTTCTATATTCTGCGGGACATTTGCCACGCCGAGGTGGAGCTCCCAGCATGGCACAAGGATGGTTGGGGGCTTTCAGCCGACGGAGTTTGGCACCCCGTCGACTAAAGCATCGATTGCCATGCTGGGGTGGGCTTAGCGTGGCACCCCAGTATTTCGGGGAGGAGTGAGGACAGTGAAGCCCGAGGATTGGCACCTGTCGGCTGTATCATTGGTTGCCACGCTGGGGTGGGCACACAGCATGGCATTTGGAAGGCTTTGAGGCGGGGGCGCAGCACAGCCGGCCAGAGTTAGGCACCCCGTCGGCTACACTGTGTCTGCGTGCGGAAGCCGCTGCGCCTCTTGATGGTTTTATGTGTGTGTGTGTGTGGGGGGGAGCTGCGCATGAGCAGGCAATATCTTATCGCTGCTCACTCAAGCATAGGTCCCCCTTTGAACTGTATGCCACTGCATTTTGGAACTTGTCATAGACAGCTCCAGCATGCATTGGCTTACAGGAGCCGCGCCTGCCAACACACTGACTGAACTGGAGGAGGGGGTGACACACCTCCGAAATCTCGGATGATGGCACTATGTTTCTTGCACATGTGTGCAAGCAAACTCAAAAATGGTCATGGGGTCGGATCTATGACAGTCGGTTAACAACTTCATTGTCAACCGATGTTACAGCGACTGCTTTATGTCGACCACATTTGCGGTCAGCATAAAGAGAATCATTTCAGACTGTGTTTTCTTCAGGGGGCTTTGTCCACAGAACTCCCCCCCCCACACCCCCTCTACTAAATTAATCAACTTCGAGTTGGAGCTGCTTCAGGGACGGGATGCAGTACCCCCAGAAAAGAGTGCCATGGTCCTGCACCAACACTTCAGAGACCTGACACTGTTGTCGCTGTAGTGTCGGTCGCAGTAAAGTTATCGCCGTAGCGACAGCATACCGTAGGGTTTACTGTGCTGTCAAGAGGTGTCATCTTTCAAGTGATATATTTAACTGAGGTCCTATCTGTGTGTTCAGGTGGTTATTCAGGTGGCTGTTGAAGATCACGTGGCACTTCTTGGCAAAGAGCAGGGGAATTTTATTAAAAATAGTAAGAATAGGGATCACATGATGCTTCAGGCTGAATAGCTGCATTCTTGAGCACTCCCACTACTTCCTCCTTTGAAACACGTAATTTTCTATATCTTTTTCCTAATTTCAGCTGCCAAATGATTGGTTTGGAGAGGGAACTACACCTGGCATCTGAATTTCTTGAATTTAAGGGGAAAAACAGCCTAGTATGGAGGCAGAGATGTGATCTGCTCCTATGCACCATACCCCGCCTGTCATGCCAGAAAAAGTCCCAAAGAAAGCTAAGGCCCAGGTAGGCCCAGCAGCCAACAAACATCCACCAGTTCGGGGCACAATCTCTTCACCCTAGACAGATTCCTGGATGAATTCCGCCCATTTGGGGAAGAGGTCAACTCGCTGAATAAGGAAGTCGAGGCAATCATTGGCAAGCTGGAGGACTTGGCTCATCATACAGGAGACTGCGAGGTCAGAATTGTTTCAGTTGAATGGAAGATTGATAGATTCGACCCTGCCATGGCAGCCTCCAGACAACGTATTGCGAAGCTCGACGCAAAAGTAGAGGATTGAGAGGGCTGAAGCCATCGTAATAATGTAGTCATCATTGGGCTCCCAGAGCACGAAGAAGGCTCCAATGCAGTTCTGTTTGCACAGAAGTTTGTCTCTAAAATTGCAGGGCCTTCGCCCTTTGGATATGACTACATCATAGAGCAGGCCCATCATGCTTTAAGGCTAATGCCACCATCGGGAGCCAAACCCAGGACTTTATATTTAAATTCCTCAACTTCCAAGACACCAACACTTGCTGGCTAAGGTCAAGGAACTAAAAGAAGGGTTGTGGGAAGGCTCACCAATTAGAGTGACCCAGGATCTCCCATCGTCTGTGCATCAGAAACAGGCAGAATACCATGGCACTGTGACCAAGCTTTTGGCTGCTAACATCCGGTTTCGCATGCTGTATCCTGCTAACCTACAGGTTTCCATCAACGGAAAGTGGCTACCACTGGAAGACCAGAAAAATGTAGGAGCTGAGCTGAGAAAGGCCCTACCTAACTTATTCTGTGATGGCTGAGGCCTTCACCCCTGCTCCCCAGGTTCTAGTTGATATGCGGTTATGTATCGCAGTGAGTATGTCTGCTGGAGGCTATTGGAGGATCAGAACTGTGACTTCTTATCCTATTATCCCATCCACTTAGTTCTGACTGTCAGAGGCTGTTAAGCTATTTTACTACCTTTTGTACACAGTTCCTGGGTGGGAAGGAAGAAACCTGGGACTAAGCATGAAACCATGGTGTCTGCCACTGCGGGAGAACATATTTTTCTCAAGTGTTTCCTTTTGGACAGATGTTCCATAGTTATGTTCCTAATCCTTGCCTACTAACCCTAATTTTCTTCCAGTGGATTGACTCTGGATATTTTTACAGTTACCCTTGTGTTTTTCTAAAAGTTGCAGTCTGCCAGACTAATGGCTAGTGATTACTTGGTTCTACTCCAACCGGAGCCAATTAGGGTTTATGGCTGCCTTGACGGCCATGTAGCTTGATGCTTTTCCCTGTGGGGGTTTCAATGGTTCTTTCTCTCTACCTTGAGAGGGGTCCTTTTTGTTTTTTGGTTTGCACAACCACCGGATGTATATGTTCGATAGCATTCCAATAGCTCTGTCTGTGTAGACCAGCTAAGACACTATCTCCTGTTCTCCCTTCCCCCCAGGAGTCCTGCGGGAGCTGGTCTGGCATGAGTGTTAGGCTCTGGGGGCTTGCACTAAAACTTAACTTGAGGGCATGGTACTACATCTTAACCTGAGAGCAAGGCAAGTCCTGTTATTCCTACCCTTGAAGTCTTAAATGGATACCCCACTTTTTCTTTTCTCTCTGTTTGCCTACCCTTTTGTTTGCACATAAGGGTAGAGCCCTCACCATCATGATGATAGGTAATTCAATGTTTTGCCCCTACAGTTCTAATGGTATCTCTCCCAACCCCTTTTTTTCTCTTAAGGGTTTTCTGGTATACCCTTTCTCCAGGGGAAGACATGGGGTGCAGGTTTCATACAGTAGCACCCTTTGTTCTGTGATGCACCTAATTCTCCCATAGTTTTTGGGTAAGGTTGAGGATTTTGTCCTCAGACCAATCAGGTCATGGGGAGGATGCCCGTCCATATCGGTATGGCATCCCTTGCCTCTGTTTTTTAATGTATACCACCTGGGGGGTTCTTTCCTTGTAAGTTGGTAGCTGATTTTAACAGGTTTGGAGGAGAAGGGGAGAGAGGTGGGGGTGGAGGGAGGCTGTACAGTAGAAGTCACCATGTACTGTGAAGTTTGTGATGGGGAGGAGGGGGTAGTTCTCCTGGTTCTTCTTCAATACATAATGTCTGGCACAAGGGGTCCTATGACAGAAGGACAGGAGATACAGTAGTGTATTTGGAATTGGGAGTTTGGTTTATGTTCTGGGGGAGTGGCAGGGATCTAGGGGTGAGGAGGGGGGCTTGGCTTGGCACTCTGGGACTTTGTGTTGTAACTTCTCAGTCTAGACAGTCTTATTTAGGAGTTACATGTTTTATTAGTTGGAATGGCATGTACTAAAAAATTCATTTCCTGGAATGTTCGTGGTCTTCAGACTAAGGTTAAAATATATCAGGTGTTGAAGCACATCAAATTACTTAAAGGGGCAGTTTCTTTCCTTCAAGAAACACATCTTTTGGAGTCAGAGGGTAATTTACTACAGAGACAATATGTGGGTCAAGTATTTAATGCTGGTGATAGTACCCAGAGGAGGGGGGGTTGCTATCCTGGTGGCTCAAGGTACTGCCTTCACATCTGAACAAGTTCTTAGAGACCCGCTGGGTAGATAACTTTTTGTAAAAGGGACGCTAGATAGAACAACGGTCATGCTGGGATGTATATACGGGTCTAATGCCGACTCTTACCATTCTTTTCAGAATTGTTACAAGCTTTAGCATTCAGAGATGGAGATTCTGGCTGCCATAACCTCCTTATTGGCTGATAAGGCACCTGGACCCAATGGGTTCTCCCCAAACTTCTTCGAGGTGTTTAGTAAACAAGTAACTCCATGGTTGTCTCGGCTATTTGAGTGGATCCTGGAGGGGAATCCTATAGACAAAACCTTGCTAGAAGCACTAATTGTTGTATTACATAAACCAGACAAAAATCCCAAACTGGTAAACAGTTATAGACCTTTATCACTTTTGAATTATCATATTAAAATATTGTCAATACTCTTTGCTAACAGATTGAAGGCGGTACTCCCACACATTATCCATGCAGACCAGGTGGGGTTCATGGAAGGCAGACATTCCATAGACCACTTCCGTAAACTGGCTCACATCTTCTCTGCATCCAAGAACTCTGCTACACTTGCTGGTTTGCTTTCCCAGGATGCAGAGAAGGCATTTGACAGGGTCTACTGGCAGTTCCTGATTCGGACTATGCATACATTTGGCTTTCCCTCTAAATTCATAAACTGGGTGTCCTCTCTATATTAGAATCCCCAGGCTCTAATCTATTGTAATGGGATGTTTTCAGAAAAATTCTCCTTACATTCTGGGACCAGAGAGAGATGCCTTCTGTCCCCCCTCCTGTTCAATATTTACCTTGAACTGTTACTATCTAAATTGCAAGCTCATGAAAAAGTACAGGGGATTCCTATTGGATGACATGTATTTAAACTTTCTACATATGCTAATTATGTGTTTCTTCACTTACCCACCCAGCACAATCCTTTCCAGTATTTTTTTCTATCATAGCAGAGTATGGTGTGGTCTCCAACTATAAAGTTAACCTGGGTAAGACTATTGTTTTTCCCCTTAATCACAGGCTCACTAAGCAAGACATCATTCCACTTGGGGTCCAGTGGAGCCCTAAGAGCCTGAAATACTTGGTGTTGGTGTTCTCCAGGAACTATAATTTGATGAGGATGCTGAATCTTGATCCCCTGCTAGTAACCATTTAGCAAGACTTTAATAGGTGGCAATCTCTTCTCATATCACTTTGGGGACGTATCATTAGGGATCCGTACGGTTTCCCAACATCCATTTACCTGACAGAAAGTTGCCCAGCACCTGTTTACCATCAGGTTCATTTTATCGACAATTAAAGTCCCGCAATGCACTTTGCCGACAAGAGCATACACTAGCAAGCAAAGTAAAGATTTCATTGAAGCTGTGGATATTGCTTGGATTGCTTTGAGGCCTGAAGCTTAGCTGCATATTAACTAAGGCTGTGCTTCAGAACCTCTAACATGATTAACAATGCAAATGCATTGTTTTTGGCATTAGACTTTCTTCTACCATGCGTGTGCAGAAGCTAAACTGTCTGTCGGGAAACCAGCACTCGGTAAACATACCTAGTCGGGCAACCACAATTCAGGAAAACGGGGATAGGGAAAACTGCATCCGGAAAGTAGCAGTCGGGCAATCATACCAGACCCTATCAGTATAATTAAAATGAATATATTGCCTTAGCTTTTTTGTCCGCTCAGTATATTAAACTCTTGGATACCCCTAGCCTGGTTTAAGAAAGTGTATACCATAATTTCTTCTTTTATTTGGCTAGGCAAGCGCCCCAGATGTGTTTATTCAAAACTGGTGGCATCCACAATATCCAGAGGCCTGAAGCTCCCACATTTTGGTATGTATTTCTGGGCTAGCCAAGTGGCTAAATATTTGAGATGGTTCACCCCCAAGGAAGTGATTGCCTCCTATTCCTGTGTACCAGACTGGCTGGTCCTGGAGAGAGACTTAATATCCAATGTGAATATTTCATTGCAGGCCCTCTTGCACATTCCTATTAAGACCCTGCCTCCTGAGTTGTGTAATTTTCCTAGCCTGTCCTCCATCCAGACACATGCACAATTATGTGCCTTTTTAAAGTACCAGAATACAAAGGACCCTGCAACGAGTGATGGGCAACCCTAATTTGAAGATGGGGGTAAACATATCGCTTCCATTTGGCTCCCTCAACTTACTAGCCTTAGAGTTAAAGATTTTTTTCCAGATGGGGACTGTCTGGATTCTGGCACAATTATGTCTCTATACAATCTGGATAGGAGCCACATCCTCAATGTCTTCCAGTTATGCCACCTCCTGATACAAAAATTACTCGAGCACAGGAGAAACTGAGGAGGGGCATCATTGGTTTGACTCCCTGGTTATTTTATGTAGTAAACCCCAAGCAGTCTCCCAAGTCTATGCCTCTCTTTGGGAAAGGGCATTAGATACTCAATGTGGGATCCCTAGATATTGGGGTGCTCAGTTTCCCACCCTACTAGATGCTTGGTGCTCCAACTGGAAAAGATCCCATGCAGAAGAAGCCAGAAGGGGAAGGAAACATATTAATTTCAGTGCTTTACAGTAACTGGTAATTGCTATTTTTATTTTAAACTTAGATTGTGGGCTTTTAGTGACACTGTAATTTTTTTGCTGTATTTGCTTAGAATTGTTTTTGGGCTGTTGAAAATTTAAAATGTAGTGGTGGTGTATTTCTTTGCTGTCTTTAATTGCTGCAAATTTAGTCTTGGCTTGTCTGGCTTGCCCTGTAGTTTGGGTGAAGGGTGCTAATTGTCTGGCCTCTGACCTCAGCTACATGATAACTGGAGGTAGGGCTTAGTCAGAGTTGAGGTAGCAAGTGATTTTTGTTTTCTCAGAAGAAGCCAGAAGGGGAAGGAAAGAGATTCATTTCAGTGTTTTATAGTAACCGGTAATTGCTATTTTTATTTTAAACTTAGATTGTGGGCTTTTAGTGACACTGTAATTTCTTTGCTATCTTTACTTAGAATTGTTTTTGGGCTGTTGACAATTTAAAACGTAGTGGTGGTGGTGTATTTATTTGCTGTCTTTAATTGCTGCAAATTCCCCCCCCTTCCCCCAACTCTTAAATATATGCCCTGTTAAATCTGATTGACAGGAGCTAAACACAGGGGATAGTAGGGGGTGAGAAGTAGGAGGGGCATAAGAGGGAAAGCACACCCTCAGCATGACAAGTGTTTTGACTCATTTATTTATTTATTTGTTTCTTTTTTTTAAAAGAAAAGTATCTGAGGATCAGTGGCAGGATTTTTAGGACATTAAATTAATAAAAAGGGAACTAGGAGAGCTTCAGTAACAGACAAGAAGTGAAATAGCAGTATAATTGCAGTATAATGCGGGGAGTGGTGCAAAGCAGTGGCTGTGGGGCAGCCATATTCAAGCAGACCTTCTGGACACTGAGGTGCTGCCCTATCTGCATGCATCTCTCTGGACTGTGGGATGAGGTAGCCAGACTCAGAGCAGAAGTAAACTGGGTCAGGAGTACCATCACCCCTATCCAGAGACCATCCAGTCCAATGTCACTGCCTCAAAGGATGCTGAGAACGAGGAGCACTTGGATGACAGTGGGCTCAGGGAGGGTTAGGGTGGTCAGGCAGAGGCACATCCCAGATCCTATTCCACTCAAGAACTTACATGCCACACTGGCAAATGGGGACAACCAAACAGAGGTACCCAGAGAAGTGGAAGGAAAGGATGTGGAGGTTAGCCAAGGAGGTGACCTCAACGGGGAGAGCAGTGGACCACAGAGGAGGAGGGAGTGAATCCTGGTGGGGGACTCCATTATAAGAGGGATTCAGCTAGGAACACAGGAGGGGGAGGACAGGGAGGTGAGGTGCCTACCAGGTGCCATGGCATGGAGGGATGGAAGGAAGATCCTGGGGATCACTTGGAAGGCAAGATGGGAGGGTGAGCCGGATGTCATTATCCACCTAGGTATTAATGACCTGGCAAATGGGGAGCCAAAGGAAGTTCAGGAAGAGTTTAGGAAATTGGATGAGGGGTCTCAGGCAAGTAGCTACTTCTGTCACCTTCTCAGAAGTACTACCTGTGAGAGGCAAGGGAGAGCATAGGGGTGCATGCACCAGGAACTTTAACTCATGGTTGAAGAACTGGTGCTGTGAGGAAGGGTTTGGATTCATTGGTGACTGGGGACATACCTGGAGGGATGGAGGTTTGTTCAAGCCTGACGGCCTGTATCCATCCTGGAGGGGAATCCAAGCACTCAATGATAAGTTTAAATGCTACATTGACAAGCATTTAAACTAGCCAAGGGGTGGCAGGCCAGCAAGGAGGGTACCTACTTGCTCACCCCCCACAACTAGCAGTGGAACCAGTGAACCGGAGGAGTGGATATCTCTACAAAGCAGTGTGCAAAAGATGGAGATTAGCAACCAAGAAGCGGATAGGCAGAAAAGGGTCAAAATTCAGCAGAATGGCAGACAACAAGGAGAACCAGGGATAAAGGACAACCAGGGAAGGGGCTGGAGTAGAACAGCTAAACGTTCTAGGGAGGTCAAATCATGGAAATCCATGTGTGCCAATGCCAGGAGCCTTAGCAACAAGATGGAATATCTGGAGGCTGTCATGGTGCAGTCAGACCTGGACATTGTGGCCATCACTGAAACCTGGTGTAATGATAACCATGACTGGGAGATGGCCATACCTGGCTACAACATATTCAGAAGAGACAGGGCTGGTAGAAAGGGAGGAGGAGTGGCACTGTATGTGAAAAATGACATAAGGGCCACAGAGATCCAGGAGCAACACAATGGAGGAGATATACTGTAGGTTAAGCTGGAAAGGAAAATGGGGCCAGCCATCCGCATAGGTGTGGTCTATAGACCACCAGCCCAGGAGGAAGAAATAGATAGGAAGCTGATGCCAGCCATCCAAAGGATGGCAGACAAGGGTGAGGTAGTGCTGGCTGAAGACCTCAATATTCCAGATGTGGACTGGAGCATCCCAGCAGCAGCATCAACTAGGAGCAGATTTATCCTGGACT
This sequence comes from Neoceratodus forsteri, assembly GCA_016271365.2. Taxonomy (NCBI): domain Eukaryota; kingdom Metazoa; phylum Chordata; order Ceratodontiformes; family Ceratodontidae; genus Neoceratodus; species Neoceratodus forsteri. The sequence goes on along the minus strand of CM057449.1, from coordinate 1,588,837,752 downwards.
CCCTTCAGGGTGCCTTCCTCAAGCAACTGGTCATAGAACTAACTCGGCAGAAGGCAATACTGGACCTTGTGCTCACAAACAGAGACAGTGTGATGGAGGTAACAGTGGGAGAGCACCTGGGGAACAGTGACCACCAGTCATTGTGGTTTGAAATCACAGAAGGAGCAGAACCAAACCACACAAAAACACGTATCCTGGATTTTAGGGGGGGGGAAGACTTTGGGAAAATGGGGAAATACTTGAAAGAGGCATCAAGGGGAATGGGGCAGGAATCAGTGGTTGAGGAACAATGGGCAGTATTTAAAATGGGGATTACAAGACCAACAGAATTATGCATTAAGCAGGTTAACAAGAGGAAAAGGAAGAGGGGACCATTATGGTTTTCCAAAGAGGTAGCAAAGAAAATGAAAGCCAGAAAGATTGCATTCAGGCAATACAAAAAGACACAGGCAGAAGGAGATAGGGAGAAGTACCAGGAGAAGCAAAGGGAGGCAGGGAGGTCAGTAAGGGAAGTAAAAGCTCAGACAGAACAGCACATTGCAAAATCAGTGGGTAGAGGGGACAATACCTTTTACAGGTACATAAGTGAAAAAAAGAAAGGCAAAGGGAGGGATAGTGAGACTGAAGGGGGAGGATGGGGGCTGTGTGGAGGATGACAACAGTAAAGCTGACATATTGAACAGGCATTTCTGCTCAGTCTTTACTGAGGAAGAGGAGGGTAATGGGTCTGAAGGGAGTACAAGGGGTGAGAATGGTGCAGAATGGACACAAGTCCCTTTACGAGAAAGGGTCCTGAATGAACTGGAAGTAATAAGAGTTGATAAAGCAATGGGGCCAGATGGGTGCACCCCAGGGTCCTAAAGAACTAAGAGAGGTGGTGGCTGAACCTCTGACTATCCTGTTTAGCCAATCACTGGAAACAGGGGAGTTACCCAAAGACTGGAGGACAGCAGATGTAGTCCCCTTATACAAAAGTGGGAGCAAAGAGGAAGCGAGGAACTACAGACCAGTCAGCCTCACCTTGATAGTGGGGAAGATTATGGAAGCACTACTGAAGGAGAGATTGGTGGAACATCTGGTTGTCAATGGACTACAGGACCCAAGGCAGCATGGTTTCACCGGGGGGAGGTCATGTCAGACCAACCTCATTGAATTTTTTGACTGGGTGACTAGGGAGGTGGATCAGAGGAGAGCAGTGGACATGGCCTATCTGGACTTCAGCAAGGCCTTTGACACTGTGCCACATAAAAGACTATTATACAAACTGGGGAATATGGGTGTGGGCATGACAGTAGTATGGTGGGTAGGTAACTGGCTGGGCAGCAGGACTCAGAGGGTGGTGGTAAATGGCTGTCACTCCACAGAAGGAAGAGCGACCACTGGGGTACCACAGGGATCAGTGCTGGAAGCAGTCCTATTCAACATCTTCATCAGTGACATTGCACAGGACCTAGAAGGCAGAATTTCACTGTTCGCTGATGACACAAAGCTCTGTAACAGAGTAGACACACCAGAGGGTGTAGACAGAATGAGAAAGGACCTGAAGAAACTTGAAGAATGGTCAGGGGTTTGGCAGTTGAAATTCAGTGCAAAGAAATGCAAGATAATGCATATGGGGCACAAAAACCCTGGCACAATATATCAGTTGGGGGGGTGAGGATATAGCATGCACCAAGCAGGAAAGGGATCTTGGGGTTATCATCTCTGATGACCTCAAGGTAGGGAAACAGTGTGACAAGGCAGCAGGTAAAGCAACTAGGATGCTGGGATGCATAGGCAGGGGCATCACCAGCAGGAAATGGGAGGTCATAATTCCGCTATACAAGACACCAGTAAGGCCCCACCTGGAGTACAGTGTACAGTTCTGGAGACCTTACCTATGTAAGGACATAGACAGGGTAGAGAAGGTTCAGAGGAGGGCAACAAAGATGGTACATGGATTGCATCACAAGTCCTATGAGGACAGGTTGAAGGAATTGAATATGTACTCCCTGGAGGAGAGAAGGGAGAGAGAGGACATAATAGAGACATACAAGTATCTTACAGGGAGGGACAGGGTGCAGGAATACACTATTTTTAAGTGAAAAAGATGTTCCAGGACTAGAGGGCATGGGATGAAGTTGGAGGAACAATGATTCAGAGGAAACATGAGGAAGAATTTCTTCACAGAACAAGTGGTGGACCAGTGGAACACCCTGCCGGAGGAAGAGGTGGGGGCTGAAACAATCACAGGATTTAAGAATGCATGGGATAGACATAAAGGAATTCTGGAGGTCAGGGGTAAGGGGCAACAGACTTCTAGGAAAACATAAACTGAACTTACAAGCTCAAATGGGCAAACTGGATGGGCGATAGGCCCTTATCTGTCAACACTGTCTATGTATCTATGTATGTTTCCCAGGATAGACTGAAGCTTAACCAATACCGGTTCTTAAATGATATGTATTGGACCCCTATTAAGCTCCAAAAAGTGGGCAGAACTCCGACACCTTATGTACTAGGTGCCGACAGCATAAGGGGGATCTTAAACACATATTTGGGAGTGTCCTTCAATTTATTTATTTAGCTTTTTTTAACCAGGTAAGCACGCTAGACAGTCAAGTGCCTATTTTCAGGTGCGACCCGGGATAATTACAAGGTACAGGCAATGACAATACAGAGACAAGGTTCAGCAATCAAAGAATTACAAGGTACAGGCAATGACAGAACAGAATCAAGGTACAGCAATTGACAAGGTACAGTCTGGTACAAGCAGTAGCAACACTGTGGCAAGTGAAGAGTAAAGTCAAGATAACAAGACCTTTGGGAAATAATTAGGACCAGGGTGGACCCCTTGTTGGGCCTTGAGGACCTATTTACACCTGAGGTTTGTCTACTAGGGGACTTCTCTCAGATACCTGTTAGAAACCGTAGGTATCATATGGCCATGATAACTCTTACCTGAAGAAGCTGATTCTATGTCACTAGCTGGATGGGCATATTATTACATATACTGAATGGCTGAGGGACCTCCTATTTAATCTCCATCCTGAGCAACTTAAAGCCAGCCTTGGAGGCTCCTTGCCCCATTACGAACGGGTGTAGGAAGGTCTGCATGCTTTTTATTTACTCCAGACCACCATGTCAGTCTCGGTGTCCCTCTGGATCGACCTGTCTTGCATGCCAATACTCCCTTGTATGAGTGCGTAACATGTAATTGTACTATAATACCTTTGCCGTCTTGTATTTGAAGTGCCAAACTGGGGATGGTGGATAGGGTGGGGTAGGGAGGCCCTAACATGGGGCTATTGCTGGTATGAATCTCATTGTCTCTGTGTAAGTTATATGCTCCATGTCAGTGGTTATCAATCTTTTTTGGTCCGGGGACCCCTGAACACTTGTCAGCCATGTCGGGGACCCCCTACCAAAAGTCAGTATATATAGTTCTGCATTTAGTACCCCATTAGCTTTGTGCCCAACAGCATTTATACAGCAACCCATATTTCAAATAGTGATCCTCATATTTCCAGTCTATCATAAAAATGTGTTTCCTTCTGTTCTGCAAGTAGCAATAATAAAGACTTAATAGTAGTGGACAGTGCTTGACTGAGCTATAAAAAAACACTAGCATAACACTCAATAAAACATTTTCTTTGGTGGGTGGCCCTAACTGAGCCATAAGTACACACCTCACCAGACATTATTATCTGCCACTGCATGACTGAGCTATAAAAAAAACAACACTAGCAAAACACTCTTAATGACACCTTACCAGGCATTATTCTCTGGCATTGCTTGACTGAGCCAAAAAACACACATCGCTAAAGTATCCTTGAGACGTCACTGAACCATATAAAAAGAATCTGCATAAACAAACCAGAATAGGAGCAAGCGATACAGTGAGTGACATAGCGTCTAAAAATAAGCAGCATCTTTACTTTTTTATTTTATTTATTTTCAAATAAGAGTGAGATAGCGCAGAGCAGTGGTGGTGGCGAGGAGAGCACAGACACTGAAACAACAACGAGCTGGAGCAGATAAGCAAGAACAGTTGACTGTAATCAGAGGAGTAATTAACTTATGTGTCACCTCCTGCAGTCAGTTGTACTCCTGCTTTGAAACTCCTTCAACCTGAGAACAACTAAACTCTCAGCTATTCGTGCTCAGTTAGTAAAGCGAGCAGTGCAGCTTACTGAGCTAACAAGGTGATAATTAGTGCTCTTGCAGTCACAGTCACGGTTATTTTTGTGAACAGTCCACATTTTCGCTGTTAAAAACATTTACTGCACTTTCTATTTCTTGGACTGTTCAGCGGACCCCCTTTGGCCTGCGGACCCCCAGTTGACAAACACTGCTCCATGTTATGGCATCATTGAAAAATTCAATAAAGTTTTAATTTAAAAAAAAAATAGTAAGAATAATACAAAACTTCTACATACTATTCAAAAATGAATCTCATGAAAAAAGAAAAGACACAAAAAGAGCAACATAGGCAATTCGAAATATGGACATACAAAATGATGCCTAAAGAGTGACTCCAGTCAAATTTTCTACATTGCAGAATTAGAATAAGCATACCCACAATAAATGTCATTCCAAAAATTAGGCTTTTACATTACTTCTTTTTAAAGTTATGAGCTGTTTTGTAACCCTAATTTCACTACTTCAAAACCCTTGTCAAAAAAGCCAGTATCAGTGAAGAGCCAGTGATGGTGTCATCTCCTGAACTCACAGTCCATGTCCTCCCATCAGCAACCTAATAGGACCTGCTTCTCCAACTTTTAAGAAACTGTAGCTGTAGTAATTATTTAAAAAAACGTACATAGGCTTGGCTGCAGTGCTTGCATTTCCAGAATGTTCAGATGCATGGCACTGTACTTTAGAACACATCAGGAGGAGGTTTTGGAATGCAGCACTGAACCAAGGCATAGAATGCCAAGGTGGTGCACAATTTTAAAATGTTGGGGAAGGGGGCATGCAATGGGATGGGCCATCTCAAAATGTGGTGGCACGATCAGTCTCGAAATGTGGCAGGGAACACACATCAAGGAATTTGATGGGGACTGGCAATTTCGGAATATAGTGGGGATGCATGCTGCCAGAATGTGACAGGACATACCATATTATTCTGAAATTGCTTGTCCCTGCCACATTCCAGAACTGTATGCACCCACAATATTTCAAAATTGTGCATCACATCTCTATCACATTCCAACATTTTGCATCCCAGTCACATTCTAAAATTATGCATCCCTGCCACATTCTGAAATTACACATCCCTCCCCATTCCCAAACTGCGCATACCTGCCACATTCTGAAATTCAATCATTCAATTAATCAATCAAATCTTTATTTATCCAGGTGAACATCATTGAGCACAGCTCATTTGCAAGATGGACCTGGTAAGGTCAAGGTTCAATTTACATAGATACATAAAAAATATTCAATATACACACACTGTAGGATACTACATAGAATATTCAGCATACAGACAGTCTAAGGATACATTCTGATCAGACTATACATTAAATTCAGGTGTAGTGGTAATAAGGGGTGAGGGGAAGGGGAGCGGGAATGGTGCGCCTGGCTGGTGGGGGAGGAGGAAGATGGTGGGGGCCCATACTGTGGAACAGATAAACTGTGGGCCTTATGAAGAGGGCAGGAGGGCGGCACTGGGGGGTTTGTATAACAGGGGTACAGGGCTGTGATATATGACAAGGGATTAAGGGGAGGCGGATGGAAAGGAGGGGTGCATGGAGTGTGAGGGGTGGTGACTCTTAGTAAAGGTGGATACCTTCCGTGAGTTGGCTATCTGGGGAGGGAGATGGATAAGATTAGGAATACTCTACTGTTTGTGGAAACAATTACATTTTTCTTTGATAAGCCTCGAATACAGATATTTAAAGGATGTAAATGAGATGTATCTGTTCACTTTCAGGGTCTTCTGCATCGTATTCCATAAGGCAGATGAGACATAGCTGATAGCAGATCTACCATATCGAGAATTGAATTTGGGCACTTTAAGCATGATGAAGTTTAGACTTCTTAGGGCATATTTACTTGATGTGATTTGTGTGAAGCAGTCTGAGACATAATTTGGTAGCATCTTTGATATCGCTGTTTATAAGTCCATAGTGTGGCATTCCTGTCTCTTCTAAATTGGAGCGAGGTCCATCCAACTGCAGCATAAAGCAAGCAGTGGTGAGTGCTGAGAGGAAGATCTGTAATAAACCTCAAGGCTCTATGGTAAAGTGTGTCCAGTTTGCTCAGATATGAGTTGAGGCAACGACCATATAGGAAATCTGCATAATCTAATACTGATAGAAATGTGGCCTGGACCAGCTTCTTTTTAGAATCACTTGTGAGAAAGTGCTTTATTCTGTAATAGAGCCCAAGCCTCTGACGGAGTTTTTGTAGATCTTCAGATGATCTAAGTAGTCGAGTCTACTGTCTACCCAGACCCCAGATATTTGAATTTTGTAACATATTCAAGATTTTCACTAAGGTCAGTGGATATGTGGGGGAGATTGTTTGGGAAGGAGTATCCGGCTTGTGTTTGGGGGGAAAAAAACATTGCCTTTGTTTTTTGCATTTATGAGTTTTTTCCAGTAGTTGGTGTTGTAATAGATTGAATTCTGCTTGTAGCTCTATGCATGCTGTTACGGGAGAGGGGTGACTGACATACAATACTGTATCATCTGCCAACAGGTGTACAGTGGCTTTGGTGAGGTTATTGTTGATGCTATTGATATAGATTGCAAATAGGACTGGGCCGAGGATGGATCCTTGGGGAACTCCTCTTTGGAGAGATTTGAGTGGTGATAGGTCTCCTTCAGCCTTCACCTGCTGGGTCCTTCCCGTGAGATAGTTATTAAACCATCTAATGGAGATTGATTCGAGTCCTATGGATTCAGGGAGGAAAGGAGCAGTTCGTGGTTGACCGTATCGAATGCCTTACTCAGGTCTAAAAATACAGCACAGACACAATTTTTTTTTGTCCAGTTCGAGTTGCCAATCATTAGTTACTTTAGCCAGGGCTGTGATGGTGCTGTGGTTGGTTCTAAACCCAGATTGCGCTGGATTTAAAAGATTAGCTTCTTCAAGATATCCTCTTAGTTGGGTGCTTACAATTCTTTCTAGCAGCTTGGATAGCACAGGGAGGATAGAGATTGGCCTGTAGTTGTTGAGGTCCATGGGGTCCCCTGCTTTCAGTAGCGGGATAACTTGGGCTGTTTTCCAGATTGATGGAATAGATCCTAGTTGTAGTGAGAGGTTAAACAGGTGTGTTATTGGCACTGCTAATACTTGTAAGGCAATTTTTAAAAAATAGGGATCAAGGGAGTCTGCACCTGCACTTTTTTTGGTGTCCAACTGTGATATTAATTCTTCCACCTGCTTCGGGGTGGCTGGTATGAAGGAGAAGGTGGACTCCGTTACCCATGCTTCAGTGTTCTTGATACCTAACTGGGAACGCATTTGGTTAGCCGGAGAGGTGTCAAATGCTAGACCAGCAGTTGTAAAGTGATTGTTGAATGATTCCAGGACTTCCAGTCTATCAGAGATGGTTCCCTTGTCATTGTGTATTTTGGCTGGGAGTGTGTTACTTGGATCGTATCCTGTTATGTGTTTTATGGTGTTCCAGAACTTGGCAGGCTTGTGGCAGGAGGAGTCTAGTTCAGACATATAATAAGCAGCCTTAGCATCTCATACTTTCCTGGTACAGATATTCCTGGCTTTTTTGAACAGCTCCCAATCAGTTGATATCTTAGTTTTTCGTGCCTTTTTCCACAACTTGTCTCTGTCAAAGAGGGTGGCTTTAAGGTCAGGAGTGAACCAACGGTAGGTTTTATTTTTGATGCTTACCTTAGAAATTGGAGCATGGATATTAAAGGCACCTGTAATAATGTCATTTAGCACCTCGTACGCTATCTCCACTGTGTTTGCTAAGTAAAACTCTTGCCATCGTGTGGAGTGGTTTATCTCTTCCAGATATGCCTCAGTGTTGAATTTTTGCTTTGATCTTCTCATTGTGAACTTGGTGGGGGATGACGGCTTGCACGCTGATCTTATTCCCGCAATAAGGCAGTGGTCACTGATGTCATTGAATAGTACTCCAACATGCGAGAAAAGGTGAGGTTTATTCACTAGTATAACATCTAATAGTGTGCTGTTGCTTGTATTCTTTTTGTTGATTCTAGTGGGTTCATTTATGAGCTGTGTAAACCCATGTGTATCGCAGAATGATATTAAGGGTGCAGTTGCTTTTGAGAGCCAGTTTAGGTTTAGGTCTCCTATGATTATAGTTTATTCTGTTCCCTTTTTGATTAGGTCACCCAGGTGGGATAATAGCTTGAGGTCAGCTGAGGGGGGCCTATAGCAGCCGATTAGCTGCAGCGATGTGGTGTGGGAGAGGGCCACTTTGAGGGATAGGCATTCAAATTCCTTTACCATGGATAATGAGTCGAGGCAGGTTACAGATAGGCTGTCCTTCACATACATCGCTACGCCCCCACCCCTAGTTTGGCGGTCAGCTCTGAATACTTGATAATTAGGTAAGTTTATGTCTTTGTCGGCTGTGACAGGCCTGAGCCACGTCTCAGACACTACTAAAATATCTGGTAGGGTATGGTTAACCCAGGCTTGGATCATCGTGTTCTTTTTCTTTAACAGGCTGTATACATTAATATGGAGAAAGCTTAGCCCTTTGATCTTGGCTAAGTCCGTTGGTACAGTGATGACCTCTGGGGGTCCTGGGTTAAGTTCTACATTTCCTGAGCATATTAATAATAGTATCAATAGTTTCATAGTTGCCACAAGAGATAGGTTAAAGATTCTTGCTGTTGCCCATTTTTTTTTATTCTGATACCACTTTGTTTGCCATCCAGATATGGAGCTTTGGCCTCTTGTTAGAGCTCTGATTAGTAGTCTTGCAGACAGGCGCATTGAATAATTTTCTGTACAGAGTTGAAGCAAGGTCCCATAAGATAGTAAATCACCTGAGTCCCTCCATGGCAACTGCTCCATGGGTTATGTTGTAGCATTGGGAGGTCATATATACATACCCAGTCCCTTGTGACTGTTGCAGTAATGCAGTAAGTCAAGTAATGTAGTACATCTCCCTGTGTGGCATCCTCTGAGAGATACCCTTTTTCACTGTGCTCAGGAAACAGTAATTGAGCTAGCAGAATCCAGAGAAATCCCCCTATTATGAAAAGTATAACTGGTATGCAGAAGGTATTATATCAAATGTCTTTCGTGGTGCCCTCAGTAGATTGCTAATATAAACAACTTATTCAGCTACTGTCTGGTGAGTAGAGTTTAAAAAAAGGGAATATAAATTAGAGGGAGAAGGATAGAAAAACACAATAGGGGGTGCCTAGCGTATGTATTTCTCACTGTGATGTTTAAGGGCAAACAATGGTCAAGCTTTGGCTCAACAGTGTGGGCAGCATGAGTGAGCAGAAAGGGAGTCTGCTGATTTGGTAGCTAACAAGGGGATATAGAGCAGGCTACAGGGCAGCGAGACGCAGGGGGCATGATTTATGTTTTGGGGAAGGTGTCTATATAAGAAAGGCTACAGAAGGGGGAAGGGCGTGTGGTATAAAAATTGCGGTTTTGCCATACCTTTCCCTGGCAGTCCCTCTGGTCTGGCGGTTCCTAGCATTGGCTTGCGGCTGCCAACCGCCCACTGGCAGAGACTGGCCCCAGCGCTCCACTGTGGGCACTTAGCGAGGATCCTCTTCCAAGGAGCTGCAGGCGGGCATCCTGGTCTTGGTCAGTGGCTGGCTGGGTGCTGGACGACCGTGGGGGAGCTGAAGCAGCCCTGTTCAAGGGCAGGCAGCTTCCAAGGAGCTGCAGGTGGGCGTCCTGGTCTCGGTCTGTGGCTGGCTGGGTGCTGGCCGACCGTGGGGGAGCTGAAGCAGCACTGTTCAAGGGCAGGCAGCTTCCAAGGAGCTGCAGGCGGGTGTTCTGGTCTCGGTCGGTGGCTGGTTGGGTGCCGGCCGACTGTGGGGGAGCTGAAGCAGCCCTGCCAAATTCCAAAATTGCACATCTCCGCCAAGTTGTGTTGTAATGCCACATTCAAAAATTGTCACTGTCACATTCCTAAATTGTGTATCTCTGCCACATTCTGAAATTATGCATCACTGCCACATTCCAAAATTGAGCATCACCACTACATTCCGAAATTGAGCGTCACTGCCACATTCTGAAACTATGTGTCACCGCCACATTCCAAAACTGTACATCACCACCACATTCTGAACCTGTGCATCGCTGCTGCATTTTGAACCTGTGTATCATCACTGCATTCCTAAATTCTGCATCACTGTTGCATTCTGAACCTGAGTGTCACCCCCACATTCCAAACCTGTGTGTCACCGCCACATTCGGAACCTGTGCATTACCACTGCATTCTGAAATTGCACATCACTACTGCATTCTGAAATTGTGTCACCACCTCATTCCAAAATTGTGTGTCACCACTGCATTATGAGCCTGTGCGTCACCACCACATTCTGAACCTGTGCGCCACCACCACATTCCGAAATTGTGCTCCACTGAAGCATTCCAAAACTGTACATCACCACTGCATAACAAACTTGTGCATCACTGCCACATTCCAAACCTGTGCGTCACCACTGCATTCCAAACCTGTGCATCACCACCACATTCCAGACCTGTGCATCACCACTGCATTCTGAACTTGTTTGTTACCGATGCATTCCAAACCTGTGCATCACTGCCACATTCCAAACTTGTACATCACCACCACGTTCCAAACCTGTGCATCACCGCTGCATTCCAAAATTGTGTGTCACCATCACATTATGAAACTGTGCATCACCACAGCATTCTGAAACTGTGCATCACTGCCACATTCCAAAATTGTGCATCATCGGCTCATTTCAAACCTGTGCATCACCACCACATTCCAAACCTGTGCGTCCCCCCCGCATTCCGAAATTGTGCATTACCACCACATTCTGAAATTGTGCATCACCATTGCATTCCAAAATTGTGCATCACCACCGCATTCCAAAATTATGTGTTTCAGCTACTTTCTGATATTGTATCATTGCTGCACTCCATAATTACAACCTGGTGACATTTTGAAACCAAATACCTGCAGTATTCTAAAAACTGCACACAACTTTGTCATAATAAAGCCAAGTTTGCCACTTCATCCCAACCCCTCTGTCACATTCTGAAGTAATGTATCATGCATCTACACATTACTGAAGTGCATGTGCTGACCCACCCAGTGTCAGTTTTCCTTTTTCAGATGTTTGCTTCAACTGCAGTTTTAAGTAACACAGGAGAAATAAGTCATATAAGGTAGCTTGCAGGGGGGACTAGGTTGTGAGTTCAGGAGATGACATCATCAGTAGCTCTTCTCTGAAACTGGCTTTTTTGAACAGGTAGTGAATTAAGGGTTACAAAATGACTTGTAACATTTAAACAAAGTAACTTACAGACCTGACTTTTGGCATGAGTCCAGTTGAGGATACACTGATCCAAATTCTGAATTTATTGATGCCAAACATTTTGAGCTCAGTCCCTCTTTAATATACAGTATACCACAGACATGTGCCCATGCCCAGCCATCAAAGTTACTTCACCCAATTACAATGTTTCCAAGCTGTATCAATGACCTTCCAAGTGGAAGTCAAATATTAATTTATACAGATTTTCCTCACTACCCTATGTACATTATCCACAACTACCAGTGGGACTACATACCATATGAACATATGGGCATATGAAGAATTCAGCAGAATAAGACCATTATGTCTACTGAGTCTACTCATACTACAGGGTCCTCAGTGTCAGTTATTGATCCTGTGTCCCTCCCACTCAGTCCTCCTCCTCTGTCCGCCCCCCCCAATGATTATTTTCCTCTTAAATGTATCCTAGCCTCTCTTGAAGCTGCCTACTGTTTCAATGAAACCACCTACTCAGGAGTCCCATCCCAACCTGCCACCACCCTCTCCATGAAGAAGTGCCTCCTACCCTCTCACCAAAACCTCTCACCCAACCTAAGACTAACCTGCTGTGTTTTGATTTCCACTGAGCTTCAAGAGACCCCTCCTTATTCACCCTATTTATTTATTTCAAATACTTTAAGGTCTCAGTAATGTCCCCTCTCTCTAATCTTTCCTCCAGGGACTTCAATGTTCAGGGCTTCCAACCTCTCCTAGTATGTCCTTCCCTTCTGGCCCATGATCATCTTAGTTGCCTTGCTTAAGACCATTTCCAGCAGATTTATGTCCTTTTTAAGGTATGGACCCTCATTACTGTACATTCCACTCCAGACATGACCTCACCAATGACCTGTACAGGGGCAGTATTATCTCCTCCTGCCTACTGCTGATTCCCCTGTAACTGCAGCCCAACATTTTATTTGCATTTGCTGCTGCTTTCCTACATTGTGTGGAGTGCTTCAGGTCACAAGTGATCATCCCCACCGTGGACGGTTGCACAAAAGGAGTGGTCCTTCTCCTTTTCAGAAGCAGATACAAATTTTCCAAATCCTGGACCACCTCTCTAGCTTTTCCAAATCATCCCTTAGGTTGTGTATTCTTTCTGCTCTGTCCACCCTACCACATAGCTTGGTGTCATCTGTGAATAGGCAAATCTTGCTCTTAATGCCATCCCCAATATCAATGCTGAAGACATTGAAAAGCACTGGTTTGAGCACTGAGCTCTATGGGACCCTACTGGTGGCTCCCTGGTCCTGGAGAGGTCACCTCCTACTATCTTACGCTGGGTCTTCCCTTCAGCCTTTTTTCACCCACCTGATTAACTTCTTATCAGCCCTGAGATCCATCAACTTCTTGATCAAAGTCTTGTGGGGTACAGAGTCAAAGGCTTTGCTGATGTCCAGGTAAAGGATGTCCACCACTTGGCCCCTGTCCACTATTTTAGTGACCCAGTCAAAGAAGTCAATCAGATTTGTTTGACATGATCTCCCCCCTATAAACTAGTGCTGTCGCTCATCTTGGGGGCCATTCTCTACCACATACTCTACTAACCTTTGCGTAAGTATGGTCTCCATAAGCTTACACAACCTTTACATAAGTATGGTCTCCATAAGCTTGCACACGATTGAGATTAGACTGACCAGTCTGTAGTTCCCTGGACCATCCTCTAATGAAGGGGCACTACATGTGTCATTCTCCACTTCTGCAGTACCACACCCAACTCCAATGAACTATTGAATAGGTCACTAAAGGGATCTACAAGCTCCTCCATCAGCTTTCTCAGCATCCTTGGTGTACACTGTCCAAGCTTGGAGATTTATTTACCCTTAGTGCTACCAGCCCTTTACTCACCCTGTCCACCTCTATCAAAATATTCATGTGCCCTCCCCACATCTCCTCTCCTTCTCCTTATTGGCACTGGTCTGTCTCTTTCCCAGTTGGAGACTGACCAGAAGTATTCATTCAGTACCTCAGTTTTGCCCCCATTCTCCATTACCTACCCTTGCCCTTTCCTGAGACTAACAATCCCATCTTTCTTGTCCCTTTTCTCACTAATAAAATGAAAAAAGGCCTTTCCCCCTTTTTAGTTCCCTCAGCTGGCTACAGCTCCTTCTGAACTTTAGCCTGTCAGACTACTCTACCTGCTACACGAGCCATGATCAGGAAGTCCTCCCTATCCTCCTCCCTCCAGGTCCTCCTGAACTTCTTGTAGGCTGACCTCTTACCCCTTATTGCCTAGGCAGCCTCTTTGCTAAAGCAGCTGGGTGCTTTGGCCCTCTGGTTTTTACCTTTGCACCTAATGAACTCCCTTGTGGTTACCATTATTCACTCCTTGATAATGGACCACCATTGGGTCACCCCCATATCCTCTCGGATGCTTATTAGGTGACTCCTTCGCAGCTTGTCCATCTTTCAGAAGTCCTCCTTTTTAAAATCCAGGATTTTGGTCTTAGTGGGGATCTTTTCCCTGCCCATGTCCAACCAGATCCACATTGTGTGATGGTCACTCCCACCCAGGGGCTCCTCAGTCTTTACATCTTGGACATGGTCCCCGTTCGTCAGCACCAGATCAAGGATTGCCCCTTCCCTGGTGGGTTCTGTGATGTCCTGTGTCAGAAACCTACTTTGCAATATATTTAGAATCACATGACTCCTGGCACAAGTCGAGGCCAGCACTCTCTTATCCACCTTGGGCAGGCTAGTCTCCCACTATTACCACTTCTCCCTTCCCTGCTGCAGTCTTTATTTGTGAGTTAAATTCCCTGTCTCTTTCCTACTCCTAGCTGGGTGCTCTATAAACCACCCCCAATCTTTTCTTCCTCCCTCTATTCAACAGTAATTGAATCCGCATTGCTTCTGCCCTCCCCTCTTCTGACTCCTCCCTCATGCAAGTTATATCTTTCCTGATGTAAACAACCACCTCTCACCATGTTTCTCCCTTTTGGTCCCTCCTGTAAAATTTAAAGCAAGGGTTTTAGATGTCCCAGTCATGGTTAGGTCTGGCTCATGTCTCCGTGGCCACCATGATGTCCACTCTCCTCTCTGCCAGCAAAGCCTACAGGTCATCCATCTTGCTTCCAAGACTTTGTGCATTCAGGGACACCACCTAGAGTCTGAGTCTCCTTCTCTTCCTGACAATCTGCCTGTTTCATTACTTCCCCTTGCCTGTACCCCCAACCCCACTGCTAACCCCCTAGCTTCCCTTCCAACTCTACCCTCCAGCCCCTCTACTGCTATGGAGAAGGTCTGCTGACCTCCTCCTCCTCCTCCCTGACACTCAGTCCCTGTAGGCCCATTTTCTCCCCAGTAGTTTAAATTAAGTGTTTGGTTTATATACCCTTCAGCTTGTCCCTGAGGACTCTCGCTCCCCCTCTATTGAGGTGCAGTATGTCTGGGGTAAAAAGTGTTTTAGCTGACCAAGTCTTCCCCCAGCCCCTAGTACAGTTGTATCCTTCCTCCCAACATCACTCCCTCAGCCAGACATTGAACTCCTCTATTCTTTTCTTCCTGACCTTGCTGGCTCTCAGTACTGGCAACACCTCCAAGAATGCAACTGATATGGCTACCTCTCTGCAGGTCTTGCCCACCACCCTGAATCTTTCCTGTACCACCCCCATTTGCTCCTTGGCTAGGTCGTTGGTACCTAGGTTTATAACTATGTGTGGTTCCCCCCAACTCCCCTCACCAACTCCCCAGTCTTTGGCACATCCTCTCCACCATCATCCATGTCCTTGTCATGCAAAACCACCTTCCTCTTTGTATTTGGGCCCCACTTCTTTCCCCAGTTAATACCCCTATCTACTTAGTCCCCCATGATCACCACCCTTCTGCTTCCCCACATTCCAGACTCCCTCAATTCCTTTTCTGTCTCATGAGCTTCTCCCCCACCTAGTTTCTCCCCCTCCATCATTGGCACCACACACCCTTATTCTCCCAAACCCCTGTATGACAGATCCCCAACAACTCCTACTGGCCCCCCATATGACCTTCTTCCCCATCCCTGACCTTATCTTTCTGGTCAACAATGCTTTCTCTCTCTCCCCTTCCCCACTACTCATGTCACCTTACCCCTTCCCTCCCTCAACTCCTACCTCACTCTTCTTGTTCTCTTTGCCATGTGCCATGACTACTTTGTACTGTCCTACCCCCTTCTCCTGTCTTATTGCCACCCCAATGCCATTGCCTGCAACTGACCTCTCTTCCCCATCTCCTATTCCCCCCTCCTCACTTCCAGACAGTGGATGAAATTTATTCCTTGAAGGCACCCCTTTGAATGTTCCCACTCCTGTTGCACCTCTTGCAGCACCCTTCTCCTCCTCACCACTTGCCTTCCCCTTCCCTGGGCTCCCCCTGCTGTCAGAGATAGGTGTACCCATGGAATTTGGGTGATCCCTTCTACACTTCTCCCCTGCCTGTCAACTTCTCTCCCATGGGCATCCCCATCTGCCTTTTTTCCCCCTTGCCCTGCACCTCCTATGCTCCAAGACAGCTTATATCTTTGTGTTGCATAGTGAGTGCACATCTTACCTGCCATAGATCATTTGTACAGCATGCAAAGCAAACTTGTAGGGTGGTTTTATCATACTTGGATCAAAGCCCTGAGAGTAAGCAGAGTGCCTCCTCCTGGTAAGCAACATTGGCAAATAAGGGTTCCTGACCCTTCCTTTCTAATTCCCTCAGGAAAGTGACAGCAAATGGCTAAGTCACCCAAAAATGTTGCTGACTTTCCAGTGTACAGCTGCAATAGTACTTAGGACATTTCCTCTCCTCCATGTTTTATGCTTGAGGGAGTCTTTCACTGCCTTCTTCTCATAGACCCCCAATCAAGACATGTTTCACATATATTTAGAAATTCTTTTATTGTTTAATTGCTCTATGGCTGTGTCTTCTTCGCCAACAGGACTCCCCTTTAATTCCAGCTGAATAGAAAAAGATGATTCTTCTATGTGGGTATAAAGCTGCCTCCTGGAATGCCAGTGTACAAACTCCTGCTAGAACTTCCACTTTTTTTATTTTACCTAAGGAAAGGTATGTGTATATTTATATCTATCTATCTATCTATCTATCTATCTATCTATCTATCTATCTATCTATCTATCTCTCTCTCTCTCTCTCTCTCTCTCTCTGTGCTCTCTCTCTCTCTATATATATATATATATATATATATAATGCAACATATTGATAAAATTATTAGCCAGGCTTGAAAATCCTTTCTTCCCACTTTTGTAACCAAAAGACTAGCCAGTCTCCATCAAAGGGGCTCTGGTTTTCACCAAACCTTTTAAAATTGGGACAAAACTGAAAATGATAAACATAAGCATAAAGAAACAAATGGGGTTAATCATTTGTACTCCTCCACTCTGAACTGCCACATGCCAGTTTCCTTTTAGTAGATCTGAGTCTGCTTCCCCAAAGCCCTTGGAAGAAAAGGTTGTATATTCTTGTCTCCAAACATTTAGGCAGTAGATACAGGGCAGTAATGTACTGTATAAAAAAAATAAAAGTAATACTGTCCTGATTAATGTGCCCAGGGAGTCAGAGGGCCAGCTGGAGGAGGGGGGCTTGAGCATCCACAGACTGCTCACCTTCTTCAGGAAGGGAAGGAGGATGAGGCTCGGGGCTTGTCTGACCTTCGGTGGAGGCCGGAGGAACAGCAAGCACCAGTCATCACAGTGGGGGGGGGCGAGACAGACATTGGCGTCTTCACCTTGACATCATGGCATGTGTCATGTCCACAGAACACAGGAAAAACAGTTCCCTGCGCTCCAAGAATATGGAGTGTGGCACAGATCCCCAACCTCTGCCTTCCTGGTGTCCTGATGAGAACAGGAAAGACTCTGGGTGTATGGGCCCCACCTCGTCCCCGCCTGGGGGTAACAACCAAGGCTACATGGAGGAACACCAAGGACAGGTAAGAGTGGGACAGACGCCCAGGTGACTCCCGATGATGTGGAGTGTAGGGGACCGGGGGAGCATAAACAGAAAATAAAAAAAGAAAATAAATAATAATTGTGTCCTGATTAAGAAAATCCTCTTATGCTTTGACTGAGGTCTATTTTTCCACTTAAAATGCTTTGCTTCAGCTTTTTGCATACTATTGATCCAACTCTCCTGAGACAGATCCCCCTGACCAAAAAGTAATATCCAGGATGCTGATAGGATTTGTACTAATGCTTATACCTGCGATGTGCTCAACATTTATGGCTTCATCTGGAGCACCAGTTTGGGTCCCTATACTTTTATTATAATCTATCTTAGATCCTGCTATGGTGGAAAAGATTTGCAAGATTCTCTGTACTTGACCTCCTGATTCTTGGTCTTTTAATACAATGCAGAGGTCATCAGCTAAAAGCCAATGTTTTCAACTCGGGCATGTCTGGAGTAAGCAGAAGTACTTTAACTGCTGGATTGCTTTTCAGTAACATGATTAAGGAGTCCAAGGAAAAGACACATAGCAGGTGGCTCAGGGTGCACCCCTGCTATACCCACTTCTGACATGAATTGGTGGTCCCTTCCCTGAGTTAACAAGAGGGTGAACACAGGCCCTTTTATGCAAGACCATTATCCAATTAACAAATTCCTTAGATATGCCATATAGTCTAAGGACAAATATTTGTAAGGTACTCAGTCAAAGGCTTTCTTTTTGGTCTATTGACAATACAAAGCTAGATAATAAACCATTTTCCCCTCTTTTGAACAAGTCTCTCAGCAAAATCAGGTTATGATAAATAGATCTCTGTTTGATGGCACGTGTCTGTGTAGAGCATGGGCCATAAGAGTCAGTCTGTTAGTCAGGATTTAGATAACAGTTTTGGTCTGTACTGGCCAGGTATGAAGGTCCCCAATTTCCGAAATTTAACTGTTTTCACGTTTTAAATATATATATAAAAATCAGAAATGCAAAGGTGATTGATGTGGTAGGACCTTACTTGTCAAGATACTATTCAACAGTATCTGTAAAACTGGGTCCAGAAAAGGTAGAAAAAGTTCATATAGCTCTGCTGGCAACACATCTATACCTGGGACAGTATTGTTCCCTAAACTTTTGTTCGCTACTTTGACTTCCACAAGTTGAATTGGGGCAGTAAGCAGTAATTTATCTTAGGCAGATATGGAGGTGGGGGATATTCAGAGAAGACAATATTCCTGTGTCCTACACTGTCTTAGCTGATGTCCCAAAGATATCCAAAACATGATCATGTATTATAGCCATGATGTCCTCTCAAGAGGTGGCTTTTGTGCCATCTAGGCCTCTAGAAAAACCTCTCATTTTCCTATCTTAACCCTCTCTTGGAATTCGGAGAATTTATCCAGGGGTTGTAAGCACCCATTTGTCCCAAATTTTAGTTCTTGTTCAAGGGATGAAGCTCTCTCATATTGATATTCTCTCATCTCTTCTTTTATGACATCTATCTGTTCCTGTAAATTAACATTGTGGTCCTGCATTTGAGGTATTCATTTGTGTTACTGTGACTGTAGACTCAGGTAATGCAAATATTTGGCTGTGTGTATTTTTTTTTAATTCATTGGTAACTGGGTAAGGCCCACTAGGTACAAGTGCCTGTATTCAGGGGTGACCTGGGAGCACTGAGGAGGTTAAGTGACTTGTTCAGAGTCACACAGCATGCTAATGGATGGGGAAATCAAAGCCAAGTCTGCTGGAAGTACCAAGTACCAAGCTCATTGGCAGCTCATTACTCTAACCTCCAGGGTATGCTGTTAGCCCAACTCTGAGATTTAAAGAAATACTTCATATCTTCCTTAGAGTCTTCCCACCACTGTATAAAGCCATCATATGCCACTAAGAGTGAGCATCTGGCCTCTGTCCCTGACTAGCTCTAATGTATAGTAATTGACTTCTCGACATCCTTGCCATTATCAGTTTAATCTGCACAATCATGCTTGTCTCACATTATCCTCTAGTCTAACTCTATTATGTTTATGAAAAGCATCATCAGCTGTATATTTATACATTTGTACATTTGTTTTATTGCAAAGAGCGTTATGCACTTGTATATTGTTGTTTGTAAAGAATGTCATCAACTGTATATTTTTATACACTTGTATATTTTTTGTTTTCCACACCATCTCATGCTCAGGGTGTGTATTCCCTGACTCTGCATGTATTGTTTGTTTGTTTGTTTTCCTGTTGCTGCCACCCTCTGACCTGGGTCATGCCTGAAAATGGTCCTTTGGATCACTGCACCTACCCGGTTACCAAAGAAATAAATCCTGATACTTTAATGAATGTCTGGTTGTTCTAGTACCGTACTGTTTAGCCTCCACTGATTAAACTACCAGGGAGATTTACGCCCATTTTGACAGTTACATGTGATCGCTAAATGATCTGAGATCTCTTCTGCAATGGTCATTGTTCCCTCCTCTTTAATAGCATCTGACAAGAATAGAAAACTATTCTTTACACTAATCTGCTTTTTACGAAGTTGGCAGAGGCCCCACACGAAAGCTATCCTGTAAACATGCCACTTTCACCATATTGCACAGGTATGCTGAATCACAGTAAAACATTTTTGTTTTTCCCCCCTCTATGATACTGGAGTGAAAGACCACAATTGAAAACCCCCCTCCATGATCACCAACCTGTTGGTGTGCAAAAAGGGGTGTGTCTGAAACAGAGAAACTCTTACTGCCTTAATCTGCAGGTTATACACATTAATCATGCAAAACATTTTGCCCTTGTATTCTGTAACCAGCAACAGTGCTCTATCAGGCTCTGTTTCCACCAATATAGCTATCATAACAGCCGTACCTCTAAGGAGATTTCCAATACCATTGTACCAGTCCAATCCCTGGGACTAGAAAGAAGGACTATGAGACCAGAGGCTTTTCACAGCTGACAGTTTAAAGGTCATCTTGATTCAGGTATGCTGTATAAAAACAATATTGCTATGCAGGGATTCGGAAATTACCATAGTGAATAACCTTTTTTCTGTAGGTCTTAATACTGTTAATGTTTAAGGAAACATGAGAGATACTAGATTATATATACATATTGGTGTCTTAATGGGATGATTACTTTCCATGTCTGTGAGCTGGTTCATCTTTGGCTTTGTTTTTCCACTGACTTCTCCAAAAGCAGCTCATCCCAGTCAGAGGATTTGTCATGGATGGAACAGGAGATGGAGAATGTCTCTGAATCACCCTCTTCTTCCTCCATGTCTCCTCATCATTTACTGTGGGCCAAGAGAGCATGTCTATTTTTAACTACAGTTTCAGGGGCATTAATGGGTTTCATTTTTGCCTTCCTGTGCCTCCCTCTTTTCCTCATAGTTACTATCTCCATTCCTTCATCCAGAGGGGGAGGTGGGGGGACATTACATGACCTTCTGAAGGGGGAGTTTTATAAGCTACGTTACACAGGGTAGGGGGTGACTGTTGCACATGATGATATCCTGTTCGGCCCTAGTATTAACAATTACTTTGTCAGAGGTAGTAGAGGAACCAGTATCTGTAACCATACTCTCTGGGTTCACACACTGTTCTTGCCGGGACTTTTGCGGAGGGGTCTCCTCTGCAGAGGGCTCTGTTGGCTCCGAAGCTTTAGCAGTCCACTGGGCTTCTGTGTCTGCTTTGGCTTGTTGCCTTTCTGCTTCCCTCTTGGCTGAAGCCCTGTTCAAGGCTTATGCCTGGCCCTAAACAATAAGTTTGTCCTGATTCGGGCCATCTGTTCTGTTATACGAGGCCCAGGAGCACTACCTGTAAGAGTGCCCCTGTTCCTCGCACAGGTTTCATTTGAAAGAGTTTGGACATCTGTAGCTCAGATATCTGTATTCTATGCACATAGTGCACCTGTCTGTGCTGCAGGCAGAACTCAGGTGGGATCTCGAGCGACACTTGTGATCTGACCGGGGATTGAAACACATTCCCCTTTCCCATTCTAAGAAAAAGCTCCCAGGTAGATGACAGATCCCTGTGTTAGTCTGCCTAAAGTTTACCTTAAATTTTCACTTCCCTGTCCAAACCTGTTTTGAATCAATGAGGGGGATAAAGTGATCCAAAACCTCACATCTCTGTTGCAACCAATAGGAGATGTCAGAGGTCTCAACTCCCTTGTTTCTAAAAAGAATTGTGATGGTTTTGATGACAGGTTTGGACAGAGGGATTGCTAGGAAAGGTGATGAAAAATCAGAGTTTTGCAAACTGTTGATTTAATCCAAAAACCTCTCAAGAGATTTTAAGGCCTTGAAGTCAATTTCAAATGTAGTCTGTCCAGATGGGAATAACTGCATACAACTCAGAGGGGAAAAAACACATGGAATTTTAAAAGATTTCTAATGGAATACACTTCTTCTGGGGGCAACTCTAATCCTCCTCTTTGTACTTCAGTCTTATGGCGTTTCACTGTTTTGCAGGTTCACCCCAGGCAGTGAAGAGATTGCCATGATAAACTGTCTCCATGGCTATTCTGGCATGCAGAGTCATTGTCCAAATGTTTTGGGAAAAAGGCTTCTGAGTCAGTTTGGGGTTCTTCATCACCCCTCTAACAGCTCTCATCCTCTGCCACCTGAAAAATGTTACTGGATTTGGTAACATTCAGAGGGTTTTCATTTTGTTCAGAGAGTTAAAGTGCCTAATCTATAGCACAGCTGTCCTGAAACACAAAATCAGAGGTGCTTAGTATCTTCCCCTTTTCCCCAGTTCAAAACCTATCTAGATCCCTCCCCCTGCAGAGCAAGGAGAGTCTCTGATGGTACAGATATAAAAGCTGCGCTCTGGTTAGGCATACCAGTGATGGTCTCAGACACGGTAGTAGCTGCAGTACTCACTGTTTTCCCAGGTTGCTGATCAGTCTTATAGCACTGTATATCCTGTGCTGGGTCTGGGAGCCAAGACACCTCATCTAGTGTTTCAACCCAGCCAGTGGCAAGTAAAGACATTTTCATCAACTATAGCTGAGTACAGGAACCTTGCTTTGGCTGGGGGAATGCAGGGCATCCACTTTGTAGGCAGAGCCAGTGGGTCATTTTTGTCATTCCAGACTCATTGGACACCCTACCATGAGAAGCCAGCAGATCTTACTTTGAGTATGAGCTCTTGCAGCAGGCTACACCATAAGGACTATGCCATCAGACACTAGGACCCCCCGGGAAAAATTCTTAGCTGGCAGTACCTAGAGGGGACCGCCCCCTGACGTCGTACCACCTCAGACATCCAGCAGTGGTATAAAAGGAGCAGTCCCCGGCCACACCTCACTTCTTTTCCCACCGTTGACCCATTCCCATTAGCTCCATGGATGCCTACTACTAACAGTGCCCATTTTTGCTAACTTTTCTACAAATTTCTTAATCTAAAGTTTCGTTATTTTTTAACTGCTAATCAGTGCATGTCTTCTCTGTCATCCTCCAGCCAGTGACTGAAATCCAAGTGCATGTGTGGGAAGCAGATCCTGGCCTGAAATGGTCACTCGGCCTGCCTCATCTGGCTGGGGCCTGACCATGATGTTGACTCCTGCCTGTGGTGGAGTTAGGCTACACCCTCAGCTGTGACTGATGGACCACTTTTTTATCTCCTTATTTTCTGGGAACAGTTAACACTTTTTTCTTTACTTTTCTTCTTTCCCCGTACCCTAGGTCACCCACCTAGCATAGCTCTTGACTATCTCTACTAAACTTCCAACTCATTCTCTCTTTCATTCTTTTTCCATTTCCATCTATTCAGTCCCTGGAATGATGCCAAACACCCAGAGAGGTGTTGTGTAAAGTGCAGAAGTGCATTTTGTGTACAAAAAACATGAAGGCTATTTTAAATAGGAATTAGTTCAGTTAGTAAAGCCTTTTTAAAGAAAAATGATTCAGAAGCCATATAAAAAATTAATAATTTCATGATTAGTACAGTTATAAGAAATCAGTGGAGTAACCAGCCTTAAAAAAAGTGTACGCACCAATAATCTAAACTATAGGCTGGGGGTCTGGGGGCCACCTAGGCCCCCATAAAATGGTTGTTTTTTGGTGCATTTTGGGGGTAATCTGAAACAGAATTAGCTACCCTGTTCCCCCTTCCCCATGCCTAGTAAGTTGCGCTATTGTCCTTTCTGCAGCCCACACAGTTCAGTGAGTTGCCTAAACCACCTTCCTGTCAACTCCTTTTCTCCTGAGTCTCACCCATCTCAACTATAACAAAAGGTAGGGGCATAGGCAGGATTTTTGAATGGTGCTTGACTATGATATTTATGAATAAGGACAAATAAAAGCTGGGGGGTTGGGGCCGCCAGACCCCCAGGAGCTCTGGGGGTTTTACATGCTCTGTGGTGAGTTTTAGGGTTTTTCTTGAAGAAAAAACACAGTTTTGTTACATCTTGCCTACTCCTAATTTCAAGTGAAATATTTCCCCCCATGGAATCAGGGGTGTTGGAGTCTGCAGTTTAAATGGTTGTGGACAACTGGCTGTCAAACAGTGCCATCAACCACCTTCCCCACACATTAAAAATAATGTGGAACTGTATAGAATAAATATCTAGGAGGGGATAAATAATATTAAGGCCCTGGTCACAGAGGGTACACCTAGAAACTGAGAGGCCATGTCCAGGCAATCTCACTGGCTAGGATCTGTGACAAAGAGTTACCAACCCTCCAGTGTGGTACCCATAAAAGTGTTATGATCTCTCCCCAACTGCATCTGACCCAGAGTTAGACATCAACATAAAGGAGCACTCACCAAGAGACTAAAAAAGATTTTTATATTCCACCTCTTTTCTAGACTTAACAAGAAAGAGACAACCCATACACAGGACGGAGCTCTCACCATTGTTGGTCACGGTAGTCATTACAAAAACTGTCATTTAGCATGTAACATGCATGCCATTTTGTTTTATTTGTAAACAAAAAAACAAACATGTACTGTATTATAGAAAAATGCTTTGGTGGCAAATATCAAGGTAGCATTAAGCTCAGAGGGCTGCACAGCTGTTTATAAATCAGTCATTTCTTGCTTACATGGCTGGTGACATCAGTAAAACATCTCTAGTAAAAAGCAGCCTTGTACTTTTCCCCATGGCATGAAGGATTCTTGATATCAACGGCTTCATAGCCTTTATGAAAAACTGTCATTTTACAACTCTTGCTTTCAGGCATTATGCCATTTAGTAAGGACATTTGGAAAGCAGTCCCTACAAGCTAATAACCTCTCCCACACTAAAGTAACTGATAAGTTTATCTGACAAGGTTTACCATTTATTAGTTTCTCTATTTATGCTCCCTGTCCTCGCTCCCCACACTCATACTGCACCCCCCATGCAGAAACCCAGCTTCACCCTCAACTCACCATGCCCCTTTCCCCACAGCTTGCTCTTTATCTCCTTTTCTCAGCATGGACTGCCCCCACAACCTCTTTGACCTTCACCAGTGTCCTCCCCGACCTTGTCACTTGCCTTCTCTGGGTCTGGGACTTACTCAAAGTTTCTGCCACGCAGTGCCCTGTAGTTTCCCCATTGTGGCAGAGCCCCCAAGGTTGCCCAAAGAAAGTTAAGTTGCTGGCAGGTGACCCAGTGGTCACTCACCTTCTCAATTCACAGCTACTTCTGCAAGTTCTGCTTGCCCTTTGACACTCTGGCTGTAGGATGAGACGAGGGTGAATGGATCGGAACACGGAAGAATGATACAATTCCACCGGCTGGGCTGCCGGGCCAAGTCAAGTCGCAACAACTTCGACTTCTGGTGTGTGTGGTGTCCTCTGGCTCCTCCTCTGACTCAGCTGAGTCAATCAACCATGAGTCCCGGGTTAGTGTTAGTGGCAACTCCCTCCCATCCAGCAATGATGATCAAGCCTGCCTGGCAGTCTGCTCATCTGATGAGCCGCAGCAGGTGCACTGCAGTGCGCACAGTAGTCATCTAGCACACAGCGGCTGAGTGGCTCTAAAAGAAATGGCGGCATCTACATTCACTGTGGCTCAGCGCTGGTCCTGACAGTGAGCAGCAGGTGGGAAAAAAATACAGCAAGTGTGACTGGCAGAGTGTAGACACATGTGGACAAAAACCGTCCAATTGCTTGGTGCCAGCATGCTTATCTGAGCAGAGGAGACAGGAGAGGAATCGGAATTGGCAAATGGCTGGGCCCTGTGCCCTGTGCTCCCCACACTGAATACTGGAGGACCAGGTTTCAGGACCTGCATGGAAAAAAGGAAAAAAAAATAGATTTTTCCTGGATTTTTTTCTGTACTCATGGGCATACAATAAGTATGCATGGTTACGCCACTGTAAGAAATCCTTAAGGTATTTTCATAAATTCACACTGTAGACCTGTTACTGTATAAGGTTCCATGTATGAGAATGTGGTATACTTTATAAAAGTGCTTAGTCACTGTGGATCAGAGATATAGAGAGTCAATATCTGTGGAGATATACACAGTACCTTTAACTGAACCAGAAAATTTCCTGAAATAACCCCCCCCCTTTGGTTTTGAAACAACATGTCCAGGCATTTAAATAGAAAAGGGCTCAGTCAGGTGACCCCACCAAAATATATAAAAACCTCTTCACTTAGTTCACTTCAGCTCAGTCCAGTGGGGTTCAGCCCTGAGGGAGGAGAGAGGCAGACAAGCTGTTGAATGCAGATAAGAAGAGTCTTAGGAGCTCTAAGATCCAGGACTATATTATATGAGAAACTACTGATATTAAGTAGTGATTTTCTTTGCAATTGTTTTGTTTTCATTTATTATTTTTTGAACTTTTGAAAAATAAATATCACACCACGGTGTGTTTGAAACCTGTAAATTTGACTTATCTGAAGTTTATTCCCACTTGTTGTGACAAACTTGGTGTCAGAAGTGGGATAGTACTGGTTGTCCAGAGAAACAAGGTGGAGACCAGTACCCAGATACCAGCCCTGGTATCCAGACATAGGGGGCAAAGAGCAGGCTAGCGTGACTCCAGGATCTTGTGGATGCCAATGATCTGTTGAAGGAGAAGAGACTTACCAGTGTGCATACCGGAGCCCAGGTGAGGAGAGCTGGAGAGGATCAATTGCCTGGATTGGAGTTCAATGGAACATGGAGGTGGACCTGTGCAGGAGAGAGGTGGAGCACCGCTGCCAGGTGCTGATGAAGGGTTCCCAACTGGAGGATTTTGTAGTGGAGGCAGAGAACCAGGATCCATGGGTTCTAGAGGAGGAGGAGGAGGAGGACTCCCTGATGGAACCTTTGTTGCCAGTCAATTTTGAAATCCTGTTGTTGCCCATTTTTCCGGGCTGCTGCTACTTGGAGGATAATAAGA
Organism: Neoceratodus forsteri; assembly: GCA_016271365.2. NCBI lineage: Eukaryota > Metazoa > Chordata > Ceratodontiformes > Ceratodontidae > Neoceratodus > Neoceratodus forsteri. Next base: position 1,588,811,063 of record CM057449.1, on the reverse strand, counting down.
TGAAGGTCCCAAGTAAGACTGTTTCAGGATATTTGCATACTGGAGTAAAGACTACAAGCAACAGGGAAGACATCATGGTGGTTGAATGGACTTTCCCATGTTTTAAACCCCCTGTTATATGGTATGAAATGTATGAAACATGTAACGTTTAAAATGAATATAGATTTTTAACGCTGGTGCTGAGTACAGTCAGTTGAGGATACCAGAACAGTGTAAGGATCAAAAGGAAACCCCTGCTATGTTACAAATAAGGGTTGAAAGGAAACTTCAGAGGTTTTAGGAGTTAGGAACTGGCTGGTTGATGTTCAGCATGAGAAGGTTCATTGTCTACCACAAAATATATGAAAGGGAAATGGATAAATGAAATGATTACAAGAAATGTATAACATAAAAGAAATGTTTATTCTGTATGATATAAAATGAGGAACCTAGGGTCATGGAAGATCTAGGTATGGGGTGGAACATATGATTGGGCCCCTGAGTGGAAACAATGTGTTAGAATGGGATTATAGCTGGCTACAACTAGCCCCAGAGAAAGTTGTGGTATAGGCCTGTATTGCTGCCCTGATAGCTAGATGGAAGAAGCTCAAAGGCAGCATAAAACTGCTGTGTATTACGTCCTCTTTTTTTTTTGGTAGACTTTATTTCTCTCCGGGACTGAGGAAGTATTTCCAGCTACCTTGCCAGCCTGGCTCTACCTCCCAGTCTGAAGCTCAGTATTCCAGGCTGACCCTGCCCAGTGGATCCCTCAGCTCTGAGCCCCCCAAAGGTGGGACCGCCTGCCCTGGCACTCTATCTACAATCTAGTGCACCAGGCAGATGTCAGTGTACCCCCTTGGAAACTGAGCCTGACAGTAGGAGTGTGGCTAAGACTGGAGGAACCTTCACCTATCCTCAGCCTGGTGTTTTTCTTACTGTAGGTTGACCCCTGGAGCAGGACATGCAGTGACGCCTGTATGGAGAAGCTGTGAGCATCCGCCATGCTCCTCTCCTTACGTTCCAGGCACATGTAATACACCCGGTCTCCACTGGGTGTCACCACTGTGCTGAGGAGGCCCCAAACCCACCCAAGGGAGAGGAAAGCTGTCCTCCAGATGCTCGATCCTCTCCCTCCCCTGCTGACCCCCGGCAGTCCAGGCTCATTCCCTAACCCAGGTTTCTGGTGTGGCAAGAGTTGTGGCTTCCAGCACTTCAACCCTCTGCATCACCAGGCCAGCCACTTCCTCTTTTTTAATGTAATGATGAGGGTACGATAGTGGCTACACAGGGCTGAAACAATACCAAGTGATGGGTATGGAGGAAGCTGGAAGTCAGCATAAAACTGCTGTGTATTGCTCCCTCTTTTTTAATGTACTGATGAAGGTACGATAGTTAGTGCACAGGGTTTTGAAATGATGCTGAGTGATGAGTTCAAAAAAAATGACAAGTGATGGGTGCTGAAATGTTCCCAAGTGATGGATTCTGAAACAATGTTAAGTGATGGGTGCTGAAATGATGCCTATTGATGGGTGCCTGATATTACATATGAAGTGTTTGAGTTGTAGTAACCAGAGTGAAATAGGGGATAGAAAGTCACTACAGACTGAAGTCCTCTGAGAGTATAGATGGGTACTGTGCTGAACTGTATGACAGCCCCAAGGTAATGTTGTGAAAGTATGGTCATATTACAGTAACTTGGTATGGTGGACAATACTAAAAAATATCTGAATTAAAGGACCCTGGCGTGAAGCTTTCATAGTGGGTGAGAGAAAGTTTCAACCAACCCCCATTCTACTGTTTTGGTAGAATATGACTGAGAGGGGGTTATTGAAAAAACAGTATAGTCTTTAGAACGGTTTCTTTCTTAAGGAGGGAGGTGTGTGGTGGAGTTAGGCTACACCCTCGGCTGTGACTGATGGACCACTTTTTTATCTCCTTATTTCCTAGAAACAGTTAACACTTTTTTCTTTGCTTTTCTTCTTTCCCCCCTGTCCTAGGTTGGCCATCTAGCATAGCTCTTTACTATCCCTACTAAAGTTCCTACTAGTTCTCTCTTTTCATTATTTTTCCATTTCCATCCATTCAGTCCCTGGAATGATGCCAAACACCCGGAGAGGCATTGTGTAAAGTGCAGAAGTGCATTCTGTGTACAAAAAACATGAAGGCTATTTTAAATAGGAATGAATACAGTTAGTAAAGCCTTTTTAAAGAAAAAGGATTCAGAAGTCATGTAAATCAATAATAATGTCATGATTAGTACAGTTATAAGAAATCCTTAAGGTATTTTCATAAACTCTTACTATAGACCTGTTACTGTATAAGGTTCCGTGTATAAGAATGTGGTATACTTTATAAAAGTGCTTAGTCACTGTGGATCAAAAAACATGAAACAACATGTCCAAGCATAAATAGAAAAAGGCTTAGTCAGGGGACCCCACCAAAAGATATAAAAACCTCTTCACTGAGTTCACTTCAGTTCAGTCCAGTGGAGTTCAACCCTGAGGAAGGAGAGAGGCAGACAAACTGTTGAATGCAGATGAGAAGGGTCTTAGGAGCTCTAACATCCAGGATTGTATTATATCAGAAACTACTGATATTAAGTAGTGATTTTTTTTGCAATTGTTTTGTTTTCATTTATTATTTTTCTAACTTTTGAAAAATAAATATCACACCACGGTGTGTTTGAAATCTGTAAATTTGCTTCATCTGAAGTTTATTTCCACACACTGTGACATTGCCTGCACTGCGGAGGTTTCACCGCCAGACCTGCATCCATTGACTGAAGACATTGAAGACCAACCTCCTAGAACAGCAGCTGGCTGCCATGCAAAAGACCCCATCAGGCCTAGGATCCCCTTCTTCTTCAGGGTCAGGGACTTCTCACAAATCTAAGGAGAAAAAGTCCAGTGGAAAACATCATCATCATGAGAAGGACAGGACCCGTTCAGACTCCCAATCCAGGTCTCAGCATAGGAAAACAGCCAGCTTCAGTCCTTCCTTCCATGGGAGGTTGGACTCTGCCCCCTCTCCAACCCATGTTTCCTCCAGGTTGCTGGCCTTGAAACCCCAGGTGCTGGTGCATACATCAGGTTGTGTTTCTTTGGGGCAACAGCCTTCGGCCCCCTCCCTTAGTCTTAGGCCATACAGCCATGCCTCTCGGTCTAAGTCCAAGGATTCTGCTGGTCAAGGGGTGGGTGACAGCCTCCCTGCCACTTCTCACCAGGCTAAGGCATCCTCCTCCACATTGGATTGTCCATCTGGACCCAACAACAGGAAGTGATGTTTGGAACCGGAGTCTTACCCTGATGCCAGCTCTCCGAAGAATCAGGCATCAGACTCCTGACATTCGACCCCGACATCTTCGATGTCTTCACTCTCCACAGTGGCCTCTGTGTCCCCCTTGGTCATCACCTTCCCCCAGGGAAAGGCCTCCTGCTCAGTCGGATGACAGATCTTCCGAATGACGCAGACATCGTTTGAGAGCATCCTCCAGGAGTTACAAGAGGAAGCATCAGCATTCCCACTCCAGATCTTCCTCAAGGTCATCCGATTCAAATTCTTCTGCCACCTCCAGATCCTTAGGGGAGATTTCCTCTCCTCCCCACCATCTTTACCCTCTGGGGAATTCACCCTGCTCTCTCTTGGAGGATCCCACATTCTTGGATGTGATACGTCACACCTAATTTTTGAATCGGTGGGAATCTGAGAATCTTGATCCAGAGAGAAAAAGGCTGCCTCATTTCTTGGGTATGAGTGAGCCCAAACCTTTAGTCATACCACCCTAGGTGGCTCCTTTTCAGGATGCTACCAGGCTAGTCTGGAGACACTCTTTGACAGCCTCCGCTATACCTAAGAAAGCGGACAGGCTGTATCACACCCCGATGAATGAGCCGTTCCTTGGTGAACAGCCCAAGGTGGACTCAATCATGCTTATGGCTGCCCATGGCACATGGGCTTCAAGCCACTAGACAAGGAATCCAAATGTCTGGATCAGTTCAGCCAGAAGTTCTATTCAACCGTCACCTGCTCCATTCACTCGCTCATCTTCTTGATGCACATGGTGCAGTACCAGAAATCACTATGAACAAGGCCATTGAGCTTTCAAAAAGACAGCCTGATTCCAATTGCAAAATGGAGCTTCTGGACGTGCTACAGTCTGTCCTGGACATGGGGAAGCACGTCTTGAGGTCCTCCTACAATTCAGCAGACACAGCAGCCAGGGCAGCTGCCACAGAGGTTTTTATGTGGAGGTACTCTTGGTTCCAGGTTTCTGGATTTAGTCTGGACCTTCAGGATGCCATCATTGATGCCACGTTCCATAGATCCGTGCTGTTCGGTCCAGACATTGAAAAAATGATCGTGGACCTCCAGGACTACGGTAAGGCCATCCAGTCTGTGCATCAGTTGTACAGATCTGATAAGACCCCAGGCAGATGTTGGCAGTTTCATCTCTTGGGTGAAGAAGCCCAAATGGCAGCAACTGAGAGACAACTTTAGCTGTAATGCTCCCTCTCAACTCGGTGGAGTACAGGGACCTCAGAACACCAAACCCTCCCAGGTCTCCCTGCCCACCTCAGGCTCCAACGTCTGACTCCTTGCCCGACCCCCAACCCCTTACCAAGTCCAGGGCAGAGGTAGTAGGGGGTCGGCTCTTGCTTTACCTCAACAGGTGGGGCACCATCACTACTGATGTGTGGGTCCTCCAGTTGATAGAGCGGGATCACATGCTGGAATTCCTGCAGATTCCCCGGACAATCCACTGGTCCAAACAACCTACTCCCCCTCCCATGCCGAGCTAATTTGGGAGGAGGTACAGTCCCTGTTAGACAAGAAGGCCATCGAACCCGGAACTACTGCCAGAAACAATGATCAAAACTATCCCTCAAAGAGCTGCAACTCTGCTCCTTAAAACTCCTACTCCTCCTCCTTTTCATCTCAGGCAGCGTCCATCCCAACCCTGGCCCTAGAAGCCCAGGCCACACACAAACTCCAGGTGCCCTTATCCTTGCAACCATTAATATCTGCAGCCTTCTACCAAAGCTGGATGCACTCCAAGCCTTCATATGCCAACACAACCCTGACATCCTTGCAGTGGTGGAAACTTGGCTGATGCCTAAAGTTCCTGACACACAGCAACAATACAGGGCTACGATGTCCACAGGCTGGACCAGATATCCAAAAAAGGTAGTGGTTGCACAATCTATATCAAAGAATCCCTGTCATGGCACCCTGTAGCAACTCCATCACTTTCTGCCTCGGCCCAGATTCTGCCAATAAAAATCATCCTAGGTCCCAACCATAAAGCCCTGACTATTGTCTCCATGTACATCCTGCCCAGCAACCCTAAACATGGCTTCAACGACGTCCTAAACTTTATCAACTCTCATCCTCCTGAAGCTGAACTTATTCTACTAGGGGATTTCAACGTAAACTGGTTAGCATCAAGCACCAGTGCCTATAAAGACTCCATCTCAGCTGCTAACCTCATGCAAATGGTAAACTCCCCTACCAGGATTAACTACAAGACTGGCACCAGTACCATCTTGGATTGGGTCCTCACCACTCACCCTACAAGGATTTCTTGTATGATCATTCTCCCAGACTCTCTCAGTTACCAATCCCCAGTCATGTGTGCATGGTCTAACAAATTCCTTAAGCCCCCCTCCCAAAATTATCGCTAGCAGAGTCTTTCCTCGTGGAAAACTTCCACATCTCAAAAAATACCTGCTTCTACAAGACTGGCTACCCATCTATGAAGCAACAGATGTTAACTTGGCTCTTGATCACTTCATCTCAATTTTCAACAAAGCCTGCGACCTCTTTGCCCCTGCTAAAAGGCACAAAACAAAATCTCTCTGTAACTCATGGCTCACTGCAGCTCTTGTCTCACAGCTGAAACTAAGGTACCACCTCTGGGCAGTTGCCAGGGCCACTGGCAAACAACTGGACATCCAAAAATACAAACAAGCACGAAATGCCTGCACAAAAGCCATCCAGCTAATGAAATCCACCTATTACAAAGACACTCTCACAAATACATGGGGAAATGGTCATGCTTTCTGAGACAATATCAAGGATGTCACAGGGAAGCAGCCAAAAACCTCTCCAGCCATGTTAATGGTTGATGGATCCTCAACCCTCAACCCCAAGGTGATCTCAAACATCTTTAAGACGGCTTTTTTAGACCTTAGTGCTGTCCTACCCCATGACTTTTTTGAAAACAGGGCCTACTCCCCAAATACCTCAGCCCCTCAATCTAACCATCCCCTCTTCTACTTCAGGGAGGTAAGGCTGAATGAAGCTCGCCACTATGTTACTGCAGTTATCTCTAAATCTAGATCTATTAGCGACACTCTGGACCTTAAGCTTCTGTTGCTCATCCTCGATGAGGTAATTCATCCATTAACAAAAATCCTAAACCTCTCTCTCAGCTGTGGAAAATTCCCGGACTTATGGAAAACAGCCACTGTGACACCTGTCCATAAAAGTGGGGATAAGACGAATCACTCAAATTATCGCCCTGTTTCCATACTGCCCCCACTCTCTAAGGCACTAGAGTGCATCATGGCTGATCAACTTACCGACCACTTGGATAAATACAATATACCTTGTCCACAACAACACGGTTTCCAGAAAGGTCACAGCACCACCACAGCCCTTCTTGAGTTCACTGGAGCTTTGCACAAATCCCTTGACAACGGCTTTCTCACAGGGGCCGTTTTTGTAGACCTCTCCAAGGCCTTCGATACAGTACACCATGGACTACTAATTGACCAACTACTGAATGCTGGGCTATCACCTGACTCTTCTCTCTGGTTTAAAAGTTACTTAGAAAATCGGTCACAGAGAGTAAAATTTGTGGACGCTTTTTCTGACACCCTGCCTGTTCGCTCGGGTGTCCCACAGGGATCCATACTGGGCCCCCTCCTTTTTAGCCTTTTCTTAAACTCCCTCTCTTACCACTGCTCTAAGCAGATCATACTATATGCCAATGATGCTGTTGTATTCTCCACTCACAAAGATCCTGCAACTCTTCAACACAACTTTCAACTTGGTTTCAGTCCTGTAGAGACATGGTTTCTTAATCATAAACTGGTCCTCAATGACAAGAAAACCAAATCTATGCTCTTCTGCAGCTCTCATAACCCACACAAGCTACACCACTTGGCTATCTCCACCACCCAGGGGAACACTCTAGATCAGGTGGGGTCCTTCAAATACTTAGGGATACAGCTTGACCTTAATCTCTCCTATGGACCTCATGTAGATAATGTAGCTAGAGCTGCTAATACATAGCTTGGTCTCCTCTACAAACTCAGACAACACCTCATGCCAGAAGCTTTGAAGGTTGCAGTCCTGAGCTCTGTAATTTCTGTAATAGAATATGGTCTCATCATTTATGGCTCGGCCACAACCACAACCCTTAGATGCCTCTCAACTGCCTTGAATAAGGCATGTCGGCTCATCACTGGTGCTCACCGTCTCACCCACACATGTGACCTGTACACCCAGACTGACTGGTTCCAACTATCAAACCGAATAAAGTTTGTCACCTGCTCCATGGTGAAAAAAATCTAACTTGGTCTTGCACCCTCTGGGGTCTCAACTCTGTTACAACACCGAATTAACAAATGGTGCCTGCGGAGATCCACGCTACAGCTACTGAAAGTCCCCCACTGTCACACTTCACAAGGACAATGTTCTTTTGCTTATCGAGCACCACTCTGGTTCAATGGCCTTAGCCCAACCATCTCCTCTGCCCCAACTATTGGTATGTTTAAAACTAGGCTCCATGACTATCTCACTACCAACAGCTCCTGTGACTGCCCAACTTAACCTTGTTTCTCCACTTCCCTGCCTGTTCTAGTGGTCCCCCCTCCCCTCCTCACTGGATTCCACCCTCACATCTTGGTATACCCAATGCTGCACTTTTCACCCTCTCCCCACCCTACCTACATTCCTTCTCCCCCCCCTCCCCTCTTCTCTCTCCCTATGACTCTGGCACTTCTTATCTGCTGTCTATTTTCTCTGATGAATGCCGCTGGCTGCCTTGCTTACAATGCTACCCTTGAATTGTATTAATCTGTACTCTGTTTGCAATGTCCACATTGTTGTAATGTCTGTCTTGATGTTCCCCATAATTTGAATTTCTCTGACGTGGAACCTTTGTAAAAGAGCCTAGGCTCAAAGGTATTTGTAATCCTAGACTTGATAAATAAATAAAAATAAAATAAACAAAGAACCGGTTCCAGCCCTACAGTGGGGGAAAAAGTTCTACTCCCATTTCTTCTTGGTTCCCAAGAAGACAGGGGACCTGCACCCAATTCTGGACCTGAGTATCTTGAACAATTACAGAGTACTTGAGGTTCAGGATGATCACCTTGCCGGGCATTCTTCCCATGTTGCATCAAGGGGACTGGCTTTGCTCCCTAGACATGCAAGATGGCTACCTCAATATTCTGGTGCCTCCAGCTCACAGGAGGTTCCTGAGGTTCTCCTTTTAGGGAAGGCATTTCCAGTATTGGGTCTTGTCCTTTGGCCTTTCCTCAGCACCGCACATGTTCACAAAGTGCCTAGCAGTGGTGGCAGCAGCCTAAGAAGGCAGGGACTCTTCATTTATCCCTACTTCGATGATTGGCTTCTGACTGCCATAACAAGGGATCAGCTTCTGGCAGCTTTAGAGGACACTTTCAGCCTGTTCTGCTCCCTGGGAATCACCCTAAACATGGCAAAGTCATTCCTGAAGCCATGTCAGAGATTACAATACAAAGGGGCAATCCTAGACACAGAGCAAGGGAAGGCCTTCCTCATGCCTGACAGGGCAGTATGCCTTTGCTCTTTGACCAACAAAGTTTCAGCTGCTCATCAGGTCCCAGCTCAGATCATGATCCAGCTCCTGCGCCATATGGCCATATGGCCATGACCATAGTGACCGTTCCCTCAGCACACCTGTTTATGAGGGTCCCTCAATAGACCCTCAGAGTGCAATGGGCTCAGAGGGAGGACAATCTTGACCAGCCAGTCTTGATCGTCAAAGCAGTGGAATAGACCCTCTCTTGGTGGCTCTCTCCCCAGAATCTGGAGTCCAAAGTCCCCTTTCAGAGGGAAGCCCCTTCACAGATTCTCACCACCGGTGCCTCAGGCCTAGGTGGGGGAGCTCATTTTCAGAATCATCAGATGCAAGGTGCATGGTCTTCTTTGGAACTGACCCTCCACATCAAAATTCTGGAGATGAGGGCAGTTCCGTATGCTCTACTTGTGTTTCTCTCAGACCACCGTCCAGGTCCCCTCTTGGTGCAGATGGACAACATGTCAGTTGTTTACTACATCAACAAGCAGGGGAACTCACTCCTATCCTCTTTGTCAAGAGGCTATGAGAGTGTGGTTCTGGGATCTAGACCATGGCCTATTGCTCACTGCAGTGCATGTTTCTGGGGTCCAAAATGCCTTTGCCAATGCCATAAGCTGGTCTCGGTTGAGGACTCATGAATGGGAACTCCTGCAATCTGTAGCAGATGACCTCTTCCAAAGATGGGGTCATCCAGAGCTGGACCTCTTTGCATCCCTGTGCAATGCAAAACTGCCCAGTTTCTGCTCACTCGATCATGGGCCTGGTGTCTTCTGGTGAGACGCATTATCCCTCTGCTGGACAAGGAGGTTTCTGTATGCCTTCCTTCCCTTTCCTCTTCTGCAGAGTCCTGCTCAAACTCCAAGTGGAAGGAGCAGAGATGATTCTCATTGCTCCGCTTTGGCCTCACCAGATATGGTTTCTGCTACTGCAGCAACTAACAGTGGAACCTCCAATCCCCCTGCCCTTGTCCTCCCACTTACTGTCACAAGAGCAGGGCAGGCTGATTCACCCAAACCTCTGGTCCCTACATCTGCATGCCAGACACCTGCAGATGTAGCCACTGCTCATTTTAGAGTGTCTCCTAGAGTGGCCAAGGTCCTGGTGGCAGCCAGGACACCTTCCACTAGGGCTACCTATGCCATGAAGTGGAAGTGATTTTGCTTGTGGGCCTCCAGTTGGGGTCTGGACCCTCTCCAATGCCCTCTGAATGCTGTCCTCAAGTATATTCTCTCCCTGTCAGACTCGGGCTTCCGCTATTCTTCCATCAAAGTGCACCTTTCTGCTATCTCTGCTTATCATGCACTGGTGGATGACAAATTTGTTGCCCAGAAGGATCTGGTTCAAACATTTTTGAGGGAAATCCTTCATCTTAAACCTCCCATTAGGGACCCCATCCTTCCTTGGGATCTTTTGTTTTTGTTAGAGAAGCTTATGTTTCCTCCCTTTGAGCCAGCCATGGATTGCGAGCTACAGTTTCTGTCATGGAAAGCATTGTTTTTAGTTGCAGTTACTTCTGCTCAGAGGATTTCCAAGCTTCAGACTCTGATGGCTAACGAGCCGTATTTGATTTTCCACAAGAACAGGGTGTTCTTGAGGACCAATCCTAAGTTCCTTCCTAAAGTGATGTCCCAGTTTACCCTTTATCAGGACATCAACCTTCTGGTCTATTATCCAGAGTAGGCTAATAGAGGGGAGGCCCTTCTTCATACTCTGGATGTATATAGAGTGCTTAGGTACTACATTAACTACACTCTAACTTTCAGAAGATCTGACCAACTTTTTGCCCCAAGAACCCTGGGAGCTCCAGTGGCAAAGCAGACTCTGTCCAGATGGCTAGTCCATTGCATCACCACCTGCTGCAATAAATACTACAAACCTCTTACCGGGCTCGGTTAAGGGGCATTCCACCAGGGGTGTTTCCTCATCTTTTGTGGCACTTTGGAACATTTCTGTAGCAGACATCTGCACAACTGCTACTTGGGGCTTGGTGCACACCTTTGTGAAGCACTACAGCCTAGATGTTGCTTCCCATCAGAGAGCTGAGTTTGATTCAGTGGTACTTCAGGGCCTTTTGTCTTGAAGCTTCCCACTACTTAAGTTTCCACCCTCCCAGTCTGTCCAGGATCCTTTTAGTACTGCTTGGTACTCAGTCCATATGGTGTAGCCTGCTACAAGAGCTCCCACTCAAAGTAAGATAGTACAGTTACATAAGAACTTACCTTAACAGTAGATCTTCAAGAGAAGCTCTTGCAGCATGCATTATTTCCCTCCATCCTTCCCCCTCATCCTTTTCTCATTTCTTTCTTTCCTTGCCAAGGCAGGGTATTCATACTCACCTCAGGTCTCTATTATTTGTCTGCTGGGTCTCCGGTGGGAGAACTGGGGTGTGGCTGGGGACCACCCCCTTTTATACCACAGGTGTAATTCGGAGGCAGTCAAATGTCAGGGGCAGACCCTGCTGGGTACTACTAGCTCAGAATTTTTCTGTGGGATCCTAATGCCTGGCAGCATCGTCCTTGTGGTTTAGTCTGCTCTCGAAGATCTACTGTTATGGTAAGTTCTTACATAACTATTCTTTTCTCTCCATTGTGCTGGTTGGAGAAGCTGTGGTCTTGCAACACCCACTGCAGCAGTATGTTCCCACCCATTCTCTGCAGTTGCCACTCTGTACACTGTTACCTGGTCTGCCTTGGGATTGCACTTATGGCTGAGCAAGAAGAGTTCAGCAATGCAGAAGGCTTCTCATAGTCCAAAGTCTCGACAGTTGTCCCTTGGAGGGGGGGGTTAAACAGATGCAGGGGCCTGATTCCAAAGCAGCTTCACAGTCTTCTGACACTTGGAGTCTCACAGTATCAAACTCCTTTGAATAGGAGGTGTCAGTTGGCACCTCAGATAACAGTTGAGCCTACATGTCAATGCTTGAAACCGGCTGGTCTTCTGCGGAGCAGGTATGTGTCATAGACATGGATAATCTCTCCTTACAGGCTTAAAATTTAGCTTCTTCCTTTGCCATTAATGCTAGTAAGTGGTGTTTTCTGTCTTCAAGAGCTTTTTTCAGCATCTGTTCTACATCATGCAGATTTTGGTTATGCAGAAAAAAGTCTCAGTTTTGGAAACAGATTTAGCCATTTCTTCTTCACTCTCATCAATATCCACAGCAATATCAGCAGATGTCAAGTTCATAGCTGCAGGGACCGCTTTAGGAAAGTGTATAGGCGAGGAAGCCATCACTCCTACACCTGCAGTGACCACCTTTTCATCCACCTTGTTGGCCATCTAGGCAGCTTATCAAATTGTCCAGGGTTCCCTCTACTGAAAGTGTAGGTTTTTTTTATTAGGCAATATTATTGACATCCAACACCATACAACAGCACCTTCCATACACTATTCATACTGTATTTCCAAAACAAAGTAAAAAATGTGAGCAATGCAATAATGATACTAATATTTCCTAACACTAAAGTAAATGTGGCCACCTATGCTATAATACTAGCTAATATAGAAAAGTAGTAAAATGTTTCCAACATGTATAAAACAATCATGATGCAACCTTGCAGTTTTCAAATGCATGTGGTTTCTCAAAAACATTCTGATTTGATGTAAAACATGCATACTTGAAAGTTCTTTCTGCTGTTATAGGACTATATCTAACCTGCCACAAATAAAATTTACAAGCTTCAAAAATCATTCTAAGAGTACTGGCATGGTAGTTTTGAAGTCTTCCAGGATATATATTCCTAATACCAGTATATCATATGTAATCAGACTCATCTGACTGTTCCCCCACATTTGCTCAAATTGGTGCCAAAACTGCTGAGAAATGGGACATAAGATGGAAAAAAATGTTTGTGTGTTTGTAAAATGTGTTTACATGTATCTCAGGGACACATTCTTCTATGGATTTGTGTTTTAAAGAATTTCTAACACCTAATTTGCCATGACATGCTAACCAACAGATGTCCCACATCTGAATAGGAATTATTTTGTCAATCTGTTGTTGCCAGATGTTGTTGCTCCATTTGATGTGCTGCATAAAAGGGGAATTGTGGTGCTGAATAAAATCTGTCTTGCAAAATGCTGAAATAAAATGGTTTTCTAGTTTTTGATGTTATATATCCTTGTGTGACCTGCCATTGTCTTAACTTAGTTAAACAAGGTTTTACATAAGAAGGTACATTCTGAAGTCTGGTAATGACTGATAATGAAAGGGCTCCTTGATTTAATTTGATCTTCAGTAGGAGGAACCATTCATCTGTAATGATACACCAAGAGGATCCATTTCCTTTTAATACACTGTAGAAATTATAATAACACTATGAAAATGTATGTTACGATTGACCATTCTGATACTTCCCTGATTGTAATCATGATACAGTATGTATAATTTCTTTCTATAGGGTTTAACCACCTGCCCCATTAGCCTAGGAAAAAATATTCAATATCTGTACTTTCAAGGCAAACGGTATTGGGTATATATGTGCTATGTGTGGGAACTTTGGTAATAAGAGTGTTTTGATTAAAGAAACTCTTCATCTTAGTCAAAAGTTTTGATTTCCTTAGCTGAACACCTGCCAAGACTATACGATTTGCTTACTTCCTGTTGGTTCTGGCATCATCTTGTGTGTTTAAAGTAACCCCTAAAATCTTAATTGGTTCTGATTTTATTGAGATATTTTCAAACTTGCTAATGATTGAGTCCCATCTAACAGGGGTGATTTCTAGACCTTGACTTTTGTCATAATTCAACCTAGCTCCTGAAACTTTCTCATAAGCTGAGATAGTTTTAACTACCTCAGGACCAGCCGATTCATCTTGAGCACATAAATATCATCCACATAAGCACAAATGTTAGTAGTTAGCTGTCATCTTGAGATCTGAATCTCAGGAATATTTGGATTTTGTTGTATTTTTCTAATAAATGGACCTATCAAAAAAAATTACAGTAATGGACTGAGGGGATATCCCTATCTCACCCCCTTTTTGGTTTGAAAATTAATACCATTGTCCTATTAATATAAGGTAAAACATCTTAATTTGCATAAATCATTTTTAGCCAAGAAATACATTTCTCTGGTATTCCATAGCCTTGTAGAATTATATGTATATATTCATTACTCACATTATCAAGTGCCTTCTCTTGAGCAAGAGATAACAGAAATCCTGAGTGCTGAATCTGTTCCCCTTTTTCGATCAAATCTCCTAAAAATAACAAATTGTGAAATATACATCTATTTGGAATTGCACAAGTTTTCATAGGGGCTTTCACTACTTCAGCTAACTATAAGTTTTGCTAATATACTAGTAAAAATGTTGTAGTCTACATTTAATAAACTAATAGGTCTCCAATGTTTTAGATTATGTTTTTCTCCTTTCTTAAAAAGTAAAATCATGATGACCATACTGAATTATATTATTAAAAAGTGTTGTTAATACAAGTGTTAACTGTGACTTAAATGTTCTGTAGAATTCCGCTGTAAGACCATCCTGGCCTGGAGCAGAATTATTATGTAGTAATCTAATGGCTTCCTGAATTTACTCTTTAGTTACATTTGTTATCAATGTATGTCTTAAATACATAGAGATAAAAGGTATATCCAACCATTGCAAAAAAATGATTATCTCAAACTGTGTTTGATGTCACCCCAAACATGCTTTGTATATACTTTTGGAAAATGTCTATAATTTTGTCTGGATCTGTATATATCTGATTGTCATCTATGTCTAAAAAAACTATCTACTGTCGTATGACTCACCCTTTCAGCACAACATTTAAAGATGTCTAGTGCAGATTTCCAGCCTTGTTCATACTAAGGATCATAAAAAGCTGAGAAGCTGCCAAGGAGGCCTGTGAGCCCATTAATTGCTCCTGTTCATTTACCCATAATATACCATTTTATAATTCCATTTAGAATATGTGTGCCACATTGTGTTTCTAGTTTTAGGGTAGCTGCTTTATCATACTGAAATTGGGACATTTCTTCTTTAAGAGTTCTGATTTGAGGCCCCATGTATTGTTTCATGAGCTGTATAAATCAATTATTGGAGTTTTTGTCATAATTTTATATAATAAAAATAAGTCCCCCTCTCCTTTTCACAGTAGCTTATTTTATGAAAAATTCCTTAAATTTTTTTTTCATATCTAGCCACCACTCCATTACTGAAGGGTAAGCCTCTATGACAGACACTCTAGCTCTAAACAGGTGCCCCACTGATCCAAACTTTCTGAATCTGATAATAAACTACTGTTTAGCTTTATGAGAGTTATTTTACTGAACAAAAGAAGTGCTTGAGGTACACAAACAGGCTACTGCTAGATGATCTGAGGTTTCAAAGGGAATAGTGTAAGCCATATTAACAGCCAGATTTTTTTTTTGAGAACAATAAATAGTAGATTGTGGCTGCTAAGGTACCTTGAAAAAAGTCTTAACCCCTTTATGGTGAACTCCAGAGTAACCATCTTGCAGTTTGGCTGTATTAATAATTTCCTTTAAGCAAGACATGTCACTAAAGATCTTTGTTGTCTTGCACACTCTGTCTGCTGGAGATAAGCCATAATTAAAATCCCCTCCAAACATTATGGCCCTATTCATATGTAAGAAGGGTTGTATTACTCTAACTAGTTTAATCTTCAGGGTAATTCTTTGTGGTGCATGAATATTTATAAGTTGGTATGAGACAGGGATATATTAAATCCAATAAAAGAGCTCGACCTGGTGCAATTTCCACTACTTTTTGCACTGAAAATTCTGCTCCTTTTAACAGTATAGCTACCCTATCACATATATCCTCCCCTGTGACCAAATAGAGACTCCTCCAGACCATCATTGTTTAGCCTGGTACACATCAAAATTGGTTTTAACATGAGTATCTTGAAGAAAAATAATGTTATAAGATAAGTCTAGAATTTGAAAAGTTGTAATTTTTTTCTTATAAAACTTAATAATACTAACATTATTTGTTAATGAGTTTAAAGTATGTCTTATTTTGGAAGGGGGAACATTTGATGCTTAACCATCTGGTTTATCATGTGTCTTAGCTCTTCTGCTAGCCTTTTTTGCTTTTGATGTTTCTGACTCAGGAGAGGATACCGAAATGCACTGCTTTCTTTTTAATAACACATAAAAACAATTTCTCATTATAAATGGTTTCTCTCCTTTAGCAGGTTCAATTTGCTTTCTAGATCTACCTTTTTGTTGTGTTTTGTACTTCAATTATTGGGTTTTGCAATGGTAAAGTGGGGGTCATCACTTTACTTGATTTCCAACCTAATCCCTCCCCTAAACTTTTTGTGGAAGTGCCATCTGAAGTGAGAGCAACGCTTGCCGATTTTGTAGGTGGACTAGACTGTGGCTGAGGTGAGTGAGATTCTTGATATGAAAGGGGGGTTATGACCTGCCCAGTGTGTTCTGGTGTCAAAATAGGAGATCTCAACTTCTGGGCTTCCTGGTCTTTATACTGTGACTGTGGCAGTAATAAGATATTCCTGAGCCTGTAGGCCCTGCTCGGTTCTATTAAGTGCTGCCAGGGGCATTGTTGATAAGAGTATCCTGTATCTTCACAAAGGTTACAGCTGAAGGGGTTTGGACAACCAATGCTGATATGCCCGTATTCTAAACATAAATTACATCATGGTTCATCACGGACTGAACTCATATGAGTTCTGGAACCACACTTATTAGATGTTTTTAGTTGTCCTGGGTAGAAGCATAACCCTCTATCCCTACCAATGTAGAAGCTACCAGGTAAATAACTTATTCCAGAACTGGTTTGTTTTAAGCATGCTTTCACTTTCCACCCACTGATCCAGGTAAACTCATTATCTAGAATTGGAACTGGCCATTCTAAAATCTCACACTTTTTTTTTCTACATGTAGCTTATGGTGTGTCCCTGTTTTTCTTCCTGTAATTCCCAGGGCCCCAGCAAACATTGCAGTGCATGCATGTGGAGGTGCACATACATTCCAGGCACTGGCTCAGCCCCTTCCACCCTACCCCTGGCAATTGCTGGGCTCCCCCATAGCCAGAACTGCCATCCGTCCTCCACCAGATGGCAGCCAGGGGCTGGGGAAACACCTCATCCCTCTAGAGAAGAGGAGATCCACCTCACGGCAGCTCAATCCTGCTCTACATCATTGCCCTCCATTGAACCCTGACAACCCAGGCTCATTCCTGAATGTGGGTCACCAGCATGACATGAGTTGTGGTAGCCAGCATCTCAACCCTCAGCATCTCCGGGCCGGCAAATATCACTCCTTTTTTTTATGTATGGAAAGTAATAACACTTAATATTGTATTTTATCTGCTCCTCAAGAAAGACTGTTGTACATGTAGATTTTGATAATTGCATAATTTTGAGGAAGAAAGCAGGAACTCTCACCATGACCAAAAATTCCAGAGAAAATTGAGCTAACTCAGCTCTCAGTATAGCAGTGCTTACATTGTAAATTGAGGTGTTTTCAAACTGTACTTAAAGTCTGCATTTTCAGGCGTTTCTAAAGCTGAAAAATTTGACAAACCCCAGATTTCCCTGCATATAATAGTGCAGTCTTAATTTTTGCACTTACAGTCACAGAACTGTAGAGCACTCATCATCAGTGAATAAGTGCAGCTCCAACATAGGAAAATACAGGTTAATTTACTGTATTTCCTCAGAAACATAAAAAAAAGTATGCGTAGCACACATAGGGACAGGCAGTGCACAACACCTAGAACCTTTGACTCTCTTGGAGCTTTCTTAAGGGTGCGTGTCATGTGCAATTTGAAAATTTAAAGACAGCTTTCAAGTGACAATTCACAAAGACCACAAATTCATGCAAATATACAAACTACAAATACATGTTACAAAAGTTTAAATTGTAGCAAGTCTTTCATCACACCTTTGACTAAACCAGTATTGCACATCTGCTATATTCACTCCCTCACTTCTAAAAAGTAATGTAACAGTTTTTACAATGGGTTTAGTCAGAGGAATAGGTAAAAATATTTCCACAAAGCAGTGTCTTTTAACACATTATACTTCTGCCAAAATTGTTCCAATGTACACACATTCTTAAAGCTCACATACATAAGTTAATTCCCCTCTCACATGTATAAAAGCAAAATGTTCATTAGCAGAGATCCCCATAATGTCTTTCAGTAACAGGAAATATGTAATACATCAATCAGGGAACACCTCAAAATCCCCAGTAAATTTCAAGCAAATCACATTATGTCTTTGTGCAGGTTCCCCCATCCATTTAAATAAGTCAGGCATTCTGGGTGTCCCAGATACACTTTCTGAAAGAGACTGTGCAGGCAAACTTTTACTGTTAGCACTTTGCTGTGCCGATGTAGATACTGCAGTAGGTAGCATCTGTAGTTCAGTTACTTCAGAGTCAGGTATGTTCTCAAAATGAGGCTCCACCTGAGTGTTTAAAGATTTCCACTGTTTTTTTTTTTATTATATGTTTTCAAAGTCTGTTTTTTAATTGGCATATTTAAAGAAATTTCTGAGAACGTATCTGTGCATGCCTGCAACAGTTCTGAAATCCATTCAGCAGTTTGTAAAATATTTGCTGGTTTTGTTGGGAAATTGTCAGAGTCTGGCATTCCAGCTGTTCTGTCAATATCCTTTTGACATGCAGAGTTAGTCTTGTCAGAGGAAAAAGGTGAATTCTGGACAGTGGAAGAATTTTGTTGTTGAGCCTCCATAATAATTTCAGCAGCTGATACTGGACCTGGAGAAATCCAGCTGCTGCCATCTGAAGTCAGAATCCAGCCAGCTGCAGCTAATATGGAGGCTGGACACCAGGATTCAGCAGAAGTGTCAGAATGACCTTTCCTGAGGTCTAAGGATTTACAGGATAGGATTGGGGACATGGAAGAAGTATGTCTATCTGCCATGTCTTGTAAATAAACTGGAGTTATGGTGGAAGGTACAGTAGGGAGGCAGAAAACTGCATCTGGTCCTGAACAGGCAGAAGAATCAGCTCTTGTGTTACCTGTCCTTCCCAGAGGAACTGCATCATTAGTGGTCTGTGCTTTTGTACAACCATTTTTAATAGTGGCTTGTTGTATTCTGATAAAGTCCCTTCCAAGCTAGCCTGGTCTTCATTACTTGCTGCAGCTGCAGCTGCAAACTTTTGTATTATATCCATCATCTCTCTATCCAAGATTTGATAGACTTGCTTGTCTAATGCTGACAGTGCCACTGATTCTGAAGCATTTGCTACACCTTCATTAGCACTGGTCTGGTCTGAAGAATCCAATGCTGGTTCAGGGGTTCAAACACAGAAAAGGGGTCCCCCTACAACACCTTCTCTTACATCTGCATCCTCCACGTCTGCCACATTGGCTCCGTGGACAATGACTCCCTCTGCTGCCAAAGAGTAGGGGAGTTTTTATTGAAGTCATAAATCTCATATGGAAACTAAAAATACATAAAGCAAAATATGTCTGTTAAACTGACAGCAAATAATCACAAATTAAGAAATGTAAACAAACAGTATGGAAACTAAAAAAAAAAAAAAATAGGGGAGGATCAAAGCACCAGCCAGCACAGCATTTCCACATAAGCTAAAACTGCTGTTTTAGTAACCTTCTGTAATCCGCCTGATACAAAAGGAATAACTGATGCCTTAGACAAGTAAACAGTTCTAGGTGGGGACAGTACTGTTGAGAGATCACCCACCGACAACAAGCATGCCAAATATAGTACTTCAAAAGGCCACAAAGCACATTCAATGTACTAGGGTGATACTGATTCCAAGGTCCAGTATAAATGCCCAATGTAAGGACTTCATATGTAAGGAAAGCAAAGTTAGGACAATGGACCTGAGTGGCAGGATATCTCCAGAAGGAGGAAACATATGGACATTCAAAAAACAAATGCGATTGGATTTTCACAAGACTATTGCAAACATCCCTAGGACAAAAGTGTTCAGTTAGCTGCTTATGCTTGTGAGTATTACAAACTCCCAGCCAACCATGACATGAAAGCCAAACAGTTTCCCACACCTGTACCAGGAGTCTAGGGTCAGTCAGTTGTCTCAGAGTTAAGGAAGTAGTCCATGGGGTGCCCTGGGGAAAACTAATGGCTCCAAGAAAAAGGTGTGCAGAATATGCTGATACAACTCCTTCCATGAAGTGTTAGTAAAAAGGACTGAGCTCAATCGTCACTGCCACACCTTTTGTACAGCCTGGTACATATATTTCGGCTGTCGCGGGAGTTTTCAAGTAGCATACTCAGTCTATTTACCTTGCTCCCAGGTCAGGAAAATTTGATTCAACCATTCCCTTACCCAATTAATCCAGTCTATCTCTCCACCCATAAAATAGAAGTGAAAGGTAATAGAAATAAGGTAGTTCTGTACATAAAAAATCTACTGGATTAACCATGTGGAATCCGCCTTGACCGACAGGAAAATGTAAATTGCCTCTTCACCAGATTTAGGCAACTTCTCCATAGGGCATGAAAAAATAAACTATATAAAGGGGGCTCTAGCTTTCAGGGTAGGTAAAAAACATAACTTAAATACAAAAAAATAGGCAATAATAATTTAATCAAACTTGTTTTCACTTGGAAATAAGCCATTCCCCCTTTTGTAGTGACTGCTTCCAGTTGTTAAAAGTCATTTTACCATGCCCAACACTGACACCCAAAATTTTAATATTTGTAGCTACTAGTGGAATTGATCCCAAGTGCATCAGCCCATGCCCTGCCATCCAGCTGAGACCTAGCACTATGCATTTCAAGACATTAATATGCACCTCTGATAGGCTAGAAAATTGACCCAACAGTCCACAAGAGGCTTTCCAGGAAGCTTCATCTGCCAAAAAAAGAACAACATCATCATCCACATAAGCATTCACCTTAAATGGTTCTGCATGCATCATAGTTTGAATGCCCCACATGAGGGGGGAACTAGAAATTCCCTGCAATAAAATTGTGATACTGAAAACATAAAGAAGAGGGCTTAAGGGGCATCTTTGCCACACCTCCTGTAAAATTGGAATGCGGTTACCCAGAAACAAATTAACTACAGGAAAAAAGCGGCCCCCCGGAATAAAAATTGTATCCAGGAAATGAATCGACAGGGAACCCCGTGAAAAGACAGTGTCTGGAATAAGATGTCATGAGAGACCCTATCAAAAGCTTTCTCCTAGTCCAGAGAAACAAGCTATCCATGGACCATGTCCACATTGCTTTATCTAATTATCGGGTCCACTTTTTTTTGGGATGGGGGGGAGTTACCAAAGGCAGTTCACAAAAAACCATCAAAAGTGGCATGGATATGTATTGTATCAGTGTGCAGTGTCCTGGATTCATTCTGGACAGAAGTAAGGAGTTCAGAGTGGACTCCCTCCTGACAATGCTTAAAAATCCTCAGGTTCTTTTTTTGACCCTGTGCCACCGAACTGTTTCTCCGGGTGCAAGGATCGGGCCCTATTATACAGACATCTGTGCATGTCTGTTTTTGTTTAATCAATTTGGGACTTATAGAAGGTCTGTTCAGTAGCTTGCAAGGAAAGGAAGCAAAAAAGCTGAGATCTTAGCTATAAATATTGAAAATATTCCTTGCGGCCTTTAGCCATCCCTGCTAAGTGAAACAGTTTTCAAAAGTCAGATTTCGCATCAACCCACCAGTCTACTAAAGAGTCATAACAAGGCACCACTAACCCACAAGCCTTAAAAAGTTCCTTACAATTGGAAACTACTGAAGGGTCATCCAATAAGGAATTGTTAAGCTTCCCGTATCCCTTCCCTAAGGATTACTGTATACCCAGGCCCAAAGAAACATGTACCTCAGAATGGTCAGAGGTGGCAGAAGCTGCCATCTGAGCAGTCAGCACCTTACCGCCAGGGGAAACAAAGAGAAAATCAATCTTCATGGGAAGGGAACCCTTATGGTATGTATGACCCCCTTGACTGTGTGAACTTCTATAAGCATCCCAAAGACTAGTCAAAATGAACATCTGGTGTAAAAAGGTGGCATCACAGAAACGTTTCTGAGTATTACCAGTTTTGTTTTGTAGGTCCAAGGAACAGTTAAAAGCACCACTTAACACCAATGTCTTTACAGCGCATCAACTCATGTGCTCCAGTTGTTGCACTGCAAAGGCAGTGGTGTACACACTCACTGCATCACTGTAAGTGTGCTCCAGCTCTGTTTTTTAATCCAGTGGAAAAGAAGGGACGTGTACTGGATTGAGTGCATTACCCTGCGGTGTGAATGACCGATGTGCTCGATTCACTGCGATCTTCTGTTTCCCAGCCACGAGACACTGCAGATGTCATTTTTCCACAAGCCTCCAGACACTCCTCCTGGTGTAATCTGTGGTGCATCAAGCTCGGGAGTGTAAACAGAAAATTGTGACAAGTCACAGTGAAGCGGGAAGGCAGTGGATCAGTAAGTGAAGTGCTGCTACTGTGTAAACAGGGCTAAAATTCACCACCTATGACAAGAAGTTCAGTAGTAAATAAATAGGATTGCAATGCTGTAAACAATGCAACCTTGGATGCCTTAGTTTGGAGGGCATACACCACCCCAATATGGAGGGAGTGATTCTGGAAAAGAATACCCAAGAGCAGTAACTGACCCAGTTCCACATCCATTACCCACGCTATATGTATTGAAAGGGAGTGAAATAATATACCCACCCCTGTACAGAGTTCCTTCCCCATGGCCAGGCTTGCTGTACTTGATGGACAGAGGCTGTTGTATTAAGCCTGGTATCCTGCAGAAGAAATATCTGAGCACCAGAGGTATTTACTGTAATGCAGTAAAAGTAGTAATTTATCTCTGAAAGTTCCTGATGCTGTTCACATTGAGAGTAAGAACCCTCAGCACCAGTGCCATGGTCATAGACATTCCTAAAAAAAGAAAAGTTAGGAAACTGAAATGTATAGTCCACTACTAAGCTGACCTAAACATTAATGCCATCTCTTTTGAGTCTTTCTATGGCCAAGCTGAACATCAGCAATGTCGACCTCCACATCAAAAAGTTATTTTTGGGAGGAGTGAATCGAGGAAGCTTCATAGTCCTCATCAATATCCGTAGCTTGCCCCTCCAGGGCAGAATAGCTGTTCCAAGTTGACATAGTTTCTTTACATAACTCCTTGGCTTTCGGAGAGATGTGAGAGCTCCTCCTTTTTCCTGCCACCACCATAAAACCATCTGAAGGTGGTGCTGAAGGGGACATTTTTTGGGGTAGTTGCTCTGTAGAACTTCCTGATAATGTAGCTGGAGCCAAATCAATAAGGGTCACTTGGAGGGCCTCCTCTGAACTGCCAGTTGTGGACAGGAGGACCCCAGTGGTAGCTGGGACAGCCTGCTCAAGGACCACAGAAACTGGAGCGGGGGATGTAGGTACCAGCAAGATCTCAGCTGGCTGGTTTTGGGGAGGGGCTGAGCTGGGTCAGAAGGCAGCATTGGATCAGTCACCAACTCCACAGCTGCTTGAGATTTCTAGTCTTTCTCCACCATATCTCCCTGGTCATAGTAGGTGTCTTTATTGTGAACAGCCCAGGGGCAGGACCAAAAGAAGTGCCCGAGTTTAGCACACAGGTTACATCTAACTGGGTTGGTACAGTAGAGGCTGGAGTGCCAGGTTCCCAAATATAATTCACACACTAGCGAGTCACAAGCATTACTGAGTTGGGACAGGGAGCCACACCTAGAAAATGTTTGTGGTTGCCTGGCGTAGAAGCAAAAACCTCTGTCTTTGCCAATGTAAAAGCTGATGGGAAAATGATGGACCCAAGTGGCAGGTCCAGATATATTTGGTGTCCAGTATGGGAAGAGGGCAGTCAGTCACATCAGCCTCACTCAATTTAAAATATCTGAGATGTGCACCCCTCATTCTTAAAGAGTACTGTTATGGTCTTAATAGAAGATTTAGTCAGGAGGAAGACAATGAAAGGTGTGCACAGTGCAGACATCTTGATGGTGTGGAACTTATCCCAGAAACGGTCCAAGAGTTGGGTAGTCTGGAAGCTAACATCAAACTGGGTGTCACCTGAAGTGTGAATCAGGACAAAAATATCAGCCGCAAGAAATCCCAAGGAATCTTTCAGCATCTTGCATGCTACGTAAATCCGATCGGGGGATCTTCAAGACCACCCTTGTACTTTATGCAGACAACATTCTGCCTTTTTTGACAGTTCACCCAGATTAGAAAACAAGTCAACCGTATGAAAAGGGGGTTTATCTGGCACCGTCCTGTGAGGCAGAGCCGGGACAGAGAGCTCAGGAAGGTCTTCTGCAGGTGGCAACTGACACCTTCCCTCTGGGGGAAGGGGTACTAGGACAGTACTAGGAAACAGTGGTGGTAGAATACCAGGGTGAGCATCATCCAGATCCATCGTGTCAGCACAGAAAGTTGAGGGCTGATTTCCAAAAGTAGAAGGGAGAAGGCCAGCCACATCATCCGTCTACTAAACTGGACATGCTCCAATAGAAACAGGTGGGAGGATGGGGGGGGTTCACCACAAGAAGGGAGGAATCAGAGTGCAGCACAGGGGGAGAGCCCTGGGGAGTCGGGGATGTTTTGGTCATAGGAAGCACCATAGTCACTGGCACTGATTCAGGTACATGTGGGACGGGACTTGCAGTAGATGCCAACCTCTATCCCACTTCTCCCTGCTGAATGCCACTGAAGTGTAGGTCCAGCCCTGGAGCTCATTGTTCCTTTCAGCTGTCTAAGACCCTTGCACCACCAAAAAAGGAATTGAAGCAGAAATGTGAAGTATTTGAGTCTTGTCACCAGGCTCCTGGGAAGTCCAAAAAGGAGCTGATACTAGCCAGGGTAGGGGAGATGGACCAGACTGAAAAGCAGAATTAGGTGCAGAATCAGGTGTGGGCAAAACAGATCAAGGAGGTCAAGAAGTCCCACTGGAGGACCAGAGAACTCAACTGCTGGGTGAGTGTCTGGGATTGGAGGCCAAACTGCTGCTTTGTGGTCTGGATCTTTAACTGTCAATGCAGGCACTACCAGTGTGTCAGGGTAGAAGGGCAATGCTCCTGCCTTGTCTACCGTGGAAGCAACCCCCACCCCCATAACAGAGGAAAGCAAAGCACCCTGTGCCTAAGAGTACAAGCCAACTGTTGAATGGCGTCCACTGAACGGCAACCTCTACAGCCCAGGTGGCCTCATCCTGCCCCAGTATCCAACCTGCCTCCAGTAGGGCCCAAGCCAATGACCAAGGAATTATGCCCTCCTGCTGTGGTGTGTGTAAAACTGAGTGTTCCAACTCCAAGGAGGGAGCCTGTACCATCGTAACATAAGTCAAAGAAGGAGTAGGAAAATTAAATACAGTACCTGTTGGGGTCACCCCTGAAAACATGTGGAGAGTACATACATCTATGACCAGTAATTGCAGAAGTCACTGTCTGTATCTATGGGTGTCTGCAAGTGTCATCTCCATGCTTCGGAGCCCGGATCCATCAAGCGGGGTAACCTTGCATAACCCCTTGTGCGATAAAGACATCTGGACATAATATGCTGTTCCCAGCAACCGGGGCGTTCTGAAGATTCCGGAGTCATAATTCCCTCTGAAGTCTCAGTCAACAAGTTCACTGTGCAGGACGGAAAATCAGTCTACAGAACTGCAGAGGTATCCAGGTCGACAGGTACCTCCAGTAGATTATTGAGAACTGGAACTGCCTGTTGTAAGTCTGCCAAATCTGGCTCCTCAGGACACGAAAATGCCATTGCGTCTCCTCCAGCATCTGCAGCAACACTCTGGTCAGCTATCTTGCTCCCCTACTGACCAGAGTTGGGGAATTTCTCTGTTGTCCTGGTCCACTTTCCCCGTTCACTAAAACCAACAGTAGCTTTCTTTATTCTTTGTTCTTATGTAACCAGGTAAGGCCCACTAAGCACAACAACTGTTTTCAGAGGTGGCCTGGGAGCACTGGGAAGGTTATGTGACTTGCTCTGGGTCACACAGTATGCAAGTGGAGGTTGTAGGAATCAAACCCAGGTCTTCTGGATGTACCAAGCTCATTCACAGCTCATTACTCTAACCTCTAGGCTTAACCTGGTTCAATATTTATTTATTTAAATGTTTTATCAGGAAGGCACACTGAGCAGAGTACTGCTCAATTTCAGGTGCGTCCTGGGGGAGGAGGATAGTGGGGATAAAAGATATAGGGAATACAAATTCAGAAAGATACAAGATATAAGTAAATAAGTAAGTAAGTAAAAATGTATTTTAAGCGCTTTTCCAAAGATCAAAGCACTGTACAAATAACAATAAATATAGACAAATACAACATTAATGACATAAAATCATACATCATAAGCTTCTGCAAATAAAAAACGTTTCTAACTCTGCTTTAAAACTCTTGATGGTCAGGCAACTTCGTATCCGATGAGGTAGAGAATTCCACAGGGCAGGAGCAGCATATGAGAATGCATGGGCTCCAGATGTTTTCAAGCGAACCCTGGGAATCTCTAGCAATCCCTCTTCTGTGGATCGGAGTGAGCAAGAGGGGCAGTAGGGAGTAAGGAGATCTTTCAGATACTGCAGTCCCTGTTCATGTAGGGCTTTATAGGTCAGTAACCTGACCTTGAAGGTGATTCGCCATTGTACTGGCAGGCAATGCAGCTAGTGCAGAACAGGCATGATATGACTGTGTCTAGATGTTCCGCGGTCAAAAGCCTGGCTGCTGCATTCTGCACTAGCTGCAGGTGATGAATATCAACCCCCAGTAGCCCCAGGGAAAGGGAGTTGCAGTAATCAAGGTGAGTGCTTACAAAGGCGTGGACCAAGGTAGGAAGGTCAACTGGAGGAACCAGGTGTTTCACCCGGGCGATATTCCTCAGATGGTAAAAAGACGACTTGACAACGGCTGATACCTGAGATTTCAAGGTCAGACCACTATCAACAATAATGCCCAGGTTATGCACCTGGCCTGAGGTCAAGAGCTGGGTACCACCAAGCCAAAGGCCTGATGGCACTTCAGCCCTGTGACCCACCTCAAGGCGACCTGGGTCCACAACCAACACCTCGGTCTTATCCAGGTTTAACCTTAGCCAGCTGGCACTCATCCAGTCATTGATTTTGGCTAGACAGCTGAGGGACTGCATCATCCTGACCGAGAGTAAAGAAAAAAAACAGCTGGGTATCATCTGCATAGCAGTGAAAACCCAGACTGTAATGCCTAATGATGTCTCCTAATGGCAGCATATAAACTGCGAACAACATGGGCGCCAAATTGGAGCCCTGCGGCACCCCACAGGACAGAGAGATGGTATCAGAGGAATAAATCCCTGTAACAATCCTCTGAGCCCACCCCATGAGGAAGGATCGAAACCAATGTAGAACTATATCAGACAGTCCACAAGAAAAGTGCAGGCACTCCAACAGCACACCATGGTCCACAGTATCAAATGCTGCAGAGAGATCAAGAAGGACTAGAATAGTATGAGCCTTTTGATCTCTCGCAATTAGGAGGCCATTTAAAAACTGGACAAGAGCGGTCTCAGTGCTATGTCTTTTCCTAAACCCCGACTGGAGAGCTTCATAGATGTTGTGATTTGTAAGGTGGTCATCTAACTGAATCGTAACCACCTTTTCAATAACCTTACCCCCAAAGGGCAGGTTAGAGATAGGTCTGTAGTTAGCTGGGCAGTCCGGGTTCAATGAAGGTTTTTTAAGGAGTGGTCCAATGACCGCCTCCTTTAAGGGGACAGGGAAAACCCCTTGCTCCAAAGCAGATAACATCTACACAACTTATTAAAAGTGGCGTAGGGCCCAAATCCAAACTACAGCTGGTTGGTTGTACAGTCTGAATAATCCTCACAACTTCCATGAATGCTGGCCTACTAAAGTCAGACCAGGTGACACAAGGGCTTGCATCCTCTCACCGATCACCACAGCTCCCTAGAGAGAGAGCTGTACGGATGCCTGATCTGATGCTGGCAATCTTATCTTCGAAGAATCGAGCAAGCTCGTCACACTTCATCTGTGAAAAATCTCTTCCAGACTGCAGACAGAGTGGATTGCACAATCTGTCAACAGTCTGAAAGAGTTGAGCTGGTTGATTCTGTGCAGCAGTAATCTCCCTGGACAGGAATTCTGCCTTCTTATGGGTGATTGCTGATCGATAGACTCTTTAGTGGTCCATCAATCTAAGCCTGCCAGCATCCAGGCCGGACTTTCGCCAAGCTCTCTCTAGCCTTCACCCTAGTCTCCTCAGCTCCTTCAAAGAACCATCAAACCATGGAGATCTTGGGCACTGAGAGAGGGGGTGAATGCTAACAGGTGCAATTTGATCAAGGGAATCACCCACAACCTTGTTATAGGCAAGTACAAGATTTCCTGGATCCATGCACTCACTCGAAATACCCAATAGGTTCAATACCGCTGAAAGGCCTTCTGGGGTAATTCCCCATAAAGGACGATATTGTACCATCTCCATAGGGGAAGGCCTATCTAGGGGTGCCCTGAAGCTGAATCTTATGGTATGATGGTCTGTCCACACATTTGGTTCCACCCCCAAATGTGCGACTTCCAACTCCAACAGGAACACTAGATCCAATGAGTGACCCCCTACATGGGTAGCAGAGGTAACCACCTGTGTAAGGCCGAACATCATCATAAGTTGGAAGAGGTTTTTCCCAAAAGGTGAGAGTTCATCGTAGACCCAAGCATTGAAGTCGGCCAGTATTAACCACCTGGGCGACTCCAGCGCTACTCGGACGATGAAGTCTGCAAACTTCTTCAGGAATTCTCCACCATCACTGGGTGGTCAGTAAATGAAGAGAATCTTGAACCCTGCACCTGCTCCCAGGATACACTCAAAGGATCGAGTGAAACCCATTGGCACATCCACAAGACCCAGCTACATTCTAAAAAAGATGGCTACACCCCCACCCCATGATCCAACCTCAGGTGGTGTATCACCGAAAACCCGGTTGGAGCAGCAGATGCCAAAAAAGGGCCTGCATTCTCATCCAACCAGGTCTTAGTGATGCATGCCAGGTCACATGTTGCAACAAGATCCTCTGTAATAGCGGTCTTGTTTTTAATTGACCTGGCATTACATAACACCGCCCAGGTTGGATGGGTTTTCGAGGAGGAGCGCAGTAGCATCCCACAATTTGTGGAGCCCTTGGGTATGGGAATCAGGCAGGGAGAACCCCTCTCCTGAACTCATTTTAACCCAGGGCATCTCCTAGTCCCCACTACCTCTATCGATCGACCCCTTTCCATTTCTTCCACTCTGCCCAGACCATCCACCCCTCAAACACCTTCTCACTATCCTCAATGATCGGCATTTGTCATAAACATCTGCCGCCAAAGGGGGACAATGAAAAGGGAGGAGGTCACGAAGCAAAGTGGGAGAATAGCTCCTGGCTGTCTTGACGCCTTCCCAGCACATTTCAATAAGCAATAATTTATCAAAAAATATCCAAACTAGTAGCTCAGTAATCACAATATACAAACTTAACTCAATAAATCAGTACAAATACACGAGTCAGACCATGTTCATTTAACAATTTCACATAGGTGGATAACCAAACTGCCCAAAACTATATCCCACACAATCCTGAAATAGCAATATCTCTCAAATTACCATATTAGATGTCCTGTTAATGGATTAGGGCCTCTCACTTCCCCAGTCCATCGACTGGATTCAAATTCTGCTCTCACCAGAATCTATAAGGGCATAACTAAATCAAGACAATTTAAAAAGCTTATGACTCATTCAGGCTTAATGGCATAAATACACTGTAAGGTTTGCAAGGCAAAAATAGCTGCCTTAGAACTTTATGGGGAACTTTAACCCCGCCGGGAACAGGACTACAGCCCCCCAGAAAGAGACCACTCATCAGTGAACCCCTCCAGCAGGCCTAAAATGCACTGGGAAATATAGGTAAATTACACAGTCAGGATGAGATACAAGGAACATAACATTAGGTTTGGTACATCTGAAAATACAGGGATAAAGAGGCAAAAATAGGTAAGATACGTCATAAAGTCAAGATACATCAAAGTAAACTCGTGCATTAAGATATTTAAGACTTTGCAGAGCTGGCACATTAACAGCGTGATCAGTTGCCACAGGCGCAGGTAGAGAGAAATGCACTTTAATGAGGGGGTTGAGTTGCTGAGTTGGGGGTGTGAACCAAATGGTTGCAGGGAGGAAGTTCCACAGTTTAGGCATACAGTATATGAAGGCAACCTGGCCAGCAGAGGAGGACATATGCAGTTCTGACAGGAAATGGTTGTCAAAGTTTTTGAGGGGATAAGCTGGAGGGGGCTGGACAGTGAGGGCAGAGGTGAGATAGGATGGCAAGGATTGGGACCAGAACTTGGACATGAGACTCGCGCAGTGGTACAGCCTATGGTCCTGGAGCGAAGGGAGGTTGAGAGTCTGGTAGAGTGTGCAGTGGTGTGTGGAGGGAGGGCAGTCAAGTGCAAAACAGAAAAAAGAGTGAAATAGGGTGTTCAGTCTGGCTAAAGTGAACTTTGGAGCGACACTGTAGACTACATCCCCATAGTCAAAGATAGGGAGAGTCATTTTCTGTACAAGTGCACGGCAGACTGGCAGTGAGATACAACCATTTAATATCAATTAGTGCTGTACTTTCTGTATCTCTTCCCCCTTTCCAGGTCAGAAAAGCAAATAGACGAAGCATGGTGCTTATGGGTGATTTCAGAAAAAGATAAATGGGATGTGGAAATTGGTGAAAACATACAGTACTTCTTAACCTTTCATCACTCAAATGTGGGATACTTCACTGCAAACGTTAAGGAAAAAAAAAGACAAAATGGGGGACATCTCATCAAATCTTGTAAATAAAATCTCTGAACTCAGGTGAAATTGTGATTTTCTGCTCCCTCATCAAATCTTAAAGATGAAATCTCTAAACTCAGATTAAATTGTGTGTTTTTCTGCTTCCTCATCAAATCTTAAAGATAAAATCTCTGAACTCAGGTGAAATTGTATGTTTTTATGCTCCCAAAATTTGCTGTTCATTGAGCAACATCGATTTCTGAGATATTTTATGTCAGTGCCATATTATGAAATGACATGGATACATGTTCAGTTCAAGTACTTTATTGATCGACTGTAGGTCTTTACAATTCAGACCAAAATAATGTATAGCAGAGCCTGCCATGACAGAACACAATAACCTGCAGTAAATGACATGTCACAAAATACTGCAGTGAAAAAGAGCTTAATTATCATTGAGTTGTACTATCCCCTGCAGCAGATTGTAGCATTTTGTGATATACTGCAGCATTACTGCATTGCGTCCTGGCTGATGCAACTGTACATACACATCAAAAGCATGTGAAAAATAATGTATAATTTACAGAACAGTGCAACATTGCAGTTTAAATAAAAATATGGATTTACTGTTAGGTTTCATTTTGTAACATATTTTCTACCTTTTGTTTTATGACAGCATGAAAACTTCTGCCAAATTCTTTGCGTCATTTACATTAAAAGGGTTCAATAATAGATTAATACTGTCGAGCAATGAATTCTTGTATGAGCCAATCAATGTTCCAAGATATTCTCCATGATTTGTACAGAGGACAGTTAAGCAAACCATTATAGATTGTCTCTATGTGCCCCTTATTACAAAAGCATTCCGATGCACAAAAACACCCCCATAGCTCATTATTGGGAGTCCAATTTTGCTAAGAGATGGCCGGCCGAAATTTGGGAAAGAATTTGGTTAGACTCATATGCTTGTATTAAACAAGATAGACTTAGAAATATCCAATTTAACATCCTACACAACCTTTATTTTTCTCCTGCCAAATTATCCCGGATATACAGGTCTTCCTCTTCCAGCCTGTCTGGACTGTGGAACCCTTGCCACTTCATCACAAACTTTGGGCTTGTCCAAAGTTGCTAAATTCTGGGACTCAGTCAAGCAGTGGGTGGTCCCCTTTTGTAATATTTCAGTTTTTTTTAATGAAAATGTATGCTTATTAGGGATGTATGCTCAAATCCCAACTTGGACTCAAAAGCGGCAGATGGCAATGGTGGCTCTCGTCACCAAGCTGGTGATCCTCCGGCACTGGCAAGGCAGTTGGGAACCCTTGTATAGAGAATGGTGGGATGAACTTTTAAATGCTCTAAATGCGGAAAGGTCTGTCACCAATCTCTTTAATTCTGCCGAAAAATTTCAGAAGTGCTGGGGTGGATTTTTTAGACACCTAAAAGACAAGTATGGTTACTAGGGGGGAGAGAGCCTTGAACGCTTCTAACACAGAGCCCCCAGGGATCTAGGTTATCAATGTCCCTGGTCGCTCTTCCTTGTCCTTTCCTTCCCCCATGTGGTAGGTAAGGATTCTGAAATGGAGTCATTAGAAAGGGTACCTCTCCATGTTTCTCTTTTGAAGAAGATTCTCTCCCCTCTCTTAGCCCCCCTTTTTTTTGGTTTATTCTTTTGATGGTGTTTTCTTCCTTCTCTCCCCCTCCTTCAAGATGTAATTCTAAGGCTGAACTAAGGTTTTTCCCTTTTTTTCCTAGGTTAACCTAAAATTTACTATCTTAAACCCTACAAGGAAAGTAAACTGTTTGTAAGTCCTAAGCATTTGCTGCCATGTTGGGGGTGGGTTGAGGGGGGGATTGGGTGTTTTTTTCTTTCCTTTCCTTTCGTCAATGTCATATATAAATGCTGGCTTCCATGTTTTGATTACGGGGTTTGTTTTGTTTGTATGGTTTTGTACTACATGTCTGAAAACCAAAAATAAAGTCATTTGCAAAAAAACAAAAGCATTACGGATTATTCTGAAAACTAGAACTTTTAGCATTCCTCAGTCCAATACATTTTAATGGGATAATTGTAAGCCATAAAGTGTGCAATCATACATCTCTCTTGGGATCAGAGGCAACATCCAATTCTCACAACCATTCCAGATTTTATGACTAGCATATAGGGAGCATGTTTTGAAGCTATAACAGCAGCCAAATCTTTTTGTTTCTAATGTTGGAAAATAAGATCTTTGAAGATAATTCAGAAAGGAGAAGAAATAGTAATTCCTTTAATGAAGTCATTCTGTAGATGGCACATGCAACACTAATGTTAAAGAGAATATATTTCAAAGCCATTAACTGGAAAGATTAGTTAGAATTTTCATTCCATTTAACCTTTTCCATAATATACCATCTTGGCCAAATGTTGGTTCTGTTACTCATTATTTGTAACCAGCACAGAATTAATCTAAGTTTAGAAAGTGCTTCAGTGGGTTTATAACCCAGTTCAGCTCTAACATGATGTTCAGATATGGATTTACGAACTTTAAGAATGACCATATAAAAAGGGAAAATGGAATTTCCACCATATGGGGGTATAGTAACCCCAGACTTCTGCCCTGTAAAGGATTACTGAATTTAATTTAGATTCAGCAGCATAAAGAACAGGGAGTTTAATCTAAGAAGAACACGTGAGTTTTGTCTAATTTTATTAACTTGAGTTTTGAGATGATGGGTCCATTTTCCATTACAAGTGAAATTCACACTTAAGCATAACTACTGACTACTTCTAATTTTTTCCCATGAATAAAAAAAGGATTGCTTCCCAACACCATGCCCTCCAAAAATTAAGGCTTTGGTTTTATCATAGTTAAGTTGCATCTTATGGGGCTTATTCCCAAAGGTGCAGAGTGGGCTACTTGCCGTACAACTCTGCCATGTAGCCCACTCTGCATCTGCCCAGCCCCAGTGTGCATTCACAATGCATATACTCCCCCCCATGCACCCAACCCCCTCACTGATGGCAGAGCTCTGCATATAGAGGGCGGGCCTGGGGGCAATGCAAGGGGGGTGCCAGCACTCTGCACATTCTCCATGGTGCAGGGGTGCTGTGCACCGGAGGCTGCCAGCTATACCACTGCAGGGCAGCCATAAACCATTGAGGATGGTTATGCTCCATGGGGAAGCCGCCACCGGTCATGACAAACATGGCGAGGGCCATTGACCCCCAAACTGTGATGCCCCTGCTGTCGAGGGCACACCATGAGATCAGGGGCTTTCAGCTGGGGTACCCCACTTAACTTCACAGTCAGTGTTCTGCATGCCAGCTGACAACATGGCACCACACATGTGCAAGGGATCCACTTCCAGCCTGTTGGCTGCCTGCCTAGATCCACAGCTCCGCACCCACCTGCCCCAGTGGACCTGTGCGCCGTGGGGGTGGGCCACAACTGGGAGCCAGGTGGGGGCTGGTGTTTGTGAATGCAGTCCCCACGTGGACCTCCCAAGCATGCAGAGCTGTGCACCCAGATGCGTGCCTTCGGGGGCGCACATTAGTGAATAGGCCCCAATATGCATATCATAATTCAGAAAAGTACTGTAATTTCCATTGCATTCCAATCTGTGATAAAGTAAGGAAAACCATGTTATCTGCACTTACTAAGACTA
This sequence comes from Neoceratodus forsteri, assembly GCA_016271365.2. NCBI lineage: Eukaryota > Metazoa > Chordata > Ceratodontiformes > Ceratodontidae > Neoceratodus > Neoceratodus forsteri. The sequence continues at coordinate 1,588,776,856 of CM057449.1, read as the reverse complement.
GTGATGGGCGAAGTGGCTAAAATTCACTACGCGTAGTATTTCGCACAGAACCCGAATTTCGCATAATTTTCCACATATCGAAGTGAAAAACTTTGCATCCTGAAGTAACATAGAAGTTGACAGCAGATAAGGACTGCAAGGTCCATCCAGTCTGCCCCTTTTTTCTACCTTTTGAATGTGCCATAGGTATGTACTCTGTCAATGGTCTATCTATTCATACTCATCTGTATTGCTCCCTTATGCCTATCCCATGCATGTTTGAAGCCCTACACTATATTCATAGCCACCACTTCCTGAGGTAGGTCATTCCATGGATTCACCACCCTTTCTGTGAAAAAGAACTTCCTCACATTACCCTTTAATCGGCCTCCCTCTAATCTCATGCTGTGTCCTCTTGTCCTGCAATTTTTCTTATATTGAAACATGTTAGACGCTTTCACCTTGTTACTGCCATTAAGATGTTTGAATATTTTGATCCTATCACCTCTCTCCCTCCTTTGCTTTAGGATATACAGATTGAGCTCCGTTAATCTGTCCTCATATGTTTTTTGATGCGGTCTGTGCACCATTTCTGTTGCCCTTCTCTGGACAGCCTCCATTTTGTTAATGTCCTTGTGCGGGTGTGGCCTCCAGTACAGCACGCAGTACTCCAGATGGGGCCTAACCAGTGTCTTGTAAAGAGGGATTATTACCTCCCTCTTCCAACTTGTGATACCCCTACAAATACACCCCAACATCCCTCTAGCCTTACCTACTGCTTTAGTGGTCAGCTTGGATGATTTCAGGTCATCTGTCATGATGATGCCCAAGTCTCTTTCTTCCCTTGTGATTGTCAGCAACTCCCCTCCCAACCTATAGGTGGCTTCAGGGTTTCTCTTCCCTATGTGCATGATCTTATACTTCTTTGCGCTAAACCCCAGTTGCCACTCTTCCAACCATTTTGCTGGTTTATCCAGATCTCTTCTCATTCTGCCAACCCCATCTGGATCATCTACTTTATTGCAGATCTTGGTGTCATCTGCAAACAGACAAACCTTACCCTTTAGTCCATCTGCAATGTCACTGATGAAGATATTGAAGAGGACTGGCCCCAGGACTTATCCCTGAGATACCCCACTTGTGACTTGCATCTCTTCTGACTGTATACCGTTTACCACCACTCTCTGTTTTCTGCCCTCCAACAAGTTTGCCACCCAGTTTACCAACTTCTGATCCACCCCCAAGCCTACCCAGCTTATTAATCAATCTTCTATGTGGAACAGTATCAAAAGCTTTGCTGAAGTCAAGGTAGGCGACATCAACTGCACCCCCTTGATCCACCACGCTGGTTACCCAGTCAGAGAAATCTATGAGATTAGTTTGACAGGAACTTCCTGTTGTAAACTCATGCTGTCTTGGATCCTGTGCTCATATGGATTCCAGGTGTTGACTATCCTTTCCTTAAGGAGTGCCTCCATAATCTTGCCCACTACTGAGGTAAGACTGACTGGTCTGTAGTTCCCTGCCTCCTCCCTGCTACCACTCTTGTGGAGTGGGATCACATGAGCCCTTCTCCAGTCTTCTGGGACCTCTCCTGTGCTCAGAGACTCACTAAACAGTTCTGATAATGGCTCTGCTAGGTCCATCCTTGGCTCCTTTCATAACCTGGCATGTATGCCATCAGGTCCCATTGCCTTGTCCACCCTGAGCTTAGCAAGCTCTTGTAGGACCCTCTCTTTTGTGAAGAGACTTGTGTACACCTCCCTCCCCACTGTGTCCATGGTGCTGAGCTGTGGGACCTGCCCTACGTTCTCCTCAGTAAATACTGAGCAGAAGTATCTATTTAGGATAGATGCTTTTCCTTGATCCTCCTCCATACAATCCCCCTTATCCAGTTTGATCTTAGCAATACCCCCCTCTGGACTTTCTCCTTTCACTAATGTATCTATAGAAAGTCTTGTCCCCTTCTTTTACTGTCCGTGCTAGTGTTTCCTCGATTTCAGCATTTGCATGCCATACTGCCTTCCCTGCTTCCCTTAGGGAAGTTTGGTCTGCCTCCCTATCTTCATCTCGCTGCATTCACATATATTTCCTGAAGGCCAGCCTTTTGGCTCTGACCTTTTCTGCTACTGTTTTTGAGAACCAAAGTGGTTTCCTCCTTCTTTTGCTCTTGCTTTTCTCTCTAATACAATGGGATGTGGCTTCAAGTATTGCATCCTTAATGCTTGCCCACTTTGCCTGCACCCCCTCACCTGTATTTCTTCTTGCCAGGTCTAGTTTAACTCTTTTGGCTATCTTATCAAAGTCAGCTCCTCTGAAGTCCCATATTTTTGCCTTGAAATGGGATGAGTTAGTTCTAGTGGCCAAATTGGACCATGCCATGTGATGGTCACAGGTCCCAGGTGACTTTCTACCTGGAGATGTGTGATTCTTTCCCCATTAGTCAGTACTAGATCTAAGATAGCCATGTCTCTTGTGGGTTGTTATACCAGTTGTTTGAGGCCCTCCCCCTGCAGGGAATTCACTATGTGTCTAGTTCTGGTGGATGTTCCTGCTGGTATTGACCAATCTGTATGTGGCATGTTGAAGTCTCCCATTATCAGAGCCTCCTCTTTAGCTGTCATATTTTGTATATCTTCTAACAGTAATGTGTCTATGTCCTCCCCCTGGTCTGGAGACCTGTAGATAACCCCAGTTTGTATGGCTGTCCCATTTTCTGTTTCCAGGGTGACCCACAGTTCTTCTGGCTCCTTATGTGTATTCTGAATTTCTGTAGCTTTGATATTTTCATTGACATAAAGGATCACCCCCCCCCCCCCCTTTGCACCTCGGTCTCTTCTGAACAGTACATAGCTGAATACTGAAGTCTCCCAAGAGTAGTTACTGGTGAACCACTTCTTGCTAATGGCTACTATGTCCAGTTTAGCCTCTGTCATTGTTGCCTGCAGGTTTGGGATCTTGTTTACCAGACTGCGGTCATTTGTGTACATGATTTTCCATTGGCCAGATTACAGTGTGTTAGTTGCTGGGTGAGGTCTGGCATTTCCCCCTGCGCATTGTATGAGGAGCTGGACCTTTTTCCTTACCTGGTGATGTAAATGAACTACAAACATGCTGAACTCCTGTTTGATCACTAGTTGAGGGGGGAGGGGTGGTCTTCCCATTCGATGTATTGGGTGCTGCACCCCTCTTCCCATTTGCTAGTTTAAATATTCTGCAAAGATGACAAACTTCTGCCCCAATGCACTGACTTCCTCCTTAGTCAAATGCAGTCCATCGAATTTAAAGAACTTTAGCTCCCAAAACTGTTGCCAGTTACATACAAATGTGTGCCCTTTTTCCTAGCACCAGCCATTGAGCCACATGTTCATCTCCCCTATTTTCCCTTCTCTGATCTTCCTTTTTTCTGTCCCCCTCTCCCAGACCAGCAGGATCACAGAAAAGGAGATGCCAGATGAAATGGATGACAGTTTGTCTCCCAGCCTGGTCAGGTGTTCCTTGGTCTCCACAACTGACTGGCTGGTGAGATCATTAGTCCCCATGTGTACAAGGACATTGATGTTTTTTCCAGCTTCCTGCATGATTTTAGCAATGCGGTCAGTGTCTTTCCACACCGATGTACCTGGGAGACATCTGACCATTACCCCCAGCTGGAGGTAGGTATCAACTCCCCAAATCATGGAGTCTCCTATGATCAGAAGTGTTTTGGATTTCCTTTTTGCTTTTTTGTTTTGGTCCCTGATTTGGGTGAGTTTTTGTTGCACTAGCTCCTGTGCTGCAGTGTCCTGCTCTGCAGTGTCCTCTGCCCCTTTGTTTGATTTTGGTGATAGAGGCAGATATCTTTTTTTGTGTTTATATGGTTTGTGGAGGTGATACCTTGGAGAGCATTGAGTGATGGGGCACCCAATTTGCCCCATCCTAACCACTTGCCAACCTCCTGGACCAACTACCTGCTGTGGTCGAGATGCTTCAGTTGGATGTTGGGGAAATGGCGGGAAGTTCTTATAATATATTTCCTCCTAAATATGCGATTTGAGGTGCACACTCTCTACCCATGCTGCCTGGAGCTGAGCCTTTAGATCTCCAATGGTCCAGCATGTATGACAGCATCCTAAATCCTGTATAACTGCCCTTTTGAAAAGTGTCCCTCAGTACCTGCAGTTCATAATATCCATTTCAGATGAGTTGCCATGTGTATAACCTAGTCTGAGTAATTAGGAGGAAAATGAAAGCAAAAGTTTGATTTTTTTGTTTTGTTTGTTTGTTTTTGTATAACTTGTTATAACAAGTTAAATTACTTGTGCCCCTGTAAGTGAGGTCATTGTGTGGATACCCCTCTGATCCTCTCCTTCCTGCTTTGCTGCAGGAAATGCCACAACTGTGCTACTCTATAAAAGGAGTGCAGCATGTGGTGGTTGGGGATGGGGGTGGGTGGCTGGGCCCTTCCCTTGCCCATAAAGAAGAACCACGGATGAAAGAAACAAGGAGGTAAGAGCAGAAACAATCAGTCAGCAACAAATGTAGTAGCCCTGAATGCTTAGCCTAATGATAGATAAAAGTGTAAACCCTGTAAGCACCACCTGTAATAATTTCACAGAAGATATACCCTGCAAAAAACACTTTCCTACAGAGAAAAATAAAGCAGTAATAGAAGATATATCTTGCAAAGAACAATTTGAATAAGAGAAGATTACAGCAGTAATCTGTAAGCACCAAACAGTAACAAACCTGTTGGCACACCCTGTAATAATGCAGTAGAAAGTATACCCTGCAACAGTAATTTGAATCAGAGAACAATAAAGCAGTAAAATGTTAGAAAAAGAAGTAACAAACTGTGTGAGTACAAAAGAAAAAGTAACACACAGTAAATCTGCCTAGCTGAAAGAAGCCTTAATCTTTTTTCTTGCTCTGATAATATTCCTTGCTCTGTCCTTATGAGTAAAACTAGAAGAAAAGAGCTCAGGTGAAGCTAGGTGCCTTTGGCAGCAAACCTAGTCTTCGCATAACGCGAAGTTCCCATTATTCTCTATGGACTTCGCATTACTTCGCCTTGCTTTTTTTGCTGTTTAAGGCAAATTTTGCAGGGATTCATGGGATTTAAGGTCACATGGGCTCTATATTGTTTTGCAAAGTCTCAGTTCAGCATTGTGTATGTAGTAGAAAGCTGGAGATGGTTTGCTCTCAGAGCTATGAGATTCAAACCATCGAAAAACCTTTAAAAATACATTTTTTGCCACAAAATTCTGCGTCAAAATTTAGTACATTGACTGTAGGAAACCCTTTTATGTTTATATCATCCAGCATTTTAAGACTATTAGCAGTAGAGGCTGTTGTGATGATGAGGCAGGTTCATCAGGAACTAGTAGCAAGTCTAGCAGTGTTAAAAGTAGTGGTTGTGGCCGTGGTAGTACACAGCAGAAAAGAAAGCTAGCAATTGGTGCAAATTCTTTGACTCTGTCTTTTACAGTGAAATCAGTCACTTCAGTGCTGGTTGGAGATGCTATTGTCCATGCTGATAGTAAAGTTAGTTATGGCATGGTTGGTAACAGCATGAGTATTGCTACAAGTTCAACCTGGGAAAACTTATCAGGTGGGAAAAATGTTGTTGAATCCGCAGACTTGAGTGTAGTTGATGTCCTACTCCTCAAAGTAGTTGAACATGATTCTGATCATTCTAATGACTCACAGTCTCATGTTTCCAGTAATCTTGAGGTTAGGCCATCCAAACATTCAGAGATTGACGAAAAAAGTGTGGATGATAGTACTGAGTTTGTAGTTGGAATGTCTCTACAAGAGGACAGCATCCAAAGTGAATATGTGGATAATGATGATTATGATGATAATGCTAGCAACCCCATTTGAGAACCAGACAAAAAGAAAGTGAAGGTGGCTGTTTGTAAACAGTCTGTTCGTCAATCCCCCTCTTCAAAGTTCTGATGTAGCTGTGTCTGTTGCTGACCCTGAAGTAATAGTTGATTGCGAAATTCAGCCAAAGTCCAAGTGTGCACAACACCAGAATTCATGTAGTACACCCCCATTTCATCGCCGCCAAAACTGCTGATGCATATGCCACCCCAGAAGTGACATATGATGAGTAGGGCATCAAAATCTCTAATTTGGGATTTTTATGTTGGCTGGCACTTGCACACCAGCCAACATATTGCATTAGTAGCAGATTTGGAGGTGCGGTCACTGATGGGTGAATGCAGGGCACTCATCAGTAGGTGTGTCCCTCATTCCCCAATAAGCCAGCATGCAGGTGCCACACCAGAAATATATAATGTGGCGAGCACTAAGAAAAGGTCTGCTGCAATGAGAGCCAAGCTCGTCATGCAGTGGCACCAAAACACGCCCTCTCTACATGCCTTTCCTGGTGAAACTCTTCACATAAACATGGCAGCTCTGACTGCCGCCGTGTGGATAGCAGACTTCAGGGGTGCCCAATCCCCCTGTCAGCATGCCCCAACCTACTTCATTTGCTGAATGGGGGGAGACAACTCCCTGTTGGCATAATGCACCATCCCATTTAAAGCATGTACCGAGGGGGTGCCCAATCCCCTTGGCATCATGTCCCCCCTTCCCAGTTTAATTATCTGACAGAGGAGCCCACTCCCTGTCAACATAATGTCACCCACCATTTGTTATGTGCTGATGGGGGTGCCCAATCCCCCGTCAGCTACAGAACTCCCCCCGAAAAAAACACTTATGTGGCATGCTGGGAGCCCACCCCAGCATGCCAAATGCCCCTGTAAAACAAAAACTGTGCTGTAATTTTTTTTTTTTTACAACCTGCAAACCAGAAAACGGTCCCTCGTCAGGTCTGGTGGCCCGCCCAAACCCGTGCCCACCCTCTGCATACCCTGCCTCCCCACACCCCCTCCTCACCCCATACTTACCTCTGGAGCATGGCGCGGTGATCTTTGGTTGACTGGAACATGTCTGCACACTTCAAAGTGGACTGCGAACTGAAGAAATGCCACTAAGCTATATAATAGCATAAATAAGGTTTTTTAAACTTTGGTGCAAATCTCGGGCATTTTGGGGAATTTTGGCACCAAATTTTCAACATGGGTTTATTGGAACCCCTCCTCATGAATTCAGTCTCTGTCATGGTGTTATTCCATCCTGAAAGGTGATTTCACGGTCACTGTGTGGAATCATCTTTCAGGAACGATAACCGAAATAACAGTGCCACTGTTCATGAGGGGTCTCTCAAAAAGCCTATGATGCAAATTTGGTGAAAAAAATCCAAAAATAGCTGTTTTACAAGTGTGCATTGAGCAGTTTCCATGCACATTTGTAACTTCGTGAATTTGTAATATTTTCACTCCAGATTTTCAAAATTGACATTTTTCCACACCTCCTTAAGAACAGTACAGCTGTCATTTTACATATCCTAGCCAAAATGTGTTTTTGCATGTCTGGTGCAGAATTGTGCAGTTGCTGTGTGAAATCAGTTTTTGGGACAGTTTGAGAAAATGACAGTGACACTGTTCATGAGCAGATGTCCTAAAATGCCTATGTTGAAAATTTGGTGATGAAAGTCCATAAGATGACTGTGTTACAACCGTGCGTTTCGCAGTTTCCATGCACCCTTGTAACTTTGCAAATTTGCAGTGTTTTCATGTCAGATTTTCAACACTGGCATTTTTTCACACTTCCTTATGAACAGTACAGCTGTCATTTTTCACAGCCTGCCCAAAATGTGTTTCCGCACCTGTGGTGCACAATGGCGTGGTCGCTGTGAGAAATCAACTTTTGGAACAGATTAACAAAATCACAGCACCACTGTTCATGAGGGGAGGTCCCAAAATGCCTATGTTGAAAATGGTACTAAAAAAATCCCAAAAATAATTAGGTTACAGATGTGTGTTGCGCAGTTTCTATGCATGCTCATGACTTCACCAATTTTTCATATTTTCACTCCAGATTTGCAGTCCAGATTTTTTACACCTCCTCATGAACAATACAGTTGTCATTTTTGACATCCTGCCCAATATATGTTTTCATCCCTGTGTCGCCAAATGGCATATCAGCTGTGCAAAACCACCTTGCGGCTAACAAACTGTGAAAATTTGGAGTGAAAATACCAACAAACACCTACAACATTAGTGTTTCCAACTGTAACACCCCACCCTGTAGAGACTGACAGGCATCAGGGCTATGACTTGAGATCATTGGCTGTAATGCTCATGCCATTCCACCCCCACCCTGCAGCCAGTGACAGCATTGTGGCACGCCTTGGAGTGTTCGGCCCTAAAGTTCACCCCATTCTCCTATACTGCTTCCATCTCAGAGTATTTCCTTATGGAACGGGGTAAGTATACCACAACACTTGTCGGTGTCTACAGGGTAGGGTGAGGTAAAATGCCATGAGTGGTATAGTTGACGACACAAAGGCACACCCCAACACCTGTCAGTTTCTGCAGGATGAGGGTGGGGTTGGTGTCAGTTCAACACTTCACTGCCATTCCTATTATGCATCTCTAACTCCTGCACTACCAATGCCAATGCCAGCAAGACAACATTCGGCATTGACAAATGCTTCTTTTTCACAAGGTGGTAGTGATGAAACAGTGGCAATCTGTCAACTTTGCCAAGCATGTGTGAAGTGTGCTAAAAAGGGTAGCCATCTTGGCACTGGGGGCCAGCATACTCATCTCAAGAGCAGACACATGGCACTGTGGACTCAGTACCAGAGCAGAGCTAATGCCGTAGTGGGGCGTTCACCCTCAGCCACCTTAGTGAGCATGGTATCCCCTTCCTTTAGTGACAGTAGCCATGTCAATAAAAGTGATGAAATAACACCAGAGGATTACAACAGGCAGGAGGAGGAGGTTTTTGAATGTTCAAGTAGTGGTCAGAGTAGCAGTGGACCATGTAGTAATTCTAGTACATAAACCTCTGTGCTTAAAACAGGCAATATAACCACATTTATTGGCTTGTCACCTGTGCATCCACCATCGCATGTCAAAGGTACCCTATCCATGTCAGTTCACAGAGGAGAGCCATTTGTCACACCACTTGCAAAAAAACGAACGATGCAGCCCACGTTGCACAGCCTTTTTATCCAGAACAGTAAATACCCACCAAATCATGCAGTTGCTTGTGACCTCAATGCTACAGTAGTGGAAATGCTGGCAACTGACTTTTTGCTGTTCTCCTTTGTGGAGAATGAGGGATTCTGGTGCTCTTTGGCATGCACTTGTCCTAAATGGAAGATCCTGTTCAGGACCTATTTTTCTACCCGTGCTGTCCCTGAGTTATATCAGACCTAACCATCATAGTAAAGCTGAGCTGCTAACACCTCTTTCTACAAGACAAAGTGAAAGCAAAACACTGACTTCCTGCCTATTTAACTGCCTTCCTGAATCATGTGACCCGCGGACCTGCAGAGACAGTCAGGCATGTGATCAGTGGCCTGTTTCTCACCAACTTCATCTTATCAAACTGAAACTCGAAGTGGACAATGTGAAGTAAGGAGAATTTTGGTTTTCTGATTTTTAGCTTGTTTGTTTTTCTCCCACTCCTAACCAGCACCCCCCTGCCCCATCACCCCGGCATCCACTGGACTCACTTCTGGATCTCTAATAAGGTGCCAGCTAGCTGGATGCAGTGCCTGTGAAGTACCGGCATCATCTCGCTGGTCAGGATATTTTCCTCCATTTTCTCCCACTCCCCAAGTGTGGCACAGAGGTGTGCAATGATGCCAATGGCTGAACTGTACACTATTCCAAATGCGGCATGCTGGGTATCTGCCCCGCATCCACCCCTTCATCTGTGGGTCCATCGCACCATCCTCTAGGCACTGCTAGGGGACAGGCAAGCAGCAGACTCTAACTCCACCCCTCTCCAGGAGAGTACAGCTGTGCTTCAGACACTTGATCCTCTCCCTTCCCAACCAACCCCTGGTGGCCCGCTTGCACCATGAACATGGTTTGCTGGCTTGGCAGGAGGTAAGGCATGGATGCCTCAGCCCTCCATGTCACTGGGCCAGCTGAATTTCAACTTTTTTAATGGAACTTTGTGTAGCGATATGCAAATTCAAAGAGGACCACTTCACATTCACAACACAGGCAAATTAAAACTTTGCTGCACCTCTAACTAAGACCAGACATGGCTTACCATATATATTAGGAGAGTGGAAACTAACAGCATCTAGATTCAGTAGATTATCATTGACATGCAGACTGAAAAGAAGAGAAGTCAAGAGGCATCCTTGTTTAACACTCTTACTAAATATAAAAAAATCATGATAGATCCCTGGAATGTGACAAAGTTTTTCTTCACAGAGAGGGTGATGGACACAAGGAATGGTCTGCCACAGGGGGTGATGGGAGTGACCACTGTGGTTGGATTTAAACATGTATGGGACTGGCATGGGGGACTCATAAAGGTTAAGTGGCGGGAGAGTCAAAAGCTGTAATCAAGCACAGGACATACAGGCAGACTGGATGGGCCTAGTGGTCCTAACCTGACAACAATTTTTATGTTTCTATCACATCTAATTCTGAAATCTATGGATAATTCATACAGCTTCATTTTCCTTAGAAATATATATTTCATTTTAAGTGGGCCAGAACAAAAACATGAGCCATAGTGGAAAAATGATGCCTAAACCGAGTTTGAAGACTTGATAAGTTTGCCTTATAATCAACCAAGACCTGAAGCCATTTAATAAGATTTTAGCATAGTTTTGGATCTCAAGCTTTTCAGGCCTTTGGTGTGATGTCCAAAGTAAGGACCTAGATGTTTAAATGCAACATATCAGCTGGGATTCCATCTAAACCAGGGGCTTTGTTTAATTCACAAGAGTTACCTGTATCCTCTACTTCTAGGAAAGAAATTTGCAGGGGACTATAATCAGAAACATTATTAACATTAATGTGGAGGTCTTCTTCAATTAGGGGATCATAGAACATTTTACTGGACTATAGAAACCATCTATCTGCCAGGATTGAAGCAGCTGGAAAATGTTCAAAATTATTAGCTCCTTTGGACTCCAGTTATCAAAAAGCTGATGAATACTGATTTGGACGCCAGTTGTCAAATCCAGTGGCACCCACCCCTCCACCCACAGAGACCCACCTCCTCCCCGTCACGGTGGGTGGCAGCATCCTACCATACCACCAAGCCGCCTGCCGAATGACAGGTACAGTATGGACTGTAAGCCCATTGGTCCCAGTGTGGACCAATGGGCTGCAAACATACTGTACTAGACAGTCCCAAATATGTGAATGAAGTCATTCACATATTTGAGAACTGTCTGGTACAGTATGCTCTGCAAGCCATTGGTCCACAGTTGAGGACCAATGGGCTTACAGCCCATACTGTACCTGTCATTCAACGAGTGGCTGAAATGCGAAGTGAAGACTGCCACCTACCGATGATGGGGGAGTGGGGGCAAGGGTCCAGGTGGGTGGAGGGTGGGGGTACCACTGGATCACCAGGGCATTTAATGAAGGAGCTAAATCCTATGCAGTCCAGATTCAGAGCTAAACATAGCACTATCTCAGCCCTCGCCAAAGTTACTAATGACTGGCAGCGTAATCTTGAGAGCAAAAACTTTATTTGTGCTGTTTTCCTTGATCTAAGCAAGGCTTTTGACACCGTCGACCATAGTCTGCTCTTCTCCTCCCTTCAAACCATAGGTGTGGACCCCTCCTTTCTGCGTTGGTTTACTGACTATCTTACAGGGCACCTTCAACAAGTTAAAGCCGGAAGGAGGCCTGTCCCCCTTAAAAACTCTGCAAAGAGGGGTACCTCAAGGTTCTATATTAGGTCCCTTACTTTTTGCAATCTACATTAATAACATCGACTACTGTATAAAAAAAAACAACATCCGTTTGCAGATGATACAGTTCTCTACGTGAGTCGCCCAACACCTGAATCTGCCTGCAATGACCTACAGTCAGAATTCAACCTTTTGCAAAGCCAACTCCTCCAAAAAAAGCTACTCCTTAATGCCAAAAAAACTAAAGCGATGATCCTCTCCCCTTTTATCTGTACCGCTAACCCTGTGTCCAGTGGGACAGTTCCCCAAATTACCACAGTTCTATGTGAAAAAACTACAATTTGTTACAAAATTCAAGTATCTGGGAGTTTGGATAGACCAAAGGCTCTCCTTCATTGAACATGTTGAGGACTTGCTAAAACGACTTCGGCAAAGGCTTGGACTGTTTTTTAGAATCAACCAATTTCTCACCAGAGATGCCAAGAAACAACTGGTCCAATCCATTTTCCTATCATTGGTTGATTCGTTGATTTCCTCTACAGCCAATGCCCCAACTCTTACATGGCTAAACTGGACACACTCTACCATCAAGCACTGAGGTTTATAACAGGACTCCCTTCGACGCATCACTGCCCCTATATGCGGCAGTGGGGTGGGCATCACTAAAGTTCAGGCGCCACAGAAACGCCACTCTCTGGACCTATAGAGCCATCTCTAATAAGCTGCCTTACTATACCTCCTGCTGTCTTCCCCTGAGTATAACTGGGAAACACGCGTTAAGAAGTTACTCAGCTATTTCACTTAAAGTACCCAAAGCAAAATCCCTTGGCAGGGCAGCCATAAGCTTGCTACCTACCTTATGGAACGATCTACAAAAAGCCCTCAAATTAAGCACTCTAATCGGTATAAATGCCTTCAAGACGCTTTATTTCTGTACAATCAGAGAAGTATGTAACTGCTTCACCCACTCAGACCCAGTACCGGTGTCTGCACTGGTATATAGCCACGCCTAGACCCAATTTTAAGTACTGACCCCCCAGCTTGCTCCTCACCAGCCTAATTGTTCTCTCTCTTTCTTATCCCCCTGTCTTATCAACACTAGGCCCGTCCATCCTCTTATTCTTCCTTTCCCAACCTCGGATAGGAGCTCACTACCCTGGGTAGTGACATCCTACCATGCTCTCTACTTTATAGCATTCAATCCCGGGGCTCACACATACTCCTTTTCTCCATCCACCTTCTCTACATCCCATTTTACCAACTCCTCTCTGTGTACCGTGCCCTCCTAGCCTTTCTTCCCCTACCTCCCTCCCTTCCCCCCTACTTTCACCTCTACCTGGTGTATATTTTAATTTTTATTTTTTTTCTTCCGTTACTTCCTCCTGCAACCTTAGATAACCTGCTTTATCTTCCTATAGACACTTCTTTGTATGTAAATACCATGTAATCTGTACAATATCTGTATAATTCTATGTACATATGAACTTCTTTTTCTTCCTCTCTGTAAAGAGTATTATCTGCATTGTCTTGTAAATACTTGTGTTGACCTGTATATACAATTGTTCATGCTCCACCCAGGTCCATCTTGCAAATGAGCTTCTGCTCAACGATGAACGCTTGGTTAAATAAAGACTTGATTGATTGATTGATAGGTTTACCGCGATCATAGCATCAGCTGGGGGGGTTACACTAGACCACCAGGGATGGGCAATGTGACATATATCAGGGAATTGGGGACTCAGGTGGGTGGGGGACCACTAGACCACCAAGGATGGTCATGTCTTATATTTCTCGGGGAATCAGGGACACGAGGGGGAGCCGCTAGTCTACCAGAGATTTATGTCTTACCATATACCGCACAATCACGGCTACAGACAAGGGAGGATTCCACTAGACCACCAGGGTTGTGTGTGCTTGGGGACAGTGTTCTGGGTGGTCGGGTGGCCACCCACAGTGGGTGGCTGCTGTGTCGCACCATGCAATACAGCAGCCAGCCTGTGGGTGGCCAGGATTTATTCCTACTTTTCCGGGGCTCAACTTTGAGCCCCCCATCGCAGCACAATGCAGGTTGCGCTGAAGATATGCGCCCGCACATCCCGGCTGAATATTAGATGTGCCGATATGCATGGGCACACCCCCTGCATCTGCGCTGCATTCGACTACATTGCACCCCAGTGCATTGGGATTTGCACTGTATCGGGCAGCCCTTTCAATATCTTGCTGGGGCACAATGCAGGGTTGAGCCAGTACAACTCTGTTGTGCCAGGTGCAACCCCTTTGAATATCCAGGACAGGGTATACAACATAAATTATATAATAAAACACAATGCAAGTCCCGAACAAGGGAAAGGAGGCTTCAATATACATACAGGTTACAATGCCCAATGGTGATACCAGTCAGTTGTCAGCAGTGAGGGTGCTTAGAAAGATGCTATGTGCAAGTGTGGGGGGAGCCCCAATTGCCATGAGCAATGAGACAGTGTGGTATTTGATTAGCAGAAGGGAAGGGGGAGGGGACTAGTGTGGAGGCAGATGGTGAGTGTGACAGGAGGGGGTGGGGAAAGGGAGGACATGCTCGAGAGAGAGGGGGGATTAGGAATAGTGGTGCTGCAGATGGAAGTAACTATGAGGGTGGTGGGATGGTGGAGCTAGTGGTGACGGTCACAACGGGATTCGTATATCATATTGCATTTGAGATGGACTTTGAAAGTACCCAGCGTGGGAAGGCATGCAATTTTTTCCTGTAGGGAGTTGAACCAAAGCAGGGCACAGTGAGCAAAGAACTTTTGTCCTTCAGAAGTTTGATATTTCGGAGTTATGAAGAACTGGTGCTGGGAGTTTCATGTGTGCCGAGGGTTAATGCAAGGCACTAGAAGTTGTCAGACACCCGGCGGAAGTGTACCAAGGCAGATCTTTTTGGCCAGCAGGCAGGTTTGGTATTTTAACCAGCCACTGAGCATGAGCCAGTGTGCTTCGACATAGAGATCACAGGTGGGAGTCAGCCTGTGTGCACCTAAAGTTAGCCGGCAGACTTTGTTTAATGCAGTTTTTAAGCATCAGAGGGCAGTATCAGTGGCGGAGCCATATATGGGCAGGCCATAATCCACAAGGGACCCCACACAACTGTGAACAGCTATTCTAAGGGCTTCAGGGGTCAAGCTGTGCTTGTGATGGTATAGCAGCCCTAAGCACTTGCTGATAGCTTTGGCCATGTTGTCAATATGGAGAGTATAGGAGAGCGAGTTGTCAGTAGTGATATCGAGATTCTTAAAATGTTGAACAAGTTTGAGAGAGGCTCCATCAGCATTATATATTGATAGTGGGTAATTGTGGTGTTTGTTTAAGGGGCTGAAGAATGGCATGGTTTTGGTTTTTTTGTAGTTCATAATCAACTTATGATCTATGAACCACTTCTCAATACAGGCGAAATCACTTTGGAGTTGCTGTTCCAGAACACCAGGATCTGAGCCATGTGTGAAAACAACCACATCATCAGCCTATAGGAGGATGTGGTACTGACTGGCTTAAGGGAGGCTATTCAAGAATAAACTGAATTTGAGGGGACCCAGTATAGACCCCCGCAGAATGCCAGAACAGACAAGTTTGCTGTCCGAGAGGGTAGATCCTATCCTGACTTGCTGGGATCGGCAGTTCAGGTAAATGCAGAACCAAGAAACTGCCTCAGGTGCAAAGCCAGTAGCCGCAAGTTGCTCAGTTAGGAGGGCATGATTAACCGTATTGAATGCCTTTGTTAGGTCAATAAAGATCGCCCTAGCAAGTTGTCCAAGATCAAGTGATTTATGGATGAAGACCGTGAATTCCAGAAGGGCTGTGGTGGTGGTGGTGGTGCTGTGCCCAGCCCTGAAGCCATGCTGCTCAGGGCAGAGAAGTTTGTACTTGTCCAGGTATTCAATGAGTTGGTCCTCAACAATTCATTTCAGGGCCTTCGAGAGAGGTGGTAGTAAAGAGATGGGTCTATAGTTCTCTGTCAGGGCATGGTCCCCGCTCTTGTGAACAGGAGTGACCACTGCAGCTTTCCATTTTTGAGGGAATATTGCGAGCCGGAGTGATAGATTGTGGATGTGGGTGAGAGGAGGCAGGATTTCTTCCAGTAAGAGTGAGATTAGTATCAGATCAAGGGTGTCTCCAATGAATGTCCCCTTACTGAGCACCTTCCTAAGGTATTTCTTAGCTTCACCTATTAAAATAGTCTTGAAAAGAAAAAGTGGATGCTCTGCGGTCTGTGTGCATGCAATAGGGTTGTTGGAGAGGAAGAAGCTGGAAGGGAGGACGTGATGGAGATCAGTGAAAGCAAGGCTGAAGGTGTTGACTATAGTTTTAGTGTCTAGGATGGGGGAACCATCTATGCTGATCATGGTGGGAGCAGTTTTTGGCTCACATCCAGTTACCTCGTTAAGGTTTGCCCAGAATTTTTGACCATACTTCCAGTTCTTGGCCAGGGCCACTTTATAGTATAGGTTTTTGGCTATTTGGATGGTCCTGTTACAATTATTCCTGGCTTGTCTATAATTCAGGATGTCAGACTGCTTCCCCGTGGCTCTAGCTAGGTGCTAGAGATGGTCTCTATATTTCATAAGTTCAATAATGTCAGGGCTCATCCAGGGGTTGAAATGGCCTTTGATTTTATGCTTTTTAAGGGGAGCATGGGTGTCACAGATTGTATTGAATAGGAGGATGAAGTGATCCAGTGCACCATCAATGTCAGGAGCCCCAAACACAGCTAACCAGTTAGCATTGAGGAGATCTGCTCTCAGGCAATCAGCATGAACAGGCCTGAGGACCCTGTTGGTGACAGTTCTAGGATAGGGTTTGATTAATTTATTGGACCAGCAGAACATGACAGGGCATTGGTCACTAATGTCATTTGGGAGGACAGAGGTGTTAGAAGTGTGCTCAGGATGGTTAGTGAGTACCTAGTCAAAGCAGTATAGTGCAGTGGTTTAAGGCTCTGAGCTGCAAATCTGGTGACATCCAGCAGACCAGACCTGGGTTTGAATCTCACAGCTTCCACTTGCATACTGTGTGACCCTGAGCGAGTCAGTTAACTTCTGTGTGTTCCCATATCACACCTGTAAAAAAGCTTTCAGCTTAGTGTGCTACTCCTGGTTAAAACAACTAAAATAAATAAAAAAAATAAGCAGGGTGCTAGTGCCTGTCCGGTAATTAGTCCTAGTGGGGGCTTCAATGAGCTGCGTGAAGTGGACAGCCTGAATTGAGTCTTTGAGGTGGTTAGCTTCACAAGCAAGCCAGTTAATATTGAACTCACTGAGAAGTATAACCTCAGAGCTTAAAGTTAGGCTACCTAGGCAGTCGATGACAGCTTGGAGACCTTGGGATGAGTCCTTTGGGGGGATGTAGATGGAAAGTAGCATAAGTGTTTTGTTATAGGATCCAAGAAGGACCTTAATGGCAAGGGCCTAAGTGAAGGACCCTAGGCTGGGTAGATTTAATTCTATGCCCTGAAGGCTGTCCTTGAGGTAGAGTGCACAACCTCCACCTCTTTTAGACAGACGATCTTGCCTAAAAATCCTGTAGCCTGGCAGGATGACGACTTCATCTGGAATCCTGGGAGAGAGCCATGTCTCAACAACTGACAGCACATCTGGATTATGAAGAGCTGCCCAGGCTTGGAGGTCATCAAACTTTGCTGCTAGACTGTTGATGTTTAGAGAAGCAAAGGTTAACTTGCCTGTTTTCAGGGCACATTTACCCTGGTATTGGAGGGTCCCGGTTTGGGATGTATGTTTCCTGAGAGTAGAAGCAGCAG
This sequence comes from Neoceratodus forsteri, assembly GCA_016271365.2. Classification (NCBI taxonomy): domain Eukaryota; kingdom Metazoa; phylum Chordata; order Ceratodontiformes; family Ceratodontidae; genus Neoceratodus; species Neoceratodus forsteri. Next base: position 1,588,759,355 of record CM057449.1, on the reverse strand, counting down.
GAGGGCTAGTCTAAACAAGTAACTTTTAACATTTTTGAGGTTAACTTTGTGGTGCCTCCTAGTGCATATTTTGCAAGAGCTCTTCTCAGTGAGCAGGACCAGATTGAGAAGAAGTATGGGAGAAGGAGGCCACGGTCAGGTGTGCAGTGAGCAGTACCAGATGTGCCATGAAGTGTCGTACTGTCTGCAAGTGGGTGGCAGGTCTGAGTCAAGCAGGGATGTAATGGTGCAATAAGTGTTGCCATAGGTGTGCCGAAGGATATGGAGGGCTGGTAACATAGGGCCAGTGTGTGGCTGCCCTGAGAGCAAAAAGAGTGTGGGCAAGAGTACAGAGAGTGGCATTAATCTAGTTAGCAAAGACATGATTGGTTGGGGGGGCAAGGCCAAAGTTGTGCCTGGGTGGGGGTAGATTAGTAGGAGTTATATATGGTGTTGGAGCTAGTAGAAAAAGGATCATCTGGTGTGACTTATTTATAATGAGACAGCTTAGGAAAAACATGTCCTCGCACTAGATGCTTAGCAGAGGGAGGTCTGAATTACCAGGGCTGGCCAGAACCTTGTAACTCACCAAGGGAGGTCAAACAAAATAAGGATCCAATCAGGCAGTGAGGTGGGAGTGGCTATAGGAGGGTTGGGGGAGGAGATGTATTTCATAGTGGTCGGGGTTGGGGTGGGTGGTCGAGAAAACTTACAACACAGGGAACTAGGGTTGCCACCTTTGGATGAGATGAAAACCGAATACTAAACCACCCCCTCAAACTCCACCCCTAACCCCGCCCCTTTTAAGACTAATGAGGGCATCGCTTGGACTCTGATTCGCTTGATTTGTTCAGAATTGCTGCTGATGTAACATTGTGTACAACTTCTTTAAATTACATCATGATTATTATTTTTTGTTTGATTTAGATTTAAATATTTTAAATTTCAGTGTGTGTTAACATTTGGTGGGGTTAGAGATGGGGTTCAGGGGACTTTCCTTCCTGTGTACACAGCTTAGCTGACAAATCGAGTGACTACAAGGACACCTCTGACAATCGGCTATTTTGGATCAGGTGGCCTTTTCTGGTAAAACTCTTTCAATAAATAAATAAATAAACTACACCAGTAATGGTGGATGAGCTGTAATTACAAATATCATCTGCCAATTTAAGATGTGCTACTGTCCCTCCCATTGCTCCTACTCTAAAGTTATTTGTAATGTCAGAGAAGTTTTTAAAAGTGGTAGGAACTATTCTGTGCTGTTAAACGCCCTATTTTTTTTCCATGTCAGTCATACATAGCAGATAGCATGATGTGTGCTATGTAGCATGCAGGCAGTATAGTGCAGTGGTTTAATGCTCTGAGCTGCAATTCTGGAAACCAGAGTTTGAATCCCACAGCCCACACTTGTATACTGTATGACCCTCCACAAATCACTTAATTCCCTTGTGCTCCCGGGTTGCATCTGTAAACAAGCTTTAGGTTAGCATGTCTCTTTTGGTAAAAAAATAATAATGTTTTGAGAAATTTTTGATAAATTGCCTATATCTGCATTGCCATCAAATCTAGATTGCGTTCCTGTCACCTCATCAGCTACTGCTCTCTCTCTCTCTCTCTCTCTCTCTCTCTCTCGCTTCTTCTTCTGATTTCTGTGGCTTAGCATGATGCTAGCCACATTATTCTGTGCTAGTCATCTGTGAGGTTTGGAATGGTCTTCCTGGAATATCCAGGTAGTATGAAAATTGACAGCAATAACTACTGAGGAGGGAGAGGTGTAGTATTGCTAGAAATGAAATAAAACATTGGATTATTAATATAACAACAAAATGGGTAACAAATATTAAAATATAGGACAGACCCTAAGAGAAAAATGGTGAGCATTTAGAGGTATACAAGTATTCCTTATGACAGCACCATGCTCACAATGTAGCTTGGAAAGGATTAGGTTGATTTGCTGCTAATGGTCTTAATAACCCTACTTTATGCCTTTCAGACTGACTGGTATACAAACAAAGGTCTGCATGACATCAGAATTTGTAATCTGAACACGCAAGTAAAATGGTGAAGGATTTAACAGAATCTGTTTTACAAGTATGTGAGCATTCAAAGTGACAGAAAAAGTACTACCTCTGAATAAAACTGGATTAGCAGGTAAAGTTTCTGAAACACATTGTACTGTCCGCACTGGGACAGGAGGCTACCCTAATGTGGTGCCTCTCTGAATGTCTAAGGGTTTCAAAAAAATGAAGGTGTTAATTAAGGTCGTATTGTTTACCCTTCCCATGAATAATCTTCCAATTTGCTGGTGTGAAGCTCGAGGTGACAACTGGACAGACGGACACATTTGGCACTTTAAGTGCCCTGCACTTGAAGGTACTTCCTGATTAGCATGCACTGCAAGCAATCACACTAAAATGTCAGACACTTGCTTACAGTCATTTGAGAAGAAAATAAAACAGTTAGTGGGGAATCTCACAGCTGCTGCTTGACCCACCATAAAAACCGAATTTGCAATGGTGAAAACAGGAGGACCGAATCTGGACCTAGAAAACCGAATCATTCGGTCAAAAACCGAGTAGGTGGTAACCTTACAGGGAACTGAGCAGTAGAATTAAACACAGGTAGTTGGAGGGCTGATTCAGGAGAGCTGAAGGAGGTTTAAAATTAGGGCCTTCCAAGCCCATGAACAGCAGTGTCCAATGGTGAGCTAGTGAGAAACTGAAACTGACCAATCAAAGTCACGACATACGAGCTGCTGTAGCCCTGTAGCACTGAAACATACCTTAAGCTTGAGGTAGGCAGTCCATGAGCTGAAGAAGCGGCTGGCAGGTCCGGGGCCAGGCCGGTGGGCAGCAGACAGCCAGAGAGGGTTTCAAGCCTGAGAGGGATCAGAGAAATGAAGACAGGGTCAGTTATAGCCGAAAGACATAGGTCAGAGATTGGCTGGCACTAAAACAATGGGAGAGGGAGGGAGTGAGAAATAGGGGTGGATAGGAAGAGAAGACATGTAGGGGTGGGGGTGCCTGAGCTCAGGGCCAGCAGCTTGGAACAGACATGAAGAAACAGATAGGAAATTAAGAGTTTAAGGAGAGGTGAGAGAAAGCAGAGTACAGGAAGGGGAGATCTGAACAAGAAGACAATGGCTCAGGTCTTGAATGGAGAACAAAATTGGCATAGGGGCTCCGAGGAGGACAGAGGGCAGTGGATTCAGCCAGGAATTCCACTTACAGATAGCCAGGAAATAACACAAAGGCGAGGAGGATATGGGGGGAGAAAAGAAGTTAGGGGCAGCTAGACTATAGCAGGCAGTGGCTCTTAGGGGCAGCAATGGTTAAGTGGCAGCAGTTTAGGAGGGAGAGTTAGATAGGTAGAAAGCAGAGGCTAGGAAGCAGAATAGTAGGCTATCTTCCAGACAGATTAGGTAGAATGCATCGCTACACAGGCTAAGGCTTGTCACTAAGCATCTAAACTGTAAAATTACTTAAAAGCAAGCAGTTTGACACAATTAATTGCGGCAGCAGTATAAACAGTACAGATGCAAAATTACAACGCACGGAACTGAGTAGTAAAATTAAACACAGGTAGCTGGAGGGCTGATTCAGGAGATCTGGAGGAGGTTTAAGATTAAGTGCTTCCAAGCCCACAAGCAGTGGTGTCCAATGGGGAGCTAGTGAGAAACTGAAGCCGACCAATCAAAGTCATGGCATATGAGCAGCTGCAGCCCTGTAGCACTGGAACGTACCTTAAGCTTGAGATAGGCAGCCCATGAGTCGAGGGAGCGGCCGGCGGGTCTGGAGTCAGGCCCCTAGGCAGCAGACAGCCAGGAAGGGATTCGAGCATTAAGCTTGAGGTAGGCAGCCCACAAGTCAAAGGAGCGGCTGGCAGATCCGGAGCCAGGCCGCTGTGCAGCAGACAGCCTGGGAGGGATTCGAGCCTTAAGCTTGAGATAGGCAGCCCACAAGTCGAGGGAGCAGCTGGTGGGTCCGGAGCCAGGCTGCTGGGCAGCAGACAGCCCTGGAGGGATTCGAGCCTTAAGCTTGAGGTAGGTAGCCCATGAGTCGAAGGAGCGGCCAGTGGGTCTGGAGCCAGGTTGCTGGGCAGCAGACAGCCTGGGAGAGATTCGAGCCTGAGAGAGGAGATAGAGGTGAAAGAATTCAATCCACAAACCTAAAATATATAAGCAGCAGAAGTCTGACTTATTTTTTTTTGAAAGTCAGTATGTTATTGCAACTAAATACAACTGGGACAGTTGAGCCAAAGAAAAATCACATAGAACTTAGTCTGCTGAATAAAACAATTGTTCTAAAAAGCCATAATTTTGTTTTGTTGTTAATACAAAATTAGCATCCTGTTTTTAAGCAGTTTAAATCTGCATACCTATGATTTAACAAGTGCTGTCATCCTCCACAACAGTTTAATCCCCATTAGAACAGATGGCAACAGAGAATCAGGTGCCACAACAGAAGCAATAGTATGGCACTTTGTAACAACAAAAATGAGCATAGTAAAACAGTGCAATGAAACGGGGCAAAATGTTTATGAACATACGAAAATGCCAACAGATACAGGCCTCACAGTATATTGCATCTGCTTGGTTATGCAGCTCACAGTTCAGACAACTGCTGCTGCCCCCCTTTGCCCCTCTACCCCCCATTGTTACCCCAGACTGAGTTCCCCACTCCGGTCTACTCCACCCCCCCGAAAGGTATTCTGCCTTGGACCCTATTCCACCCTCTTTCAAAACTCTCCACTGATTTCAGACAGATCACCTCCTCTAGCAGTGCATTCCATGCTGTCACCACCCTCTCCATGAAGTAGTGTCTCCTCATTTCCATCCTGAACATACCCCCCCTCTAGTTTCAGACTATACGTTCTCATGATCCTCTTCCTCCTCGACTTAAGCATACCCTCAGTACTAGCTCTCTTTATGCCCTTCAACTACTTAAAGGTCTCAATCATATCACCCCGTCCTTTTTTGACCCTACCTTTTTCATTATAAAAGAGTCAAGGCATATTCCAGTTTTATTTGGTGTTAAAATATTTAACTTTTACCAAAATCTGAGCATTTTATAAATGCGTTGCATCTTTTTTTCCTTAACAAAATAGGCGGCTGGCACATTTTGCTTAGAAATACTGTAGCATTGCAGACCTAGCTAGGGTTAGGATAAAAAAAAGTAGAAACAAACTCATGATACTCAGTCTATGAGATACCTAGAAAAGCACATTTGACAGGTCTGCTAATAATTGTATTAATTGTAGCTAAACCCAGTTTTTTCTTTTGAAAAAATATTTTTCATTGAACTGCTGCTTCAAATATTGCTTTTTCAAAGATGTAATATTCAGTGCACAGTAAGTTTTCTACCCCCTAAGTGATCTGCCAACCGTTGTATGTTGTATGGCTATACTGCTCTGTGTTGCATTGTCTCACAATGTTATTTCCACCCCTTATCCTCCTGTCTTCATTTTACCACCATATGACAAAATCTGTGTCAAACCTTTGACTGATTACAGCCCAGTCCCTCATTAATTACTCTTAATTATCTTCCAGGAGGTGCTAATGGGTGCAATCTGAAAAGTCTTGAACATCTAGATAATGTTTATGCATTGTGAATGAGGTGGTATTTCATCCTACAACAGGGTTTCTGAAATTCCAAATTGTGTGCACCCTCATGGGCAGCTTCCTTACACTTTGAAAGAGATCAATATTAACTACTAACACAGAACTTTTGTGGGTGCTGTGAAAAGAACAATCATGATCCTGCCTAGTTCAGGCATAGTGGATGACATTCTGCAGTCTTATTTTTCTCTTTGATAACTGTTTATTATTTTACAGTTGCATAATGCTGTAAAGAATGGTTGGAATTATAAAAAAACATTCACACAAAAACATAATGTGAAGGACTGCAATATTTTTTTACAGACCACCGGTTCACAAATAATTACCTTTTTAAAGTAATAGGTCTGTATCTTTAATTGTAGAACTCAATTATCCTCCCAACTTCAGTATTTCCCCATATTTTGGTCTGAACGAAAACTTGTGGATAATCTAGTAAACTCTGTGTATACAAATATCAGCTCCTATTATAATGTGATACCATCGATGAGAGAAACTGAATACAAAATATCATTATTTCGGCTCAAGAAAACTACCCACAAGCATACAATAAGGCCAGAAAGGCATAGAAAAGTTGATTATATGTTTGTAGTGCTGTGTTACCTGATTCAAGTTATTCTTTCAAGTTGTGAGCATAAATGAGGTGGAGAAACATATTTATACAGACAAAAGAATAAGCTGTCCATTCACAACCATCAGTCTTCCCACTTAGGGTCTGTTACTGCACTATAGGTACCTGAAGACCAAAGCTTGAGAGGTCCTTTGATGTTATAACTGACCTGAGATGGGAACACAACTGAGTTATCCATGGATGCCAATATATTTAAAAAATAATGCATGACAGGGTGTGTGTGTGTGCATCATGCTGGGATAATGTTATGCATCGGGTGGTTGGGCACGAGGCCACAGGCCAACACTTGAGAAGTGACGTTATTCCAGTACAACACACACACCCTGGACTGCATTATTCCTATTACACAATGGCTGAGATTGAAAAAAAATTACACGTTTTTAAAACATGTTTGAGTTTTGTGTGATGATTTTTCTAAGTGTAGGTATACATACTGTATATAGGAAGAAGTGCTTACTTGCTGGTTTTGGCCAGTAGGTGGCTCTTTGTGTGAGCTTGCAGTGTGTGGTGTCATTTTGCACCCATAATAGTCTATCTTGGTCTGTCTGTGTCTCTTTGATGCTCATTCTCAGTTTTATGATGCAGAATCTCTCTCACCTTTCTTCTGAGACTGTAAAGTTTATAGGTTAGCATATGTTTCTGAAAAACATTCTGCCAATTGGTAAGTACAGTGCGATGTGTGGAACACGTATGGTTTAATCTTTGTGGATGCTTTTGCAAGCTTAATTTGATTTCAAAGGGTCTCCCAGTACTGTTGCTTCTACTTACTGTTTGTACTGGGAGACTGCAAACTGAAATTTGAAGCCACTGGATTGGGGCGATAGCATGCTACATGTTTTTAAAAAAAAACATGCACTGTGGCTAGCAAGCTGCTGTAGTTATGGCTTCATTTTTATTGCAAGGGAGAAAAAAATGTGCAACTGGAAAATGGGTTGTGTGGAATGGTAATAGAAGGGGATATTGGTTCTTATCAAGCTGGTGAACTGACTGGAAACTTTGGACTGTGGAAAATGACAGTGAATGGGAATTAATATGGCAGTGCATGGAGATTTCTGTGACGTGGGTGCAGTGATATATAACGTAAACATCATGCAAAGTGGTCATGTGTGTGCTGGGACTAGATACAGGATCATGTTGTGCTGGGATAATATCACGGGTCTAGCCGCAGACTGACCAATCAGAGGCCAGCATTCTTTCTTGCCATTGTATAATGTTGTCTATAGTTTATGACTCTTCTAGTACAGTCTGTGGGTTTTTCTAATAGTGTAGACAAACAAAAAAACTAAAACTGAACTGAAAGGGCACTGCTTATAGTGTCTGGGACAAGAGAACTGCATGGCACCTTGCATACATTTGTGCATAGTGCAGCTCATATTTCCTCAGAGTAAAGCAAGGATGGAAATGAGAAAGGAAAATGTGGGCGCACCAGGATTTGAACTCTGGACCTCTGGTATGCAGTTCCAGCGCTTTAACCATTAAGCTACAGGCCCAGTGGTTACAGCGTCCGAAGAACTTCCTATTTCACAGTCACACATTCCTTTCTCTCTAGTGTTGCTTAATCTGCAACCAGAAACCAATTTAGAAATTCCACTACTTCTCAGTGCAGTTTAACCCCTGCAAGGTATATAGTTTTTTTAAACCAAGGATGGAAATGAGAAAGGAAAATGTGGGCACACCGGGATTTGAACTCCGTACCTCTGGTATGCTATTCCAGTGCTCTAACCATTAAGCTGCAGGCCCACTGGTTACAGCGTCCGAAGAACTTCCTATTTCACAGTCACATATTCCTTTCCCTCTAGTGTTGCTTAATCTGCAACCAGAAACCAATTTAGAAATTCCACTACTTCTAAGTGCAGTTTAACCCCTGCAAGGTATATAGTTTTTTATAAACCAAGGATGGAAATGAGAAAGGAAAATGTGACTGTGAAATAGGAAGTTCTTCGGACACTGTAACCAGTGGGCCTGTAGCTTAATGGTTAGAGCGCTGGAACGGCATACCAGAGGTCCGGAGTTCAAATCCCGGTGTGCCCACATTTTCCTTTCTCATTTCCATCCTTGGTTTATAAAAACTATATACCTTGCAGGGGTTAAACTGCACTGAGAAGTAGTGGAATTTCTCAGAGTAAAGGTAGCATGAGGATTTTCCTGACAGAAAAAGGTAATTGTACCATAGCGATGACATCAGAACTATGGTACAACAACTTTCAAAAGTCATTGTACCTGAGTTCTGACATCACAAACTATTGTACAACAGAATTTGTATGTAAATTAATTTCAATACACAATTTACCCTAATCATACACTATATATAAAACAGTGTCTGGTCCCCCATGCACAAGGCCGTGATCCCACTGGGAGGGATGATACCATAGCTCAAGGGTTCTCCTTTATGTCATCTAACCCTGAGATGGGAACTCAGTCTGGTTGTGCATTGGTAACCATACACTATTTTGTATAGTGTATTGTTCTTAGGAACAATGTGAATAGTAGAAGATGAACAAAGAAACATAGACTTTGACAGGAGATAAGAACTGCTTGGTCCACCCAGTCTGCCCATCTCCCTATCTATTCGATAAGCTGCAGATCCTAGTTAACCAATAGCCTACTTCTTCCTACCCCACACCAGAATTGCCTTATATTTGTCCCATGCATTCTTGAATTCCCCCACTGTTTTTGACCCCACGAGCTCCTCAGGAAGGTCATTCCATGAGTCCACCAACCTCTACGTGAAAACATACTTCCTTACGTTGCCCCTGAGCCATCCCCTCTCTATCTTTAAACTGTGCCCCCGTGTTCTTGCACATTTCTTTTTCTGAAGATGCTACCCGCTTGGACTTTGTTGATTCCCTTGAGGTACTTGAAAGTTTCTATCATGTCACCCCTCTCCCTCCTTTCCTCGAGGGTATACATATTAAACTCCTTTAATCTCTCTTTGTATGGATTCTGCTGCAAACCCTGCACCATTTTAGTTACCCTCCTCTGGACTGCCTCCATCCTGTCTATGTTCTTGTGGAGATGGGGTCTCCAGAACTGCAAGCAGTACTCCAGATGGGGTCTCGCTAACTGTCTGTACAGAGGGATAACTACTTCTTGTTTTCTACTGGTGATGCCTCTCCCTATGCATCCCAGTATCCTCCAGCCCTCCCTACTGCCTTCTCACATTGCTTTCCTACCTTTAGGTTATCTGATATGACTACCCTCAGGTCCCTTTCCATTTTGTTGTGATTAGTACCCCCCCATTCTGTACTCTTTCCCTGGGTTTTTGTTTCCCAGGTGCATTACTTTGCCCTTCGTTCCACTGAACCTATGCTGCCATACTTCTGACCATTCCTCCAACCTTGCCATGTCCCTTCTCATCCTTTTCGCCACCCCCCTTGTGTATCAACCCCATTGCAGATCTATGTGCTGTATGCACAGAGGGATACTTTTCCTTCCAGTCCCTCTGCATTGTCACTTAAAAAGACATTTAAAAGAACCAGTCCCAGTACTGAACCCTTCAGTACCCCACTAGTAACCCCCCTTTCTTCAGAGTGGACACTGTTTACTATTACTCTCTGTGTCCTGTTGTCCAACCAATTTTTTACCCAAGCTACCACCCTGGGACCCACTCCCAGGCTGGCTAACTTGTTTATTAATCATTTGCGTGGGACTGTATCAAATGCCTTGCTAAAGTCTAGGTAGACCACGCCAAAGCCCCTCCCTGGCCTACTACTTTGATCATCCAATCAAAGAAATCAATTAGACTTGTCTGACATGACCTTCCCGCTGTGAATCCATGCTGCCTTGGGTCCTGTGCCCCACTGGCCTCTAGGTACTCAACAGTTCCTTCTTTCAGGAGTGATTCCATCATTTTCCCTACCATTAAGGTCAAACTAACAGGTCTGTAGTTTCCTGCCTCTGCTTTGCTCCCACTTTTGAGAAGGGGAATCACATCCATCCTCTACCTGTCCTCAGGTACCACACCATCCTCCCATGATTTTTTTAAAAAGTGTAGTCAGTAGTGTCACTAGTTCTCCCCATAGTTCTTTTAGAATTCTGGGGTGAATCCCATCAGGCCCCAGTGCTTTGTCCACCTTCAGTTTTAGGAGTTCTTTCAGGACCCTTTCTTCTGTAAATGGACTGGTATCAACCCCCTGTTTGGTTTAGGTACCTCCTCCTTCTCTTCTTTTATGAATACTGAACAGATGTATTTGTTCAGTAACCCTGCTTTATCGCTGTCATTTTCTGCCCACTTCCCTTCCCCTTTAATAAGCCTCACTATCCCCCCCTTGGTCTTTCTCCACTCTTTGGCTCAGTTTTGGCCTTTGCTATTCTGACTGCCTTCCCTGCTTCCTTCTAATTTAACTGGTATAGTTCTCTGTCCTGCTCCTTCTGTGTTTCCTTATACTTCCTGAATGTATCTTTTTCTTCCTTACCATCCCTGCCACCTCTTTTGAGAACCATAGTGGTTTTTTCCATTGCTCCACACAAAGGATTGTTGTCTCTGTGATGGCAGTTTAGATTTTTCCCCATTGTTCCTCCATCCCTCCTTCTTGCCCATTTGCTAGTGCTTTCCTGAGGCAATCTCTCATTTTGCCAAAATAAGCCCTCCTAAAGTCTACCACCTTCAGTGCTGTTTTGTGGCTTGGCTCTACGGCTGCGTTTATTGTGAGCCATACTGTTTGGTGGTCACTTGTTCCCAGATGGCTACCCACTTCTAAATCTAAGATCCTCTCTCCATCCCCATTTGAAAGTACCAGGCCTAAGATTGCTCCCTCCCGAGTGCATTCCAACACTAGCTGTCTGAGGCATGTTCCCTGTAGGGCATCGAGAATGACCCTACTCTTGGATGTGGCTGCAACAAAGGTGCTCCAGTTAACATCTGGCATATTCAGGTCCCCTATCAACAATATCTCCCCTTTTTCTGCCATCCTAAGGATGCCTTCTATCATTTCCTTGTCCATCTCCTCCCCCTGAGATGAGGGTCTGTATACAACTCCTTGTTGACTGTAGTGCCATTTTCTGTTTCCAGGGTGACCCACAGTGCCTCCTCTCTCTCCCTCCCTGTTTATCCTTTAATTCTGTTGTTGTGATCCCTTCCCTTACATACAGAGCTATGAAGAATACTGTTTAAATGTGAAGCTTGTTTTGTTTTGTGGGTTCTTTACTGAACTGTGAAAATTATATACAATAATTCTTTCATTGTCTGGTTTCTGAATTCTGAAGGAAGGTAAAGGTACAGAGGTATGAATGGTAAGTAGAAGATGTCTGTTTGAGTCAGGCTTTGAATTAAGAGTTTGAATAACTGGTCAGTAAGCACTGGCAGGGTGTCAATACTCCACCTAGTCAAACATCACACTTCATCTTGTATCCTGGAGAAATGCCCTGCAGCTCAGTGGCAGTGGTGGGATGGCATTGTTTGTTGTACCTGGCAGCTGGTGTTGTTAGTGTTTGTTGTACCTGGCAGCTGGTGTTGTTACTGTTTGTTGTACCTGGCAGCTGGTGTTGTTAGTGTTTGTTGCCTATGCAGTTCTGCCACGCTAGTTAACATGTTGCTTTTTCCACATTCAGCATTAGGGCAAGAAGGGATTAGTTAAAGAAAGTAACTTGTTTTTAAATGTTCAGAGATGAGCTCAATGTCAACCGAGAGAAAGGCTCTGATAAAAATCCCACTCCCACATCCAAAAACTGCAGGTAGTAATGCAAATTTTGGTCTAGTACTGCACAACGAAAGTGTTAGTGCTTGCATGCATGAGTGCATCTAGAGAGTTGACTACTGTGCATCAGAGAACAGTAAGTCGGTGTAGTCAACCACTGACAGGGGCATGAGAATGTTTCTAATTTTGAGAAGCTGTTGTGTACGGTTGTGATGTCATAACAATAGTCAACAATTCATATGCAGCATTTCTTACCTTTGCCTATACACAACAGCATTTCTTGACCTATAACCCATACACAACAAGATCAGACTGTACACTTTATGGTTATACTGTTTGTGGGAGGAAGAGAAATTTCAACATCATCAAGAACTGTGTTTCTAAATTTATGGTATACAATGAAATAACATTGGCAACTAGAAGTTGTCAGGAGATCAAATAGTTCTGTACTTCTTCTGGTACTGTACATCTACCATAAAAAAGGTAATGTTGAAATAAATGATAAGAAATCTTTACAACTGTATGAAGAAAGGTTTATAACTGCGTTAAGAACTTATTTTCAATTACTCATATATTTATTTAAAATGGGACGACAGGACCTTGAGGGAGCCTTTCATATGAAGTGGCGGTGTTAGTGGGTGGCCTGATAAACTTTTATTTAAATATTTATTTGAACTTAGATGCAATGAGTGCACAGCTTGATTCAGTCTGTGTGAAGAAATTGGTCAAAAAAAGAATAAAAGACTGATTTAGATTTAAGAGACAGTTTGGCCCACTGGTTAGTGTGTACAGCTATGAACCTGGTGACCTATGTTTGAATACCAGAACTACCATTTACCCACTGTGTGACCCAGAGCCAGTTAGTTAAACTTGCTCAAAGTGCTCTGTAATTTAAAGATGAGCTGGCACAGAATTTCCATTTGATAAATGTGCTGAAACCTGATGTTTTGAACACTAGTGAAACTGGGAAGGTGACTGGCCACATGCCAGTATATTGCTTTTTTTTGTGTGTGTTTTTTTTTTTGAGTATTTGCAATTTGTATTTTGCAGTTTACCATGCTGATACAACATTTATATGAATAAATAAAAAGTTTTACATGGGACCACGAATACTGTATGTTCAACCCTGAGTGTGCTCAGCTCCTTATAACTGTATCTGTATCTGACAGTTTTGAAAATCCAGCAAATTATATTCATTCCATAAGAGCAATTATAGGAACCACATAGGAAAAGGAGTAAGTGCTTACCAAAATGTTTCTTTTTTGAGTTTTGAGTTCTGTTATCCTCCTGTAGCCCTAATGAATTCCATATGATTGGTTTACCTCCTATCCAGTAGGGGGAGATAGGGAGAGTCAAGGTTTTGATTATAGGTGTCTGATCCCTCCACTGGCTCCATTCCCAGTTGCATTCAGTTTACTTTCCTGCCTCTGGAGGTAACCGCATCAAATTGGATTTATTATGTCTAGAGGGATATATCAAACTAAACAGAACAGGGACTTATTAACAATGTTTCCTGAGTTATGTCACTTGGTCAGAGCACTGTAGGATAAACCTGCTAGGTGCAGAGTAAGTACACATACAGTACTATGCTATTTATTATATTATTCTGAAGATAAGAAACTTTGAAATGCTATGTCATTCGTGCAGTTTAGTTGAATCATGTGAATCTGGAAAACACAGAATTTTGCTTTGTATGATATATAGGACTTTGGGGTTTATGAACAGAACTGTGCCAATCTTTAAAGGTGACTGCAATTTCCTGGCAAACTTTAAAAGGTTTACAATATTTGCTTCTTTCAAGAATCTTACAAGACTGATGATATTTTTTTAATTTTATTTTTTTGGTGCCAAGACTGGTAAATTTACACTCTCACTGAGATAAAACCTCAGTAATGTCTGAATATTGAGAAAAGACCCTTGTACAACAGTAATGTTTGTGCATGGATTTGACTCTTGCCTAAGCTGCATATGATAGCTGTCTTTATGACAACCTGGAATGCTATGAGTGATATGTCATCCAGTCTTTAAAGATCATCCTGCTAAAAGAGAATCCAGTTCAGGCTAGATGAGTGACTTAGGACATTTATAAATGTTTTAACTCTGTTAAAACATTTTAAGAGGGTTGTGTGCTACAATCCTTTTCTAAAACCGTACTCAAACCTTTCTAGAAGCAAGGCGTTAGCATGGTTTTAGAACAACGTGGTTCCTTTACTCCATGTCAGTAGCAGTGTGGACATTCACTCTGCTGTAACACAGATTAAGAGACTCTCTCAGAATCTCTAAAATATGATTTTAGGGCTAGTTCAGCCCAGAAAAATCATGCAAACCACATGTTGGAGTGTGGGCATATCTAAATAAATGACCACTCTATTATAGTCCCTGATGGTGGCCGGACCCATTCTTAGGTACCCCAGCATGAACTTCACCATCTGCAATGCTTTAAATGGGTGCCACAGATACAACTAGGAACTTCCAAGTGCAGTAAGATAACTGCAGTGCAGTCTGGGCAGCCCAGTTACCATGCTACAAAGCAATTTAAAAAACATTTTCAAAGACAGTTTAGCAGTCTGCACATGGCCTTAAAGATCTTTAAGTCTGATTGCTAGAAATGATCGCAAGATACCCATTCTGGGATATGCTGCGGGAGCTCAACATGTATTCCCTGGAGGAGATGAGAGCAAGAGGAGACATGAGTGAGACCTGTAAGCACCTCAATGGGGTGAACAAGGTACAGGAGAGAAGCCTCTTTCAAAAGAGGAGGGGGAGCACCAGAACATGGAGACATGCTATGAAGATTGATGGGGAGAAGTTTAAGAGGGATGTGAGGAAATATGTGTTCACAGAAAGGGTGGTGGATGCCTGGCACCGCCTGCCAGAAGTTATAGTAGGGGTGAAGACAGTGGGGAGCTTCAAACATGCATAGGATAGTCACATGGGTATAATAAATAGAGGTACGGGAGGAGGAAGGGACACCTGCTACCAAACAGAGTTCAGGAAGTAAAGGGAGGGAGGAGGGAGGGGTACCTGCTACCAAACAGAGTTCAGGGAGTAGTGTTAGGCAGGATTTTGGGCAGATTAGATTGGCCTATTGGTTCTTTTCTGCTGACATGTTCTATATTTCTGTGTTTCTATGAGCATGAGTCATCCTATGGGAGTCTTAGGCTAAGACCAAGTATATAGTCTTGGACCATGCTTTGCATTACACAGCATCCTCAGATTTGTACTAATTATTTTATTTTTTTTATTTTTATTTATTTATTTCAGTTTGGGATTAAATACCTTTGAGCCAAGGCTCATTTACAAAGGTTCCTAAGTCAGACACAGTACAAGACAGATAAACCAACAACAACAAGATATACATGGGTACAAACAGATACAATGAGAGTACTGAATTACATTTACATACATAAGGTTCCTTAGGTTTCAGGTTGTCCAGGTTACTTAATCGAGGATATTCCTCAAATTAGGTTAGCTACACTTTTATTTCCCTCTGCTTAGAAATTCACAAGGTGATTTCACCGTCAGTTCAACAAGCGGGAATGAAGTATAGAATGGTTGTAGGAGTGGGCTGCTCTGTGCTAGGTGCCCAGGCAGCAAGGGATTTCCGGAGCGAGGGCTTAGGTAGTGTAAGGCAGCCAGAGAGAGAGAGGCTTTGATCAGGATGCTTAAGAGTGGCAGCCTGAGGAGGCTTTGTCCTGGGGGGGGTCAAAGGCAAGAGAAAGGAGGATAAGAAGTATAGGGAGGGAGTGATAGTGGGGGTAGGAAGTGAAGTGGGGGGAGGAGGCAAGGGTGGTGGACGAGGATGAGGTTAGGAGAGTGGGGAGGGAAGGTGGTGCATGATGGTGAAAGGATTAAGGAGAGGATAGTAGATTTGTACTAATTTAACAGTCACAGCTCTGAGACGTTTCAGATGTGAAATATGGTTAATGATGAATGGCAGATTGCTCCTTAAAGTCAGATGCAACATAACATTTTGAGGCCCTAGGAAAAAAGGATACAGTATGTGGAACTCCCTGCCCCATACTCTGAATATGAGGGACAGCTCACAGGTTGAAGTCACTCCTACTAAGCTCAAAGGTTTCTGGGGCTTTGAAGAGGCTAATTGCCTTGTTTCAAAGAGCACCAATAGTTCAATTTCTGCACCACTGTTTTGGCAGCTCCTTTACAGCCTGTGCCCTTGCTCTGTGCAGTCCCTCAGTCTGATGGCTGCACTAACAGCCATTATCATTTACAGATGGATCCTGCATCTAAATAACAGCTTTAAAGGAAAAACAGGACCCACCTAGGCAGTATATTTTGCCAAAGATCGTTTTCGCAAAATGTTCTACCCACACAAGGAGTACTGACTCCCTTCTGTGCTCCACTTTCTTCCCCCAGCTCAGACCTTCTATCAACATTCATATACCACTCCTCCTTACAGTTAGAGTGGTGCTCTATGCCCCATCTCTCTGCCACCACCTCACCATCCCTAGCAACACTTCCCACAAAGCTTCAAGAACCAAACGTCAAAACAAAGCTGCCTTAAAAATAATTATAAACTGTCTCAGGAAGTTGCTAGTACTTCTTCTACTCTGCTCAGGGAATGTTGAACTTAACCCTGACCAATCCCTTCTGCTTGGAGCCCCATCGGACCTCTCGCAAGTTAAGGGCTTTAGTTTTCTGCACATGAATGTTTGCAGCTTACCAAATAAATTTGACTTAGTCCAGGCTTGGGTATTACACACAGTACCTGACATAGTTATGATTTCTGAGACATGACTCTCGAGCCATATCCCTGACAAAACGGTCAATTTACATGGATATAACCTGTTCAGATGTGACAGACCCGCTAGGGGAGGTGGAGTCGCTATCTATGCAAAGATCAAATACCATGTCTCAGACATTGTTCGGACCACCCTACCTAAGGAATTTGAATGCCTGGCCCTTTAACCATTTCTCCTGAAGTAGCCCTCTTAATATCTACCTGTTACAGGCCACTCTCTGTGACGTTTGGCATTCTAGAACACCTACACTCCATAATGGATAAGGTGAACCTGGAAAGCATAATAATGGGAGATTTCAATGTGAACTGGAATGATGCCTGCGCTAACAAGATTAAAGAGTTCTGTGATGTACATGGGTTAACCCAGATGACTCTGGAGAACACCCAACCAAACAAGAAAAAAACCCAGTCACAGTACCCTACTGGATCTTATGCTTGTCAGTAAACCTCACAACATCACCCATACAGGAGTTTTTCACAGTGACGTCAGTGATCACTGTGCCACTGCCTGTATTCACCAGTCCCATAACAGGCTGTCTACTTCTACCTTCAAGCTAAAAAGAAGCCTAAAAACTTCTGCCAGGCCACCTTCCTGACAGACCTTGGTAACATCAACTGGCAGAATTTCTATCTGGCCCCCCTCTGTTACTGAGGCTTTCAATATTTTCCAGAACCAACTGGTGGGACTGATAAATAAACATGATCTGCTTAGGAGGATCAAAACAAGGAGAAGGTTCCCTGACTGGTTCACAGCTACCTTGAAGAAAGCCCTCTGGGACAGGGATGTACTGTGGAAAAAAGGCAGACAACAAAGTTAGAAGCCAACTGGCTTGCCTTTCAGGTGGCTAGAATGCCTGCACCAAGTTAATAAGGGCAGAAAAATCATGTTATTTCCTAACCGCCCTTGAAGAAAATAAAAATTGCTCTGCCAGTTTTTGGAACATTCTTAAAGAGGTTGAAGGTCACTAGCCAACCTTCCCCTGCCTGCCAGAATAGAGGCAGGTAACATTTCTTACATGACCAGAGCTGACATTCTTGAACAACTCAACAATCATTTTGCTACAACAGGCCTTGCATTCGATGATTTGGCCCTCAGTAAGCTAAATGTCCACTGCAATGCCACTGATGGCTTATCCTCTGACATTGCCACAAACCCGAGACACTCCTCCTTTTGCTTTCAACCAGTTACGCTCAAACAGATGGAGGACCTTCTAATATCTCTGGACACAAAAAAGTGTGGCGGTGCTGATCTTATAGAACCATTTTTCTTGAAAACAGGCTTTTACCATCTGACTGAACAAATCACGCACCTATTTAATAGTTCTCTGATTCAGGATGAATTACCTCATCTTTGGAAAACAGTGCACATCATTACCCTCTTCAAGTCTGGAGATCCAGCTGACCTGAACAACTACCATCCTATTTCGTTGCTTCCTACCCTGTCAAAAATCCTGGAGAAAATCATCGATTACCAACTTAGGGATTATCTAGAATCTGAGAACCTCCTGAACCCGGCTCAATCAGGTTTTAGACCCAAGCATAGCACTATAACTGCCCTCACCAAAGTCTCCAATGACTGGCAAAATGCTTTGGATACAAAAAAACACATCTATGCCCCCTTTCTGGACCTTAGTAAGGCCTTTGATACCATGGATCATAGCCTTCTGTCTAACGTCCTGAACAGCTTCAGCCTAGACAATACTGCCCTAAAGTAGTTTGAATGTTAGCTCTTCAACAGACTGCAACAGATTAAAGCTCAAGGGGAACTGTCTCCACTTAAAATCCTTCCTCGGGGTGTGCCACAAGGCTCCATCCTGGGCCCCATCCTATTCGCTTTATACATAAACCATATCAACTCTTACATACACTCAGGCTACATACATCTATTTGCTGATGATACGGTTCTCTACACTATTATCTCATCCCTGGACTTTGCTTATGTCAAGCTAAAAAATGACTTTGTCACCCTCCAACACAATTTACTAAAGCACAAGCTACTGCTTAATGCAAAAAAAAACAAGGCAATGATCTTATCTCCACTTGCTGCTCATACCCAGGAGCCACCATCGAACTGCTTGATTTACACCTTATTAGGTGAACCTCTGGAAATAGTGGCTAAGTTTAAGTACCTAGGTGTCTGGTTGGATAACTGGCTTAATTTTGTGGTACATCTGAATGAGCTATCAAAAAAGCTAAGACAACATCTAGGTATCTTTTATTGCATAAGACATCTCCTCACATTAGAATCCAGAAAGACACTGGTCCTTACGACTTTTATTCCTCTGCTTGATTATGCAGACTTTCTTTACAGCCACTGTTCAAATCAGGCATTATGTAAATTAGATACCCTCTATCACCGTTCCTTGCAGTGTATTCTGGATATGCCCAGTCGTACCCACCACTGCTTGCTCTACCAAAAGCTCGCCTGGCCATCTCTTACATTGAGGAGGTAAAAAAATGCCCTCCTGTGGTTCTACAGGGCTTTAACCAATAAGCTTCCAGGTTATATAGCTGCTCTCTTTGTACGTGTAACAGGAGCATATGGCCTAAGAAGCACATCCCTTGTATCCTTCAAGGTGCCAAGAATAAGGTCCCAGTATGATAAGGCTTCTATCAATTTCTCCTTACCATCCCTTTGGAACAACATGCAAAAGACACTAAGGTTCTCATCCCTGCAGGTCCCCATACCTTTACTTTGTCTATCACACACATCAAGGTCATCTGTACCTGCCACAGGTGATTCTCCTACTGGCCTCCCTGCCTTACTTAGCACTTACTTACAACTCCAGCTCTTCTCTGCACATCTCCCTCTGTATACTCTTCTTAAGTCCCGGACTTACTATATTCGTGTCATCTCTCTCTTTAGTGTTGACATACTCCTTCTGAAACGCCCCCTCCCCCCATCCTTCCCCGAAAGGGGCGACCCTCCTGGTCAGTCCATTCATGCCTTCTTGTTCTATTGTTATTATAATCTTCTTACAACACCCTGTTACTTCTATTGCTTTATTTAGTATCTACCCCAGACATTAGTGTACCCTTAATTTAATTTGTTAACAATCTGCACACTCTGTATTATCCAATGTTGTTGTTGCTATTTCTTTCCTGTATGTATCAGCCTGCACTAAGTGTCCAATTGTTCCCTTCTGCCAGGTCCATCTTGAAAATGAGTTTGCTCAATGACGTCTCTGCCTGGTTAAATAAAGTTTTGATTGATTTCTAAAAATACCCAACACACACACACACACACCCTTTATAACAAAGTGTGACCTTATGCCCAGAGCTACAAAGAGAGATCTATCTGGAGGAAAGGTACTAGAGGAAAACAAATTGTGGGGCCTTGTTTCTGATGGTTAACATATTTGTATCCTGTCTTAAAAATATTAAATTTCTCTTTTTTCAAACGTGATTTTTCCTCCATTTTATGTGGCTATCTGAGATCCTGTATGATGCGCATTTATCTGCTAGGATGGTGAAGGTACCACAAGATTTTCCTGACAGGGCAATGTCCTTACAGGAGATCTGTGCCATACGACATGACAGGCTGCTGTTCCTACACTGTCTCCATGCATGTCCCTATTCACCCATTGGCCATTGCCACCTCACTGTTCCCTCCTTGTATCTGATTAGCTATTGTGTCATGTGCATGCTTTCACAAAGTGGATTTGCATGTACACTGCAACATGGCTAGCATTTGGTTTCAACATGCTGCGATCTTCCTGCATATTGTCCTGGTGGCATTGATGGTAAGCATTTTTTTTCTCCTGCTGGATAAAGTTATTTTCCTGTCATATAGTGGGGTAAGTTATTTATAAACAGTAAACTTTTTATGTTTCCTACATTACTTATGTGTCTTTCATGCTGATATACAGTTCTTAGGGGACATACACATTCTCGGCGGTGAAGTTTTGTTATCATCTTTTAGCCTGCTGTAAAAAGTAATTTTCATGTCATATTTCATGGTCAGTAATTTACAAAAGTGTAACTTTTTATGTGTTCCACAGCACTTATGCCCTCCAAATGGGCTTGCCTGTGAGGGCAGTTGGCTCCCACGCTTCTCTGCCACCATCCTGGTAGTGACCCTGGTGGGATTTGATCCAACAGACCCCATCGTACTCTGTGGCTGTGGCCGCTGACCTCCTGTTGTCATGGCCCCATGTGTGGATCGGGCCGAGCTCTGAACTTGTTTCTACACCTCCGGGAGCAAAGAATGACAGTTTACAAGTCCTGGAAGTTGCTGCAGGTCAGAACCAGATGAATTTAAACAAATATGGTGGCCCACATATTACTGGGCATGCGTGGCCACCAGGAATGTAAAATTTAAAGGACCATGGCTCTATTTGTGATTTTGGCCATGCATACACTATTAACCTATATCCCTGGCCTAAAGGCCTAAATAATGAATAACCAAATATGAATGTTTGAAGGCTTAAATAATGAATAACCAAATATGAATGTTTGGACTACAGTGTGAACCAAACTGGCAGCCCCCTAGGACTATAAAATCAAGGGGGCTGCTGGGTAAAGGTTGGAGTGCAGAAAAAAAAGCCCAGGATTTAGGCAGTCAATCAGAAGGGGAGCTGCCAAAAGCTATATACGGGACTGTTTTGCACAGGAAGGGGAGGTCAGCAAGAGTTGGAGTGCAGAACAGACTGTATGGGCTTCGCAGCCCTATAAATGCATTCAGATCACAACAGCCTAACAAACCCAGAGATACTTGAATGGAGAGCAAGAGAAAGAGCTTGGGGATTTGTAGCAGGAACAAGAGGAAGGTTTTGGAGTTTGCTGCAGATGACCAGGAGCCAGAGTCCTCGGTCACCGAGAGAGAGAGAGAGTTGAAAGCTGCAGTGAGAGATGTGACTATGTGTGTGCTGCCTCATTTTCCATGCATTGCAATCCTTGTAAAAAGACTGAGCTACTGAGTTCCCCCTCAGAGGGGTAATTCTGGTGAGTGCAAATTTCGACACGGGTAGAGCCTATGAGTGCTGTGGCTGGAGACTGTGTAAGGGTCCAGCAATGCTGTGAATAGAGAAACCAAAAGGGAGAGTGCTGGGGTAAGAGACTGTGAAACCACCGAGCTGTAATTGTGTGATCATGCTGTGCAACAGAGTCTAGGTGACCACATCTACCATTTCCCAGACTGAAGAAGAGGAAGAAGACCTACAGCAGAAGATGACGAGAGGCCTGCCTGGTCAATACTGTCTATAAAGGCCTTCAAGGTGAAGTTAGCAAGGTCAGGCAGATGAAGACCAGCATTCTTCAATTGCTCCAGTAATCCAGCTCTGTGGCCTAGTGGTGCACCACTCTCTGGATACTTCCACTATACTGTGTACCTGCCAGTTTGACTGCAACTCAGCAGCTGAACCCCCCCTCCCCTTTTGGACTTCCGAACTGTAAGTACCCAAGCTGTGTTTTGGGGAGTCTTTATTAGCTAGCTAGCTAGTTAGGTAACAGGGGCTAAGTCCTAGACTGGCCTATGCCAAGTACAAAGCTGGGCCCAGGCAGTAAGTTTAAAGCTGAAACCAGTTAAAAGTTATCTGAGCCCCAGCAAAAGACCCCAGACCTGTATCACCATCTGGTAAGGTACCCACCACACCAAGGGACATTTCTTGGTGCACCCATTTGTGGGAGGTGGGGTTTATAGTGTGGGGTATCGTCGATCTGTAAAGTGTTGTGCTGTTTGATATTTTGCCTTCCCCACTTTCCTAATAAATGCTTCCATTATTTGCCTGTTAACTATTGTTGCTGTGACAGCGTTACAGTGTGTGGGGAATTGTTATTGTGTGGGGATAGTGTTGTGGTGGACAGCTTACGTATTTTCCTGGGTGGTGGTAACCTTTTCTCTGTCCACAGGTATTATATGCCATTTACTCCAGGTCAAATGTATTGTCCACTGTGGAACACAGGTCAGCCCCCTCGGAATTGTGTATAAAGTTGACCCGAGGGCCATGGAGCAGCCAAGGTGAGTCAAAGGGCTCTTACACTTACGTCTAGTCATGTTGTGAGGTTTTAAGAGGACATACACATTTATGAGTAGTTGTTTCACATATCATGTAACATTTAGTTGTATTTTAAAATGTTATTATTCGTTGTTGTCTTATGTTTATCATTTCACCTTTGCAGCTGCCTGCCATTAGTACAGATGCATTCCAGCTATAGCATCATCCTGCCTTTCCCAAAACATTATTCAGTTCTGAGTGTAATTTTAAATTAATTATTTGTTGAGAGATAGATATTTGATGAAGTTAGTTGTTGTTCAGTACAGCTATTGAGTTGTATTGGAACTTAACTGCCTCTCCAGCCTCACACAATGCAGCAGCACAATTGGGAGCCATTCGGAGAAATGGCAGTTGCGTCAGAATCAGGGCACACTAAGCTCACCAGCATGTGCATCCAAATCACTTCAGTACTGTTACAGTAGCAGCCATTGTGGCTGTGACCAGGCCTCATTCATCTTCGGTGTCTTTCTTACTCACCAGTTACCACCATCAGTAACATCATTTTGCAGCCATGTTGGCTTTGACCAGAGGATATTTTTTTTTTGGGGGGGGGGGGTTGTGTTCCACTGTTCATATATCCCACTACTCTTCATTTGCCACTTACATTAACTGTTCTTCTTTAGCCTGCTCACTATGGTGGGTGGTTCTGGCCTGGGGGGGAGCTATAGGGCTCTACATGTTACATAGCACTACACAGTTTATGATACTTGTAGTGGCATAAACTGTGCAGCAGTAGTCCACTCACTCAGATGGCTGGTCTTACCTTTTTTTTTGGGGGGGGGGACAGGCGCTGCTAAGTTTACCAAGCACTATAGTTTTTGCCACTTACAGTTGCAGTAACTGTGCATCTGTAGCCTGCTCACTTAGGTGTGTGATCATGACTTGTGAGGGTGCTCCAGAGGTCAGTAACTGTGATCAGTTGCTATAACTGTGCTGCTATAGCATGTTCACTCAGTTGTGCACTGTTTTCCCTGAGTGTGGGTCTCCAATGATCACATAGCACTATACATTTCTACATACTTGAAGTGTCAGTAACTGAGCCACCATAGCCTGTTCGCTGATGTGTCTGGTCTTGTTCCAGTGGGGTGTGGGTGTGTGTATATGTGTGTGTGTGTGTGTGTGTGTGCTCTACAAGTCACATAACACTAGACAGTTTCTGCCACTTTCAGTGGCAGTAACTGGGCACCTCTAACCTTCTCATTCAGGTTGGTCATCTTGGCCTGTGGGAGGACTCCACAGATCACATAGCACCACAGTTTATGTCACTTGCAATGGTATTTACTGTGCTGCTGTGTCCTGCTCACTAATGTAGCTGGTCTTGTCTGTTGCGTGTGAGTGGTGCCATAGGTCACATAGCGCTACACACTTTCTGCCACTTGAAGTGTCAGTAACTATGTTTCTGGTGCATGTTTACTCAGGTGTATGGTCCTGTCCTGTGTGAGAAGGTGCTATGCACACCTGTCACATAGCACTACACACTTTCTGCCAGTTGCAGTGTCAGTAACTGTGTTTCCGGTGCATGTTTACTCAGGCATGTGGTCCTGTCCTGTGTGAGAAAGTGCTGTGCACACCTGTCATATAGCACTACTCCTGTCCTGCCAGTTGCAGTGTCAGTAATTGGTCCACTGTGGCATGAGCACTCTGGTTGGTGTTCTTGTCTCTTGGGATGGAGGTGTGCCCACAGTTCTTTTAGCCCCCCCCCCAGTTTGTTGTAGTATTTTTAAAACTAATTATTTGTAACACATACAGTGGACAGTTCCTCTTACAGTGGAACTCCTACAACACCTTGGAAAGTGAAGCCATTACTGGTTGTCCGTCTTCATGTCCCATGTTATACAGGAGAACAAGCTGTCTAAGATATGGCAAAATGCCAAGGTGATAGCTCTACCAAAGCCAGGAAAAGACCCATCTTTAGTGGCCAGCTGTCACCCTATATCACTCCAGAGCTCTTACTATAAGCTGCTGGACAGCATGATCCTACAAAGAATAACACCCTCAGTTGAACAATGTCTAAGCAATGATCTATCATATTTTCATCCTAACCGAAGCACTTGTGACCAAGTGTTAGCATAAACTAAGTATACAGAGAAAGGCTTTCAAGAGAAGAAGAAAACTGGAGTTGCCTTTCTAGACTTAACAGTGGCGTATGACACCATCTGGCATGCTGATCTGCTGTTCGAAATGTCAAGAATTCTTTCTGGATGGGTTGTCATGGCTACTGAGCTCATGCTAAAAGATAGACATTTTCAAGTGGTCCTGGGCCACAAAACTAGCACCTTGAAATCTCAGAAGAATGGATTCTCTCAAGGTTTGAAGCTAGCACCAACTTTATTTAACATATTCATCAATGACCTACCAATGACAGTCTCCAGGAGGTTCATGCACAGTATGTTGATGACATCTGCTTTGCATCACTAGATCAAGACTTACAAAGAATTGAACAAAATTTGAACAGTGACATGACTACCATAGGCAACAACTGCAAGAAATAGAAACTGAAGCCAAGCACATCAAACACTGTGTACCCTTGCTAACATTTACATCATGCTCAGAACAGATATGAGCTTAACATGTTTCTGAAGGTTGGAGGTTGACACTTGACCCAAAGCCAACATACCTTGGAGTTATCCTAGATCATATACTTAGTTACAGAAGTTTCACTTAGTGAAAAATTAAAAAAGGGAGGGGGAATTGCACAGCTGGTAGAGAGGGGTATTGTGATAAAAGAGGATGGGCAAAAGGCTGCTGTTCTGAATGACTTCTGTTGCTCAGTCTTCACTAAGGAGCAAGGTGGGCCCCTGCCTGACAGTGGCATCAACGCAGTCACAAAGGTAATCCCAGAAATGAGTCAGCCATTGTTTACTAGTGAAAGAGTCATGAAGGGCCTGGCAGCACTCAAGATAGATAAGGCCACGGGTCCAGATGGGTTGCACCTGAGGATGCTGAGGGAGATAGCAACAGAAATGGCTGAGTCACTGACTGAGCTGTTCAACAGCTCACTCAGGATTAGGGAAGTCCCAGGAGATTGGAAGTTAGCAGAAGTTTTGCTGCTACATAAGGAGAGGGGATAGGGAGCAACCAGGGAATTATAGGCCTGTTAGTCTGATCTCCATCGTGGAGAAACTGAAGGGATCTCTGATTAAAGATGACCTTGTAGAATACCTTGAGAGCGATGGACTCCAGGACAATAAACAACATGATTTTGTTATTGGAAGGTCTTGTCAGACCAAACTAATAATTTTCTTTGACTGTGTGACAAAAGAGATAGACAAGGGCAATGTGGTGGACTTGTACTTTGACTTCAGTAAGGCCTTTGATTCAGTACTTCACTAGAGATAGTTTAAAAAAAATGGAAGACCTGGGTGCTGCTAAGACTCTAGTGAGCTGGGTGGATAACTGGCTAACAGGAAGGTAACAGAAGGTGGTGGTCAATGGAGTTAAAGAAGTAGAGAGGGAAGTAATGAACATGGTTCCAGAGGGATTGGTCCTGGGTCCAGTCCTCTTCAACATGTTCATTAGTAACATTGGTGAAGTAATCCAGGGCAAGTTGTGTCTCTTCACAGATGGCACAAAACTATGTGTGAAGGTGGATAGTGAAGAAGAAATAAGGAATATGCAGAAGAACATGCAAAAGTTAGATGGGTGATCAAAAGTCTGGCAGTTAAAATTCAACACAAAAAAAAGCAAGGTAATGCACCTGGGGAAAAAGAACCCCATGATGAGGTACTGGATGGGACAGGAGAGATTTATAACTACAGATGAGGAGAGCGAGATTTGGGAGTTACCATCAGCAACTACCTTATGTAACAATACAGTCCCCTGGGGTTACTAGAATCCTATTAGGATTATTGTTAGGAAGGTGGCAACCAGCTGGCATGGAGCTCATTAGGGACTTCTTACATAATGACATCATTGTTTACTCAACTAGTCTGAGGGAAGAATGATTCAGTTATTTGGAACTCCTGCAGCAGCAGCATAAGCCACACAGTGTGGACAGCTGCTCTGGGGAGCTTAGAATGTTCAGTTTGGTTGTCAGCCTGAGTGAGTGAGGAGGTGAGAGTGGCAGAAGGACTGCCAGTTGGGCTCTGAGGTGAGGTCGTAGCATTTCTCACCCTAGTGGCATGTCTTTTCCAGCTTCGAGTGAAGTGGTAGAGACCAGTGCTACAGCAGGAGTTCCTGATTTCTACTCCCAGTGAAGTGGAAGGAACTGCTTGTTCTCAGTGGACTCAAGGGGAAATTACCTGAAGGTTCAGTGTGTGTTTCAGCTGCCTTGGAAAGGACTTTGAGAGACTGATCTGCTACCTAGGAGAATGCCTTTTCTTTTGTTGTTCCATGCCCAGTGGACGGGACAACAAGTTGTGAGTACTGTTCTAGGAGGCAAGATCACCACATGCTTTAGGGGAATCATAGTCTGGGGTGTGTGTGCCCGTAGAAAATTCTGGATCATACCTGTCAGTACCCCTAGTTCACCCAAGTGAGTGAATGTTCTGTTAAACTGTTCACCCAGGACAGTGCAGTTTGTTCTATGGTCACCAGAGTGAGTGATGTATTTAAAATGTGGAACCTCTAGCATTTCAATGGGAAATGAGGGTTTCAATGGTGTAGCCCTGAAGAATGGCAGAGACTGTTGGTTGGGGCCAAGGGTGGGAGGAATGCCATCTGAGAGCTTACAAGGCAGGGTTTCCTTGTTCGTAAAGGGCACCAGTTATATCTGAGCAAGGGCTAAGCTTCAGGTGTAGGTGTGGGGCTGAGTTTCATTTAATTGTACCTATGTTCAAAGAAGAATTCAGAGTGTGTGGCTTAGATTCACTAAATGACACTGGTGGGAGGAAAATGTTCAGGTGCATGGCCAGGTGTCCACTAAATGCACCATTGGGAAAATGGGAAGAAGATGTTCTTTTGTGTGTTCATGAACTGTACTGTTTGCAAGCAGACTTCATGAAATGTACCTGTCCCACCTAGACGGACCCTTGGGGGTCCACTTCTGCTTTAAATTTCCATCTGTTTAATAAAGTCATACTGCACAATCCCAGTTACTGTTCTGGACATTCTGATTATTGTTTCTGGTTGTGTGGATTTATTGGGGTTAGATCTAGCATATGCCTAGCTGCCTCCACCCAGGACCTGGGTTGTAATGTTTACACAAGGTTCATGTTGCTTTCTTTCTGTACCTCACCCCTCTCTTCCTTTCAAAAATGAGCCAGGAATACACCCTAATGCCAGGGGTGGTACCAATCTTTTGTAAAGAAAAATGGTATGCCAGTATGTGGGTACCAGTGTTCCAGATTTTAATGGGAAGTGTGCTGACTAATTAAAAAGTGGCCTGAGGGTTACACTTAAGAAAACAAGTCAGTGCAACAAGGCCTATAGCACGGCCAACAGGATGCTGGGATGTATCAGGAGGGGGATTGATAGTAGGAGAAAAGAGGTAATACTACCCCTTTACAGATACCTGGTGAGGCCTCACCTAGAGTACCGTGTTCAGTTCTGAGTTCTTACCTCAAAAATGACAAGGACAGCTCAGAGACAGTGCAACATAGAGTGACCAAAATGATTCAGTGACAGCAGGGTAAATCCAATGAGGAGTACCTCAGGACACTAAATTTGTAATCACTGGAAACCAGAAGGGAGAGTGGAGATATGATAGAAACTTTTAAATTCCTAAAAGGAATTAATATAGTGAACTGTGGGGAATTATTTAACCTCAATACCAACTCATGCTCATGAGGTCACTGGTGGAAGCTGGCAGGCAGGAGGTTCAAGAAGGACATGAGGAAGAACTTCTTTACGGACAGGGTGGTGGAACCCTGGAATAGTCTGCCAGCCGAGGTGGTGGGAGCAAACACAGTGAGGGGAATCAAACAAGCCTGGGATAGAATGAAGGGAATAGTGGTTACCTGGGCTGACAGGACCAGGGAAGAAAATAGGTAAAGGTCCAGGAGGGATAATACCCTAGGGGAACAGTATGTTCCAAAGAAGGTTCCAGGGATTTCGGGAACTTGGGCAGACTAGGTGGATGATTGATCATTTTCTGCTGTCATTGTCTAAGTTTCTGTGTTTCTAACCATCTCACTAAAGTAGCCCAGAAGATCAATAGCAGAAACTGTCTCCTAAAGAAATTGGTGGGGTCAACTTGGAGAGCAAATGTAGAAACTTTACATAGTTCAGGGCTTGCCCTCCGCCACTCAGCTGGCCAATACTGTGCCCTAGTTTGGTTGAATTCTGCATCAAACCGTGTGGATTATTACAGGGACCCTGAGGCCAGCAAAACTAACTTGTTTACCAGTCCTAGCCAACATCCCTACACCGTATATCCAGTGCCAAAATGCAGCCAATAAGCTTATCACCAAGATTCAGCACATGCTACACCTGCCAGTTTTCAAGGACATATGGGATGTACTGTGACATCATCTCAGTGACAGTGCTGGGGGTTTAAAACATATGTTAATTTGGAACCACTGGTGTAAAAAATGTGGGTCTAAAGAACAATCTACTAGATCAGAACATAATCAAAGGCAGATATTGAACAGCTCATGTTCCCTTCCTTTAGATATTGCTATAGAGCAGATGCATCAATTTGGACTCACTGGCAAAGGAAAGAGGGATCATTTCTGGGCACTATGCAACTTTTGCTCTTTTGGTGCATGTTAGCGCTGTCCCTGCATCAACTGCAAAGTAGAAAACTTGTCTGGACTATGCTGGACTCTTTCCATCCAGTTCAGAACATCACCAGTTCACTGTGACAGACTGAATAGGAAAAAGCATCTACCACTACTAGAAACTCCCATATAATAAACAGACCAGATGATCGACTACCTTGCTTTGGGTTCCCTTGCCATCTTTGGTGCAAGCTTAACAGGTTTAGATGTGGAGTGGTCCACTGTGCCAAGTCTGACCATACCTGGGGCATTAGAGTAAGTCTTTTGTGCAAATGTTGCATGGTGGGTGATGCTACACACATGCTGGAAGGCTGCTGCATTCAGACTGGACTCCCTGGAGGTCTCTCCAAACTGAATGCAGCAGATCTGGATGCTCTTGACTGGCTCAAGACTGTTTAACTGTGTTATCATGTATCTGTAAAATTTACCTTCTTTGTCCCACCCACAGAGACACAATCACTATTTATACAACAACTGTGGGTCTCTGTTCAGGAAGATATTTTAGATATCTCACAGACCACATGTGAGTTTATCAAATATCTTTAAGCTAGGTATGTCACAATGGATATCTTTTCATGCTGGGTATGTCACAAAAAGTTCAGAACTCATTTAGAATGTTCGGCCTCAGTAGTAGCAGTACTAACCGTATTCAAATGCCAATAACTTTAAAATAAAAAATTATAGCATGGTACTGTGAGCATGAAAGTTGTTCAGTACAAAAATATCTACAGAATGAGTGGTGTTTCATTTACAGGTGCCTTTTATTTTATTTTAAAATTGGCAAAAAACAGCAGAAAATTCTTTTCTTTTCACTTTTTCAACAAACAAATGTGAATAACTGAGAACTGAATATGTTTGAATGTATATAGAGTCTGGATGTATATATGCCTGCAGTCTTCTAAGGGTTAAAACAAAAAATGATAGCATGGTACTGTGAGCACAACATTTGTTCAGCACAAAGAGATCTACAAAATGAGTGGTGTTTCATTTACAGATACATTTTAGTTTTTTTTATAACTAGCAAAAAAAAGCAGAAATTCCATTTTTTTCACTTTTTGCAACAAACAAATGCAAATGACTTTAAAACAGACCCACACTTGTACAAATCAAATATGACAAGGGTGGGTGTGAGATAGCCGAAATATCTTCACTCACTGCCACTGAACTCTTGCATCCCACTGGTGGCTTTGCCACTCATGGGATATCAAGAGTTTAGTGACAGCTCATGAAGCTCATTCCCACCCATGTCATGTCCTTATGTGTATATATATATATATATATATATATATATATATATGATATATATGTATATATATATTCATGGCAAAAAACTCAGTTTAATGCATCAGTTAGGGTTGTTCTACAGCGACAAAAGTAAGGAAATTCGGTGTTTGGGTTGAAAACTCTAACTGTGCATACCCACCCACCCCACCACCACCACACACATACAAAAAAAAAAAAAAAAGAAGTCTTCCATCACAAAATGATGGAAATCGCGGCCAAAAATGCACTAAAATGGCGGACCTGGCAGCTGAAAAAATCTGTAACTGTGAGGGGGGCCAATGTCAAATGGCAATAACTGTGGAACAGAACAAAATTTTTTCACCGAACTAAAAGTGGCATATTCCTTGAATACAGATCTTTTTACATGGCAAGTTTCAGATCAATCAACCACACACTGGCTGAGCAATGAAACTGTACAGGATTGCCACAAATATAATTTTTTCCACATCGCTACACAAGAACCATATATCCGATGGAACCAAAAATTGTTAAAAGAAGACATGTACCATAGCACACCGCATGTTCAGGATTGTATGTTCATCCATTCAACAGTCGCACAACGCCACGAACAAACAACGTAACATGCACAATTCAGCAACCGTAAGTGCCAGTGCCCCAAAAATTGTCACAAAGATGTATTATACATCTTTGCACATTCTAAATGCCAGACAAATCAGACACATGGTTCAGAAGTTATTGAAGCATAATGAACCAA
Source organism: Neoceratodus forsteri (assembly GCA_016271365.2). Lineage (NCBI taxonomy): Eukaryota > Metazoa > Chordata > Ceratodontiformes > Ceratodontidae > Neoceratodus > Neoceratodus forsteri. The sequence continues at coordinate 1,588,728,079 of CM057449.1, read as the reverse complement.
ACTTTCATTTGTCAGAATGGCATAATTCTGCGCTTGTTAATGTTTTACACACCAAGCCACTGCAAGGCATCTCCATACCACTAGGGCTACCTACGCTATAAATTTCAAGCCAGTAGCACCATGCAAAATACTATGCACAAAATGTTAACTGTGTCCACAGTACCTTTGTAGTGAATTATTTTTCCAACATGTAAACATCATCATTCACAAATGGTGGAACTGGTTGCGGAAAGATCAAAGTGTGGCAACTTCAAATGCCAATAACTCTGGGATGGAACAACATTATTTCACCAAATAAAAACTGGCATGTTCCCTGAATACAGGTCTTTCTACATGGCAAGTTTCAGATCAATCAACCACACACTGGCTGCACTATGAAACTGTGCAGGAGTGGCACAAATAAAATGTTTTCCACTGCGCTACACAAGAACCATACTTCCGATGGAACCAAAAATTGTTAAAAGAACACATGTACCATAGCATACGGTATGTCCAGAATTGTATGTACATCCATTCAACGATCGCACAGCATCACAAGCAAACAATGTAACATGTACAGTTCAGCAACTGCAAGTGCCAGAGACCCAAAAATTGCCACAGTCAAAGATTTACTATTAATCTTTGTACATTCCAAATGGCAGACAAATTGGACCCATGGTTCACAAGTTATTAAAGTGCAATGAACCAAATTTTCATTCATCAGAGTGGTATAATTCCGCACCTGTTAATGTTTTATACACCAAACCACTGCAAGGCACCTCCGTACAACTAGGACTACCTATGCTATAATTTCAATCCAGTAGCACCAAGCAGAATGCTATGCATCAAATGTTAACTGCATCATGCAGTATCTCCGTAGCAGATTCTTTTTCCAACATGTAAACACATTTTTCACATCCACAGGACATCCACTCAACAGCCTCCAAATTTCATGTGAAAAGACCAAACCATTCCAGAGATATTCAATTGTTAAGTTTCTGCACCCTTAAGAAGTCTTTCACCACAAAATGGAGGAAATCATCGCTGAAAATCTGCTAAATTGGTGGAACTGGCGGATGAAAAATCAGTACCTGTGAAGCGGGGCAACTTCAAATGGCAATAACTCTGGAATGGAACAACATTTTTTCACCAAACAAAAACTGGCATGTTCCTGGACAAAGGTCTTTCCATGTGCCACATTTCAGATCAATCAACCACACACTGGCTGCGCTATGTGTCACAGAAGACATAATGTTTTGCATTGCACTACGCAAATGTAAAAACAGAAATGGTAACGTTAATGCAAACAGTGATGGAAACAGTGAAGTAAAAGAAAATAGTAACACTAACGGTAAAGCAAACGAAATCACAAATGGTAACTCACATAGTGACATAAACGGAAATGATAATGCAAACTGTAAGGGAAACATAATCGCAAATGTAAATGAAAACAGAAATGGTTATGCAAATGGTAATGCAAGCGCTAACAGCAACAGAAACACAAATGGTAATGAAAATGATTACACAAATGCTAAAGGCAATGGAAATGCAAATGGTAATGAAAATGGTAATGGAAATGGAAATGCTAGCACAACGCAAACTGAAATGCAAATATTAATAGCAACAGTGATGCAGAAGGAAACAGTAACACACTCAACAACATAAACGCTACTGAAAATGCAAATGCTAAGGCCAACAGAAATGCAAGTGCAAACGGTAACGAACATGCAAATGGTAATGATAATGCAAATGGAAACACAAAAAGTTACGGTAACACCAACAATGATGGCAAAACACAAACGCAAGTGCAAACACAAAGGGTAATGCACACGGTGATGTAAACGTAAACATTAACACAAACAGTTACGGAAACACAAGCAGAAATGTTAATGGTAGCAGTAACGCAAATGCACACCCATTTGTTTCCCAAAAAGGTGCATTCAGAAACTCAGTGAATACAAAGAATGTATGCATAGTAATGGCCCTCGGAGAAGAAAATGAGCACTTGGAATACTAAATTGCTTATATCTCATTAACCGTATGATGTAGAAAGAAATTTTAAAATGTCATATTATTTATGACTTTCTTGGCTAGATTTGCACTGGTGGGCTAAGAATTCTTCTGACAAAAAGTCCGTATCACGAAGCATTTTCAAGATACGGGCTCCGAAAGGCGCGGCGGATACTGTAATGTTAGCCTATAGGAAAAATTGTCAACTTTGGAGTGCCGTAACTTTGCAGCCCTCTAATATTTTGTTACCAAACCACCAAAAGGTACATCTGTGGGATCTTGGCTTTCTTCCTTCCAAATTTCAGCCCAACAGACCAAACCATTCTTTTGCAGCAGGGTGGCAAAGATTCTCTATTGTTTTGGCCATAGTGTCGCAAAGTACTTTCACAAATCACGACACTTTTACAAATAAAATCACGAAGGTGTTGCATATGCAAAAGTACTTTGCCACACTACTTTTTACAAAAATTTAAAAAATATATTTCTGGGGTGTTTTACCCCCCCCCCCAAAAAAAAGACATGGCTAGCATCCTCAGGGCTTGACTAGGTAACCACAACAAGAATTGTGTCCCTACAGGGCCCCAAATTTAAATGCCAAGCATTTCATTGACCACCAACTGAAAACAAGATAGCTTATTTGTGACATTACAAAGGTCATTTGTGACACTAAAAACTGCATTTGTGACACTTCCACATAGTTTAACTTTTCCCTTTGACTATAATGGGAAATTTGTTTTTTGAATAACTTTTGAACCATTTAATATTTTTTCACGAAATCTTTGAAAGGCACATCAAGGACCCTGGCTGCATGTTCCCTGAAGGTTTTGGACTGGTCGTGCAAAGCATGCAACCTGTAGGTGCGAGCACTGAATGCACAAACATGAGTAATTTGTGCATTTTTAGGCGCTCTGTAGCACCGCAACTGTACATCCGACCAAAATTACACTTGGCAGGTCAGAGGCCCATGGTGCCAGACTATGCATGCCAAATGTCAGGCAAATCTGTCATACGGTGGCAAAGTTATTAAGCTGCCAAATTTCAGATTTATTCTTACGTGGGTACTCAACCCTTACTATAGTGGCATTACCGTGCCACTATTATACATATATATATATATATATATATACATATATTTTATAACTATTCTCTGCAAAAAAAACTTTCACTATTAGGGTTCCCTACAATTATACTTTCTCAAAAAATAAGGAAATTCTCTGCAAAATGCTTTGTTAATGGACCATTAAGGTTCCAATGACAAAAGTTGGGAAATGTGATATTAGGGTTTCCAACCCTAACACCCCACCCTGGGTTTCCAGCCCTAATATCCCATCCTTACCCTGACTTTCCAACCCTAACACCCCACTCCCACCCTGCATGTAGGAACAGGTGTGGCGGGTGTGTCTTGGGGTTGTGAATCCTAATGTTCACCTCAAGTCATGACTAAGTAAGCTGAGTTGGGTACAGTATAGAAGAATGGGGTGAGCATTAGGGTTCACAACCCCAAGGTACACCCCCAACATCTGTTACTGCATGCAGGGTGGGGTGGGATGTTAGGGTTGGAAAGCCAGGGTAAGAGTGAGATGTTAGGGTTGGAAACCCTAAGACTGCATTTCCGAACTGTTGTTGCTGGAACCCCCTAATGGTGCATTAACAAAGTTTTCTGAGAATTTCCTTATTTTTTCAGAAAGTATAATCATAGGGAACTCTACTGGTGCATTAATTAAGATTTTTGCAGATAATTCCCTTACTTTTTGAGAAAGTATAACCGTAGGATTATTTGCTTATGGGAGCACAGGGCCCTCTGGGCCCTGAAACATACAGACACAGATGTTGATGGCAGACAAGGACCGCAAGGCCCATCCAGTATGTCCATTGTTTCTACCTTACCCTGCACTCCCAACCATCCATAATTTTTAAGAGATTGTATCCTTATTTCTCTGTGGGGAGAGCCCTGTGCTCCCATAATTCCATACTCTTCTGTGTATTTGCATGTGGGAGCACAGGGCCCTGCTATGTATGGATAAGACTTGCGCTTCTAGCATTCCATAATGGTATTCATATTTGCATCTGGGACCACACAGTGCCATCCATGCATAATGTTTGAGATATTGTAATTGTATCCCTATTTCCATGTGTGGCGCATGGCCGTCTTAGCTCCTCAAGGCCCATTTGTCCTTACTATATCCTCAGGCTAGATGTGGGACAACAGGCCCTCCAGACCCTGTCCCTCCCATCCATGCATAATTTTTGAGATAGTGTAGGGCCCTACACACCAATGCCATAGTGTGCAGACCCAAAGAAATAACTGACATTGCAATGTTCTCCTATAGAAAACACAGGAAAATGTGAAACCTGTGTAACTCAACAGCAATATAATATATTTTCACGAAACTAGCAAAAGGCACATCGGCGGAGCAAGCCATCTATACCCTAGAAATTTCATAAGAAAATTGCAATCTGTATCTTCACAGCGGAGTGACAAAGAATTTACTGTGTACATCTCCCATTACTATGTTATCCTATGGGAAACAAAACAAAATTTAACCCTGCAGAACTCCATAGCAAAGTAATATGTGAGGCAGTATAGCGCAGTGATCTAAGGCTCTGAGCTGCAAGTCTGGTGACATCCAGCAGACCAGACCTGGGTTTGAATCCCACAGCTTCCACTTGTATACCGTGTGACCCTGAGCAAGTCACTTAACCTCCTTGTGTTCCCAGGTCGCTCCTGTAAAAAAGCTTTCAGCTTAGTGTGCTATACCTGGTTAAATAAATAATAATATATTTTCACCAAATCAGCAAAAGGCACATCTGTGGGGCAAGCCCTTTTCTACTCTAAAAATTTCAGACCTAACTAAGAAGTCATTTTCTAACTGTGCAGTGACAAAAAAACAGCTGTCTTAAAAATCCTTTTTGCCATGAAGCAGGATTTTTTTCTGCAATTTGCGATAAAGGATTTTCTTTTACTGCAAACTGTGAAAAAGGAACTGTGGAGAAGGATTATTTTTTGCAGCTGCGGTAAAAGAAAACCTTTTATCATTAATTGCAGAAAAAGATCCTGCTATATTGCATTACTTTTCCGCAATTTGTGTAAAAGGATTTCTTCGGCTAAAAAAAAATATTTCTGAACAACTTATCAAAAAAATGACCCCAGAATTCAATTCTATAGACCCCGATTAAACACAACAGCTGGTGTTTACTAAAGCCCTCTTTTTTTTTCAGCAATTTAATTTTGTTTCCCTCGCTAACTGAAAACAATATGGCAGCAGCATAAAAAAAGGATTCATAGTTGTGGCAAAAGATCTTGCATTTGCAAAAAAGAATTCTGCAGTTGAGATAAAGAATCCTTTTTTGAGTGGGACATCTAGCTGGTCCCATAGGAAATAATGGGAAACTTTAAAACTGAATAACTTTGGAAAGGATTAATATTTTTTCACCAAACATTTAAAAGGCACATCTGTGATCCAAGACCTATATACCATAAAAATTTCAGACCAAAATTCCACACCATTATTCGCAGCAGCATGACAAAGAATTTCACCAAAAGTGGTAATTTTTACCATTTTTTGACCATCTGTATCTCTGCACCCACACATCTGACCAGAACGAAACTTGCAATATCAAGAGATGACTGGTCCCTGAGGGTGCATACAAAAGTTTATGCAAATCGCTTGAACTGTTTTGAAGTTACTAAAGTTCAACATTTTCAGTTTAACATAGAAGTGAAGGCTAAACCCTAATATAAGGGTATAATATGTAACATACTCTTTCTACAGCTACATAGCAAGTCATGAGTTTGGCATTAGATGCAGTATACTCAAACCTGCTGTTGTTCCGGCCTTATGTTTGAGGCATTCTTGTTTTTATTTTGGTTGTGTTCAACTGCTCATATATCCCACCACTCTTTGTTTTCCAATCATACATTAACTGTTTTACTTTAGCCTGCTCACTCTCATGAGGGGTCCTGGCCTGAGGGGGTGGGTTGTAGGGCTTCACACATCACATAGCACTACAAAGTTTGTGATACTTGTGGCATAAGCTGTGCTGCAGTAGCCTGCTCACTCAAGTGGGTGGTCTTGGCTGTTGTGATGTGGTGTGGTGATAGTTTACATAGCACTCAAAGGTTTCCGTGTGTTATTTCTACTTTGTCTTGGTGTAGGTGTGGGATCTCCACTGGTCACTTAACGCCACACAGCTTATAACACTTGCAGTTAACATTTACTGTGCAGCATCTTGAACAATGTGTAGTTGATAGTGTGTACACGTCACATAGTGCCTTATAGTTTGTGGCAATTACAGTTGCATTAATTGTGCTGCTACTGCTGCATGATTAGGTACATATGTATTTTTGCTTTGATTGGTAGTTGCGGCTGTGCACATGTAACAGCCCCTAGACTCACCTTGGCTGTTTCCAGGGCTCTCAGGTCTACACTGCACACACCTTTGGAGTGGAGAGAAGAAGTGGTGCAGTGCATGCACCTGGGGTAATGGCAGGGAATACTTGTGAACAGATTGCAGGATACCACCCCCCAGGAAATCTACAATAGCTGCCCCCCAAAAAAATTTCCCCACACAATAAAAACTCCCTCCTCTTGCAATAATTTACAGTATCAGAATATAATTTAACAATTAACAGTATTTATTTTGGAGAAAGGGAAAAAAAGGGTGGAAAATAGCATAACATTAACAACGGGCTGGAACAATTTTCCCCTGACAATCCCCACCTCCCACCTACGGGTGCACCAGGCTTCCCAACGGCAGCTGCCAAAAAATTCTCTAAAGTCCCTTTGGTGAGTACCATACCACAGTGCAGACATTGCTGGGGATTTTTTGTTGGCACCTAAACAACTTTAAACAGCAGAAACAATGAAATTTCAGATTTGGGTGCATTTTTTTGGCCTAGCGCTGCCCAGGATCTAACCCCCAAATTTCCACCTAGCTAGCTAGCTAAATAAAGACTCCCCAAAGATGAAGCTCAGGGGCACTTACAGTTCAGCAGTTAGAAGTGGGGTTCTTCTAACTGGCTCTGAGGGTATTGTGGAGGTATTAGGTTGGTGGTGCACAACAGCAGCAAGGAACAACTTGAATAGGTAAGGGATGCTGGTCTTCACCTGCCTGGCTTTGCCAACTTCACCTCTGAAGCCTTTGTGGGTAATGTTCACCAGACAGGCCTCTCACCATCTTCCTCCACTGGTCTTTTTCTTCTTCTTTGGTCTAGGGACAGGGCAGGGGTGGTCCTCTAGACCTCTCTGTTGCACACCCTTTTTAAGCACAATTAGCAACTGAGCTTTAGGGCAGTCTATAGCCCCAGCACTTTAATTTTATGTTTCTATACACAGCAGTGATTGGGCTCTGGCACAGTCTCTACCCTCAGCACACTCAGTATCTCAGCTGCAGCAGACACAATTTTAAAGCTTGCCCCACTGGGCAAAACACGGTGACTCAGTCTCTGATGGAACGCTGCAGCACTTTTCAATTCAGACTGCTTGCTTACAGGCTCTGCTCCCACACTGTGGTTTCCATGGTCCCTCCTCCTCTGGCTGCTCACTCCGGAAAGCGTCTGTCTGTCTGTCTGTCTCTCTCTCTCTCTCTCCTCTCTCCTCTCTCCTCTCTCTTCTCTCTTCTCTCTTCTCTCTCTCTCTCTCTCTCCTCTCTCTCTCTCTCTCTCTTTCTCTCCTCCAAATCTGTTACAGTCTCTTTCTCTTACAGCTCACTTCCACTTTTCTCTCTCTATTGCAGATGGCTTTTTATGCACTCTGCCTCTCCATTATACCTGGGGTGGAGGAAGCTGTTCGGATAGTGTGAAGACCTTTGGGAAAAGAGCCCGTATCAGTCTCTCCTGCACCTCAATCTCTCTCCTGGCTCAGGCACAATTTCCTGTTTGGGGGGCTTTCAGCAGCATTTATAGATTTGCCACAGTTCCACTCTGATTGGCTGCTGCAGTCCTGGGAAAATCGAGCACCCTTTGACTTTGTCCCAGCAGCCCCCATTCTGACAGAGTCCCTGGGGGAGGCCATATTTGTTTACTCCCCCCCCAACACAATTCTGCCCTTTGTATTTATTATTATAGCCCTTACTAGGGCAGAAGAACATTCCTTCCTAAGCCTGGAATCTCAATACTGATGATCCCTTGTTCTGCTGCCTGCCCTGGAGCCAGGGATTTAACAAGCTATGGCCACAGCCAAAAAGTACACTTTGGGAGACATGGCTCCTTTAAACTTTTTCCTCCCAGTGGCTACGCACACTCCTTAGGGCATGGGCCGTCATCTTTTTTATTTACAAGTGGATCTGATCCTTTCATTCTCCCCAGGACTGACCATGCCTCCCAAGAGTGCTAGGAGGCACAAAAACAATAGTCGGACCTTGTCCCTTCTCAGCAGGATTCCAGCAGGGTCAAGGAGTGGACAGAGATTGGTGGCAGGGCCACTTTTGGGACACCGGTGGGAAAGTAGAGGGCTGTAGCCCACACAGGTAAGCCCAATTGGGGGGCTTACACACCTCCCTTGTCCAATGCTTGCTGTCCCGGCAAGCCATTAAACCCAAACATTGAAATCAATAAACAAATAAGCACGTTTGTAACTAGACGCCTGATTTCTGTCCAGTGTAAGCAATCATTATCATACAATCATAACAATGAATCAAGACAGCATTGCCTATTCAGACATTAGGCACTATCTATAAACAGGTTATAGTTGGCAATAAAACTCTCTATTTTTCCCACATTGAATTTAACCTCAGAACTGTATCTGGGAATGGCACTGGATCCAAAAAGCACCAACAAGAATAGCTCGTCGAAGGACCGCACAGTAAAAATAGTGCCAATTTTTGTTTTGCAGGGGTTGTGCACCCCTGCATTCCATGATGGGGGTTCCATCAACCATACCCCCCAGACTAAAGGATTCTAACTCTGGGGGAGTGGATATCGGGTAAAGTTAAAAATTGTGGGGCCGTGAAATACTGTTTTCACAGCCCCTTTTAAATAAGTGTAAGTCCTGGGTGCAGCAAAATATGTTGGAAACCAGGATTAGAACCCTGGTCTCCAATAGCATTGGCTGAGCTGCTCGATGCCCATCCCTCCATGCCACGGGAGCAGTTCAGCAAGCCTCCTGGCTCCTGGTGCTCTTGTCTCCTTTCAGTACCCCAGACAGCAACCAGGGGAGCGCTTACAGTAAGCGCTGTAAATCCCCCCTCACTGTCCATGTAAGCGCTTACCAGACTAGCGCTGTATAGTGTGATACTATTCTGGTAGCACTCATTTGACGGGGTATCCCTGGGAACACTGGGAAGGGCATTAACTCTAGAGACTACGTGCTTCGAGTATCATAGGCGAGCTTGATAATGGATTTCAGTTGCCTTTCAGACCTTCTGGACAGGGCTGTGTCTGTTGCTACAAGTTCTTTAGGGACAGGAACCCCTCAACCTGTCCTTGCTCTGCAGGCAATCCAGGGGCATTATCAGGTAAAACAGCATTATCTTGAATTTGCTCACCATCGCCCTAATCAACTGCATTGTCCATATCAATGTCCATTTCTTGTTCTTGCACTTGGATACTGGGCCTTCTCAAAGTGATAAAAGGTATGGTATTAGGGTTCAGAGTTGGCACAGGTTTAGTCGGGGCAGTATTAGTGGACGGCTACAAATTTCTACAGTCCATTTGCCACTGACTCAATCTTTGACTTGTCTCTGGCATATAGTCCCAAAATGAAATATTTTCTTCCTCATTGGAAGAGTCTTGGTCAATTGATGCAGGCCACTCAGAAGGCCTGGTTGGGCCAGTACTCAGGTTCAATGTAGACCTTTCAGGGGGCCCAGATGGACCGATATTTTCTTTTTGCTTTTGTACAGTCTGGCTCCTCCTTTTTTTGGGCCTTTCCATGGCTGGAGCCTCGTTGTCTGGAATAGGGTCTGGTACAATGTCACCAATGGGGAGCAGGCGATTTCTGTGTACATTTTTTTCAAACCTCCTGTTCTAGTCAAATTTTGTACACTAGTAGCTCTGGCAGTTGCTCCACTACATAGCAGACCGCAGGGGCCCACCAGTCTTAAATTTTGTGCTTTCCTTGTATGCCGAGCTTTCTTAACAAAACACAGTCTTCTACTTGTAACACTTGGTGTCTCACCCTTTTGTCATATCTCTGTTTATTGCCTTGGTTGGACTTAGCTGCTGCCTCTACTGCCAGCTGGTAAGCCTTTTCGCAACTGTTCTCTCAGCTTTCATGTGTATTCCAGATATGACTCCTTAGATGCCATCAGGGGAAACGCCAAAATATAGGTCGGCTGGCAGTCTGAGTTCATAGCAGAACATACGGTAAAAGGAGGATCTCTGCATGGTGTTATTCTTGATACAATTGTAGGCATGAACAAGATATCTAACTTTTTGACTTCAGTCCATTTTTTCAGCTGGAGCCAGGGTACCCAACATATCAAGCAAAGTTCTATTGAAGTGTTCAGGCTGAGGGTCCCCCTTGGGATGGTATGGTGTCGTAAGTGATTTCCTTATACCATAAGCCGCCAGGAACTCTTTAACCAACTAACTTTCAAAATCTGGCCCTTGATCTGAGTGGATTCTCTGTAGGATGCCAATATGATTCACAAACTGTTGCAGGACTTTTACAACTGTGCTGACTTTCTGATCTTTGATTGTATAGGCCTAAGAATACTAGGTATAGTGGTCAGTGATGACAAGAATGTTGGCTTTATTCTTTCGGTCAAGCTCTAGCAGCAGAAAATCCATGCACACAAATTCGAGTGGGCCACTGGTTTGTACACTGACCACAGGGGCAGCTCTTTTAGGGAGTGTCTTTCTTTTGATACAACTCAAGCAGGCTTTGCAGTTCTTTTCTACATCCCTTTTCATTCTGGACCAGTAGAACCGTGCTCTCACCAGGACTGTCTTCCCATAGCCCAGGTGACCCATTTCATCATTGAGGGACATCAGGACTGGCTACCAGTACTTTCAAGGCAGGACCAGCTGGGTCTAGGAACTTGCTGAGTCATCGCTATTGTGTACCTTCTGTATCAGCAGTCCTTCTTTTAGGGCCAGCTTACTCCATTTTCTTAACATTAGTTTAGCAGCAGGATGAAAGTGGTGCACTTGATCTGCAGTGAGTCCTTTCTCTAGAGCTTGAATGACATCATGAAAGGCATGGTCCTCCCTCTGGGCCTACTAAAGCTCTAGTTTGCTTGTTTGGGGGAAAGAGGATAGGTCCAGTCCGGTAAATTTTAAGTAACCCTCAGTAATACCACCTGGTGAAGCTCCCAGCATGTCTATTGCTGTGTCTGGAATTGCTGGGGTGACTTTCTCCAGCACCATAAACTTAGAGCACAGAACTTTAAATGTTGCACTGGAAATCTGTACACTTGGGTCAGGTGGTCAGTATGCAGGCACCGTATCAAGTCGTTGGCATCTATGTTGGTCTTGCCACTTCTGTACTCCAAAATATAGTCATACATGGATAGTGTTGATAACCATCTGTGTCCTGCAGAGTCCAGCTTGGTTGTGGTGTTTACATATGCCAAGGGGTTGTTATCTGTCCTGGCAGTGAAGGGAACACCATGCAAGTAATCATGGAATTTCTCTGTGACTGCACACTTCAAAGCCAAGAATTCAAGTTTGTGTACAGGATAGTGCTTTTCAGATGCTGACAGGTTGCGACTAGCAAATGCCACAGTCCAGAATCCTTGTGGGTGTTCTTGATAAATCACCGCTCATAACCAGTTCAAGCTATGGAGGATATATGACTTAATGGGGTCTGCAAATGCCAAGACATGTGTCTCTCATAATCTCTTGATGATTTCCTTAAAAGCAGCCTCACACTCCGGCCTTCACCTGTCACCAAATGGTTCATTACTTTGAGACACTCTTTCAGTGGTCTTTTTCTTTTGGACTGGTTTTTCTTCTTCTGGTTGGTAGGTGAGTAACCTTGGCTCAAATCATTCAGTGGCCACACTACCATGGAATAGTCTTTCACAAACCACCAGTTATACCCACAGAAACCAAGGAAGGATTGGAGACTTTTTAAGTTGTGTGACCTGGGCCAGGTGGTGAGGGCCTCAACCTTGGCTGGGTCACTCTGCACTCCATTTGCTGAGACAATGTGCCCCACATATTTTACTGAAGTCTGGCAAAACTGGCAGTTGTCTATAGAGACATTTAATCCAAATTCCTCCAGCCGGTCCAGTACCTTCATCAAACGGGTTTCATGCTCTTCCAGAGTGTTGCTGAAAACAATTAGGTGATCCAGGTAGATGATAACTTCTATCAGATTCATGTCCCACAGTACCTTTTCCATTAACTCTGGAAAGTGGCAGGTACTCCAGAGATCCCTTGAGGCATATGTTCAAACTGATAGAACTCAAGGGGGCAGATAAAGGCAGTCTTCTCTTTGTCTTCCTCCACCATGGAAATTTGATAATACGCACTCCAGACAGAGATCCAGCATGGAGAACCATTTATTCCCTGACAGACTGGCCAGAGCATCTTCAATCTGAGGCACAGTGTATTGGTCTGGGATGATCTTTTTGTTAAAAGTTCGATAATTGATGCACATCCTTACAGCACCATTTGTCTTAAGTGCCACGACAATGGGGGATGCGTATGGGGTCAGGGACTTCTAGATTATACCTGCTGCCAATAACTCTTGCATGTGCCACCACATGTCCTCAGTATCTACTGGGGCTGGTCTTTAGGATCTCTCTCTGAAGGGGCGTCATCCCTTAGGTGAATATGACATTCCTCCCCACTGACACACATTACACCCCATTCATGGAGTGAAAATACTTTGTACCTCTTTGCTAACTTCTGGCTCAGGCTCCACCTACAGCTGTCAGGGATGGGTGAGTCCCCAGAGTTGAAAGATCTCTGTGTCAACAACCATTCGAGGGTCCATCTTGGTGACACTATCCACTTTGAAGATGTGTGCCAGTACTCAGCCCGCACAAATGACTATGGGTTTCTCTGACTCAGTCTTTACCCACACCCCTACACGTCTGGCCTGGGGAGTCTCTGGGTGTCGTATCATCTGCCACTGCACCATTAATCCCACTGGTAAACTGTTTTCCAAAGGCTCATCATTATTTAGGATGAGTCTTTCAGGCTGCTGGGCAAATTCAGCTACGCCTACCACTCTACACTCAGAATTAGGAGGCAGGATCAAGTTCCCTCTTGTCCACCAGCTGAACCACATCAATAGGCTCATCATCATCTTCAGGTTCTATTTCTGTAGCATCTACAGACAGGCTGACTGTCTTCACCAAAGCTTTGATGGAGGAGCTCAACAGGTTGTCCACTCCACTCCTCTCCTGACAAAGTTTGGCCAACCTGCTGAATAAATTCACATCTGTCCCAGTCAATACAAGTGTATCAGTCATCTTCTTGGACTCTGGGCATATCAGAACTATAAGCTCAATCTAGTGTGGCTCATCTGGATCCCTAGAGGTAAATTCAATCTGCACTATGTAATAACCTTCGTAGGGGCAATTTGCATCTCCTAACCCCCACACTGACAGGCTAGACAAAGGTAAGAGTGGCAAGTGCTTCTAGTGCCTATCATAAAAAGTCCTGTGGATGATAGTGACTTGCAACTCACTGTCCAAGAAAGGAAATGCACAGCACTCCCTTAATTAGAATTTTCACATCTGCATGAGGTCCAATTAATCCTGGTGGCACATTACTCTCTGGGGGGATCTCTGGTACCATCCATTTGGTGAAGCTTCACACTTTAGGAGACCCAGGTTGCTCCCTCACTAGACTCCACTGTCATTTCCCTGTTTCCAGTGCTGTCTTCTTCTCCACCACCTGAGGATTCTCAGGATGGGCACAGTTGAGGGCAGCGTGCCCATTTCCTCCACTGGCCACACTAACAGTTGAGAGGCTCTGGCTGGGATCACTGAGGATGGCCAGATGGAAGGACTTTGGGGGTTTCCAACCATCTTCTTCAACTCCATTAACTGTGTATAGACTTTCCTTAGGTTAATTGCCTCAGAAGCTCTCTTCCCAGGGTCCAAGGTCAATGATGCAACTTTACTAGTCACAGGCATGCTGGGTACCAAAGTCTCTGGCTTCCTAGGGATGAGGCAGGATTGGCTCATTTGACACAGTACAATTTTCAGTTCATGAACCAAACTGTAAAACTTTGAAAACTCCTGAGATTCCCCACCATCTGTCACTTGGATACTAGCAGAGTCAGCAGAGGAGTGCCCCCATTGCTCATCTTGTTCCTCTGCTTCAATAACCTCTCACAGGAAGACTCGGTGTGAGGGGGGTTCAGTCAGTCTTTCCTTTAAGTGTAGGTCTAACAACTACTCTGAGTATCAAGCAGCCTTCAACAACTGCTCGATACATACTTTGTTCAGGTCTTTGGTATCTATCACCCCTTTCTGATACACCTTCTGCAATGCCTTCTTCAGTCTATGAAGGTAAGCAGAAAGGGCTCTTTGGTCACTACTTGGTGGTCTTGAACTTCCAGTACAAATCATCACATGACAATGTACTCCCAAAAATACTGTCCAAAGCAACAATGTACTCTTCTACAGTGTCCTGAGGATCTGTAGCCCTCAATGACTGGATGGCATCCAACGGTGGCCTTTTTAAACTCTCCACTAACCTTTTCTGCTTCTCAGCCTCGGAACATTGCCACTCTTATAGCATGGGGGCAGCATAATCTATCCATATCTTTTAGTCATCTTCCCCAACAGGCATGGGAAGTATGCCAGAGAAAACCCTATGCCATGTATAGTAGTCAGAGTTAGCAGCCTGGTCAGCCTGGAATCTGCAGGGCTTACTCCCAGTGGCAAGGAGCTCTGCACATCCTTAAGAATCTTCCCTTCTGCAGCCAAGAGAGACTTAATCTTTTCTAGCAGATTTGATTCAGTGGCTGGCAAGGGAAGGGGGATGGTTTGTAGGCTACTTCCCTTGTCAAACAGTCTCCAGGTACCTTTACCCCTTTAACAGTGAGGGTTGCAGTTTAACTTGCACATGCCCACATTTCTGACACTCTCCCCCAAAACCATAGTACTCTGGGCAGCACAATCATATCTCATTACATGAATCTTCAATTTCCCAGTATCTGGTATAGTCTGTCTAGAACTTCCAAAATGGTCTTCTTGTCTGTACCCTCAGGGATTCCTGTTAACAGAATGGCCTTCTCTGAGGCCTGGCATTCCCCTCTACACCAGTTGAGCAATTCATGTTGCTTCATATTGACTTTTCAAAACTTTGCTTTCCTTGGAGGTACCCACATTTTCAGAATTGCACTTTTGGGGGGTGTCCACTAGGGGGCATCAAATCCCAGTGATGCCTCCAATTATAACAGCCCCTAGACACACCTTGGCTGTTTCACGGGCCCTCAGGTCTACACTGCACACACCTCCAAGGGGGCCAGCCTTGGCTCTGGAGTAGATAGAAGAAGTGGTGTGGTGCACCCACCTGGTTTAAAGGCAGGGAATACCTGTGAATAGATTTCAGGTTACCACCCCCCAGGATATCTACAATAGTTGCCCCCCAAAATACTTACCCACACAATAACAACTCTCCCTTCTTGCAATAATTCAGGGTACCAGAATATAACATTAACAATTAACAGTATGTATTTTGGGGAAAGGGGAGAAAAGGGAGGAAAATAAACACAACATTAACAATGGGCTGGAACAATTTTCCCCGCACAATTCCCTCTTTCCACCTATGTGTATATCCGGCTTCCCAACTGCAGCTGCCACAAAAGTCTCTAAAGTCCCTTTGGTGAGTACCACACCACAGTGTAGACATCACTGGGGATCTTTTGTTGGAGCCCAAATAACTTTAAATAATAGAAACAATGAAACTTCAAGTCTGGCCACAGTTTTCTGGCACAGTCCTGCCAGGACCTAACTCCTTAATTTCCACCTAGCTAATTAGCTAAATAAAGACTCCCAAAAGCCACAGCTTGGAGGTACTTATGGTTCAGCAGTTCAAAGGGGGGGGGGTCAGCAAAAACCCAGGTGATGAAGCAACGCACACAAAGGCTCCAAAACTTATAATTTATTTAGGACAAGCAAGTTCTCCAGCACTTCGAGGGAGAACCATCTTCATCAAGGGGGTGAAGTCATATAATTGATCATCTACCTAAATACATACAATCACAGTAATGTTTTTTAAAAAGAATCATCTTCACCAATCAAGTGAAATGTTCCATTAAAACATAATATAAAGTGCCTTAATAAACAAGTAGAAAAACTCAGGTAAAAAACGTTTCCTTTGCCATGAAACACCCAACATATTTTATCCATCCAGTTTTAATCTTTGGTGTATATATAATATTTTACATAATTTAGATTAATATTAGAGTTAATTCTCCTCTAGAAGGAATGCATCCAAGTGTGTGCATAAATTACTAATTATTTTTATTCCCTTTTGGCAACATATCTGTATTAAAAACCAGTAAACACTAATGGGGCAAACCACACTTTGATGAGTACCACACTGTGGTGTAGACATCACTGGAGATCTTTTGTTGGGGCCCAAATAACTTTAAATAGAAGAAACAATGAAACTTTAGGTCTGGGTGCAGTTTTCTGGCACACTCCCACCCAGGACCTAACTCCCTAATCTCTGTCTAGCCAGCTAGCTAAATAAAGACTCCCAAAAGCCTCAGCTTGGGGGTACTTAACGTTCAGTAGTTCAAAGGGGTGTTCAGCAAACTGGCTCTGACTGTACCACAGAGGTATTAGGTTGGTGATACACTACAGTAGCAAGGAGTATCTTGAATAGATGAAGGATGCTGGTCTTCACCTGCCTGGCCTTGCCAACTTCTTCTCCGAAGCCTTTGTGGACAGTGTTCACCAGGCAGGCCTCTCACCATCTTCCTTCGCTGGTCTTCTTCTTCAGTCTAGGGACAGGGTAGGTATAGTCCCCTAAACCCCTCTGTTGCACACCCTTTTTAAGTACAATTAGTAGATGGACTTTTGGCTCAGTCTATAGCCCCAGCACTCACCCTTTGCATCTCTATGCACAGCAGTTGCTGGGCTCTGGCACAGTCTCTAACCTCAGTGCACTTCGTATATCAGCTGTAGCAGACACAATTTCTAAGCTTGCCCTACTGGGGAAAACATGGTAGCTCAGTCTCTGATGCAGTGATGCAGCACTTTTTACTTCAGACCGCTCGCTTGCAGACTCTGCTCCCACACTGTGGCTTCAGTGCTTGCTCCTCCTCTGGCTGCTCCCTTTGAATCTCTCTCTCTCTCTCTCTCTCTCTCTCTCTCTGTCTCTCCCTCCCTCCCTCCTTCCCTCCCTCCCTCCCCTCTCTCTTGCTTTCTCTCCTCCAAAGCTGTTACAGTCTCTTTCTCTTGCAGCTCACTCCCACTTTTCTCTCTCTCTGCTGCAGATGTTTTTTTAGGCACTCTGCCTCTCCATTATACCTTGGGCAGAGGAAACTGTTCAGTCAGTGTGCAGGCCTTTGTGCAAGGAGCCCACAGCAGTCTCTCCTGCACTCCAATCTCTCTCTCTCCTGGCTCAAGCAGAATCTCCTGTTTCAGGGGCTTTCAGCGGCATTGATAGGTTTGCCACAGTTCCTTTCTGATTGGCTGCTACAGTCCTGGGCAAATCTAGTACCATTTGACATTGTCCTAGTAGCCCTCATTCTTTTATTTTTTGAAAATAGCAAATTTTATTGAATTTTCTACAATTAAACATAAAACACTATAAAAACAGAACACAACATAAAACAGTAATGCTACAGTTCTGCAAGCCCCATCTGCCCTGTCAACATTCAGGGGACAGAGAGCGAAGCATAGTATGCTATTACAAATTAGAATGCCTTGTGCTGAATGCACATTAGGTACCATGACCATCAGACCATACCTATGCAATACTCTTGGGTGCTAACAATATTTTAGACATTGAGAAGTAAAGCCTCAAGCATACTCCATCTCTTCTGGTATAAAGCATATGTATTTCTTATGGCACATATAATTTTTTCCATTCTTAATGCTTCTAAAATGGCATTGTGCCATTCCTTAAAAGTAGGTATTATTTCATCCACCCTGTGTCTGAGGATGACTCTCTTAGCAACTGCTGCAATGAGCAAGATGTGGAATTTTATCTGCCCAAAAACCAGAACCAGATTGTATTCCAGTAAGAAAATTTAAGGTGTAAAAGCATTTCCCAAGCATAGTATGGAATCCATCCTGGACTTAACCCTTGCTGTGTCTCCAACATGTATACACATCCTAAAAACCTATATGTTCTAAATCGTTTGGCAGCCTAAGGTTAATTTCTTCCCAAAGGGGTTGAACTTTTGTACAATCCTAGAGGATGTGTCTGATGGACCCCAGCTGCATCTTACACCTGGAACAGACATTGGATTCCAGCTTTCCCACTGTATGTAGTTTAACAGGGGTGTAGTATAAATTATGATTAATCTTAAACTACATTAGCCAGAGGCCATCAAATTTAAGATACTTATAAGTGTTGTGCCACAGTTTCCTCCTGTTACTAAGGTTGTCAAGTTCTGGGAATATAGATTGCCAGTATGTACATCTTTTATTACCTCCAGGAGTAGTAAGTGCTAGCATTGTTTTGTATAGAAGGGATGTGGCATGACATTGGTTTGCCATGAGTTCCAGTTTATTCCATTTATCAAAATTCCTTGTGTTTCAAGGTCTCAAGCCTAGTGCTGATGCTAACATGTGCTGGAGTTGCATAAAAGTGAAAACAGGAATTTGGTCTGGAGCCAGTGCCCCTTTGATTTTGTTGTACAAAATGACTGAGTTATCATCTAAGAGCATTCTTAGGTTACCCAGGGGGTCTTACCCAGAAAGCTTGAGGACAGTGTTTCTGCTGTATCTTAAAGCTGGGATTGCCAGTTAGCGGCTGTTCTGGATCATGTATAGGATTTGTGTCCAGAAGCTTATGTAGTTGTTTGTTTACTAGTACCAAAGTGGCAATAGGTGTGTTTTTTAGTATGTGTGAGAGTTTGGCATATGGTACATGGAGGAGAGCATTAATGTTGATTCCTGCTTGTTAGCGTAAACTGACCTCAATGACCTTCCACTGAGGTAGATGTGGTGTATCTTGCATCTGGCTAGACTGTTTTCTCCACCAGAGAAATTGACTAGCGTCTATCACAAGATAGTATAATCTGAAATCTGGGAGTTGCAATCTACCTTGTGCTTTCAGCTGAGTAAGTATTTGGTAGGCTCAATGAGGGGGTTTACCATCCCAAAGAAATGCAGAAATGGCTGCTCTAAGGGGTATGAACCATTTGTTTGGGAAAAAGCAGTTTGCCATCCCCATAGGATATGGTATTCTAGGGAGCATATTTATTTTTGCAATATTGATTCTGCCCCATAGTGTTAGGGGTAGGGCTGATCAACGCTTCAGATCCGGTTTAATTTTGGTCAAAAGGAAGTCCAGATTTTTTAAGCACATTAATTTTTTGCTTTGTGATATATGAATGCCCAGGTATTTGATTGATTCTGGGAACCAGGTTCCTCCCAATTCATTGTTTCTTCTTTCTGCATGTGCTAATTAAGTGGCATTATGCAAGTTTTATCAATATTCAGTCTATACCCTGAGAGGCAACTGAATTCCTGTTGTAACTGCAGGGCAGCTGGGATGGATTGGTCTGGGTTAGTTAGATGTAAGAGCACATTGTCTGCACAAGTGGAAATTTTGTAATTTGTGTTCCCCACAGATATTCCTGTAATATTTCCATCAGCCAATATGTGCCTGGTCAGCAGTTACAAGTACAGATTAAATAAATAAGGGGAGAGGGGGGACACCCCTGTCTAGTGCCCTTTTATAATGCAAAGGTGGGTGACAGAGTGCATTGCCATAGATCTTAGCTGAGAGGTGCGAGTAGAGCAATTTTACCCAGTCTACAAAGGCTGGGGGGAATCCAAATTCAGTAAGTGTTTCAAATAGGAATGACCAAGATACCCTGTTAAAAGTAGTCTCTGCATCCAGGGAGAGAAATCTGGTGATTCAGAGTCCCTGGACACAGAGAGCAGGTGTGCTATTTTTCGTAGATGATCTGCTGCAAGTCTGCTTTGCATAAACCCTACCTGCTGCAGTCCAATCAAGATCTGCCATATTTTATTCATTGTATTAGCAAGTATTTTTGCTAAGATTTTAATATCAACATTTAGGAGAGAGATAGGCCTGTAGCTGCCCATCAGGGACAGGTCCTTTTCTGGTTTAGGAAGTAGCATGATTAAGAAGTAAGGATGCATCTGAGCTTTGATTGGTTTGAGCTTCATTAAGCAGTGCCCTAAGTGCTTGGCATAGCTTGAAGGATAAAGCCTTGTAAAAATTAAGTTAGAATCTATCCGGACCCAGTGCTTTGTCTAATGGGATCAAGGAAATAATTTGGCTGATTTTTTGTAAGGAGGTGGGATTATCCAAGTTACTCATGGATTCTTCGGAGAGTTTAAAGAGGTTAGCCAGTCTGAGAAATTGCTGGATCTCAGAAACTTGTACAGCCTCCTCATTAGCATACAGTTCTGAAAAAAGTTATCTTACAGCTTTAGCTATTTCTTTGGCGTGTGTTAGGAGTTTCCCCGATTTATCTTTCATAGTTTGAATTGTCCTGCTGTTTTCCTGCTGTTTGAATCTGAGAGCCAGAAGCCTCTCTGCCTTTTCACCCTGATCTACATATTTTGTTTTAGCTTTGAAAATTGCAAATTCAGCTTGTTCTCTAAGTAACTCTGCATATTTAGCTCAGCTACATTAAATTGCAGCACTGTGGCCGACACATGAATGCATGACACTTTATGCTCCAGTTCCTTAATTGATTATAACTATTGCCTGCCCTCCACCTCCCTCTTCCTTTTCCTAGTGGATGCCAATCGGATCAGTTCCCCCTAAGTACACATTTGAAAGCCCCCCATAGAGATGCTTTATTGGAGCCTGTAGGGTATCCAGTGATATGGGCAACTCAAATTAAGCAACTCAATATGCCTAACTCAGTTTGATCACCTGTCAGATGAATGAATGAATGGAAAAGTATAGCGAGGCGCGGTATGAGCTACACTGAAATGGACAAAATGGAGAGTAGTGAAGAAAGAACATAGTAGAGGGAGTTCAAGTGGAGAATGATATGATGTGTAGTTGGGCCAGGTACAGCTGAGCTGGCAAGTTGGGGTTGTGGATTGGGTCACTGCCTGCAGTGCAGGAGGTCCCAGGTTCAGACCTCGCTAGGTCCATGTACATTTTGTATGGTGTGTGTATTCCCATACATAAACTTTTTGGTGTTCCAATCCCCCTACCCAACATTTTATGTCCCCCATTCCTAGACCACCCCGAACTGTGCTCCATTGTCCCCATGCCCCCCCATGAATTGCCCCCTCCCAAGTTGCCTCCTTATCCCAGTGTCAGGCCCCCCCATGAAGTTGATTATAATAGTAAAGGGGGGGTACAGGGGCAAAGCTAAAATGATATGTAAATATCATTCCATACTGTGTGTTGTGGTGCTCGCTTATGTTGTGGTCACTGTAGTGCATGAACGCCATTTGTGTTTTCAGTGTTGTGCTCTCACTCATGTGTACGGCACTATTATTTCTTTGACATTATCACATGAAATCATGCTTTAGTCATGTTGATTTGGAAAAATTGGTGCTGGCCAGGTGGCGCTGAGGGTTGAGGCGCTGGACGCCACATCTTGCGCCATGCCAGCAACCCAGGTTTGGAAACGTACTTGGGCAATCAGGGATCTGCTGAGGAGGGAGAGGATTGAGCATCCAGAGAACTGCTCTCCTCTCCCAGGGTGGGTTGCAGGGTGTTCCCAGCTGTGTAGCGGCCTCCAGTGAAAACTGGAGGCAGCACAAGAGGCAGCACAAGCACAAGGGACATTATGGGGCATTGTGATGGCAGACTCCAGTGGTAGAGGAGTGATGGAAGCCATGCAGGAGTCATTGTATGCCACATCCCAAGGGGAAACATCACAAAAGGAAATCTCTGGTGGACTTAGGGAGGTGACAGAGGCCCGGGGAGCCCAGACCCACATTCTTACACCGGACCTGCCTTCTACCTACTCTCCTGAGTGCCTCCATCCAGACACAGACCATCCCTCTAATCCCAGAAAGGCCACCAGGTAGGTGAGGTGAGCCCTCCCCCAGGGAGTGATCCAGGGGGGCGGGACAGGTCTGTGGGTTCGGAGAAAGGGTGCTCAGCCATGTGTCTCCCGGGTAACAGAAGTTTCTGGCTGGGAATAGATGCAGTGGCTGTGAGGACACTCCTGAGAGATGTACCCTCGTCCCCAGTACAGAAAGAGAATGTACAAAAAAAAAATATGGAAAAATTGAATAATACTCTTTTCTTTTTTTCTATGCAACCTGAGTCTTTCAGAAGGTTGTTGTTCAGTCTTCACATTCTATCCCTCTCAGCAAGCTGAGCAGGTATGAAGGAGAGAGAAACCAGGGAATGATCTGAAATAATTTTAACTTGTATTTCACAGTAGAAGGAGTTCCTGAGGATTTCTGGACTCACCAAGAAGTGTAATCATGATGAAGAGCCATGTGCCGCTGACCAGACTGTATAGTCACGGTTGTCCAGATGTAAAACACTCCTTATGTCCACAAGTTCCAGAAAGTCTTATAACTCTCTAAAGGCTCTCTGTGAGGAGGAAAGGCCCAGTCTTTTAACTGTAGTCCTATCCAGAGAATTATCAACCACTAGGTTCCAGTCACCTGCCAGGATGGTGTGTCCCTGGGATATAGCTGATAGCTTAGTTAGTAGGTTGGTAAAAAACTGGGGATCTTCTACGTTTGGACCATACACAGATGCCAATATGAGGTCCATGTGACCAATTTTACCTTTAACAATAATGTAACGTCCAAGCGGATATATATGTTGTTCAAATGCTTGGAAAGGTAGAGATCTGTGGATGAGAATGGCTACTCCAGTCTTTTTGTTAATAATGCCTGAAGCAAATACCTGGCCCCCCACTCTCTCCTCAATAGAGTTGACTGTACTACAAGCGTGTGTTTCTTGCAAAAAAGGCCAATTGTGTCCCTAAAGATTTTAGATACCTCAATATTTGATAGCTCTTTTCTTTAGTTTGAGCTCCCTTCACATTCCAGGTTACACAGAGTTACAAGTAATTACAGCCATAATGTGCTCTTTGTTCATTGCTTACACTCCTGCCACCAATCGAATAGGCTAGCAGGGATGTACTGCATCAAGTGTAAATTAACCCTTGCAGAGCTTGTAGTTACTATGGCTTGCACTTTGATATATGTTTTGGTCTCAATATGTAGTGCTAGCAGCATTGTGCATACAGGTATCAGCAGTAGAGTAATAGCAATCAACATTGCAAACCATATGGAACACACACGTAAGAACAACAACAGAACATCAGTTAACAGCCCCATCATACCGAAAAAACAACCAGAGATTTTGTGCATTCAGGGGCAATATATATATACGTGTGTGTGTAGAAGTTAAGTGGCTGAGACTATACTCCAGCCGATACCACAGAGGTGTCAACAATGATGCAGTGCTCAATCACAGTCGGTAGGTTCGAGCTGGGCCTGTGTAAAAAATGGCCCTCAACTCAGGAACACATTTTTTACATTACATGTTACCAATAAAACTCTGGTGTAGACCAGCTTTCACTGACATGAACCAAGTCCCAGGTAAGAACTTGAGAATGGGAATACTAACAAAAAAAAGGGGGGGTTAGGAAATGTCAGGTAGGTGTACACAAATCGAGGCAGGTATTAATGAATCTTGTAACATGGGCAGAAAGGAAACAGTGAAAAGAAGAAAATCAATTGGTTGAAACATGGCATGTGATCGAGAAGTAGCGGTGATTAATCCACCAGTAGAACCCGCTTGTGTAGTACCTAAAGTGTCCAGAGTGCTAATCCACCATTAGAGCCTGCTTGTGTAGTACCTAGAGTGTCCAGAGTGTGCAGCGCTAAGTCAGAGACAGCGAGTGTGTGGAACAATAGAGACAGACTCCTGACACATACCGGGTGTCAAGTCTAAAAGCAAACCATGTCAGTGAGACAGGATAGCGTGGTAGAGAGACAACAGCAAAGAGCATTAGACATGGAGAGCTGTATAGCAGTAGACTAATATCGATGCCCCTACAGCATGCACGGTATGCAAATCACGTACCCCTTCACAGGAAGCGAGCGGATCTCGGCAGTGAGTGGAACTCTAAATATAATTGCAAAGAAACATATGCTTCGATCTAATGTTTTATGCCAGTATCACAGCAATCGTTGAGTGCGCTTCCATCCTGTAGCAAGTTGTGTTACCCACATGAAAATCACTGTTAGTGTAATAAACGTTATGTTATGATCGCAACGTCTCCGCATACATTTTTGAGTATTTTCTACCTTTCTCATCAGGAGACACCTGTAGCACAATCTCACCACTCCTGTGGCTAGCCCATGTTACAAGTGCATTAATCACCTCCAGCTTCGGGCTCTACCAGGGATTAATGCCTGCTGGGTGGTTGGCACTCCACCAACCCCCAGCCAGGCATTAATCCACCGGTAGAGCCCTACTCGTCGGGTGATTAATGCTTACACATCCTCCCCACCTCCCACACTCAGAGAGTCTACTTGCCACCTCTTCCTGTACATGTAATTCATCCTATGCCAGAGGCCGATCTGCAACTGATGCACTTCTAAGGGTGATGGACAAACTGGTCTCTAGCAGGGGATGCACACCATCTATTTTATTTATTCATCAAGAACTACCCAGCTGTCTGGTATATTTACCATTGCTTGCATTTCTTGCTCCCTCCAAGTGCTACTTTGCCATGCTTGGCAGATCCAGTTGGCATTCTTAAAATAGGGTCAGAGGGAGTTTTGCAAGTGTGCCAAAGTAGCCCTGGTTCATCTAACCCTCTTAATCCCCTTTTCATGGATCGGACATGTATAAAAACAATATTGTAGCACAATAACGAGAGCTACACCCTCCAGCACCACTTATGTCCACGTAGAATGAAATGTATAGGAAATATCGGCAGTCACGAGTTACAAGGCTCTAGTTATCAGGAGAAGCTGCAAACAACCATGCTGTGCTGCTTGATCTTGCAAGAGATCACCATTTCTTTCATTGGGAGTTGTTCCAGTAGGGATAATGTAATCCAGCTTCCTGGCTATTGGTGGACTCCTTGCCAAGGTTCTCCATAGGAGGAGGTGTGTCCCAATTAGTCAATTACCATTGACAGTGATGACAACTCCTGTCAAGGAGCCAGCTGTGGCTGTGCTAATACATGGTAAGGCAGGAAGGGGGATGTGAAGAGGAGGATCACAGTTGGGATCCACCAACAACAGTTCTCATCTGGTATCACCATTTTGAATGCCCTTACTCAGTCAGCCGAATTAATCACACTCATTCCACATGTAATCTGTTGACTCCAGGACTGTAGGTGTGGTGGTAAAATCCTACAAAAATCCTGCCCCAAAGAATTAAATCAGAATAACACAAGAGTTCTATTCAAGTCAGCCAAAACCTCTAGAAAACCATAATACCTTCAATCCAATACCTGTAAACCTTCAATATATGTTGAAAGGGCAGCTTTTAAAGGGTGGTCGGGGCTTGAAGACCGTCAGTAGTATTTGAGGCAGTTCCTTACTGGCCACTGTGGGAGCCTTGTGCTGTGAAAATGATGGATCTAGCAGGATACATCACTGTAAACTTTACTGTAGCTTCATGCAGGTTCTTCTTCATCTCCTTGTACACTGTTTGTTTCACTTTAATCAGTGGAATTACATCACTAAAAATATAATATCTGTGATTGTTCCACATTAGGGTACCTCGCTTCCTTGCCTGCCTGCTGTTGAATAAATATTTTTTCTTGAAAATTGAGGCACCTCAGAATAATGGCACGGGGATTGCCCCCCGGAGGTGGCTGTGGCTTCAAAGATCTGCAAGCCCTCTCAATGATGTAGACAGTGCCCAACTCTGGTGGTCTTACCATCTCTTGTAAAAGTTTTTGAGTAAAACCAAGCATGTTGTCTCCTTCTGCTCTCTCCGTAATCCCCACTATAGGTTGGTTCCCCAGTTCCATCCTTCTTGATCTTCAATGTGATCCTCAAGCTTTGCCACCTTTTTTTTTGAGTCGCAGAATTTCTTTGGTTTCTCTGCCCTGTCCATCTTCTATTGAGCTGATTCACAATTCTGCATCTCCTATCCTTATAGCTAATTGATCAAATGCTGGTTTAAGGGTATGGAAGTTACCGACCAACTCAAGTAAAGTGATTTTATGGATGCCAGCTCATTGAAAAAGAGATCCAGCTTTTCGGAAATTTCTTCATGGGCCTCCGGCTCCGACAGGGAGTCCGAGGGCAATCCTGATTTCAGCCACTTAGTATTCAGCGAGGGTGTTGGCACAGGTGATGCTGATCAGAAATCCATCTGTTGCTGTTGAGAGTGAGTAATTTTCAAACCGATTTCACTGTGAGCTTAGTCCCAGTACTTCTCTCCTAATTGATTGACAGGTACCACAAAATTAAAGTTCTAACCATGTTTTCAGTCGCATTTGTATAGCCACATGTCTCTGAGTTTACAGGGCAGCTGCTGTTCACTCCAAGTGCATCATATGACTGCAGCAGCCCCCATTCTGCCAGAGTCCCTGGCGGCTGCCATATTTACTCCTCTCAAAAACAATTCTGCCCTTTGTATTTATTATTATAGCCCTCACTAGGGCAGAACAGCATTCCTCCCTAAGCTTGGAGGCTCAATACTGATGATCCCTTGCTCCACTGCCTGTGCTACAGCTGGGGATATTAACAACTTATGGCCGTAGCTGAAAAGTACACTTTGGGAGCCATGACTTCTTTAAATTGTTTCCTCCTGGTGGCTGTGCACGCTCCATAGGGTGCATGACTGAGCTGAATAAGGCTCTGTCTCATTTGTTATGCAGAAAGAGTTAAATGCAAGGATCTGTGCTATCCTCTCCTTTGCTGTATCTTGTCTGTCTGGTTGTACAACTGAATGTTCTCGTGAGACCTAGGAAATGACCACTCTGATGGTCTCATGATTTTCTGCATCTCGCTATCTCTCTGCATTCACTTGCTGTGTCTGTCTTTTCTTCCCCCTTGTGTATCTGTGGTTTTAAAAATCTATGTGAATCTTTATGTGAAACTGGGATCCCTTTCTTTGAAATGTGTAAAGTTATACTGTTAAAATGATTGCAAAAAGCTATTTGGAATTTAGGGGGTTAACCTGAGATGCATTTGAGCTCCTCTCAGGCTTATTTGCAAATGTTTGCAGAGTTGTCAACAAGAGGTCAGTTTTGGGTCACCATGTTCTATTTGTTGCACCTGCAAAGAAATTGTCAAGAACATTTTGTTGGAAACAGGATGTCTCTTTAACGAGCTCAGGATGAAGAAGTTAATTACCTGGCAAAGACTTGTTAAAAAAGAGCAGCAATATTTTTGCTAGAAAGACTGAGATTTGGACTTGAAAAGAAACCCTCAGATAAAGGACTTTGTTTTCTCTGTTTGTGCTGCCTTTGTATATAGCTATCCTAAACAATTTTTTTATTTCATTTTTATGTTGGCGCACTTGCGCAGCCAACGTCTTGTGGTAGTGCAGATTTGGAGGCGCAGTCACTGTTGGGTGAATGCAGGGCACACACCAGTAGGTGTGTCCCACATTCCTCAATCAGCCAGCAGCAGGGGCCAACACCCTGCCTAGCTAATGAGGCAAAGACATGAGAGAAAAGGTCTGCTGCAATGAGAGCGAAGCTCTCATGCAGCGTGACCACAACATGCCTCCTTCTATGTGCAGGCAACATGGTAGCAGTGACTGCTGCTGTTGCCTGTTAACACCCCCCGTATATTGTGCGCCGATGGGGGGTGCCAATCATCGACAACATGTAAACCCCCTTTTTTTGATTGCCGAGGTGCCCAATCACCTGGCATCATGCGCCCCGCAACAGTTTTCTTTGCGATGAGGGCCCAATACCCATTGGCATTTATCCCTCCTTCCCTTGAATTTTGCCGATGGGGTGCCCACTCCCCGTCAGCATAATGTGTTCCCTCCCATTTTTGCTTGCCGGGGTGCCAATCCCCTCAGCTCCCTCGCCCCCTCTTTCCTTGTTTTCTGATGGGGGTGCCCAATCCCCCATCGGCTAAAGCACCCACCCACCCACACACACACTCAGGTGGCACACTGGGATCCCACTCCAGCGTGCCAAAGCACCTATTAAAATGAAAATGATCCCCTGATGTCTTTTATTTTTTTTTTAACCTGTAAAGTAAAAACCGTCCCTCGTACTTTTCCAACCCCCCCACTGCACCCACCCACTGTGCATCCTGCTTCCTCACACACTCCCACCCCACAGTTACCTCCGGAGTCTGGCGCAATGATCTTCGGTAGACCAGGAACACGTTTGCACTCTTCAAAGCTGACCGCCAACTGTGGAAATGCCTGTAAGCTGTATAATGGAATAAATAGGGTTTTTTCAACTTTAATGCATATCTCAGGCATTTTGGGGAATTTTTACACCAAATTTTCAACTTGGGGTTTTTGGGACCCCTCCTCATGAATTCTGGCAATGTCATATTGTTAATCAGTCCCAAAAGGTGATTTCGCAGTCACTGCACAGAATCACCTTTTGGGACTGATTAATGGGATGACAGTGACACTGTTCATGAGGTGGGCTCTCAAAAAGCCTATGTGCAAATTTGGTGGGAAAAATCTCAAAAATGGCTGTTTTACAAGCATACGTTGCGCAGCTGCTACGCAGGCTCGTAACTTCATGAATTCACAATATTTTCATGCCAGATTTTCAACATTGTCATTTTTGTACACCTCCTTGTGAACAGTACAGCTGTCATTTTTCACATCCTGATCAAAATGTGTTTCCACACTTCCGGCGCACAATAGCGCGGTCGCTGTGGGAAATCAGTGTTAGGGCCAGATTATGAAAATGACAGTGACAGTATTTATGAGCAGAGGTCCTAAAATGCCTATGTTGAAAATTTGGTGACTATACTCCATGAAATGACTGTGTTATGAGTGTGCGTTCGCAGATTGCAGGCACGCTCATTACGTTGTGCATTTGTAATATTTTCACTCTGGATTTTCACCACTGGCATTTTCCCACACCTCTTGATGAACAGCACAGCTGTCATTTCACATAACCTGCCCAAAATGTGTTTTCGTACGTCTGGCACAGAATAGCATGATCGCTGTGTGAAATCACTTTTTGGGACAGTTTGAGGAAATAACAGTGACACTGCATATGAGCAGAGGTGCTAAAATGCCTATGTTGAAAATTTGGTGCCAACGCCCATAAATGACTGCGTTACAAGCGTGCATTGCGATTTCCTAAACACCCTTTGTAACTGTGTAAATTTGCAATATTTACATGCCACATTTTCAACACTGGCATTTTTTACACCTCCTTATGAACTGTACAGCTGTCATTTTTCACATACTGCCCAAAATGTTTTCCCGCACTGCACTACCAATGCCAATGCCAGAGCGACAACATTCGGCATTGACAAATGCTTGTTATTCTATTGTTACAGGTAATAATAAAACACTATTTGTTAATTTTATACAACTGTTCCTGGTCTTCCTATGCTTCCTGATCTGAGCCTCGACAACAGGGTGCAGACCAACATTTTTTTTGTTTACAAGTCGGTTCGGGCCTTCTGTTCTCTCCGGCGTTGACCATGCCTCCCACAGGTGCCCAGAAGCATGAAAACAATAACTGAACCTCAGACCCTCTCAGCAGGATTCCAGCAGGGTTGAGGAGTGGATGGAAATTGACGGCAACAGCCACATAGTACACCGGAGCCAGCTGACCTGAATCCCACCATGGCCACTTTTGGGATGCCATTGGGAAAGTGGAGGGCCATAGCCCACACAGGTAAGCCCACTTGGGGGTCTTACACACAGGTCATGTATTGTCTACAGTTCCTGCCACTTTCATTGGCTGTAACTGGTCTTCTGAAACATGATCAGTGGGTTAGGTAATCTTGGAATTTGTTGTGTAGTGAGCACCACATGTCACAGAGATTCCCACATTTTCTGTCACTTTCACTGTCAGTAACTGCCTTGTTGCATTATCATGCTTAGTGGTGCATGTTGTCTTGTCCTTAGTGTTTAATCCACAGGTCACTCAGTATCTAACAGTTTCTGCCTCTTGCACTGCTGCTGATGCTGTGGCTATAGCAGTATGAACAATTACATATTTCTGTTTCTTGTCTTGGTTTGCACCACTGGTCATATAGACTACCAAATCCATTTTTTCAAATTTGTTTTTTATTCACACTTCATCCTTCTTTCACCCCTGGATTGCCACCGACCCAACCCCATCACCCAGCTTTTCACTGAACCTACTCTACTGAGTTCCTCATGGTTTGACCTCTATGGCAGTGTGACCATGAGTCTTTTTACACGTTGCTCACAAATCAAGATTCATTGAGGCACTGACCTGGGTCACCGATATGGGTCCTGCAGTGGCTAGGTAATCATTCTGCCAGCCAGGAATGGTTTCTGACTTTCTTCCCCTTTTTGCTTGAGCTGTGTATCCATCCCCATATAGACATCATCACTGGGACATACTCTCCATCGTAAGTGTACATTGGTATGCTCACATGACATGGTGCAGTGTATCCCTCCCTGTGTCCAGTGTGCTCTACCACTCACATGTATGCAGGTGGCAGTGGTACTGCAACATACAGCATCGTTCCCCTGGGAGGAGGAAAATGTCCCCGTGGATGCTCAATCCTCCTTCCCCCCCAATGGGCCTCCATTACCCAGGTTGATTCCTGACTCTGTGTTGTCAGCATCACGAGTATTAACACTACTGACATGCCATCGTTTCGACCCCAAATCTGGTGTTTCTATCTATGGTAGTGAGGGTACGACCATTTCATTGCAGCTTAATTATCTGATCTTTGTTCTATGATTAAGAACAATGATTTCTTTCTAAGTAATGTAATTGCCTTGATGTGTATAATTCTTCACAGATTGTTCAAGTACTTTGAAATAATGAGAAAAGGTTCATGGTCTGCCCCCAGCAAGAAATCTGGTAATTAACTTCAAATTGATTTAAATAATTTTTTTTTGGTATCTTCCATTATTCAGGTTCTGAAAATGTACATTAATTCTATGTTGTAATGTTGAGTGAACTGTATGCATTCCATGATACACTATTATGACATAACTCTTTATAATCAGAAAGAAATTGTTAGCATTTTCAAACCCCCCAGAATTTACCAGAGTGCACTCTATGGGTTCATTCAAATTTACCCATGGTATCTGTTAGTACTACCATGATAATAGATTATTACTGCACTAAGTTTGTATTTGATTATAGCAGTGGCTGCACTGTTCCATTCTGTTTCGAGTTGGGCCCCATGAACTCAGCTCAGCTTTGAGAATTTGGCCAGTCCACTTTGTCTTCCAATGTAGTCATTAACTCGGAGCAAATTAGACAACAGATAGGGGACTAAAAACATAGAAACAGAATTTATTGGCAGAAAAGGATCACTTGGCACACCCAGTCTGCCCAGATAGTCTCTGCCTAGTCTGTCTCTGAGAACCCAAACTGGTCTCCAATGACCCTCCCTCCTCCCTGCCTATTTATTAATATCCCCCTGTCTGTTTTACACATGCTTGTACTACTCTACCATTTTTGCCTCCACCACTTCCACTGGCAATCTGTTCCAGGCATCACCACTCTTTCAGTGAAGTAGTACTTCCTCACATCCCTCTCCAATGTTTCCCTCTCCAGATTCATTGCTTATCCTCTGGTACTGGTGCTCTTTCTAATTTGAAAGAGACTCCCTCCTGCACTCTGTTCACCCCCGTGAGATACTTACAGGTCTTTAGCATGTCTGCTATCACTCTCCTCTCATCCAGGGTGTACATGCTGAGAACCCTCAGTCTCTTCTCATGGGATTTTGATGCCACCCCTGCACCATTTTAGTTGTCTTCCTCCTCCACTCTGTCTATGTCCCTTTTTAGCTGAGGTCTCCCATACTTGACGCAGTACTCCAGGTGGGATCTCACCAGTGAGCACTGTCCTTGAGGTCATGAATGAATATTTATTACAGTAGCTTTCTTGTGGCAGGGGGTGTTGGCATGCATGTGCTGAGGATTGGGATCAGA
Source organism: Neoceratodus forsteri (assembly GCA_016271365.2). Taxonomy (NCBI): domain Eukaryota; kingdom Metazoa; phylum Chordata; order Ceratodontiformes; family Ceratodontidae; genus Neoceratodus; species Neoceratodus forsteri. Next base: position 1,588,696,023 of record CM057449.1, on the reverse strand, counting down.
AGGATGACTTACATAAGAGGTGGTGTCCTAGTAGTCTTTGTGCTGCCACCGTTGCTGGGAGTGGTGAGCCAGGCTCTGGTGCTAGTGCTAGTGCCAGTGTCAGTAGGATTCCACAGAGACTTGCTACAAGAAGGTGTATGAATGGGAACAGTAATAGATTTCATTTGTTGGGCATGTGAATAAATGAATTAATGGTTACAGCTGATCATTGTCATGTAAGTTGAGTTTAAGAAAGGCTAGGAATTCCAGATGTTATGGTTCATAGGGTTACAGGGCTCTTATGAGTTTGGTTTAGGACTGTTTGAAGACTGAGCAGTATGTGGTGCTTGTGCACCTCTGGACTTTGGCTTGCACACTCTCTTTCTCCCTGCTACAGGGACTACCACCTTGCAGAGGTGTCACAAGGACACTGGAACCCTGTGGGAAGGGTTCCATCCCCTCAAGATGTCACATGGATGAGGTCCCAGACCAAAGGCACTTTAGGAAAGAAGGCCCTACCCCAAGGGGAGCAAGAGAGAGAGAGAGAGAGAGAGTAGCCACAGGAGGAGGACAGGAAGAAGGTGGCAAGCAAAAAATCTGAGTGTCCGAGGGACACTTAGACATGAGTGGTTTTGTTCTGCATGGAGGAAGATGTGGCATGCTTCACCCACTACCCCTCTGAACTACAAGCAATGCCTTCTAATTCATAGGGTCATTGGGCTGTTATGAATATGATTTAGGACTGATTGAAGACTGAGCATTATGAGGTGCCTGTACAACTATGTACTTTGGCTTACACTCTCTCTGTCCCTTCTACTGGGACTACCACTCTGTCAGGGTGTCATAAGGACATGGGAACCCTGATGAAGGGTTCCATCCCCTCAAGGTGTTGCAGTGATAAGGCCTTAGGAGCAAAGGACCTTGGGGAAGGAGGTCCAAAGCACAATGGAAAATAGACAAGCATATTCTACCCAAGGACAAGAGAGACATAGCCAGATGGAGACCCAGACCTGGAGAGCCATGAACCAAGTCCAAGTCCTGAAGAAACTATATAATTGTTATGCCCTTCAGCATGAAGGAGAGGAAAAAATCCCTTTCAAAAGAAGGAAACCTCTGGGGATGAAAGGCCTAGTTAGCCTTCCTTGATGGCTAGTGTTAGAGTTAGTGATGGCTTAGCTACTGCAATTTACATAAATGCATAGATACATAGGCAGTGTTGGCAGATAAGAGCCTATGGTCCACCCAGTCTGCCCATTTGAGCTTGTAAGTTCAGTTTATGTTTTCCTAGAAGTCTGTTGCCCCTTACTCCTGACCTCCAGAATTCCTTTATGTCTATCCCATGCATTCTTAAATCCCGTGATTGTTTCATTCCCCACCACTTCCTCTGGCAGGGTGTTCCACTTGTCCACCACCCGTTCTGTGAAGAAATTCTTCCTCACGTTTCCTGTGAATCGTCCTCCCTCCATCTTCATCCCATGCCCGCTAGTCCTGGAACATCTTTTTCGCTTAAAAATAGTGTATTTCTGCACCCTGTTCCTCCCTGTAAGATACTTGTATGTCTCTATCATGTCCCCTCTCTCCCTCCTCTCCTCCAGGGAGTATATATTCAATTCCTTCAACCTGTCCTCATAGGACTTGTGATGCAATCCATGTACCATCTTTGTTGCCCTCCTCTGAACCTTCTCTACCTTATCTATGTCCTTACGTAGGTAAGGTCTCCAGAACTGTACACTGTACTCCAGGTGGGGCCTCACTAGTGTCTTGTATAGTGGACTTGTGACCTCCCTTTTCCTGCTGGTGATGCCCCTGCTTATGCATCCTAGCATCCTATTTGCTTTTCCTGCTGCCTTGTCACACTGTTTCCCTACCTTGAGGTCATCAGAAATGATAACCCCGAGATCCCTTTCCTGCTTGGTGCATGCTATATCCTCACCCCCCAACTGATATATTGTGCCAGGGTTTTTGTGCCCCATATGTTTTATCTTGCACTTCTTTGCATTGAATTTCAACTGCCAAACCCCTGACCATTCTTCAAGTTGGTGCAGGTCCCTTCTCATTCTGTCTACACCCTCTGGTGTGTCTACTCTGTTACAGAGCTTTGTGTCATCAGCAAACAGTGAAATTCTGCCTTCCAGGTCCTGTGCAATGTCACTGATGAAGATGTTGAATAGGACCGGTCCCAGCACTGATCCCTGTGGTACCCCACTGGTCAGTCTTCCCTCTGTGGAGTGACAGCCATTTACCACCACCATCTGTGTCCTGCTGCCCAGCCAGTTACCTACCCACCACACTCCTGTCCTGCCCACACCCATATTCCCCAGTTTGGGTAATAGTCTTTTATGTGGCACAGTGTCAAAGGCCTTGCTGAAGTCCAGATAGGCCATGTCCACTGCCCTCCCTGATCCACCTCCTAGTCACCCAGTCAAAAAATTCAATGAGGTTGGTCTGACATGACCTCCCCTGGTGAAACCATGCAGCCTTGGGTCCTGTAGTCCATTGACAACCAGATGTTCCACCAATCTCTCCTTCAGTAGTGCTTCCATGATCTTCCCCACTACCGAGGTGAGGCTGACTGGTCTGTAGTTCCCTGCTTCCTCCTTGTTCCCACTTTTATATAAGGAGACTACATCTGCTGTCCTCCAGTCTTTGGGTACTCCCTCCCCATTTCCAGTGATCAGCTAAACAGGATAGCCAGATGCTCAGCCACCACCTCTCTTAGTTCTTTAAGGACCCTTGGGTGCACCCCATCTGGCCCCATTGCTTTATCAACTCTTATTACTTCCAGTTCCTTCAGGACCCTTTCTCATATAAAGGGACATGTGTCCATTTCTGCACCATTCTCATACCTTGCACTCCCTTCAGACCCATTATCCTCCTCTTCCTCAGTAAAGACTGAGCCGAAATACCTGTTCAATATGTCAGCTTTACTGTTGTCATCCTCCCCCTTCAGTCTCACTATCCTTCCCTTTGCTTTTCTTTTTTCACTTTTCTACCTGTAAAAGGTTTTGTCCCCTCCATCCACTGATTTTGCAATGTGTTCTTCTGTCTGAGCTTTGGCTTCCCTTACTGACCTCCCTGCCTCTCTTTGCTTCTCCTGGTACTTCTCCCTATCCCCTTCTGCCTGTGTCTTTTTGTATTGCCTGAATGCAGTCTTTTTGGCTTTCATTTTCTTTGCTACCTCTTTGGAAAACCATAATGGTCTCCTCTTCCTTTTCCTCTTGCTAACCTGCTTAATACATAATTCTGTTGCTCTTGTAATCTCCATTTTAAATACTGCCTACTGTTCCTCAACCCCTGATTCCTGCCCCATTCCCCTTAATGCCTCTTTCAAGTATCTCCCCATTTTCCTGAAAGTCTGCCCCCCTAAAATCCAGGATACATGTTTTTGTGTGGTTTGGTTCTACTCCTTCTGTGATTTCAAACCACAAGGACTGGTGGTCACTGTTCCCCAGGTGCTCCCCCACTGTTACCCCATCACACTGTCCCTGTTTGTGAGCACAAGGTCCAGTATTGCCTTCTGCCGAGTTGGTTCCATGACCAGTTGCTTGAGGAAGGCACTCTGAAGGGAGTCCAGGATAAATCTGTTCCTAGTTGATGCTGCTGCTGGGATGCTCCAGTCCACATCTGGAATATTGAGGTCTCCAACCAGCACTACCTCACCCTTGTCTGCCATCCTTTGGATGGCTAGCATCAGCTCCCTATCTGTTTCTTCCTCCTGGGTTGGTGGTCTATAGACCATACCTGTGTGGATGACTGTCCCCATTTTTCTTTCCAGCTTAACCCACAGTATCTCTCTCCCATTTTGTTCCTCCTGGATCTCTGTGGCCCTTATGTCATTTTTCATATTCAGTGCCAATCCTCCTCCCTTCCTACCTGCCCTGTCTCTTCTGAATATGTTGTACCCAGTTATGGCCATCTCCTAGTCATGATTATCATTACACCAGGTTTCAGTGATGGCCACAATGTCCAGGTCTGACTGCATCATAACAGCCTCCAGATCTTCCATCTTGTTGCTAAGACTCCTGACATTGGCACACATGGCTTTCCATGATTTGACCTCCCTAGACTGTTTAGCTGTTCTACTCCAGCCCCTTCCCTGGTTGTCCTTTATGCCTGGTTCTCCTTGCTGTCTGCCCTTCTGCTGAATTTTGCCCCTTTTCTGACCATCCACCTCTTGGGCACTATTCTCCATCTTTTGCACACTGCTTTGTAGAGATAGCCACTCCTCCAGTTCACTGGTTCCACTGCTAGCTGTGGGGGGTGAGCAAGTAGGTACCCTCCTTGCTGGCCTGCCACCCCCTTGGCTAGTTTAAATGCTTGTCAATGTAGCATTTAAACTTATCACTGAGTGCTTGGATTCCCCTCCAGGATGGATGCATGCCATCAGGCTTGAACAAACCTCCATCCCTCCAGGTGGGTCCCCAGTCACCAGTGAATCCAAACGCTTCTTCACAGCACCAGTTCTTCAACCATGAGTAAAAGTTCCTGGTGCATGCACCCCTTTGCATTCCCTTGCTTCTCGCAGGTACTACTTCTGAGAAGGTGACAGAAGTAGCTACCTGCCTGAGACCCTTCCCCAATTTTCTAAACTCTTCCTGAACTTTCTTTAGCTCCCCATTTGCCAGGACATTAGTACCTAGGTGGATAATGACATCCAGCTCACCCTTCTGTCTTGTCTTCCCAGCGATCCCCAGGATCTTTCTTCCATCCCTCCATGCAGTGGCACCTGATAGGCACCTCACCTCCCTGTCCTCCCCCTCCTGTGTTCCTAGCTGGATCCCTTTTATGATGGAGTCCCCCACCAGGATTCACCTCCTCCTCCTCCTCTAGAGACCCTATTCATGAGGAAAGTAATTTAGAGGAAGGGCGCTCACTCTGTCCCTCTAATGTGAATGCTGTTACAGTGCATCTTCAGCTAAAGGAGGTTCCTCACAAATAAGGCACCCCCCCAAAGCAGGAGGGTGGGAAGCAATGATGACTGAAAGGCACTCACCTGGCCTCGATACCGAGGGGAGACCTAAAGTGGAAGCCAAGCCAATGAGGGGCAAGGCATAGGATTTGAGCTCTTTAAGGACACAGTTGTGAGTGGCTGTATGATCTTCATGCCTGAGGGGCAGAGGAAAGGAAGTGGGAGAAGACCAAATCAAGCTTAGGAGGCTGTGTGGAAATAGTTGTTGAAGGTGCTGCTGATATGGTCTGCACAGCTGAAGGGGCACCACAGGTCTTACAGGCCCCATCATCCTGTAGCTGAAGTCTTAAATTCTATATCAAGAGGTGCCTATGAGTCAATCTGCATGGCTAAAGGTTTCCACAGAGTAAAGGACATTCTCACTCGAAAGTCAGAATGAGAAGGCCCCGCCTGAGATGAGGGACCCACCCTTGAGATGCGGACTTCGAGGTAGCAGAGCAAGACCATTAACTTTCAGTGTAGAGAAACCCTGGAAGCCAAGATATGGTAATGGCTAGCATGTGTCCAAGTGCAGTGTATAGGAGGCTGATGGTGAAGCCTGACGGCCATTGAATACAGTGGGGTAGCAGTGAACAAAAGGAAAGCTGAATGACTAACTGAGAGCATGGACTGGTGACTAAACGTGGAACTACAACTGAATGGGAAAGAAAGAAACAAGAATGTGAGACACACACCAACCAATTCTATAAGAAGTTGATAATGCCATGTGGCTGGATGACACAACAGTGAAGGATATGCAGAGGGATGTAAGCTAGGCAAGGCAGTGGTTACTGAGTAGTAGTCTTGCTGTATATATGTGATGAAAGGAGACTGAACAAATTGCTGCAAACTGATTTTGGCTGCTAAGTAGAACAGGACCTGCTACCTGGAGGAGGGCACTAGGACCTGAGACTACAGAGCCTAGAAATGAATGCTGCCCAAGCATGAAGCAGTATACATTGGATGCAGACCAACATGAGTAGTGTCAAATAGGTAGGGAAAGTAATTTCAGCCATACTGCTGGATTGGAAATCTGATGGCAACAGGCTTCAATGTGAGAAAGCCAGCTTGATCCAAGACAGTCCCAGGTAGCAGTAAGTACAGATGTGCCCCAAGAACAGTTAACTGTGCAGCATCCAGTGCACTAGAGCCTAAAAGCACAGCTGGAGGCAGTCTAGCAGTGGGGGCAGGCTGCAGATGAATGAAGGCAGTCGTAGAGCAGCAGAGATATTGGGAGGGCATGAAAGGGAGCAGACAAAGCCACCATGCGGCAGAAACTAAGCAAATATCTGAGCATCTAAGGGATGCTTGGACATGTCCAGTTTTGCACTACATGGGTGGGAGGTTCTGTGTGTTGCCCAATGCCCCTCTGAATCACAGGTAAAGTCTACTAAATCTAGTCATGAATGATGTGGTTAGGCAATATCCCAGTTGCGCTTTAGCAGTAACCAATGCTGGAGGGCATCTGAGAAAATGCAAAGCCAATTTAGCCAGGGGAAGCCAGGTGACTTGCCTGTTTTGTCAGAATTTAATTGGGTCACTGTTTCTGTAAAGTTGTTGCTTTGCTAGAGAAGCCTGCATTATGTACTCTGGTAACACACCTAAGTCTTCCTGAAGATTGTCTGAAATGCACCAGAATTTAGTATCCCAAAGCTCCCAAATGTCCTTCATTGTCTCAAAACTCTGGCACCACAAGAAGACAGCTGAAAAAAGAGGAGCAGTATGACCAAGAGATAGTGTCTGCACATTCTTGATTTGACATTGCATTTAATAAACAAAATTCATCAGAGGCTGAGGTACATTATGTGACCATGATGTGATAATAAATAGTACTATGATAATATAGAGAATAATGGATGGGGTGGTGTGTGCAACAAGATTTTACACACGCCCGAGGTGTGGGATGCTTTGCCCTCAGGGTTCATGAAAAGCATCCCACACTGAGGGCATGTGTAAAATCGAATTTTACACATAACCCCATCTTTTCTTTTATTAACTGCTGGCCAGCACTTTTTCACCACAGCAATTATATAAAATAAAAAAAAAACAAGAGATTGGTGTTGAGAGGCAGCCGTCAACTGGTCAGGATTCAGCGTGGTCCGCAGTCTGCCAATATTTTAAATATTATTATTTAAAGCTAGGAAAGCGGACATTACCCATTTCTTTTTTTTGGGGGGGGGTTGTTGAGGGGATTTACTTACCCCCTAAGTGGCGGTAGAAGCATCTGTAAGGTCTAGCAAGGGACATCGAGAAGAGAGAGAAAGAGAGAGACAGCGTGCGCGGCTGGCACACAGGCAGGGGAAACCCAGTGCATGTTTGCTATTATAACCAGCTGGTTAAAATGGCAAATGATAATCGGGTTTCCCTATGGGAAAAAGCACTGTCCAGTAATTATATTATAGTAATATTATTGTTTTTATTACTTTTTATGTTAGCACGCTTGCGCAGCCAACATCTTTATGTAGAAAAATGGAGGCACACTGTTGGGCGAATGCAGGGCATGCACTCAGTAGATGCCCAGATTCCCTAATCAGCCAACAGCAGGGGCCGACACCCTGCCTAGCTAATGAGGTGAAGACATCACAGAAATGGTCCGCTGCAATGAGAGCGAAGCTCCTATGCAGCGTGACCACAACATGCCTCCCCTACGTGCAGGCAACATGGCAGCAGTGACTGCCACTGTTGCCTGTCCACCCTCTTTCTTGTGGCTAACAGGGTGCCCAATCACTGCTGGCATCATGTAACCTCCCTTTTTGATTGCCGAGGGTGCCTAATCCCACTCAGCATCAAGCCCCCAAACAGTTTTTCTTTGCCGACGGAGTCCAATCCCATCAGCATATATCCTCCTCTCCTTGAATTTTGCCAATGGGGAGCCCACCCCATTGGCATAATATGTTTCCTTTTTGCTTGTGAGAGGGGTGCCAAATCCCCCTCAGCTCCTGCAGCCCCCCCTTCCTTGCTTGCCAAAGGGGTGCCCAATCCCTCGTTAGCTAAAGCACACACACACACACTCAGGTGGCATGCTGGGAGCCCACCCCAGCGTGTCAAAGCACCTATTAAAATGAAAACAGTCCCCCGATGTCTTTTATTTTTTTTTAACCTATAGAGCAAATACGGTCCCTCGTAGTCTTCCAACCCCCTTCCCACAACCCACAACCACCCACTGCACACCCTGCCTCCCCGCACACCCCCTCACCCCATACTTACCTCTGAAGTCTGGCACAATGATCTTCGGTGGACCAGGAACACGTCTGCACTCTTCAAAGCTGACCGTGAACTGAGGAAATGCCGGCAAGCTGTATAATGGAATAAACAGGGGTTTTTCAACTTTAATGCATATCTTGGTCATTTTTGGGAATTTTTACACCAAATTTTCAACATGGGGTTTTTGGAACCCCTCCTCATGAATTCTGGCATTGTCATATCGTTAATTGGTCCCAAAAGGTGATTTCGCAGTCACTGTGCAGAATCACCTTTCGGGACTGATTAATGAGATGAGAGTGCTATTGTTCATGAGGTGGGCCCTCAAAAAGTTTATGTTGCAAATTTCGGTGAAAAATCCCCAAATGGCTGTTTTATGAGCTATGCTGATGAGTTGCTACGCAGGCTCGTAGAATTTCATGAATTGCGGCATTTTCATGCCAGATTTTCAACACATTGTCATTTTTTGTACACTTTCTTTGTGAACAGTGCAGCTGTCATTTTTCACATCCTAGCCAAAATGTGTTTCCGCACATCCAGCACACAATAGCGCGGTTGCTGTGGGAAATCAGTGTTCAGGCCAGATTATGAAAATGGCAGTGACACTGTTCATGAGCAGAGGTCCTAAAATTCTTCTGTTGAAAATTTGGCGACAATACTCCATAAAATGACTGTGTTACGAACGCGCGTTGGCAGGTTGCACGCACGCTCGTAACGTCATGCATTTGTAATATTTTCACTCTGGATTTTCACCATTGGCTTTTTTCCACACCTCTTGATGAACCACACAGCTGTCATTTCACATATCCTACCCAAAATGTGTTTTCGCACGTCCGGCGCAGAATAGCACAGTCGCTGTGCGAAATCATTTTTTGAGACAGTTTGAGGAAATAACAGTGTACATGAGCAGAGGTGCTAAAATGCCTATGTTGAAAATTTGGTGCAGAATGTCCATAAAATTACTGTGTTACAAGCGTACGTTGCACATTTCCCATGCACCCTTATAACTTCGCAAATTTTCAGTATTTACGCCACATTTTCAACACTGCCATTTTTTTACACCTCCTTATGAACAGTACAGCTGTCATTTTTCACATCCTGCCCAAAATGTTTTCCCATACTGCACTACCAAAGCCAATGCCAGTGCGACAACATTCGGCATTGACAAATGCTTGTTTATTATTTATTATTTATAGACTGAGAAAACATGATTTGTGATTCATGAAGGTGGATGATGATTGATGTGTTATTTTCAGAACCAGCTGTCTGATTTTTATTTTAATGTAATTATTAGTATTAGTTTTTATTCACATTTTTCCTCAGTTTATATGTAGAGAATATATGTTTTGTGATGGAGTTAAGATAATGTGGAAGTGGATGAGTTGTTTTCAGAAGTAGGACTAAAGAAAACATGTCTCTGGAACTGGCAACACTTGAACAAGCAGGAGGAATTAACTGTGCTTTTGGTTTACATTCATGCATACGTACATATGTACTGTACATACATAGTTGTCATCAGATTAGGCCTAGCAGTCTATCATGTCTGCCCGATAGCTCACTGGTGTGGTACAATATCTGCTGCTCAAGTGCCATCTCCAGTTGCACTGAATGACATGGGAAGACTACTTTGTAGTGTGTGAGTGAAACCAGTTATGTTTTTAATTTTTTCATGTTATGTCATTTTATTATGTTTTCTTGCTCATGCAGCATGCAAGAAACATATTGAGATAGTAGAGCATTGCAGAGGTGCGGCAGTGTTGTGGCCAATGCACTGGATGCTTTAATGGGCACGTCCCTTGGCCGCCAGTTAATGCTGAAACTGCTGATGACAGCAGTTTCCAAGTGAGCGCCGCACTTGAAAGAAATCTGTTGCTGCAATCAAGGGCAGTTTCATCATTGCAGTGGCAGTCCCCCCTCCCTCCCAACCAGGCACACTGCAGGACAACAAATTTAAATGTTAGCTCCCTCCCACTGTTGCTGCCCACCCCACACCCTCCACTCTCCATTCCCTGCTGACATTAGGGTGATCAATTTCCCCTGTCAGCATGTATCCTCCTTCCCCCCATTAATGTGGCACACTGCGAGCCCACCCCTGTGTGCCAAAAAATACTTCTTTGATGTTTCCGACACTGAGATGCCCACTCTCGGTGACAGATGCGCCACCCCCCCACGCCCCTATGTTCTCAGCTGACCTCGTGGTGCCCAATCCCCGGGTCAGCATTGATTCCCCCTCCCTCCAGTACTGTGGCACACTGGGAACCCACTCCAATGTGCCAAAATATGTTTTGTTAATATTTCACCTGTAAAAAAGGAAACAGTCCCACAACTTTTTTTTTAAACCTGAAAAACAAAAGAAAATGGTCCCTTGTCATTTCCACTGGTCCCCTTCCCCCAACCTGCACCCTCCCTCTGTGCACCCCCCCTCACCCATACTTACTTCTGGAGGTCAAAAGCAGCGATCTTCTGTGAACTGGGAACATGTCTGCACTCTTCAAAGAACAGCCGGAAACTGAAGAAATAACGGTAAGCCCCATAATGGCAGTCAATGGGGGGATTTCAACTTAGGTTGATATCTCAGCCAATTTTTGGAGTTTTGGTACGAAACTTTCAGCATGGGGTTCTTGGGACCCCACCTCATGAACACTGGCACTGTCATTTTGTTTCTCTGTCCCAAAAGGTAATTTCTTGGTCACTGCGTGGAATCACCTTTCGGAACCAATTAACAAAATGACAATGCCACTGTTCATGAGGTAGGGGCCCAAAAAGTCATTGTTGCAAATTTGGTGAAAAAACTCCAAAAAATGACTGCGTTATGAGCGTCTGTTATGCAGTTTCTAGGCAAGCTCGTAACTTCATCATTTTGTAGTATTTTCTCTCAAAAATTCCAACATTGCTATTTTTTCTCACCCCCTTATGAACAGTATAGCTGTCATGTTGTGCATCCTTCCCGAAATGTGTTTTTGCACCTGTGGCACAGAATGCCGCAGTCACTGTGAGAAATCAACTTTCAGGACAGATGAATGAAATTACAGTGCCACTGGTCATGAGGGGAGGTTCCAAAAAGACCATGTTGAAAATTTGGTGAAAACATTCCAGAAAATGACTGTGTTATGAGCGTGCGTTACACAGTTGAACCCCACTGTTACCCAGGGTTACTAGAATCCCAGTAAGACCTAGTGGTAGGCAGGGAAGGCAGCTAGTGAAACTTCAGTTAAATGGATTTCACACTGTCTCACTCTGTTCTCAGTCTCAGCTAAGACTGAGGGATGACATCATTTTAGAACTGTCGCAGCTGCATAAGCCACACTGGAATGTTGCAGTTGGAGGTTAGAGTAGAACTTTGGGGAATTTGAAGCCAGACTGTGTGCAGCCTTAGAGAGAGACTGTAGTGCAGCTGAGTATGTGCAGGCTCTCAGAGCTTTAAGCTCTGTTGCAGAGCTACTTTTGTTTTTGGTGTGTGTTTCCACTTGAAGAGGAGAACAGGAACTGGTAATTGAAGTGGTGGAGACTGCTCTCAATGGTTCAGAGCTCCATTCCTGAGGGGATGGGGGAAGGTGTCTGCCTGTTTTCCAGGGGCAATCCCCCTGGGTCCAGCTAAGGGAAATAAGCTGCCTATCTGAGTTGTGCTGAGGCACCAGAAGCTCTGTAAGAGATTCCTTGAGGAGGAAATGCCTGTGGGGCACCTGCAACCAAAGGGTGAGTTTGCTCTGCAAAAGAGCTAAGTGTTTTCACCTGAAACAGAAGGAAACTAAAGGGACTGTTACCGTGGGGTCAGGAAAAGACAGCCAAGTACAGTTGGAAGATGTGGGGATTGGACTGCTTAACTCAGCGGCGGGTCTAGAGTGATGGACAAAGCCACTTATAAGTATGTTCAAGGACAGCACAAAATGGAATGAAAGAATGTGGGGATTGGACTGTTTAACCTGTGGGGGGTCTAGAGTAATGGACAATGCCACTTATTTTTAAGTATGTTCAAGTCCAGCACAAATGGGAAGCAAGACAAGTAGATTGAATGTGAAATACATTTAACAAGAATCTACACAGCAAAGTGTTAAAGGATGAGGTGTTTACAGTCCAGAAAATGGCTGGGTGTGAACTGTGAGAGCGAGAGGTGGGAGACCCCCCATCAGTAGTAACCAAATTCACCTCTACAGATTTGCTCTGAGACGTCTTTTGCTTTCCCTCAGGTACTTGGCCAGTGCCTGAGGATAGTACCCAGATGTGGGATTAAAGAGGAGGATTCCCTGATGGAGCCGAGGTGCTCTTAGGTGGTTTAGGGAGCCACCAAAAATGTTTCCATGAAGTATGGAAGGTGTCCAAGTGGCTGGCAAGGGAGCCGAGTCAGGGTGTAACCCAAAGCAACGTACAAGTTTGGGCTGTGTAACGCAAAGCAGCATAACGTCCGGGCTGTGTGCCCAGTGTGTTGTAGAGCCTGAGGGCTAAAGTGATGAAGATGTGTTCTGGTCTCCTTTAATCTGCATTACCAGGAGTGTAGCCCAGTGGGGGTCCATCTATGCTTTGTTTATTCTGTTTGGAAATGAATAAAAGCCACACTTTAGAACCCTACTTCTGGTATTGGACATTACAGTTATTGCTTCCTGTGTTCGGAGTTACTTGGGTGCCCCTGTGCAGAGTAGCCAAACCTAACCTTTGTGCCGAGTGACATATACCTCCCCGAACCCAGCCCACCTGGTAGAGCTGTCAGATACAAATGGCATACCAGCCTGGGGTTACAAAAATGGAGGCACTGCTGAGGATTAGGGTTTGTAATTTAGGGAGGGATATAAGAAAGGTAGCTTGGGTAAAGGGCTAGCATTTTGGCTATCTGGCAGTGGGTAGCCCAAAAAGCTGAAGCAAGGTTAACTAATCTGCCGCTGTGTGCTGTTGTCCATGTGCTGCTGTTAAAATGCCAACTGTTTACCAAGGAGCAGTAAAGCCTGAGAGTGTATGCCCTTGTCCTGAATCAAATTTACAGCATTTACCAGCTTTTAAAACTGTTTGTGACAAAGAAAAGTGTGGAAAACAGTGGGTAGCAAAAGGAAAATTGTGCCCTAGACATTGGAAATGCTTTCTTGTGAACTAAGAGACTTGTTGTGCTTAATGGCCATGAACAATGGTTGAAATGGGCTCCCTCTGTGCAGTCAGCTGAGAAAAAAAAAAGTGTGGTTTTGCAGTTTAAATGTGCCTGCTCAACGATCGCCGTGAGGAGAAGAGCTCTTGAGAGGAAAGAGGCTCATTTGCATGGCGTCGAGTGATTGGTGAGACTGCAATCAGTCCCACCCCCAAGCCAGCTCTAGAGCAACTGCCCAGCATTGGAGAGGGAGAGTGAGTGGAGTGTGCATACTGGCTTATCAGGAGGAGTGTCACGGTGACTGAAAGCACTGTAAAAGTTAAAAAAACTGACCTTTCTGTCTGAATTCAGGCTCATCCCACATCTCGATCGACTGGACTGTGAATGTGGTGTTCAGAGGGACAATTGGCAGCACTGCCGACCCGCTTCTTTCCAGAGGCCTCCAAGACTGGCTGCAGGCCATTTTCCATCGCAGCAAACAGCTACTGATAACAGTGAGTACCAACAGAATAATTGCTCAAACTAAGTGATTTTGCCAAAAGCCAGCTGAATCTGTGTATAGCAGTGTAATCGCTTTGCAAACAAGGACTGTGTTAAGTTTTACCAGCAAATGCAAGCATTTTAAGCCATCGACTGTGAGCATAGTTATAGGTTCAGCATCAGTATAAGTTTCAAAGCCAAGAGAGAGACTGTGAGTTGTTTCAGATATGCAGCAAGAGTTACAGGCAATCCTGTGCTATGGAACACTGAGGCTTTAAGGGACTGTGAGCTATAGCAATGTCTTCAGCAAGTGAAAAGTCTATGGTAAATTATATAAATGTGCTAGGATAAAGAACAGTGCAAGTCTGTGCCGTTTGAGCAAAGTTATCAGTAGAGTGTGTAAATCAGATGCAAAGTGGCTTGACCCAGTTTCAGAATGTTGATGCATAGGAGTGCTGCCGCCGCCATTACAGGGTGGAGTAGTAATGTAAACACAGCAGCAGAGGAGCCATTTTGAAAGAGAGAGAAAGTTTTCAGTGAAATGGGACTTGAAAAAACAGTGAGCGTTTGTTTTTCTCTGTAGTCATTTCTTCAGGACCAGCCTGCTACCTGGATCATGCCCAGGCTGTGGTAGCAGTAGAAGTAAACAAGTTAAAGTACATTGAGAGATGTTACTATGGAGGACAACTGCCTTCTCATGTGGCGATTCCTAGATATCCAGTGCAAGTATGTTTGATGTGCTTAAATGCTGGAAGGGATGTCTTCATGCTACCTCACTGTTCTGGGTGCTTAGAGAAATATGGTTTATTTAAAGCACCCAAGATTTGTTTGGCTCCCACATGGACAAAAGTTCAAGATTCTGCAGTTGGCAGCACACAGCACCAGGCGGAGCCTGTTGGAAAAAGCCCCTCTAGGGAGTGTGGCACAAAGCTAGAAGGTGCAGATTTACAGACAAAACAATGTGCTGATGTTTTGGATTCTGAGTCGCAGAGAGACCTCTCAGGAAGAGCATCAGTAGACCTGTGGAGAGCAGGGCCTAGCCCAAGTCTCATAGGTGAAGACGAGATGAGAGAGGCCTTTGAATGGGAGGTTTCGACCTCCGCACCCAGCAAAGAGTGGATAGTCTCAGGAGTGAGGATGTCTGCTCACTCCTGGGCACAGATTCTCAGTGAGGAAGAAGAAGAGGGAGAACTTATGTGGCCTTGTGAAAAAGGAACTGGTACACAGCCTCAGGCTCTTGCCTCAGAGGATTGCATGGAAGAGAGTGGTGATTCCACTGTCCTGGCTGTGCAAGAAGAAGTCAGGGATCCATTTTTTGTCTCTTTGAGAATGCATAGCCGGTAGAACTAGGACTGGCTTCCCCCAAGCCAGGCCAGAGGTCTGAGGTTGACCAAAGCTAGTAAAGAGGAAAGCCTGGTTTGTAGGAAGGCAAATGAAATCTATGGAATGTCCTTTTCTTCCTTTCTTCGGAGAGTCTAGGAGGAGATTGAACAAAACAGGAAGTCCTGGATTTGGACAGAAGTAATGAAATGTGTGCATCCTGGTGCAAACAAGCATGTCAAGCACAGAATGTTTCATGACAAATACAGCCAGTGGAAAAGAGGCAGGACACTGTTAATGGACACTGTTCGAATTGTGGATGGAGAGGTATGTGAGACCTTTCACAGTGTGAGTTATGAGCGCCCAGACAGGGTAATAATTCAAGCACCTGACCCGTTGTGCTATTGGCCTCAATGCAAAGACCTTCCTGCTAATGTGCCCATGCCTACCAAATGGAAAGCAGAGCAGTGGTAGCCAGTGCTGCCATTCCAGCCATTGCAGTATCTATGTTGTTCTGCCAGGATGGACGTCCAGGACTCAGGTGCCCCACATTCATCAGTTCTACAGTGTACTGACTTTCCAGAATCCATCGACTGGCCCACCAGATGACTTCAGACCAGCTGTTTTCCTTTTTGTTCCTGTTCCAAGGTTCCATCTCTAGAGATGACATCAACCCAGCAGTTTCCAGATCTGCCCTCCTGTCGTTTCTGGAAGATGTTCGCCCAGCTGTATCGGAAGAATGCTGCCAGGGAGAGTCTTCGGCTGAGGATCAGGTTTAGTGACATTTTCATTCTACAAGGGATTAGTAAGTCCAGACTTTTCTATTCTTAAGACATTGCAATACACACCCTACACTAGCAGACTCCAGATGTTTGAACGGTCCTCAAAGACTCTCCCCTTTGGGACTTTGGCCTGATAGAACTGTGCTTCACTGGGTTCCGGCCCAGGAGAGACTCTTTAATGGACTTGCCTTCAGCCACTGTGGTCACTAGATGGGACTTTTAGCGCACTCCATCCCCCAAAATATAGTGTAATGTAAATAATGTCATTGTTTTCTACTGTTTTCTAATGTTTATACTGTTTTTTATACTTTTCTAAAAAAAATCTTTTTGGGATTCTTCAGTGTTTTGACGGTAGGGGTTTTAGATAGACTGTGTATGCAGATTAGGAGTGTGTGTTGTCTCTTTTTTCTTGCAGATGTTCCTGAAGAAGATAGAAGAGAAGAAGAGAAGACAAGAAGAGGAGGAGGAGGAGGGACTCATCAGAGTCCCTCACTAGTTCTTTAGAGTGTAGTGTTTAAAGTACTGTTGTTGTTGTTTTTGTTACTGTCAGTAACTTTTCCTTCCACAGGTATGGTTGTGGGGGAATGTGGGAGTAATGCATAGTGTATGGTATTAGCTCCTGGTGTATGGTTGCATGGTGTCCAGGGTCGGGGAGGTCCCCTGTTTGCTTTGTTTTGGGAAATTTGAGTTAGAGGCAGACAGGTTTTCCCTAGAAGGCAAGGGGGGGATAGACAAACTGTGGTCCTGAACGGCCGTAGGGGCCGCAGTGCTGATCTATTAGGGCTATGCTCTGGACAGTTCTACCAGAGCAACTAGGTACCCATAGTTAGCGGGTAGAGTAGAGGCTGATATGTCAGCCAAAGGCCTCTAGGCCCTTAATGTTGCCTGCCTGTGCTAGCATATGGTAGGGGAGAAGGTAGCGCTACCTCCCCGTAGTCAACACATGGGGCGAGATGGCCTAAGCTGGGTGATTAATGACTGTGGACAGTCATTTTTCTGGCCCAGGGTGAGTGTAACCCCCCTGTTACCCGGAGTTACTAGAATCCCAGTAAGACCTAGTGGTAGGCAGGGAAAGCAACTAGTGAAACTCCAGTTAAATGGATTTCACACTGTCTCACTCTGTTCTCAGTCTCAGCTGAGACTGAGGGATGACATCATTTTAGAACTGTCACAGCTGCATAAGCCACACTGGAATGTTGCAGTTGGAGGTTAGAGTAGAATGTTGGGGAATATGAAACCAGTCTGTGTGCAGTCTTAGAGAGAGCGAGACTGTAGTGCAGCTGAGTGTGTGCAGGCTCTCAGAATTTTAAGCTCTGTTGCAGAGCTACTTTTGTTTTTGGTGTGTGTTTCCACCTGAAGAGGAACACAGGAACTGGCAATTGAAGTGGCAGAGACTGCTCTCAATGGTTCAGAGCCCCATCCCTGAGGGGATGGGGGGAAGGTGTCTGCCTGTTTTCCAGAGACAACCCCCCCGGGGTCCAGCTAAGGGAAAGAAGCTGCCTGTATGAGTTGTGCTGAGGCACCAGAAACTCTGTAAGAGATTCCTTGATGAGAAAACGCCTGTGGGCACCTGCAACCAAAGGGTGAATTCGCTCTACAAAAGGGCCAAGTGTTTTTACCTGAAACAAAAGGAAACTAAAGGGACTGCTACTGTGGGGTCAGGAAAAGACAGTCAAGTACAGTTGGAAGATGTGGGGATTGGACTGCTTTACTCAGTGGGGGGGTCTACAGTAATGGACAAAGCCACTTATAAGTATGTTCAAGGCCAGCACAAAAGGGAAAGAAAGAATGTGGTGATTGGACTGTTTAACCTGTGGGGGGGGGTCTAGAGTAATGGACAATGCCACTTATTTTTAAGTATGTTCAAGTCCAGCACAAATGGAAAGCAAGACAAGTAGATTGAATGTGAAATACATTTAGCAAGAATCTACACAGCAAAGTGTTAAAGGATGAGGTGTTTACAGTCCAGAGAAATGGCTAGGTATGAACTGTGGGAGCGAGAGGTGGGAGACCCCCCCATCAGTAGTAACCAAATTCACCTCTACGGATTTGCTCTGAGACTCCTTTTGCTTTCCCTCAGGTACTTGGCCAGTGCCTGAGGAAAGTACCCAGATGTGGGATTAAAGAGGAGGATTCCCTGATGGAGCTGAGGTGCTCTTAGGTGGTTTAGGGAGCCACCAAAAATGTTTCCATGAAGTATGGAAGGTGTTCAAGTGGCTGGCAAGGGAGCCGAGTCAGGGTATAACCCAAAGCAGTGTACAAGTTCGGGCTGTGTAACCCAAAGCAGCGTACAAGTCCGGGCTGTGTGCCCAGAGTGTTGTAGAGCCTGAGGGCTAAAGTGATTAAGATGTGTTCTGGTCTCCTTTAATCTGCATTACCAGGAGTGTAGCCCCGTGGGGGTCCATCTATGCTTTGTTTATTCTGTTTGGAAATGAATAAAAGCCACACTTTAGAACCCTACTTCTGGTATTGGACATTACAGTTATTGCTTCCTGTGTTCAGAGTTACTTGGGTGCCCCTGTGCAGAGTTGCCAAACCTAGCCTTTGTGCCGAGTGACATATACCTCTCCGAACCCAGCCCACCTGATAGAGCTGTCAGATACAAATGGCATACCAGCCTGGGGTTACAACAGTTTCTATGTACACTCGTAAACCTCACCACTTTTTCATGTTTTCACTCCAGATTTTTAACATTGCTATTTCTCCACACCTCCTCATGAACAGTAGAGCTGTCATTTTTCATATTCTACCCAAAATATGTTTTCGCACCTGTGGCACCAAATGGCATACTCGCTGTGCAAAATTAACTTTTGGGACTGAGTAACGAAATGATACTGCCACTGTTCATGAGGTGGGGTCCCAAAAAGCCCATGCTAAAAATATGGACCAAAAATGCCAACAAACGCCCAGGGCATTAAGGTTTTCAACCATAACGCCCACCCTGTACAGACTGACAGGCATTGGGGGTGTGACTTGGGGTCGTCAGCCATAATACTCATGCCATTCCACCCCCAACCTGCAACCACTGTCAGGCATCGAGGTGTGCCTTCAGGTCTTCAGCCCTAACATTCACCCCATTCTCCTGTACTGCACCCATCTCAGCTTATGTCCTTATGGAACGGGGTGAGCGTAAGGGCCGAAGACCTCAAGGCACGCCGTGACACCTGTCAGTGTCAGCAGGGTGAAGTGAGATGGAATGGCATGAGTGTTATGGCTGATGATCCAAAGGCACTCCCCCAATGCCTGTCAGTTTCTGCAAGGTGGGGGTGTGGGTTGGCGTTACTTCAATTCTTCACTGTCGTTCCTATTATGCATCTTTCTAACTCCTGCACTACCAATGCCAATACCAGCAAGCAAACATTTAGCACTGACAAATGCTTGTTTGAATTTGAGCTTCACTTCCTGCAAGAGTCATTGAAAACCATTGTTTTCCACTGTAAAAAATGGCAAAAGATCAAGGTCCATCATTTCCCCAATAAGTAGTGTCATTTGTATGGAACATGGGTAAGTAACTAGCACTTTATTGCAGGGATATTATTACTTGGGCAGTGTAGCTTTTTGTACAACAAATTTAGCACCGGTACTGGACTTGCACACACTTGATTTAGTTATGGCTGGTGGTGGTTGGTTCCTTTATACAGCACTGGTACCTGTGGATATATCAGTTTCCTCAGGCTGCTGCCTCGGTGACTGGATTACTTGAATGAGCTATCTTATCCAACCACTTCCCATACCTACTGTAACTTGACTGTTTTTGCTGCTGCTGCTTCTGCTAGCCCATCTTACCTGGGACTGGGATTGGATGTGGCTGTTAGGAGGATGCTATGTTCCAATTTAAATGATTGGTCAGAAGAACAATGGTTACAAAAGTTTGAGTACTCTTCCCTGACCCCAAATGATGCTACTACCACACTAAATACAATATGCTTTCAGTGCATTTGTAGTGACACTTGTCAAATTCACTTACTTTGCAGAGTCCTGTTTGTTTCTTTAGGTACAGTGGACTGTCGGGGGGAATATCAGAAGGAACTGGGTAGTGACTGTGAGATGATTTATTTTTCTTACACTGTGGAATGATGTAAACAGAAATGGGGAGGCAGAGCAGCAATGCCAGGTGACAAAGTATCAAGGGGCTAATCATACTATGGGGCTTGGCTTTAGACTTCCTCTACTGTCTCAGTCTTCTGACCCTGCTCGTACAGGTCCACTTCATTTCCTTTTCACTGGCACTCTGCACTACAACCTGCTTTGGTGGCAGTGTCACTCACTTGTTTTTTTTTTTACACTTGTGGGGTTGGTATACCTTGCCCTGCCTCATCTACTATGAACGACTGTACTTTTCCACTGGGGACAAAATAAAGTAGAGTCCGATGTGTCCTAGCCAGTCCTAGACTCATTATCCCCTTCCTTACATGATGACTGAGCAGCAGTACTGGGTTGGATAGTGCTGCTGCTGTTTCATGATTCGGGGGGCCAAGGAGCATCATATAGTGGTTCAAGGTGGCCCTGCAGTTTGTTGACAATAAAAATAAAAATATGCACACAGATGGCTGTGACAGTTGTAGCCATGGTGTTTGTGGAAGATGAACAGGGGTAGGGCTTGCCTTTATATTTCTAGAGGGATCACTTTCATCCTTGTATATGATCCTGGAACTGGAAGCATATAATGGAGGATGAGGGGGAAACTGGTGTACTTCTGGATAGTTCTGGGTGGTTTCATCAACAGATGTACTGGATGACTTACTGGGAAAGCTGGTTGAAATAGGACTTGAACCAGTGGACTTCTGGGGACTAATGAACCTTGGTTTCTTTGGTCATACTATTACACCACCAGCCAAAGTACTGTTCACATCTCCATGAATATGACTCTCAATCCCTGTCCCTAGCATGACCAGCTCATTCGCCAGCACCACTACTTCCTGAACTTGTAACTGATGGAACTGGTATGGTGGAAACTTTATCCACTCCTTTCCTCCGCCTGCACATCTTTTACATATTTTCTACATATGTCAATGACTTAGGCATGACAGATGATTTCACAATGTAGCTACTGCCAGATGCTAACTATCATAACTCACAATAGCTGACAACAATTTTTTGATGCCCATGTCTCACACACACACACACACACACACACACACACACACACACTGCAGTACTGCACAACTTGCTAGGGAGCAGGGAATTGAGGAAGATGAGTGAGAGGGACACCATCGGGCCACACCCTGATTTCACTGACAAACCCTTATACATCTCACTGAGAGATGTTGAGAGACAAAGTATCTCACACAGCTGCCTACTTCACTTTTTACTCACTGACTGGCTGGCAGACTGAAAAAATAAACAGACTCTGCACAGGCCAAATATAAAAAAATATGTATTTCTTTGCTGTACACCCCCAGCAGTCAATAAAAAAATATGTATATTTGTTATATACAGCGGTGCCAGCCAGGCTGCAAGGCAGTATTACTGCAGTATAATTGCAGAGTGCTGCAGTATGCTGCAGGGAACAGTGTAATTCAATGGCAATTAAGCCCTTTTGTCATGCAGTGTTTAGTGACGTCATTTACTGCAAGCTAATACACTGCATTGTGGCTGGACCACTGTAAATCCTTAAATTCCCTTGCATCTTTCCCAGTCTGCACTCAATGACCTGCTAGAGGCTTCAACTGCAGGCCTGCAGCAAGCACACTGCACTCTCATTTCTTGTGAAGTGGTATATAATTTCACTGGCCTGCCTGCCAAAAACTACCGTCAGATTTTGCGAACTAGCTAACTAGACTGATAATGTATGATTTTCAGATGATTAGGAACATTTTTCTTCACAAATTACCATTTTTGTGAAGAAATTGTTAGCTCTCAGTTCTCAGGGCCTTCTCCTCTGAGAGAGAGCAGGAAAGGGCATTGAGATTTGTGCAGCACAAGAAGTTCTCATCCCCCAGCATCACTGAGTGGCTGCTGCAGATTGTGCTTCACCTAAAACAACTGTCCCATGTTCAGTTTTTGTTCCCTTTAAAAACATTGCATCATGGCGTCAAAGTGCCAAAAAGCTAAAAAAAAAAAAAAAAAGCCCAGCTCCTTCAGACCTGCTTCACTTGATGTCAAAAGTGCTGGATTGTGGCACATCTACTGTAGAACTCCTGTTTAGCATCAGCTCAGCCTTAGTGCGGATCAAAGAATGGGAGTTAAATTTATTATGGGAAAATGCAAGATACTGCATCTAGGGGCAAGAAAATCTTGGTCCTACCAACTGTACAAATCATCTTTCTCACACCGGGCACAATTACAGAGGGTTCAACAGATGAGGCAAATTTCTTAATAATGTTTTTACTGCACACTTTCAATGGTATTCAACCAAACTGTGCAAAAAGAAAGTACAATTCATGCATTTAAAAATTAGTTAGGTGACTGAGTACATACTGGTACTAAGATGGTCAAAACCTCAAACAGTGTAGCACTTTGCCTTATAGAAAAGGCTTCATCAGGAATAAATCGAGCAGACTCAAGAAACCGTTAGGCCTATTCTAATGGCATTTTAGTATGTTAGTAATATGCTATACCCCAGGGAACAGGTGGACATGGACCTTATGGTTACTCTGGAGGGGTTGGGCATGATGCAAGCAACGTAAGGAACTCACTTTGTAGGAAGGTGGCTGACAAAGAGGGAGCCAAGGGGGGGGGGACAGGTGAAAGCAAGTGGAGGGCAAACATCACACTTAGTAATCTATTCACCCTGCTGTATCCGGGAGAAGAGGTAGAGGAGGCTGGCTGGAGGGGGGAGCAGGCGGACGGAGAGGATTTGGTCAGCAAGCCGGAAGGGGGTGACAGCAAGGGAGGAAGCCAGATGCACAGAAGGGGATGGAGGGAGAAGGGATTGGGGAGCAGGAGGAGGCCGGGGGGAGGGAGGTATAGGGTGGGCAGGGATCAGGTTGGGAAGTCAGCCAAGGAGGGTGGTCAGGAGTTATCTACAAAGGCCAGCTTCTGGGCGGGAGAAATCTGAAGTGGGGTGGGAGGGGAGGGAGAAATACAGCAGATGGGGTGAAGGATACAGGACTGGAGGGGATGGAGGCAAGGAGGGAAGCAGTAGAAGGGTGTCTTGGGGAACTGTGGGTTCTTGCCCAGAAGGTAGTCTGGGGGAGATCTGGGGCAATCTGTGCCACCCAGGATGTGGGGGCAAGGAGCAAGCTGGGGCTGCAGGCAGAAGAAAGCATGGTAGGGCAGGCACAGACTTGTGATCCCCAGGCTGAGGGGTGAGAGGAGTAAGCGGGGGGTTGACGACAGAAGGAAGAGCCTGGAAGGAATCAAACAGGTCAGTAAGGGGGGAGGTGAAGGTGATTCTGCTGGGTGACTCCATGATTGGGGGCATCCAGTGGGAGGGGGCAGGGAAGGGAAAAAGTCCAGTCAAGGATAAATGTATCCCAGGCCTATCTGTACACAAAGCCAAATTCCAGCTATACTCATTGGCATTGGAATGTGGGGGATCTCCAGACTTCATAATACATCTGGGAACAAATGACTTGCAGGGGAACAGTGAACTGGAAATCCAGGCGAGATTCTGGGAACTGGCCAGGGTCTGCCACTCCATATCCCCATCTGGAGTACTGTGTGCAGTTCTGGAGAGCCAGTCTCCGCAAGGACATAGACAAGATGGAAGCTGTCCAGAGGAGGACAACTAAAATGGTGCAGGGTCTGCACCAGAAGACATATGAAGAGAGACTAAAGGAGCTTAATATATATAGCCTCGAGAAAAGGAGAGAGAGGGGGGACATGATAGAAACTTTCAAGTACCTCAAGGGAATCAACAAAGTCCAAGAGGGTAGTATCTTTCAAAAAAAGAGATGTGCAAGAACAAGGGGGCACAATTTGAAGACGGGGCGGCGGCTCAGAGGTAATGTAAGGAAGTATTTTTTCACAGAGAGGGTTGTGGATGCATGGAACTGCCTTTCAGAGGAGGTTGTGGAGTCAAAAACAGTGGTTAAATTCAAGCATGCATGGGACAGTCATAAGGCAATTCTAGGGGTTGGGGGTAGAAAGAAGTAGGCTGCTGGTTAACTAGGATCTGCAGCTTATCCATTAGGTAGGGAAATGGGCAGACTGGATGGGCCAAGCGGTCCTTATCTGCTGTCAAATTCTATGTTTCTGTGTAAACTGTACACAATGGGTGGTGCAACACATGGTGAACAAAATCAAGGAAATGTGATCTAAAGGTAATTGTGGACCACAGGCTCATATTATTGAATACAGAAGGGATGTAAATTACAGGCATTCTTCTATACAACACACATAAATATGAACTTAGATTCTGAATACATGAATACTTCTTAAAAAGGTCACAGATCAGACTAATATGAATAAATGCAACAGACAACGAAGAGAAACTTCAGTATCATACTTAAAGGCTCTATAGCTGTACTCTAGGACTGTTAATACCAGGATTGCCAGACAGCTGTCCTATTCACCAAGATATACAACAACTCTTGTTTCATTTTTTTATTTTTTTACAATTTATTTATCCATTTATCCAGACTAGCCCTGCTGAAATGCAATATCTTCATTTCAGTGAGGCCCTGCCACTGTGCATTTTAGAGCAGGGCTGACTGAGGCACTGAGAGATATACAACTTGTACAAAATCAAACCAGTGAATAAGTGCCTTTGTTTGGAGTTAAACCTGGGTTTTCTCGTTCTTGGTTATGTGCTCTAAGCAGTAAGCTGCATTGGCTAGTAGCCACTTTTAAGCTGAAGCTTTGGTTATTGTACTGCTAGGCACACAAAATATTCTGCCTTTCTATCTTAGCCACACCAACCTTTAATCATATAAATGGGTTCACTACTAAGGAGGAGAAAATCAGAGACAGAGAACAAGAAGCCTTGTCATAATTAGTAATAAAAAACAGTTACCTACCAGTAACAGTAGATCTATGAGAGAATCTCCTTCATTGGGCCACTCCTTTGGAATAGTAACCATCAGTGTCAAGACCTTCTGGAACTTTTTGCCTAGATGGAGGCTACCCATGATAACATGCAGTGTCTGTGCCTATAAAACGTGGATGGCCCCCTCATTCCTCAGTTCCATACTGGAGGTAAGCTCTGAGGAGATAAGATCTGAGGGCCGCTAACTAAGAGGAACCAGGAGACCACATCAGGACCAGGCACACAAGAAGAAGCACAAAGAACAATACCTTCCACAAAGGCAGCGGGACAGCTTCCCAGCTAGTACCTCATTGGAGAAGATTCTCTCGAAGATCTATTGTTATTGGTATGTGTAAGCAGCCCATGGACTCTTCTTGCTACCTTCTGGGGGCCCCGTTCCGTAGAGCCCCAGTTAGATGGTGCAGTACCTCCACTCAGAGAAATGGCAGGGAATACCTGTGGACAAAGAATAGGTTACCAGCCCCCCCCCCCGGAAAATGCATAAACTGATCCCACGACACTTTACCCTACAATAACAATTTTCCCCGCCTTATCTAATAAGATACTGATACCAAGTATAAAAAGCAAACAGTAATAATATTTATTAGGAAAATGGGATAATACAATGCAACAGTTTGTAGTAGAAGGTACCCCACACAGTATTCTCACCTCCCACCTCATGGTGCACCCTAGACGCTGTCCTTACAGATGCAGTGGGTACCTCACTGGGGTGATGATGATGTTGGCTCGACTGTAAGTCTTTCATCATGGCCTAAACAACTTGAACAAGTAGAACAATTTCACTACTGACCTGGGCTTAACTTTAAAGACACAGTCCTGCCCAGATTCCAGCCCCCTGATTAAGCACATAGAATCTCCCGGTCTCTCCAGAAGCAGCAAACGACAGTCTCCAAGGTCACAAATTAACCTGCTGGTGATGGGAACCCAGAGGCTCAGGCTTAGCTATTTGGCTTCAGCGCTGGGTTTTCAGCTGCACTCTCACAGTTTCTCAAAGTCCAAGATGCTCCCACTCACATTCACTCTTCGGGCTTCTCTCTCCATAAGCCTCTGCAGAAATCCTCTTGATGGTATCTCTTTCTCTAAGCTGCTGCTTTCCAAGGCAAAGATGACTGTCCTGGTACAATTTGGGGCCGATCTGGCCACTGAGAAGAAGCAGCATCAATGGACTTTGGTTGTGACTGTTAATGACTTTGATGTGATTGCACTGCCAGCTGCCATAAAGCCTGAAGGGTTTGACAAGGACAGAACTCATTTGGCAAGGGGGGAAATCCACAACTAGACCTCACACACCCTGAGTTGATATTTCTGAGAAAGTAAAACTGTTATTAGCCAACGAGGGTAAACCTGTAAAATATGTGTGGGACCTATTCAGGGAGGTGGACCCATCTCCCATAGTGCTTCCTAGTGGAGTGACCCCTATGTGGTGGCCCCTTTCGAACAGTATAAATGACTGAGAACATTCTTGGGACCACCCTGACTCCATCTAGGGAGGACGATTATGATAGCTGGATGAATCAAGCCACCCAGATGATACAGGTATGGTGATGCTCCGATAGCAAAAAATGCAAAAGAATCATTGAGAGCATGAGGGGAACAGCTTTAGATGTTATCAGATCATTGCAGTTAGCCATCTCAAGTGCAGTGCTGGTGACCACCTCTCAATGCTGAAAAGCATGTTTGGGGCTGTTGAGCGCAAAGATGATCTGGTCTTCCTGCTAAGGGCCACTACCCTATGAGAGGGGTGAAACTGTCCCAATATCTCACCAGGGTTGAAACTGTGGTATGGAAGATAGCTGGGGCAGGCGAAGTCACCCCAGCTCAGCTCTCCTAAATGTGGCTGGGCCAGGTGATGAGGGGAGCAATGTTCTCGAGGTGGGCCCTATTGTCCCTTCAATTAGAGGACCATCAGGACAACCCCGGGATGTTCAAACAGCTATCGGATGAGGTGAGGTAGGAGGAGGCCCAATAGGATGCAGATGATTCCCTTCGGGCCCTGGTAGTTACCACTGCCCCCCACCAGACCCAGGCAGAATATAGCCAACCAGCCACTATCTTGCTCGACCTGACTATTGAAATATGAGAATTAAAAACTGTATGAAAGCTTTTCAATTGACCCAAGGACTACTGGTACTGCCAAGCATTGTCCTACCTGAACCTAGGCAGCAGTCATCCTTCTACACTGCTCCCAGGAGCAGGCTCAGTATTCCTCCTGTGTCTCAAGATGGCTGGTTTTGCTTTGGGTGTGGATAGGATGGGTATATCATGTGAGGCTCTGTCAGTCCATCGAACCGATAACTGGTTGACAAGAAGAAACAGCAAAGGAATCAGAGAAACACCAGTGGGTACCAGTGAGGGAGCAACCTGGATCTCCAGAAATACCATGCTCCATAAAGTGGATTGATCCAAACTTTCCACCTGGTAACAAGGTGCCCCCAGACCTGATTGGTCCCTGAGAGGAAGTGGAAGTTGCAACTGAAAGAGTGCGTTACTTTGCCTTACTGGATAGTGGGTCGCAAGTCACATCATCCACCGGTCTTTCTATAACAGACATCTGAAGCACTTGCCACTCCAGCTACCCTAACAGTGGTTACTGTATTGTGTAACTGACTTTCTCCTCAAAGAGCCCCGACAAATCCTTCACACTAGAGACCATGGCTCTGTTCTGCCCAGATGCCAAGGGGATGGCCAACACGTTTGTGTTAATTGGGACAAATGCAAACAAATTTGCCAGACTCATTAAGCTCTGTCAGGGGAGAGGAAAGAACGATAACCTACTACCCCTCTTTGTCAAAGCAATGGTAAAGAAAGTACGTCTGTCCATGGATGCTGCAGAACCCACGGTCCCGGAAGAGCCCATTGGAGATGTTCGGAGGGTAGATAGCTGAGAGCTAATTTTGCCCCTGAGTTCTGAGTGTAGAGTGGTGGGAATTGTAGAATTTGGCCAGCCGCCAGAGAGACCTGCCTTTGTTCTTGATGCTCCATCTGAAGACAGCCTACTAGAGTGATTGTTGGTACAGCATGGAGTACTTCCCCAACCCGAGACCCCCATGCTAGATGGGTAACAGTGCGGTTGAAAAATGAGCCAGAGAAGGAAATTACCATTTGCAAGGGCTGAGTGCAGGTGCACATTTTCAAGGCGGAAGGTGTCACTGACATGGAGCCATTTATAGTCCCCAATACAGTGATCGATTCTGCATCATTTGACTATGGGGATTTGCCTATTCCTGATAGCTACAGACTGAGCCTGATCCAGAAACTAGTGGAGAAGTGCCAGGTGTTTTCACCATAAATGAGATGTAGGGTGTATCCAAGGGGAGGAACATTGTATTTGCCTCTAAGATGAATGAGCCTTCCAAGACAGGTCCTAAAGGCTGGCCACAGGTAATATAGAGGATGTCTGGGGGCATCTACAGGATCTGTTGGCTGCCTGCATAAACCAAATAATCTTAGAGCCCCTATGCCTTCCCAATTGCAGTTGCATAGAAGGAAAGTAAGACGGTAAGAATGTGCATTGCAGTACCCTGAACAAGAAGACCATCCTGTATCAGTGCGCGGTGCCTCGGGAGGAAGATGCTCTGGTTAGTCTGTCAGGAAGTAAATGGTTATCGGTGCTGGATTTATGAAATGGGTAGTATCAGATCTTCATGGTGGAGGAGGATAAAGAGAAGACCACCTTTATCTGCCCCCTTGGGTTCTATCAGTTTGAGCGTATGCCCCAAGGGATCTCTGGAAAACCTGTCACATTCCAGAGATTGATGGAAAAGGCAGTAGGAGATATGAACTTGGTGGAGGCCATAGTTTACGTGGATGACCTTATCATTTTTGGCAGCACTCTGGAGGAGCGCGAATGCTGGCTGATGAAGGTCCTGGACAGAATGGAGGAATTTGGAGTAAAGGTCTCCATAGATAAGTGCCAGTTCTGCCAGCGTTCAGTGAAGTATGTAGGACACATAGCATCAGTCAGTGGAGTGCAGACTGATCTGGCCAAGGTCAAAGCCCTCACCACCAGGCCCTGGCTGTACAACCTAAAGACCCTCAAGTCTTTCCTGGGGTTCTGTGGGAGTTATCAGCAGTTCATAAAGGACTACACTATGGTGGTACAGCCATTGAATGAGCTAACCCAAGGTTACCCACCTACAAGTCCGAAGAAGAGGACCAAGTCTCAACGAGGGAGTCCACAGAGAGAGCATCACAGGGTGAGTGTGCTTTCTGCTGACAGGTGGACAGTGGAGTGTGAAGCTGCCTTTCAGGAAATCATCAGGAGGTTGTGTGAGGTACCAGTATTGACATTTGTGGATCCCCAAAAGCCATATATCCTACACACCAATGTCAGCTTGGATGGAGCAGGGGTGGTGCTTTACCAAGAACATCCAGAAGGACCCCACCCAGTGGCCTTCGCAAGCTACAGTCTGTCAGCATCTGAAAGACACTATCCTGTACACAGATTAGTTTCTGATGTTGAAGTGGGCCGTGATAGAAAAGTTCCATGACTACCTGTATGTGGTCCTGTTCACTGTCAGGACTAACAACAACCCCTTGACATATGTGAACACCACAGCCAAGCTAGACACTGTGGAACACCGGTGGCTGTCTGCCCTCTCCATGTACAGTATAACTACACTTTAGAATAAAGAAGCAGCAGGATCAACATAGATGCTGATGCCCTATCCAGATGCCCATACTACTAGAGATGGGCAAAGTGACCTCAGTTTGCTCCCTGAAGTGTTTCCCGGAGTGAAGGCGAATTCACAGAGTGCTCCACAACATGAAGCGGAATACTTCGCATTATAATGGGTAATGCGAAGTCCATTGAAAACAATGACTTCACGTTACTCTGCCTTCCCAAACCACTACTCCACCAATTCTTAAGGTGAAGTACATTGAAAACAATGTACTTTGCCTCACTTCGCCTTGTTTTTAAACTCCAAAGGCGAATTTTGCAGTGATTTATGGGATTTCAGGTCACATGGGCTCTAGATTGTTCCGCACAGCCTCAGTTTGGGGTAGTGTGTGTAGGAAGCTGTAGGAGGCAGTCTGCTCTGAGAGCTCTCTGAGATTCAAACCGTCTAGCTGCTGTTAAACAAGCATTTGTCAATGCTGAATGTTGTCGCGCTGGCATTGGCTTTGGTAGTGCAGTGCAGGAAAACATTTTGGACAGGATGTGAAAAATGACAGCTGTACAGTTCATAAGGAGGTGTAAAAAAATGCCAGTGTTGAAAATGTGGCATGTAAATATAGCAAATTTGCGAAGTTACAAGGGTGCATGGGAAATGAGCAATGCTCGCTTGGAACACAGTCATTTTATGAGCGTTTGGCACCAAATTTTCAGCATAGGCATTTTAGCACCTCTGCACACGTACAGTGTCACTGTTATTTCCTCAAACTGTCCCAAAAAGTGATTTTGCACAGTGACCATGCTATTCTGTGCCAGAAGTGCAAAAACACATTTTGGGCAGGATATGTGAAATGACAGCTGTACTGTTCATCAAGAGGTGTGGAAAAATGACAATGGTGAAAATCCAGACTGAAAATATTACAAATGCATGACGTTACGAGAGTGCCTGCAATCTGCCATTGCATGCTCATAACACAGTCATTTTATGGAGTATAGTCACCAAATTTTCAGCATAGGCATTGTAGGACCTCTGCTCATGAATTGTGTCACTGTCATTTTCATAATCTGGCCCGAATGCTGATTTCCCACAGCAACCATGCTATTGTGCACCAGAAGTGAGGAAACACATTTCGGGCAGGATGTGGAAAATGACAGCTGTACTGTTCACAAGAAGGTGTACAAAAATGACAGTGCTGAAAATCTGGCATGTAAATATTGCAAATTTGCGAAGTTACGAGCCTGCATAGTAACAGCGCAACACACGCTCATTAAACAGTCATTTTTGGGATTTTTTCCACCAAATTTGCAACATAGGCTTTTTGAGATGCCACCTCATGAACACTGGCACTGTTGTTTCGTTACTTGGTCCTGAAAGGTGATTCCTTGCAGTGACTGAGAAATTACCTTTCAAGGCCGATTAATGCCATGACAGTGATAGAATTCATGAGGAAGGGTCCCAAAAACCCCATGTTGAAAATTTGGTGCCAAAATTCCAAAAAATGACCGAGATATGCAGCAAAGTTGAAAAAACCCTATTCATTCCATTATGCAGCTAACCGGCATTTCTTCAGTTCGCAGTCGGCTTTGAAAAGTGAAGACATGTTGGACCGTTTTCATTGTTAATAGTGCTTTGGCACACTGGGGTGGGCTCCCAGTATGCCACCTGTGTGTGTGTGGGTGGGTGGGTGCTTTAACCGATAGGGGATTGGGCACCCGCGTCGGCAAACAAGGAAAGGGGGGGGAGCTGCAGGAGCCAAAGGGGATTGGGCACCCCCTAGGCTATCAAAACAGAAGGGGAGCCACATCATGCCGATGAGGAGTGGGCTTCCCTGTCAGCAAAATTCAAGGGAGGGAAGGAGGATACATGCCAGCGAGTTGGGCACCCCGCCGGCAAAGAGACACTGTTGAGGCGCACGATGCCAAGAGGATTAGCACCCCTCAGCAATCAAAAAAGGGGGGGTGTTACATGATGCCGATGGGGATTGGGCACCCCCATTGTCACTGCCGCCATGTTGCCTGCATGTAGGGAGAGGCGTGCTATGGTCATGCTGCATGAGAGCTTTGCTTTCATTGCAGCAGACCTTTTGATAAATCTCTTCACCTCATTAGCCAGGTAGGGTGTCAGCCCCTGCTGCTGGCTGACTGGGGAATGCAGGAGTCACCTACTGGTGCATGCCTTGCATTTGCCCAACAGAGACCGCACCTCCAAATCTCCACTGCCACAAGATGTTGGCTGCTCAAGCACGCCAACATGAAAAGCCTTTTTGACTCTTTTTTTTTTTTTTTTGCTGAAACTTTAGTTCATCGATTGTAGGAAACCCTCCTGTGCTCATATCATTGAGCATTTATTGTTTGTGTGTGGATTTTGAATGTTAATGTACAACATTCAGTCTGTGTACTGAGAGACAGTGGAAGTGTGCTTTGGGGGAGGGGCAAATCTGTGGTGTAGGTAGATTAACTTGGAGGACAAAGACAGTGCTTTCTGTTTTGGTGATATTTGTCTTGTATAACTGTGTTAATGTACACACAGTAATATTTTCAATAATTTTTGCCTTTTTTTTGCTGATTGTTGAGGTGCAGCAGTGCATAATTTGTTTGTTTAAAATATGTGGTTATATTACTGAAGTTTTCAATTTGCTACGCATTACTTAGTGTGTGTGTGAGTATGTGTGCGACGCGTGTCATCAAATCTGACACATTTTATTGTGCCACATAATAATTTCAGCAATGTGAACCAGCTATCCATTGCAGCTGTGTGACTTTTGTACTTCTTTGTGGTATCATTACTGGTACTAGTACTAGTGACTGTTACTGCAGCAGTGCAATACACTGCCTCTCCCCATGGCCCGCCCCAACCGGCAAAGGTATTCTTTTCCAGATTTAAATTTCTGATGGTGAGTACTGGTTAGGTGTTGTGCCTTTGCATCTGCATCTCTTCAGTGTGCAGCCCAATCTTAATCTGTCTGTGCATTTGCATCTCTTTAGAGCCCAATCTCTATCTGTAACTTAAGTCACAGTTGTTTCTTTGGCTTCCCTTCAGAGTACTGGACCGGTGTGGTGCATAATTCTGCATGAACATTCTACTCATTAATATGCATTTTTAAGTCAGGACCATCATCATGAGTGACTCGTGATACAAATAACGTTCTTCATCATCACAGTCACAAATGCAGTCACAAATCACTATTCATGATCACGTCACAAATCACAACACTAATTTTTTGACTAGTTACTTGGATGTATTGTAAGCATGTTTTGTAGTATCTCTCCAGGCTTCACCATCCTGCCATTGTACTCATTAATGAGCATTTTTAAGTCAGAGAGTTTGTGCTACAGCTCATTGGGGAAGTGCAGCCGTAGGCATTCGCATTCCCAATACAGTTCCATATTGGTTATCTCACACTGTCAACACTGAATCACATTCTTCATCATCACGGTCAAAATGCAGTCACAAATCATGATTCACGATCATGTCATGAATCACAACATTAATTTTTTTTGACTAGTTACTTGGATGTATTGTAAGCATATTTTGTAGTATCTCTCCAGGCTTCACCACTCCACCATTGTACTCATTAATAAGTGTTTTTTATGTCTGGGAGTTTTGTGCTTCAGTTTATTGGGGAAGTACAGCCATAGGCATTCACGTTCCTTCCCGTACATCATGTGAGTTACAGTACTGTAAGTAGTGGTGGGCGAAGTGGCCCCAATTTGCTCCATGAAGTGATTCACTGAGTAACGCTGAATCCGCAGAGAACTCTACAATATGAAGCAGAATACTTCACTTCATAATGAGGAATGTGAAGTCCATTGAAACCAATGAGTTTGTGTTATTCCGCCTTCCCCAAGCCACTTCTCCACCAATTTTAAGGCGAAGTACATTGAAATCAATGTAATTCTCCTCACTTCACCCTGTAATTGAGCTTCAAATGAAATTCTGCAGTTATTCATGATATTGCAGGTCACATGGGCTCTAGATTGTTCGGCACAGCCTCAGTTCTGGCCTAGGTAGTGTGTGTGCAGTGGTAGCTGGAGACAGTTTGCTCTCAGAGTTCTGTGATTCATAACCTCTAAAAGCTGTTTAAAATGCCTTTTTGAGTAATATTTGTTTCTC
This sequence comes from Neoceratodus forsteri, assembly GCA_016271365.2. Taxonomy (NCBI): domain Eukaryota; kingdom Metazoa; phylum Chordata; order Ceratodontiformes; family Ceratodontidae; genus Neoceratodus; species Neoceratodus forsteri. The sequence goes on along the minus strand of CM057449.1, from coordinate 1,588,662,581 downwards.
AAAATTTAATACATCAATTGTAGGAAACCCTTCTGTGCTCATATCATTGAGTGTTTATTGTTGTGTGTGGATTTTGAATGTTAATTTAGAATGGTCAGTCTGCGTACTGTGAAGTGTGCTTTGGGAGAGGGGCGTATTTGTGGTATAGGTAGATTAACTGGGAGAAAAAGGCAGTCTTTCTGCTTTGGTAATATTTTTCTTGTATAACTGTGTAATGTACACACTAATATTTTCAATAATTCTTGACTTTTTTTGCTGATTGTTATGGTGCAGCAGTGTACAATTTGTCTATTTAAAACATTTGGTTATATTACTAAAGGTTTTCAATTTGCTACACATTACTTGAGTGTGCGTGTGAATGTGTGTGTAATGCGTGCCATTAAATCAGACACATTTTATTGTGTTATAGAGTAATTGCAGTAGTGTGAACCTGCTATCCACCGCACCTGCATGAAGTTTTAGGTTGGTGCGCGTGCGTAGCCAATATCTTGCGACAGTGGGGATTTGGAGGCGCGGTCGCTGTTGGGCGAATGTAGGGCATGCACCAGTAAGTGTGTCCCTCATTCCCCAATCAGCGACACCACACCATGCATACTAAGCTGGCAAGCACATCTAAGGAAAGGCCCGCTGCAATCCAAGCAAAGCTTGTCACACGTAGCGTGCCCTTCCTACGTGCTCGCCAGCTAGTAGCATGGCAGCACAGTGGCCGCTACTCTGACAGCGCCAACTTCGGGGTGCCCAATCCCCCGATCGGCTTCCCTGCCCCTTGAAGTATTTGCCAATGGGGGGGCCCACCCCTCATCAGCAGAATGTGCCCTCCCACCTCGTTGTTTGCCGATGGGGGTGCCCAATCCCCCGTCAGCATCCACCCCCTTCCGTTGTACTGTGCGATGGGATCCCACTCTGTGTCGCATCATGTCTCACCCCTTCTTCTGTGCTGATGGGGTGCACAATCCCCATCAGCTCCTGTACCCCCAAACAATGTTTGCCGTGAGGTGCCCAATCTCCATCAGCATCCGCCCCTTCTCGTTGTACTGTGCGGCGGGGAGCCCCTCCCGTCAGCATCATATACCCCTTTTGCTGATGGGGTGCCCAATCCCCATCAGCTACTGTACCCCCAAACAAAGAAATTACCTGTAAAAAGAAAATCATCCATGTTTTTTTTCCCTTGGTCCCTGTAAACTGAAAATGGTCCCTTGTAGTCTCTCTACCCACCACCGCACCCACCTACTGCACTCCTGCCTCCCTCACTCCCCCCACCCACCCCATACTTACCTCTGGAGTTCAGCGTGACGATCTTCGTTGGACCGGGAACACGTCTGCACAATTCAAAGCTGACCGCAAACTGAGGAAATGCCGGTAAGGTGTATAATGGAATGAATAGGATTTTTTTCAACTTTGCTCCATATCTTGGGCATTTTTTGGACTTTTTGAACCAAATTTTCAACATGGGGTTTTTGGGATGCCTCCTTATGAATTCTGTCACAGTTTTAATTAATCGGTCCGAAGTGATTTGCAGTCACTGCGAAATCACCACTTAGAACCGATGCTAGAGACAGTGGCAGTGTTCCATGAGGTGGATTCTGAAAAACCTATGTTGCAAATTCAGTAAAAATCAAAAAATGGCTGTTTTATGGCGTGTTGCACAGTTGTTACGCAAGCTCATAACTTCGCGAATTCGCAATATTTTCATGACATATTTTCAACATTGTCATTGTTCTACACTTCCTTGTGAACAGTATAGCTGTCATTTTTCACATCGTGGACGAAATGTGTTTCCGCACTTCCGGCACACAATACCGCGGTCACTGTGGAAAATCAGTGTTTGGGCCAGATTGCAAAAATGACAGTGACACTGTTCATGAGCAGAGGTCCTACAATGCCTATGTTGAAAATTTGGTGATGATACTCCATAAAATGATTGTGTTATGAGCGTACATTGTGCAGTTTGCACGCACACTCGTAAAGTTGTGAATTTGTAATATTTTCACTCCGAAGTTTCACCATTGACATTTTTCCACACCTCTTGATGAACAGTAAAGCTGTCATTTTACATATCCTGCCTGAAATGTGTTTCACACATCCGGTGAAGAATAGCTCGGTCACTGTGCGAAATCACTTTTTGAGACAGCTTGAGGACATGACAGTGACACTGTACACAAGTAGAGGTGCTAAAATGCCTATGTTGAAAATTTGGTGTCAAAACTCCCTAAAATGCCTGTGTTACAAGTGTGCGTTGCGCATTTCCCACGCACCCTTGTAACCTCGCATATTTGCAAAACTTACATGCCACATTTTTACCACTGCCATTTTTTTACACCTCCTTATGAACAGTACAGCTGTCGTTTTTCACACCCTGCCAAACATGTGTTTCCACAATGCACTACCAAAGGCAATGCCAGTGCAACAACATTCGGCATTGACAAATGCCTTGTTTATACTGCTTTGTGGTATCTTTACTGGTAGTTGATTGTTACTGCCATGCACTAATCCCCCAACTGGCAAAATATATTCCTTTCCAGATTTGGATTTGTGACTTGTGAGCACTGGTTAGGTGTTGTTTTACCTTTTCATATGCATCCCTTGAGTGTGCAGTGCAATCTTAATCTGTCTGTGCATTTGCATGGTGCCATTAATTCTGGGTGACTGCATTTCTTGTTACACTCTCATTTCACTTCATCAGCACTGGGGAATTTTCTGGACACAAGACAGTAGCATTTTGGGGATGCACATTAATTCTGGTGACTCTGTGTGTGACTTGACTACTGAGTGTGCCATTAATTCTGGGAGACTCTGCATTTCTTGTTACACTTTCATTTCACTTCATCAGCACTGGGGAGTTTTCTGGACATAATAGATTAGCACTTTGGGGATGCACATTCATTCTGGTGACTGTGTGGGTGGGATGCTGCCAGTATTGTTATCACTCCACCTTACTTCACGTTTAAGGAGGAATGACAGTGTGAAGTAATAATAACAAGGTGAAGTGAGCCTTTCCTATGGGGCACTCCGCGTAGCGAAGTGCCAACGTGAAGTGGCCACTTCGCGTTCACTTCGCTGGTGAATTTTAAATTCGCTGCATCTCTACATACTACCACCAGCCTGAGTGGACTGTATAGATTTCAAATAACTCTGTTACGGCCCTGTGTTCCAAGTTTACTCTATTAGAGAAAGCCACTCCAGTAAACCCTGACAAAGCAATCGACTTACTGGGGGTGGCACCTGAAGCCACTCCTGATTCCTACCTGAACTTCACTGGCCTTGACCTATCCTCCATCCTGCAACCAAGCAAACCAAAGCTTCATAGGGCCCCAAGGGAGGATCATGCCTTCTGAGATGTCATTTAAGCACTAGCAAAAAAGGCCTGCAAGCAGAATAAGTACACAAGTCCCACCCAGATGGAAAGTAAATGTTAAGAGAGTGGAGTAAACTGACTCTCTAAGATGGGTTACTGTTGCGCAAGGTACAGGAGATAGACGACACTGCAGCTGTTAAGACCTAGTTAGCTGTACTGTGGAAGTACTGAAAGACAGTCCTGGTGTCCCTACATGATGAGATAGGGCCCCTGGGCTATGAGCAGACACTGGCCCTGGCAAGAGCCTGCTTCTACTGGTAGAAATGAAGTAGGACATAAAGAAACAATGCTGAACCTGCATGCCTTGTATTAAACAAAAGACCCTCCCCAAATAAGCTGCCCCCCTCCGGTCAATCTTCAAACCAGTGGCCCCCTCAAACTTGTATGCATGGTCTTTTTGCCATTAGAGGCAGATAAGAACACTGCCAACATCCTTGTTATCACTGACCACTACATTCAATATGCACAGGCCTATCCAACCAAAGACCAAAAGGCCAGCACAGTGGTAAAAGTCCTCCAGCAATATGTGAACCACTATGGGGTCCCACAACACATCTACTCAGATCAGGGGAGAGATTTTGAAAGTCGGCTGGTGAAATAATTTTTGGCCTCCTATGGCATAAAAAAATCCCACACCACTCTGTACCAACCCCTGGGGGACCCACAGCCTGAACATTTCATTCAGACCTTGCTTGATATGTTGGGTACCCTGGGACCAGTCAACAAAGCCAATTGGAGCCAAAAGATCAGCCACCTTGTACATGCCTACAATTGTACAAAGAGCGATGTGACACCGCAGTCCATTTTCTTCCTTATGTTCAGCCGGGAAGCAAGATTCTTATTGATCTCTGCTTTGGTGTTTCCCCTGATGGCACTTGGAATACACCCATAAGCTAAGAGAACAGTTGCAAAATGCTTACCAACTGGCAGCAGAAGCCGCAGCTAAATCTAGCCAAGAAAACAAGCAAAGGTATGACAGACTGGTGAGACACCAGGTGTTGCAAGTAGTGGACCGTGTCCTGCTATGCAATCTGGGCATCCTAGGAAAGCACAAAATTCAAGACCAGTGGGCACCAGCAGTCTATATTGTAATTGAGCAAGTGCGTGACCTGCCAGTGTTTAAAATCAAACAAGAACAAGGGAGGAGGTTGGAAAAGACTGTCTGTAGAAATCACCTGCTCCCCATTGGAAAGGTAGTGCCTGACTCAGCCCCTGACATTGACATTACAGACATACAATGGGATAACCGGTTAGAACAGCGCTACAAATATAGCACATGTGAGAAGCGCGCTGTCTGAATATCATACTGCGATGGGGTAGAACAGCGTTGTGCAGTAAGCGGTACTCATGTCACTGTCTGTAGTACTAGAGTAGTAGACAAAGGCTTGGAAATCTGGAAGGCTGGCTGAGCTACTCCCATGGTGGAGAGGGCTGAAGCATGAAACAACATGGCCAGAATTCTGGTGGAGACCATGGTTCTAATCCGGGCCTCTGATACTTTTTTCTCTCCATAATCCAACTCCAACTCAGAGTTGTTTATTTTAGTTATGGGGTGTGTGGGGGTAGAGCCCCCCATGTCAAGGGGTGCTGGGGGGGGGTGAAGACCACCGCTAAAATATGATTTTGGACTGTTAGCGGTCATCGGTGTGCTTTGCGACCACTACCAGTGCTGCTGCATTTGTTTGCAGCATTTGTTCCTGCCGCTGTTGTGAGCAGCACTGTACAGACAGCACTGTTATTGACGGTGCTGTTCATGCAGCCTCTGTTGTGACCTAGTGCCATATGAAGGCCTACAACCTGGAGCCAGACTGTACAAGAGAAAAGGGTAACCACCAGTGCAGCCAGGACTCCTGCAAGGTCTACAGTGAACCAGAATACTGATTCAGACGGGCCATACAAGTAACCTACAGATGGTTCATATAAACATATGAAGAAGCCAGCAGAAGAAGGCCATTTGGTCTATTGTCCCTGCCTCTCACCACTCCTCCCATCCTCCCTACCCATGATCCTTACCTTCTTCCTATGCCTGTCCCAGCCTCTATTGAAGTGTCCCACTGTCTTCAATGAGACCACCTCTCCTGGCAGTACATTCCAAGTGTCCACCACCCTTTCTGTGAAAAAGTGCTTCCTGACTTTCCCTCCTAAACCTCCCCACCTTCAGTGTAAGACTGTGCCCCCTCATGTTATGGTTGCCAATTAGCTTAAAGAGACCTCCTTATCCACATTATTTATCCTTTTCAAGTACCTGAAGGTCTCAATCATGCTCTCTCTCTCTCTCTCTCTCTTTTCCTCAAGGAAGTACATGTTCAGAGCTCTCAACCTTTCCCCATATGCCTTACCCTGCTGACCCACTATCATATTTGTAGCCCTCCTGTGGACCTTCTCCAGTGGAGTAATGTCCCTTTTGAGGTGCGGGCACCAGTACTGAACTCCATACTCTAGATATGGCCTCACCAGTGACTTGTACAAGGGTAGTACAATGTCCTCTCTCCTACTACTGATCACCCTAGCTATGCATTCCAGAATTGTGTTTGCCTTAGCTGCTGCTTTCTTGGACTGCACAGAGTAAAGGTACATGGAGGTTCTTGGGATGAAAGAGAAGATGAGGACTTTGAACTCTATTCATGTGTGTCAGAACCTGAGCTAGACCAGTATCAATGGCAAATGTAATGTAGAACCTCACCGCCATCAGCTAGTACCGCCCCCATTGACTATGTACAACTCTTGAATCCCAATCCCTTTGTCTCTGAAAGAAGACCCAGGGCTGGATATTTAAACTGCGCTATTTTGTGGCGCAAGCCCTTGCACTGCACAAAATAGTTGCGCAGGGGTGTAGCCGGGGCGATATTCAAAGGAGTTGCGCTATTGAGCAACTCCTTTGAATATCACCACCGGCCACAGCCACTGTGCATGGCGCAGTGGAACTTGCGCCACCATAAGTGGTCAGAGTGGAGCATTCAGGTTGTGGTGGCGCAAGTACCATTGCGCCATGCGCAAATTTCCCATATTCAAAAGGTGACATGCAAATGGGGCCATAATTAATGCAAGGTGCAGGGGGCCATTTGCATCTATTTATGGCCCCATTTGCATGCCATTAGCATGCAGGTGCACCGATCCCCGAGGACTTGTGCCTGGTGCCCTGCCAGGCCGCAGTCGTCGAGGACTAACGCCTACTGCAGCCGATCGCGGGCAAATGTTAAAAATCCCCACCCCCGACTGGCCCGATCGCGGGCAAAGCGTAAAAATACCACCTCCCCCGACTGGCCCGATCACGGGCATAGGTTAAATAACCCCACTAGGCCTGATCGTGGGCAGCTTAAATAACCCCCACTAGCCCGATTGCGGGCATAATTGTAAATACTCCCCACCAGCCCGATCGCGGGCAGCACAAGTCAACCCCCAAGGACATATCCCTGGTGGTCAGTGGACCACTAAGCCCGATCGTGGGCTGCAAAAAGTTGCAACACCCCCAGAACAGATCCCTGGTGGTCCAGTGGACCACTAAGCCCGATCGCGGGCTGCAAAATGTTGCAACACCCCTCCAAGACCATATCACCTGAGATCTAGTGTCCCCCACCACCCGACGAAGCCCCTCCACTCCTCCCCACCGGCAGCGCGTGGCGGCAGCGTCCCACCCGCCTGCCGCCCGCGCTCGGCGACTGACTGCCAGGTAGGGTACTACCGTCCATTGCGCAGCAAGAGTTAATGGCTGCAGTTTACATACTGCGCACAGGTGTTCCAGATATGTGAATGAATTCTTTCATTCACATATCTTGACTGCCTTTAGTTTGGGCATGCACACCATTGGCTCTTGCCCCTGCACCAATGGGCATGCAGCCCCTACCGGGCAAGTCAGTTGGTGGGCGTGAGGCGCAGGCTGGTGGATGCTGCCGCCCGCCGCCAGGGGAGAGTGTGGTGGGGCTTCATGGGTGGTGGTGGGGACACTAGATCACCAGGGATCTGTTCTTGGGGTGTTGCAACATTTGCAGCCCGCGATCGGGCTTGAGCGTCCACTGGACCACCAGGATATGTCCTTGGGGAGTTGACTTCTGCTGCCCGCTATTGGGCTGGTGGGGTATTTACAATTATGCCCGCGATCGGGCTAGTGGGGGCGAGTTTAAGCTATGCCAGCGATCGGGCTAGTGGGGGTTATTTAACCTTATGCCCACAATCGGGCCAGTCGGAGGGAGGGGGTTATCATGCCCAATGTATTGGGCTGCAGGGGGCACAGAGTAGGTTGAGGGCCAGCCACAGGTGGCAGCTGCTGTGTTGCGCCTGCAATGTGTCAGCTCACCTGTGGGTGGCCTCAACTTACTCCTCTTTTTTGGCTCAAAGTTGTGCAGCGCGGTTGGGTTGCGCCAGACAGCTCTGCACAACTCCGCTGAATAACGGCTGTGCAGTTTATGCATGGTTCCTCCCCCTCCAGTTCAGCATGCATTCATTTGCATTGCGCTGTTGCTCAGCTTGCCTTGGGGGGTGCAACTGCCTCCTGCTGAATATGGCAGAATGGTACAATTTCGGACTTGCGCAGGCGCAACCCTATTGTGCATGGCGCAACCCTTTTGAATATCCAGCCCCCAGTGTACATGTGCCTAGATCACAAATGGACATTGATATGGACAGTGCAAGTGACTTGACACCTGTTCATCCAGTTGTTGAGGTACCCGCTGTCCCTGACCCTTTTCCGGTCCCTACAACCATGGTAGGCCAACCTGCATCACCCAAAAGGTTGGAAAGACAGCCAAAACCAGTTATTGAGCTAACCTATGATATCCTTGGTGCCTCCTCTGATATCCCCCTTCATGTTAATGATAAACCTGTAGTCCCTGTGGTTTACCCCACAATGTATTGCTCAAGGGATAGGGTGGGAAGGTGTATGTGCATACTGTGACATACCTATGCATAGACAACATTCAAAGTCTAGATAGACAATGCCTATGGAACTGTCACTGTGATTGGGTTATATGATTGTTGCTTTTTATGCAAGACAGGAATCAGCAGTCTAGGTAGAAATGTTTTAGGTATGTTTGTTATGCTGGAGGTTTTGATGGCTTGTCGGGACATCAAGCATTTGGCAAGGGGAGTGTGTAAGCCTCCCAAATGGTCTTACTTGCATGGGCTATGGACCTCAGCTGTCCCGCCACCATGTGTAAGTGGCCCTGAGTGGGTTCTGGATCATGGCCCGCCCCACTGGTACTCCTGCAGCCACTCATTCTTCAGGTCCTCGGCCCATGTTTTGGTAGGGGCCAAGGTTCGATCGCTGTTCTTGTGCCTTTGGGTGGCTAAAGGGTATGTCCATGGTCCCGGTGAGTTGCAACAGCCAGACCAGGGATGCAAACAAACAAGATGGCCACCCCATACGTAATGCAAATACGTGGATGGCCCAATGAGAAAATTTAAAGGATCCATGGCTCCAGTTGATGGAATTTGGCTGCAGCCAGAATTTAATGTTATCCTGGCTCCATAGCAGGCAGCAGAGCCAGGAAACCACCGTATTCAATACCAGAAAGCTTCCAGTTGTGAGGGGCACTGGTTGCAGCCCTCTTAAGGGCTATGATTGCAAAATATTAAGGGACTTTCTTTCGGGACCAAGATAAACCATAATGACAGTCCACATGGATCTTTGTGAGCAGGGCTGCTCTGAAATGTGAAAGGTCAGGGAAATTTGCCTGGGAAGACTGCAGCCAGTCAGCTCCAGGCTGCTATAAATCTATAAATAGGACTGCAGTCCAACCAGAAAGAGACTTCTCCTGTAGAATTCATGAGGAGGAAGGCAAGAGAGACAGCATGGGCTACTTGTCCCATTCGTATGCTTCTCCTCAGTGACCATATCGTCACCAAATTGTGCCTGGACAGTCAGCTTTGCCTTGGAAAGCAGCAGCTACAGAAAGAGATACCATTGAGAGGATTTCTGTGGAGGCTTATGGAAGAGAAGCCAAAAGGAAGAAAGTGAGTGGGAGTGCCTTGAACTTTGAGAAACTGTGAGAGTGCAGCCGAATTCCCAGTGCTGTGGCTGAATAGCATTATGTGGGTGGCCATCCTGCTTGTTTGCATTCCCTGTTCAGCTTTCAGAACTCACAGAGAACATGGACTTACCCCCCCCAACTGCCCAGAGACACAAAAACAATCGGACCTCGGCCCATACCAGTACTTGGGCCAAGGAGCTGAAGAATGAGCAGCTGCAGCCACAGGAGCACAGGCAGGACACAATGGTACAGAGCCCACCAGGGACCCCTTACAGACCCTGGTACAGCAGATGAGCACCATAGCCCATACAGGTACAGTAAGCCCATTTGGGGGCTTACTGTACATAGTAAATGTTCTACTGTGAAGGAGATCTCTCCATTGGGCCACACCTTTGGAATGATTTCCAAACAGTAGAAAGTACCTAGGGAGGCTGGCAAAGTCAGATATGCAATCAGGACAGAAGGCCTTGCAGAACAGCAAGATCAGCCTCAGCACACCTGCATAAGATAATGTCCAGAAGGTAATGCTTAGTAAAAGTGTAGGCAGTGCTCTGTGTGGCAGCTGCACAAATGTCAGCAGCAGACACATCCTGAAGACAGGCAATAGAGGTGGCCAAACCTTAGGTACAGCGGCTACATACATTAGCAGGAAGTTCTTTACCATACTTCCTATAACAGAATGTGACACAGTTATCAGCCATTTAGACAGACACTGCTTAGTCACGAGATACCCTCTTCTTCAAGGGTGAATGAGACAAACAGCTGAGAGGACTTTCTACAGCCTTTTTGTGCTCTAAATAGAAACACAGGGTTCTGTGCACATCAAGATCAGGGAGAAATTTCTCACCCTTGTTGGTACGCTCAGGATAATATACCAACAGGCAAATGGTCTTATTTAAAATGAAATCAGACACCACCTTATATAAACAAGCATTTGTCAATGCCAAACGTTTGCTGCTAGTATGCACCTCTTTTAGGACTGCAGTGGGCAGAGCCTTGCAGACCTTCTGCAATGGATCAGAAAAGGAGACTTTTCTGACTGAAACAGCAGTATGGCATTCCATCACAGTCATCTTCACATCTGTGAAGCACTTAGCTCTGTCCAGTAGCACTGACACACCACAGCACTATTTTATATCTGATGGAGGCTCACGGCAGAACATGGCACATTCCGCTGTGTCCAAGATGGCCTACCAACTGCACATACATGACTACTTGTGCATGCACAGCAGAGCTTCGGCCATCTTGGACATGGTGGAATGTGTTGCGTTCCTCCATGACCACCTTTTTTGTTTTCATAATATTTTTACCCTCCCTCTCAGCAACCACCACCCCACACCCCACCCAAAAAACATAACAAAGACACTGGGGGTGCCCAGTACCCTGTGTCATGATTAGGAATACCCCAAAACATAACAGTGACACTGGGGATGCATAATCCCCCAGTGTTGTAATTAGAAATGCCCCCCCCCCCAAAAAATACCTAACAGTGACACTGGAGTGCCCAACCCCACAGTGTCACAATTAGGAATCCTCACTTTGTTTGACAAGCACCACTCCCCTCCCCACAACACCCCCCCAAGGAAATATAACACTGACACTGGGGGTGCCCAATCCCCCAATGTCACATTAGGAATCCTTGGTCTGTTTTTATTTTTTCTGTAACAAGAAAACTGTCCATCAATGTCTTTTGTGCTTTTCTTAACCTGTAAAAAGAAAATATACATTAATGTATTATGCGCCTTTATTGCCCTCCCCCACCCAATCTTCCCACTCATGAACCACAACCCCACATACCCCCAAGTCTTTACTTGCCCACAGGGGGGTTCAGTGCCATCAACTTCTCTGAACAGAAGTGGCATAACATGGTCATTTTTTAAATATTTCTGTCCCAAATTTTCAACATGCCTTCTTTGGGATCCCACCTCATGAACAATTGCAGTGTCATCAAGCAGATATGTCCCAAAAGGTGATTTTGTGGTCCCTGAACAAAATCACCTTTCAGGCAGGAGTTGAACATTTTCTCTGCCCTTACTCATGAGGTGGGGTCATAAGAAGGCTATGTTGAAAATGTGGTGTAAAAATATTAAAAACACAGATGCGAATGAATTTTCATTCACATATCTTGACTGCCTTGTTTGCGGCGGGCTGCACGCATTGGCTCTTGCCCCTGCACCAATGGGCATGAGCTTCTACCGGGCAGTCAGTTGGTGGGCGTGAGGCGCAGGCTGGTGATGCTGCCGCACCGCCGCCGAGGGAGAGGTGGTGGGGCTTCATGGGTGGTGGTGGGGACACTAGATCACCAGGGATCTGTTCTTGGGGTGTTGCAACATTTGCAGCCCGCGATCGGGCTGAAGGTCCACTGGACCACCAGGATATGTCCTTGGGGAGTTGACTTTGTGCTGCCCGCGATTGGGCTGGTGGGGTATTTACAATTATGCCCGCGATCGGGCTAGTGGGGGCGAGTTTAAGCTATGCCAGCGATCGGGCTAGTGGGGGTTATTTAACCTTATGCCCACAATCGGGCCAGTCGGAGGGAGGGGGTTATCATGCCCAATGTATTGGGCTGCAGGGGGCACAGAGTAGGTTGAGGGCCAGCCACAGGCAGCTGCTGTGTTGCGCCTGCAATGTGTCAGCTCACCTGTGGGTGGCCTCAACTTACTCCTCTTTTTTGGCTCAAAGTTGTGCAGGCGCAGGTTGGGGTTGCGCCAGACAACTCTGCACAGCCCGCTGAATAACGGCTGTGCAGTTTATGCATGGTTCCTCCCCCTCCAGTTCAGCATGCATTCATTTGCATTGCGCTGTTGCTCAGCTTGCCTTGGGGGGTGCAACTGCCTCCTGCTGAATATGGCAGAATGGTGCAATTTCGGACTTGCGCAGGCGCAACCCTATTGTGCATGGCGCAACCCTTTTGAATATCCAGCCCCCAGTGTACATGTGCCTAGATCACAAATGGACATTGATATGGACAGTGCAAGTGACTTGACACCTGTTCATCCAGTTGTTGAGGTACCCGCTGTCCCTGACCCTTTTCCGGTCCCTACAACCATGGTAGGCCAACCTGCATCACCCAAAGGTTGGAAAGACAGCTAAAACCAGTTATTGAGCTAACCTATGATATCCTTGTGCCTCCTCTGATATCCCCTTCATGTTAATGATAAACCTGTAGTCCCTGTGGTTTACCTCACAATGTATTGCTCAAGGGATAGGTGGGAAGGTGTATGTGCATACGTAGACATACCTATGCATAGACAACATTCAAAGTCTAGATAGACAATGCCTATGGAACTGTCACTGTGATTGGGTTATATGATTGTTGCTTTTTATGCAAGACAGGAATCAGCAGTCTAGGTAGAAATGTTTTAGGTATGTTTGTTATGCTGGAGGTTTTGATGGCTTGTCGGGACATCAAGCATTTGGCAAGGGGAGTGTGTAAGCCTCCCAAATGGTCTTACTTGCATGGGCTATGGACCTCAGCTGTCCCGCCACCATGTGTAAGTGGCCCTGAGTGGGTTCTGGATCATGGCCCGCCCCACTGGTACTCCTGCAGCCACTCATTCTTCAGGTCCTCGGCCCATGTTTTGGTAGGGGCCAAGGTTCGATCGCTGTTCTTGTGCCTTTGGGTGGCTAAAGTATGCCTGGTCCGGTGAGTTGCAACAGCCAGACCAGGGATGCAAACAAACAAGATGGCCACCCCATACGTAATGCAAATACGTGGATGGCCCAATGAGAAAATTTAAAGGATCCATGGCTCCAGTTGATGGAATTTGGCTGCAGCCAGAATTTAATGTTATCCTGGCTCCATAGCAGGCAGCAGAGCCAGGAAACCACCGTATTCAATACCAGAAAGCTTCCAGTTGTGAGGGGCACTGGTTGCAGCCCTCTTAAGGGCTATGATTGCAAAATATTAAGGGACTTTCTTTCGGGACCAAGATAAACCATAATGACAGTCCACATGGACTTTTGTGAGCAGGGCTGCTCTGAAATGTGAAAGGTCAGGGAAAATTTGCCTGGGAAGACTGCAGCCAGTCAGCTCCAGGCTGCTATAAATCTATAAATAGGACTGCAGTCCAACCAGAAAGAGACTTCTCCTGTAGAATTCATGAGGAGGGAAGGCAAGAGAGACAGCATGGGCTACTCGTCCCCATTCGTGCTGCTTCTCCTCAGTGACCATATCGTCACCAAATTGTGCCTGGACAGTCAGCTTTGCCTTGGAAAGCAGCAGCTTACAGAAAGAGATACCATTGAGAGGATTTCTGTGGAGGCTTATGGGAAGAGAAGCCAAAAGGAAGAAAGTGAGTGGGAGTGCCTTGAACTTTGAGAAACTGTGAGAGTGCAGCCGAATTCCCAGTGCTGTGGCTGAATAGCATTATGTGTGGGGTGGCCATCCTGCTTGTTTGCATTCCCTGTTCAGCTTTCAGAACTCACAGAGAACATGGACTTACCCCCCCCAACTGCCCAGAGACACAAAAACAATCGGACCTCGGCCCATACCAGTACTTGGGCCAAGGAGCTGAAGAATGAGCAGCTGCAGCCACAGGAGCACAGGCAGGACACAATGGTACAGAGCCCACCAGGGACCCCTTACAGACCCTGGTACAGCAGATGAGCACCATAGCCCATACAGGTACAGTAAGCCCATTTGGGGGGCTTACTGTACATAAGTAAATGTTCTACTTCGTGAAGGAGATCTCCTCCATTGGGCCACACCTTTGGAATGATTTCCAAACAGTAGAAAGTACCTAGGGAGGCTGGCAAAGTCAGATATGCAATCAGGACAGAAGGCCTTGCAGAACAGCAAGATCAGCCTCAGCACACCTGCATAAGATAATGTCCAGAAGGTAATGCTTAGTAAAAGTGTAGGCAGTGCTCTGTGTGGCAGCTGCACAAATGTCAGCAGCAGACACATCCTGAAGACAGGCAATAGAGGTGGCCAAACCTTAGGTACAGCGGCTACATACATTAGCAGGAAGTTCTTTACCATACTTCTTATAACAGAATGTGACACAGTTATCAGCCATTTAGACAGACACTGCTTAGTCACCGAGATACCCTCTCTTCCAAGGGTGAATGAGACAAACAGCTGAGAGGACTTTCTACAGCCTTTTTGTGTGCTCTAAATAGAAACACAGGGTTCTGTGCACATCAAGATCAGGGAGAAATTTCTCACCCTTGTTGGTACGCTCAGGATAATATACCAACAGGCAAATGGTCTTATTTAAAATGAAATCAGACACCACCTTATATAAACAAGCATTTGTCAATGCCAAACGTTTGCTGCTAGTATGCACCTCTTTTTAGGACTGCAGTGGGCAGAGCCTTGCAGACCTTCTGCAATGGATCAGAAAAGGGAGACTTTTCTGACTGAACAGCAGTATGGCATTCCATCACAGTCATCTTCACATCTGTGAAGCACTTAGCTCTGTCCAGTAGCACTGACACACCACAGCACTATTTTATATCTGGTGGAGGTCACGGCAGAACATGGCACATTCCGCTGTGTCCAAGATGGCCACCAAATTGCACATACATGACTACTTGTGCATGCACAGCAGAGCTTCGGGCCATCTTGGACATGGTGGAATGTGTTGCGTTCCGCCATGACCACCTTTTTTGTTTTCATAATATTTTTACCCTCCCTCTCAGCAACCACCACCCCACACCCCACCCAAAAAACATAACAAAGACACTGGGGGTGCCCAGTACCCTGTGTCATGATTAGAATACCCCAAAACATAACAGTGACACTGGGATGCATAATCCCCAGTGTTGTAATTAGAAATGCCCCCAAAAATATACCACAGTGACACTGGAGTGCCCAACCCCACAGTGTCACAATTAGGAATCCTCACTGTTTGACAAGCACCACTCCTCCCCACAACACCCCCAAGGAAATATAACACTGACACTGGGGTGCCCATCCCCCAATGTCACATTAGGAATCCTTGGTCTGTTTTTATTTTTCTGTAACAAGAAAACTGTCCATCAATGTCTTTTGTGCTTTTCTTAACCTGTAAAAGAAAATATACATTAATGTATTATGCGCTTTATTGCCCTCCCACCCAATCTTCCCACTCATGAACCACAACCCCACATACCCCAAGTCTTTACTTGCCCACAGGGGGGTTCAGTGCCATCAACTTCTCTGAACAGAAGTGGCATAACATGGTCATTTTTTAAATATTTCTGTCCCAAATTTTCAACATGCCTTCTTTGGGATCCCACCTCATGAACAATTGCAGTGTCATCAAGCAGATATGTCCCAAAAGGTGATTTTGTGGTCCCTGAACAAAATCACCTTTCAGGCAGGAGTTGAACATTTTCTCTGCCCTTACTCATGAGGTGGGGTCATAAGAAGGCTATGTTGAAAATGTGGTGTAAAAATATTAAAAAACAACAAAGTTAAGAGCCTAAGTAGAAGTTTGTGAATGCAGGCTTGTAACTTTGGTCATTTTTCATATTTTTACCCTAAATTCACAACATAGCCATATCATTACAGCACGTCATGAGTGTGACAGCTGTCATTTTTCAAATCCTAGTCAAAATATTTTTTTTTACATCCTGAAAGGTGATTTTGAAGTCCCTACACAAAAAAACATTTCGGGCAAGAGTTGAAAATTTTATCTGCCCTTGTTCATGAGATGGGGTCTTAAGAAGAAAATCTTCAACTCTTGCCCGAAAGGTGATTTCAAGCAGTGACTACAAAATCACCTTTTAGAACAGATTTGCCTAAAGTCACTGTAACTGTTCATAAGGTGGGGTCCCCCCAAAAAAGCATGTTTAAAATTTGGTGAAAACATATACAAAAATGGCCAAGTTATGCTATTAAGTTCAACCCCCCCATTGAAATACATTGGACCGCATACCCAATTTCCTCAGTTCATGGTCTGGCATTGAACAGTGAAGACCTGTCTGCAGTCTATAGAAGATTAGGGCATTGGACCCCCAGTGGGTAAGTAAGGGCCTGGAGGGTGGTGGTGGTTGCTGAGTGGGAGGGTCAGGTGCAGGGTGGGAACTAACGGCACAACGGACATCGATGGATTGTTTTCTTTTTACAGGCTTTTTTAAAACAAAAAAACCAAAAAGCTGAGGGAAGGTTTTCTTTATTTCAGGTTTCAACTCTGGGGGATTGGGCATCCACAGTGTCAGTGTTATGTTTTGGGGGGGTATTGGGGTAGTGGGTTCTGAGTGGGAGGGTCTGGTGGGGTCGACAATTATAGGGGCACCAGCAACAGACATCGATGGACTATTTTCTTTTTTGCAGACTGTAAAATTAAATAAAAAATAAATATGAGGGATGCTTTCTTTATTTCAGTGGACGCTGGGGGGATAGACCACCCTCAGTCTTAGTGTGATGTTTGGGGTGGGGTGGGGGTGACTTCTGAGTGGGAGAGTCTGTTGGGGGTGACAGTTATAGGGGCATGAGCAACAGACATTGATGGACCATTTTCTTTTTTTCAGCCTGAGATAAATAAATAAATAGGAGGGATGCTTTCTTTATTTCAGTGGACACTGTGGGATTGGGCACTCCCAATGTCAGTGTTATAAATGGGAGGGTTGCAGTAATGGTGGCAGGCTGGCATCTGCAACAGACATTCTTGTTTACAGGGTATTTGCAAAAATTAAAATAGGAGGGACGTTTCTAAGTTTAACCCCCCATTGAAATACATTAAATTGCATACCTGATTTCCTCAGTTGGCAGTCCGGGATTGAAGAGTGAAGACGCATCTGCGGTCCAAAGAAGATTAGGGTGTCGGACCCCCGGTGGGTAAGTAAGGGCTTGGGGGGTTGAGTGCTAAGTGGGAGGGTCAGGAGGGGGAGGGGAACTAACGGCAAAACAGACATCGATTGACGTTTTTCCTTTTTACAGGCTTTTTTAAAACAACAACAACAACAAAAGCTGTGAGAAAGTTTTCTTTATTTCAGGTCTAGGCACTTGGGGAATGGGAACCCCCAGTGTCAGTGTTATGTTTGGGGGAGTGTAGGGTGGTGGGTTCTGAGTGGGATGGTCAAGTGAGGTTGACAGTTATAGGGGTGCTATCAACAGACATGGATGGAGCATTTTCTTTTTTGCAGACTATAAATAAAATACAAGGGATGCTTTCTTTATTTCAGTGGAAACTGGGGGATTAGGTGCACCCAGTGCCAGTGTTATAAATGGCAGGGGGGGGGTTGCAGTTACAGTGGCGGCTGCAACAGACATCAATGGACCATTTTCTTTGTCATGGTGGTGGGTGTGGGGTGGGGGTGCTGACAGGGAGGGTCAGATGGCGAGAGAGTTACAGGGGTGCCAGCAACAGACATCAATGGACTTTTTTCTTGTTACTACAGGGTTTGATGTAGTAGCTGCACACCAGTAAGGTCCATAGCAAACTTCCAGTGTGCAGCTATAACTGTTTTGAATGCCAGTCAGCTGTTTGCTGACACAGCTTCATGCAAATCAAAGGACTGAAGCCTTCTCTGATTGGAGCAGCTTCGGTTCTTTGAAGTACATGCAGTTTCAGTCCACCAAGCTGAGTTGCGTCACGACCACAATGCATGGTCATTGATCTAGACTGTCAAGCCTCTTGCAGTTTCAACTGCGATGGGCTCAGCAGTGACACCCCCTTCAAATTCCCATCACACTTGTCCCAAAATGTTTGGTGTACAAGTACAGCAAGTGTAACAAGCATTTGTCAATGCCGAATGTTCGCTTGCTGGTATTTGCATTGGTGTCTGGCATTTGTGCAGCTCCCCCCCAGTTGTATCCATGTCCTTTCAGCATCCATATAACAATGGAGTACCTCTCTGCAACTCCTCTTGCATCTGAGTAACATTTCACCCTCATACTTCTTAAGTGTCTGTCTTAGGAACCCTAACGCCCTAGATTTGTGCTCAAAGTGCGAGCCTGTGTTGGAAACTACATAGCCACACTTGTAACACAGTCATTCAATTGGAATTATTTCACCAAATTTTCAACATAGGCATTTTGTCACCTCTGGTCATGAACAGTGCCAATATGATTTTCTTTACTGTGTACTGAACCCCGATTTCCCATTACGACCGCTAGCACTCATGATGGAAGTGTAAAACAAATTTTGGCCAGGATGTGAAAAATGACAGCTGTACTTTTCATAAGGAGGTGTGAAAATGCAAATGTTGAAAATCTGGAGTGAAATAAGACAAATTCGAGTTACGAAAAGCGCTGAAAACTAGCAATGTACTCTCGTAAAACAGTCATTTTTAGAATTTTTGCACTGAATTTTCAAAATAGGCATTTTAGGATGTCTGCTCATGAACAGTGTCACTGTGATTTTCTTACTCTGTTCAGAACATGGTTTCCCACAGCTGCTGCGCTATTGCATACCGGAAGTGCGAAAAAAACACATTTTGGGCAGGATGTAAAAAATGACAGCTGTACTTGTCATAAGGAGATGTGGGAAAATGGCAACATTGAAAATCTGGAGTAGAAATATTACAAATTCACAAACTTACGAGTGTGCGTAGGAACTGCACAATGCACGCTCGTAACACAGCCATTTCATGGACTTTTGCCATCCAATTTTCAACATAGGCATTTTAGGACCTCTGCCTATGAACAGTGTCACTGTGATTGTCTTACTCTGTAGCAAACACTGATTTCCAGCAGCAACTGCACTATTTTGTGCTGGAAGTGCGGAAATACATTTTGGCCAGGATGTGAAAATTGACAGCTGCACTGTTTATAAGGAGGTGTGGAAATATGTCTATGTTGAAAATCTGGAGTGAAAATATTACAAATTCGCTAACTTACGAGTGCTCATGGAAACTGCGCAATGCACGCTCATAAAACAGTCATTTTTTTTTAATTTTTCACCAAATTTGCAACATAGGCTTTTGGAGAGCCCACCTCGTGAACACCGACACTGCCTTTTCGATAATTGGTCCCAAAAGGGGATTCCATGCAGTGACCATGAAATCACCTTTCAGGACCGAATAATGCTATGTCAGTGACTGAATTCATGAAAAAGGGTATTAAGAACCCCATGTTGAAAATTTGATGTCAAAAAAATGGCCAAGATATCCACCTAAGTTGGAAAAACCCTATTTATGCCATTATACAGCTTACCGGCATTTTCTCAGTTCTTTGAAGAGTGCAGATGTGTTCCCAGTCCACCAAAGATCATCACGCCGGGCTCCAGAGGTAAGTATGGGGTGATGGGGGGTGTGGGGAGGTGTGTGCGCTGAGGGTGGGCACGGGTTGGTGGGGGGCAGGGACTCATGGAGGGACCGTTTTCTTCTTTCACAGGATTAAAAAAAAAAAAGGAAAAAGGATGCTTTTGGCACGCTGGTGTGGGCTCCCAGTGTGCCACCTACCTGTTTGTTGGGGGGGGGGCTGGAGCTGGCTGGGGTTGGGCACTCCTGCCAGCCATACAGTGCAAGTGGGTGGGAGGCACGAGCATGCTGGAGCGGACTGCCAGTGTGCCAACTGGGTGTTTTTTGGGGGGCAGTCTGCTGCCAATGGGGTTTTTGGCACCCCTGTCATTCACACAGTGTGCTGGGGAGGTGCATGAACCGAGGTGGATTGGGCACCCCCCTCAGCACACAATGTCAGGGAGGGGAGAACACTAATGAGGGAGGGGGAGGACATTAGCAGAGGGAAGAAGCGGGAGGGTTTTTTAATGCCGAGCTGTGCATAACAGCAGTTCGGCTGATTAATATGCAAATTGCATACATGCTACCACCGCTGATTGCAGCGGACCTTTTCTTTGAAGTGAAGACCAACACAGCTGAACTGCTGTCATACACAGCTCAGCATGTATTGGTTCGGTAGGGTCACGTGTACTACACTGAGCGCTGGATTCGGGAGGAGGGTCACACACCTTCAAAAGTTGTGCTGTTACAAGACGTTCCTTGTGCATGCACACAAGAGAATGTAAAAATGAGGATTTGTATATAATGCCACCCTACCTTTGTGAATAATCAGGTAGTTGTGGACACTCATAAGAGCCAGAAGCCTTGAAATATGTCTGCTAAAGTAATAGCAACCAGATAAAGCACTTTCCATTAAAGAAAGTATAGTTCACAAGTCACGGTGGGCTCAAAAGGTGCAAAGTGAACTTTTCAAGTATAAAATTAAGGTCCCATGGTGGAATCAATTTACAAATCAGGGAACGCACATGCAAAATAGACTTCAAGAAGGTAGGGGACACTTCCAGTGGTGCCATCATGCATCCATCAGTAGAGGGCATGGAAAGCTGATATAGCAGTCAAGTGCTCCTTGAAGTACTGCAGACCAGAGTCTGATAGAGACAAGTGGTAGGCCAGTACAGTAACATGTAAAAGGGTCCTCAGAGCATGAAGCACACAAAATAGTGAACCACTTCCAATTAAGAGAATATGTATGTCTGGTGGAGGGCATCCTACCTACAAGAAAAACATTAGCCACTTGGTGAGACACTCCAAAACACGCAAAGGCTATGTCCTCAGCAGCCAAGCATGCAGGTGGAGGGTCCTGCGGTCCAGGTGGACCAGGGCCCTCTCTGTTCTGAAACAGCAGACCCCCACACAAGTGAATTGGTGGTTCCACTGCCAGATTTTTCAGAAATGGAAACCATATCTGGCTAGGCCAGAGAGGGGCAATCAGTATCAGGATTGCACACTCTGTCTGCAACTTTAGAAGAACACTCCTGGAGAGGGACAATGCATCTTGCAAAAAATCTCTAGGCCATGGAGTGAGTGAGTAGAAATGTGGCAGTTTTGCTTTGTTTGGAGATGCAAAAGGTCCAACTCCGGATGATCCCATCTTATGAAGAGGTCATTTACCGTGGTAGTCAGCAGTTCTCACATGTGTACCCAAGACTGGAACTGACTTAACCTGTCTGCTAAGACATTTTGGACTCCTTGAAGAAAAATGGCTGTTAATTTCAGGCTGTGAAATAGTGCCATTACCATACTCTCACTGTTTCCCTGCACAGAGCGTACGAGTGAGTTCCCACTTGCTTGTTGATATAGTGCATCATACTGATGTTGTCTGTCCATTTCAATAGGGTACCTGAAGTGAGATGCTCCTGGAAGGCCTGGAACCCAAGAAGAACAGCCCTCATCTCTAGAACAATGATGTGGAGTTTTGAATCCTAATCTGTCCACAATCCCTGGATCTGGTACATGCATAGGTGGGCACCCCATCCCTTCCTGGAGGTACCCGCTGTGAGGATGTGCTCCAGAGACAGGGAAAAGAAGGAGATACCATGCAGTGAGTGCAGGGATGCATCCACCACAGTAGAGACTTTCCTGGAGGGGACTTAACATTGATCATATGCACCAAGTCATCCATCAGTTGGTCCCTCTCCACTGCAAGAATAGTCTCATATGCAGGTGTCTATCTCCTATCTCCAAACTCCCTCCCTCTCCAAAGCTCTACAGCAGATTGTGGCAGATCAGCTTGTCAAGCATCTGAACCAGTACCAACTCCTCTGTCCTGAACAACACAGCTTCCGATCTGGACACAGTACCATCACGGCCTTACTTGACTTTACAGATTTCATTCACCACTCACTACACCAAGGTCTTCTGGTGGGGGCAACATTCATTGACCTATCAATTGCATTTGATACGGTGCACCATGAGTTCCTTCTGGAGCAGTTGTTTGCCACTGGGCTCTCTCCAGAATCTGTACGCTGGTTCAACAGTTACCTTCTCAACTGCTCCCAAAAGGTCAGGATTGGTGATATCACCTCTGATAGACCAGTTCATTCTGGGGTCACACAGGGGTCAATTCTGGGACCCCTACTATTCAGCTTATTCCTAAACCAACTGCCAGCCACCTGCCTGAGTCGAATGCTCCTATATGCGGATGCCGCGGTCATATTCACCAGCAACCCTCCTCCTGAACAGCTGGCAGTAGATCTCCAAAGGAGGTTTTCATTTGCTGAAAAATGGTTTAAGGAGCACAGACTAGTCATGAACTGCAAAAAAACAAAGCCAATGATTTACTCCAGCTCCCAAAGCAAGTTCAAGGTACTGGACATCACAATCGACTCCACACTGTCATATGTCCAACACATAGACAGTATAGCGAGGGCGATCAATACAAGAATAGGGATTCTTTACCATCACAAGCACTGTGTAACATATGAAGCACTGAACCTGGCCATCAACAGTTCAATAGTCTCCCTCATCGACTATGGCTTGGCTATATACTGGTTGGCGACTGACGTGGCCCTGTACTGCATCTCCATGCACTAAACAAGGCGTGCCATCTTCTCACAGGTGCTGCAAGACTCATACACACTTGTGATCTCTACACCCATGCAGGTTGGCTCCAACTGAAGGATAGAATAAAATACCAATCCTGCCTCCTTGCCAAGAAAAGCTCTCTCAGTCAGTTACCTGAAGGGTCCAGAACCTCCTAACCTTGCACTCGAGCACCTGACTCACAAGAAACTTCACCACTCAGATCTGCAAAGTACCTAGATGCCACACTGCCTTGGCACAATGCGCTTTCTGCTACTGTGCTTCTCTCTGGACCAATACCTTACCACTTGACATTACTGATGCTGCAACTGTTGGCTCATTCAAAGGTAAACCTCGACATCACCTTATTACAACCATCAAATGTGGCTGCTACCATTCGCACCCTTCTTTTAGCTACAATCACCTACTTGCACTTGCCTCACTATATGTTGATGTATCCCCTACCCCAGCACTTTAGGTCACCACCCTACCTCACACCTGGTGTCTCCTCTACTCCTCCCAAACATGACACTTCCCCCTCCCACTCCCACTCCCCCCTCTGTCATCCTCCTAAGCCTACTCCTCCTTCTATCCTCTATGTGCTTGCAACTCAAAAGGGTGTACTAACTTGCAACACTGGCAAACTCTTCTACTGCCTAAGTTGCTCAATTTGTGTGTACCTTATTGTAACTGTGTCTGCCACAAATGTGTGTGTACCTATTGTAACTCTGTCTGAACCAAATGTAATTCTGTAATGCTGTACCTTATTGTCTTTCTAAACTGACGTGGAACCTATAAATGAGCTTCCGCTCACTGGTGTAATCCAAAAACTCAACAACAAAAAAAAAATAAATAAAGCTGTGCTAATGGGAAAGGTACAGTGGCAGCTGCCATCAGGCTCAGGAGGCAGATCATAGCTCTGGTGGACACATAGTGGCTCCTGTGCATGAGCTGGACATGAGCAATAAGGGCCTCTGCTGTGTCCGGAGGCAGGAAAGCATTGTTCACTGCCATGTCCCATACTTCCCCAATTTATTGGAGGTATTGGCATGGAGTGAGAACAGATTTCAGTACACTGACTGTGATACTCAGATCCTCGAACAACTGCTGTGTCTGAGACACAGAGTGTTGAACCACTTCTCTGGATGTGTCCTGCAGAAGTCAGTTATCCAGACAGGGGAAGACAGAAAGCCCTTCCCTCTGGATGGCTGTTGTCACAGTTACGAAACACTTGGTAAATGCCCACAGTGCTGAGGATAAGCCAGAGGGCAAGACTCTGAAATGATAATGGCAGTCCTTCAGGGTGAACATGAGCTACTACCTGTGGCATGGTCTGATTTTGACATGAAGGTAAGCATCCTACATATCCAGGGTGCAAAGCCAGTCTTCTTTCCGTAGAAGGGAAATGAGAGCCTGAAGAGACACCATCCAAAATATTTTGTATTCAATGAGTTAGTTCAGTGCTCTCAGATCCAATACAGGACATAAGCCTCCTGAGGCTTTTGGGACCAGAAAGAACTTTGAGTAAAACCTCCTGTTTCCTTCTCTGGAAGGAACTGGCTTTGCTGGCTTTTTTCTGAAGCAGAGACTGAACCTCTTCCTTCAAGAGGGACTGGTGTCTGGGAGGGTAATGAGAATGGAGAGGAGGATGCGCAGGTGGTTGTGACAGCAGTGCCAGTCCGTGTCCTTTTTCCACTGTTTCCATGACCCATTCATCTGTGATGATCTCTTCTCATTTTTTTAGATGAAGGGAGATCCTTCCCCCTACTTACATCCCTGGTGGCAACAGTGGAGGAGAAAGAAGTGGGGAGTAAAAGGTGCTGGGGGCGGCAGGATCATTTGAACCAGACCTCTTGGGAGCCTTGGAGTGACCAATGTGGGCAGCAGATCCTGCTAAGCAACCACCACCTCTGCCACTGTAAAGCTGACAGTAACCCCAGCTTCCTCCACTGACAGGCTTCCAGAAAGCACCCTTTCCAAGATCCCTTTATGTATTCTGGGGAGTCTGGGACTTCACAGCCCACAGAGTAATTTTGGAAGACTGTATGTCATTCAATGTGGTATCCACATCCTGACCAAATAGCTTGGAGTTTCTATAAAGGGGTATGAAACGCAGCCTGTTGCACAGTTGAAGCAATTCCTACCACCCTGAGCCAAGAGTACCTTCTGAGGCACATACCAGAGGCAGCTGACCTAGCCACAGTACCTGAGGCAACATACAAAGACCATAGCAAATGTTTACCAGTGTCCAGGCCAGCAGAGGTAGATTTAATTAATTCTGCCTTTGCAGGGCTATCTGGCAATGTTTGTGCCATAGCCATAGCTTATTTCCAGAGGCTATTCTGATACTTAATCATATAGGGTCTGGACCCTGCATTTGGAACAGTCCCACACAAAAGACTAATAAACAAATTAGCCAGCCTGAGAGTTACCTAAACCAAACAATAGAAGCACTCTGGGTAGTGGGGTTGACGCCAGTCCATTTACAGAAGAAAGAGTACTGAAAGAACTCCTAAAACTCAAGGTGGACAAAGCAATGGGGCCTGACAGGATTCACCCTAGAATCCTAAAAGAACTAAGGGAGGACCTAGTGACACCACTGACCACACTTTTTAATAAATCATGGGAGGATGGGGTGGTACCTGAGGACTGGAGGAGGGCAGATGTGATTCCTCTTCACAAAAGTGGGAGCAAGGCAGAAGCAGGAAACTACAGACCTGTTAGTTTGACCTCAGTGGTGGGGAAAATGATGGAATCACTTCTGAAAGAAAGAATTGTTGAGTACCTAGAGGCTAGCAGGCACAGGACCCAAAGCAGCATGGATTCACAGCAGGAAGGTCATGTCAGAAGAATCTAATTGATTTCTTTGACTGGGTGACCAAAGTAATAGACCAGGGAGGGGCTGTGGATATGGCCTACCTAGACTTTAGTAAGGCATTTGACACAGTCCCACACAAAAGATTAATAATCAAGTTAGCCAGCCTGGGAGTGGGTCCCAGGGTGGTAGCCTGGGTAGCAAACTGGCTCCACAACAGGACACAGAAGGTAATAGTGAATGGAACACATTCCGAAGAAAGGGGGGTCACAAGTGGAGTACCTCAGGGCTCAGTACTGGGTCCAGTTCTTTTTAACGTCTTTATAGGTGACATTGCAGAGGGTCTGGAAGGAAAGGTATGCCTCTTTGCAGATGACACAAAGATCTGTAAAAGAGTTGATACACAAGGTGGGTAGAAAAGATGAGAAGGGACTTGGCAAGGTTGGAGGAATGGTCAGACATATGACAACTTAGATTCAATGCAAAGAAGTGCAAAGTAATGCACCTGGGAAATAAAAATCCAATAGAAGAGTACACAATAGCAGGGGAGGTACTAACAACAACAATAATGGAAAGGGACCTGGGGGTAGTCATATCAGATGACCTAAAGGTGGGTAAGCAATGAGAAGTTGGTAGCAGAGCCAGGGGATACTGGGATGCATAGGGAGGGACATCACAAGTAGAAAAAGGGAAGTGGTTATCCCTCTGTACAGACAGTTGGTGAGACCCCATCTGGAGTACTGCATGCAGTTTTGGAGACCTCATCTACTCAAGGACATAGACAAGATGGAAGCAGTCCAGAGGAGGGCAACTAAAACGGTGCAGGGTCTACATCAGAAACCATATGAAGAGAGACTGAGATAGCTTAATATGTATACCCTTGATGAAAGGAGGGACAGGGGAGACATGATAGAAACTTTTAAGTACCTCAAGGGAATCAACAAAGTCCAGGAGGGTAGCATCTTTCAGAAAAAGAGATGTGTAAGAAGAAGGGGGCACAATTTAAAGATAGAGGGGGGACAGCTCAGGGGTAATGTAAGGAAATTATTTTTCACGGAGAGATTGGTGGACACATGGAACCGCCTTCCTGGAGAGGTTGTGGGGTCTAAAACAGTAGGGGAATTCAAACATGCATGGGACAGACATAAGGCAATTATAGTGGGGGGTTGCAGGAAGTAGGCTGTTGGTTAACTAGAATCTGTAGCTTATCCAATAGGTAGGGAAATGGGCAGACTGGGTGGACCAAGTGGTCCTTATCTGCCATCAAAGTCTATGTTTCTATGTTTCTTTGTTTCTGTGTTTCTATGGGAGCGGGTCCCAGGGTGGTAGCCTGGGTAAAAAATGACTGGACAATAGGACACAGAGGATAATAGTAAACGGAGTCCACTCCGAAGAAAAGGGGGTTACTAGTGGGGTACCGCAGGGTTCAGTACTGGGTCCGGTCCTTTTTAATGTCATTGTAAGTGACATTGCAGAGGGACTGGAAGGAAAATATGCCTCTTTGCAGATGACACAAAGATCTGCAACAGGGTTGATACACAAGGGTGTGTGTGAAAAGGATGAGAAGGGACTTGGCAAGTTTGGAGGAATGGTCAAAAGTATGGCAGCTTAGATTCAATGCAAAGAAGTGCAAAATAATGCACCTGGGAAACAAAAACCCAGGGAAAGAGGACACAATGGGGGAGGAGGTATTAACAACAATAGAAGTGGAAAAGGACCTTGAGAAAGTCATATCAGATGACCTAAAGGTAAGCAAGCAATGTGATAAGGCAGTAAGGAGGGCTAGGGGGATACTGGGATGTATAGGGAGAGGCATCACCTGTAGAAAACATGAAGTTGTTATCCCTCTGTACAGACAGTTGGTGAGACCCTGTCTGGAGTACTGCATGCAGTTCTGAAGACCCCATCTCCACAAGGACATAGGCAGGATGGAGGCAGTCCAGAGGAGGGCAACTAAAATGGTGCAGGGTCTGCAACAGAAGCCATATGAAGAGAGACTAAAGGAACTTAATATGTATACCCTTGAGGAAAGGAAGGAGGGGGTACATGATAGAACTTTCAAGTACCTCAAGGGAATCAACAAAGTCCAAAAGGGTAGCATCTTTCAGAAAAAGAGAGGTGCAAGAACAAGGGACACAATTTGAAAAAATAGGGAGACGGCTCAGGGCAATGTGAGGAAGTATTTTTCACAGAGAGGGTGGTGGATGCATGGAATGGCCTTCCTGAGGAGGTTGTGGGGTCAAAAACAGTGGAGGAATTCAAGAATGCATGGGACAGACATAAGGCAATTCTGGTGGGGGGGTTAGGAAGAAGTAGGCTGTTGGTTAACTAGGATCTGCAGCTTATCAAATAGGTAGGGAAATGGGCAGACTGGGTGGGCCAAGCGGTCCTTATCTGCCATCAAAGTCTATGTTTCTATGTAGGGCTTTATGCATGAAGCCTATGCTCCATGTATGTGCATCCTGTAGGCTGCACTATGTTGGAATGCCATGCAGTGGGTCTGGTGGAGACCTGGCAGCATTCACGACCGATGCACAAGCCCCATGATCAAACAATTCCCCTCGGCAATCATGCTGGTCCACACCAGGGGCAATCTGGGGGCTTGCCAGAGGGTGAGCCTGTACTCTGCGCAGTTCACAATGATGTGTAGGTGGCATGGAGTGCCGGGCTGTGGTAAACACTGGAGGCCCTGCAGTAAACATTGCATGCCCCCTCCCATGGACACCATCTGGTACCAGCACCTGGACCTCTGCCACACGTCCACACCATCCCACTGGGCTGGCAAGGGGCAGCCATTTGGGCACTCACCTGTTGATTGAAAAGGGATGGGGTATGCATCTTACTGGGATTCCCTGCACGGGTGCTGCAGGGGATGCACTTTCGGACCCTGGTCAAGAATCCAAATTGGATGCCCATTTGCATCCTGTGCTGCACCCCTGAACAGCCCCAATCTAGACCCATGCTCCTATGTTCCAGGTGGGCATGGCCATGGACAGGTGCCCTGCAGCTGCTTGCCCTGCTGTGCTGGCAGGGGAGCCAGGGACAGCCATTCGGGAACTCACCCATTGATTGAAAAGGGATGGGGTATGCGTCTTCCCAGGATCCCCTGCACGAGCGCTGCAGGGGATCCACTTTGGGATCCTGGTCGGGCATCTGATTGGATGCCCGCCTGCATCCCTTGCTCTGTCCCTGCGCAGCCCCAATCTAGATCCATAGTCCTGCATTCCAGGTGGGTGTGGCCATTGACAAGTGACCTGCAGCTGTTTGCTGTCATGAATCCATGCACCCTGAGCCTGTCCAGGCCACATAGGCACTTGCGCTTTACAGGCAATGCGTGTATACTTTGTGCACTTTCGTGCATAGCCTTCATAGGCCTGGGAGTTTGCAATATGAAGGCCCAAAGTGGAAGAGGCATATATCCTCTTATGCATTACATCCAATTTTCTGGACTCGTTGTCACGAGGCAGGGTGCTTTTCACTTCAGGAGCCTAGAGCAATTGTGAGCAGCCATGACAACTACAGAGTCAGTTGCTGGGAAATATAATAGGGCTTGACGGATAGAGCAGGATACTATTTGTCAGCCTTTCTGGGGACCACTTACAGAGTACCAGGTCTATGTCAAACAGCAAATGTAGCATCTTCCAATGCAGGTTAAACAGGGGACACCACAATAGTGGGTGTAGCTGAAACTTCTAAGAACTCCATTAAGTATATTTTTCTTGACTCTTCCTCCTCACCTTCAAATCCCATCACATCCTGTATTTATTTAAACAAAAGCTAGAAGGATGGATCCTTAGAAGGGGAACCTGGGGTTATATACTGCAAAATTCCCACTGCATGATGAGAAGTTTGAGCTGACATGGAAACCTCCTTCATAGAGTTCCTCATCCCCACTTTCATTCTTTAAATCCTCCCCCATTTATAGACAGTCAAAGTTGCATTCTTCCTCCTCCTCATCTCTTATGACAGTTAGAGCAATCAACGGAGCTGGCGGCTGCCCTATCGGTGTAGCAGATATGCTTTTTGGTTTCATTGTCAATTCCTGTGCCAAAGGGTGGCTCCGTTGTTGGAACCAACACTGCCACTTGCAGTGATGGAAAAAGACATATTAACATTTCTGAGACTGGCACCAGCATAACCTGCGAGCCAATGATGCCTGATTGAAGGGTTAGGACTACAGATATCAATGGGATGGAACTTGTTGACATCTGCTGCGTACTGTCCACAGTAGGTCCAGCAGTACCAGAGTCAGGTCCCGACCTTGGTGTCTCATTGATGGTCGGGGGGTGGGGCTGTAGTTGATGCTGCTGGAGCAGACACCAGTGTGGACTTACCCTCATTAAGTGGAGACCTCAACCTCACTTGTGAAGCATGTTTCTTTTTATGCTAATGGTGGCTGGAAGAGGAAGACGGTCTCGATGACAGTTTATCCTTGTCTTTGGACTTATCCATTGCCCTTGCCAACCTTGACGGTGGAGCAGTCAATGAACCCTGGGGTGCTTCCTTACCTCAGTCAGGTGTTCAAGAGGGAGACGCCAGCTAGGATCCCCTGGCCTTTACCTGAGCCTCCATTGCTTTTATGGTAATGAAAGTCTCCAAGGCCTTCTTCCTCTCCTGGTGGCCTTGTTAAATCCCTGGCAGATCTTGCAGGACCTCACACTGTGGGACAGACTCAAGCAACAAACACTTGGAGCAGTGTGAGTGTCATCCTTGCAGATCTAGTAACTGCAGGTACAAAACCTAAACAACGGTTCTTATGATACAGGGACAACATCGATGAAAGAAATTTAAGTTTAGAAACAAATAACAATGTAAGAAAAACAATGGTGTTGATTCTCTGCAGGTCCGATGAGCATGTCGAAGGCAAAAGAAAGGACTGAGGAGCGAGGGGGCAGCCCACATTTTATATGTGCTGATACTGACTGTCACCATGGATGACCCCCAACTAGCCAAATACTTCCAGAAGGTCCTTACACCAACGGCTTACAGTTCCAAAGGTGTGGCCTAATGGAGGAGATATCCTTAATGAACATCAAAATATGATAAACAAATTAAAAAGTTATTTTTTTTACATAAATGTTCTCTTATTTGACTCTTTATATGGTTGATATTTGTTCCATTGTGCACAGCCCTGCATTTTTGTTGGTATATGAGCCCTGTTGTCCTCCCAAGTGAATTGGAAGTTGTTTTTTGAGGAAGAAATTGCCAGCCTCTGTGTTGTGCTTAATAAATCTACTGACATAAAATCCATGTGTAGTACTGTTCTGTTATTTTTTTTAGAAAACACCTAGTCAGGAAAGCTTAAAAAGTTAGAAAAGTGAACCTGTTTTAAATATGTAAGAACAGCTTTGGAACAGAGTACAGTACACATGATAAATACTCCTGAAAGTTATAAATACTAGTAATATTATTACTGCATTTTTCTTTGTAGTCAAGCAAAGCTGTTCCAGGACACTGAAGATAACGCAGCTTTTCCTCTTTTCTGATTTTGAATGCAGAGGACTAAAAGGATTTAGGACAGATCATCACACACAGACAGTTCTTCATCAACTTATTAAATTGTCATATTAATCTGTGGACTGAAAAGGGAGGATAAAATCATAGTGCTATGAGCACATAATCTAACTTGGATATGATTAAGCTTTGAATGTGAAATACTGCAGGACTGATATTGTGTAGTCAAAGAAATATTGTGCATTAATCTTTGGAATAGAATTTTTTGTACCAGTGCTTGCACTGAATCAGCTGTCTTCTGCTCTCAGCATCAAAATCAAATCATAACATACGGCCACATACCTAAAGCTGCCAGAAATCCAAGCACACATGTAACTTAGTGCCCTTAAGTTTCTACTTAGGCACAAAGGGCCCCATATTCAGAACCGGCTGGCTGCACAAAAACATGGGTGCATCGTGCCAGAAAACAGGGCCGTCCGACTACGGCACAGTATTTAAACAGATAGTGTAATATGAACGGATGGCGCTATCTGTCCGAATATTGTGCCATGGTAGTATGGCACATAACAGGCAGTCACCATGCTTTCTGCCATGCTACCAGAGCCCTGCACTAAAGACCACCATGGGGGTAAGCTGCACACAATTTGCTTACATCCCTATGGTGATATTCAACAAACATGCAGATGAGCTCATCAGGCATGCGCAGCTTGGTGGGCCATGGGCCAGTTGCACCGGGCCATGTCAGCCCTCATTAGCCCCGATCTCTTCCCCAGTATAATGATGAAAACTCTGGTGGTTCAGTGGTCCTGCCCTAGCCCCAATCCTCAATTATGGAAAGAAAGAAATCCCTGTTAGCCTAGTGGTCCCTCCCTTGCCTCAATCCCCTCTGTATATACAATAAAAAAATCCCTGGTAGTTTAGCAGTCCCTCCCCAGCCCCAATTTCCTCTGTATATACAATAAAACAATCCCTGGCAGGCCAGCAGTCCCTCCCCAGCACCGATACCCTCTGTATATACAATAAAAAAATCTTTGGTAGTCTAGCGGTCCCTCCCCAGCCCTGATCACCTCTCTATGCACAATAAAAAAATCACTGGTAGTCTAGCGATCCCTCCCCAGCCCTGATCTCCTCTGTGCATATAACAAAACTCCCCGGTGGTCTAGTGGTCCACCTCCCCAACCCTGCCCTGCTGTTAAAAGACATATACTGTACATGTCCCTGGTTGTCAAGTGGACCCCTCACCCAGCAGGTAGTACCTCACCACTTACTCCCCCCATCCCAACACTGAGAGCCTGTGAAGCAGCACAGCCTTCTACTCATGGCCACAGAGTGAACTCTCCTGGGGCATACTGTACAAGATTGTACAGTATGTCACTACAAAGAGCTCAATCTACCTCTGGGCGTGGACATGAAGTGGAAGGATGTGCCGGTTGCCAGCTCTCAGTGTTGGGATGGTGGGGAGTGGGGTGGTGGGGTACTACCTGCCAGTTGGGGGGATCCACCAGACAACCAGTGACTTGCATATGTCTGATACGGGCATGGCGGGGTTGGAGAGGGGGACCACTAGACCACCAAGGATTTTATATTATATGTACAGAGGGGATCTGGGCTGGGGAAGGACTGCTAGACAACCAGGGATTTTCTACTATATAGACAGAGGGGATAAGGGGACCACTAAACTACCAGGGATTTTTTTTATTGTACATACAGAGGGGATCAGGGCAGGGTTGGGACTGCTAGACTACCAAGGATTTCATGCTTTACATAGTCAGGGTTTGGGGCGTGCTAGGGACCCCTGGACCATCAGGGATTTCTATCTTTTTTACATAGTCGAGGATCAGGGCATGGGGGGACTGCTGGACCACCAGGTTATCCAGTCCTTGACGGTGCATGGATGGAGTGTGGGGCACTCACCCCTCAGTGCACTGTTATGGGTTGGGTTTCAGAAATGTTAAACTGTGCCATGCTTGCAGATAATTAGTGCTTCTGAAAACTATCCACATTTGTGATGTACTGCGTATGCATGGAGATCCCTCATTTGCATATGCACAGTGCGATATTGTGTGCCACAGCACTGTCGGGGGTACACCGCACCAAGGAGGCCTTTGAATATTGCCACACCCCCGGCCAGCGATATTCATGGTTAGTGTGGCACACATCTGGTTTGTGCCTCACTAACCTTTTGAAATTGGGCCCAAAGTTACCATATCTGAACATGTGCAGTCTTTGGTCCCCCAAAGTATGGAGGCAGTATAGCTCAGTGGTTTAAGGCTCTGAGCTGCAAACCTGGAGACCTGGGTTTGAATCCCACACCCCCTACTTGCATACTGTGTGATCCTGAGTAAGTCACTTAACTTCCTTGTGCTCCCAGGTCATACCTATAAACAAGCTTTCAGCTTAGTGCGTCTCTCCCGGTAAAAAAAAAAAAAAAATGCATGATTACCACAATCCGCTCAGGGGTTGTATACAGACCTCCATCTCACGGGGAAGAAATGGACAAGGAAATGATAGAAGGCATCCTGGGATGGCAGATAAAGGTGAGATATTGCTGATGGGGGACCTGAATATGCCAGATGTTAACTGGAGCACCTTTGCTGCAGCCACATCCAAGAGCAGGGCCATTCTCGATGCCCTACAGGGGGCATGCCTCAGACAGCTAGTTTTGGAACCCACTCAGGAGGCAGCAATCTTAGACCTGGTACTCTCAAATGGGAAAGGAGAGAGGATCTCTGATATTGAAGTGGGTAGCCATCTGGGAACAAGCGACCACCAAGCAGTGTGGTTCATGATAAACTTAGCTGTAGAGTCAAGCCACACAAAAGTGAAGGTACTGGACTTCAGGAGGGCTGATTTTGCCAAATGGGAGAGTGCCTCAGAAAAGCACTAGCAAACAGGCAAGAAGGTGGGGTGGAGCAACAATGGGGAAACATCAAAACTGCAATCACAGAGGCAACAAGCCTTTGTGTGAAGCAAATAAACAAATCAAAACAAAATAAAAAACACTATGGTCCTCAGAAGAAGTGGCGGGGAAGGTAAGGGAGAAAAAGATAGCATTGAGGAAGTATAAGGAGAACAGAAGGAGCAGGACAGAGAACTGTAC
Organism: Neoceratodus forsteri; assembly: GCA_016271365.2. Taxonomy (NCBI): domain Eukaryota; kingdom Metazoa; phylum Chordata; order Ceratodontiformes; family Ceratodontidae; genus Neoceratodus; species Neoceratodus forsteri. Next base: position 1,588,628,697 of record CM057449.1, on the reverse strand, counting down.
CAGTTAAAGCAGAAGGAAGCGGGGAAGGTAGTCAGACTAGCAATGGCCCAAACTGAGGAAAAGATAGCCGACTCGGTTAAGAAGGGTGATAAAACCTTTTATAGGTACATTAGGAAGCAAAGAAAGATGAAGGCAGGGATACTGAGGCTGAATAAAGAGGAAGGTGGTTGGGCAGAGAGCGACAGTGTGTCTGTTCTCCGTCTGCTGTGAGCCTTTTGCTCATACAGCAGATGGAGTCTGGAGGGAGTGAAAGGAATTGGGAGCTCGCTCTGCATTTTCACTGCTAAATCATGATGAAAACTTATGAAAAAAACATAAAACAGTAAAACCTCCATGAAGGAGCAAAAGGAGTTGGGGGTCGGGGTTGGGGACTGAAACAATCTCAGGAGGGAGAGGGGAATTGAGGGATCATCCAATGGTGCAGTGCTGTGGAGAAAGAAGCAAGGCTAAGGGGACAAAAGGCACTGGAAACTGGCTTGTGTCTGCAGAATAGTGAAAGCCATTTAGGCTGTAATTTATACTGTTTGTGTTAGGAGCCCCAAGCCCTCCCATTTTTTACTGCGACATAGCTGTGTGTCTCTGCAGCATTGTGAAAGCCATTTAGGCTGTATAAAACTGTCTGTCAGGTGCCCTGAGCCCTGTCTGTGATACTACACCGTGTGTCTTTCTGCAGCATAGCGAAAGCCATTTAGGCTATATTACACTGTCTTTTAGGTGCCTCAAGCCCTGTCTGTGACATAGCTACACTGTAAGTACTGTAAGTAAGTAAGTAACATTTGTTTCTTGAGCATCCAATCCTGGAAGCTCTGGGTGCTTTACAGAGCTAAAGATACTTGAAAAGATAATTCAGACATAAAATAGCAATATACAATAAACTATTCGTAAATCAATGAAACTCCATAAAATCATCATGATAAATTAGCAGCACTTAAGTATACACAATCTATGCCAGGTATCCAAAGGCTTCTCTAAGTAGATGTGCCTTCAGAGCCTGCTTAAAAACCTCCACTGTCGGAGCCTCCCTCAAAGATCCTGGGAGCATGTTCCAGATGGCTGGGCCTGCCACCTCAAATGCATGGTCCCCTGAGGTTTTCAACTGGGCCCTCAGAACCACTAGGAGGCCCTCTATGGAGGAGTGAAGTGAGTACACAGGGCAGTCATGGGTCAAGAGATCATTCAGATAGCCAGGGCCCAACCTGTATAGGGCCTTGTAGGTGAGCAAGCCCACCTTGAAAATGATTCTCCACCTCACTTGCAGCCAGTGCAGGTCACGCAGGACTGGGGTCACGTGGCAAGACCTCAGAAGGCTTGTCAGCAACCTGGCCACTGCATTCTGCACCAGCTACAAGCAGCAGACAATCCTCTCACTGACCTCGAAGTAGAGTATTATAGTAGTCAAGCCATGACATCACAAAGGCATGCAAGAGTGAGGGCAGGTCACCAGGCAGAATTAAGAGTTTAAGTTGGGCAACATTTCTTAAAAGGTAAAAACCATTCTGGATGAAGGACAGCACCTGAGCCTCACGTGTCAATCTGTCATCAAGGATGACATCCAGATTTCTCATCTTAGCATAAGCTGCCAATGGAGTGGGGCCCAGGAACAATCCTGTTTCTAGCCCGGCAGCAAGTGCATCATGCCAGTGACAGGGTTCGATCACTAGTACCTCCATCTTATTTGGGTTAAATCTTAGCCAGTTAGAGTACATCCAGTTTTGGATCTCAGCCACACATTTATTTAGCACCTCCATGGCACCATTTGTCCTGGGAGAGAAAGACAAGCAGATGGGTGTTGTCTGCATAGCAGTGAAAACTTAAGCTGTAACATCTAATAATCTGACACTGTGTGTCTCTCTGAAGCAAACTGAAAGCCATTGGCGGTATTACACTGTCTGTTAGGTGCCCCAAGCCTTGTCTGTGACATAGCTACACTGTGTGTCTTTCTGCAGCATAAGAAAAGCCATTTAGGCTGTATTTTATTTATTTATTTATTTATTTATGACTTTGGTAACAAGGAAGGCACACTGATCCCAGGTATCGCTTTCAGGCACGATCCGGGCCACATACTGTGGCACAGAGTTAACATAAACAACAAAGCATAAAACAGTAGACAGTTTAACAAATAATAAAAAGGTTACAATAGTACACAAAATACAGGTAGCAAAAATAAATAAATCCACAAGATACAGGGTTGCAGACTACATAACTCAGATACACATATACAAAATTAAGAAAATACATATACATAAAGTCGATCTACAGCAAGTTGCACAGGAAATAAGCAATGTTCGTCAGTAGATGTAGAATGAAAAGGATAAGGTGGGGGCAAGTAGAGGAGAGGGGAAAGGGTGGGAGGAGAAGAAGGGGGGATTGGAGGATTTACAAAGGGAGTTGTATAGGCACAAAACTCATGTGGTATGGGCAATCAGGAAATGAGGGACCACCCAGGAAAGTAGTGGCAGAGTCTGTTAGGTGCCCCGAGCCCTGTCATTTATTACTGTGACATAGCAACACTGTGTATCTCTGCAGCATAGTGAAAGCCATTTAGGTTGTATTACACTGTTTATTAATTGTGCAAGCCCTGTCATTTATTACTGTGACATAGCTACACTGTATGTGACATCTCTCTGCAGCATAGTGAAAGCCATTTAGGCTGTATTATACTGTTTATTAATTGCACAAGCCCTGTCATTTATTACTGTGACATAGCTACACTGTGTGTGGCACCTCTCTACAGCATAACAAAAGCCATTTAGGCTGTATTTCTGTGTCTGTTAGATGTCCCAAGCCCTGCCATTTATTACTGTGACATACCTACACTGTGTGTCTCTCTGCAGCATAGCAAAAGCCATTTAGTCTATATTACAGTGTCTGCTAGGTGCCCCCACGTCGTGTCATTTATTATTGTGACATAGCAACACTGTGTTTCTCTCTACAGCACAGCAAAAGCAATTTAGGCTGCACTACAGTGTCTGTTTGGAGCCCCAAGCCCTGGCATTTATTACTGTGCTATAGCTACACTGTGTGTCTCTCTCTGCAGCATAGCAAAAGTCATTTAGGTTGTATTGCAGTGTTTGTTAGGGGCCCCAAGCCCAGTCATTTATAACTGTCTGTGACATAGCGACACTATCTGTCTCTGCAACAGTTAATGAAACAATATCCATTCCTTTCATGGCTGTGTCTACTATGTCTCATATTTCCCCAGTCTAAGTCTACTGGAAGGAAGCACAGTGCTGCTCCATGTGCAACTGTTACTGACGTGGCCAATATGAATCATACCACTAATGAACACCGTAGTGACAATAATAATAATAACATCACCACGACTGGCACTAAATGTCCTGAACCAAAAAAGTATGTTAGCAATAAAATGATAGTAGAGTGTCGGAAAGAACTGACTGGAGTTACTCGTAGAGGTACTGAATGTTTTGCCACATGTGCCAGTATACCTCTAGCTGCTGAGGCAGCATGCAGGTAGGCATCCTCCTCAAATATAAGCTCAGATGCTGAGGCAGTGAATGCTGATAGAGATAGTGGTGATAGTGCGGACTGGGAATGGGATAGCCCAGGCTATGTCCCACATGATGATGATGATGGAACTTCCAGTTCTTCTGAATTTTGTGGCTATGAGGTCTGTAGTTTCGATGAGGGGGTAGGAAAGGATGTTGCTGTAAGGCATGAGAGGAAAGTGCAGAAAAAAGAATCATATGCTGATTGTAAGAATAAAAAGAGGGGCATGAATGAAAACAATTCATGTCAGCAAGGAAATGGCAGTGTAGGTTTTTCACCAGTCCCTTGACTGTACAAGACATAGTGCCAGGCACCATGGTACAAATAGAAATATGGCAAGGTAAAATTTAGCCAGCAAAGTTTGCATGAAGTGGCATAATTTGCCATTTCGCATAGCTTCACAAAGCTTCCGCGGACCTGGGAAACTTCAACATCGCCCAAATTGCAAAGCTTTTGCCATGAAGTGTGGACATTTCACAGTAAAAAATTTGCACTTCATAATCTGCGAATTCTGTGAAATTCACAAATTAATTTGCAGAGTGAAGTTTGCTGACTTTGTCCATCTCTATGTACAAAGCACAAAAGGTAAATCATTAGTGTGGAATTTATTTTATATTAACCCTGCAGACAACTCTTGAGCTGTTTGCAGTCTGTGCAAAAAGAACATCAGTCGTAGTGGCAATGCTGGAAATTTTGGAACATCAGTAATGATACGACATGCAAAGGCAAAACACCCAAATGAGTGGGGCAAGTCAAGGGACAGTGTGATTGGTATGGGTGGCAGTGGAGGTGGTGGTAACGGTGACCATAGTGACAACGAACTGGAAGCAGGAACTGACATTGAATCACTTGATGTTTCCTTGCGGTCTTCCCAGACAAACATAGATTGTTTTCTGACACCATTAAGTACAGCAAAATGCCTAAGTAGTACTCCAAGTGAAAAAGGCATGAAATATACAGTCACCCCAAAATGTAAAATATCTTGTCATTCTTGTCAACTAACGTTAAAAGAAAGGACATCAAAATTTACCCGTAAGCATCCAACATGCCAGCTGTTAAATAGAGCCATTGCAGAACTGTTGGCCGATTGTGAACTCCCTTTTGCTTTTGTTGCCCCAAAAAATTTACTCAAGATCATGAACCTAACTGAACCATAGTACACCATTCCCTGTCGAACATATTTCTCAATAAAGGCTGTTCCACAGTTGTATGACTTGGTGTGTACTGCAGTCATTAAGCATTTGAAACTTTCTGAAGTGAAGCAGATTCACATAACCACAGACACTGTATATGGGCTAGCAACACACAATTGACTGCATGACTGTTACAGCTCATTGCACAAGTTTTCAGTCAGAAAGTAATAATCCCCACTCTATGTTAAGCAGTAGGAAGCAGGCTGTATTGTGTGTCACAACTTTTGAGGTAAAGCACACTGCTGTGAATATTTTGCAGAAGCTGCAAAATCAATTCCAGAAATGACTTACTCCATATTTCTTATTACCAGGGTTCGTAATGCCAGGTAATGGTGCCAACGTAGTCTAAGCTGTTAGAGATGGCAACTACCAACACATACCGTGTTTTGCACACCGTTTAAATCTTCTCATCCATAGTTTCTTAAGTGGAAACAGAAATGTTGAAAACCTGTTGGGTCTTGCTAGAAAAATGTCTGGGCATTTTAGCCACTCTGTGAAAGCAAAAGAAATCCTGAAGGGGCTTCAGAGGTCAAACAATTTACCACTGCATACATTAAAGCAGAAAGTTCCGATCCACTGGAATTCAACATTTTATATGTAGTGAGTAAAAGTAGAAGAAAGAGCGGCACCTGCTGTTTCTGTGATTGCTTGTAATCCAATAAACACTCTAAAGCGGATAAGGACTGTGGACTCAAATGTGGCAGCACTTGCAGTTAAAACTTCATGTTTAATTCATTGTTAAAAGTTACTTTTACAGGTCAACAGATTCACACAATTTGCAAAAGGTACACATGGTTCTCACAGTGTATCCACATCAAAGTCCTGCAGCTCACATAGCTCACAAGGGAACTCCCATCTGTCCCTAACCAGTTTCACTCTCCTGGAGCTACAGTATGTTAGAAAGGCTTCCTAAACAGAAAAATGCTATACATGACAACACCATGCAGAATCAAATCAGTAAAATCGACATCATGCTCAGTTCTAGCAGCTGGATGCTACTTGAATCTTTAGTCACCTTACTGGAGCCATTTGAGGCTGCTACACGTGATGTCAGTGTGGACAGTGCAAATCTGAGTCAAATTCTTCCTCAGATAAGATTTCTTCACATTTTCCTTGAAGACATAAAGACTTTCAGTCAAAAGAAGACACCACTGCTGTTATGCTGGCAGATGACTTGAGTCTCAGACTGTTGACTGATGAGAGAATACTTGGCATGTTTAAGAGTGACACCTATGTGTTGGCTATGTTGCTAGATACCCACTTTAAGGGGCACATTGAAGCCATCCTTCCTGCAGGGGAAGACATTGAGTATTGGAAGGATCTTCTGCTAACCAAATGTGACATTGCCCTAACAATGCTATTACCTGATGTACAGCAGTCAAACCCTGCAGAACCATTAGAGTGCACCTCTGGTGTAGAGATGCAGTGAATTTAAATTCCGCCGGAGAAGTGAACGCGAAGTGGGCACTTTGCGTTGCAACTCCGCTACGTGGAGTGGGCAATGCAAAGTGCTCACTCCGCTTTGTCATTACCACTTCGCGTTAAGGCGGATTGGCAATGTGAAGTAAGGCGAAGTCATTGTTTTTAATGGACTTCGCATTCCTCATTATGATTCTAAGTGATCCACTTGGTGTTTCAGATTTGGCAGCCTCCCCACACTTCACATGGCTTACAGTACTGTAAGTCACATGCTCTTTAGCTAGGCAGGAAGGAAGTGAGTCATACAAGCAGACACTTTTACTTTCTTCTGTGCAGACAGAGAGAGCAGAGTGTGTTTTGTGACTGCTGATACTTTGAGATCAGAGCGAGGAGGAGATTTAAACTTTGATTTAGACCCAATAGCTTTTTTAAAAGCTACATTTTTTTGTCTTTTCTGTACTCTTTTTTACTTAATTTGTTCTTTCTGTAAATTTTATTTTTCTTACCTTTAAAAGTAGTTAGTTGTTTGTTCCCCCCCCCCCCTGGAAGCAGGACCAGCACCACCTCCTGTCCTGACTCTGAGGCAGTTGAACCACCACCACCACCACCAAGCCTAGCACCAGGTCCTCTGGAGTAGGATGTGCCTGTTCCTCTAGGCTCAAGTGTGGATCCCATCCGTGTTCAGCACCATGACCAGTCAGCTGCCAGTTCATCTGGCCCTCCCCTGGCTGTGCCTGGTTCTCCCCACACCTCCATTGTTTGGCAGTTTTTTGACTGTGTTGGGGGGACAGCAGTGTGGTCAGGTGCTGCCTATGTGCGGTGGAGGTGAGCCATGGTCCCCGGGGGAGTCTCCTGGGGACTGGGGGCCAGTACACCCATATGCTCAATCTCCACCAGTTGGAGTGGTAGGCTGTCACAGAATGGACCATGCCTGCACTTGCTGGCTGTTCTGTGGCAGAGGATGCAGCTGTGCATGGCGGCGTCCCTAAGAAGAGGAGGCCCACAGCAGTACCTGCTGCTCCACCAGGATCGCATACAGGGACATCAGTTGCAAATGATGTCAATGCTGGAACTGCTGCTCGATCACCATGGGATCCCACATTAGTTTTTTTTTCCCTCACACCATGTGCCCCCCACACCTTCCTTGCTGTGTTATAAAATGCAGTCCTCCATCATCCCCGACCCTTGCATGTAATTATGTCCTTTTTTGTTGTCTTCCGTATGTGTGACACTTTGTATTCTGAGCAGTGCAAGTATACTATGTTAAACTGTATGTGTGCAGTCAGTCTTCTTTCCAGTCTGTGTATGTACTGCAGACACTGTCCAAATCCCTGACTTAAAAACACTTAATGAGTACAATGGAGGGATAGTGAAGCCTTGAGAGATACTACAAAACAGGCTTACAATACATCTAAGTAACTAGTAAAAAAATTAATGTTGTGATTCATGACATAATTGTAAATCGTGATTTGTGACTGCATTTGTGATTGTGATGATGAAGAAATGCGAATGCCTACAGCTGTACTTCCCCGGCCCCAATGAGGTGTGGCACAAAACACCCGACATAAAAACACTCATTAATGAGTACAATGGTGGGGTGGTGAAGCTTGGAGAGATACTACAAAATAGGCTTACAATACATCCCAGTAACTATTAAAATGATTAAGGTTGTGATTCATGACTTGATCATAAATCGTGATTTGTGACTGCATTTGTGACCGTGATGATGATGAACTTAATTTGTATCATGAGTGACTCGTGATGATGGTTCTGACTTAAAAACGCATATTAATGAGTACAATGTTCATGCAGAATTATGCACCACACCTAGCCAGTACTCTGAAGGGAAGCCAAAGAAACAACTGTGACTTAAGTTAGAGATGGAGATTGGGCCCTAAAGAGATGCAAATGCACAGACAGATTAAGATTGCGCTGTGCACTGAAGAGATACAGATGCAAAGGCACAACACCTAACCAGTGCTCACCATCAGAAACTCAAATCTGGAAAAGAATTCCTTTGCCTTATGGGGCGGGCCGCGGGGGGGGGAGCAGTGTACTGCACTGCTGCAGCAACAGTCACTAGTACTAGCACCAGTAAAGATACCACAAAGAAGTACAAAATTTACACAGCTGCAGTGGATAGCAGGTTCACATTGCTGAAATTATGTGGCACAATAAAAGGTGTCTGATTTGATGACGCGCGTCACACACATACTCACATACACACTAAGTAATGCGTAGCAAATTGAAACCTTCAGTAATATAACCACATATTTTAAACAAACTAAAATTATACACTGCTGCACCACAACAATCAGGAAAAAAATGGCAAGAATTATTGAAAATATTACTGTGTGTACATTAACACAGTTATACAAGAAAAATATCACCAAAACAGAAAGCACTGTCTTTTTCTCCAAGTTAATCTACCTACACCACAGATACACCCCTCCCCCAAAGCACACTTCCACTGTCTCTCAGTACACAGACTGAATATTGTACATTAACATTCAAAATCCACACACAAACAATAAACGCTCGATGATATGAGCACAGGAGGGTTTCCTATAATCGATTAACTAAAGTTTAAACAAATGACACCAAAAGGCTTTTTTAACAGCTTTTAGAAGGTTTGAATAGCAGAGCTCTCAGAGCAGATTGTCTCCTACAGCTTCATACACACACTACCCCAAACTGAGGCTGTGCAGAACAATCTAGAGCCCATGTGACCTGAAATCCCATGAATCACTGCAAAATTTGCCTTTGGAGTTTAAAAACAAGGCGAAGTGAGGCGGAGTACATTGTTTTCAATGTACTTTGCCTTAAGAATTAGTGGAGTTGTGGTTTGGGAAGGCAGAAATTTGGCAGTCATTGTTTTCAATGGACTTTCGTTGCACCGATTAATAGCGCCGAAATACCCCCTGGGCTTGGGTTGTGGAGCACTCCTTGAATTCACCTTCACTCCGCGGATCACTTCGCAGAGAGAATTGAGGCCACTTTTCCCACCACTACTCTGATGCAGACAATAGCACATGAATCAATTCTTCACAATCACCAGTGTCATTTGTGCTGGTAAGGGTGTGCTGGGAATCATGTGAGTGTAACACTCAGGGAGGCTGAGATCTGGAAACCAAGAGCAGTAGTCCCTATTCACAAAAATGGTAGCAAGGAGGAGGCTGACAATTAAAGGCAGTCAGCCTGACTTCGGTGGTGGAGAAATTAATGGAATCACTATTGAAGGAAAGGATTGTGGAATATCTTGAATCCAGTGACTTACAAGATTTGAGGCAGCATGGATTCACCGGGGGTCATGTCAAACAAATCTGATAGATTTCTTTGATAGGGTGACCAGGCAATTAGATCAGGGTAGAGTGGTAGATGTGACCTACCTAGATTTCAGTAAGGTCTTCAACACTTTTTTTAAGAATGACACCTATGTGTTGGCTACATTGCTAGATCCCAGCTTTAAGTTGAACATTGAAGCCATCCTTCCTGCAGGGGAAGACATTGAGTATTAGAGAGATCTTCTGCTAAACAAATGTGACATTGCCCCACCATCCGAATTAACTGATGTACAGTAGTCAACCCTGCTGCACCATCAGAGTGCACCTCTGGCGCAGACAATAGCATATCTATCAATTTTTCACAATCACCAGTTCCATCAGCGAAGGAAAGGACATCCACAGCTACTTCTCGGACATCCTATGTTCAGAATCAGAAAGGCAAATTACTTCTGAGTTGCCTGCAACAACATGGACCAGTATCCTGTAAAAAAACTGCAGCTGGTTCATCTGCCAGACTGGTAACTGTCTCACACAGCACAATGACTCAGAAGTATATTGCAGCCCATACTGTGATTGGTCTCAAAGAAGATTCATTACTCTGTTGGAAATAAAAGAAAACAATATTGCCAGATTTAGCAAATCTTACAATAATGTACCTCAGTTGTCCTCCTTCAAGTGTATTTTCAGAACTCATACTTAGTGCACCTGGAGGAATAGTCACTGACCACAGAACACTGCTAAGCCCTGTAAATGTGGAACGGCATACATCTCTCAGAATGAATGCTGACAATTTCCCAATTGTCTCAAACATTGAGTCATGCAATTCTGACCCTGAACATGAACTACAGCCTGCAAACAGTGATACTGAATATGATGTCTAGGTTGTGCACTAAACAAATTGAACCATCGCCACTGCCAGCAAGCCAGCTACGTGTGCCACATTACTCTTAGTTTTCTTTTGTCAATCATCAGTTTTATGTTATGTAACTTTGATACCCAGTATGAGTATAATTTCTGGAAACAGCTGCAGCCTCACTCAGAGCAGCTGCACCTTTTCCTTGTTCATGTTTATGAAAGTTAAAAAAACTTATTAAATTTGAAAAAGGAGCAGCTGTGCCTCTCACACCTAACTCAGCAATTCCAACCGTGGGTATCATTTTGGAAATAGCAGCAGGCTCGCTAAGAGACGACACACCTCTCGCTCTGCCTCAGCAGTGCCACCATGAGGATAATTTTGGAAATAGCAGCAGGCTTGCTAAGAGCAGCTGTGCCTCTTGTACCAACCTCAGCAATGCCCGCCATTGGTATAATTTTTGGAAACAGCAGCAGGCTCGCTAACAGCAGTTGCACTTCTCTTACCTGCCTCAACAATGCCCCCCATGGGTATAATGGCTCACGGCACCAAACAAGCAGTGTAATAGTCTAAAAACATAGTCTTTCACATGATTTTTGTTATGGTCAGGGTCGGATAATTGGATAGTAACTACCCGACCCAACTAGTCTGTTTTCATCCAGGTATTTTTAGGGTACTTTAGAGGTACCTGTGGGTAGTCTTGAGGGTCGAGTATTTTAGTACCCACCCATCCCTAAAATTTACTGGGTTGTCCAGCCAGCATGACAAACACAGCTTGCAAAATAATAAAGAAGAACAGCATCTTTTGCAATAACCTCTTAAATTGATTGCAACTTACTGTCTATCCACAAATATGTATTACTTTCTTCTCACGGATCTGCACCTGCTAATCCTGGAGACTGTAGGCTATACCAATATCTGCTAGCCCTCCAATATTCCAATACCACCAGCACTAGGCCACCCTTCAGACCTCAGTCACTGAACTTTCACTTTATAGATGCCTTAAGGGTGTGCAGTGGCTACTAGGCCTAAATCCACCTCAGTCAGCCAACTCGCCCCTTTTTACCCAGATCCCATTCCCTGATGTCAAAACAATTAGCATTTACTTATACTCTATATTGCTTACACTCTATCACTTTATACTCCATAGCAAGTCCCTGTAATTGCTGTAATAATTAAATCACATTTGGCTAACAAATATTTCTAGGCATTCACATTACAATCCCCCTCAGCCTATGAACAAAGTCTCTTTAATTACTAGACAGTAGTCCTTTTTCTAGCAATAGGAATCACAGATCCCTGAAATAGTCCTGCAAAAAAATGTAATTACTGTGCCACTTTCCTTATGAGCACTGGCATTTTGATGACAAATTGGACCCTTGGAGATGGTAACTGAACCCTGGTGTTACTGATTCTTGAAGATGACCTGGGTGCTGGAAAATGCCATGCTGAACTTGTTGGATGCAGGCTGAAACCACGTTCAAGAACAGGTAACCCTTACAGCATGGAATAACTAAACTCTCCCTGTGAAACTGTCTTACTGACCCTGGTATTGGGATACTAGTGATCTCCAACAGGCTAGGCTATGCTTATGGTAGAGACTTAGCTCTCCAAATCCACCCCTGACTCCGCTATCACCATCCCTGGATATACCATCTACAGGGAAGACCAAGTAGGCAAACACAGTGGTGGCTGCGCACTACTTGTACGGGACTCCCTTATAGGTCAGGCACTCCCAGCTCCTAAACTTGATTTTGGAGCCCAAGCCCTCACCTTAAAAATCACACCTGACCTCGTCCGAGGCCCTCTCTTCCTCATGGTCTCCTTCATACCCCCGAGGAATCAAAACCAAGTGTGTCCAGTCCCTCATTGACTACCTCACATCTTTCTCTCACAAAGTGGAGCAAGTCATCCTAGGTGATTGCAATGTTAACTGGCTTGCCTCCACTGCCTCCCATATAAGGGACTCCTTTGCTGCCCTGGATATGTTCCAGTTAGTCACCCAGACCACCAGATTCAACCACTCTACTGGCACCAGCACTCTCCTAGATGTTGTTATATCTAACTGCCCCTACAAAATCTGGGAGGTCACTGTCCTCCCCGACTCTCTTAGCGATCACTCCCCAGTCCTCTGTCTCTGGTCATCCTCCACTCTGAAGCCAGTGTCCCAGGCCACTCTACTCAGCCATTTATGCCCTGGCGGCCTCAGAAAATTAAAACAATACCTAGCCCAGCTAGACTTGTCCCCTATCCAGCGCACCCCTGATACTGACTCAGCTCTTGACCACTTTACAAATGCCTTCTGTAAGGCTTGTGACCTTTTCACCCCCTCACCAGGATCCGCTCCAAAAAATGCAATGCCACATGGATCACCCAACCCATCCTCCAGAGACTCAAAAACAGAGATAATTTCTGGCACATTGCTGTAAAATCTGGAAAGGCGTCTGATAGACAGGCCTACAACACAGAACTCAATAAGTGCACTTGGGCCTTTAGGCGGGCAAAGGCAGAGCACTACCAGATCACCCTCGCTTCCACTTGGGGTTCAGCCTGGACCTTCTGGGATGATATGAAAGAGTTAAATGGGAAGTCCCACTTCCCCCCACCATCTCAGCTCTCCATCAACGGCACCCTCGCCACAGATCCACTCCTTATAACCGATTGCCTTAACACTGCCTTCTCTGACCTAAGCTTGGTCCTCCCCAGCAGCTTCTTTGACCCAATCTCCATCTCTCCCCTCTGGTCCTGCATCACCCACCATTCTACCTGTGCACCCTATCCCCCCAAGAAGCCAGGCCGCACCTGCTAAAAGCCTTAAGCAGCAATAACCCCAGCAGTGACCTCCTCAACTCCAGGATCCTCCGTATGGTCTTGGACGAAGTCCTAGTCCCCCTGACTGACCTTCTAAACTAGTCTCTATGCCTGGGTCAGTTCCCAAGTGCTTAGAAAACTGCTGAAATCACACCTATACATAAGAGTGGAGACCGGTCCACCCCCAACTATTACTGGCCAATCTCCATCCTCCCTCCACTCTCTAAAGACCTTGAAAAAGTGGTGTTGATGCAGCTCTCTGAATACCTAACCAAGTACAACATTATGTGCCCAGAGCAGCACGATTTCCGCCCAGGACACAGTACAATCATGGATCTCCTGGAATTCTCCCAACACCAGCATGCTGCTCTTGTTTCTGGCAGCCTTGTGGGAGCAGTGTTCATTGACCTCTCCAAGGCCTTTGACACTGTCTGTCATCCCCTTCTACTCAACTCTCTCCACCAACTTGGGCTTCTCTGGTGGTCCCACCTCCTGGTTCTCTAGCTACCTCTCTGCTAGATCCCAGCGTGTCAAGATCAGCGGCTCCCTTTCCAGCACTCTTCCCAATCACTCCGGGGTCTCTCAGGGCTCCATCCGATACTTTTTAGTCTCTACCTCAACACCGTCCCCAGCTCATGTAATGGTAAAATGCTCCTCTACGCCAACGATGCAGTCCTCTTTGCCTCACATCCCAATCCCACCTCCCTCCAATTATCCCTCCAGCAAGCTTACAACCAAGCCGAAAGGTGGTTCGGTGACTGCAGACTGGTCATTAACCTAAAGAAAACCAAATTTCTCCCACCACCAAAATAAAGCTAAAAATACCCCCCCTCTTGATTATCCCAAACACTCTGCACCCGTTAGAACAAGTGACCACATACAAGTACCTAGGCATCACGTTTGATACTGCCCTCTCCTTCCACACCCACATTAATGCCCTGTCAGCCACCATTAACTCTCAGATTGGCCTGCTATACCAGCACAGGGACTTCCTGCCTCTGGTTGCCCTTAGGCTGGCCATCACCTCCTCCGTCTTGTCTCTCGTGGACTATTACTTGCCCATCTACGCTGCAGCTGACAACATTGTCCTCTCCAAAATCCAACTCTCCATCAATAAGGCCTGTAGGCTCCTGACTGGTGCCCCCAGCCACACTCACACCTGCCCTCTCTATACTACCACCAATCTGCTCAACTTTGAGGAGCAACTGCTCTACCAGACCTGCCTTCTCACTAAGAAATCACTGCTAGGACTCTCCCCCCGACGGGGGTCTCCACCTCCCTACAGCAGTCATCATCATTGTCCGTCACCACCCATAGCTCTGTTAAGGCCACTTTCAAGGTGCCCAGAACCAAGACTTCTCTTGCCCAGAGATCCTTCCTCTACCGAGCCCCCACCTGGTTCAACTCCCTCCCTAGCAGCATCTCCAACTTACCAAAAATTGGCTTCTTCAAAATAACCCTTCGGAACCATATCTTTAATACCCACTGTTGTAGGTGCAACTAACCCCCTATTGTAACCTGTGGTACCCACCCACCTTTCTCCCTGGCTCGACAATGTCCACTGGACAGCCTCTCCCTCCCCCAGACCCACTCCTTCCATACTAAGTCCAAACAAGGTTGTAACCCGCTGTCTTCTCTGAGGACCTACTATATCCATGAGTGTAACTCACAATTTTGTAACACTATGCAACCTAAGTAACATGCAAACTATTACATTATATAACCTAAGTGTATCTATGTTAAATGTTCCTTTTACTGCACCTTTAATGTTATCCTCTGTTTTAATCTGCACTGTAATAACTGTCTTGATGTCTGCCTCCCTCCCCCCACCCCCCGCGACGAGGTGCCTTTGTTAATGAGTCTCTGACTCAAAGGTTGTAAACCCGATTTGTAATGAATAAATAAAGATCTTGTCTGGTAGTAGGCCTCTACAGGCTGGGCTCCTTCTGGTCAGTCTCCTGCTTGGTATTTCCTAAACTGAACTGTGCAGTTCCTTTTATTTATTTTTTTTTTACTTAATTGTTTAACCAGGAATAGCACACTAAGCTGAAAGCTTTTTTACAGGAGTGACCTGGGAGTACAGGGAAGTTAAGTGACTTGCTCAGGGTCACACAGTATGCAGGTGGAAGGTGTGGGATTCTAACCTAGATCTGGTCTGCTGGAAGTCACCAGATTTTCAGCTCAGAGCCTTAAACCACTGCGCTACACTGCCTCGCTTTAACATTCTCTTTTGCCCAGATCTGACCCCTGAGTGAACAGCTAACTGGTACCAGTCCTAAAAACCAATCACATCTGATTCCAACCTGAAATCTTGCATCAGCATGGGTCACAATGAAATACTCAGATGTGAAATTACTGACCAACTGCCTAAAATGTACAAACCTCCTCTACGTTCTCAAAGGAGATTTGCACTGAAACTGTTAGTAATTTTTCCCAGTAGAAGCTATTTTTTAAATACTGGTTCTAATTTTGATACCGTTCCATCTCTACAGGCTTTTTAGTTATCCCAGTGAACGTTTTTAATCTACACTGTGGTGTTAAGTACCATATTAGAAATGTATAATGTAGTTTACGTCCTTCTCAGCCACATACTGTAGTTTTGTAAAATAGAATATGGGTGCATTTTGCCAACAATAGAAGAGTAGAACACGGACATAAAATGCATTATGAAATGAACATTAAGAATGCCAGCTCATGATTGGTGGAGAGCTGCTTTCACCCAGCTTGTTATCCC
This sequence comes from Neoceratodus forsteri, assembly GCA_016271365.2. Taxonomy (NCBI): domain Eukaryota; kingdom Metazoa; phylum Chordata; order Ceratodontiformes; family Ceratodontidae; genus Neoceratodus; species Neoceratodus forsteri. Next base: position 1,588,612,896 of record CM057449.1, on the reverse strand, counting down.
CTCACGACGGTCTGGGTGAAAGTAGCTCCTGACCAAATGGACTACCTGCTTGCAAATACCCCAATGCAGTGGCTCAACTGTCCACAAAAACCACAGCCCAGCAACCATCCCGATTCAAACAGGACACACACGATGTTATGCTGTCCTCCTGGCAGCAGTTTAAATAACCAAAAGAAGAAAAAAAACTTGCCTTTACCTTACTTGCCAAATGCAGCTAAAAATGAAGAGTCCACATACCACTTTGCTCCATCGGTCAGTCGCATTATTCATCGGACAACTCACTGGTAGTGAATCTAGCTGCTGGTCACGCTCCTCTGCCGCTCTGCCATTTGAATTTTCCACTTGTTACTGCCTCGATGAATCGAGGCTTCTTCAGTGGCCTATCACCCGACAGCACACTATAATGAGCCCCACACTGCCATGGCCTTCTTTTCGACTTGTTCTCCAGACTGTGCACTTTCTGGGAGGGGAAGCTGAGGTATGCCAGAGGTCAAGCTGTCTGACAGTGGGGTCAGACAGGGATCAGGAGTTTGAAGAAGTGGAAGCCAGACTGGGAAAGCATATATACAGTATCTGCAGGGTGAGGGTGAGTGGTGTCCCACATACTTGCTGCCTATCTGCAGTGCTGGTGTCACCTACTGACCAGTGGCTAACATCACAATCTACGGGCATTTTTTTTTTCATTTTATTTAGATATTTTTTTTCTGTTTATGTTTTTTACAAATTTAAAACACAAACACTTTCTTTAAAAATACTTCACATTTGCAAATTTGGACCCATTTCATAATCACAATAAGGCATTCCAGGAGGGGTGCTATGGTGGGCTAATGGCCCTTTTCGGGCCGTGGAAGCACTCAGCTTTGTCTCATGCTTCAACCCAGCAGAAGTGGACTATTATCCCACCATTATGCCCCCCCCCATTGTGCCTTATTGCTTAATCATGCATTTCTAAAATAGTACTTACCTGCAATGTGTAAAGCAGCAACATCCACTAGGATAATTTAAAAGCCTGAAGAGATGGATCAGTAACAGAACTGGAACCGGTATTTACAAATCAGCTCCCACAGAGGAAAATGGCTTACTAGTTCAGCGAAGTTATCCTTTATTTATTGATTAATATAAAAAATATCACCAGGAAAAACATCCTGAGCTAAAAATAGTTCATTTTCAGATGCATCCAGGGGAGGGGGGAAAGGAGAAAGTACAATTAGATTTTTATTATAAAATACAACATCATACAGAGATAAATAATCATGTAAAACAGCTATGAACATTAGAAAAGTACTGTATGTGAACTAGACAAGCTCATGAAGAAAAACAAAATAATTAAATACTGATATTCCAAGTCTAGCACTGGCAGGTCCCTTAGGAGCAGAGAAATAATTATGTCAGTGAGGGCAGTAGGGGATAGTGCACAGAGAAGAGGAGCAAGGGGGGAAAGGGGGCCTGGAAAGCTACAGTGGAAGGGTGTAGGAGAGGAATAGAAGAATAAGAGGTTAGGAGAGGGAGGACAGAGAGTATAGTAGAGAGGAGAGGCAAACCTTTGTCCCTCTGGGATGTAAACCCTACAAGGGCCAGGTACAGGTACAGCAGGGTGCAAACCCAGACAATGTCCTGGTTTCATGGCTTCTAGAGAAGATGGTAGGAGTGGAGAAGGGCAGGGAGTAGGAAAAAGGGAGCATGGTAGAGAGGGACAGCCAAAACTTCATCCTTCTGGGATACAAAACCGATAAGGGCTAGACACGGCTTGCTTGACACCCAGCCTGTGTCCTGGTTTCCTGGCCTGCAAAGGTGGAGAGTAGGAGTGGGGAAGGGAAGGGAAGGACTACGTAAGCAGACAGTATGGAGAAAGTGGGGTGGTCATGTAAAAATTAGTGGAGATCAGTTGCAGTTACAGGTGGGGGAGGTGAAGTTAAGCAGTAGGGAGGATAGAGTGTGTATTAATTTGTAATGAATTTGGCATTCATTTGTATCCCCCTCCCCTGGGTCATGCCTGAAAATAGGCAGGATTTGTCTAGTGCACTTACCTGGTCAACAAAAACTAAATAAATAAATTAAATTGTGTGGCGCATTATGTGCGAACCCGGACCTGTGTGCTCTCCTTGACTGGACCCCAGTTAGAATCTAAGTGAAAGAGTGCGAAACTGGCTTCCGCACTCAAAAAGCTTAAGAAATCCATAACACAATTAAGTCACACAGCATTTTGCCGTGTGACATTTTGACCCCGTGTCATATTAAATTGTATTCAGTACTGTTGTATGTTGCATACAGCATCATAAAATTTTATAAAACATAAAAACAATCACTTTTCACTTCCTCAGCTAGAAATCTGATTTCTTAGGCTCTCTCCAGTATTTTTTGTAATAAACTGAGCCGGTGAACACTAAGTCCCTATAAAATGAAGTTCCCCAGTGTGCAAAACTGTCAGTGTGCTGTGTACAACACAGTATCTTCAGCCATGATTCCTGGGGAGAAAACAGCTAATAAGTTATCCCTTTCTCCTTTAACAACACACTTTCTCTACTGTCTATGGCTGGAAATAATTTATTCTGATGTCTGTGGTCTGACCCCCTTCCAAGGGCTAGCCCCAAGGGCTACAGTAACTTACGCCTGCCCAAGACCACACATCCTCTCCTGGCTCCTCCTTCATTCTAGCTTGCCTGACAGCATGGCTTCTGGACTGCAGACAATATCCCACGACTACTCCATCTTCACAGCTGAGGGACTTTCCTTTCCTGACCACTGAGAAAAGTGTGACTATTTGTAGCTGATAACACATCCTTCCAACTATAAATATACTAGCTGTGATGATATTATGACTTAAATCGGCTGAGTTATAGGCATTAGGAAAAAAGTTGCACAGTTCTTGCAGTTAAAAATCTGGCTGGCTCATTCACTGTAACAATCTACTCTGCATAGCTCCATTTTTATTAACAAACATTTCTGGGGTGAAATATCGATATGGTTCTGATTATTAGCTAGTGAGTTAGCTTGCTGTGCCGTTTAGTTTGACTATTTGATCATCTGGGACAAGATTCACAAATCTTTGCCCAGGCACAAACCCGGTTTTGCACTACCAAACCGGGCTTTGCACTGAGTTGGTATTCACAGAAGCCCAGTTTGCATGCTCAAACTGGGTTTCAGGAGCAAAGTGGGGAGGACCACAATGCAAATGAGGGAGGAGACATGAATATCGGGGCTGTCTGATTCACAAAGCATTTGCTCCATGCAAGGGCCTCTTGTGCAGTCCCCTTGCATGGAGGAAATACTGCTGACTGAAACCTTGCCTTACTGCAGCACCCCACAGGATGATCACCATCCCAATAGGTAATAAAAATATTTCCCTGGTGTCAGTGGTCCCCCCTTGCTGATTGCTGGCCCGATATGTAATATAAAATGTTCCTGGTGTCCAGTGGTCCCTCACCCCACCCGATCCCTTGCCCGCTGTAAAACAAATATCCCTGATTTCCATCTAGTGGTTCTCCCTGCTGATCACCAGCCTGGCCCGATATGTCATATATAGTTTTCTCTGATATCTAGTGGTCCCCTCCCATGCTGATCACCAGCCTATGTGATATAAATTGTCCCTGGTGTCCAGTGGTCCCTCCCTCTACACAATCCCTCATCCACAGTGAAACAATTATCCCTGGTGTTCAGGGGGGTCCCTCACCCCACCTGATCCCTTACCCACTGTAAGAAGCAAATTTCCCAAATGTCCAGTGGTTCCTCCCCCCACCCAATTCTGTGCCTCATATTCATAATCTGTATCCTCGGTGTATAGTAGTCCCTCCCCCCACCTGATCCCATGCTTGATAAGCATAATCCATTTCCTTGGTGTCTAGTGGTTCCTCCTCCCACTCAATCCCATATCCAAGAACCATACCATGAATCCCTAGTGTCTATTGGTCTCTCCCACATCTAATCCTGTGCTTGATAAGCATAATCTGTATCCCCAGTGTCTAAATTGTCCCTGCCCCACCCGATCCTGTGCCTGATAAGCATAATCCATTTCCCTGGTGTCTAATGGTCCCACCCTCACACATGCCTATCTTTAGGTAATAGTCTCTGTTGTCCAGTAGTCCTCCCATCCCAATCCACTATACAAGACACTGATACCATTCCCTGGTGTCTAGAGGTCCCCCTATCAACCCACCCTGGCAAGTAGTTCCCCACTACCCTACCCACCATTCTGACCCAGAACCAGTGCCTGGCACAGCCCTCCTCTCTCCACCATGGCTGTTCTTTGACTGAGCTGTCAGTGAGTGTGTACTGTATATGGTATGCGTTCACAGCTCAGTCAGTGGCTGGCCATGGTGGAGAGAGGAGGGCTGTGTCGGCCTGGTTGGGGTCAGAATGGGGGTGAGCAGTGGTGAGGGCACTACCTGCTTGGGTGGCTCCTGGACACCAGGGAATAGTATCAGTGTCTTGTATAGGGGATCAGGACGGAGGGGTCACTGGACACCAGGGAATGTTACCTAAAGACTGGGCATGGGTGTGAGGTGAGTGGGGCCCCAAGACACCATGGAAATGGATTATGTTTATCTGGCAAGGGAGTGGGTGGGAGAAAGGACCACTAGACACCAGGAAAATGGATTATGCTTATCGGACACGGGATCAGGTGAGGAGAGGGACCACTAGACATTAGGGATATGGATTAGGATTATCGGGCATGGGATTGGGTGGTGGAGGGACCACTAGACACCAGAGACAATTTATATTACATATTGGGCCAGCGAGCAGTGGGGGAAGGGACCATTAGACAACAGAGAAAAGTATACATGACAAATTGGGCCAACGATCTGTGGGGGGGGACCACAGGCACCAGTGAAATATTTTTATTACCTATCAAGCCTGTGATCAGCAGGGGGAAGGACTACTAGCCACTAGGGACTGTGGCTGCATATTGGGCAGGGGCTGGGGGACACGCTAAGCTTCAAACAGCCAATGAAAATGGGCCCATAATGGGCATGCAAATGGCCACCCAGCACCTTGCAAGCCTAATGGGCTCATTAACATGGCTGCTTTTGTGAACTGGAAATAGCGCACCTGCACTATTCATTGTGAGGCTATACTTCTGGCTGCATGGCATGGCGGTGCTTTAGAGGTTAGCACTAGTGGTAATAGGGTTACCGCTAGTTCAACCTCGCCCTATTCACAGTCAGAAAGTGCAGTACACTATCTGACTGTGAAGGTTCTATGTGATAACAGTGATTGCGGAAAGGCAATCGCCATTAGGGTGAGGGTACATCGGCAAAAATAAATTTTGCCGATGTACGCTATCTTTCGAACCAAAAGGGCATCGAAAACATAGGTTTTTGTCACACCGGGACCTCCCACTGAAGGATTCTCAATTCGGGGTGCATGTCGGGGGGACAAAGAAAAATTCATGGACCAGCGTAAAAATAGTGATGCACCCAGCATCAAACCCAGAACTCTCCCAACCCTAGCCTGCCACAAACCCACCATGCCACACAGCCAGCTCAGCAATCCACTACCGTGCTACACCTCACAAACCCTCCCTCCCCTTCCTCCCATCTCATGGTGTTCTCACTCCCTCCCCCCCACGTGTGTATGCATATAGGATGTCGCTATAGCCATATTCGCTCCTCTGTCCAGTAGCCATGTGAACAGGTGCCGCTATTGAGTCACCCTTTTTGTAAGCACTCAACAGCGGATGCCCTTATCACACGATACCGACTGGGAATAGCAAACTTAGACACCTGAGCAAATGCAAGCACAACGCAAATTTTTGCACTGTGCTTTACGATTTATTGTGAATCTAGCCCCTTGCATTTTCCTCAAGTGTTTTGCAGTGCATAATATCACTTCTCCCTGCCTCCTGCTGCTGCCAAAGATGGTGCTCGTTTCATGAGCCCTCCCCCATTTTATGGCAATGATCCCTTTTCTTCCTTCTAAACCCTCAGGGTTGATATATTTAATATCATATTCAGTCTCAATATAATGTATATTATCATGGTGCTTGCTTTCTGCCAAACTGAATGTGCTGCATGTGTAACCTGGTGACTTTTCCTCCCAGTGAGAACACTCTTGCTCTCTGAACTGCCCACCAGGCCACAATCTGCCCATCGAGTGCGGTGGTGGTATGCACTTACCCAGGTGGCTTCCTACACTCCGGACCCACTCCTCATGCAGTGCAAAAGTGTTGTTACCAGACCAGTGTACACTGTTACCTTTAGTTCCTGCCCTTATCAACTTATCACTATGTTGCTGGCCATATAAGTGTTTGATTTTATATGCTAACCAAGAGTCTGCAAATGACCTGAAACATGCATGTAGAATTTAAATAAAAACTCCACAACGCTGTCAACTGCCACTCACAGAACTCTATCCTCAACAACAACAAGGCCACAACTGCACAATGCACATACTGTACCCAGGGTCAAAACAAAAAATAAACCTGATTATACTAAACAGCAAGTACTGTATATACTGTATTTCTTTGAGTTAAAAAAAACTTGTTTTTGCCATTTTTCATTCCTTGTGTGCCCACCCACAGTTACACCATGCTACCTGCTCATGTGGCTGATCGCAGTTACAGCTTGCTGCCCACTCACTCACTCTCTCTCTTCCAAGAGGGGATAACCATGGCTCAATCCATCTCCCTGCTGCTGCTGCCAACCATGCCTTAATGATCATCCTGCTTGCTCCCACTTTCCCAAACTGACAATCCAGCCAACTCCCTCAAGAAACTGCTTCTCATCTCCTTTAAGACCCTGTCCACTGGGTCAGCTCCAGAACTCTAACACTTTCACCTAACAACTGACAGTAATACCCTTTATCCATACAAACTGCAATAGCACTCATTTCTAACCCCAGCATCAAAAATAGTAAATATTGTTTTTTAAAAACTCTCCTTCATAGTGACACCAATTGGCCCGATGCCAGCCACGTACTGACCCTCTCACTACAGCTGTTATCTGCTGTCATTGTTGTGCTTACATTTAAAAGCTATTGCCTATAGACAACACTGGTACCACCTTCTGGCTAAAAAGACACATAACAATCTACTTTTTGTTTTCATCTTTTTTATTTTTACCTATTAAGTCATAAAAAATTGTTTTTTCTAAAAGAAATTTATTTGCTTATGGGAATGATCACATTTCATAAGCACAGTAAGGCACTATCTGTGGTTGAAGCACTTAGCCTTCTGCCTTGTGCTTCAACCCACCCAACGAGTGCCATTATCCAAGCACAATGCACCCCTCTCCTGCATTATTGTTTAATTGTCATATGGGATGCAGTGCCCCTTTTCTAATTTTCTTCAGCAGGTTGCAAACATCAGACAAAATAAAGGACAGAAATGACACTCGCCAAGGTGCAAGGCTTCACCCAAAGCTCATGTTAACATCATGTCTGCTCATGCCTTCATTACTCATCTATGGCTATCTATCTGCATGATAGCAGAATAAAACAAGCATTATTGCCTGGAGAGAGGTTGTGTAAACAAAGTAAGGGGTTATGTGTGGGGAGATGTGACTCTGGCAGAGGTCATATGCTGTCCAATGTTTGTGGTTGAGTGCTAGGGGTGATGCCAAATGTAGCCAGTAGCAAATCATCTGTTTATGAGAAGAGAAAAAAAAAAACTCTAAATGGTGGCAATTCTCCACAGCGCAGGATGTACACTCTGAGGGTGTATATCCTGCCCGCGGAGGTCTGCATCCTGGGGACTGCTGCATGGTGGCCATATTCTCAGTCACCAGCCACCATGTGGCCCCCTTCCATGGCCCCACCCCCACAGCGCATAGGTGCACAGGGACTCATCTGCGGACACAGGCGGGCATCCAATGGGATGCCTGGACCCAGTCCACTACTGGATCACCTGTACCCTGGGGTGCAACAAAAGTCAGGCAGCTGCTGGTGCCTGGTCGGCCACCCCCAGCCACCATGTGCAACCTGTGGGCTGGAGCAGCATGTTGGAGGGCCTAACCATGCCCTAACATCCCCACCTCTTCTGGCGAAGGCTTCCCAAGGGGGGAGCATATGAGCTACATCTGCCCTCGGGACATGTAGCCTGTGTCCCCTTTGCCCGGTGCTCCTTGATTTCCAGAATAGCGTGAGCATGCCCCCGGACTGCCTCTTTCGTGGACCTTGGTGTGCGGGCAGGGGACCGGGTGTACGCCAGCCCCACACTCCCTTGGAGTATGGGGAGCTGGGGCCGCGGCAGCCACAGAGTGTCCATGCGCCCCAGATACAAGGTGCATAGACACTTTGCCATTTGGAGAATGGCTGCCAATATGCCATTTGAGCCCACAGTCATGGCTTCACCCTTGCCCCATTGGTACTCAGAAACACAGTCCTTGTGAAACAGAACACAAACACAAGTATCGGTCCAACCTTACTTGTCCCAATACAGTATACAGTAGCAACCAATATATGGCAAGTCAGGCACAGAAAGCTGCTTTAGAGTCACAAAACCCACTGTGAGGTTTGAATATGGGGCCTTTTATTTATCACAATTGCTACTATACACACTGAGGTTCATACATACTACAGGGCATGAAATAGTTTACACAAGTCCTAAAATGACTAATAGAACACATATAGAGCCACTCAAAAAATACAGACAGAACATTCACAGAGAGATTAAGCTACTCGGTGAACCAATCAGTTTATCTGCACTCTTAACAAAAGGCAAATTTCCTTAAATTACTGCTCACATCCTGCTGTGATGGCACCTGATTGTACTCACTCGTCTGACTTCTCTTAATTGCTACTGTACTACATTTGTATTCTTATTGCTGGTTTATGCACATCCTATTACTTTAAATCATGTAGATCATGTTCATCTTCTCATGTACATTTTATATATATATATATATATATATATATATATATTGCAGCTGCAGTAATGCAACTATAGTTAGGGTTGGCAGGCCACTTCTATGTTAAACCCCAAAGTTTGCATTTGAATAACTTTGCAACTGTTTGTCTGATTTGCCTGAAAGTTTGCATGACAGCGTCCAACCATAGATCTCTGGATTTGGAAAGTTTCGTTTTAGTCGAATGTACAGCTGCGTAACTGCAGAGTGTCAAAAACGTGAAAAATCCTCAACTTTTGTGCATTTTTTCATCAGGCTTAACAGACTGAAAGCTGTGTCTGTTAGGATTCAAATGTGCATGTGTGCATGTGTATATGTAGCCTGGGTCAAAGTGGTGCCTTTTGAAGATCTGGTGAAAAATTAATCCATACAAAAGTTATGGAAGTTTTTTATGTCCAATTTTAGGCTATGGGAAAATGTATATGTGCACTGTGAAAACTTTCACAAAAGCTTTCATGAAAACATTTTTTTGTGCACAAAAAGATTTCATTATAAGGTAAAGTGGCGCCATGAAAACTTTTTGTTTTTGTGAAAACAATGCTCCCATGTGTAGTTTTCTTTGTCACTTCATTGTGTTACGAGGATTGTGCTTTTGAGCGTAAATTTGCAGGGTGGCAAGCCCTAGTCCCACAGATGTGCCTTTTGGTGGTTTGGTCCCAAAATATTCAATGGGCCCATAGTTACAGTGTTCCAAAGTTGAGAAATTTCCTGTAGGATACCATTGTGGTGCCTTTCTGTGCCTGTATCTCGAAAATGATTGAAGATAAGGATTCTTCGCTACCTGCAGCTTGGTGGCTGTGCATGTGTGGAGCTTTCAATGTCACAATTATAACCACAGTGGAATTTTTTCAATAGTTGCTACGGTTACTGAGATATTGCCAAATAAGTGTTGTGAGGGTTCCATTTCAGTACTGTGGGGCTGCTGTATGGCTCCATACTTATGTGTAAGTGGGAGCGCAGGGACCAGAGGGCCCACACTCCCACAGACACATACCATTACACAAAAAATGGGCAATGTGATGCGAGTGCAGGGCCCAGGGGGCCAGTGCTTCCATGAATATAAGCCAGTTACCAGTTACATTACACTTTCTCAAAAAGAAGGGAAATTAATTGCAAAAAATGTCATTAATGCATCAGTTAGGACTGATAGAAAAGCAACAAAAGTATGGAAATGTGATGTTAGGGTAACCCCCCTTCCACACCACCCCTACCCTTCCCCACCCTCCGCACACCAACTGACATTGGGGTGTGCCATGGGGTCATCAGACCTAATTCTCACCCTATTCTCCTATACTGTAGCATGTCAGTTTGCATACACATGGAATGGGGTGAGAGTTGGGCCTGATGACTCCATGGCACACCCCAACATCAGTTGGTGTGTGGAGGGTGTGGAGGGGTGGTAGGGGGGTAACCCTAACATCACCTTTCCATACTTTTTTTGCTGTGCTATCAACCCTAACTGATGCATTAATGAAGGTTTTTGCAATTAAAAAAAAAATATATATATATATATATACACACACATATATTACTATTGTACCATTGTATAGTGTCTTCATGTCCCCTTGTAATCCCTTCCCCATCCCCCCAGGTCACACTGTAAATGTGATTTCCTGTACACTGCCTCTATGTGTTTATCTTTTATATGTTTAGGAGGCAGTATAGTGCAGTGGTTTAAGGCTCTGAGCTGTAAACCTGAAGAGCTGGGTTTGAATCCCACAGCTCCCACTTGCATACTGTGTGACCCTGAACAAGTCATTTAACTTCCTTGTGCTCCCAGATTGCACCTGTAAACCAGCTATTATCTTAGTGTGTCTCTCCTGGTAAAACAAAGGTAAAAATCTGCAGCACAGTGGGACCTGTAGGTGATGGGAATGATATCGATGTATGTAGTATTTGCGAGTAAGTGTGGTAATTGGCAGCTTTGCTTCTGCTTCTATTTAACCCCCCCTTTCTTTGGTTTGTCTTTGATAATTCTAAAGACACTTCAAGTCCTTGGTACTGAGATGTATCATGCTACAGTTAGGAGTAAGTGGCATCTCATAAGCACCGGTCATCCACATTAGCCAATCCCAGCCTCTTCCAATCTCCGCTGGTACTTCAGTCAGATTTTTTTTAAATAAACCAATCAGAACCTGGTACTGTGACAAGAACTAGAAATTGTTCTGTTTTGTTTTGTTATTTTTATGTTTTGTTTTGTTTTTGCATTTATTTGTTTTACCAGGAAGACAGTTCCATTGAGCAATGCTCATTTATGAGGAGGTCCTGGTTAGGATAGACAAGAATATAATAAATGAAATCATTAGCATATGACAGAGTTCACGAGTAACATACACAGTAGTCGATAAGCAAGATGACCTAAAGGATCAGGTTCACATTCAATTAACAAGTTATACAGCAACAAGTAGGAATGAGAGTATACAAAAAAGCCAGCACAAGTGCTATATTTGTCAATTAAATAGCAAGGAATATGAACATTAGCAACCTTCCCTTACATGTTTGGGAAGGGAGGAAGAGGCTGGGGCATTACCAGGGTGGGTGAAGGGGTGGCACTGCTCTCTCAGTTCACCCCCTCCATTCCTCTTGTGGAGGCCCCCTAGCAATTCCCAGGACAAGGTTGAAATCTGCTGGTGACAGGGCCTTTAGTGTCGCCGTCTCTGTCCTGTGGAATTTGCTGCCTCTTGGGGTTAAGGGGCCCCTACTCTGGAGGTATTCAAGGCCTGCCTTAAGGCCCTCCTATATGCTCAGGCCTTTTTGGATTAAGTTAATAATTTATAGATCTGATTTGATTATTGCTGTTGGTAATCTGATGTTTAGTTGATCTATGGGTAATGTTTATATGAAGCATTATTATTTATATGTTTATAATTATTTCTGTGCTTTTTTTGATCTATTTCTGAATATGTGCTTACTTATTTGTACGGTGCCCAGATCCTCTGGGATTGGGCGTCTTTTAAATAAATGTTGCCTTGCCCTTGCCTTGTCTTGCCATGGGACTAGCTCTGGACACCTGGGAAGGGTGCAAATATTTTTTCTTTAATAACTGGCTGAAGGTTGACGTTTTCCCAAAGTGACGCAAACATTTGACTGCAGAACTGAATGAAGAAGCACTGAATTTCAGCACATTCAGCAAATACACATTCCGCATAGGCTCATCCTTTATATGTAGTGCTGTGTCATGGCAGATGTGTACATTATTTGTTTTATTTATTTAGACATCCGAATTACAACCTTTGAGCTAGATGTTCATTTACAAAGGATCACCATCACAAGGGTAGGAGAGGGTACATAAGTTTGGAGTTAGTAGCAGCTTAATAGGCATTGTCAAGAACATCTGATAGTAAGAAAAATGTGAGCAGGAGAGATCAGTAAACATTGGCAATAGCATAACAATGCAGGATAACACAGGCTAATAACAACACATAACCAAAACAAGGGTACATAGTCAATGGGGTTGGGTTCACACGTCGTGCCATACAATTAAGTGCTTAAGTCAGAGTTAGGCGCTAGTTTGAGAAAAAATCAGAGGTGGAGGCTAGGCAGGATCTTGTATTAGGAGGAAACAGGCAAAGGAGCTGTTCATCAGAACTGATACCAGAAGGTTACTAGGCTATAGCCAGAGGAGTCAGCCTAGGCATAGTAGTCAGAAAGGGTAGAGGGAGCCAATCAGGATTAGTTAGGAGAAGAGGAATCAGAGGAGGGGGATGATAGGCTCAAAGGTGGGTGGTAAAAGGAGGTCAGCGGGTGAAGGTTTGTCAGGGAGAGTGTGAGAGGAGAAGTTGAGCAGGCAGGTGGACAGACATGGGCAGGTGGTGAGCAGGGAGTTTTGCATCAAATTGTAGATTAAAAGAAGAAGAACCTTGGCAAGCCTAGGGTTCTGGTACCTGCTAAGCTAAGAGTGGCTGTGGCACCATACAGGAGGGGAGGTAGTCTTTAGGAGCATGACTTTGGGGAACAGAGGCGTGCTGGCTCGTGGGTTAAGAGTGGTAATAGCAACATGCAGGAGGGTGGATAGACTTCCTTAGCTCGGACTTGAAAGGCCCAAGTAACAACAATGTTGCTATTTTTTAAATAAAAATAAGATAATCAGAGACCTTAACAAAGGTAGAAAATGCATCAGGTCATCTTCCTGAAAATGAAATATAGTGGGACTCGCAAAGACCTGTACTGGGAAAGGAATTTTGAGCTAAGCCTTTTTTTAAAGCAAGTGAATAAAAATTATACAATTACTAAAGTTATTAGGTTTTTTCTTGTAGATGCTATATACCCAAGATAGCCCAGTTGAGATGTCACATCATTAGTGGGGTTCTGCTTCTATCCATTGCTGCAGCGCAATGGAATGTAGCACCAAGAGGATAAATGACTTGCCCAAGGGCACAGAGGAAGTATTTTGGCTCTAGTCAGTTTTTTTTATTTATTTTTTTTTTATTTAGTTGTTTAACCAGGTATAGCACACTAAGCTGGAAGCTTTTTTACAGGAATGACCTGGGAGCACAAGGAGGTTAAGTGACTTGCTCAGGGTCACACAGTATGCAAGTGGAAGCTGTGGGATTCAAATCCAGGTCAGGTCTGCTGGATATCACCAGATTTGCAGCTCAGAGCCTTAGACCACTGCGCTACACTGCCTCACAACCTGAAATCTCCCTCGTCGTATCTAGTGCCCTAACAACGAGACCACATTACCTTAAAACTAGAAGCAGTGGTTTAGCAAAGTAGTAGTCACTATCTTTATACATTAGTGGTGTCTTGACTTGCCAGCTGTCCTAAAACATTGTAGACTGCAACTCTGAACATTTTAAATAATTTGCTGTTCCTTAGCCAGTGAAATAAGGAAATATAGAAAATTACCTCTCCACACACACACACACACACCAAAAATAAATAGCATCATTATATCACAAGGGCTGAATTGATGTCAGCTGCTCTGATTACAGACACTGGACTACTTGTACTGTACATAGACCACTACAAAAAAAAAAAAAAAAACAGAAGATGATCAGGGTATACAGGTAAACAACATGCCAAATACTTGATTATACCTGTCTAAGCTGAAACCTTTAAAGAAAGAGCATGACATTTTCTTATAGTTAACCTTTACTGCAAATGGAAACTAGAATTCTGACCATTCCTGCGCAGCATACGTTTACCCATGGGGTGGGGGGGAAGGGTAAAAGGCAAATGTGATACATGTGTCATAAACCATACCACCTCTCGGCAGCATCTGAAAAAGTCTTAGTCAATTACAAGTGCTGCCTGATGAATCAAGCCAGCCCCTAGCAACTGCGAACAATGCTGTGCTGCAAGTTCAGATATGTGGGCCATACACGTTTGAATCAATTAAATAATAAATTCATCATAGTTAGCAGTTCACAACCAGAGTGAATGGTTGTTCCATAATGGTTAAATCCCCTTTAGATTTGTAGGGCTTTGATTTATTGGAAAAAACCTGCTGGGTAGAATATACTGCGGAGCTGATTAATGTCAGCTTCTGTCATCAGTTTCCACTTAGATTGCTGGCCAGCTCTGACATCTCCTCCCTTAAGGATCTAGAAAAATTCAAGGACTGGTCCAAGAACAGTGCAGCTGGGGATTTGCAGAATGTGGTGCAAACAAAACAAGGAAGATGAATAGAAATGAAACTTTGTGTTCTGTATCAGGCTTGTTTCTCTTGACGCCGCTCTCTAGAGAGCTATCCTAATGCCAGGAGCAAACCAGCAAGGGAAACAAATCAACAGTGTACTCACTGGTTTTGTTACAGATGTCTCACATTTCCTAGGCTGCTTGTGTGCTCCTTGTAGCTTGTCAGGTTTGGAAATGACTGTAGCAGGAAAGTAGAGCTCAGCTAACATGATGACTGGCAACGATTGCAGTTCCCATTATATAGTACACATCCTTTTCCACTTACTGTCATACACCTACTACAGCATAATATGTCAGCTACGCATTGTGGCCATTTTTAACCACAAATTACATGATTAACAACATCTTAACGTGGCCCACCAGTGCCAGTAATTTTCTATTTGTTTGTTTTACATTTGGAGTTAGGGTGTCCTAGGGGATTAGTCAGTTCTGATTTATCCTGATATTTTGCCATCCAGTTGTAACTTTGCAAGCCTTTTGAGGCCAAACATTGTGGCTGCAGATTCGTGAGAGAAAAGGGCATATTAACGAAATAAAGATCAGCTGCTATTTTGTTTTCTATTATGCTACTACTGCCCTGACCTTTTTGTTGGATAAACACACCAAGAACCCTTGCTGGGAACAAATGACCCAAACTCCCAAATGAAGTTGATTACACCATTCAGCTTGCGGGCAGGTCATATCAGCTGTGAGGTTAAACTGTTTTTAAAGTCCTATCATTGCCAGCTTCTAATGACAAAAGGGTGCTGCTGTTGTAATCACTCAATACTAAAGAACTATCTTAGTGTCCCACATCTAAAAGGGGCTGCTCAGTGACTGTATTTTACTTATACAAGATCCATCCTTTTGTTTTGTTTTTTGCAAAAAGGGAAGCAATCAATGCCTCCAATGAAGGGCCTGTCCTTATACTATACCTCTCAACTGTCCTGCATAACAAGGGATGTCTGAATGTTACCCCTTAAATTTGCTCTGCCTCACATCCATCCCACATGAAAAGAGTGCTGCCCACACAGAAGTGCTGTAAACTCATATATATATATTTTTTTCTTTTTATTGAAAAAGAAAACATTTCCAGTATGCAATAGTTTCACAAGTGTTCAGTAGTGTAAACAGTGATACAGTGTATAACAGGCATTTTACAGTATCATCATCATAGATACATGCACACAGTCTGACAAAGCCAGGACTGTGTATAGAAGTAGTACGTTATAACCATGAGCCAGCACAAATTCGAACTGCATGTGGTATAGTATGTGTTGGGCATTGTCTGCAGGGGCTTAAAGCTCTCTGGAGAGAGCAGGGCAGCAGCAGGAGGAGTACAGGAGGGAAACGCTGATGAAGGACTGGCAGCACTGCCCAGGCCTTTCCTGAGAAAATGTGCATCATGGGTCATTCAGGTACCATCCATCGAGGAGTACCAGGAGGCTAGTAAGGGTTTCTATAGTACCTAATATTAGGGCAGTCTTTCTGAGCAAAATGAGACATCCTGTCCAGTGTGCAAATGGACTGGACTGCAGCAAGTCACTGAGAAACGGTAAGCAGATCCTCTGTCCTTCAACACCTGAGTATCAATCAATCAATCAATCAATCAATCAAGTCTTTATTTAACCAGGCGTTCATCGTTGAGCAGAAGCTCATTTGCAAGATGGACCTGGGTGGAACATGAACAATTGTATATACAGGTCAACACAGGTATTTACAAGGCAATACAGATAATACTCTTTACAGAGAGGAAGAAAAAGAAGTTCATATGTACATAGAATTATACAGATATTGTACAGATTACATGGTATTTACATACATAGAAGTGTCTATAGGAAGATAAAGCAGGTTATCTAAGGTTGCAGGAGGAAGTAACGGAAGAAAAAAAAAAATAAAAATATACACCAGGTAGAGGTGAAGGTAGGGGAAGGGAGGGAGGTAGGGGAAGAAAGGCTAGGAGGGCACGGTGCACAGAAAGGAGTTGGTAAAATGGGATGTAGAGAAGGTGGATGGAGAAAAGGAGTATGTGTGAGCCCCGGGATTGAATGCTATAAAGTACAGAGCATGGTAGGATGTCACAACCCAGGGTAGTGAGCTCCTATCCGAGGTTGGGAAAGGAAGAATAAGGGGATGGACAGGGCTAGTGTTGATAAGACAGGGGGATAAGAGAGAGAGAGAGAGAACAATTAGGCTGGTGAGGAGCAAGCTGGGGGGTCAGTACTTAAAATTGGATGTAGGCGTGGCCATATACCAGTGCTGACACCGGTACTGGGTCTGAGTGGGTGAAACAGTTGCCTGCTTCTCTGATTGTATGGAAATAAAGCGTCTTGAAGGCATTTATACCAATTAGAGTGCTTAATTTGAGGTTTTTTTTGTAGATCATTCCAAAGGGAGGTAGCACGAAGCTTATGGCTGCCCTGCCGGAGTGGGATTTTGCTTTGGGTACTTTAAGTGTAACAGCTGAGTAACTTCTCAACGTGTATTTCCCAATTATACTCAGGGGAAGACTGCAGGAGATATAGTAAGGCAGCTTATTAGAGATGGCTCTACAGGTCCAGAGAGCAGCGTTTCTGTGGCGCCTGAACTTTAGTGATGTCCACCCCACTGCTGCATATAGGGTGCAGTGATGCATGTCAAAGTGGAGTCCCATTATAAACCTCAGTGCTCAATGGTAGAATGTGTCCAGTTTAGCCATGTAAGAGTTGGGGCATTGGCTGTAGAGGAAGTCAGCGTAATCAACCAATGATAGGAAAATGGATTGGACCAGTTGTTTCTTGGCACCTCTGGTGAGAAATTGGTTGATTCTAAAAAACAGCCCAAGCCTTTGTCGAAGTCGTTTTAGCAAGTCCTCGATATGTTCAATGAAGGAGAGTCTTTGGTCTATCCAAACTCCCAGATACTTGAATTTTGTAACAAATTCTAGTTTTTCACCTAGAACTGTGGCAATTTGGGGAACTGTCTCACTGGACACAGGGTTAGCTGTACGGATAAAAGGGGAGAGGACCATCGCTTTAGTTTTTTTGGCATTAAGGAGTAGCTTTTTTTGGAGGAGTTGGCTTTGCAAAAGGTTGAATTCTGACTGTAGGTCATTGCAGGCAGCTTCAGGTGTTGGGCAACTCACGTAGAGAACTGTATCATCTGCAAACAGATGAATGTTGGCTTCTTTTATACAGTAGTCAATGTTATTAATGTAGATTGCAAAAAGTAAGGGCCCTAATATAGAACCTTGAGGTACCCCTCTTTGCAGAGTTTTTAAGGGGGACAGGCCTCCTTCGGCTTTAACTTGTTGAAGGCGCCCTGTAATATAGTCAGTAAACCAACGCAGAGAGGAGGGGTCCACACCTATGTTTTGAAAGGAGGAGAGGAGCAGACTAAGGTCGACGGTGTCAAAAGCCTTGCTTAGATCAAGCAAAACAGCACAAATAAAGTTTTTGCTCTCAAGATTACGCTGCCAGTCATTAGTAACTTTGGCGAGGGCTGGGATAGTGCTATGTTTAGCTCTGAATCCAGACTGCATATGATTTAGCAGTTCCCTAGACTCAAGGTGAGTCCTCAGCTGTGCATTTACAATTTTCTCTAGGAGCTTGGACAGGACCTGAAGGAGGGAAATTGGCCTGTAGTTATTGAGATCGCCAGGGTCACCTGATCTGAACAGTGGTATGACATGTGCTGTCTTCCATATAGGTGGTAAGGTGCCCTGAGGCAGGGATAAGTTAAAAAGTTGGGTGACTGGTATTGCTAGTACGTGGTAGGCAATTTTTAGGAAGTAATGGTCAAGGATGTCGGCCCCAGCACTTTTTCTAGTATCCAACTGAAGCAAGAGGTCCTCTACCTCTTTCAGTGGGGCAGGTTGAAGCGAGAAAGGTGGCAAAGCTATCGGAGTTTCAGGCAGTTGGCTGGCAGTCTGGGAGCAAAGTATGTTTGCAGGGGAGTTATCAAATGCCATGCCTGCAGTAGCAAAGTGGTTATTGAATGCGTCAAGTATATCCATCTTTTCGGTTATAGTCAAGTTGCCAGAGGTAATCTTGGTCGGGAGTGAATTTTCTGGGGAGTGGCCTAGCAGATCATTGATTGTGTTCCAGAGCTTGATTGGGCTCTTTGTGGCAGAGTCGTGTTCGGATTTGCAGAAGGTGGCCTTCAATTCTCTGATTGTTTTGGTACATAAATTTTGTAGTGTCCTGAACTGGTTCCAGTCCTCTGCAGTGTTCAGTCTGTGCGCTTTTTTCCAGAGCTTATCTTTTTCTAGAAGCAAGGACTTGATCTGAGGGGTGAACCATTTACAGGTTTTGGTCCTAGTTCGTACTTTAATCAGGGGAGCATACTTATTAAGGGCCCTTGATAGAATGTTGTGGAAGATATTGTAAGCTGATGTAATCGTTTTGGCCTGGTAGAAATCTTGCCACTCAGGGGAGTACTTAAGCTAATTTAGGTAGGTATGTTCATTGAAGTTGCGCCTGGATCTCTTCATAGAGAACTTGCTGATGGGTGCTGGGTTGTTGGTGGATCTTACTTCCACAATAAAACAATGGTCGCTGGCGTCTGAGAAGAAGACATCAGCGTGGGAGAAGAGATGAGGTTTGCTCACCATTAGCACATCCAAAAGTGTACTTTTACTGGGGTTCTTCACGTTTGGGCGTGTTGGTTCAGTAATAAGTTGTGTCAGCCCATGTTCATCACAGAAGGATGCAAGGGGGGGCAGCTGTGTTAGAGAGTCAGTCAAAGTTGAGGTCTCCTAAAATAATAGTTTCTGGCAGCCCCTGTCCCAACTTGTCACTTAGATATGACACAAGCTGTAGGCCAGCAGACGGTGGTCTGTAGCATCCTATTACACAGAGTGCAGTAGTCTGTGTAATTTCCACTTTGAGAATTAGGCATTCGAATTCGCTGGTGACAGATGCCGAAGATAAGCAGAAGGCAGAAAATTTGTCTTTAACGTAGATAGCTACCCCATCTCCTCTGGCATGCCTATCAGCTCTGAACAAGGCATAGTTGGGTATGTTTACTTCTCTATCAGTGGTGCTGGGTCTAATCCAAGTTTCGGAAATCACAGGTATGTCAGGAGAGGTATGATTTACCCAGGTTTGTATTAAGGTTATCTTTTTAAGGAGGCTACATACGTTAATATGCAAGAAGCTTATTCCTTTTAAATTTGCTAGTTCTGCTGGCAAAGCAATAGCTTCTGGGGGGCCAGGGTTGAGTTCTACGTTGCCTGAACATAGCAGTAGGATAAGTAGGATTTTTCTAAGAGAGCTAATTATAAGCTTGTAATTCCTGCCTTTCTCCCATCTAGTAGATCTGATGTTTTTAGGGACTGGAAACTAGCCACCATAGAAGAGCTGATCTGTTGTAGCAAGAGCTAGTACCCCTACCACAATAGGCAGTGAGGAGATAGAAGTCTGCATGGTGGGAGGTGGGCCTTGTGGTGGGGGAGTGTTATAAGTACTACTGGTATGTGTGGTCCAAGAGCAGGGTTTGAGGTATTGGTACTTGGAATCACAGAGGCAATTAAAGAATAAGTTGCCATGTGGTATACAGCACAAGGTGCCATTGTAGACCAAACATGATGGTAGTTCAGGTGTCCAATGCTGGTCAGCTGGTATCAGCAGAAGAAGGGTCAGTATAAGGAGCCATATAGGGTCCAACATGATGGTACCTCAAAAAAGGAGCCACTCAATTAGCCCAGGGGCCAGTGGGGTGGCTGGATTAATGCAGCTTATCAGTAGCTTTCCGATCCAGGTCGACCCAAATTTGATAGCATTAAAAATATTTAGTGGTGAAGGCACAGCCAAGGAGAGCCTATGCATTTTAGTAAGGCGAGGCCCTGAGAGTTGGATCCCGTAGGCTGGACAGAGAAGAGGGGGATCACAAGCTAAGTCTCTATTGGTGGGGCACTGCGCCAGGGGACGTGGACTAATATTTTGGCAGGAGCTACTCTATTTAATAATCAGTGGAGGTGGGGGAGGGGGGGTGGTTGAAAAAGTTGCGGCAGTTGCCGTACCTTGTAGGACCTTGGGTCCGTGTCTGCGGTCTCTAGCGTCGGCTAGAGGGGCGCCGACCGCCCGGTAACCAGGAATCCCGCGGCTTAGGAGCTGGGAGCCTGGGCGACAGTTCCTCAGCTGATAGAGAGAAGGAGAGTGAGGGTTAATAAAGGGGATTCACATAAAGGGTTAGACAGAACAGCGGGGAGTCCAAAATTTGCAGAACAAAATGACGTGTATTACTTTGGCACCCAAAAGTGTCTAGGGCCAGTGCACGTATGCAGGGAAAGGGCTGTAGACACTAGATTTCTTTCCCAAACTACAATTCAAGTCCTTTCAATTACAGATTGGGTTAACACTTCGGCTTTTTAACATTTGTCCCAACATAAACATTTTTAGGATTTAAAATCAAAGAGCAGAAGCCGGCTTCCGCCAGGGACCAATCAGAGTGTGGTCTGAGAGGGCGCTCGCAATCCGGTTGGTTGCAGCAGTTGCCATACCTTGTAGGACCTTGGGTCCGTGTCTGCAGTCTCGAGTGTTGGCTAGATGGGCGCCGACTGCCCGGTAGCTGGGAATCCCGTGGCTTAGGAGCTGGGAGCCTGGGTGGCAGTTCCTCGGCTGAATCTGTCCAGGGTTCAGTCGGGTGGTCTGTTAGCTGTGGTCTGCTCAGAGAGAGAGCCAAGGCCACAGGTGCAGCTTGAGAAGCCCACAGATGGGCTGTCTGAATCTGTCCAGAGGTCAGTCGGGTGGTCTGTTAGCTGTGGCCTGCTCAGAGAGAGAGCCAAGGCCACAGGAGCAGCTTGGGAAGCCCACAGATGGGCTGTCTGAATCTGTTTGGGGGTCAGTCGGGTGGTCTGTTAGCTGTGACCTGCTCAGAGAGAGCCAAGGCCATAGGAGCAGCTTGGGAAGCCCACAGATGGGCTGTCTGAATCTGTCCGGGGGTCAGTCAGGTGGTCTGTTAGCTGTGGCCTGCTCGGAGAGAGCCAAGGCCACAGGAGCAGCTTAGGAAGCCCACAGATGGGCTGTCTGAATCTGTCCGGGGGTCAGTCGGGTGGTCTGTTAGCTGTGGCCTGCTCAGAGAGAGCCAAGGCCACAGGAGCAGCTTGGGAAGCCCACAGATGGGCAGTGTGAATCTGTCCCGGGGTCAGTCGGGTGGTCTGTTAGCTGTGGCCTGCTCAGAGAGAGCCAAGGCCACAGGAGTGGCTTGGGAAGCCCACAGATGGGCTGTCTGAATCTGTCCGGGGGTCAGTCGGGTGGTCTGTTAGCTGTGGCCTGTTTGGAGAGAGCCAAGGCCACAGGAGCAGCTTGAGAAGCCCACAGATGGGCTGTCTGAATCTTTCCAGGGGTCGGTCAGGTGGTCTGTTAGCTGTGGCCTGCTCGGAGAGAGCCAAGGCCACAGGAGCAGCTTGGGAAGCCCACAGATGGGCTGTCTGAATCTGTCCGGGGGTCAGTCGGGTGGTCTGTTAGCTGTGGTCTGCTCGGAGAGAGCCAAGGCCACAGAAGCAGCTTGGGAAGCCCACAGATAGGCTGTCTGAATCTGTCCAGGGGTCAGTCGGGTGGTCTGTTAGCTATAGCCTGCTCGGAGAGAGCCAAGGCCACAGGAGCAGCTTGGGAAGCCCACAGCTCCCAGCCTCTTAGCCTCAATGCTCTGCTTCATGAGACAGTGCAGGTGCTGTCTCCAAAGGACTAATGCATGAAACATAGAAATATAGAAACATAGAATTTGATGGCAGATAAAGACCACTTGGCCCACCTAGTCTGCCCATTTCCCTACCTAATGGATAAACTGCAGATCCTAGTTAGCCAACAGAATACTTCCTCCTACCCCCCACTAGAATTGCCTTATGTCTGTCTCATGCATTCTTGAATTCCTCCACTGTTTTTGACTCTACGACCTCTTCAGGAAGGCTGTTCCATGCATCTACAACCTTCTCTGTGAAGAAATACTTCCTCACATTGCCTCTGAGCCATCCCCCCTCTATTTTCAAGTTGTGCCCCTTTGTTCTTGCGCATCTCTTTTTCTGAAATTTGCTGCCCTCTTGGACTGTGTTAATTGCCTTGAGGTATTTGAAAGTTTCTTTCATGTCCCCCCCCCCACCTCCTTTCCTCGAGGTTATACTTCTTAAGCTCCTTTAGTCTTTCTTCATAGGTCTTCTGGTGTAGACCCTGCACCATTTTGGTTGCCCTCCTCTGGACAGCCTCCATCCTGTCTATGTCTTTGCGGAGATGAGGTCTCCAGAACTGTACACAGTACTCCAGATATGATCTTACCAACTGTCTGTGCAGAGGGCCAACAACTTCCTGTTTTCTACTGGTGATGCCTCTCCATATACATCCCAGTATCCCCCTAGCCCTCCTTACTGCCATCTCACATTGCTGGCCCATCTTTAGGTAGTCTGATATGACTACCCCCAGGTCCCTTTCCGGTTTTGTTGTTGTCTGTATCTCACCCCCCATTGTGTACTCTTCTCCTGGGCTTTTGTTTCCCAGGTGCATTACTTTGCTTTTCTTTGCATTGAATCTAAGCTGCCGTACATTTGACCATTTCTCCAGCCTTTCCAAGTCCCTTTTCATCCTTTCCACCCCACCTTGTGTATCGACCCTGTTGCAGATCTTTGTGTCATCTGCAAAGAGACATACTTTCCCTTCCAGTTCCTCTGCAATGTCACTTATAAAGACATTAAAAAGGACCGGCCTCAGTACTGAACTCTGCGGTACCCCACTAGTGACCCTCCTTTCTTCACTGTGGACTCCATTTACTATTACCCGCTGTGCCCTGTTGTCCAGCCAGTGTTTTACCCAGGCTACCACCCTGGAACCCACTCCCACGCTGTCTAATTTGTTTATTAATCTTTTGTGCAGGACTGTGTCAAATGCCTTACTAAAGTTTAAGTAGGCCATGTCCACAGCCCCTCCCTGGTCTACTACTTTGGTCACCCAGTCAAAGAAATCAATTAGATTTGTCTGACATGACCTTCCTTCTGTGAATCCATGCTGCCTTGGGTCCTGTGCCCCACTGGCCTCTAGGTACTCAACAATTCTTTCCTTCAGAAGTGATTCCATCATTTTCCCTACCACTGAGGTCAAACTGACAGGTCTGTAGTTTCCTGCCTCTGTCTTGCTCCCACTTTTGTGAAGGGGAATCACATCCACCCTCCTCCAGTCCTCAGGTATCACAACATCCTCCCATGATTTGTTAAAAAGGGTAGTCAGTGGTGTTACTAGTCCTTCCCTTAGTTCTTTTAGAATTCTGGGGTGAATCCCATCAGGCCCCATTGCTTTATCCACCTTCAATTTTAAGAGTTCTTTCAGAACCCTTTCTTCTGTGAAAAGACTAATATCAACTCCCCTATCCAGAGTGCTTCTATTGACTAGATTAGGTATCCCCCCTTCCTGCTTTTCCATTGTGAATACTGAGCAGAAGTATTCGTTCAGTATCCCTGCTTTTTCACTGTCGTTCTCTGTCCAACCACCTTCCTCTTTATCCAGCTTCAGTATCCCTGCCTTAGTCTTTCTTTTCTCCCTAATGTACCTTTAAAAGGTTTTATCCCCCTTCTTAACCAAGTTGGCTATCTTTTCCTTGGTTTGGGCCTTTGCTATTCTGACTGCCTTCCCCACTTCCTTCTGCTTTAACTGGTACAGTTCTCTGTCCTGCTCCTTCTGTGTTTCCTTATACTTCCTGAATGCTATCTTTTTCTCCCTTACCTTCCCTGCCACTTCTTTTGGGAACCATAGTGTTTTTTTCTTTCATTTTGATTTGTTTATTTGCTTTACACAAAGGCTTGTTGCCTCTGTGATGGCAGTTTTGATGTTTCTCCATTGTTGCTCCACCCCACCTTCTTGCCTGTTTACTAGTGCTTTCTGAGGCACTCTCCCATTTTGACAAAATCAGCCCTCCTGAAGTCCAGTACCTTCACTTTTGTATAGCTTGACTCTACAGCTAAGTTTATCATGAACCATGCTGTTTGGTGGTTGCTTGTTCCCAAATGGCTACCCACTTCAAGATCGGAGATCCTCTCTCCATCCCCATTTAAGAGTACCAGGTCTAAGACTGCTCCCTCCTGAGTGGATTCCAAAACTAGCTGTCTGAGGCATGCCCCCTGTAGTGCTTTGAGAATGGCCCTGCTCATTGAATGTGGCTGCAGCAAAGGTGCTCCAATTAACATCTGGCATATTCAGGTCCCCCATCAGCAATATGTCCCTTTTCTATGCCATCCCAAGGATGCCTTCTGTCATTTTCTTGTCCAGAAGGGTGGTATACTCTGTATGAAAAGCTTTGGGGATGGGGGGATTATAGCTAAGATATCACAACAACACCTATGTAGCTGCGTCCAAAAGCTGCCTAGCTTACAGCAGCTCCAGATGACATGTAACAAGTTGACCCAGTAGACTGACATCACCAACAGACATCCTGGTCCAAGAATAAACTCACAGTTTAAAGCAGAAATGTATAAAACCTTGTGATGTTAAATCAAAGTTAAACTTTTAACAAAGGTACTAGTTTCCAGTTCCACAGGGTTCTGGGTTTTTATCTTAATGTTTTGTGGAATGCCCCACATTTAGATGGTAATTGTCCCACATTTCCACACATTTTGAGTATTACTGTCACATGTTTCAGTAACAAAAGGTTGAGAAGTTTTCCTGTTGTCATTAGAGGCCCTGAAAGTGGGATCCTGGCACTGTTCACTAAAAAATGCCTGCACTCCAGGTCCTGCCTTGATGTTCATTCTCCTGCTGGGCCTTATTTAGATTAGTTAGTCAGTCAGTCAGTTAGTTAGTTAGTTACTTAGTTAGTTACTTAGTGAGTCTGTTTGTTCAAACATTTTACCAGAAAAAACATACTGTGCTGATAACAACTTGTTTCCAGATGAGTCTGGGGGGTGGAGAAGAAGCGAGTACAGTACAACACGTTAGATGCAATAAGTGCATGCAAATTAAAAACATAATTGTAACTGTGCAAGGATAGTACACAATTTAAACTACCGAAAAAACGTCAGTTGCCGTGACTAATGGAACAGCTCCATGCAATCAGCACGAGACTAAGGTGCAGTACCCAGTGGCTAAGCTATGGATTTAAGTAGATGATCATGGGGGGGGCAGGACCCCAGGGCTGCAATTTGTGTGGTAGAGGGGCTAGGCAGCATTATGAGTGATTGCATCAATGAGCTGTGAAGTCTTGAAGGATGGAGTTAAGGGAATCAAGGGATGGGCAGAGCAGATAGCAAGAGGAAGAGAGGGCCAGAGTTTAAGGAATGAACTAGAACGGGAAAGCAGATTGACCAACAGTGGATTTCATGGGAGAAAGGGAGCCGGAAGAAGAGTCAGTGTTATGAACTATAAGAACATGGGTGCAAAGGTGGCTTAGAAGAGGGAGGTAAGGCAAGGTGGGAGGGAATCAGGCCAGAATTGTACACAGCCTTGTGAGTAAGATTGCAACTGTCTGATATAATCTGTCATTTTTTTCATGATCAGTATTATATTTGTCCATATGCCCAGATTATTCATGCCCTCACCTCTACATTTACAGAATGTTAACAATAGTAAGACTCATTGATGTATATTGTTCCTTTCATGCAAGCATCTCAATGTACTTTGCAATCAACACAGAACTCACACCAAATGATCGCTGAAGTGCAGCCACCTCTGGGGTGGACTGTAGCAGCCTTTCAATGCCAGCACACACTACACAACTGCTTTCTAGCTCTCTGTGCCGGAGGAAACTGATTAAACTAGAACAGATTTTTTCTGTTGGTGGATTAGCGAATGGAAGATTGCATCAGCAGATCCGTAGAAAATCCCCAACTCTTTTTTTAGAAGTCTCATGGGATCTTTAACATTCTCCTGAACAACCACAGTAACAGTCAGATGAGAACTCAGTTTAATATCTCATCTGAATGATGGCACATCAGATACAACAGTATACCCCCCCCCAAATACCATGCTGTGGCATTGGTATGGTTAATAATAACCACGGGGATACTGCCTTCTGCAGAGCTACTACTATCCCCACTTTCTGCAGTAACTGGTGTTTGTTGGAGATCTCACATCTGACTCCTGACCGACCTGACACTGGCTAGTTTCTGAGATCTGATGTGATCAGATTCCAAGATGGTAATGCTGCATGCATGTTGCACCAGTTTTTTTACTAAATATGCCTTGTTCAAGTATTGCACTCACCATCCTAGTTCCCCTATGGAGTTCTAATCAAATGTGCTGTTTTGTATTACACATCATGTATCATGTACTGTATATGGCTAGTAAACTGGTTTGTGTTATATCGTACTGCTTTTGTTTCTGTTCACTGTGTTTATGATCTTTGTTCATTTTCCTGCAACTCTCGCCCAAGGAAGCACCTGGACAAAAACTTAAAGCTCAGTGAACAGCATATGCCAACTGTGTGCATGACAAACTGTGTTTGCGATGCACAAACAGGATAGAAGTACTCAGATGGTAGTTTGCCCACAAACACCTATACTAGAAACTACTGTTTGCATTGCACAGAACAGTCTGCACAACACTGCAAAAGCAGGGCTGGAGCACGTGCACATGAAGGGTGTTGTGTATACATGGCACAATGATATATTGGAAGCTCGTGGAATGTACTAACTGTTTGCACAGCACTAGGCAACACTTGGGAAAAGCATGTTTTAACAGCATGCAAATAGCGTGGATAACATACAGCACTTTACCAGTGCCCTGTAAAAGCCAGTTATGCAGTGATGAATCTCAAGCACTTACAATGGAGCTCTCTGCAGTACTGTTGGTGGAGGGTGGAGTACATTGATGTCAAACCCGCATGGTCAGGGGACCCCAATATGATGGTATGCTGATGTAGTGGACCTAGAATGAACACATTACAAAATGTCATGCTGGACTACCTAAACACAGCAATACATGTATTTCACTCTGGCCAAAGGTGTGCTGCATCTCCATGGTATACCTCCTCACATGTGCATCTGGATTGTCTTTTGAACTACACAGCTGACAGTCTCCATCCACTGCTTGGAGCAATGTACCTTAATAATCACATGTAGAGGTGGCAGGTAATAATATGGTAAAGATATGGTAAGGAGGTGTTAGGGCCTTGGGTGTTGAGTAGGGTCATTAGCATTTATAGTACCAATACTACAGTACTATTTATAGTACCAGTACTACTGTACTGTACTGTACTGCAGTACTAATGGGTTTGTGTCTCAAACTGCCCAGCTAGTTGACCCCCACCACCACCGCTGGTTGGCGCAGATTGTGTAGACATCACTTCATCAGTCCTTAATAAGAGCACCCATAATCTTTACATTAAGGGCTATGGGACTAACATTTTATGAATAATTTGCCAAATGTTAGTATTTGTGGTCCAAATATTTAGGTATTTAATATTCACTATTTGCCTCACTCTCCAGTTGTCCATATTTTTATGGTCAAATAAGGATATTTACCGACACCAGTGGTCATCCCTGCTCTGTCCTTGATCTTTGTCCATGATTCCTCCATCCATGGTTGGCCCACGATTCATGCATAGCACTGTCCATGGTTGATGAACATGCAAACCTGCACGGAAAAAGCAAACACACAATTAATAGAGACTAACCAGTAGAACAAAATCCATTTTCTCTTTGATAAATGAAAAAAAAAGTTTCTTATAAAATAAAATTATAACACTTTTACATTTTGCAGCCATAATTGTTTATGATTTAAAATGGGTTTTAGTGTTCATATTTTACAATGATTCACATGGTTTGGCTTTTGGTTATGATACTAATCAAGTGTGTTCTCTGTGTTTATATCATGGATGGAATTCTGGTTGAAATATAAACATTGTTTTTATTACATTAGTAGTTCCAGCATGTAAACTATGCATGATATATATTCTACAGTAAAACTCTGCAAATATTTCTGGTTGTCAGTTTAACCTCATTTTAAAATGGGTCCACTTAAGCCCTTTACAGGGGTCTGTCTTCCTCCTATCATTCCTTCAGACATCATCTCAAACTCCTTTTTGCCCCTCTTGTGCATGCCCTGGCCATTGCTAATCTTTTTCCTTTGTGCTCTCTTGCCAATCTTATGCCTGCAATGTATTAGCCTGTCATGGCTTGGATAAACTTCCAAATACTTCCTACTCAACCCCTCTGTATTGCACCAAAAATTGCTGTGTATATTCTCTTGTTTCTTCTCACTTACATTCCTTGTCTGTATTTCATTCACTGTACATATTGGCAGGGTTTCTAATTATTACTTGTTTCTTAATTTTCTCTGTAATATGTCTGTTCCCTATGTTTTAATATGCCTCGGCAGCTCATACCTGCCTGTATACTGTCTTATTTTGTGCTGATTGCACTTTACTGCTGTGTGTATTTGTCTCCATGTATCCCTACCCCAGGTCAAATGTGGAAACGAGACTTAGCTCAATGTGACTTTCCTGGTTACCAGTTTGCAATAATTGAATAAATATAGGGCAGGATTCACAAAGCAGATGTGCTGGGTGCAGATGAGATGTGCCGGTGCAAATGAGATGTGCTGTCCCCAAACAGTGGGATTCACAGAAGGATGCACCTCAAGATGCACTGTGCGCATCCCCACTGTGAATTGCACTGAAGTGCCATGGAGCAACCTGAGATGCCCCAGCACAACCAGGATGCGCAGAAGCACCCTAGACTGTACACCACTGAATAAGGAGCAAGTCAGCAAGGTACATAGGAGTAACAGGGGGAGACTGTAGTGCCACAAGGGATGCAGGGAAACACACTGGCAGGGACTGGCCACAGTGCCATAGGGCCAGATAGTGGCCACAGCAGATGAGGTGAACAGACAGAGCACACACAGAGATAACTGGAAGCACCAGACACCCCCCCACACACAGGGGTCCAACAGGCACAGATGCCATGCACGGAGTGCCTGGTAAGGTGGGCCACAGCAGCAGAGGTGCAGTGTGCAACATGGCAGAGGGTGCCACACATGTCCCAGTGTGCAGGAACCCAGCAGTGTGGACAAGGGAGATGCCATACATGTGCACACAGGTGGATAGGCACAATGGCAGACAGGCTGAAGGCCATGCCCTGCACAGGTGGAACATGCCCACAGGCAATATGGACAGCAAGAAGAGCGGCACAACAACAATGGACCAGCACAACAGAAGCAGCCGGCAAGCACCACTCAAAGAATAGGGACACAGTGAAAGGCAGCATGTTGCAACACCCACCAACAGGTCAGAGGCAACAATTAGGGGGGCACACTGAGGTGGGCATGAAAGGGAGACAGGATGTGTGTGTGCGCAGTACCACAGGTGCATATGTGTCAATGGGAAAAAAGGTACAGTTGAAATCAGCAAGCAAAGCAGAGCACATGTACAAGGTACAATGAATGACCACAGACCCCATTAGCAGTATAAAGCACTTTAGTAACAAAAGAATGATAACAGATGAAACTATGTACAATAACAAACATCAGTAGGAACAGAGAAGGTGTGGTGTGGGAATCAGAACAGGAACATAACTAGCAGTACACAGGAGAGTGATGGTATGGTGGTGGGGGAACAGGGGACACCTACAGATATTGGGAATGGTCATGTTGTGAGGGGGTATAACAATAAATGGTCTATGTGCAAGTGTCCTTGGCCCTATTTTGCTTGATGGGCCACAGCATGGCCGCCACCCCTCCGTCCACTGGTACTCAGCATCTGGACCAGCAAAGTGATTGCCTGCAGGAGCTGCCCCTGCTGCCTGTACAGTAGTTGAATAGTCCTCCTCAGTGCCTTCCAGAGCTGTAGCTCTGCCAGCTGCCTCACAAGTTGTCTCCACTGATGACCTGGCACACCCGGCTGTACTCTCTGTGGACCTACAACAGGGACACAGATAACAGGTACTAAGTGCCATGGCCCACACCGGCCCCCCCACCCAAAACGCAAGTGTACGTCAGGCAGCCACCACGGCAATGGCCAACAGCCTGCCAGGCACACAACACACCAGCAACAGGCTGGCACACAGTGCCACACTGTGACCATGCAATGGTACTCAGACAGCACAAGGCCCACATGTGCATGTAGAGGTAGGTGCAGAGGGGCACACAGCCATGTCCCACACAGCATATGCAGATGCCAGCAGGCTGCACAAATGTGCAGGCCTCATCATAACACCACTGAAGTACCACAGTGTGCCCATGGTCTGCAGCAGATGTGCACAATGTGAATGGATATATAGGGGTCATGTGCACTGTGGCCCAAGCACACCCCATGCGTCTGCACAACATGCATCTCACGGATATGCACAAGGGACTGGCAATGGCCTGCAGTGGGCAACCGCCCCCCATAAGCACACAGAGGATGCACAAGAAGGTCACTCACCTGCACCCACACAACCTTGTCCCTGGCTTCCACCACCAGCCCTAGCTAGCCTGGCCTCTACCACCACCGCAGCCCTCCACCTGTCTGCTGGCCCTGCGAGGGGAACACAAGCAAAGAGCACTGTGAGAAGATGATAGGTGTGTAATCCCCCCCCCATGTCCTATAGCAACAACACTGGTGCCAGCATGCAGTGATGGATCCACCCCCACAGTGCCCCAATGAAGGTGCCTGTTCAGCATGCACACACAGCATCCCAGCCCATGCCCACCATGTGTGTGTGTGTGCAGCTGGACGTGTGCCCAATCAATGGCTGTACCAGACTGCATCTGTCACAGTGTCCATGCACCCCCCTAACATGCACCATGCTGCACACAACTACGCACGGTGGCCTTGCCTACACCCACATGCCTCAGGGGCACAGCATGCCACATGTGTGTGGGTGTGTGTGTGTGTGTGGTGGGCATTGAGCCATCCCCCTCCCTGGACACAAACCCCTGCCTGCCTGTGTATCTGTAGGGTGATGTGACTTAACTGGGCCTGGCACTGCACCCCTTTGTGCATGCTCTCGGAGGCTCTGGAGCCTGTCTGGGTCCCAGCACTGCAGATCCCCATACTGCTGCCTGCATTGCTCCCCTGTGTGCTCCACCCCAGTCCTTTGCACCAGGCACTCCACCATCCTCATCCACACTGCTGAGCATGGCTCTGTGAGGTCATCTGTGTCAAACAGCTGTCCCTCCACATGCATCACCAGTGCCACAAGACTGACCAGCTCAACCTCACCCCAGTTCATGGCCCTGGGCCCTACTGCCTGAGCATGTCACATGGTTCCTATTTGTGTCTCCTGGGCAGGTGTGCACAGAACAGGCTGCTGGTGTGCAATGGCCCAATCACACAACATGCGAGATAGGCCATTGTGTGCCATACCGCACAACACGGTATTGCAGCATGGCAATGCACGATTGCTGCCCACTGCACATCAAAACACATGCACAATGTGCACCGCACGGGTGGGAGATCAGGGTCAGTGGCACACATGCACATTTTGCATGTATCCACCATATTGTGAGTGGCAAACAATCCCACTCACAGTGCACTATTGCCACACGCACTGCCAGTGTTGCACTGTGCACTGCAGGTACACATTGATGCCATGTCATGCCAAAGTGCAATACATGCACTCAATGAGTCATGCAGCACTGCACCAATGGTGCATGGGAATCTGGATGCGCTTCTATATTCGATCGTGTAGTCAGAACCACCGGACAGGTTGTGCTCAGCCTGACATGCTACCTATTCTGCATTGCGCATGCATGGAGATGTGCTGTGACACATGCTCTGCATTCAGGAAATGCCCCAAGTTGACCGCGCATGTGCAGGACATGCACTGTAGTGGAATGCGCTCAATGTATCAGTTTTACATTGATGATTGAGATGAGCTGGAGGCAATTATGTAATTCACAGACAATGCTCCCAAATCAGCTTACTGCCAAATTCAGGGACATCTCACCTGTTTAGCATCTCATTTCAGTTGCTCCCACTCTCATTTGCATGCCCTGAGCTATTGATGTTCTTGAATGCACCTCCACACAACTCAGGTGACTGAGAAGAATTGCATTCTTGTAGGTAGGCCTGTTCACATTCTATCATATTCAGCTTGTCAGCACAATATGACAGTGGTGAGTTTAGGGCATACTGGCATACCTCTCAACTGTTCCTGTTCTTCAGGCATGTCCCTGAGTGTGCCTCACAGTGTTCCACTGTTCCATCTACAGTTAGGGGATCTGTTGCTGATGAGTAAGAATTCATAGTGCAGCAGACTGCCAGACATGTGCGTTACAGTCTAGCTCCTCTTCAGATAGTATCTGGCACACAAATCCAAACAATTTGGCAGGACATGTTAGTTATTATTACCATTGTTAAGATTGTGTCCCTGATATTGGCCACTTGTTCCTGACAGTTCTAAGCCTTGTCCCTGATATGCAATGCAGGTGGTTGAGAAGGACACATACAGGGTGCTGTGTCTCTGCAGCAGCCAGCCACTGTGTTTGCACACATTCATAGTTGTCTGTACTGTGCTAATGCCTGCACATTGTCACCCACAGAAACCACAATGTTCGGACAGGATGCAGCTGCAGGACGGAGATGTCCAAATTTCACATAGGATGAGGACAGGGCACTGATAGAGGCCTACCTCATATGGCAGTACATCCTGGCTGGTGGGGGGGGCAGCCACCAGCAGAGGGATGAGGGCTGGGAGACAGTGGTAAGGCATGTCAATGCTCAAGGGAAACTTAATAAAACACCTTAAGAGTGCAGGAAGCACTTCAACGATGAGAAGAGGAGAGCGAAGGATAAGGTGGCACACATTGAGGCCTCCCTGGGTGGGACAAGGGGTGGGCCACAGACAGGTGTGCACCTCACACCCACCAAGGAGCTGCTGGTTGCTAGCATGGGTCAGACAGCTATGCAGGGAGTTCCAGGAAGGGGCTTCCAGACAGGTGGCAGTCCATTGTAGCACTGTGAGTATACATGTCCCTGGAACTCTGCCTGTCCATGTGTGTGTGCCATGGGTGCCCTGACCAGCCTCACTGTGAAATGCTAGATGACCACGTGCCTGTGTGTGCGCACTGATCACACACAACATGCCACCCATGTGCAGCCGGGGGGCTCCAACCATGGTGTGTGGTGTTGGTGGTCATCTGGGATGATATCCCCGCGGATGGTGTCCAGAGTGTTGAGCCAGTCACACACATGTCCATGAGTGCCTGTACAGGCACCAGTGCATGCCTGCATTCGTCGGTGCTTGGCGGCATCAGTGGCCCAATGGCTGACTGTCACCTGCATGGTATGTCAGCTGCACCTATGGCACATGCACATGTCCCCCTGTACATGCCTGTCTGAACAGAAGTCACACATGTTTTCCTTCTTTCTTTTACAGCTCCATCACACCTCATGGGTGCTGCCGTGGTGTCCAGTCTGCACGATGGCCTGGCGGAGGAGGATGCCAGGCCATCACACCAGGCTGCAGCTGGGATTATGGATGATGCTGTGCCAGGCCCTTCTGATGCCACCACAGCCCCAGCCACAGAGCCGGTTATAGCAGGGCTATCTAACCTCTCCGTGACTGGTACCATGGCTGGAGGCCAGGACCGATCATGACTGATCAGCATTTTGAGTTTGGCTGATGATGACCCAGTGGACAGGGTGGATATCATGGATGCCCTGCAGGTGCTGGCATCCAGTATGCAGGGGGCGCACAATGATGGTGATGATCCAGATGCCACACAAATTTTGGGGGACCTGGTGGACAGCTGACCGGCTGAGGCACAGGTGCATGCACGGGTGGTATCATGCTGCGTCAGTGGTCCTGAGGCCCCCAGCACACCTGCAGGGCCTGCATACCCATCCACGGTGGCTGTTGATGGGCCCTGTGTCTGGTGCTGCTCTGGGGATAGGGACCACTGGCACTGTTCAGCAGGGTGCTGTGGTGCAGAAGCAAGCGGGGGAGACCATGATGCAGGTGTCCCTGGAAATGTAGTGGTTGCCTAGGCCCAGTCCCCACCCATTCAGCAGCCTGCTGTGGTGCATTCACTGTGTGTAGCAGGCCAGCACCCCACCTGCCCATCGGTGCCGTCCCTGTGACGCATTCCCTGCCAATGAGGTTAAGGGCTATGCACACCTCCTGTGGGACATTGTGGAGGGGCAGGCATCCCTAAGGGCAGAACTCGGGGCACTCAGATGCAGCTGGCTATGGAACATGAGTCGTTGGCTGCATGGCATGCCCAGATTTTGGCAGAGAATCACCTGCTGTGGGTGGGCACGACTGCAGCTCTGGAGCTTATTGCATGCGTTGCCAAGGTGGCCAGTGCAAACAGTGCACCACGTGGCCTCTGGGCCACCATCCACACCCCAAGGAATGCCTCATACACCCCCAGGTCACAGTATCAGATGAACCCATTGCTGCTGACAGCATTCACCATGCATGACCACCCCCAGCAACCCCAGATCCCACCTGGACCTTGGGGATGACACACCAGTGAGCACTCTTTCACAGTCTCACTGCAGTACCTCTCCAAGGGTGGTGGTTGTCACTCCCCCTTGTGGCCAGTGGCACTGACACAGCATCCACCAGGCATAGTCATGGCCACCCACGTTTCCGTGGCAGTTGTGGTGCCTCCCACTGATGCCTGAGTTGACAGCCCACATGGCCTCTGTTGCCTGCACCCTTAACAGCCCACACACCAGGCTAACACTACTGGGGTGGTGTGGGTGGCATGAATCTGTCCCAGTATGACACCTGTGTGGGTCACCTGTGCATTGCACCATGCATGATTGGGGGTGCCGTTGTTGTGCTGTGTGGCATGGGCATGATGAGTGTGGACCTGTGCCTGCTGTTCATGTGTGTCGGTGGCTGTACACTGATCCATGCCATTCCCAGCACATACACTGTATCCCCCCTGGCCATGTGTGTGCTGATGTATGTGTGTGTGTGTGTGCAGTGCTGTCACCCCTCATGGGTGTGCTACAAGATGGCTGCATTGCTGTTGTCTGCCCTGTGGTCTGGTTGTGTGTGTAAGGGTGTGTGGGTCAGTGTGGGTGTGTATGGGTGTGTGTGTGTGTGTGTGTGTGTGTGTGTGTGTGTGTGTGGGTGTGGATGTATGGGGTTGTGTGGGTTTGGGGAGAGGCTGCCATGTTTGTCCCACCTGTGTTACTCACCTGCAGTCATTGAAGTGCTCTTCCACAATGGTGTCCCTGTGCCATCGGGACCTGGTGACCAGGCATGGTTTCTTGCAGGCCAGTGGTGGTCTGCCATGGGGCCACTGCTCCACTGCATCCTCCTCCTCCTCCTCCTCCCCAGAACTGTTGCCCTTTTCAGCCTGGACAGCTATTCCATGGTCAATGGCCATGTTGTAGAGCATACAACAGGTCAGCAATATGCCACAGGCCTTCTCTGGGCTATATTGTAGGGCACCAACTGACTTATCCAGGCACCTAAAGCACATCTTCAGCATGCCAAAGACATGCTCCATGATGGTACACATAGTGATGCGTGCCTCGATGTAGCGGTCCTCCACCTCTGTGCCAGGTCAGCAGAAGGGAGTGAGGAGCCAGGGTCAGAGGAGGTATTTCACATCACTTGTGGGGGGCAAAAGCAGTCTTTTACAACCCCGCATACATGTGCATTGTGTACCACAGCCCCCCCGCTTCAACTATGGTGCCCTGGTGCGGCTGCTGACTGTCCACCCCTGTCCCTGTGGCACCCCTCCCGGTGTGTCATGCTCCCAAATGGTGGGCCAATGCCATCCTGCGTTCACCAGTGCCTGCATGCCCTGGCTGCCATCAGCTGTCCTGTATCTGCCTGTGCATGGTGCCACAGTTGCCCACACCTGCCCCATCTGGCATTGCCTGCCCTCCATTGTCCAGCGGCTGCCCGTGCCTGGCTGCATGTGGTGCTTTCTGCCCTGCCATTTTTGCCTGCTGTTGCGCATCACTTCACCTCCTATGCTGCACTGTGATGCTGCACTGTCCCCCATGTCATGTGCGCAGTTCCCTTGACGTGCCCACCTCCAGTGTCCCACCTGTGCACCTCCCCCTGCACAGGCCCTGCTGTGGCCCACACACACCTGCTCTCTGTCCCGTCGCTTGTTGCACCATGGTGACCTGTTTATGGATGTGCATGTATGCTCCACTCACCCACTAGGTGGCCGCTGGGTATGTCCTTGGTCTCAAACCGGCAGCACAGGGTGGATTGATGCCATCTGAAGGCATTGTGTGTACTCCCAGGGTGTATGGTGCAGACATTGCTGATGGGTCTTGTGGCATTGCACACCACCTGGCAATTGACAGAGTAGAACCCCTTGTGGTTCATGTATGACATGGCCTCGTCACCAGGTGGTGCA
This sequence comes from Neoceratodus forsteri, assembly GCA_016271365.2. Lineage (NCBI taxonomy): Eukaryota > Metazoa > Chordata > Ceratodontiformes > Ceratodontidae > Neoceratodus > Neoceratodus forsteri. The sequence continues at coordinate 1,588,576,220 of CM057449.1, read as the reverse complement.
CGGATTGCCACATGGTTACAGTCAATGGCCCCTATGATGCCTGGCATGCGTGCCACCCCATGGAACTGTTGCATGGTTTCTGTCCCCACTGCCTATGTGCTTGGGAAGCAGATAGTGCAGTAAAGAACTATGTGAGAAGACTGGACATGGATGGCTGGGATATGACAGTGATGTCTCCAGCTGGCCTCTTGAAGGTCCCCAGGGTGAGCAGGCACATTGCTGTTGTCACCTTAGTCTCCACTGATATGCCATGACTCCTTCCAGTGGGTGCTTGCACTTCATCATGGCACAGCTCACAGAACTGCCTCAGAATAGCCCCGTTGAGGCAGTATTGGCTGACTGTTTCTGTGTCCGTCAGTTATTCAAACATTAGTCTGGCACAATACCGACACAGAGCAGGCCGCCTATGGTGTCTTCTACCGTCAAGTTGTTGGTTTCCCATTTCCTCGTCCCCATTATCATTCCCATCATCAGGAACAGTGCACCATCCCTCTCTGTGGCCTATGTTCTGCTGGTGCTGTTCTGCCTGTTGCTGCTGCTGCTATCCTGCAGTCTGCCTGCTGGGGGCTTGCACTTAAGTCTACTTCTTTTATACTTATCTTGTTATGGCGCATTTGGTGGATGCACTGTGAATGCACTGTGTTTGTGCATTCATTTTGCTTTGTGAATGGCTCTGCGCTGTGCATGCAGCTACACCCCTCCTGCCAGATGCACCGCATATCATTATTTTCACCCTCTGGCGAATCCGGTGCAGTGCAGTGTATCCGTGATCCACCAGGGCAACTCTGTCCTTTGTGAATGGCACTGTGGCACATTTTCATGTTGCACCGGTGCATCTCATTTGTGCCCAGCGCATCTGCTTTGTGAATCCTGACCATACTGTATATGTTTTTGAAATGTTCAGGGCAAACCATGATCAGCCATGGATTATCCCAGGTTGACCATGGTTTGTCCATCATGGTAAGAGCATTGGATAGCAACCAAATGTGCATATTGTATATTTCTATTACAATGCAAAATGTGACTCTATAAGCTAACATAATCCCGATAACATTTCTTTTGCAATCTATGAAGAAAAATGGTTTACACAAGGAAATGAATTACATCAACATAAATGTGAACTCATCACATCATAGAATTTCATTTTATGGTGGTATATATCATTCTGCCAGCTATGACTGAGTAAAGACTCCATTAGAAAACAAAATCTAGTTAGAGCTGATAATGGCAGCTCAGAGCAATGGTGAGCAATGGCAGTGCGGTGAGAACAGGTAAAAGAATTCTGCTAAAATTCATGCTAAAAGAGTGGTACCACAGTAGTAGTAGCAGTCTTTATTTATTTGTGGAGCCCTTCCCCAAAGGCTCAGGGTGCCATTACAAAACGTTACATAAAATAAATAATGAATTATACATACTTTACACAATCTGTATAACACGTATACAATCTTACAATAACATATAAGTAACTCATCACATCCAAATTAACTAATTTAATTTCCAAATGCTTTCCTAAATAAAAAAGTTTTCAAACCACATTTAAAAATCTCTACAGAGGGTGCCTTTCTCAGAGTCCTGGACAACGAATTCCAAAGGACCAGAGCAGCCACTTCAAATGCCCAGCCCCCGGACGATTTCAATCTCCCCTGTGGGACTGCCAGGAGGCCTTCCTCTACAGAGTGGAGAGAATGTCCAAGGATGTAATGGTGCAGGAGCTCTGACGGGTAGCCCAGGACTAGTCTGTGTTGGGCCTTATAGGATAACAGACCCACTTTAAAGGAGATAAGCCACTTCACTGGCAGCCAATGCAGTTCACACAGCACCAACGATATATGACAGGATCTGGGAAGACCCATCAGTAGCTGGGTCACAGCGTTCTGCAGCAGCTGCAGGCATAGCAACACACCTTCCTTCACCCCAAGGTAAATTGCATTACATTAGTCAAGCCTCAAGGTCATGAACGTGTGTACTAGAATGGCTAGTTCATTAGGCAGGACAAGGGACTTAATCCGTGCAATATTACGAAGATGATAAAAGCCATTCTGTACTATTGCTGCCACATGATCCTCCAGTGTTAGCTCATTATCCAAAACGACTCCCAGATTTTTCACCTTGGTGAGGGCATCAACCTAGAGGGGCCAAGCCAAAACTCAATCTCCCCACCAGAAGCCTTCACTCCCCACCTTCAACCCGGCTCTACACCAGCTCTTCAGTCTTCTTGGGGTTAAGTCTCAACCAGGTAGACGACATCCAGGTCTGAATCTCGGATGAACATTTATTAAACACATTGATTGTATACAGCACTCCAGGTGCAAAGGACAGGCAGAGCTAAGTGTCATTGGCATACCAATGAAACCCAAGCCTATATCACCTGATGACCTCACCCAGGGCAGCATATACACTGCAAATAATATGGGTGACAGGATTGAACCTTGGGGCATCCCACAGAGCAGGGCCACCAGACGTAAGAATTATTCTCCCAGCACCACCCTCTGGGTCCTGTCCCTTAGGTAGGACTCGAACCAGCTGATAACTTTCTGCTGAGCCCTACATATCCCCTGAGCTGATCCAACAGTAGCACATGATCAAGAGTGTCAAATGCTGACGAGAGACTGAGGAGAACAAGAACTGACCGCTCTCCCCTATCTCTTGCCCTGAGCAGATCATTATGTATCCATATCAATGTAGTTTCTGTGCTATACTTCACCCTAAACCCAGACTGGGGGGGCTCATAGAAACATAGAATCTCTCAGCAGATAAGGATCATACGGTCCACCTAGTCTGCCCATTTCCCTACTCACTGCTGCAGCCCCAGATCCTATTTGATCTGCATCTCTTCTGCTCTGCACATCTCTCAGGGTACCCTTATGTCTCTCCCATGCAATATTGAACCCCTGTATTATTTTTGCACCCACCACTTCTGCTGGAAGGCTGTTCCATGGCTCCACCACCCTCTCAGTGAAAAAGTACTATCTAACATTACCCCGGAGCCCTTCCACCCATCAGCCTCATATCATGGCCCCTTGTTCTTGTGCAGAGTTTTCTCCGAAATATTCTTTCCACTTGTAACCTGTTTTTTCCCCTAAGGTACTTGAAAGTCTCTGTCATATCTCTCCTCTCCCCTCCCTTCTTTCCTCCACTGAATAGATATTAAAGTCCTTAAGTCTTTCCTCGTAGGGCATCTGGTGCAGTCCATGTACCATCTTTGTTGCCCTTCTCTGGACTGCCTTTGTTTTGTCAATGTCCTTCTGGAGATGTGGTCTCCAGAACTGGACACAGTACTACAGCTGAGGCCTCACCAGTGATATGTACAGTGGCATCACCACCTCTTTCCTTCTGCTTGTTATGCCCCTCCCTATGCACCCCAACATTCTGTTTGTTCTTCCCACAACTTTTTCACATTGTTTGGTCAAGTTCAGGTCATCAGATATCATAACCCCCAGGTCTCTATTATGACTTGTGGTGGCGAGAATTTCCCCACCCATTCTGTATTCTTCCCTTGGATTCCTGTGACCCAGGTGCATGATCTTGCACATTTTAGCATTGAAACTCAACTGCCAGACACCCACCTACTCCTCTAATAGGCCTACTTCCTTTCTCATTTTTGCCACCCCTCCAGTGTGTCCACTCTGTTGCACATCTTGGTGTCATCTACGAAGAGACATACCTTTCCCTCCAGATGCTCTGCAACGTCACTAATGAAGACATTGAATAGCACTGGCCCCAGCACCAACCCCTGTGGCTCCTCACTGGTCACCTCTCTCTCTCTCTCTCTCTCTCCTCAGATTTCATGCCATTTAACACCACCCTCTGAGTCCTGTCCCTTAGCCAGTTCCCAACCCACTTTACTACTGTAGGACCCACTCCCAGGCTCACAAATTTATTTAGCAATCTCCTGTGTGGGACAGTGTTGAAGGCCTTGCAGAAATCCAGGTAGGCTACATCCACCGCCCCTCCCTGATATACCTCCCTGGTTACCCAGTCAAAGAAATCTATAAGATTCATCTGACAGGACCTTCCCACTGAGAATCCATACTGCCTTGGATCCTGTGCCAGGCTATCCTCCAGAAGCTTCACAGTCCTCTCCTTAAGTCAGGACTCCATTTGTTTCCCCACTATTGAGGTTGGGCTTACAGGCCTGTAATTGCCTGCCTCCTCTCTGCTTCCACTCTTGTGGAGAGGGACCACAGCTGCACTCCACCAGTCCTTATGTACCTCTCCTGTCTCTAGTGGTGCATTGAAAAGGGCAGCCAATGGTTTCATCAGTACTTCCCTGAGTTCCTTTAGTAATCTGGGGTGGATCCCATCTGGCCCCATTGCCTTATCTGCTTTTCTTTTCCAGAGTTCTTTTAGGGTGCTTTCCACCATGAATCGGCTGGTGTCTATCTCCCTTCCTGAATACCTCTCTTATTGAGCCTTGGTCCCTCACCCTCCCCTTCCCCTTCCCTGACGAATACTGAGCAAAAGTACTTGCACAGTACCTCAGTCTTTTCTAGGTCATCCTCCACCTTTTCTCGTTTTTCCTTCTTCAGCCTTATGATCCCATTTCTGGTCTTTTTGCTCTCGCTAATGTATCTAAACAAGGTTTTGTTGCCTTTCTTAATAGCCTGGGCTATACACTCCTCTGTTTGTGCTTTAACCCTTCTAATTATTTTCCCATATTCCCTCTGCTTCTCCAAATATTGTTCTCTGTCCTCATCCTTTTGTGTTTCCTTGTATCTTCTGAAGGCTCTTTTCTTTTCCCTTATTTTCTCGCCCACTACCTTTGAGAACCATAATGGTCATTTCTTTCTTTTACTCTTGCTATGCATTTTGACACAGTGACCTTTTACTTCTGTTATGACTCACTTGAGTCTAGACCATTGTTTTTCCACATCTCCTCCTGTACCTTCCGCTGCTAGGGCTTTTTTGAGAATTTTACTCATTGATGTCAAAGGCAGTAAGATGTGCCTCTAGCTGCAGCACAGCCACCTTCTCAATAACCTTCCCCAAGAAGGAAGGCTAGAGACAGTTCAGTAGCTCACCAAGATGTCCAGGTCCAAAGATATCATTTTCAGCAGAGGTTTCACCAGAGCGCTTGATGCCCCAGTGTTTCAATATACCGTATAAGTGAAGGTCATGGTTTTCTTTCATCACCTTTGTATTTGTGCTGCAGAATCAGCTTTTTTCTGCACTTCACTCAAGTCTCTTTTTATGCCCTCCTCCCCAACCCCATAACAATCACTGTATGACTAATGCTACTCACCTTGTTTCTAAGGTTTGCCACTAGTGCAATCAAGCATTGCATTTTTCACTCCAATTGATTGCAGCTTTTTCTTCCTGCCCTGTTCATCAGAGACCACCTGCACACCAGCACTGGAATTTGCAATAGGAATGCCAACTGAAGGTTTCCATTATTGGTAGTCATTACCCGAATGACCCACATGAGGATTTCCCATCTTGTTCAGCAGTGGCTCCTCCCACCATGTACAGTAGCGACTCACAAGTATAAGATGCTGTGATGGTCAAAGCATCTCACAATCTCCAGTTGGCCTTTCTGTCTCTCGCAGGCCTTTGCAACTGAGACTGCCTGGAATAAACTTACTACCATCAAGGTTCCCTCTTTAGCAAGAGTACAGACTCTGGTGCTCTAATAACCCTTTTCTGATACCTTTAACCCTTTAGACTCTCTGTAGTGACAGTCTCTGCTGTGGAACACACTTTTCTCTCTCAAAGACCTTTTACCACGCACCCCTTTATTCAAGTACCCTTACCTCAGAGATGCAGTCACAAACAACCAGCCATTTCAGTCTTTTAAAAAAATAACTAATTTATTACTAAACACTGGCTGTCCAAATACAGTAGTGATATTCAGATATATACTTTATTTACACAGTCAAACAACAGTACACATGCAGGACTAAAAAAGAAAGTTTGCAGTCTTCTGCCATCTTCCCTCCAAGTTATAGAGTCTTGCTCTCTCTCTATCCAGACTTACTAGCTTTGTTACCTTATATCTCTCTCAATCTCTCTCTCTCTCTCTCTCTCTCTCTCTCTCTCTCTGTCTCTCTTGATCGACACTGCCTGGCTCCCTCCTTGGAAGGATCACAAAAAATACTCATCAGAAAGAGACATAGAAGTATGTGCTACAGCATGTATGCTTTCTCTTTCTATCTCTTCCCCAATGAATTGGTCAAACAAGGCTATGATACCACTTCACTGTACTCACATTCATCTGATTGGCTGAAGCTGAGTGGGACTGGAAATTAGATGGTATCAATCTTTTGATATAATATATTGCCCTGGGTGATCAGAAGCATTTTCCATATGAAGATCATTTAGCATGTGATAGACTTTGACTGAGCTAGGCTCAGCCAGAATGTATTTGAACCATTCATCACTAATGATCCCATCCCCCTTCAGGATACCCTACACAAAAAAAAGTTTAAGCACCTGGTAAGATTCTGATGGACTTCTAAAATCTCCAAAATAGGTCAGTTCTTGTCACTGTTGAGCAATGAATCCTAGTCCTCACATCTGTACTGAGAGGAAACTAGCAGTTAACCAAAATAATTTGGACTATTCAGTGAAAAATTAGTTTCATCATTACAGATACAAAAACAATCTAGATAAATTCAGATTGGAACTCTGAAGACTGTAAATATGTGTCATTGGAAGAAGGAGTGTAATAGTTGATATTGCCTGGGATCCACAGCACCCTCCCCCACCCACCCACCACCACACCAACAACAACCACTATCAATTTTTGAGCTGGTGCCTCAAGCATGGAAAAGGGATCAGCAAGTCACATGTTGACAGTGCTTAAGGTTATGGTGACAGCAAAAGAGAACAAATTCAAAAGACAAGAACCACAATGCAATGCAATAGAACTGAAGCAAAGCTGCTGTTTCTGAATAATATACTATATACAGCATTCAGTCTTCTGTCACTTGAGTTAGCATTATGTCTAGAAAATGTTATGCCTTATATCTAAAAAACTGCCAACATGGCTCAACTGGTACAGTAGAACATATCCGCCTCTGAGCAAGAAGATCATGGATTCTAGTACCACACCAGGTCTGAGCTCATACCATAAACACTGGCTATACTGTTGGAGTGTGGGCCATCCTTCAGGTGAACCATTAAATCGAGGGCCTCCTGTCTTCCTGTCCTGGTGGTTGCTCAGGTGGATGATAAAGATCCCATGGCAGTTCTCATAAAGAGTGTCCTGGCCTAAATTGACCTATTAACTAAAAATACCCCCATAAACCTAATTTTGTTTAATTTCAGTTGGTGTACATTTGCATCGCCCCTCTAACAAGGCTGAAATGGACAGTATTGTCTAGCTCTCTATCCCCAGTGAACAGAAGCTAAAGAAATAACAAAGTAAAAACTGAAACATTCCTCCTACCATTGGACATAGGAATGCAGTCTGTATTGCTGTGCTTTCCATGAGTAATTTACAGGGAGGTAATAGATAAAAAAAAATTTGGCATCTCACCAACAATTTTCTTTGATACCAGCTGAATTGGAGTATGAATTTCAACCTAGCATTTTATCAAATTAAGCAGAGATTTAAAGGAACTTCTCTGTACTGATAAACTCTTGTCGGTTTTACAGTTACCATACATTAAAATCAGTAAATCATTTATTTCACATCATGCATTATTGTAAAAAGGAAAACCCCTAACTTTTCAAGTGTTCTGTGTTGTACTGCTTGTGAATGTGCACTTCAGAGAGAATGTACTGGTAACCTGCGGCTTGTTACTTGGGAGATGGCGTAATCCTTCAGGTTTCAGCACTAAACTAAAGGTCAGTCTGTTTTTCCTCACTTTGCAAACTTCCATCTGTCAAGGGATGCCTAATTCACAGTTTACTCTCACATTTACCCCAAGGCAGTCTGAATTTAAGAACAGTGGACTGTTTGTCATCTTCTGTCAAAAATGACCCAGTGTGTCATGGTTATTGTATATCTGAAAAAAGCAGCTTTCAAAACAACTTGAAAGTCTAAGTGTTTGAACAAATATACTTTTAGCGATATTATTCCATCAACCTTTGCAGGATCAAGCAGGTTTCATACCTTCTCCATGTGCTCAAATGTTTCTGCGAGTTTTCAGCTCAGCTCCAGAAGTGCTGTGTTGGATATGTAGAAAGGGGCAGCAGACAAAGATGTAACTGTGTGCTCCACCTGCATCTGAGGTCTTATTTGCATGTGATACTGCATCTAAATTTTAAATAGATACTTAATTTTGAGCAAGTATCTTAGGTAGGCCTCCTCGCTCCTCACCCACCAGGTAACATACATAGAGGCATCAATGATCAACATAAGGCCCAGGTCAAAAGAATTTTCCTTGTGTTTAAATAGTTTTTCCATTTTGAGGTTTAGAGTAGAAGAACTATGTTTCATTGTGAAAAAAAAAAAAATTAGGGTGCAGAATGCCTTGGCTACCCACTCGACTAAACAATGTTGGGCAGCGAGAGATGGTACGTCCCAAATCTCTTTCCTCCTTTTTATGTTGTTTTGCGCTTGCGCAAGCAACATCTTGTGGTAGTAGGGAAATGCAGAGGTGTGTCAGTGTTGGTGAATGCAGGGCATGCTTTAGTAGGTGCATCCCTCATTCCCCAGTTAGCCAGCATGCTGGGGGGGGGGGGTTCAACTTAGGTGGATATCTCAGCCATTTTTTTGAATTTTGGTTCCAAATTTTCAGCATGGGGTTCTTGGGACCCCATCTCATGAACACATGCACTGTCATCTCATTATTCAGTCCCAAGAGGTCATTTTGTGGTCACTACATGGAATCACCTTTTGGGACTGATTAATGAAACTACATTGCCACTGTTCATGAGGTGGGGTCCCAAAAAACCTATTTTACAAATTTGGTGAACACATTCCAAAAATGACTGTTACGAGTGTGCATTGCGCAGTTTCCATTCATGCACTTAACTTAGACAATTTTTAATATTTTCACTCCAAATTTTCAACATTGCCGTTTTTTCACACCTCCTTATGAGCGGTACAGCTGTCATTTTTCACATCCTGCCCAAAATGTGTTTTCTCACATGTGGTGCACAATAGCACATTTGCTGTGGGAAATCAACGTTTGGGACAGAGTAACAAAATCACAGTGACACTGTTCATGAGTGGAGGTCCCAAAATGCCTATGTTGAAAATTTGGTTAAATAAATCCCCCAAATAATTGTGTTACAGGTGTGCATTGCACAGTTTCTACACATGCTCGTGACTTCACCAATGTTATATATTTTCACTCCAGATTTTCAACATTGCCTTGATTTCGCCTGATAGCCAGCCTCACTGGTACATGCATTTGTGACATTGTGACTTGACTACTGCAATGCTCTGTAGACCTCAAAGTCAATGGAGGGGTTCTCCGGTGCCTGCAGTTGGTGCAGAACACAGTAGTCAGGTTGCTGACAGGCCTCCTGAGGTCCTGTCATGTGACCCCATTTCTGTGTGAACTGCATTGGCTGCCACATAGTTGGAGGATCATCTTCAAGGCGGGCTTGCTCACCTATATGGCCTTATACAGATCAGGCCCTGGCTACCTGAGTGACCTCCTGACTCCTGTTCATCCCGTGCACTCACTCTGCTCCTCTACCAAGGGCCTCTTAGTGGTTCCCAGGGCCTGCCTGAAGTCCTCTGGAGACCATTCATTTGAGGTGGTGGGCCCCGTCTTGTGGAGCTCACTTCCAAGATCCTTGAGGGAGGCCTCATTGGTGGAGATCTTTAAGTGGGGGATGAAGGCACATCTTTTTAAAAAGGCATTTGTAGATTACCTATCGTTTAAAACTAAGTAAGACTAAATAACTGCTGCATTATTTCATTTAATTTAGGATTTATTTAGGTCTTGTTGTTTATTGCTCTTGTTTTGCTTTATGTTTTTGTGTTGTTGTAAGTTGTAAATTGTTTTAATTTTGCCTACCTGTACAGCGCCCAGAGCCTCCAGGATGGGTCGCTAAACAAATTAATTTTACTTGCTTGCATCCTGCTCACGCTGTTTCTCTTTATGTATGCCATGATTTTGTTTGCTTTGTTAACTGGCACTCCACACTGTTGTTCCCATTTAAAACTGCCACTAGCCAGTACTCCTCAGTATTCATCCTACTTATTTTCAGTAATCTCTTTGCTATTCAGGTAGCACTTTGCCTTTATGTTCCTCTTTCCTAAATGGATCACCTTGCATGGCTCAACGTGGACATTCACCTGCCATTTCTCTTTCCAGTTCTAAAGCTGTCCAGATCCATACTGCATTTCATCTGTCTCCTGTTGTGATGCATCTTCTCTTCTCATCTTGGTGTCTTCAGCATTCTTCACAACCCAGCTGAAAGAGCCCACTTACAGGTCATCTAATAATGTATTGAACAATGTAAGTCCCAGAATGGACACTTGGGGGACCCACCTGTTCATTTGTATTCATTCTATTATGTTACCATTTATTGTGCCCCTTTTATTTCTATTGTACAGCCCATTTTGAATCAATGTTCCTCCATATCTGTCTGCTTATCCACGAAGGCAGCATGAAAAGCTTTCATAAAACACAGAAGCAGTAAAAAAATGATAGCAGAAAAAACTAAGTCTGGTCAGATCCACCACGACTGCATAATGAAGTTAATGAAGTTGTGTGGAATTGTTAAGGAGGTATGGAGAAACAACACATTGATTTGTAAGTAGTAAGATTTGTTTTAGTTTCTGTTCTAAGAAAGGGTTACACATTATTAGAAAAATATATGCAGGTGTACATTTTAATGGAAGGAATAGGAAACTTACAAAAGAACCCCAGAGCAAATTCTACTGATGTATGTGTTATCCCGGATGATATTGGCCAGACAGCCACATTTTAAAGAACACACAATTGCACATACCCCAATAAATGCAAAGCATCATGGGAAACATATAAAATTCCCATGATGGTACAGAAGGTGGCAGTACATGAAAAAGTAATGGCTGGCATATGTTCAGCCTTGAGATTATTTACACAGTTTTTTTTGTTTTTTGTTTTTTTAGAGAAACAGAGTTTTTGTCCATGAGGTAATGTAAGTTATATTTAAGCAATGTGTTAATGTCAGGAGGTCAGATGTAATGATGGAGTGCTGGCAGAGAAAATGTGATAGTAACTTTCAGAGGGGAGCTGCTTTTGATAAGGATAAGGTAGTTATGCTTGTGATAATGAGAATATTAGGAAAGTATGAGGTCTATGCAGAAGTGGAGTACAAATATGCACAGTTTCACAAGTATGTGCTCACAGTTCAGGCAGATGTGATATGCAGGCTTGTTTTAGAAATAGGTAAAAATAGTGATACATGTAATTGATAGATAATTACATAGACATATATCTATATAGAGAGAGAGGCACACACAGACAGACAGACAGGCAGAATAGGAATGGCAGTGAAGTATTGAAGTGACGCCAACCCCACCCCCACCATTCAGAGATGGACAGGCATTGGGGTGTGCTTTTAGGTCATTGCCCATAATGCTTATGCCATTTCGCCTCACCCTACCCTGCAGACACAGACAAGTGTCAAGGTGTGCCTTGGGGTGTTCAAGCTTTACACTCACCCCATTCCATAAGGAAATACGCTGAAATGGGTACAGTACTGTATAAGAGAATGGAGTGAACTTTGGGTCTGAAAAGTCAAAGGCACACCTCGATACCTGTCACTAGCTGCAGGGTGGGGATGGGGGTGGAATGGCGTGAGCATTACTATTGACAATCCCAAGTCACACCCCTGATGCCTGTCAGTCCCTACAGGGCAGGGTGTTATGGTCAGAAACCTGAAACCCTAATGCTCTGGGCATTGTTATGTGACTTCTTAACCTAGCAACAGCATTTAATGCATTACATTATAAAGACAAGTAAATGTTTTTAATACATTTACAGACAGTTACATAAACTTAATTTTCTTCATAGAATCATTTAAATTTAGTAACAGTGGTAGTACAAAGCAATTACCCAGACAACTTGAAAACTATAACTACTTTATATTGTATATTGACACCCCATAAGGACCTCCTTGAAACTGAGATGCAAATGTCATACATTTATCAGTTTTCTAACAGGAATATTTTACTATCCTAAATACATTTCTTGCTTCAGTAATTGCTCAGCACATCTATGGCATGACCTACTTATTGACATTTTACACCTGCTGTGCAATGCACTGCTGCTTATTACACTGACATCATGAACCATAAAACAGATGACTGCCATAACTAGGGAGGCAGTGGATTAAGGCTCTGCGCTTCAAATCTGGAGATCTGGGTTTGAATCCCACAGCACCCACTTGCGTACTGGGTGACCCTGAGCAAGTCACTTAACTTCCATGTGCTCCCAGGTTGCCCCTGTAAACAAGCTTTCAGCTTAGTGTGCCACTCCTGGTTAAAGAATTGAAAGAAAAAAAATGCAATATATTATTTTTCTTTGCTTTATTTTGCCACTACAAACTTTAACTAATACATTCATCCTTAAATGTACTTTTTATAGCTTATGTGTCTGTGACCTAGGCAGAACTACACTTAAAATCTTACACATAAATAAATAAATAAATCTTCAGAATAACATTTATTTCAGTAGTATCTCCTTCCTTTTCAGGTGCCCATGACACTATGTATATATATATATTTATATCTTTTAACTTCAAAGCACTAAACCTAGTCAAATGCACAAAACACAAGACGCTATTCTCTTTACACATTACACTAAACTTCAGGTCCCAGAGACATAAAAATGTAGAGCTCCCCCTAGCTATTTGGGTGGGTGCTTTAGTTGTGTATGTGTGTGTGGGGGGGTATAAAAAGCTTTTAAGAAACAGACACTCTAGTATCCAATATGGGATACTCTTCTTTGGGTGACATATTTTACTCCTTTGTGGGCTTAAACCTTAATTGTCATTCTTGTGTTGCATGTGCTTGCTTTCCTCAAGTGCTGTAATTTCAGGATGCAGTTTCACAAGTTCTGTGTAAGGATACAGTTTCAGGCACGCCTTAATTACTTTTTCTTTCCTTCTGAACCTTAAGTTCTGATGCCCCAGGCAGCTCTGATAGTCAGTTGTTCCAACATGATAGATCCACCTCATGACCCTCACATGAACCAAAAAAAGGTGGTGGTGGATCTTTATGAGCTTTTCAGGTGGCGGTGGGGGTGGATCTCACCTCCCCCCCCAAAAACCTATTGCTGCCTCCTACTACTCAGGTTTCAGTTCTTGTACTTCCCATTTAAGAAAGAAAACAGTGCCATGTAACTACTGACAACCATGAAAGCATATTTATTTGAGGGTGTAAAGCATTTCTTGGAGGAGGGTAAGGCACAGGAGATTATTTGCACCTTTAGCCATTTCCACAGACAGAAAAAATATGACATCAGCCCTTTTGTACATGCAAAACATCTGCAGGCTCTGCCCACTGCAGCCATAAAAATGAGGTTCATTAGGACTGCTCAAAAATCACTATGTATTCCATGTTGCCCAAAAGTCACACAGGGTAGTTACCCTGTGTTACACTGTGTTCTAATCCCACCTTCCATCTGATGCCTCCCACCAGTTCCCACTACCCAGCACCCTGCCCTCCATTTGGGGCTATCATTCCCCTAAATTTGTTCTAGCATTCCATGGAACCTATTATATGTACATACGAACATACAAAGAAGCCAGCAGAAGAATGCCATTTGGTCTATCTAGTCTGCTCATATTGCAGGGTAAACAGCTTGAGCTACTGTCCCTGCACTCCCTCCCCACACCTCCCATACTCCCTACCCATGATCCTTATCTTCCCCATGTCTATCCCAGCCTCTCTTAAAGCTGCTGACTGTCTTTAATGAGATCACCTCTTCCAGCAGCACATTCCAAGTGTCCAACCAACTCTCTGTGAAGAAGTGCTTCCTGACCTCCCTCCTAAACCTCCCACCCTCCAGCTTAAGACTGTGCCACCTCATGTTATGGTTGCCATTCAGCTTAAAGAGACTCTCCTTATACACCTTATCTATCCTTTTCATGTACTTGAAGGTCCCAATCATGTCCTCTCTCTCTCTCTCTCTCTCTCTCTCTCCCCTGTCTTCCAGACAGTACATGTTCAGTGCTGTCAACCTCTCCTCATATGCCTTACCCTGTTGACCCACTATCATCTTTGTAGCCCTCCTCTGGACCTTCTCCAGCAGGTTAATGTCCTTTTTGAGGTGTGGGCACCAGTATTGAACCCCATACTCTAGATGAGTCCTTACCAGGGACCTGTACAAGGCCAGTATAACCTCCTACCTCCTACTACTGATTCCCCTAGATATGCATCCCAGCATCTTGTTTGCCTCACCTCCACCACCTCCTTCAGCAGTATATTTCATTGTTTCATCACCCTCTTGGTTAAGAAGAATTTTCTAATTTTCCTTTTAAATCCACCCCTAGTAGCCTACTCCCAAGATCTCTCATTGCTTTATTATCATTCCTGGAGAATAGGTCCCAACTGTTTACCTTGTTTATTCCCCTCAGGAATTTTTAGATGTTAGTCATGCCCCCCTCACCCGGCCTCCAGAGTGTACATGTTTAGATCCACCAGTTGCTCCACATTGGATCTGTTTTGCTGCTCTTGGATCATCTTCCACAGAATTCTGGCAGAAGAAGAAGAATTTGAAAATTCTGCCCAGCACTAATGTATACTCATTCTGAGTTATAGTTTGCATTTTATGCAACAAGTCCATTGAGTCTCAGGCTTAAGATCTCAAATTCAGCACTAGAGGTTGGAGAACAGAAGCCACTAAATAGAACAAATATTCTCTGAGAGATGCTATACCCAAGACTATTGGCCTGCCAGGTATTCTTTCATGGATTTTATTTATTTTGGGGATATAGTGGAAAGTCAAAGTGACTGGATTTTGTATGTTAAGGAACAAACTGTTTAATGTTATATTGGTCCTAGTAAGAACAAATCCAGAACAAATGGTTTGATACCTTTTATTGGACCAATAAGGATGTTACAAAAAGAACAAATAGCTTTAGCTTTTGGACCAGCAAGTCCTTCTTCAGAAGCTTAATGACAGTTATTTAGAAAATCTCATATTATTAACACTTTCAACATGCAGAAAAAAACAGAAATAATTCTCATTGGTTTAAAACAGGCATTCAAAACATAATTAAAGTGACATCAGAGAGCTTGAATATCTTAAGTGTGCTTTCAGCTGAAGCAAATTTAAAGGTCAAAGGTTGTCCAGAAATAACAGCAGGCAGAGAGTTTAACCCACTTATATTATACCATGTATCAGTCTAATGAATAACAAAACACTAGGATTCTCTACTCACTAAATTACAGTATATGTCAAGTGAAAAAAACTCCCAAAGACACATGCTTCAAGAGTGAGGTATGATCACACCAGTAGAAGCCAACTTCAGCTCTGCTCAGAACTCTGTTAGTTTGATAATACGTCCAATGACAAGAAAAGGACATTGGATAAAACAACTGCATGCCAAAATGTAACATATTAGCAAGTAAAAAATAAAAAATAAGCCCCAAAAATTCCAAGAACAGAAATTATCTTTACATGGCATATAGAAGGATTAAAGTGATGTTTACCCAAAGTGAGTAAGTGTATCAACACTGATGCATGTACAACTAACTGGAGATATGTTCCCAATATACTCTCAAGCAGCTATTATGTTCCAGAAACCTTAAGACCGCCAGTGTTGTAACAAGATTTTATGCATGATAATAATATCAATTGTCAGTGTAAGTGCCACATACAAAGAAGTACTAGTCAAGGGCCCCCAAGAAATCAAGACTATGTTAAGGAAATGTTAAGGGTATGTTAAGTAAATAATTTTCATGTTTTCTTACATACCCTTGATGAACTGAATGATCTGAAAAATCAAACAAAATATTCTTAGAGTCTACAAAAAAAAAACAAGTGGCAGCTCCTGAGAGTGTGGTGCAGTCCAGAAACCAAATAAAATTCTCACTAAACACTGTAACACTCATTACTCCATAGATTTAAAGCAGAACTGTGTAACATAGTAATTGCTTTTTGTATGATAAAGCAATGGCAAAAAATAGACATTTCACAGCTTGTTGGGAGAGGTCTGTTGTTTTGCCACTGTTTTGTCATATAAATAAATAACTAAATTACACAGTTCTGTTTTAAATCTATAGAGTCATGAGTGCTACAATGTTTAGTGCAAATTATTAATACATGTTGCTGCTGGAATCTTATCCAAGATTCTACAAATCTTTCTTCACCCCAAAATCTTTTCAGTGTCTGCAACATAGTCAGCGCTATCTAGAGCCCCCTGCTTACTCTTTTGTCCAACTGTTTGAAAATCACCTGGTGTATTGCATTTAAAGACTTCAGTGCTGCATGCTTCTGCTCACAAAAATTACCATTAGTCCTTGGACAGTGACTGAAAGAATTGAACTTCATACTGTACCTTTTGCTTTAATTCTAAAACTGTCAGATCCTGAGTACCTGGATAAAAGACAGACTTCAATTTAAACAATAAATCATGACAATGCAGTACTGTCAGTGTCCTTTTTTGTTACATGCAATTCAGTGTGGTGCCACACCATGTTTTTTTGGAGCAAAGTAATTTTTTATGTTCAATTTTCTGAATGCATTAGATGAACTTGTGCATAAAATTAGATAACGTGTGAAGTTGGAATAAAATCGAGGCCTCTTCTCAATACTCTGAACTGAGTGTTCGTAAATGTTACTGATAGCTAATTATTTCATTGTTACCTGTATTTTCTCCCTGGCTGATCTTCTTGTGCTGATTCTTCCAGTTATGTCCTGCTCTTTTTCCACTCCTTGCTTTCTTTTTCTTTCTTTGCCTTTTTTTCCTGATTCGTGTAGGAGGACTGTCTGCCTAAAAAAAAAATCACTGAGTGGCTAATTGGAGCCTCAGAATAGATAACTCAGTATCACTGTCTTCCATAGCAATCACTCTGCTTTGTGGGCTTGCTTTTTCATCTGGTTAAGGTACAAGCAAGACCTCAATCATGACAATCTTCTCCCCCTACTGTTAGAACAGTTGCAAAATTGCTATTTAAAAATAAGACCGGTTAGATACTGTAATCCTTTTCATTGTATTCAAATTTAGAACAGTTGCATTTAATCAACTCAGTCTCATGCTTTTTTAATGTGCCATTCATGCATAACCACCTACATTCTGCTTGCTATCCCCCTCCATATCCAGTCCAGCATCCTATTTGCTCTCCCCTCTGCCCCTGAAAATTGGATTGCTACTTTCAGGTCATCTGTAATAACAACCCATAGGTCCCTTCCTGCACGGCACATGCCATGACCTCCCCTCACATCCTGTACTTGGTTCAGGGGTTTTAGCATCAGATGTGCATGAGTTTGCACTTTTTGACACTAAGTCCCAGTTGTCAAATTCTGAAACACTCTTCTAGCATTTCCAGGTCCCTCTTCATGGTCTCCACTTCCTACATTGTGTTCTCTCTATTACAGATCTTGCTGTCATCTACAAATAGAATGTTCCTTCTAGCACTGCTCCTATGTCTCCTATGAATATATTGAAGAGTACTGGATCCAGTACTGACCCCTGGAGTACTTTGCTTGTCACCTCCATCTTTCCTGAGATGTCCCAGTTTAGTACTATCCTCTGGTTCTGTTCACATAAGCAATTTCCCACTCATTAGATTATTTTGCCTCCGCCCTGGGCCCTCCATGCAGCATTATGCTGAAGGCTTACTGAAGTCCAAGTAGGCCACATTGACAGATCATCCCCTTTCCACCTCCTTTCTCACCCAGTTAAGATAGTTTATTAGATTAATCTGGTATGACTTCCTCCTGGTGAACCTATGTTGCTTACTTTCCTGTAATTCTCTGTAGTCAAGAAATTCTACTAATCTCTCTTTCTGCAGGGTCTGGTTCTGTTTTCTCCACTACAGAGGTTAATTAAGCTCACTAGCTGTAATTCCCTAGCCCTTTTCCTGCTGCCATTCTTGTGAAGGGGGGAATATCAACCCTTCTTCAATCCATGAGTCCGGAGAGCTGTTAATCATGTCAACTAGGGCTGCCAGAACCTATGCTAGTACTCTCAGCACCCTTGGGTACAATCTGATGGGGTCCTTGGCCTTGTCAACCCTTAGCACTCTTCACCCTTTTAATACCCTCTTCTGAAAATGTTGTAGTGTTCACTCTTCACTGGGAATACTGAGCAAAAGTATTTGCTCACTATTCTTGCCTTTTCTGTGTATCCCTCTACCCATTTTGACCTGCTGCTTAGTCTCACTATAACCGTTTTTTCTTCTTCCTTTCACACTATCTAAAAAAAATCTCCTCTCCACCCCACCCACCTCCTTCACAATCATTGGCTCTCCTACCTACCCTGCTCACCTTCTTCAGTTTTGGAAGGTTAACCTTCCTGTCTTCATCCTTCTGACCTGCTTATACCTTTTGAAAACTATTCCCTTTTCCTTCACTGCAACCTCACCTCCCATGAAAACCATTGAGGTGTTGTTCTCTGTTTGCTCTTGCTAATCTCACTGATGTACAGACTAGACACTTGCAATATTCCTTCCTTGATTATGCTCTGTTTCTGTTCCACCAGCCCTGCAGCCTTTCCCCTTCCAGCTTGTCCTTGAACAGCTCCCTCATGGCCTGGAAGTCTATACATCTGAAGTCCAGCACCTTCATTCTTATGTGGTAATTTTCAGCCCTAGTCCTGATGTGGACCCACACTGTCCTATGGTTACTGTACCCCAGAGGTTCCTTTACAGTGACCTTCGTAGTTCTGTCCCTGTTAATCAGCACCAAGTCCAGCACTGCACCCTCTTTAGCTAGGGGAGTTACTAACTAGATGATGCAAGAGGGACCCCTGCACATGATCCAGCATGGCCTGACTTCTGGGGATAGAGCTGTGGGTATGCTCATATCCACCCCAGGCATCTTGAAGTTCTCTGGACCTGTACAGCAGCAAAAACATCTCCATCTTCTGGCTGTCAAACATCCTCCCTATACATCCCACTATCCTTATTGCCCTGCCACACACTTTGTTGCAGTGATGTGAGTTACTGATGATAGTGCCAGGTCTCTCTCCTCTGTAATTGTTGCTGTCTGGACCACTCCCATCTAG
The DNA here is from genome assembly GCA_016271365.2 of Neoceratodus forsteri. Lineage (NCBI taxonomy): Eukaryota > Metazoa > Chordata > Ceratodontiformes > Ceratodontidae > Neoceratodus > Neoceratodus forsteri. Next base: position 1,588,557,152 of record CM057449.1, on the reverse strand, counting down.
TAGTTTGAGCCTGAGCTCTTTTTGCCTGTGTGCATCACTTTACATGTTTTGGCTTTGAACTTTACATACCAGACTTTGGACAAGCTTTCCGGTGCCTCTAGGTCCTTCCTCAGTTCCCTGACCTGTACCTCACTGTGCAACCTGCCACAGAGTTTTGTGTCATCTGCAAAAATATATATCTTGCCCAGGTGCCCTCTTCCACATTGCTGATGAACATATTGAATAGGACATGACACAGAACTAACCCTTTTAGCACCCCACTTGTTACTTCAGTTCTCTGTTACAGATTTTATCCTGTTAACAACCACCTTCTGCTTTCTTCCCCAAGCCAGCTCCCATTCCACATAATAAGCCCTTCTTCTACTTCTATCTCCAGCTTTTTTGTAGCCTCCTGTGCCCCAACAGTCACACATATCTAGTTACAATAAATATAACACATGCATAATTGTAATATAGCAAAAACATTACATACTGTAGTTGATCAACATGATAAGCAGCACAACATACGGTAAACATAATATACCAATTACATTAAATACAATACATATTGCACATGTAACAAGAGCATTATGAAGTATGCATTAGAAATGTAAAAAAAAACACTTTGAAATTATCCTGTACCAGATCAGACCACACAATATGCAATTAATGTAAATAACAACATTAATACACAAAAATACAGAGTAAAGTCCTGATAACATTAATCTTACATAACCGGAAAGAAGATATCTGATTTTGGAATTTGAAATAAGAAGCAACGTTTTAATACCTTGTAAACAAGTCTTTTTGCATGAGACAATCCTTAGATTGGATGATAACTGATTTTGAAACTAAGCTACCCAATGGCTGTAGAAAAATATAGATCTAATAGTTTTGTTGTTTGGTACCATTAATTCAAAAATTGGGCATTTAACAAGCAACATTTTAGTGGATTGGGCTGTTGGAAGACTGCTCAAATAGTTAGGCACCTGACCAATCACACTTTTTACTGACCAAATTATTTAGCGAATTTCCTATGATTTAAGGCAGATGTCCATGCTAGTCTTTTGTATAACACACAATGTGTATGTTTTTGGACACTCTAGCACCAGCCATGCTAACTGGTTATAATACATCTAAACAGAGTAACCTTTCTTTTGAGGAGTGGTCACACTGCACATCTACATAATCAAAATGTGGAAGAATGTGGGACATTATTATCAAGGTTTACTGGTTTACGATGATTAAAATAATGAAATTCCATTGTCAAGACTCGGAATTCTGGGAATTACATTGATGATTGTTCATCTAATTTCCATATTTTACTGTGATTCTATTGTCATTCTTTTAGTATGAGTACAAATAATCGGAATAAAAGAAGACTTAATATGCACAGCAATTAAAGAGCAAACTGAAAATAGTACAGGAAGCAATTCTAAGAAAAATACTAGTTCTATAGATTCACTGATCTGGTCTAAAATATTAAATTCCATAACATTTTTTGCTTTTACTGGTATGCAGGTGGTCCAATATCAGGAATTTTTCCAGGTTTTCCAGTAAAAAATGAAAAACATTGACTTTGATTATTATTATCTTCAGTTGTATCTCAGGGTCAAGGCCATCTCTATGTTTATAAAGTGTACTCACCTTGGCTTCAACCTTTTTCACCAGTTTATCTACTGTATATAGCAATTTGGCTCAAGCCTAAAGCTTCTGGGGCCAGATTTTCAAAGGGCCTGACATGCCTTACAGACTAAGCCCTTGTGGGCAACTTCTTGGTGCAGAAAAAAGTTCCCCCACCTGCAAAAATGCTGTTTTCAGTATTTTATGTGCACGGGCAGCATTTTTCATTTTTTCTGCAGCTGCACAAAAAAAAATTATGGCTGATAATACCAGATGTAGATTTTTTCTACAAAAAAATAAATAAAATATGCGTAAGCTATCTTAAATTGTGGAAAATGTTATAAACAGGCAGCCTTTCTGAAAACTGAGCACATGCAGAAATAATTGCAGTTGTGCAAGGAAACCCTGCCTTACATCATTTTTTTCTACATGTGCCCAATTTTTTCACTTTTGAAAATCTGGACCCAGTTATTTGTACTAACTGACATACCACAAAGTACTGCCTTTGATCAAAATGATACTTAGAGTATGTGGATGGATATACTTCACTTTAGTGGGGGAACCAGAAACAATTAGCTTTGTTTTAACTGCATTTAATTTAAGATTTGCATTGAAGAAACTGAGGAGAGGAGGTAGACACAAGTCTGTTCACAAAGGAAAAAGTCCTTAGAGGACTTGCAAATCTAAAGGTGGATAAGGTTATAGGCCTGGACGGGGTACATCCAAGGGTGCTGAGGGAGGGGAGCGTGATTTCAGCCAGATCAAGATGGCTGCCCGGACATAGTGCTCCACCTCAGCCCTTAATTAAAATGACTATTTTTTCTCCAACAAGACCACCAAATGTTGATCCCACTTTGTGATTTATGTTCACTTACACCAGGAGTCCAGGTATATAGTTTCATTGTGGAAAATCTCCTTGTATCATGTTTTAGGAACCTTGGATGGCCCATGTGGTACGTCACTCTTATGGCCCTGGCAGGAACTGCTGCAGCAGAGGCCCAAATGACAGCCCAGACCCACAACAGAACCTCACCTTCTCTTAGTTTTATCATTTCCTTACTTGAATCCCTGGTGGTGGATATGTTGGTTCTTAAAGCCTCTATAGCCATAACTTCCAAAGATGTTTTTGACTGATAGATTTGACTGACAACAGGAACTTACTGTTTGGGAGCAGGAAGGGAGGGATCAAAGAGGCACATAAGACTCACCATCCTACAAGTACAAAAATAGCTTTCCCTCACCCCCAAGCTGCTGGAGGTCTGACTCTGAGCAAGTAAGAAGGAGACTACTGATGAATACTGGAACTTCCTGTTCCAGAACAGGAAGGGCAGGAGCTGTAAGGATACCAAGGCAGTAGGAAAGTAGGGAGAGAAAAAAACAAACAAAAAGTAAACAGAGAGAGGAAAGAGTAAGCATACAAAGCAACAGTCATGGGGCCACAAATAAGACATGATAGGAGTGGTGCAGTGCAGTGGCTGTGGAGTGGTAGTCTTCCGGGAGACATTCTTGAGGATGCAGTGTTGTCCCTTCTGCAGGTACCTCTCTGGGCTGAGGAAAGAGGTTACTTGTCTGAAGGCTGAGTTAGCCAGGAATCGGGGGACCTTCTCTCCCACCCAGGAACCACCAGGGCTGCTGCTGCTGCCTCAGAGGTTGCCAAGAAAGAGGAGTGGTTGGACCACATACCAGGTCATAATGTCACACACCTCATAGCATACGACATTATGGCTAACCTGGTGCAGCGCTGCACCAGTGAGTGAGTGTTGCAATACTGCATATACTGCTGTATGTGGTATTGCACCATTCTCACTCTCCCAGGCAGAGGATAAGGCCTCTGCTGAGAGTGGGTTCTGCCAACTAGCTGCTGTGGCTCAACGGACTGAGCCACAGCAGCAGGGAACCCAGGCATGCTTCTGGACAGGGTTTGCTTCCTGGTCCTAGAAACTTTTATTTATCTTTAAACTTTGTGCGATCCCTGACTTGAACACCCCCGGAGTTGAGACTCTATATTGGGGAGGTTTGGGGGTGCACCCCCCCATAACGGGGTGTGTGGGTGTTGGAGCCCCCCACTGAAAAAAGAGAGATGCTGCATGACAGGAATCGCACTGTATTGGCAGCGCAATTTTGCCATGTGGCATAATGTCCTGAGACATTATGACCCCGTGCCGTTGGACCACAGTGGGCTCAGGGAGGGTGAGGGTGGTGGAACAGAGACACATCCCTCCAGCTGTACCTCTCCACAATTCATTTGCAGTTCTGGCAGAGCGTTGTTCCTCTATGGAGGCACCTGAAGTGGAGACTGAGGAGGATACTGGGAACCTCCACAAAGGAGACCCACAGGAGGGTGGCATGGGACCCCACAGTGGAAGGAAACAATTCCCGGTGGGGGATTCAATTGTTAGGAGGGTAGAACTGGGGAGGGAGGGGAGAGAGGGTGATATGGTGCCTGCCTGGCACTGAGGCTTGGAGGGACAGGGAGCAAATCCTCAGGATCGCAGGAGCAGATGCACGGGTCAGGGAGCGGGATGTCTTTGTCCACCTTGAGATAAATGAACTATTTTGGAATGGGATTGAAGCAGTGCAGGAGGAATTTGTGGAGTTGTGGAGGGGCGTTAGACAAGTTGCACACATGGTAACCTTCTCGGAGGTGTTGCCTGTCTATGGCATGGGTGAGGCTAGAGTGCTCCACACAATGGGAGTCAATGAATGATTGAAAAACTGGTGCAGAGCTCAGGGTTTTGGCTTCATTGTGTGAAGCAAATAAATCCAAAAGAAGGAAAAAAACACTATGGTTCTCAACAAAGGTGGTAGGGAAGGTTAGGGAGAAAAAGATAGCATTCAGGAAGTATAAAGAAACACAGAAGGAGCAGGACAGAGAACTGTACAATTTAAAGCAGAAGGAAGCGGGGAAGGCAGTCAGAAGAGCAAAGGCCCAAACTGAGGAAAAGATAGTCAACTCAGTTAAGAAGGGGGATAAAACCTTTTATAGGTACATTAGGGAGCGAAGAAAGACCAAGGGAAGGATAGTGAGGCTTAATAAAGGGGAGAGTGGATGGGCAGAGGGTGACAGTGAAAAAGCAGGGATAGTGAATGAATACATCTGCTCCGTATTCACAAAAGAAGAGGAGGGGAAGGTACCTAATCCAGTCATTAGATGCACTCTCTATAGGGGGTGTCGATACCAGTCCATTCACAGAAGAAAGGGTCCTGAAGGAACTCCTAAAACTGACGGTGGACAAAGCAATGGGGCATGATGGGATTCACCACAGAATTCTAAAAGAACTAAGGTGAGAAATAGTGACACCACTGATTACCCTTTTTAACAAATCATGGGAGGATGTGTGGTACCTGAGGACTGGAGGAGGACAGATGTGATTCCCCTTCACAAAAGTGAGAGCAAAGCAGAGGCAGGAAACTACAGACCTGTTAGTTTGACCTCAGTGGTAGGGAAAATGATGTAATCACCTCTGAAAGAAAGAATTGTTGAGTACCTAGAGGCCAGCAGAGCACAGGACCCAAGGTAGCATGGATTCACAGAGAGAAGATCACGTCAGATGAATCTAATAGATTTCTTTGACTGGGTGACCAAATTAGTAGACCAGGGAGGGGCTATGGGCATGGTCTACCTAGACTTGAGCAAGGCATTTGACACAGTCTCATGCAAAAGATTAATAAACAAGCTAGCCAGCCTGGAAGTGGGTCCCAGGGTGGGAGCCTAGGTAAAAAGTTGGCTGGACAACAGGACACAGAGGGTAATAGTAAATGGAGTCCACTGTGAAGAAAGGGGGTACCTCAGGGTTCAGTACTGGGATAGGTCCTTTTTAATGTCTTTATAGGTGACATTGTGAAGGGACTGGAAGGAAAAGTATGCCTGTTTGCAGATGACAGAAAGATCTGCAACAGGGTTGATACACAAAGTGGGGTAGAAAGGATGAGAAGGGACTTGGCAAGGTTGGAGGAATGGTCAAAAGTATGGCAGCTTAGATTTAATGCAAATAAGTGCAAAGTAATGCACCTGGGAAACAAAAACCCAGGTGAAGAGTACACAATGGGGAGAGATACTAACAACAAAAAAAATGGAAAGGGACCTGGGGGTAGTCATATCAGATGACATAAAGATACTCAAGCAATGTGAGAAGGCAGTAAGGAGAGCTGTTACTGGGATGCATAATAGGAAGAGGCAACAGCAGTAGAAAACAGAAAGATGTTATCCCTTTGTGCAAACAGTTGATGACACCCCATCTGGAGTACTGCGTGCAGTTCTGGAGACTCTATTGACACAATGACATAGACAGGATGGAGGCAGTCCAGTGGAGGGCAACTAAAATGGTGCAGGATCTGCTGCAGAAGCCATATGAAGAGAGACTAAAAGAGCTTAACATGTATACCCTCGAGAAAAGGATGGGGGGGGCAGGATAGAAACTTTCAAGTACCTCAAGGGAATCAACCAAGTCCAAGAGGGTAGCATCTTTCAGAAAAAGAGATGTGCAAGAACAAGGGGGCACAATTTGAAGATAGAGGGCAGGATGGTTCAGGGGTAATGTGAGGAAGTATTTTTTCATGGAGAGGATAGTGGACACAAGGAATGGCTTTCCTGAGGAGGTCATGGGGTCAAAAACAGTGGGGGAATTCAAGAATGCATGGGACAGACATAAGGCAATTCTGGTAGGGGGTAGGAAGAAGTAGGCTGTTGGTTAACCAGGATCTTAGCTTAATCAATAGGTAGGGAAATGGTCAGGCTGGGTGAGCCCAATGGTCCTCATCTGCAGTCAGAGTTTATGTTTCTATGTACACTCCCTGCAGGATAGAATGAATGCAATTTATCAGAGTACTGCTGACCTGGACACTACACTTCTACTGATCTTATGCTGCCTCGAAGATCACGAGCAGCATCTGGAAAGTGTTTGGGAAAGAGCTGAGGACCAGAAGAACAGGGGATGTTGCAAAAATATTAAGATTCTCTGTGCCCCTGAAGGGATCAAAGGCATCTAAATGGAAAAAATTCTGTATGACATGGTGCCCCAGCGGGTAGGCCTGGACTGGAAAGGGCTTTTGGAAGTTGAATGGCCCCAACGTAGGGTGGACTGTAAGTACGGTTCTGGATCAGTGGGGATACCATTTCTTTAATTTTGTTTTTTGTTGTCATGGAGATGCTGTCAGCTTGTACAGGTGGCTGGCAGCATCCATTCAGGCAACAGAAGGTCACGTGATGCAGTCACGTTATATAACCATGCTGAATGTGACACGCAGCCCAGAAGAGTGAGGAGGACCACAGAAGAGCAGGAGCAGAGCTGCGCATAGCAGCAGAGAACAAAAGCACCAATTTCAGCTGCCAAAACCAAACAAAAAAAGTTTCAAACCACCAGAAAGAAATCAATTGAGGAGGGGAAGGAGCAACAACAACAGAAGAAAGTAGGGAGGGGGAGAGAAACTGATCATTGGGGGTGGGTGAAGGTGGGTTGGGAACTTGGGACTTGGGGGATAGTGGTGGCCGGAGGAGATGCAAACTCAAAGTACTGTACTATGTGACTGACTGTATATGAGCAAGGGCAGACGGGCAAAATCTTTGACTTGTGCCTTTCCATCCAGAAACAGAGGAAAGAGGGAGCAACTATTGGGGACCCAAGAGAGATTACAGTAACAGAAAATCCCAATGAAAGTTTTTTTTTCCCTTGGCCTTAGACAGTGTAGCTGTATGTATATGAGAAAGGGCAGGCTGGCAAAATCTTTGACTTGTGCCATTCCAGATCCAGAGGAGAGAGGGAGAGGGAGAGACTACTGGGGGCCCACGAGAGATTACAGTTACAGAAAATCCCAAATTAAAGTTTGGTTTTCATTTCTTTGCCTCAGACAGTGTAGCTGTGTGTACTGAGAAAGGGCAGACAGGCAAAATATTTGACTTGTGCCATTCCTGATCCAGAGAAGAGAGGGAGAGACTACTGTGGGTCCCAGAGAAATTTTACAGTTACATAAAATCCCCAATTTGTTTTCCTGGCTTCAGCATGGCTACGTGTACAGGGCAAGGACAGCAGGGTGACAAAATAAATCTATGACTTGTGATGTCCAGAGGGGGGAGAGAGAGAGAGAGAGAGAGAGAGACTGTAGGGTGGCCTATGATAAATGTAACTGTCCCAGAAATCCCAAATATTTTTTTTTCATGTCTTTAGTGTGACTGTGTGTACAGGGCAAGGGCTGCAGGCTGGCAAAATAGATCTTTGATTTGTGCCATCCAATCACAATCACTTGTTAATGTTTATTCATGATTTCATGTATTCAAAAAATACTAGTCTGACAAACAACATACAAGTTGATGCACCTGTGCTGCTGTCTGTTGGTGGCCCAGGGGATAAAATCTGACTTTGTGACTCATAGCAGGCTGTTTGCATTACAACACAAGTAAAGTACAACTACACACAAGTGTCGTCATCATCATCATCACTCATTCCCCATTATTCCTCCTTATTATCACTAGTTTTATAGTATATAGTGTTACATTCTATATAAGCATTAACCAACCCCAGTGTGGGGCTGTGCTGCGTGTGGCTATGTACCAGATGTGTCTGCATCTCCAAATCAAATTCTGAGGCACACTTAACAGTTGCTGAATTTGGTTACTTAATAGTAACTGTACTGTAGTTCAAGTTCAAGTTTCAAGTTCAAGTTTATTGCAGGAAAGACTCCGTTGAGCAAGCTCATTCACAAGGAGGTCCTGAGGTACATACACATACAGTTCTCAATTACATAGGAGATATAAAATGTAGAACAACAAAGAAAAAAAATGTATAATACAAGAGGTATACACAATAGAAGTACTTATGCTACATATGCAGTACATTCCAGCTTTAACCTTACCCTAAATTATGCAACACATTTCAGCTTAATAAGTAGATGGCCAGTTGGTACCTAAGAAGTTGACTTAGCGTTGGGGGCCTAGTAGTATCTACATATGTCTTTTAATTTAGAGATAGCTAGTGTTTTGTAGGAGTTAATTGATAACGATGCTGGTTAGCTTCAGCATGGTTTGTAGTTGGTTCCAAATGTTTGGGAGGGCATATGAGACAGCTCTTTGGCCAGCTGTGGTACTTGTGCTGGGAACATCTAGTAGGATAAGGTTGGATTTCCTTAGGGAGTAGGTGCTATGCGAGATGTGTATGAGAGACGCTAAATAGACAGGCAGTTTGGCGGAGTAGTAATTTGAGGGTCCAAATGCCAGCATGCAGGAGGCGTCTGGTGGCAAGAGAGGTCCACCCAACTGCTGCATAAAGATCACAGTGGTGGGTCCTGTACTGCAGAGTTAGTAACAGAGTAGAGCATGGTGATAGAGTATGTCCAGTTTAGATAGGCTCAAGGTTGGGGAGGAGATAAAGATAATGTCTCCGTAGTCAAGCAAGGGAAGGAATGTTGCTTGGACAAGTCTTTTGCGGGTCGCGAGAGAAAAGAAGGTCCTATTTCTAAAGAAGAAACCCAAGCGTGCTTTAAGTCTCTTTGATAGATCCTCGATGTGGTCATTGAAGGAAAGTTTGTTGTCTATCCACATACCTAGATATTTAAATTTAGATATGACTTCCAAGGGTTCACCTAGGGAGGTAACTGTAAAGTTTTTAGGTGGGGTAGGTAGGGCACCAGACAAGGCAAGTCTCGAGAAAGTCGTTGTCTTGTTTTTTTTGGCATTTAAGAGAAGCATTGATAAGGTTGCTTTCTAACTGGATAAAGTCAGCTTGGAGTGCTTCCCTGATTTCAGTTAAGGACGAGCCTGATGCATGCAAAACCGTATCGTCCGTAAAGAAATGTATGCTAGAGTTCTTTATGTGGGAGTCAGGGTTGTTGATGAACAGGAAAAAAAGGATTGGTCCTAGAATGGAGCCTTGCAGGACTCCACTGGCAATTGGAAGGAGTCAGTCAGGTAATCTTGGAAGGAAGTGGTGGCCTGCTGTGCTGTTGGTGTGCTAAATACAGTCACAAGTCACGACAGTACATTTTTCCCTGGCCTGTGGGTGGGGGTGGCAGTCATCAGAAGGACATCATGTTAGTTAGAGGGAATCTTAGTTTTTTTACAGGTTAGAATACTGATATAGGTATTTGTGCCTGTCTGTCTGTCTCTGTCTCTGGCTCTCACAGCACACTCACGTCACGGACCCGAGCAGGATATGCCACCATTACAGGCCAGCCATGAAGGGGCTAGTAGTGAGTGACTGCTTTTTTATTCAGCAGTTTTACATTAATTTTTATATACAAATAATCCATTAAATTATTTCCATTCGGTCTCTGTGTCAAATGTGGCTGACTTTGGCCACTTTTATGCATTTATTTAGCATTTTTTCAAATATTTGTCCATAAATCAGAACAAATCAGAACTTCACTGTGTTCCAGTTCTTATTTAATATGGGTCAGAACTTCACCGAGTTCTCCCAGCCCTACACTATACCTGAGGACTGCCTTCTGCCCCCAGCTCTCTCCAATAATAGCATACCTGTTATGATATTCTGCCAAAGAACCTCTCCTTAAGCTTGCCAAAGAAAAAGGCACACCTACCTGAAGGAGCTCTACGATTTCTGTGGGGCAGGACTACTCCACAGAAGGTGTGCAGAAGAAGAGGGAGTTCACCCCTATTTGTGCAGCCTTTCAGGAGACCAGGACCACGTATAGATTTTGGGGGCTTACCAAATGATCTTCCGTAATGGACACAAGCATGAAAGTAAAACCCCTCAGGAAGCTTGCTCACTCATATATCGCTGGTGGCCTCATACCGTTATCAACTCTGCCCACCCCCAGGAGACCTGGGAGGTATTAGAACGTGATTGCATGGGAGGGACCACATGCACAGCAGAACCAGTACTCCGTACCAAAATGGTTGTTTGAGCACTCCAATCACTTCTTAGGCAACACTAATATGGCACCTACCAGGGAACAGACACCAGGAACTGCACCCCTGCCATTGCAGTAAGACTGGAGCAACACACTATGCCTTGCAAGATCAAATCTCTCTTGGGCAGGATCACAGCAGACTGCACTATCAGAACCTGACCTCCAGCACCCAGTCTGACTCATCCACTCTGCCCCCACCGCTAAGGCTGCCCCTGTAGAGGCGGTGAAAAAATCAGATGAGCTGACTGCCTCTCTGGCCCATATCATACATGAATATCTGCTACACCTACAGCCACAGAAATAACTACCGTTCCCCCCGGACCGCTACAGATGGTGGCATGTGCAACATATACACTCACCCATGGCCTGATGCAGCCTTGCTCTCTCAACAGAATACGGCCCCCCCCCCTCGTGGTATGGATGCACTGACCCACCAGCCTGTCAGGGTCGGCATCAACTAAATTGTTCACTCTGCATTTAATAATTTAGCTGGGATTATTTAGACATGTGGCTCACATCTTCCATAGCCCATTAAGTGCTTTTCTGGTTTTCTTTTTTTTGATGTTATCTGTATTGTCTGTGATGATTTGGCTAAACTGGTTGACACTGGGACTGGAGAGTGGGGGGAAGGGAAGGTGGGGTGATCATGATGTGTGCTTTCTTTCTTTTTCATACTGGGCAGGTATGTGGCAAGAGTGAACCCTAGTCAACAGTGTTCTGTTGTGGTGCTCACACCTTCCAACTCTTTTTTTTTTACTTGGACCCCACCTCTTTCTTCTGTTATCTCAACTCTGCACTGGTATCCCGGAAGCTCTTGGGGTGACCATCTGCTCCTGATGGATATCTCCTCTGCCTTCCCTCATTCCCCCTTCTCATCTTCCTTATTGTCTCTCTCTTTACTTTCTCTCACCTCACCTATTCAGTGTTTGCCTTGATTTTACTCTAACACGGCCATAGTTATTCATCACTGTCCACGTCAGTTGGTTCAGACTGAGTTAGGGATTCTTGCTTCACATTTGCCTCTTGTTCGGGGGCTGCAGCAGGGGTTATGATGTACATGTTTGCTTCCCACCCTCTGCAAGTCCTTCTGTAGATCAAGCTTGGAGGCTCCAATCTCTCCTTCTGAAGTTACAGTAGGTGTACCACTTGCTGGTTTGAAAGTGTAGTTTTGTGGTTTTACTTGCTGTCTGGCCAGGCCTGCTAGTTACAGTACTTTGTTTACAATATATATGGCAGCTGGCTTGTGGCCTTCAGTTGTTCATTTTGATTAGTTTTAGCATTGTTAAGGGTGTGTTTGGTAGTACTGGTTGCTGTTAGGTACTACATGCTAGTGTTCCTCTTTTTGCACTGGGAGTTAGCAAACACAACCTACAGTAGGTGCCTTGTTCTGTATGGATTCCCTGCCTTACGCTGGTGAACAGCAGTTTTCACTAAGTGAGGCAACGTGACACTGAGCACTCTCCCAGATTTATTACTCCTTGCTAACATACTAACATACTATTTGCCAGCAGATTAGGCCTTACGGTCTATCGAGTCTGCTCGAACCTCAGATCCCTAGTTGGGTGCCGAGGCCCCCCCTTGTGTTCCAGAAACCCCTATCATCCATCCCTCCCCCCTGGGACAGGCCATCATCTGATACATCCACTTTCTGTGTCTGTCCCACCATCTCTTGAAGCCCTCCACTGTGGATCTCTAAACCAGCTCACCAGGCAGTGCATTCCAAGGGTCCACCACCATCTCAGTGAAAAACCTCCTCCTCTTTTCCCCCCTCACCCTTCCACCTTCCAACTTCAAACCATGCCCTCTGGTGATACCTCCCTGCTTTAGTCTAAAGATCCCCTCCATGTTTACCCTATTTATTCCCTTGAGGTACTTGAAGACCTCATTCATGTCCCTCCTGTCTCTCCTCTCCGCTCCTCCAATGAAAACAGGCAGAGCTCCTCAAGTCTGTCCTCATACGTCAAATCCCCTAGCCCTCATATCATCTTAGTTGCCCTCCTCAGTACCCTCTCCAGGAGCTGTATGTCTGTCTTCAAGTGTGGTCTCCAGTACTGTACACAGTACTCAAGGTGTGGTCTAACCAGTCCATTGTACAGCGGCAGAATCACTTCCTTGCTCCTAGAGGTGATCCCCCTTATGATGCATCCCAACTTCCTGTTTGCCTTGCTAGCCACTCTCCTGCACTGTTCAGAGTTATTCATACATGCATCCACCATGACCCCTAGGTCTTTTTCCCCTATTGAGGCCTCCAGCACCTCCCCTCCCAGCGTGTACCTGTGTTTAGGGTTTCCTCGCCCAAGATGTAACACCTTGCACCTGGTGATATTGAAATTTAATTTCCATGTGTGAGCCCAGCTTTCCAGAGTGTCCAGGTCCCCTTGCAGGACCAACCTCCCCTCTTCTCCCTCAACTACTGCTCCCATCTTGGAGTCATCAGTGAAGAGAACTCATTTCACACCCTATACCCTCCCTGATGTCCGATATGTATGCATTAAACAGGATCGGACCCAGGACCGAGCCCTTTGGTACCCCACTGCCAACCTCTCTAGGGTTCGAGAGCTCCCCACAGACCACTACTCTCTGGGTGCGTCCAGCTAGCCAGTTTTCAGTCCATCTGACCATCAAATGGCCTACTCCCAACCCCATCAGTTTCTCCACCAGACCATTGTGGGGGACAGAGTAAAACGCCTTGCTGAAGTCCAAGAATAATACATCCACAGGCTTTCCCCTATCCAGTTCTGATGTTACCCATTCGTAGAACTCAACAAGATTGGTTTGACATGATCTACCTGGCACAAACCCATGTTGCTGACTATCCTTGTATCATAGCACCATTTTGTACCAGCTTATTTAAACACTGCATTGTGTCACACATGGACCTGGCCTCACTGGTGAGATTGGTATCCTGGAATGTTAAGAGGCTTAACCACCCAATTAAGAGAACCAAGGTTCTTCAATACCTGAAAACCCTTATGCACTGATACTGCACTCCACCAGGAAACCCATCTCACCAGGAAAACAGCCCTTTGGATGCAAAATAGATGGCTGGGTCAGATGACACACAGTTCATTGTCTAGTAAGTTCAAAGGGGTTATCATCCTAGTGAGTCAGGCCATTAATTGGACCATTGAACAGGCTATAATGGATGCTCAGGGCAGATGGACAATTGTCAAAATAGGATACCTCAGCAGGCAAATATTAATGGCCTCCATTTATTTTCCCAATATTGATGATGGTGACTTTTTTCCCTGCCTTAGCCAGATTGTTGCTGATGCCATGGGAGAGGCTCACCTAACCCTCTTACTAGGGGCAATTTTAATTTGGCCCTCGATTCCTTCCTCGATAAGTCCAGATACTCACCTGATACTCACAACAGATCCAGGGCAACCTTTCAAGGGATGATGGATGAAAGGGGACTTGATATTTGGTGACAAGAAAACCTGACAAGTCAAGACTATTCCTACTACTCAGGAGTTAAAGGAAAACTCCATGTTAAAATCATAAAAAAATATGTAGTAGTCTTTTTTTCTGTGTTCTAACCAGTTCCCAGTGTTTCCTTTTCCTCTGGTTGTGAGAGATGTTTTGTCTAGCTTTACCTGTTTTATTGCCCTTGGAGGTTGCCATTCTGGTTTCTGTTATGGCCTCTAGTTTTCCCAGAGTGTCCTTTGGTGTGATGTCTAATTGCCCCTGCAGGAAGCCAGTGTCTTGTTACAGGGTCTGTCGCAGCTCAGCCGCAGAGAAAATACTTCTTCCAAAGAAGACACACTGCTAGATTTTGGGTGAGTGTGATCATTATTATTTTTTAATTTTCGATATTGTACCTTGTTCTGCTCTGTGTGTGTGTGTGTGTGTGTGTGTGTGTGTGTATTTGAATCATGTCACTGTTTACTCTGTGCCTCTCAGTCACTTTCAGTTTTTGCACCAGTACTAAGCAGCAAAAATTGAACATCACCTTATAGATTGCAATATAGCAGGAAAAGGTACTAATATGAAAAAATAATAATGATTACACTCACCCAAAATCTAGCAGTGTGACTTCTCTGAAAGAAGTATTATCTTTGTGCCTGAGCTGTGACAGACCCTGCTAAATCTAAGGGTATAGCTACATCATTGTCACATGAGCCAGGGTGCATCATAGGAGAAAGACAGCCAATAAACCTATTTGTGATGGAGATCCCCAGGGGTCATAAAACTAGCGTACAGCTAGCAGGCTAATTTAGGAAAATCTCCTAATAGCAGACAGAGGGAAGGACTAGGACTTAGCATACATATCAAAACACTCTACACAACATATGTTTTTGCACATTCTGAGTGGACTTCTTCTTTAATGACACGCACAGCCACACTGACATTTGGTTGGCTAATGTGGTAGCAATTCCAGGCTTTTCTTCCCCTCTATAGGACACATTCTTATTTCTGATCATGCCCCTGTAGCCCTCTGTTTCCAATCCTCTGGAACTGACTCTAGTTCTACTCACTGGTGATGTAATCCCCTCTTGATGGTTGGTCCCAGTTTTAAGGATTGGATTCTAAGTGAGGCTGCTTTTTATTGGTAAACCAATAACTCTGCTGCTGTAGGGAAAGGCACCCTTTGGGAAGCCACCAAGGCTTTCATACAGGGCCAGATTAAAGCATGCATCTCCCTGAAGGACAAAGCGGCAACAGCTGAACTTGATTTGCTGACAAGTACACTTGCTCCTTCAGAGCAGTAACTCAAACAGAACTAGAGGGCATGGGATGAAGTTGGAGGAAGGACGATTCAGAGGAAACATGAGAAAGAATTTCTTCACAGAACGGGTGGTGAACAAGTGGAACACCCTGCCAGAGGAAGTGGTGGGGGCTGAAACAATCACGGGATTTAAGAATGCATGGGATAGACATAAAGGAATTCTGGAGGTCAGGGGTAAGGTGCAACAGACTTATAGGAAAACAAACTGAACTTACAAGCTCAAATGGGCAGACTGGGTGGGCCATAGGCCCTTGTCTGCCGACACTGTCTATGTATCTATGTATCTATGTAACTCCTCCCTAGGTCTCCGTTATGGCAGAAATTGTGGGCTTGAAATGTAAGATTTATACTTTACTTCATTGAAAAACTGAGTGGCAGTTAATTAGGTCTAAAAATCACTTTTGGGAGTTTGGGGAGAAAGGGGGCAAGCTCTTAGCTTACCAACTAGGAAAGCAACAGACCAAGTCCAGGATCGCCTCCCTTCATAAGTCAGACGGTTCTATGGCCACAGAACCCAAGTATGTTAATAATACTGTGCCACTATTATGAATTGTTACCTACGTCTCAAACAGGAACCTTGTTGATGGCCCACCTCCAAGATTTTCTGGGGGATATCTCTCCCCTTGAGGAAGACCACATCAGTGGAAGTTTCTAAGTGGGGTTTGAAGGCCCATCATTTTAAAAAGGCATTTGAAGACTGTCTTAGTTAAGAACCAGTAACTGCTGCATTTTTTTATTCTAATCTAGGATTTATTTGTTAAACTCTTTTTATTCTTCTTGTTTTATGCCTATTATTGATGTATGTTTTCCTACCAACCTGTACAGTGCCCACAGCCTCTGGGATTTGGCGCTAATCAGATTTTTACCTACTTACATAGCCTAAACTTTCTCCACAACTCAGGGATGAGCTCAACAAACCCATTACTGAAGCTGAACTTCTCTTGGCACTGTGCTCTTTAGCTAAGGGTACTGCTCTAGGCCTTGATGGCTTTGCACTGATTTAAACCAATTAATGCCAGATATAATTATCCCATGACTGCTTTCCACTCTGAATGAAGTTCACTCTCTAAGGTGACTTCCCCCTACCCTTCAGGAAGCACTCATAATTCTCACCTCTAAAACATCAGCTGATCCTTTAGATTGTTCTAGTTTTCATCCCATTGCCCTTATTTCTACAGATGCTAAGATACTAGCCAAAGCCCTGGCCAGTAGACTTCAGAGAGCTCTTCCCCAGCTGGTACATCAGATTCAAGCTGGTTTTCATAAGGGAAAATCTAGGGCAGATCTCCTTTGAACCCTTTTAAACTTAGAGGTTTTTGCACAATCCACTTGTCAACTGATGGCAGCCCTAGCCATTGACTTTCATAAAGTGCTCAATTCAGGTGAATAGGCCTACATGCATAATGTCTTAGAACTACATGGTTTTGGCTCCTCCTTCAGAAAATGGGGTTATACCCTCAGTAATACCCTTACAGCAGCAGTTTGAACTAACTGCACTATATCTTCTCCTTTTACTCTCCACCATAGTAAGGGCCAGGGATGTGCCCTTTCCCATCTTTTATTCCTGCTTGACCTGGACCCTTGATCCTGTAAACTATTGGCAACCCCAAATGTCAGTGGCATCTCCATTGGTGGCTCCACTTACCTTATCCATACATATGCGGATGACTTAATTATCACATTGGATTCTCCTGAGAATTCTCTTCCCCAGTCCAGGAGATTCTCACTCAGTTTGTGACCTTATCAGGCCTATCCATAAATCTAAATAAGACCACCTTATCCACCTTAAATTCCCAATGTGTTAGCGCATTTTGCAGTGACTCAAAGGTTAAATAGGTGGGTGGGGGGTTTAAATACTTGGGTGTTCAGGTCTCAACTGACTGGTGGGACCTAATTTTGCAACCTACTCACCCTTCCATGCTGCACTAGATCAGAATATCTGTAGATGGCTCAAACTGCATCTCACCCTTATGGGGAATTTGAAGTCATCCAAATGTTTGCCCTTTCAAAGTTCACCTATATATATAGCAATCTCCCAATTTCTATTCCTACTACAATTTTCCATAGGATTGATTGCCGTATCAGCCACTTTCTATGGGAAGGCAGACCTCCCTGAGTGAGTAGGGCAAAATTGAAAGCTCACTGGTGTAGGGGCGGCTGTGGACTTCCTTGGTTTGAAGGTTACACCTTAGCATATCGCATGACACAAACATACCAGTGGCTTGCTCCCACCTCTTCCAACTCCCCCCAATGGGTCTGGCTTAAGACAGATTCAGTGGCAGTTCCCTGTTTTAACACTATTTTAGGCTGCAAGCTCCAAGAAAGGGTAGCATCATACCCCATGATATCCACCATGGTGAAAGCTTGGGACAAATGTGTAGCTCTTACTGCTGTTCCTAAAATATCTAGACCCCACCACAAACCACTTACACATCTTTGGCGTAACCTGAGTATTCTCACTTGGGGGATTTGATCAGATGGGCTGGCTGGGAAGAGATAGGCATCAACACTACGGTTGATAGTTCCCTTCCATACTCTGATGTTCTACTCTAGTTCCAACATCTGCCGGAGAAAATGGGTCTTCCTCAGAGACACTTTTGGTGGTATTTGCAGCTTTGTGCAGCACTCCAAACATTTAAAAAAATGTTGCTTCCCCAATCCCCATTGTTCTGGCTGTGTAAGCCACCATCCATGGCTAGTACTAAGGGGTAAACCAACAAAACCTACTCTGCTATTCATGATGCTTAACCACCCACCCTCAAGATAAATAAGGACAAATGAGAAAGTGATTTACGTCACCCAATACCCTCCACACATTGGGACACAGGGTTTTTTATTGCCCATAATGCCTATAGGGATGCCAAGAGCCCCTTGATTCATTCTATAATCCTTCACAGATGGGGTTCCACCCATTCAGAGTACTGGCATTAGTGCATCTGATCATCAGGGTACCAAGTTGGTATTTCACGGACCCCTGTTTTTGTGGGAGGCCCGCACCCCCCTTTATTAACATTCTAACTCTGAGGGATGGTGGACCTCAGGGAGGGGCCACAAATCCTAAAATCAGTACCCTGATGTGCTGGCACATTAATGCTGGTGCTCACCTGGCTGGAAAGGTCACAGATGGTACAGAATGCTGTAGGCCCTGCACTCCATGGCAAACAAACAAACAAAATCCAGTACACAAACCACCCCCCCATGACAAATCTGAGAAGTAAAACATGTAAACATGTAAACTGCCTGAATTGGCTATATTCTTACATTTAACTCCATGAAAAGGGGGGTTCTCTTAGTAGTAGTAGTAGTAAAATGTATTTATACAGAATTTTTGCCATTAGGTTTCAAAGAATCCCTATGTACAAGGCAAACCTGTTTGTACAAAGTTTAGGTTACAAAAATTACAATACTCAAGTTAATAGTCATACGATACATATCATTCTTACTTGACTAATACACATACCACTCATACAGTTACATAACAGCATAAAAAGATCTCAATCAATTACAACATCTTATACGTAATCAACACATGTAATGTTATTTAAAAAAAACTACCTATTACATAGACATCTAAAACACAGTTCATGTCTTACTGCTGTTTTGTACTCTGAGGTGGATAAGTTTAAATCTCTAAGAGAAGGGGGGAGTCCATTCCAACTGGTAGAAACCTTGTATTGTAAGGTCATACTTCTAAAACTATTTTTTAATTTTGGAATCAAAAGATCTCTAGCTCCTAATTTCCGTAGATTCAATCCATGATCTGGTTTTAGGAGTTTTCCTGTTAAATAATGTTGTGATCTATTTTTAAGCAATCCTTGTATCTGGTTTAACCAGATTCCTTTAGCCCACTGACGTAGTGAATTCCAACCTAATTCAGTATATATTGCACAATGCTGAGTACCAATGTCACATTTCAATACAAACCTTGCTATTTTGTTATAAAGTACTTCCAAATTTTGTAACTGCTTTTTAGAGGTATGCCTATATATGTGACTCCCATAATCTATCACTGGTAATATTAATTGATTTGCTATGTTCGATCGCATTTCTTTTGTAATTTATTAATCAGATTGAAATTCCAATGTCAGCAAGCCAAACCACCAATCGTCAAGGTGGAACCCCATGGTTTGGTCCCTACTTCCCAAATCTGAAATACCTGCAGTGGCTACTCTTACACAGAGTGCATTGCCTAAATTGGCTCCTTTGTAGTAAGGTGCTTCCACACAGGAAATTTCACAGGTGATCAAAGGAAGCATGCTGAAAGGAGAACCCAAAACTCTTAACATAATCAAAAACTAGTGTGCTCTAACTTTCCCATTGATCACACAATTCGATTCACATTTCTACTGAGGAGTGCTACTGGTATGTGGCATGTGACAAACAAACAAAACCCAGTGCACAACCCCCCCCCCCAAGCAAATCTGATAAGTAAAACATGTAAACTGCCTGAATTGTCTGTACTCTTAGTTTGAACTCCATGAAAAGGGGGGTTATCTTAGTAATCAGATTGCAATTCCAATGTAAGCAAGCCAAACCACCAATTGTTAGGGTGGAACCCTACGGTTTGGTCCCTACTTTCCAACTCTGAAATACCTGCAGTGGCTACCCTTAAACAGAGTGCATTGTCTAAATTCACTCCTTTATAGTAAGGTGCTTCCACACAGGAAATTTTAGAGGTGATCAAAGGGAGCATGCTAAAAGGAAAACTAGCTTGTTCTAACCTTTCCATTTTTCACAAAATCAAATTTTGTGAGCAATGGAAATGTTAGAGTGTATTAGTTTTTTTTTTGAATGTGTTAAGAGTTTGGGGAGTTTGTAGTTCTGCTTTTAGCGTGCTACCTTTGATCACCTGTGAAATTTCCTGTGTGGAAGCAACTTACTATAAAGGAGCCAATTGTAGGCAATACACTCTGTGTAAGAGTAGCCACTGCAGGTATTTCAGAGTTGGGAAGTAGAGACCAAACCGTGGGGTTCCACCTTGACGATTGGTGATTTGGCTTGCTCACACTGGAATTCCAATCTGATTGCTAAGAGTACCCTCCTTTTCATGGAGTTCAAAGTAAGAATACAGCCATTTCAGGCAGTTTACATGTTTTACTTCTCAGATATGCTGGGAGGGGGGTGTGCACTAGATTTTGTTTGTTTGCCATATGCCACATACCAGTAGCACCTCTCAGTAGAAATGTGAATCAAATTTTGTGAGCAGTGGAAAGGGTAGAGCATGCTAGTTTTTGAATGTCCTGCACTCTATGGCCCCAGCTCTGAAGTCTAAATGTTGGCGATGTCCCCATCCAGATATAGGACTCCTTCACATCCTTTGGAGCTGCCAGATCCTTACTGACTGGTGGCATGATATTTTGGCTGACTGCTCCAGAATTCTGAACATGTTAATACCACCTTCCCCAGAACTGGTGATATTAGGGATTCTTACTCTTGTCCCTTCTCTCTCTCTCTACTTCTTTCAGGTATTGACTCTTGGCAGCATTAAAGAGGTAGTAGTGCCAAAAAATAGCAGACAGATAATGTTGGTACTTTTATACCAAGACCGACAATTAAGATTTAGGCTGACATGGAGACCTTGGGTTATTTACATTCCAGAGTGAATGAAATGTTTGTCCCATGACCAAACCAGAATGAAGTATGTTCAGGAAATTACACATAGATTTATTAAGCTTACTCTTTTCTTTTTATTATTGCCCTAGGCAACACATAAATAAATATAAGGAGTAACTGAGATTACAAGATTAAATGAAATGCTTGTGTGTACCATGTTGTGAATTAATGTACTCTCCTGAAAACTGAACATAGAATTTATGAATGTATTAAGGCAGGTGCCAAAATGTATACAATGAAAATTGTACAGTATTTCTCTGCGGTAACTTTATAAATAAAGTTTAAAAAAATGTTGATAATTTTTAAAAGTAGTCCCTTATTACTTTGAATTTCTGAAGTGTATTTCTTTTTCTATGTGCTCAATAGATGATTTTTATCTAGTCATATTGAGTGTGATGGGAAAAGCAGTGCTTTACATGGAAGCAGACATACTGAGTTCTGTTTTTCCCACGATATCATCAGCATCTGACCTCACTCATTGTTACATCACAAGCACTGCTGCCTGATTGGTAACGTGTGACAAATAACCAGTCAAGCAGTAGGAGACTGATTCCTTTTGGTTACCACTGATGTCGTTGTCAATGAGGTAACAGTGCTGATGATCTATAGTGAGGAACGTAACTGACTATCTCAGCCTCCAGGTAGTGTGCTTTTCCAAACATCTCACCTAGTACTGTCAGGTAGAAAATCTTCTAATTAGCAGAAGAGAAATGAAAATAATACTTAAGATATAAG
Source organism: Neoceratodus forsteri (assembly GCA_016271365.2). NCBI lineage: Eukaryota > Metazoa > Chordata > Ceratodontiformes > Ceratodontidae > Neoceratodus > Neoceratodus forsteri. Next base: position 1,588,535,611 of record CM057449.1, on the reverse strand, counting down.
AAGTGATTGCTGACCACTTCTGAAACTTATAATTAATTGCAGGCATTACACTAGCTCTTTAATGGATGTTGTAAAATGGGCAAAAAATATCCTGAATCCTGATTGGCTGAAACAGGTTTTTGGCCATATCCTTATTAGGCCACAACCTTTCAATGGACACTAATTGTGCCAGCCTGAGCTCCATACACAAATATATCAGTGAGCTGCCTCAGTCACCAAAGCTGTGCCAGCGTAGCATAGATTAGGTGGACCCCCCAATACATGCACACACACACATGCTGTCCGTTATAAGTAGACACTCAATGTCATATATATTTTGTTTTTTAAAACTAAAGTCTGACCTGTGCTGTACTTAAAAACAATGGCAATGAAGGGAGGAAAGCATCTCCCTGTGCCCTGGTCTGAGGCACAGGGATGCCAGATCCTTCACTCTGCCTCGGCCACCCTCCTCAGCTGGTAAATCCAACTTCTCCTATAGGCTCCCCTAACTGTGTAATAAGCTCTCCCCTTCCTTCAGAAACTCCCCCTCACACTATTCTATTAAACAGCAGCTTTATCTATTACCACCCCCATGTGCTCCTGTCAAACAAGTGCTGCACCTACTCCTCATAGTTGAGGACTCTGTGTATTGTCAAACAACACATGTAATTATACATGTACTTACAGATGTGTAAATTGTGTAAATACAGATGTGCATACTGCTGTATAAATAATGCAGAATGTCTCTTGCTGTTGTAAATACCTAATACTGTTGTACTTTACCTAATGTCTCTGCGCCACTACTATGTATACAAATATGTATATATAGCATTTACAAGCTGTTTGTCGCTCTCAAAGTATATGTATACCTGTTTCCCCTCCCCCTTGGTCACATCTGGAAATGAGCCCCTGTGCAGTGTGCTTTTCCCAGTAACCTAATGTTTAAATAAAATAAAATAACTAAAAGCGCGATCCATGGGTTTAAAATCCCACTTCAGATCCAACAACGTCCTTCGTTTCCGATCCACCCAACTAGAGAACAGCTTCAGAAGCTCTAAACATTCCATATTTTTTTCTTGTCCTAAGCTATCACTCCCACTGCCAACCATTTCCGCTATATCAGTAGTCTATCTGCCCCCACCCCCCAATACTCTTGCTGCCGAAACCGCAACAAAAGAAAAGCAGTGCCCTACATAGAAGACAAGCAAACTGTGGTCTCACAATTCCTGGCAACATGCTTAATCAAAGGAGGAGAACCCGATACTGTCCTGAAACAAAAGGTAACTTCAAACCACCAATGACCCATGAAAATGAAATGAGATTTCATACAACACAAAAAAACGCCAGCCGCTCAACACAGTGGCTCCTTAGGGACATGCCCACTCTCTAAATAGGCAGCGGTAAGCACACAATGACAAAGGATGTTGTCATGCTTTCTAAAACCACCAAATACAATCTCAATAAAAAAAGGAAAAAAAAACTAACGCTAAATAAAATAGCCTATCTCTGCTATTGGTGGTGGCGGGGGGGGGGGTAAAACACTTATGAAGGGGGACTATTTTTTTACTATTTTACCTATTAAAACCTTTTTTTACATACATATTTTAGAATTTTTTTATTCTTTTTTTTTTACAATAATTACTTGGGGAGCCCATTCTATAAGCACAATAAGACACTCCGAGGTGTGGTTTATAGCCTGATAAGAGCACTTCCCAGGTGCTAAAGGCACTCGGCGCAAGTGCCTCGTGCCTCATAATGCAGCTGGGGCGTACTGTTATCAGGCCATCACCCACACCTTTTCGTGTCTTATTTCTTGCATAACCACCTACTTCTGATATCTTGAAAACTCATGGTCCCCCCTTCTCTGCTTACATTGCATACTGCCTTAGCTAAACTGGCCCTTTTTAAAACATTGCCTTTCACTACTTTGGATAAACAGCACAACTATTGCAATAAATTGGGCCCCTTTTTGTGCTCACACCTTTGCTCTGTCCTACCCCTTCAACCTGGTAACCACCCTTCAGTTCCTTAGCCTGGTAAGCAACTCCCCTGAACTCCATATTTTTTTCATCACAGGATTACCTTTACTTGTAGTCTTCTCTTTTAATGCTTTTTCCACCTTATTTGTATCACATAGGAACTGACTGGGTTTTATCTCCTTATGCCAATGTATTCCTTTCACTTTGTATTTTTTGATAATACATTGTCTAACTGTTCACTGTATGATTTTACAGTTGGCACTGATATTTATTGTATGTACCTCAGCTACTTCCAGTGCTTGCTATGTAATGTTGTAACTTGCCTGTTATTTGTTGGTTTATGTTTTTCATGTTATAATCTGTAAAATGTTCAATAAAAAGGTTCATGTTAATAAATGGTACAGAGGGAGATTATGGAGATACTGGCTGCACCTCTGACAACTGTATTCAACAACCCACTAAAAACTGGAACGGTTCTAGGGGACTGGAGGAATGTGGATGTAGTCCCACTTCATAAAAGTGGCATCACAGAGGAGGATGGCAACTATACAAAATCAGTCAAACATCAGTGGTGGGGAAGTTAATGGAGATAATACTAAAAGAAACTGGGCAGAAGAGGTAGGCACAAGTTCATTCACAAAAGAAAGAGTCTTGGGAGAACTTGCAAATCTGACATGGATAGGGATATGGGGCCAGATGGGGTACATCCAAGGGTGCTGAGGGAGCTCAGTGAGGTACTAGCTGAATCTCCAACTGCCCTGTTCAACAACTCACTGGGAAAAGGAGTGGTTCCAGAGGACTGAAGGAAGGCAGATGTAGTCCCGCTTCATTAAAGCGACAGCAGGCTGGCAATTGTAGGCTGGTCATTCTTACATCAGTGTTGGGGAAGTTAATAGAAAAACTATTAAAAGAAAGGCTAATGAAATATGTTGAAGTCAGAGGGTTACCAGACCCAAAGAAGCACAAACTCATGTGGAGGAGGTCATGTCAGATGAACATGATCGATTTCATTAACTGGGCTACCAGGAAAATAGATCAGGCTGTGGTGATGGACATGGGATACTTAGATTTCAGTAAAGTCTTTGACACTGTACCACATCTGAAGCTTATAAGGAAACTGCACAGGTTGATGGTGGGACTCAAGGTGGTGAACAGGATATGGACCTGGTCCATAGAGAAGTGGCAGAAGGTGATGGTAAAAGGCACCCTTAAGTAGGAAGAGTGACCAGCAGAGTACCTCAGGGCTCAGTGCCGGGACCTCCTCTTCAATATCTTCATAAGTGACATTGCAAAAGTCTGGAAGGAAAGGTATGCCTATTTGCAGATAACACCAAAACCTGCAATAGGTTACATACTCCAGAAGGGTTGAAGAGAATAAGTTGAGACTTGAGAAAACTTAAGGAGTGGTTGAGGGCATAGCTGTTGGGTTTCAGTGCAAAGAGGACAAAATCATTCACCTAGTGCACAGAAACACTGGGGTGGTGTATTAAATGGGAGGTAGGTACTGACAGAAATATACCTTGGGGTTTTCATATATGATGACCTCAAGGTGGCTGGGCAGTGCAACAGAGCATTAGGCAGGGCCAGCAGGATGCTGAGTTGCATAGGCAGGGAAATCACCAGAAGAAGGAGGGAGATGGTGTTACTACTGTATCAGTCATTAGTGAGACCCCACCTGGAGTACTGTGTCCAGTTCTGGAGTTCACATCTCAGGCAGGACACAGGGTAGAGGCTGTACAGAGGAAGGCAGCTAAAATGGAGTAGGGCTTGCACCATAAGCCCTATGAGGAGAAAGGGAGGGATCTTAATATGTACGCCCTGGAAGAGAGGAGAAGGGATGTGACAGAGTCTATAAGTACCTCAAAGGGCGTGAACAGGGTACAGGAGGGGAATATTTTTCAGAAGAGAAGGTGCATGAGGACAAGAAGGCATGCAATGCTCTGAGGACGCTGCTACCCCAATGGCCTTGGTTTCCTTAGACGCCGAGAAGGCCTTTGATAGGGTTTACTGGAATTACCTGTTCGCGACAATGAAGGTTTTTGGTTTCCCTAATATATTCCTGAGTTGGGTGCATTTGTTATATATATTCCGCTCGGCCAGAATTGCCTGCAATGGTATGAGGTCCAGTCTGATTAAACTTCATGTCAGAACGAGACAGGGGTGTCCTTTATCTCCATTGCTCTTTAATATATATTTGGAACCCCTTATCCAGAGACTTATAACAGCACAAGGTGTCCCAGGTATTCTTATACAGGGGCAGGTGGTTAAGGTTGCAGCGTATGCCGATGACCTTCTTTTGCATATAACCAACCCTGCCACTTCTATTCCCATTCTTCTTAATATAATAAGCAAATTCAGCAGGGTCTCAAATTATAAGCTCAACACTGCGAAAACTTTTGTCTTCCCTTTGAATCATCGGGTACATAAGCATGAAATTACTTCTACCGGACTCGCTTGACAACCTAAATCCATGAAATACTTGGGTATTATCTTAACTCAAAGTAACACTCATCTCAGATATCTAAATTTGGATTTGTTGGTTCAGAAAATAGACCAAGACCTTCATAGATGGACGCTCCTTCCTCTCTCCTTATGGGGTAGGATCAATTTAATTAAAATGAATATTTTTCCCAGTTTGTTTTATCCCCTCAACATGTTGAATATTAACCTCTCTCTCTATCTTGGTTTAACAAAGTACATTCCATGCTCTCCTCCTTTTTATGGGGATATAAAAAACCCAGAATGGCCTTCCGCAAACTGGCAGCTCCCAAAGACAAAGGGGTGCTAAAACTTCCTCATCTGGCCTTGTATTACTGGGCCAGTCAGGCTAATAAATACTTACAATGGCTGACAGCAGAGCAGCGATTAGCACATTCTCTATATACTCTGATTTGGCTTACAGTGGAATTGGATAGTATTAAGAAATATGGCTTTCTTCCGGCTCCATTATTTTATACTAAAATACGGTTTCTTCCATCACCGTCACGTAAATCTCCCATCGCAATCTCGATCATGTCCCATTCTCAGCTGTGCGCGTTTCTTAACTACGACAATACCAAGGATATATATCAACCAGTAATTGGTAACCCCAACCTGAAGTTGGATAATAAGCCTTTACCTCCTAATTGGTGTCCTCCCATTAATTGCTCTTTGTTGCAAGATTTCATTACACCTGACAGACTATGGAGTTCCTCTGCGGCGATCTTACAAATGCTCATGACTCCTGCTACCAATATTTTCAAGGTATATCAATTATGGCATTGTATGGTGAAGACATTCGGGTCTATCCCGCCCTTGCCTCCACAGTTCAATTTTCTGGTCTCTCTTCTTGACCTGGCTGGAATCCCTCACGCAGTCTCGAAAATATACAATACCTTGATTGCTTGGAAATATCTTGTTAACTTGGCTCCTATCTCGTACTGGTCTTCTCTTTTTCCAGACATGGAGTTCGATTGGTCACTCATTTGGAATAGCTGTCATAAATTCCTATCCCAGGATAGAATGAGATTAATGCAATTCAAAATCTTACACAATATATATTACTGTATACTCCACAAAAATTGGCTCGAATAGGTGTATTGTCTTCCCCGCTTTGTACCAGATGTGGGTTGATGCCTGGGGACTCCCTCCACATTTTTTGGGATTGTCCTAAGGTCGCCCCCCTCTGGTCCACTATCAAACAAAAAGCTGACCCACTTTTAGGACTTTCAGAGCTTTTCTCGCCAGAAATTTGTCTTCTGGGTGATTTTTCTGCCATTACAATCAGATGTAGAAAATTCTACATGGCCTTAATTTCCATGTCTGTTAAAAAGATGGTTCTAAGGCATTGGAAAGATTCTGACAATTTGTCTTACTTAGAATGGCTCCAAGAGCTTCTTGCAAATCTTAGAACTGAGAGAACCATTGCAAGTCTTTCCAATAAACTTCTGAAATTTAACAAACTATGGGGTCCTCTACAAGCCCTGTATTTGGTACAACCGTGACATGTAGCTGTTAGAAGTACATGATGTTAATTTTATATTACACTGCTGCATCAGAAGGGGGGGTAGGGTGGAAGGGGTTGGGGTGGGAGAGAATGAATCTGTCCATTGTGTTGGATAACCACTTTTTGTTACATTGCATGTTTCTTGTGATTCATTCTCTGTATTGTAAACCTTAATAAAAACTGAATGGAAAAAAAAAAGAAGGCATGCAATGAAGCTGGAAGGGGAGAAATTTAGGACAGATGTGAGGAAGTACTTTTTCACAAAAAGAGTGGTGAATACCTTGAACAGTATGCCACTGGAGGATGTAAGGGTGAAAATGTAGTGGGCTTCAACCATGCAGGGATAGGCACAAAGGAATCTTAGTGGGAAAGCAGGGGGAAGGAGTAGTCAGAGATTAGGTAGGGTCTGCTGTAATAGTATAGGTAGGGTCACACTGGCAGACTGGGTAGGCCAAGCAGTCCTTATCTGCTGACAAATTCTATGGGCTGGATTTTCAAAGGGTGGTGCAGGGCTTGCGTCCAACACTGTGCTACCATACTTAGGTTTTGGCAGTGACCCAAACCCCATCACTGAAGCTGCACCTGCACCTGCACCCGATTTTACAGTCTTGGGTGCAGTTGCGACAGTTTCCACCATTTATGGCAGCTGGCACCAAATATCTGGTGCAAGCTCCATAAAAATGGCCCTCAGGATTGCCGCAAGCTAGATCACAAAATGTTGGTCTCGCTTGCAGCAATTGCCACATTGGATCGAAAATCCCATTACATTGCCGCAAGGTCAGTGCACCATATTATTGGTGCACCTGGAGCTTGTAGCAATCTAAATGTTTTGAAAATCTGGCCCTATGTTTCTATGAAAAAATCCTGGAGCCCATTAAGGCCACTCTGTAGTCTCTCCTTAACCGCCAAGGGGGAGACATCAGAGGTGTAGATCACAATATCACGTGCATAAAGATTGTAATCTATACTTCCAAGGCTCTCCCCCAGGCCCCTCAAATAAACAGTGAACCGTAATAGCCTAAGGACTGATCCCTGTGGTATCTGATCACCTAGCAATACTTAACTCATTGGATGTTATTCTATTGACAAACACACATTGTTCGCAATTGTTGACGAACGACATAAGCCACTTCACAGGACCTTTCCCAAGCCTAAGCCCTTAAGCTTATGAAATAGAATTGTATGATCCACCATGTTGAAGGCCTTGGAGAGGTCAACAAAGATGGCTCCAGTTACCTTACCAGAGTCCATTGCATTGTTGACATCATCTAAGACCTTCGACACAGAAAAAAAAGTACTGTGGCCCTTTCAGAACCCCAAACTGGAGATCATCACAGTAACCTTACTCTCCAGATGTTCTTGGAGCTATTTAGTTACTTGGCTCTTGAAAACTGTAGACACAGTGAGGAGGAGAGAGAGAGAGAGAGAGATAGTGTGAAAACTGGTCACCTAACCTGAGCTGCCCCCTTAAAAATTGGTACAACCCTGGCCAGTTTCCATCCACCCGGCAGAATTCCAGAGGTTAGAGACCAGCTGAATTGGTTGGTCAGCAGTTCAGCTATATGGCAATCAGAGTACTTTAACAACCGTTGTGACAACTCATCTGGTCCAGAGCTCTTATTGATTTTTAGACCTAATAGTGTTTCCATTATTTCATATTTTTGGATTTCTGCAAACACAAATCTCTCACCTGTAATAACAGATTCCTCATCTATCCCAAACTTACTTTGAATCTTATTCCCTAAAAAAAAAGGTAGCTTGATTGTAACCTTACAATTTAATTATTTTACTTTAGCCCCAAACTTTTTTGGATCTCCTGCCTCTTCCGATTTCTAATTCCTAAAATTTTTTTTTGTATTTATATCCTCCATGACATATCCATTCCTATACAATTCACAGTCTCCTAAAGTACTAGTTTTCTAGGCTTGTCTCCACATTTTGTCTATTTCTTGCCACAGTTTGATCAGGAAAAAGGTACACCAGGCTTTCAAGTTTTTCTTGATTCTGTTTTGTCTTCAATGACATTTGCATATTATTATACTGCTTGTAGCTCCGTAACAAAATAGTTCTATACCATATCAAGATCCAGGATCAGTGTTAGTCTGTTACAGTCAATTTCCCCTAAGCTGGAAACAAAAGACAAACTTCCAGGTCCTCCCTGTCTCCACCTTTGTGCAGTGGGACTGCATCTATAGATCTCCACTCCCTGAAGATGCCCCCTGTCTCCAGGGATCCCCTCAAAAAATTCCTCAGAGGTGTTGCCAGTTCTAGCCGAAGTCCTGCCAATTCTGACATTTTGCCAACAAGGACACTCTGACTTAATAATGCTGATATCTGAGTGCTTACCACAAATTCAGTGAGTCCTGTCACTAGAGGTGCAGCAAAGTTTAATTTCACCAGTGAAGTTGGGAATTTCACCCCACAGAATATTTCATGAAATCTGTGCATTTTGCAAAATACTCTGTGGGTGCAAAATGTGAAATTTTGCCCATGAAATATGGAATTTCACCCATAAAGTGCTGAATTTCCCCCCACGAATGGTGGAATTTTGCCCAAGAGTGCATTTCACTGGTGAAATTTCACACTTCATACCGTGGTATATTTCATGAAATGCACAAATTTCACAAAATATTTTGTGGAGCAAAATTTGTGTACTTCGCCCATTTATAACAAAGCAGTAGTGAGTTTAGTATGGGACAGTCAGATGCTTTAGAAATAGTTAATGGAACAAGCACTTCCCTTGCTAATGTGATATATTGGCTCTAAACCTGACATCATCCTGAATCTCCTCACCACCTTCTTCTTAGCCTCCTCCAGTAACTCTTTAGTTTTGGGCAACTTTAATACCAACTGGGCCTGGTCATGCTCCTCCTCCAAAAAAACATATCCAGAAAATTAAGGTCCTCCGCCTCATACACTTTATCTTGGAAGCAATACGGCTCAAGCCACTGACATCAAACCATTTAGTCATTGTCTGTACTGTCTCCTCACATGCAGGGCCAGCCTTATGGATAGGTGAATTAGGTGGTACCTAAGATGTTGATTGCAAGGGGACACTGAAAAGCTGCAGTACAGTTTTTCCTTTTCTCCCCTGTGTTTTTAGTGTGCATTGCCACAATTATACAGTAATACTACTTTTCGGGAGGGTAAGATCTAGGACCGGGCTGGGCAGACCATCTCATCAGTGATACTGGCAATAGATAGGTTTTGTAGTTTATGAAGCAACATAAACAACATCATTGAACAGACTATGAGTCAGGAAGCAGTGCAAGAACCCCTTAGGAAGAAGAAGAAGCTCATGTTATAGCTGTTATCTCGCACTTGCATGCCTAATAGGGTTCAGCATCTTTTCCATGTTGTCATTGCAAGCAACTGAATGGAATAGGCTGGTTGATGTCTACCATGGCTTTCTCATGGATCAACATGGCAACCGCAATCAAGGGAGTATCACCAGTAGAAAAAAGGAGGTGGTTATGCCACTGTACAGATTACTAGTGAGACCTTGTATGGAGTATTGTATCCAGTCCTAGATGCTGCATCTCCAGAAGAACATAGACAAAATAAAGGCAGTCCAGAGAAGGGCAACAAAAATGGTGCAAGGACTGCATCAAAAGTTATATGAGGAAAGGCTAGAGGACCTCAATATGTATTCCCAGGAGGAGAGAAGAGAGAGGTGGAATAGGATGGAGACATTCAAGTACCTCAGGGGTATAAACAAGGTACAGGAGGATAGCATCTTTCAGAAAAGAAGGCGTACAAGAACAAAGGGGCATGATATGAGGCTATGGGGGGTATGTTCAGGGGCAATGTGAGGAAGTACTTTTTCACAGAAAGAGTAGTGGATGCTTGGAACAGCCTGCCTCCAGAGGTGGTGGTGGCAAAAACGGTAGGAGAATTCAAGAATTCATGGGACATTTATTTATTTATTTATTTTATTAAGTTTCTGTTGACCAGGAAAGGATGACTAGGCAATTCTGCTTATTTTCAGCCTTGTCCCAGGGGAGAGGGGAAAGATACAGCTGCAAACTAACATACGGAACCAGATTAAGCTGTTGGTGTTTTTTTTTTGGGGTGGGGGTTTGCAACCAAATATTCGTTATTGAACTTTCAAAACAACAACACAATAACAATAATCAGCAAGAACAGAGCATAATAAATAACACAGATTAACAAGCATTTGTCAATGCCGAATGTTGTCTCGCTGGCATTGGCATTGGTAGTGCCAGATTTAGAGACGCATAATAGGAATAGCAGTGAAGTATTGAAGTGATGCCAACCCCAACCCCACCCCACCCTGTACAGACCGACAAGCATTGGGGTGTGCCTTTGGGTCATCAACTATAAAGCTCATGCCACTGTACCTCACCCTACCCTGTAGACACTGACAAGTGTCATGGTGTGCTTTGGGGTCTTTGGGCATTATGCTTACCCCATTCTATAAGGAAATATGCTGAGGTGGGTGCAGTATAGGAGAATGGGGTGAACTTTGTAGACAAACAGTGCAAGGCAAACCACGATGCCTGTCACTGGCTGCAGGGTGGGGGGGTGGAATGGCATAAGCATTACAGTCGATGATGCCAAGTCATACCCCTGATGCCTGTCAGTCTCTACAGGGTAGTTGGAAACCCTAACACTGTAGGTGTGTATTGGTATTTTCACTCCAAATTTTCAACATGGGCTGTTTGTGAGCCCACATCATGAAAAGTGACACTATCAGTTTGTTAGCTGAAAGGTGGTTTTGCACAGCAGCTATGACATTTGGCGACACTGGGATGAAAACACGTTTTGGGCAGGATGAGAAAAATGACATCTGTATTGTTCATGAGGAGGCGTAAAAAAATGGCAATGTTGAAAATCTGGAGTGAAAATATGAAAAATTGGTGGTCATGAGCATGCACAGAATCTGCACAACACATGTCCGTAACCCAATTATTGTTGGGAGTTTTTTAGCCACATTTTCAACGTAGGCATTTTAGGATCTCCCCTCATGAACAGTGGCACTGTGATTTTGTTAATCAGTCCCAAAAGTTGATGTCCCACAGCGACCACACCATTGTGCGCCACAGGTGTGGAAACACATTTTGGACAGGCTGTGGAAAATGACAGCTGTACTGTTGATAAGGAGGTGTGAAAAAGTGGCAGTTGAAAATCTGGCATGAAAATATTGCAAATTTGCGAAGTTACAAGGGTGCATGGGAACTGCACAACGCACGCTTGTAGAACAGTCATTTTATGGACTTTCGGCAACAAATTTTCAATAAAGGCATTTTAGGACCTCTGCTCATGAACAGTGTCACTGCCATTTCCTCAGACTGTCCCAAAAACTGATTTCACACAGCAACTGTGCTATTCTGTGTTGGATGTGCGAAAACACATTTCGGACAGGATATATAACATGACAGCTGTACTGTTAATAAGGAGTTCTGGCAAAATGCCAATTTTGAAAATCTGGAGTGAAAATATTACAAATTCATGAAGTTACGAGCATGCATGGAAACAGCGCAACACATGCTCATAAAACAGCCATTTTTTTTGGATTTTTTTCATCAAATTTGCAACATAGGCTTTTTGAGAGCCCCCCTCATGAACAGTAGCACTGTAATTTCATTACATGGTCCCGAAAGGTGATTCTATGCAGTGACCGCGAAATCACCTTTCCGGACCAAATAATGCCATGCTAGTGACTGAATTCATGAGGAGGGAACCCAAAATCCCCATGTTGAAAATTTGGTGCAAACATTCTAAAAGATGGCTGAGATATGCACCAAAATTGAAAAAAAAAAAAATTTATGCCATTATACAGATTGCCGGCATTTCCTTAGTTCACGGTCAGCTTTGAAGAATGCAGACATGTTCCCTGTCCACCGAAGATAGTCACACCAAACTCCGGAGATAAGTATGGGGTGAGGGGAGTGTGGGGAGACAAGGTGCGCAGAGGGTGGGCACGGGTTGTGGGAGGAGCTGGGAGACCATGAAGGACTGTTTTATTTTTCACAGGGTTAAAAATAAAAAAAACATTATGAGACGGTTTCCTTTTTCAGAGTTTGGCACGCTGGGGTGGTCTCCAGTGTGCCACCTTAAATGTTTTTTGGGGATGCTAGCCGGCAGGGGAATTGGGCACCCCCATTGGTACACAACAAAAGTGAAGGAGACATTATGCCGACGGGAGTGGGCTCCCCGTCTGCAAAATTAATGGGATTAAAGCCGATGGGATTGCACCCCCATCGGCAAAGAAATATTTGGTGGGGGGGCGGTAATGCCTAGGGGATTGCACCCTCAGCATACATTTTAAATGGGAGGGGGTCTGCTGACGGGGAGTGGGCTCCCCCTTCGGCATTGTGACAGGCGGCTGTGGCAGTCACTGCCGACATGTTGCCTGCACATCGGGAGATGTGTTGAGGTCCCGCTGCATGAGAGCTTTGCTCTCATTGCAACAGGCCTTTTCTTTGTTCTGATGGCCACATTAGGGATGCATGAGGTCAATGCCTGCTGCTGGCTGGTTGGGGAATGAGGGACGCACCTACTGATGCGTGCCCTGCATTCTTCCAACAATGGCTGCACCTCCAAATCAGCTACTAGTGCAAGATGTTGGCTGCGCAAGCACGAGCCAACATAAAAATGAACCAAGGATCAAACCACAAACCTCTCCATCTCCCTTTAAAACCCTCCAATCACCCTCCTCCCCACCCCCCCGTGCACACTTTCAGCTTCATGTAAAGTAACACGAAAAAAGCTATTGAGTAAGGAAAGAATAAAGCTCTGTCCAGCACATCTTAGCTCTAGCATGGGAAAAGCAGTAGTTTCCTATGGCTTTTTCCACTGAGATAACCGACAAGCTTTCCTGTATCCATTCCGAAAGAGAAGGCGACCAAGCAGCCAGCCATCATCTGGCAATTTTGAGTTTGATTACTGCAGAAGTTAAGGCAATGAAATATTTGTGCTTAGATGATTTAATGGTGGAGTAGTCCCCAAGAAGACAAATTTCAGGAACAAAGTAATTATTGGAGCCAAACAAATGGGACACTGTAGCGCATACTATAGACCAAAGTTGTTTAGCTGGTAGACACTCCCACGTTTTGTGAAATAACATTCCTTCTGCCATTTGACAGATAGGACATACTGGCATGGACAACTTTTTCATTCAGAATAGGGTATAGAGAGTAAAGTAAAGATTATGCAGTATATTAAATTGCATTATTCTGAGTCTATCTTGTTTAATGTAGACATAAATATTATTCCAAACAGAGTGCTGGTGTGAGTGAGTTCAATAGAGATGTAACAGATTTTACCAATAATAGGTAATAGGTGAAATCCGAGTGCAGTTGTAGAATAACAGAGCTTTATAAATACAAGAGATTGCTTTTCTCTTACCCACATAATTAACTCGATTTTGCCTCGGTGGCCATTTTGTATCAAGGTCAAGCAATGGAAAGTTCGGACTTCAAAAAGTGTTCCAGGCAGTAAAGAGTTAATGTAGTCTTGAAGAAGGGAATCAGATACACCTGAAGCTGTTGGTCGTACTTTTAATGAATTGGAGGAAATTTGGTCTGGAAACCAAGGAAATTACCCAACTTGCCTGTAGGGGAAATGCCAGCCATTCAGGATGGCCACTTTGACTCAAGCACCAGACAGGATGGACATACAGGAGGTGGGGGAATTGGTCTCCTCCTCTACCTTCACTGTGCTAGAGGCTGAACTGTACTATGATGCACCTGTGGCTGAAAAACACGACATAGTTAAGGATGTGAATCAGGAATGGATATGGGCAAGGAAGAATGGATTGCTGACAGGTATTCCCCTGTTATGCCTGACAAAACAAATGCACATAGTGTTTCTTTGTGGAATACCAGTAGAAACTAAAGATCTACAGGCATTTCTTAGTGCTGAAGAGGACCAGTTCTGACAAAGGCTGAAGGAGTTACAGGAGGCTATTGCAGAGCAGAGAATGAAGCACCAAACATGTTGCCAAGGGCGGCTCCGGTAGTGAGGGCCCAAATACAGACTTCTGACACAGCAGAGAGCACTCAGACTGCACAGCAGGTACCGGAGCATGTCAAAAGCCAGAGAAATGCACTGGAGGATAGGACTTCCAAGGAGCAGCAACAGAAGTTTAACTTTCCTGCAGGTACCAAAAGAGAAACATTGTTTATTTTTAATGATAATTTGAATACACAGAAAAAGGGGGTCTCATCGAGAATGGCATGTACTGGTGATAGTTCACCTTGCCTAAGATGAGACCAAGCGTTGACTTCCTCTACTATGAATTCCCAGTCCTGGACAGTGGAGTCTGCACTTCAGTCCGCAGGATGGGAAAAATCGAACAATATGGGACAATGGGTCTCGGAGCCTACTCTTAAAAATACTGGGACAAGGGAGGAATATCCCTGTGCAACAGATTATTTCTCCACTGACAAAGCCACTAGATAATAAGAGTGCAGTGGTGGTGAGCACTGCGGTGGCGGTGCTTCTCTAGATAGGCAGTATTCCGAGTATCTAGTGTAGAGATCACTCACCCCTGCAAAGTACACTAAAAAACATTCACGCCACTCAGTGCCTAATTCAACATTTTATTCCTTCAGTTATGCAGCTTAGCAAGTACAGATGCAGGCAGCCATAGCTGCTGTCTTATGTTTCACCCAATGCAGTGAGATTCTTCAGAAACACCAGATAATAACACTGACTTAGATATGAAAGGGCTAGACACTGGGAACATCACCTGCAGCACATCACCCCTACATCTAACGCAGAGTTTACAGCTGCCACAGTCCCCTATCTTGCAGCTCCCAGGGGAGCTGGGGCAAAATACTGACTTGAATGAAAACATGGGGGCTTTACCTAGGCTACGGCACCCATAAGGGCTTGCAGATCAGATTCAGGACAAGGGGATTCAACTTCAGCCACTGGACAAGTCCAAGCAGATTTACTTCCATCATCAGAGGCACCATCAAATGCAGGGGGCCAATGCACTCGATCCTATGCCTCTTTTTTTAGGGCACCTATCTATCCTGCCAAATGGCATAACGCTGTATGTCTGCTATATCGGGGGTGCCTGGAGACCTTCCCCAACAGAATGCTTGTGGCAAGATCCTTGCTGAAGGGATCAATTCACTTTTCAGCTGCTGAACTTTATGCTCTCATTCATGTGTCAGGTGAGGCAATTTTCTATATAAGCTTTAAACTGACTAATAGACTGCAGAAGTTTTGGGCACAGTACCAGCTGGTTAAAGTCTCACCTCTGTAGACACCCTTTGAGGTAGTCCTCTTATGAAGCAGGCCAACAGTACATCACTGTACTTCTTCGAATGAGGGGTCAGTGTCACAGACCTCCTGTGCTGACTTAGGCAAAGATGTACAGTAATAGGAAATCCTGAAGCGATTTTTGATGAGGAATGGATCTGGACAGGGGCTGGTGGATTAAGGTGGCTCTCCATTCCTCTGATGCTGGACTACAACATCTGCCGAACTGTTTCTTTTTGGGGAGAGATAGGGGAGTGTTGTTCTATGCAGGACAGCCCTTAGGCCTGATATTTATTTATTTATTTAGTTTTTGTTGACCGGGTGAGTGTACTAGACAAATTCTGCCTATTTTCAGGCATGACCCGGGGGAGGGGGATACAGATGAATGCCAACTGACCTTGAAACCAGATTAAGCTGTTGATGGTATTTTTAGTGAATGAGGGAAATTTGGCCAGGGCACCGGGGAAATTCCCCTACCCTTTTCGATAAGTGGCATGGTATCTTTAACATCCACCTGAACTACCACCAATCCAGGAAGATGGGACCTTGGTTTAACATCTCATCTGAAAGACAGCACCTCAGAAGTGCAGCACCCCTCTCATGCTGCACTACAGTGTCAGTACTGGGATATTAACCCAAGTGCCAGATGTGGGAACTGAACCCACAGCCCTCTGATCTCCCGGCCTCAGAGGTGAGTGTGCTACCTACTGAGCCACTGACACTGCTAAATATAGCAAATATAGCTAAATATGCTATATAGGTGTGGGACAACAGGTCGCCTTAGTAGTCTTTGCGATAAGTTAAAATGTACAATATGTAAAGAACTAGAACATACAAGTGCTTTTTGTAGGAATGAGCAGAGATGTAATTTGTGTGAGGCAGGGGAACATACTCATCACACATGTCCTTGGGCTGTCCACAACCAGCCTAACCAGGCAAACAGTGAAGAACAACGTCTGTTAGTAGCCATTGCCCAATGAAACAAAAATATGTGGAGGCTATCCCCACAGACTTCTACTCAGGCCCCATACACTGCAGAATAGGAACATACAGAGGAGATACATAGTCCCTCACCCCACCCCCTGCTCCACCTGGAGTTACCTGAACAATGTGAGGAGGCTAGAAATATGGTTGATGATGAATTGACTAAGACCCCAGACATACAGGTAGCAGGAGAAAAGGTAGATACTTTGAGACCCAGAGTACTTCAGAGAGGCTCCCCCCTCCCCAGCCACAGAGAGAACAGGCCAAAAGCAAAATGGTGACTAGACGTGACCAAAGTGGAACCTACAAGTGTCAAAAATTCCCCAAACCACTGATCTACCTCTTGTCAACAGATTTGAAAATCTTACGGATGCTGTTGATACTTCAGAAAATGAGTCAGATGGCTCATCTATTTGAACATCCCTACCGGATCCAGGGTCAGACAGAGAGGACCCCCCAATATAACCAAGACCACCAAGGGTTGTCCTACACCAAAACAAAAAGCAAAAGCAAAGCAAAAAACACACGAGGTCTGCCTGGGATTTGAGAAAAAAGTCACCCTGATAAGGGTACATGCAGGTTTCTCTTTCCCCTTGTGATCGCAAATTCTCTTACTGTAAATATTACCTGAGCAACCGCTCCCGTCGTCACTGGGCAAAAACCACACCACTGGGTTTTGTCTTAACGTCGCTTTATTTGATCAAACCTTACACATGCATGCGGGAGATTCTGCAAAGGAGAAAGCTCCCTGATTAAAGTTTACAGCAGCTTTTTATAAGCTAGATTTTGCACTTCTTATCTTGAAAAAATACCAACATTTCAGTATAAGCCAATCATAAGACAGCATAACAAGTTTTCAGCAATGTAACAGAAAAACAAGTTGATATGTATGAGGTACTTTTCCACTGCTTATTTCATTTCTTTCCCAATACTGCTTGACACATATGCCTGGGTCAATCTGACCTGAGAGAAACAATGAGTTTCACTCACACCATAGCAATGTACAGCTTGCCTTCAATGCCTCAACGTGCTGTTATCTTATATTTTGCCCAAGCATGCTGTTATCTTATATTTTGTCTGAGCCTGTTATTCAGGCTGGTACAACCACTTCTGCTCAGTTTTATCTTGCTTTTTGTTTTTACAAATGTACCTCAAATAACCTCAGTATCATTCTATAACCCTGTAAAAAACATGAACTCAGAAAATTCTACTACATTCATTATGACTTTGTTACAGCATAGCTTTCAACGCAAGCATAGCTTCAAGGCATATAATAGCAAATATAGCTTTAGGATATATAAAAATTCCCTCACACTCTCCCCCCTTTTGATACTTTGTATCAACTTGTTAACTATTATACTTTAGTCACATCTGGTACATCACAGAACGGGAACACCCCGGCTAATTCGCTAGGGTCTTGGTCCTTGGGGTGTAGTAAGAGGTGCAGCTGGGTGATGGCATGTGGCGACAAGGTGCTACACAGTTGTCGCAAGAGAAATTTGAGCAACAGAAGAAGACAGAGAGGACAAAATAATGGAGGTTATCCACAGGGAGGAGGGGGAAAAGGGCAACCATCGGAAGGATCGGCAGGACAAAGACCCGGACCGGGAGGTGGTATCATCTGCTTTGCTTGTGGGGAACAGGGATACATAGCAAGAAATTGTGTAAAGGCAAATCAGTGGCAGCGTAATCAAGATTCCAATGCCCTCTTGCCTCCGCCACCACCCCCTCCTGCTCCACAACAGTGGCAGCCAAATCAGCAGCAAGGATGGAGTGGAAATCCTCGGGATCCTCAGTTCTGGACTAATAATGTTGGCTGTGCCAATGACAGCTGAAGGTTAGAGGAACACTCTCCCTCCCCCTTTTCACAAATGCTATGTGCTTCAACAACGCCAGAAGGTAGTCCAGTAATAGACTTAATAATCATGAACACCAAGTTGACCTTCTTGATAGACACAGGTGCCTCGATGTCAGTAATTCAAAGCAAGTTAAATGCACCCTTATCCAGTCGAATGGTGACAACAATAGGGGCATCAGAGTACCACAAAGAGAGCAATTGACAATCTCATTACCAGTTCAGTGGAAAAATGGAATTACAACATATTTTCCTCAGTAGCACGACCTGTCCTGTGAATTTATTGGGAAGGATCTCCTGTCAAAGTAAATGCACAAATTACTTGTACCTCAGAGGGGGTCAATATAGAAGCACCAGGAATAGGCTTGTACCCATGTATAGCCGAAGAACAGGGATTGGCTGTATAGCTGGGAACTGACAGAACTAAGGAAATGTGTTGGTTACAAGGGTGGTAAGAAGAAATAACACATCTGAGGTTGCAGTTACAAACAGATTTACATTGCACTACACACTATGCAGTAGGGGGTCGGACATGGATTATGAGTGCAAAGAGTGGGAAAACAGCCTGAGAGCAGACCATCTGGGTGTCAGAGATATATGTGGCAAAGAATTTTGTGCAGCCTCAGTCAGGCTAAATGCGGAGCAATTAAAAGTATTCCAAGTGCCAGGGTCATATCCGCACATTTCGCACAGAGAACCCCTTGAGTGGAAGGAATTGGGCCATGGGTAGCAGAAATGGTACAGTTGCGTGATTGGGAACATGTAGGAAGCAAGCTAATATCAAAGGCTGGAAACTGTGAAAAATACATAATCAACAGAAAAGTTCAGGTACGAGTGGATGAAAGAGAAGTGAATGTGCGAAAGGTTTGTGAAGAAATAGGCATGCAGGAGAGTGTAAGTTGGATAAATGAGTTACCAGCAAAGCTATGGGCAGAATCAAAGTATGATGTGGGATTACTGAAGAATGCACAACCTCTTATGGTCAAGCCAAAGTCCTCTTACAGACCGAATAGGCATCAATATCCGCTGGGTAAAGAGGCGGAGGAGGGAATAGCCCAGTGCATGCAGCATTAGTGGAAAGGGAGTAATCGTCCCTGCCCATATGCAACGGTAAATACACCAATTTTACCAGTGAGAAAGGCAAATGGAAGTTACCGCTTTGCAGGACCTGAGATGCAATGAAGCAGCATGTACGTAATTCTCGTAGTGCCAAACCCCGATTACAGTATTGTCATCCATTCCAATATAACAGCTGTTATTTCACAGTCATTGATTTAGCAAATGCATTTTATAGTATCCCCGTAGAACCCAGTAGCCAGGAATGGTTTGCATTCACCTACAAAGGGGAAAAGTGGACCTGGACTGCGCATGCCCCAAGGCTATGCTGAGTCTCCAACAGTATTCTCAGCTCAAATGAGAGAGAATCTATCCGCTTTGTGCCCCCATTGGGCAGTACCCTAATACAGTATGTGGGTGATTTATTGCTTGCTAGCCCCAGTAAGGAAGCAAATGAACAGGATACAAAAGCTTTATTACTTTTCTTGGCTGAGAATGGGCATAAAGTGTCTTGAAAAATTGAAATTGTGTGAAGAGCAAGTGAAATATTTGGGTCATGTGTTGTCTGGCAGTGGTAGAAAGTTAGACCCCGAGAGAATTAAAAACATAGCAGCATGGCCACGCCCAGTTACAAAGCAGCAAATGATGTCTTTTTTGGGTATGGTGGGCTATTGCAGAGCTTGGATCGTGGATTATTCTATGTTGGCACAACCCCTCCATGAAGTCATATATGGCATGAAAATGCAGATGAATGCGGAGATCAGGTGGACACCTGGTCTAGAGACCAGTTTTGCAAAACTTAAAAATGTATTGATCACAAGTCCCTGTTTGGGACTACCAAATTATGAGAAGGGTTTCAATTTGTTTGTAAATGGAAAGGGAGGTTACATGTCAGCTGTCTTGACACAGGAACATGGAGGGGGGCCAAGGCCCATAGCATATTACTCGAAGCATTTGGACTCAGTGGTATGTGGGATGGTGTCTTGCTTGCAGTCGGTGGCAGCGGCTACTGAAGCGGTGTTGGCATGCGTGGATCTGGTAGGATTCTGTGCTTTGACGGTGCATGTGCCTCATTCTGTACATTCTATTCTGCTACAAGCTCGCACAGCTCATTTAACGCCTGCACAATTGCTTCAGTATCAAAATGTGTTACTAACCATGTCTAACATAACTTTGAAAAGGTGCACCATTTTAAACCCAGCGACGTTTCTCCCCACCCCGGAGGAGGGGGAGGAGCATGACTGTGGGCAAGTAATTGACTTAGACTGTAAGCTCTGACCAGATATCACTGATGTACCCATACAAAACGCTGGACCTAGAATTATTTGTTGATGGCTCAGACAAAGAGACGAAAAGGATCCCCTTGGTAGGTTAGTGCAGTGTGTACTCAAAACTATGTCGTGGAAGGAGCAAAGTTACCCCCACGAATGTCAGCCCAAGCTGCTGAACTTATAGCTCTGACGAGAGCTTGTATAATAGCCGAGGATAAAACAGTTAACATATACACAGATAGTCGATATGCATTTGGGGTAGCTCATGCTTTTGGCACCCTATGGAAACACAGATGTTTTTTAACAGCAGCTGGGAAACCTATTGTGCATGCAAATTTAGTAAAAAATCTTTTGTTAGCAATCCAGAAGCCAGAAAAGTTAGCAATTGTAAAATGTCAAGCCCACACTTCTAACCAAGATTTTGTTTCTTCAGGAAATTTGAGGGCTGATGCAGCTGCAAAGGAAGCAGCTCTTTCTAGGAGTGTTCCGAAATTTCAAATGTCCTTGACTATAACTAACCAACTTGATTTATTCTCAGTAAAGGATGTTGCAACTTTACAACAGTCGGCCAGTGCAAAAGAGAAATGTAACTGGCAAACAAACTGTAAATTTGATGCTAGCACTAAGGTGTGGATAAACCCCAATGGCAGGCTCTGCCTGCCTCGCAGTACTTCCCTTTTGGCAAATTGGCCTTGCAATGATCATGTTTCAAAAGTGGAGTAGTCGATCTTGTAAATAAACATTGGTATGTTGTTGGTTTTACTCGATATGCTGAAGATTTTTGTAAAAGTGTGTAATATGTATGCAATAATGTTGGCAGAGGACTCCAAGTAACCCCTCTGCCCATCCTTTTCCTACAGGACCTTTTGAACATTTAATGATGGATTTTATTGAGCTGAACCCATGTGAAGGGTATAAATATTGCTTAGTAATTATAGATATGTTTTCAAAGTGGTAGAAGCATTCCAGTACAGAAAACCACGGCCTGTACAGTAGCAAAGGCCCTGATTAGAGAAATCATACCAAGGTGGGGGATTCCCACCCGGCTCTCCAGAGATAATGGCTCGCATTTTGCAAATGAAGTCATCAGAACCTTGTGTGAGGCACTGCAAGTGGATTTACTAATGCACTGTGCATACCACCCACAATCGGGAGGGGCAGTAGAAAGGGCAAATCAGACATTAAAGCTAAAATTGACCAAGATTATGGCAGATACTGGCCTTAGTTGGGTAAAGGCACTACCAATAGCCCTAATGAGTATGAGGGGGAGAGCTGGCCCCATGGGTTTATCACTTCATGAAATTTTGATGGGAAGGCCCCTCAGAATGACAAATGTCCCCTTCCCACAAAACCGAATAACATTGCACGGTTTAGATAATGAAATGATTGCCTATTGTTTATCTCTTAATGCTGTTTTAAGATCTCTCTATCCTAGGGTAAAAGCTGTACTTCCAGTTCCCTTGGAGGGACCCCTGCATAGGATACAGCCAGGAGACTTTGTGGTTATCAAGGACTTCCGAAGAAAAAAGTGGTGCGCCCCGAGGTGGCGAGGACAGTTTCAAGTGCTCCTGACTACCA
Organism: Neoceratodus forsteri; assembly: GCA_016271365.2. Taxonomy (NCBI): domain Eukaryota; kingdom Metazoa; phylum Chordata; order Ceratodontiformes; family Ceratodontidae; genus Neoceratodus; species Neoceratodus forsteri. The sequence goes on along the minus strand of CM057449.1, from coordinate 1,588,513,687 downwards.
CCACTGCCATAAAGATGGCGGAGAGAGAGAAACGTGGATTCCACGCATCTCATTGTCATTTGGTGACAGCCTCTACAGTCGATACCATTGCACAGTGAACTGAGCAACCATGAAAATTGTTATCGTTCTGTTTTCGTTCGGACTATCACTGCTATTTTTGCTATGGGGCTCTGGATACGAGGGAGGCAACTGCTCCCGCCGCAGCACAGAGCCATTGCACATTACGAACACTTGGTGGACTTTAATGAACTTACATGCTAACAATGCTAATGTCTCTGATTGCTATGTATGCACTAGCTCTCCTTTCTCTGCAGCCGTAGGGCTCCACCTAAAACCCAAGCCTGTAAATAGCACTGAAGCCAGTGAGATTCTCGGTGCCATCAGGGGAAGAAACAATGCAGTGAGATTCTTCAGGAACACCAGATAATAACACTGACTTAGATATGGAAGGGCTAGACTCTGGGAACATCACCTGCAGCACATCACCCCTACATCTAACGCAGAGTTTACAGCTGCCACAGTCCCCTATCTTGCAGCTCCCAGGGGAGCTGGGGCAAAATACTGACTTGAATGAAAACATGGGGGCTTTACCTAGGCTACGGCACCCATAAGGGCTTGCAGATCAGATTCAGGACAAGAGGATTCAACTTCAGCCACTGGACAAGTCCAAGCAGATTTACTTCCATCATCAGAGGCACCATCAATGCAGCGGGCCAATGCACTCGATCCTATGCCTCTTTTTTTAGGGCACCTATCTATCCTGCCAAATGGCATAACGCTGTATGTCTGCTATATCGGGGGTGCCTGGAGACCTTCCCCAACAGAATGCTTGTGGCAAGATCCTTGCTGAAGGGGTCAATTCACTTTTCAGCTGCTGAACTTTATACTCTCATTCATGTGTCAGGTGAGGCAATTTTCTATATAAGCTTTAAACTGACTAATAGACTGCAGAAGTTTTGGGCACAGTACCAGCTGGTTAAAGTCTCACCTCTGTGGACACCCTTTGAGGTAGTCCCTCTTATGAAGCAGGCCAACAGTACATCACTGTACTTCTTCGGAATGAGGGGGTCAGTGTCACAGACCTCCTGTGCTGACTTAGGCAAAGATGTACAGTAATAGGAAATCCTGAAGCGATTTTTGATGAGGAATGGATCTGGACAGGGGCTGGTGGATTAAGGTGGCTCTCCATTCCTCTGATGCTGGACTACAACATCTGCCGAACTGTTTCTTTTTGGGGAGAGATAGGGGAGTGTTGTTCTATGCAGGACAGCCCTTAGGCCTGATATTTATTTATTTATTTATTTAGTTTTTGTTGACCGGGTGAGTGTACTAGACAGATTCTGCCTATTTTCAGGCATGACCCCGGGGAGGGGGATACAGATGAATGCCAACTGACCTTGAAACCAGATTAAGCTGTTGATGGTATTTTTAGTGAATGAGGGAAATTTGGCCAGGGCACCGGGGAAATTCCCCTACCTTTTTCGATAAGTGGCATGGGATCTTTAACATCCACCTGAACTACCACCAATCCAGGCAGATGGGACCTCGGTTTAACATCTCATCTGAAAGACGGCACCTCAGAAGTGCAGCACCTCTCTCATGCTGCACTACAGTGTCAGTACTGGGATATTAACCCAAGTACCAGATGTGGGAACTGAGCCCACAGCCCTCTGATCTCCCGGCCTCAGAGGCGAGTGTGTTACCTACTGAGCCACTGACACTGCTAAATATAGCAAATATAGCTAAATATGCTATATAGGTGTGGGACAACAGGTCACCTTAGTAGTCTTTGCGATAAGTTAAAATGTACAATATGTAAAGAACTAGAACATACAAGTGCTTTTTGTAGGAATGACCAGAGATGTAATTTGTGTGAGGCAGGGAAACATACTCATCACACATGTCCTTGGGCTGTCCACAACCAGCCTAACCAGGCAAACAGTGAAGAACAACGTCTGTTAGTAGCCATTGCCCAATGAAACAAAAATATGTGGAGGCTATCCCCACAGACTTCTACTCAGGCCCCATACACTGCAGAATAGGAACATACAGAGGAGATACATAGTCCCCTCACCCCACCCCCTGCGCCACCTGAGTTACCTGAACAATGTGAGGAGGCTAGAAATATGGTTGATGATGAATTGACTAAGACCCCAGACATACAGGTAGCAGGAGAAAAGGTAGATACTTCTGAGACTCAGAGTACTTCAGAGAGGCCTCCCCCCTCCCCAGCCACAGAGAGAACAGGCCAAAAGCAAAATGGTGACTAGACGTAGACCAAAGTGGAACCTACAAGTGTCAAAAATTCCCCAAACCACTGATCTACCTCTTGTCAACAGATTTGAAAATCTTACGGATGCTGTTGATACTTCAGAAAATGAGTCAGATGGCTCATCTATTTGAACATCCCTACCGGATCCAGGGTCAGACAGAGAGGACCCCCCAATATAACCAAGACCACCAAGGGTTGTCCTACACCAAAACAGAAAGCAAAAGCAAAGCAAAAAACACACGAGATCTGCCTGGAATTTGAGAAAAAAGTCACCCTGATAAGGGTACATGCAGGTTTCTCTTTCCCCTTCACAACTTAATAAATGGACCCAACCCTACCAATATACACTATTAATGCCAATAGTATAAAAAGTCACAGGAAATGGTTGGCTGTTTTTTCAAAGTGAAAAAACTTTCAAGAGGGCATCATTTTTTTCGCAGGATACCAGACTACGTACAACAACAGATCTGAAGCAGGTAATCAAACAGTTGCAAGTTGGGCCCTCTTATTGGTCCTTAGGAACAGATACCTGTTCAGGAGTAGCAATATTATTTCAAAATCTTCATTTTCAGCTAATTAAATTGGTGGATCTGGTACCTGGCAGGGCTCTGCTTTTGGACATAAAAATACAGAACATATTATTTAGGATCTTTAGGGGCTATGCTGCACAGACTAAGGCAGACAGGATAGAACTGTTTCAGGTTATTCAGCCTTACCTATGTTCTTCACAAAACGTCATCCTAGGGGGAGATTTTAATTGTGGCCTATCCTTAACTGACAGGGGGAAGGCCACCAGAACTAAAAAAAAACTTTTGTGATATGGACTTTCTTTAAACAAATTTTGGTCACAACTGATACAGCTGCACAGAGCTCTTACCTGCATGGTGGCGGCAGCATGAGTATCGGAGCGGCAATGGCAGCGGTGAATAGCTATCAGAGCAGCAGTGGTAGCTTCAGAGCAGATGGCACAGCTGTTGGAGTGGCGACGGTGTGCCATTCTCAAGATGGCAGCGATGGAACTGTGCATGCTCAATACTCGCGCATGTGCAATGTTCATGGAAGTACACTCACTAAGTAGCACACCAGTGGGGAGGGGGGTGGCCGTGCTGCAGAGGGAAGCTTCGTCCATGGAGGATAGTGCTAATGAAGTCAGCACTGTCCAGACGTTGCTGCATTACTGTAGGAGAACTCTGGGTTGCGTTCCGGATGCAGACCCCTTGTTTTCCTACAGCGATGGCAAAACGTCTGTGGAGCTCCGCCCACACAACTGTAAAAATGATTCTAACTACAAATTTAAAGGACGCATATCTTACAGCAACTGGGAAAGCAGATCCTACTTTCCAGAAAGGGTGTCTTGCAACCAGGATTGATTATTTCTTTATAAGATCCACATTGCAAACCTGTACAGCATGGAGTTTGCTGGCAAAATTTTAAGATCATAACATGATTTACATACGATTAGGCAACACACATACCCCACCCAATGGACTGGGTGACTGGAAGTTCAATTCCTCTTTATTAAAACAACCAGAGTTAGCACAAAACATAAAATATTTTGCACAGGCAAGGAAATCAGTATTCATTATGTACACAGATCTGGTTCTTTGGTGGGAAGGTACCATTTCAAACGTTACTACTCTCCTAAAACAATATAGTAAAAATCTAATGAACGGCACATATCTTACATTTTTACAAAACAGGAAAATTTGCATGTCCTTTTAACACATTCTTATACTTCTGGACAAAACCTCACTACACAGATTCAGGCTATTAAACAGAAAATGACTGAGTGTCGAGTACAACAGGTACAAGGCCTGAAGCAACAACAAAAGTCTGGAATGCAGGGGAAGAGTGGGAACATTTGTCCTTTTGAAAGTTGTCAGGCCAGAATCAAACATAAACATATGGAGGGCCTATTAGACCAGAGGAATATTCTCTGTACTGACACAAGATATGTTAAATATTATTGCTCAATACTCTATGCATCTTGTTCAACTTACACAACCAGACACTTTAAATTCTGAGGTTTTATTTGAGGCATTTAATCCTCCTGTAGTACCAGCAGATGCAAGCATGCAGTTGGTTCAGGACATCACACCCGATGAAACAGTGGATAGCAATGCTACCTTAAAGGTAGACAAGGCCCCTGGAGGAGATGGACTCACCGGGGAACTATATAAAAAACTAGGACTAGAATTAGCAACTGAATTGGATACTGTTTTTACTCACATTCTTGACAAAACATCTTCTTCACTCAGGATGTTGAATGGGCATTTCATTTATTTATATAAAAAGAGTAGTAGGATATTTATAATTGGAGGTCCATCAACCTACTTAATATTGACTTTAAAGTATTGGCCAAGATATTAAATAGTAGATTTCTACAGGTTGCTAAATCAATTATATCAACGGCTCAGACATGCACAATACCAGGCAGATCTGTCACAGAACACCTGCTCTTATTGAGGGAGACTTTTGAACACATAGAAACATAGAATTTGATGGCAGATAAGGACTGCTTGGCTGACCTAGTCTGCCCATTTTCCTACCTAACAGATAAACTGCAGATCCTAGTTAACCAACAGCTTACTTCCTCCTATCCCCCACTAGGACTGCCTTATGTCTTTCCCATGCATTCTTGAATTCCCCCACTGTCCTTGACTCCATGACCTCCTCAGGGAGGCTGTTCCATGCATCCACAACCCTCTCCATGAAAAAATATTTTCTCACATTACCTCTGAGCCATCCCCCTCTATCTTCAAATTGTGCCCCCTTGTTCTTGCACATCTCTTTTTCTGAAATATGCTACCCTCTTGGACTTTGTTGATTCCCTTGAGGTACTTGAATGTTTCTATCATGTCCCCTTTCTCCCTTCTTTCCTCAAGGGTATACATATTAAGCTCCTTTAGTCTTTCTTCATATGTCTTCTGGTGCAGACCCTGCACCCTTTTGATTGTCCTCCTCTGGACAGCCTACACTCTGTCTATGTCTTTGCGGAGATGGGGTCTCCAGAACTGCACACAGTACTCCACATGGGGTCTCACCAACTGTCTGTACAGATGGATAACAACCTCCGGTTTTCTACTATTGATGCCTCTCCCTATGCATCCCAGTATCCCCCCAGCCTTCCTTACTGCCTTCTCACATTGCTTGCCCACCTTTAGGTCATCTGATATAATTACGCCCAGGTCCCTTTCCATTTTTACTGTTGTCAGTATCTCACCCCAAATTGTGTACTCTTCCCCTGGGTTTTTGTTTCCCAGGTGCATTACTTTGCGCTTCTTTGCACTGAATCTGAGCTGCCATACATCTGACCATTCCTCCAACCTTGCCAAGTCCCTTCTCATCCTTTCCACTCCATCTTGTGTATCAACCCTGTTGCAGATCTTTGTGTCATCTGCAAAGAGACATACTTTTCCTTCTAGTTCCTCTGCAATGTCACCTATAAAGACATTAAAAAGGACCGGTCCCAATACTGAACCCTGCGGTACCCCGCTAGTAACACTCCTTTCATCACTGCGGATTCTGTTTACTTCTACCCTTTACGTCCTGTTGTCTAGCCAATTTTTTATCCAGGCTACCACCTTGGGACCCACTCCAAGGCTGGTTAACTTGTGTATTAATCTTTTATGTGGGACTGTATCAAATGCCTTGCTAAAATCTAGGTAGGCCATGTCCACAGCCCTTCCCTGGTCTACTACTTTGGTCACCACGTCAAATAAATCTATTAGATTCATCTGACATGGCCTTCCCATTGTGAATCCATGCTGCCTTGGGTCCTGTGCCCCACTGGCCTCTAGGTACTTAACAATTCTTCCCTTCAGAAGTGATTCCATCATTTTCCCTACCACTGAGGTCAAACTAACTGGTCTGTAGTTTCCTGCCTCTGTCCTGCTCCCACTTTTGGGAAGAGGAATCACATCCACCCTCCTCCAGTCCTCAGGTACCACCCCATTCTCTCATGATTTGTTCAAGAGAGTAGTCAGCGGTGTCACGAGTTCTACCCTTAGTTCTTTTAGAATTCCTGGGTGAATCCCATCAGGCCCCATTGCTTTGTCCACCTTCAATTTTATTAGTTCTTTCAGAACCCTTTCTTCTGTAAATGGACTGGTATCAACCCCTGTCTTCAGAGTGTTTCTCTTGTTTGGTTTAGGTACCTCCCCCTCCTCTTCCTTTGTGAATACTAAGCAGAAATATTCGTTCAGTATCCCTGCTTTTTCACTGTCACCCTCTGCCCACATTCCCTCCCTTTATTAAGCCTCAGTATCCCTCCTTTGGTCTTTTCTTCACTCCCTAATGTACCTATAAAATGTCTTATCCCCCTTCTTAACAAAGTTGGCTATCCTTTCCTCGGTTTGGGCCTTTGCTATTCTGACTGCCTTCCCTGCCTCTTTCTGCTTTAACTGATAAAGTTCTCTGTCCTGCTCCTTCTGTGTTACCTTATATTTCCTGAATGCTATCCTTTTCTCCTTAACCTTCCCTGCCATCTCTTTTGAGAACCATAACATTTTTTTCCTTTGTTGTGTTTTGTTGATTTGCTTTACACAAAGGCTTGTTGCCTCTGTGATGGCTGTTTTGATTATTCCCCATTGTTTCTCCACCCCTCCTTCTTGCCTGCTTGTTAGTGCTTTTCTGAGGCACTGTCTCATTTTCCCAAAGTCAGCCCTCCTAAACTCCAATACTCTTGCTTTTGTATGGCTTGATTATATGGCTGTGTTTATCGTGAACCACACTGTTTGGTGGTCACTTGTTCCCAGATGGCTACCCACTTCTAAATCTGAGATTCTTTCTTCATCCCCATTTGAGAGTACCAGGTCTAAGATTGCTCCCTCCCTCCCGAGTGGGTTCCAATACTAGCTGTCTGAGGTATGCCCCTTGTAGGGCATCAAGAATGACCCTACTCTTGAATGTGCCTGCAGCAAAGGTGCTCCAGTTAACATCTGGCATATTCAAGTCCCCCATCAACAATATCTCCCCATTTTCTGCCATTTTAGGGATGTCTTCTATCATTTCCTTGTCCATTCTCTCCCCTGAGATGGGGGTCTGTATACAACCCCCATGCGGATTGTTGTGCCATTTTCTGTCTCCCGGGTGACCCAGAGTTCCTCATCTGCTCCCTGTTTACTATTTAGTTCTGTTGCTTTGATCCCTTCCTTTGCAGAGAGAGCTACTTCTCCACCTCTTTTACCCTCCCTGTCCCTCCTGTAGATTGTGTATCCTGGTATGTTGACATCCCAGTCATGATTCTCTGTTTACCATGTTTCTGTGACTGCCACAATATCCAGGCAACCCTTCCATCAAGGCCACTAGTTCAGGGAGCTTGTTACACAGACTACGGGCATTGGTACTCATCACCCTCCACTTTTTGATGGCCTTACCCCTTTTAGCCCCATCCCTGTCCTTACTGCCTTGGCTTTTTTTTACATTTACCTCTGTCCTGCTCCCTAATGACTTCTCTACCTTGGTGTTTACCTCACTAATTACCGTGTTTTGTGGGGGGAGGTTGGGATTTCCCTGCTCCTTTTCAGTGCCTTCCCCCTTGGCTAGTTTAAATGCTTGCCAATGAAGCATTTAAACCTCTCACCTAGGATCCTGCCCCCCCCACACAGATGCAGACCATTGTGCCAATATAGGTCTGCATCCCTCCAGGTGGCTCCCCAGTCCCAATGAAGCCAAAACCCTGCGCTCCACACCAGTTTTTCAACCATTCATTGAATTCCCTGGTGAGGAGTACCCTAGTATCACCTTTGTCATAGACAGGCAGCACCTCTGAGAAGGTTACCATATGCGCTACTTGTCTAAGGCCCCTTCCCAACTCTACAAACTCCTCTTGCACTACTCTGATCCCACTCCTAGCCAGATCATTTGTCCCTAGGTGGACAATGACATCCAGCTCCCTCCCTCATGCAGCTGCTCCCATGATTCTGAGGATTTGCTTCCTGTCCCTCCAAGCCGTGGCGTCAGGCAGGCACCTTACCTCCCTCTCCCCTTCCTCCCCCACTTCTACCCCCTAATGATTGAGTCCCCCAACAGGAGTTGATTCCTTCCCCTGTGGGGTCCCATGTCACCCTCCTGTGGGTCTCCTTTGTGAAGGTTCCCAGCATCCTCCTTGGTCTCCACTGCAGGTGCCTCCATAGAGGAACCACTATCCACCAGAAGAGTGTATGAATTGTGGAGCAGTGCAGCTGGAAGGATGCAACTCAGTTCCACCACCCTCTCCCTCCCTGAGCCCACCCTGGTCCATCCTCTCCTCTTTCTTGGCAACCTCTGAGGTAGTGGCATTGGCTCTGGTGGTCCCTGGGTGGGGGAAGAGGTTTCATGAATCCTAGCCAGGTCAGCCTGGAGATGGGCAACCTCCTCCCTCAGACCAGAGAGGTGCCTGCAAACAGGGCAGCATCCCAGCCTCCAGAATGTCTCCCAGAACACTGCCGCCCCACAGCCATTGCACTGCACCACTCCTATCATGTCTTATTTTGTGTCCCCTCTCATGTTTCTCTGTATGCTTACTCTCTCCTCTCCTTACAACTCTCACCCTTCCTGTTGTGGGACAGCAACTTCCTACATTCTTCAGTAGCCTCCTTCTTCCTTGCTCAGTGTCAGACCACCAGCAGCTGGGGGGGAGCACGAGCTACTTTTTTCCTCTAGGGTTGACAAAACTAATGTTTCTCTATGATCCTTCCCTTCCTACTGCCAAACAGGAAGTGCCTGCTGTCAGTCAAATCCAGTGGCTATAAAAGTAGAACTGGCTTACGGTGGGTGGGATGGAGGGCAATTAGTAAGAAAAAAGGCTAGCAACAGGAAGTTGTAATTGGAGTCACCTGCTTTTATATTGTCTAAGCCACACCCCAATTAAGCTCTCTCTCCTCCTACTGATTTAGCAAAGTAAGTTGATACAGTACCCTTCCCAGCATAGAACACACACTGACTTTCTTTCTTTTCTTTCTTTAACCCTAAATAAGACCCCTTCTACTTCTAATAAAGTATCTGCCTGCTTAATCTCAACAGACACCGACTCCTGCTGAGATAGAAGTGTTGAATTAGTAAGAAATGGTAGCTTCTTTTAGTTAGCTGCTTTCTACTCTACAAGCAAGATTTCTGTCGTCCAAAGGCTAGCAACAGGAGCACAGCAACAAAGGTAATCTAACAGGGTTTTTATTACACCTGGATCAACAGAAGAGGTTTGATTCAGTTAGCCATGTCTTCCTTTGGACAGTTTTACAGAAATATGGCATACATCCCAAATGTATACAATGGATACAAGGTCTCTATAAAAAATTTACTTTTACACCAATAGTTAATGAGTGGACTGGACCAATGATTCCTATATTAAGGGGAGTTTGCCAGGATTGCCCCCCAAGCCCACTTTTGTATGCCTTTTGTATTGACCCCTTGTTGAGGTTATTAAATGATTCTTCCAGCATTTGTCAGATTTCAACTACTGAGTTTGTAGTCCCACATAAAGCCATTGCTTACACACATGATCTCTGCATCCTAGTACAAGATGCACAGTCTACACAGGAAGTGCTTCAAATGTGTTATCTGTTATGGTTCAGCTGCAAGACCAACCTTAAATACCCTAAAATGTTGTGGGTTCCAGTTTAGTCAAGACCACCTGAAGCAGTAGGTTCTAGCAGGTATCAGGCTGATGGAGGGTCCAATACATATTGTAGGTATCTCATATAGCAGAGTAAAATATTGGTGGCCCAGTGGAACAGATGGCAGCTTCACAAAAAGAAGAGGATATACTTAATTAAAACATATTTTTTGCCAATCTTTCTTTCTCTCAATTATATTTTTTCACCCCCAAGAGCATTATAAACCATTATTCTTAGTATTTTCTTTCAGGCAGTCTGGGGTAGCAGGCTGAACTTGATTAACATACTAACATACTAATTGCCAGCAGATTAGGCCTTAGGGTCTATCGAGTCTGCTCGATCCTCAGATCCCTAGTTGGGTGTCGAGGACCTCCCCCCCTTGTGTTCCAGAAACCTCTATCATCCATCCCCACCCCCCTGGGCCAGGCCATCATTTGGTATATCCACTTTCTGTGTCTGTCCCACCCTCTCTTGAAGCCCTCCACTGTGGATCTCTGAATCAGCTCACCAGGCAGCACATTCCAAGGGTCCACCACCCTCTCAGTGAAAAACCTCCTCCTCTTTTCCCCCCTCACCCTTCCACCTTCCAACTTCAAACCATGCCCTCTGGTGATACCTTCCTGCTTTAGTCTAAAGATCCCTTCCATGTTTACCCTATTTATTCCCTTGAGGTACTTGAAGATCTCAATCATGTCCCCTGTCTCTCCTCTCTCCAATGAAAACAGGCAGAGCTCCTCAAGTCTGTCCTCATATGTCAAATCTCTAGTCCTCATATCATCTTAGTTGCCCTCCTCTGTACCTCTCCAGGAGCTGTATGTTCCTCTTTAAGTGTGGTCTCCAGTACTGTACACAGTACTCAAGGTGTGGTCTAACCAGTCCATTGTACAGTGGCAGAATCACTTCCCTGCTCCTAGAGGTGATCCCCCTTATGATGCATCCCAACATCCTGTTTGCCTTGCTAGCCATTCTCCTCCACTGCTCAGAGTTATTTATACATGCATCCACCATGACCCCTAGGTCTTTTTCCCCTGTTGAGGCCTCCAGCGCCTCCCCTCCCAGGGTGTACCTGTGTTTAGGGTTTCCCCATCAAAGATGTAACACCTTGCACTTGGTGATATTGAAATTAAATTTCCATGTGTAAGCCCAGCTTTTCAGGGTGCCCAGATCCCTTTGCAGGGCCAACCTCCCCTCTTCCCCCTCAACTACTGCTCCCATCTTGGAGTCATCAGCGAAGAGACTCATTTCACACCCTATACCCTCCCTGATGTCCGATATGTATGCATTAAACAGGATCGAACCCAGGACTGAGCCCTGCGGTACTCCACTACCGACCTCTCTAGGGTTCGAGAGCTCCCCACCGACCACTACACTCGGGGTGCATCCAGCTAGCCAGTTTTCAATCCATCTGACCATCGAAGGGCCTACTCCCAACCCTGTCAGTTTCTCCACCAGACTATTGTGGGGGACAGAGTCAAATGCCTTGCTGAAGTCCAAGAATAATACATCCACAGGCTTTCCCCATCCAGTTCTGATGTTACCCATTCATAGAACTCCACAAGATTGGTTTGACATGATCTACCTGGCACAAACCCATGTCACCGACTATCCAGACCTCCCACCTCCTCCAAGTACACCCCCAATTGTTCCTTTTGTATACTCTCCATTAATTTTCCCACCACTGAGGTCAAACTGATGGGTCTATAGTTACCTGGCACTTTCCTCAACCCCACTTTATGGATTGGCACCGCTTGTGCCTCTCGCCAATCCCTAGGTACCCTCCCTGTCTCAAGCGACCTGTTGAAGAGATCCGCCAGGGGTGCAGCCAGTATGTCCGCCAATTCCCATAGTACTCTCGGATGAATGCCATCCACTCCAGGAGATTTATCTTTCTTTAGGGCCTTGAGGGCTAACCTCACCCTTTCGGTGGAGATAGCATCATCCGTTCCCTCCACCTTACTGGCCTTTTTATCCTTATCCTGATGTGACACCCCTGGGGTACCTCTCCTTACCTCTTGCTCCATTTCTGTTGCTGCCCTGATCCCACTCACTACTGCTTCTATCCCCATCATGCCTTGCTTTGTAGATATCCCATCCTCCTCCCTAGTGAACACAGAGGCAAAGTACTCATTTAATACCTCTGCCTGGTCCCTCGCCTCTTCCACCCACCCTCATTCTGATCTCAATCTGCTGAGATGGCCCTTAGTTTTTCTCCGCTCCCCAATGTACTGGAAGAACCCCTTTTTCCCTCCATGTATCCCCTGTGCCAGCCGCTGCTCTTTACTGGACTTTGCCCCCTCACCATCCGGGTGACTTTTCTAGATGCAAGATGGTACATTTCCTTTTCCCTATCCCCTCTTGTTGTTTTATATTTTTTGTAGGCCGCCTTCTTTTCTCTGACTGCTAACTGAACCTCACTGGACCACCAGCATGGTTTACGTGACCTTGCTCCCTTACGTTTCACCTTAGCGCAGGTCCTGACTGCCTCATGAAGTCCCCATTTTATGACCTCCTATCTCTTTTCCTCATTTGTCATTGATGTAATCCCCTTCAAGTGATCCTTGAGAATATTTCCCATGCCCACAAAGTCTGCCCCACTTAAGTCCACTGCCAGTGTCCTAGATCTCTCCCCCCCCATGCTTATTTGAAACCAGACAGTATTGTGGTCGCTCCCAGTCCGGGGATTTTCTACAACCAGATCCCTTACCAGATCCCCATCTGCCAGAGCCATGTCCAGGACATGCCCCTCCCTTGTGGGCTCCATCTCATGCTGTGTTAAGAACACATCCTGGAAGCCGTCCAGTAGACGCTGCTCCTTGGCCACCTTAGAGGACATGGTTCCCCAGTTTGTAGCTGGCATGTTAAGGTTCCCCATCAACACCACTCCTTCCCCTTTTGGTCCACACTGGGAAATGATGTTGTCCAGCAAACCATCCTCCAGAACATCACCCATCCCAGGGGGCCTATATACTACACCCAGCTTGACCTTACCTCCTGCTGGGGTTCGTATGGTGACCCATAAGGCCTCTACGTTTCCTCTGCCTTTTCTACCCTAGCAATTTCTATGTCATCTCTAATGAACATAGCCACTCCACCCCTCTGCCCTCCTTTCTATCCTTCCTAAGCATAGTGCCCCATGTTTGGTCCCCAGTCATGGTTTTGTTGGCCGCGTTTCGTGACACATCCACCCCCCGAGCAGCATGGCCTGGAACTCTGACAACTTATTTCACAAGCTCCTGGCATTTACTAACACCACCTCCCATCCCTTATCCCTGATCCTTTGTTGAACCACACCCAGGTTCCTTATATTTCCATCCTCCCTCTGCTCCTCCTTAAACCTCCTCCCCCAGTCTGTTTCTCCTCCCCTTGGGTTTGAATGCTACTCCTCATCTGGAGGAGAGGATTCTGGTCAACCCCTCCTTATCCTCCCCCACAGGTTTAAACTCCACCTTTCTTGAATGTAGTCAGCCACCTCCTGTTTAAGGACTTCCTTACCTAACGGGACAAGATGAAGTCTGTCCTTGGTATACAGTCCCTTATCCTCCCAAACTCCTTTCCAGTTCCCTAACAGGAACATTCCCTAACAGGAACATTACCTGTTTACCTGTTATAGAAGGCAGATTAGGGATGGTTAATCCCATTCTTTTCTTTTATTGCATCTTTTGCTATACTAATTTGTACCCTTTATTGCAATATACCGGCCAGAGGTGGACTCCACTCTTCTCCTCCTGTCACACCTGGTTTTAACAATGAGATGGGGGAGGTTGGGCCCATTGAGGCGCATAACCAATATCCCAATATATATTAGAGAACTGTTTGTAAAGCTAAAATGTTGGAAGGTGGCAAGCCAGTTTATTCTGACTAAACATAGGAAATGGTTGTATACTTGGATTCTAGAACAGCATTTTCAAGAAACTGAGACATTCCCCAGGTGCCCCCCCCACACAGTACTTGCCAGCTGTCACACACTTAAGCCCCTTTTACACGACAGGCTAGAAAACACATTCAGTGAAGCAGACTGCTCGAACCGTTACTTGTCTCGTCATCAACAAGTGAGCCGCACCACTTTAGGGATGAACATTCGCTGACCAGGCATTCTCTGTTTTGTGTGGTTCGCCGTTGTGTTTTAGTGTTTTGCGCCATTCAGTGTGGCTGTGTAAATGCTCGTAAGTGCTGCCCCAACACACACACTGAAGTGACTCCTCTCTGGGAGGAAAGATGGCAAAACCGCCGGAAGAGCCAGGACTGCAGTGTACTCTGCTGCAGTGTGCAAGCGGAGGGTAGTGGTTCATATGGAGCAGAGTGAGCAGTGGAGAACCACTACGATTCATTTAGCCACCATGTAAAAGGGGCTTTAGTGAAAGAAAAAAGGATCTCACTTAAGATGTGGGACTGTCATTGGTTGAGCTGCCATTCCAAGATTAACGTAATCAAAAACACAAGCAGCTGTAAGAGAGTCTGTAGCAGTACAGCAACTGGAAACTACTGAACATTTTTTTTTACCTGCTCTTACCTGGCAGGTTTATGGTTGGCACTCTCTAAAGTTTGGAAAGCCCCATGGTTTAATGCAGTCACATCTGAAAGGCTTCTATATGGACACTACCAAGGTACCATATATAGTGGGACTAAAAGCACGGTACACATTGTTCTTTTAGTTATTAAATGGTACATATGGAACACCAGAAATTTATTTAGCTTGCAACAGAAACAGGTTTCTCACATAGAGTTGATTAATAAAATAACTACTGAACTGTGAAATATTTATATTATGGAAGCCAAACAGATGACAAGAAAAAGCTTGCAAGCAGTCTGGAGAAATATGCCATGGGTCACGGTTTCTGATGTCCCAGTTACATAGGGGGATTGCTGTACTAACTGTTTTCCATGTGGTAGATTGACCTTTTTGTATAGTAATGTGCCTAGGAGAGATATTTGTAACCCCCTCCTCACACAGGGTCTGTACCATATTCTGAGAAGTATCAGTATGATTTTGGATTTATGTTTTGTAATTTTCTTTTTCTTTTTTTTCTCCTCTCAAAGTTTGTTTTAGAGCAATGAGGTAATTACTCCTCTCTGGGATAACTATTATCATTTTTAATTTTTCTATGATTGATAATTGTCAGAATGTTTTTACGTGATGTTTGTATATGTTTGATTTCTTTTTCCCTAATAAACATCCCCACTCTCTCCAGTAGGGGAAACTGCTGGCCATCAACCAAGATAGCCGACCTGGGTGTTGACATGCAAGGAGGATCGCAGCAGTCTGTTGACTCCCCCATGGCAAGTGACCTGACTGCTCAGACCTGCTCCTTGAATTCTGCTACTTCGATTCAGCTCTTTCCAGTGGATTTTGCAATGATAC
The DNA here is from genome assembly GCA_016271365.2 of Neoceratodus forsteri. NCBI lineage: Eukaryota > Metazoa > Chordata > Ceratodontiformes > Ceratodontidae > Neoceratodus > Neoceratodus forsteri. The sequence goes on along the minus strand of CM057449.1, from coordinate 1,588,498,461 downwards.
TTGTTATGGTTGCACCGACTGTGCCGCCTACTCTTTCACCAGTGCACCTGACTCAGTTGCACAGAGTTACTGCATTGGCACCGGAGAACCCACTGATAGCACATTGCCTCACTGAACATTAGTACAATTAATTCACCTCTTGGATACAGAGGAACCTGTTTCATCTATGGATGTAGAAGCACCCGAGTTGTACACTGTGGTAATGCCTAGAATGTTTCCATCCCCTGGACAAGATTTACTACTGAATCAGACCCAGTCGCAAAACTTGGAGATCATAACTGGCCAGCTGCCAGTGGACGCTGTTCCAGTTTTGAGACAGTTGCCTCCCAAGCTTCCACACCAACTGTCCTCTGTGGCCGTGGACCCTGGGACTGAAGCTATCATAGGTGAGCCATTTCAATATTATTCAGAGGCTGCTCCTCCCATTTCTGTGTTTGGACTACCTTTTTCTGTACAGGCTGCAATGGCAGCTACTTGTCAGCTGCATCTACCATTTATTGTGATACTTCCCTGTTCGGTATCTCAGCTGGGTCATATTTTGCAAGACTTGTTGCCATTTCGAGACTCCCTGACATGGAGTCCCAGTCGCTTTCTCAAACTCTTGGCCTACATTCCCAGGGCCCAGCACAGTCCAGGGATTTGACTGGTCCCAGCCCCATATCTCAGAAAGACCAAGGAGGACTTGCTTCTTCTACCACTTCACTGCCTCAGGACTCAGTTATATGACAGCAGCATGTCCTTATGTTGCCAGCAGCCTTAGCACATGCCCAGCCTGACACAACTCACCAGGGGGATCATTCTGATCTGCCTTTCCATCTTACAGCTGCTACTTTCCCATCCTAGAGGTGTGAGATATCGGTTGCTTCAGGGGTCCACCTGGCCTTGTCCCCTGCAGTTCCTATTACAGTACCTGTTGTTGGCAGTAATGTACCACCTTCTGAGAATTTGACAAAGTCAAACCAGGTCACTCCACCTCATCTGGCTGGGGCATGTCTCTAGGCCACCAAGCCTGTTTGGAGCCCGGATAATGCCCTCCATAAGGCAGGCTGGTTTATTGGACTGGATGGTCATTCCTGAGTCCTGGACCCAGCATTCATGCCTGCATTCCTTATCGATACTTGTGAGGGACCCAGCCCAGAGAATCCATTGGTTTTTGATCCATTTCCTAAAACTGCGAGACTGCAGCCCACACAATCTGAGCTGGAGATAGTAGCTCCTCTGGTTGTAAGTTCCAGTACCTCTGTTCGGGAAGCCTCAGTGCCACCTGAATTTATTGTTTCTGCCTCCCCAAAAGATGCCCCGGCTTCTCCTGGACCATCTGAGTCTCCGCAGGATACCCCCTTTAACTTCCTGACCTATTCACAGCACAACCTGCCCCAACCCCATGGCATAATGTGGTCCTCCTTCAGTATATTGCTGTGGAAGAACTTCCTCCCAACTGCTCCTTCTTGGTAGAAAAACACTTAATGGAATCCTTGGGGTTTGTACCTGCAGACATCTTTGCCTTCATATATGTCTCCAGTTTGCTTTTCTGTGATATCTGTTTCCAACTTCATTCTCAACTGCACTGATTTTGGACGAAGTACAATTCCTTGTGGTACTCCAAGCTCTGGCTGCCTTCCAGGTCATCCTTCTTACCAGGCCCACCACTCATACTGTGACAATAATGTTCCGGAATGAAGGGTGGACGTTCACAATGTCACATACTTGCTTAAACAGTGTTGTGAAGTGCTTGGTTGGCTGGATATGATTTTGGATAAGTATGGAATCTGGACCGGTGGGTGAAAGTACATGGTGCAACTCCAAGTCATGGACTCTGGTCTTACTCATCTTCCAAACAGCTTTTTTGGGGAGATCTATTGAGGGATCTGTTTCTATTTGGGACAACTGAAGGCTTGTTTTAAGTGTGGCTTGCTGTTCCATCTGAGCAATGTCTGTGACCAGATGATTTGGCCTCTAGAACATGGTAACATTGCCACTCAATGCACCAACTGACTGGAATGCAGTTATTTGTCAAATGGACGGCCATTCTTTCCACGATTGCCTCTGGGCAGCTCCTTAAAACCAATGAGATGCCAGCAAGAGGACTCAATTGGCCCACCCTTGCAGTCTGGTGATGGCCTGCTTTCAAAGTCTCCTTTCCATGCTCCCCCGGAGGTCATGTCCACCACATTGCCTCCTCCAGACCACTCCTCTTTCCCATTTTCTACAATTCAGCCTTCTCTTACACCTCTAGAGCTGGCTTCTGTAGATCTTGCCCTGTCTAGCCCACCTTCAAGTCCTGAAGTGGAAATTCTTGCTCCTTTGGTTCCTTTAGACCTCACTGATGCTTCTTCGATGCCCCCTCCACCTTCTTTTACAGAGGTGACTCGCAGACACTCACTTTGGAGTCACACACTTCATGGGGGTCGACAGTCAGAGCCTTCCAAGACTCTTCCACTCCAGAATAGATTTTACCCCGTTGCCCCCCCAAAACAATTTTCCTAATGGAAAGAAAAGAATATGCCAGGGCAACTCTGCATGCCAAGACTGTAGGCACAAGACGTGCTGGAAAGGCTATGTTATAATAAGGTAACGGTGGCTTACCTTCCAGTTTACCATAAAAGCATTAACTTAGCTCTGCTTCTGCAGCACCTCCTCAGCTAGCATAGCATGCAGCCACCATCTTGGACACCCCTCAATCAGTGGTCTCAGAGCTTGTATCATACTTTGGCTTCCTGCTCTTGTTTTGATATGTATCACCCACTGACTTGATAACCAATATACTATAATAAGTCATCCCAAAAAATGTCCTCTATGGACAAATTGTATTCTGCATATAGTCGCTGTCCACAAAATAAATCAGAACTGGCTGAGTGTGCTGCACAACTGCATCAGCAAATAATGAAAATTGGTCATGTTCTTAAAATCAGATTGGTTGACAGTTCCTTTCTGACAGTTACCACTGTAAGGTGCAGTTTTGATGCACTTTGTGATCATTTTCGATCTGCAATAAATGACCAAAACAGAACAGCAGCAGACAGAAGGACATATGATGGACTGTTCTAAAGGCTATCATCTAAGCAATTTTTGCTAGATCTTACATTGATGTATGATACCCTGAATGAACTTTCCCTCCTATCAGAGTGTCTTCAGAAACACGACATTACAATTGTTCAAGCGAACAAACTCATTCAGCATAGTATTCGTTTCATAGACGGGCTTAAATAATGACCTGGAACTAAAACTCTCTAAGCAGAAGTTGCTATCAATGAGGGAAATTCTGAGCTGTTTCACTAAAGGAATAATGCCCAACAGAGTTGGTGTTATGCTGGGATAACATCCTGCCTCGGGTGGTTGGACCCAAGGCCGCAGGTCAGGGGTATCCAACACCCAAGAAGGGATGTTATCCCAGCATAACACCCACCCTGGAGGGCATTATTCCTATTATACAATGGTTTGTTTACATTTAGATAGAAATAAGTTAAAGAAATATTGTTTGAATTTTATTCTTCGTATTTTATTTTTTTTTTTACTGTGGAAGGATATTGGTTTAATAAAATAGTTCCTTATAGTGTTTGTCCACTGGCTGTCTAATGACTGCCCCCCATGGAGTCATGTTCAGTTAAAGTTTTCAATGTTTAGTGTTTCTGCTAGTATTCTGTCAGTAGAATAAATGCTTGTGCCAGCCAGGAGAAGTCTTCAGTATTGCTGGCCACCCATTGCTGGGGATGCAATGGTCGCTTGATGACTGTTCCAAGAACCTGTTGCTGACTGTCTCGCTCGGCTCTCTGTGACAGGGATAACAGTATTGTTTTAATTTTTTTGCTGGAAGTAGGAACACACAGAAATTTCTTGTGGAGAATGGACTTGTGCAGGAAGTAAAAGTGCACACAGGAAGTGAAAGTAAAACTGTTAATGGTGCGTGTCATCAAGGAGGGTAACAAGGAAGGAGCCGGTGACTGCTACGGAGCTGATCAGAAAGATGGCTTTCACTTGAGTATGTTTCTGCTGTTTTTCTATATTTTTTTTATACGAGAAGGGATTTTTGATTGCGGGAATGAGTGTGAAGCTGCTTGGAAATTCAGTTTCAATTCCCCTCTGGTTACAGGTGAGTAGCGTGGAGCACTTACGCAGATGGCGGGGATGGCTGTGCAGTGATATAAGAATTTTTTTTAACATTTACTGTGGTGGTGATTGTGCTGGGACTAGTGCTGGGATATTATGCTGTGATAACATCCCGGGTCTGGTCCCAGACTGACCAGAGTCAATCATTCTTTCTTGCCATTGTATAATGACAGATAACAACAAAATCATTACTATGAACAGTTCCTGGCAAGCAACAACTTAACATGGCGAATGTTCACTACATCCTCATCACATGTATCAGGCAAAGAACTTGTATCTGGTGGTCAAAAGAATTATGGGCCTGATTCTCAAAGCTCTCAGCTGGGCGCAAGGGGTGTGTGCCACACAAAATGGTGCAAGGTGCCCCTTGCACCAAAAGATGTGCTGGGAGTGATTCACAAAGGCAGCACATGTCACCTGCTGGCTGCCTGCCCCAAATCGGGCTTGCACTGCCTGTGCACAATGAAATGGGCTGTGACAAGGCACTGGGGGTGTGTGGCAGATACAGGCTGCCAAAGCCCTACCAGCAGAATTCACAAAACACACCCCAGAGGGTGAATTTCTAAGTACTCTTAGACCAGTCAGGGATGGGCTAAGGGGACTTAGAAATTCACCCTCTGGCTGAGGTGGACACTTTTGTGGCAATGTGCTGCTGCCCACTCCACTAAGTCCTGATCCCCTGTTATATTAATTAAGTACCCTCTGGTAGTCTAGCCCCCTTCCGAAGCCCCGATCACCCGTTATATTAATTAAGTACCCCCCTGGTAATCTAGTGCCCCCACAAAGCCCCGATCATCCATTACATTAATTAAATCCCTGCTGGTAGTCTAGTGCCCCCTTCCATGCCCTGATCACCCATACTATAGCACAGGCCAGTGGTGTCTTGGACCACTCCAGCCCTGATCCCCCATTGCCAATCCCACATACCTGGTGGTCTAGTGGACCCCTACCCCCACCCTGCAGTGCACTATGACCCCAGTCCCCACATCCCATAACCCATTTGGCACCCAGCACAGCCCACCACACACCACCACCATGGCCAGCCACCGAATGAGCACTGAAGGAACGTGTACTGCATATAGTACATGCTCAGTAAATGACAGCATTCACTGAGCATCTACTATATACAGTACGTGCTCCTTCAGTGCTCATTTGATGGCTGGCCGTGTTGGTGTATGGTGGGCTGTGCCAGTCATCGGATGGGTTATGGGATGAGGGGAGTGGGTGATAGTGCAATGCAGGGTGGGGTGGGTGGGGACCACTAAACCACCAGGTATGTAGGGTTGGCACATTATGGGAGATCAGTGCTGGAGCGATCCACATGACCACTGGGGCTATTATGTTATAGTACGGGCGATTGGGGCATGGGGGCACTAGACTACCGGGGTAATTAATTAATAAAACAGGTGATCTGGGCTTGGGGGCACCTAGACTACCAAGGGTACCCTTTAATAAAACAAGCGATCGGGCTTTGGGAGTGGGGAGCTACTCTGCTTCTCGGGTAGTGAGCCTGTGGCAAACCCTTTCCATGTGCCATGTGTTTGCCACATGGGAGGGGTTGCCACAAGAGTGGGGACTTATGCGCCGGGATCCCTCCTGTACCAGAATCTGGTGCAGGTCCCTGGCGCAAAGGAGAATTGGGGCCCCATGACTCTTTGATGGAACAGTTGAGTGTTCTTGACTGTGACCAGTGGCCTGCTGAACTTTACCAAGAATATGGTGAACTGCATGCGATGTCTCTGTGCAAGAGATTTAAAATGCCAACAACTTCCATTTTAAATGCCTACAGAGATTATGTTGATGCACTTGGATGTTACACCCCAAAGGAACTACAACCATTATGTAACTGGGCCAAATTGATTCCATGTAGCTAATCTGAATGTGAGCAAGGATTCAGTCTGATGAATATAATAATTTTGCCATTGTGCACAAAACATCTGATTTGTTGAGTATCTGCCCTCATGTTTATGAAACTCCATGGACCACCACTGTCAGAATGGGATCCCAAACCATACATCAATACCTGGTTGCGCAACCACCACTCAGCAGATGATAGGCAAACCCAAGTGACAAAGGCAGACCTGATCACAAGAGACCCGCTATGGAAAGTTTTGTAGGGCTGGTTGAATCATACGTGGCCCTCACAAATGATAAATGTTCCATTCTGAGCCAAGTCATTGTGTAACCCTATGGAAATTGCAGGATAATTGAATTAATTTTTTTAATAGCGCTTGAGACGTTTAGAATGACAGGCATGTTTCATGGTTAGATTTACATTTACCATCTGATACTGTTAACCCTTCCTTTTACAAAAAATTCTTTATAGATAGATGGATAGGTAGATAGATAGATAGATAGATAGATAGATAGATAGATAGATAGATAGATACATACATACATACATACATATATACATACATACATACATACATACATACATACATACATAGATATATAGATAAACACCAACCTCAGTCACCTATCCCTTGGACCCCAACCAATTACTTACCCAGTTTACCACAAATATTTTCTGTTTGCAAAGCAAGCTTGCTTAGAAAGCTTCATCAGTCTTTCTCCTGGAGTGCATGCACAGTGTACTTTGTTCTTTTTTTGGGGGGGCACTCAGTCTGCTTTTTATGTTGGCTCACACTTGCGTGGCCAACATATTGCATTAGTAGCAGATTTGGAGGTGTGGTCACTGTTGGGCGACTGCAGGGCATGCATCAGTAGGTGCATCCCTCATTCTTCAATAAGCCAGCATGCAGGCGCCACACCTGGAATACATAATGTGGTGAGCACATCTAAGAAAAGGTCCGCTGCAATGACAGCCAAGCTCATCATGCAGCAGCACCAAAACACGCCCTCCCTACCTGCCTTTCCTAGTGAAGCTCTTCAGTTAACATGGTGGCGCTGACTGCCGCCGTGTGGAGATCCGACTTCAGGGGTGCCCAATCCCTCTGTCAGCATGCCTCATCCCACATTATTTACCAACAGGGGAGCCCACTCCCCATCGGGCATAATGTCCCCCCATTTGTTCTGTGCTGAAGGGGGTGACTAACCCTGCCTAAGCAGCAGAACCCCCAAAAAGAACATTCAGGTGGCACACTGGAGCCCACCCCAGCATGCCAAATGCCCCTGTAAAAGAAAAACCATCCCACAATGTTTTTTTTTTTTACATACCTGCAAAGTAGAAAAACTGCCCTTTGTCGCCTCCGTGGCCCTCCCCCAACCCGCGCCCACCCTCCACGCACCCTGCCTCCCCATCCCATACTTACCTCTGGATCGACGATCTTCAGTGGACTGGGAACATGTCTGCACTCTTCAAAGCTGACCGTGAACTGAAGAAATGCCGGTAAGGTGTATAATGGCATAAATAGGGTTTTTTCAACTTTGGTACATATCTCGGGCATTTCTGGGAATTTTGGCACCAAATTTTCAACATGGGTTTATGGGGACTCCTCCTCATGAATTCAGTCACTCTCATGGCATTATTCAGGCCCGAAAAGGTGATTTTGCACTCACTGCATGGAATCACCTTTTAGGACTGATTAATGAAACAACAGTGCCACTGTTCAAGAGGGGGGCTCTCAAAAAGTCTATGTTGCAAATTTGGTGAAAAAAAATCCAAAAAATGGATGTTTTACGAGCGTGTGTTGTGCAGTTTCCATGCACACTTGTAACTTCGTGAATTTGTAATATTTTCACTCCAGATTTTCAAAATTGGAATTTTCCCACACCTCCTTATGAACAGTACAGCTGTCATTTTACTTATCCTGGCCGAAATGTGTTTTCGCACATCTGGTGCAGAATAGCCCAGTCTCTGTGCGAAATCAGTTTTTGGGACAGTTTGAGAAAAATGACAGTGACACTGTTCATGAACAGAGGTTCTAAAATGCCTATGTTGAAAATTTGGTGGTAAATATCCATACAATGACTGTATTACAAGCATGTGTTGCACAGTTTCCACGCACCCTTGTAACTTCACAAATTTGCAATATTCTCATGCCAGATTTTCAACACTGGCAATTTTTCACACCTCCTTATGAAAAGTACAGCTGTCATTTTTCACAGCCTGCTCAAAATGTGTTTCCGCACATGTGGCACACAATGGCGTGGTCGCTGTAGGAAATCAACTTTTGGGACAGATTAACAAAATAGCAGCATCACTGTTCAAGAGGGGGGAGGTCCCAAAATGCCTATGTTGAAAATGTAGCTACAAAAATCCACAAAATAATTGGGTTAAGGACATATGTTGCGCAGTTTCTATGCATGCTCATGACTTCACCAATTTTTCATATTTTCATTCCAGATTTTCAGTGTTGCCATTTTTTACACCTCCTCATGAACAATACAGTTGTCATTTTTCACATCCTGCCCAAAATGTGTTTTTGTCCCTGTGTTGCCAAATGGCATAGCTGCTGTGAAAAACCACCTTTCAGCTAACCAACTGATTGATCCGCTCTTCATGAGGTGAGGTCACAAAAAAGCCTATTTTGAAAATTTGGAGTGAAAATACCAACAAACGCCTACGACATTAGGGTTTCCAGCTATAACACCCCACCCTGTAAAGACTACCAGGCATCAAGGGTGTGACTTGGGATTATTGGCTGCAATGCTCATGCCATTACACCCCTGCCCTGCAGCCAGACACAGGCATCGTGGTGTGCCTTGGAGTGTTCAGCTCTAAAGTTCACCCCATTCTCCTATACTACACCCATCTCAGTGTATTTTCTTATGGAATATAGCAAGTATAAGGCCCAAAGACCCCAAAGCACACCATGACTCTTAACAGTGTGTACGGGGTAGGGTGAGGTAAAATGGCATGAGCATTATAGCTGACACCCCAAAGGCACACCCTAACACCTGTCAGTCTCTGCAGGGTGAGGGTGGGGCTGGCATCAGTTCAATACTTCACTGCCATTCCTATTATGCATCTCTAACTCCTGCACTACCAATGCCAATGCCAGCGAGATAACATTCAGCATTGACAAATGCTTGTTTAAGCTGACACAAGAGCTAAATGCTGTATATAATTAATTTGACTTCTGTATCAGGAAGCCTAACGATAGGGAAATTTTTTGTGTAGTGTATTGTCTGGCCAGAGTTTAATACATTTGGGTAAACAACTTTTTTTTTCTTATTGGGTGTAAAAAGGTAGTGGATATAAGTAGATACAAGTTTAGCTTTGGAGGGGGAGGTGTTTAATTGATAGGGGGCTAGGTGACTTCCTCAAGATATAAAATATGGAAGGTTTCAGTCTTTGGGACAGGCTCAGGCAGGGTGCTATACTAAATTAAAATTCAATCACTCTGTCCGTCTGCCTCTCCTTCTGGCTACTAGTGGTTTGCTGCATTGTGGGAGGCACTCAGAGTGTTCGTGGAGGGGGTGGTGGGGTGGAGGTGGTATTGCACCAGAGAGATGGTTGGAGCCATAACTGGAGAACCAAACTGCAGGTAACTATCTGTTATTATATGTTTCTGTTGGGCCACTTTGTTGGATCCTTACCCTCTCATGATCTCACTCCACAACATTTCTGGTATGAGCCCAATTGTAATGTGGGATTAGAACCCACAACCATCTGGCCCAGAAGCAGATGTGCTACCAGCTGAGCTACACTGATGCCTTCTAGCCAGTAGCCACAGTTTTACTTGAGTGGCAGCCTATCTTATCTCCCAAATGGTCTGGTCCCTTATCCTGTATTTTGTTTTAACAGCATGTGTAAATCCTATGTGCAATACAGTTGCCAAAGTGAACGTTTAATGGCTGAATTTTCAGAGTTAGAGATGTACATGGTTTCTGCTTCTTGCTATCGATCAAGAAGTTGTTTCAGTTTTGACAATTTTTTTTAAAGAAAATAAAAAGCTAGTTATTTTGATACTGATATTGGTTGTTTGTAACAAGTCAAAGATGGCTTTAAAAGCAGTCAAATAGTGTCAAAATTACCCTCAAAATGTACCATAATGCATCTAAAACCTAATACTTCTGGGGGAATCGGTGGCCTCAGACTCCCAGCCTATTGGTTGGGGAGAGTGTGGTTCATGGTCAGAGACTCCACACTTCTAAATTAAGCACTACACTGCTGGTTGCAATGCCATACATCACTGGTCTGCGATCCAATTCAAAGAGTCCTGGCAAACATGATATAACATAAGCCTTAAGAAGTGGATCCCCCTTTTGCCCCCCTCTATGTAACATTGCCACACTCTTCTACCACGGCTTACGTACAATGGTCTGTATGATAAATGTAGTAATGAAGCTTAAAAACAAGTGGGGCATGGACTACAGTATAAATTTTGATTTGGGGATTTCTGTAGGGAGAAGATGTGACTCCATTTCAAAATCTGAGATACAGTTAGCATACTAAAGTACCTCTGAGAGTAAATCCAGTGCCTTTTCATCCTTGATGGAGAGGGTGTTTATCAGATGCTTTAACCACTTACAGTTCTACAAAGAAACCACAAGGCCAGCAGATAAATGGTAACAGACTGGATTACTACTTCAGTATGTCTGCAGTTACAATACTATCACTGCAAAACCTTTTTAGCTCAGCACTAAACTTACTGCACTCCTGTATTATGGAAGGAGCACTACTGTATTATAAACAAATCCCTTTGCCCAGACATTTCTGGTTATGTTTACAGATTAAATGGCAGGATGTATATATTAGATGTTCTTGTTACAGGATATGAATGGTGAAATGAACCTGTTTTTGATGTTTTGGTCACATTAATTGTCTGATGAACTGTTATAGTGGTAAAGGGCACCTCAGGCACCCCACATGACATACCTTGCATGCACTAGGAAAGAATTTTAGTTGTTTATAATCAACAGAAATTAACTGAGTTTAACCCTAAAACTGTCAAAACCTGTTATGTTTAAAGTGTAGTGGAAGTTACAATTTGAGAAAGACTTTAAAAATAGCTCTATGTTTCAAGAAGTGTAATAAAATCTGTGATCCTTTCTCCAGCTGTCTGAGGATTAGGTTTCACCAGAAAATAAGACTACCTTACTAGGGTTCCTTAAAAGTAATATAATGATATCCTTACTATAACAGATACAGCTTTATCCTTCACCTCCTACCTTGCTTCATATATCTGCATCCAGGAGACGCACCCTTGTCATGTATACAGTATCTAGAAGAAAAATAATTGTCCTTTGAAAAGTAAGTAATCTTATAACCTACATTAGTGATATTTGTTTTACAGTGCAGGCAATGTTCATGATAATAATTTTACCAATACAAATGTTATAAATATTATTAAAGTAACTTAACATATTCAAAATATTTACAGCATATTATCAATAATGACATCGTTCTTAGCCAGTCAGGATTATTTATATCTAAATATTCCAGGCACTCTTATAAGAGGGTGCCTCACGCACACAGTTCTAAAATTCTGAAGTTCTACATTCAGGTGGCATAGTCCATTTCCCACGCAAGGGTTTCTCTGACACTCTACAATTTAAAACATTTTGATTGTAAATTAATTTTCCATTTATTAAATAATCAATCTTCAATGTTATTTGTAACATGTTGTCATGTGTAGTTCCAGCATATCATATGGTTAAAAGAATGCCTTCTCAAATCCTTCATGTGGCAGAGCAACTCAGCTTTGCTTTGTATTTGTCTTACCCAAAGAAATAAAAATGCACTCTTAGAATTGTAACAGACACAGTAATTTTACATACTGTCTAATAGAAACATATAATAACTGCTTATTAGGACCTTTGTATCACTAACACATGTGGTAGCATGTTCACTTTGTTTAATCATCGACCACTGTATGACTTTAAAATATTTATGATGGAACTAGTCAGTGTAAGGAATATATTTACAGGTCTATGATGCCTGCAAAGTACAACTACCAGTTTCAACTTGTTTTCATTATTTATGGGCCTCGCATGTAAACTGGTATTGTGCAGGCATTTGTAGGTGATGAATTATTTCTTGATGGGTTTTATGGAAGGTAAGAAGTTGTTGAAATCCTGATGGAAGTCAGTCCTCTTCCATGTTGACTATTAAGAGGCTTCATTGGAAAAGGAGAGCTTGTAGTAGAAGTAAGTTTTATATTTTAAGTGCTCATTCCCTGGGGCTCAGAGCACCTGATAAAAAACAATAATTATGCACAAATTAAATAGGTCAGAATAATCAGCCAGAAATATCATATTGAGAACAATAAACCAAAAAAACAATGAAAATGAGTGGCAACTGGCACAAGAGCCATTATATTAAACAGAGCTGAAAGCATCCTGAAAAATGAAGGACTTCAGGCCCTCTAAAAGGCCTCTGATGATGGGGCTTCCCTCAAAGACTGAGAGAGCTGGTTCCACTGGGCCATGCAAATTACAGGTAGCACAAAAACACGGTTGCCCAAGGATTTCAGCCTGGTCCTGGTAACAGCTAGGAGGCCCCTTCAGAGGAGTGAAAGGGGTCAGGAGGTTTGGTAGAAAGTCAGGAGGTCTCCCAGATAACACAGACCCAGTCTGTATAGATACTTAAAGGCCAGCAAACCAACCTTGAAGGTGATTTGCTATCTCACCATCAGCCAGTGCACTTCACGCAGGACCAGAGTTATGTAGCAACACCTGGGAAGGCCCATCAGTAACTTGACCTCTTCATTTTGCACCAGCTGCAGGTGATGTAGCACACCTCCACTCACCCAACACACAAAGCATTGCAGTAGTTGAGTCAGGAAGTCACAAAGGCATGTACCAATGATGGCAAGTCTTTGAGAGAAATCAAGGCTTTTATTTGAGTAAGTTTCTGAGATTTTAAAAGCCATTGTGGAATACAGCTTACATCTGAGCCTTACGCATCAGCCTCTCATCCAAAATGACACTCATATTCTTCACCTTAGCAGAGGTCAGTAAACTCAAGGAGCCAAGCACCAGACCAGTTGTCCCCAGGTGGTCTCTGCACCCCATCTCCAACCAGGCTGAATCATCAGTACCTCCATCTTGCTAAGATTTAATCATAGCTAGCTTGACCACATCCTGCCTTGACTTTCAGTCAGGCACAGATTTAATACATTGGCCACATCAGCCATCCCAGGTGAAAAACAGAAACAGTTGGGTATCATCCACATGGCAGTGAAAACCCCAAGTATAACATCTAATGATACCTCACTGGGATAGTATGTACACCACAAACAACATGGGAGAGAAGACCAACCTCTTAGGTACACTACAGACAGGGCTTCTGGCATGTAGAGACATTCTCCATCACAAATCTTTGTGTCCTATCTCTGAGGAAGGACTCAAACCAGCAGATGACAATGCCAGCAAGTCCACAGCAAACCGCAAAATGGTCCAACAACAACACATGGTCCACGGGTGTCAAAAAATTAAGAGAGATCTAGAAGGTTGAGCACTGGCCACTCTCCTCTGTCTCTCGCATTGAGAAGATCATTATGCACCCTGATCAATGCGGTCTCTGTACTGTACTGTGCCTATACCTAAATCTGGACTAGAGAGGCTTATAGGTGTTAAAGCCTGTGAGGTGTTCCTCAAGCTGCAGAGCCACCATCTTCTCTGTAACCTTTCTCTAAAAGGGGAAGTTACAGACTGGTTTAAAATTCAACAAGCAATCCAGGTCTAAAAAATGGCTTACTAAGATGAGGCTTCACCATTGCATCTTTCTATGTACTTGGAAAGGTACCCTCCAAAAGGGAGCACTGGACTAACTCAGCAAGCACTGGCCCCAGAAAATCCACATGCCTTACCAGGAAGCATGTCGGGGCCTGTGTGTCCAGCTCACAGAAGCACCACAGCTCTGAGATAACCTCACACTTACCTTCCAATGAAACTGGTCTGAACTCTTCCCAGACCTGAGGACGGCATCTGTTAACAACCCGCTCCAACCTGCCTGGTCATGATAACCCAGTTGGAGAGATACTGAACTAAAAGGAGGACATCCTGTCAGAGATTAACTAAGCAAACTCTTTGTAATCAGCAGATGGATTAGCTCTTACTGGCTACAGACAAACAGGATGGATTAGTCTGTCTACAATTCAGAAGAGCTGAGCCGGTTGATCTCTCCCTGCCATGATTTCTCTGGACAGAAATACTTCCATCTTATGCATTTCTGCCTATTTTCAGCCTCATCGGGGGGGGGGGGTTATAGATAGAAACCAACTGAAACTGAACCAGATTAAGCTGTTGGTGCTATTTTTAGTGAATGGGGAAAGTTTTGCCAGGACATGGGGAAACTCCCCTACTCTCTACTCACTCTTGGTTTGGACTCTCCAATTGTCATAGGTGTACATCAGGGCTGCCCTCTAAGCCAGCTTTTGTATACTTTTATTAGAGACCCCTTGATCAGGCAAATTTTATGGCCAAAAGAAATAGTTGGAGTGAACCACCCAGGATAGTTGGGGTGAATCCCCCAGGCACAAAAACTCAGCTAAAGATCTCTGTTTATGCAGATGATATTTGTCTTTTTGTGAAGGATGTCAAATCAGGGGAAGCAGTGATGAGGGTGGTAGCGGACCACTCTAAAGTATCAGAAGCAAAGTTCAACACAAGGAAACGTCTGGACTCTATTTTGGTGATCCCTCTAATACTGTAGATGTAGTGGCTAGTACAGCAATCTCCTCCATACAATGAACATTTTTGGTGATTATTTTGACCCGGAAGAATTACTTACTATTAATTGGATTAAGGAAGTAGAATTGTGTAGGGGAAAAGTGAATATTTGGAAAACATGGAAGCTTTCAAAGTTTAAGAGGAAACTAATTATTAAAAAGATTTTGTTATTTCTTTTTATTTATCTTAGTTTTGTTTATCCCCCCTTCTAATTTAGAGACACACATTTATTGTATTTTTTCATATGTAATGGGGAAGTCGCTTAAGTCCAATAAAGTGAGATTTTACAAATCTCCCCATTAAACAAGGACTGAATATGATAGATCCTATTGTTTTTTCTTTCATTTTACTATAAAAGCAGAGTGGGATACTATTACTAAGCCATGCAGTTGATTATAATATTCACTAGGCCCCTATCAAGCACAATGGGGAAGAAACCTTCCAAACCTGATAGCCTCTTTGCAAACCCCAACATATGCATTCCCTAACTTGTATAAATTGAAATTCAGGAAGGTTTTGAAGATTTCTCTTCTTACGTTTCTAGAAAACAACTATATATGGATATAATAAGAAACATAGTAGTGTGCAGCCCGCTAAAACTGGTTTAGTAACATCTGTTCTTACGGATAACAGTGTCCCTCAAAAGTTATGGGATGTCTTACGGTTGAGCTGTCATGGATAGCTAGGGGTTAACGGCATATGATACATAAATCCTTAGCTGAACGTATGTGTCCTTTGCCTGAATGTGATCAAGTGGTGGAAACACAAGAAACCATGTTTCTAGAATGTGGGTTTGTGGTTAATTTTTGGGCTGTTTTGACTGATAGATGGAAATGTCCTATGCTGTCTAGACTCACATAAGGGCATTTGATTCTAGATTACCCACTACAGTGGAGGAGATGTCACTCTAGTACATTAACAGTGATTTTTGCATGTCTCAAATTTTACCTATTGTAAGCAAGATGCCAGTATGTGTTACATCAACTGCAAAGCATGAATATTTATTTATTTATTTCAGGTTCAGATTAATATCTTTGAGCCGAGGGCTAATTTACAAAGATTCCATGTCAATCAAGTACAATAATAATACAGTAGTAACAGGGAGAAACAGACAAACAAAAACAGCAAAAACAGTATTTAACACAAGCAATAATGTAGGTTACATGGTTATGTAGAAGAAGTACTACTGCAACAACTCAAAGAGAAGCACAGTTTAATACTGAGATAAGTGCAGAGTACAGTCTTAGGGTGGAAGAATCCCAGTCTGCTGTGCAAGTAGGGTGCAGAGCAAAAGCAGCCAGAGTTGGCTTTTCAGGAAGAAATTGGGGGAGTATAAAGGAGGATGGTGGGGAGGGGAATGGGGTAGAGGGGGTCTAGCTGAGGGGGGTGATTGGGAGAGGGGACATGGCATAGACAAATGGGAAGTATAAAAGGTAGGTGGAATTAGGTCCTAGGCCAGGGCTACACAGAGCAACAACAGATATTAGCACTTGCTAGGTGGGCTTGGAGCTTAGATTTGAACTGGCTGACTTGTGACTTTCGACCAGGGTGACCAGAAAGTCATTGAACCACTTGGGACCCCGGACTGGGATCTTTGAGTGAGCGTGGTACACTTAAAAGACATATGGAGACCACGCTTGGTAAGGGTTCTGGTGTTGATGATGGGTCAGGCAGTTTTAAATAGGTTAGAGGTTGACACAGGCATGAGCCCCAACACTGATTTTTTTAACCAGTAGACACATCTGATATTGTGCTATTAGCTATAGGGATAGCCATCCAGTGTCTTTGTATAAGGTGCAGGTATGGGTCAGATAATTGGCCCCCAGAACCAGTTGGCAAGCTTTATTAAGGAGGGTTTTGACCCTCTTGATTGCGGTATCAGAGCCAGTCCCATAGATCACCAGTCCATAATCAATGGTAGATAGGATCAAGCAGCACCTGACCAATTTCAAAGTGTCAGGAGTCATGAAGTATCAGTGGCGATACAGAATCCCCAGCTTTGTGTGTGCAGATTTATCTACCTGGTCTATGTGAGTGTTGCAGGTTAGGGTGTCAGCGAAGTGTATGCCAAGGTATTTGAAGGTCCTGACTTGTTCCACTGTTTCCCCTTTATGGCTACATATTAGCAGTGGGCCACATTTCTTCTTGTTCTGCGGTAAGATGAAGAGCATGATTTTAGTCTTTTTTTTTTTTTACTTTTGTATTTTGTAGTCCCTCCCCCGGGTTTTTCCCCCATGCGTCCCTTGTGTGAGCGTGCACGTGTGGAGGCACGTGTACGCCATGCACTACAGAATACCCCACTCTACCATTCACCTGTACCCACCTGCTCCACCACTGGACCTCCACCCGGTGACGACAGGACTATGGGAGGGTGATCTCCCATCTCTGGAGGGGAGAGTTGCTAGGCTCGATCCTGCTCCACCTTCCCCCCCCTGCTGATACCCCGATGACCCCAGGTAATCCCCTAACCTGGGTCGCTGGCATAACACAAAATGTGGTATCCAGTGCCTCAACCCTCAGCACAACTGGGCTCGCTAGTTTTCGGTCTTTTTATAGTTGAGCATTAATTTGTTCTGAATGAAAAAATGTTTCCAATGTTTGGAATTTGGTTTGCAGTTCAGAGGCAATCTTGGCCAAATCTCTACCAGGTACAGTGATGACAGCATCATCCACATAGAGCACAATGCATGCCGGGCAGACAGATGGTAATGAATTGATAAAAAGAGTGAAAAGGAGTGAGCCTAGGATGGACCCTTGGGGGACTCCAAAGTTCACCTCCCCTGGCTTCGACAGCGAACCGCTAATTCTAGCACATTGCATCCTCTGGGAAAGGTAGCCATCAAACCAGGCAACAATTTCCGTGGAAAGACCAGTAGCTAGGAGACAGTTTAAGAGAAGTTGATGTGTTACACTGTCAAATGCCTTAGTAAGTTCTATAAAGATGGACCCCACGGCTAATCCATTATCCAAGGCATCATAGAGTAGGGAGTTGTAGTCAACTAAAGCGGTGAATGAGGAGTGTTTTTTCTGGAATCCCTGCTGTTGATCGCACAATAGGTTGTTCTTTTCAAGGTACTCTGTGAGTTAATCAGACAACACTCGTTCCAGAGCTTTGGGGGGATATAGAAATGGGCCTATAGTTAGATAGGTTAGTTCTGTCCCCACTTTTAAAGACAGGAGATGACAAGTGCCTTTTTCCATTTGTCTGGAAACATACCAGATCTTAGAGAAGCATTGAAGACTTTGGTGAGTGGACCAATAAGTTCATTAAAAATAAGTGCAATCATCTTCATGTCGATTGAGTCACTCCCCATTCTTGTCTTTCCTAGAACCCACTTGACGTATTTAATGGTCTTGGTCCTGAATATCTTCCTGAAATAGAAAGGAGGGGTACTGTTAAGTGTAGAGGAAGGTTGACTCATGCATGGGCGCTGATCAAGCGGCAAAGGGGTATAGTAAGCACAGAGCTAAGGTCAGTGAATGCAAGGTTGAAAACATTTGCAATATCACACAGCTCCTGAAATGTTTGAAACACTGTCACAACTGATTGTGACAGTGTTTTGGACATTTCAGGAGCCCTGGATGCACTGCCAGTGAAGGATCTGACTGAGTTCCAGAACTCCCTTCAGTTGCCCCAGGTCCTACTGAGGATGCCTTTGTAATAGGAAGCTTTGGCTAAACAAATGAGCTTTGTGCATTTGTTTCTGGCTGTCTTCCCCTTTGCCTTGGCCTTGTGCCATAGGTTATTTCTATGCCACATGAGCTTAATGAGGGAGCCAGAGAGCCATGGGTTAGAGGTACCTCTTACTTTTTTGGTCTTGAAGGGGGTGAAAATGTTGCAGGCATTTGTGGAGACCAAACAGAAATAATCTAGGGCTTGGTTATCATCCTTGGCTCTATCAAATGGGGATCAGTCGGCCAGCCTCACATACTGTTTGAAGGTCTCCAACATCCCAGTTCTCAGAGAACGATTCTTAGAGAATAGGGGGAGCTCTTTGCCAACCTATTAGTCCAGGTACACATAACTGTGGAATGGTCACTGAGGGAGTCAGGTAGGATGGAGATCTCTGTAATATGTTCCAGGCAGGTGGTGAGAAGCCAATCAGTGATGGTACTAATGCCTGCCCGGTAATTTTGGCTAATGACTTGAGTGACCATCTGTGTGAGGAAGAGGCCAGATATTTGGTCTCTAATAAGCGATGTATCTTGAGACTGCCAGTTTATGTTGAAGTCTCCCACTTCTACTTGTTCCTGATTTTACCTGTGTTGTTTTTGGTTGTTTATGAACTGCTGGAGGCCAGTGTTATGTTTACCTGGGATATATATACTGTGGAGAGTATTAATGTTTTGTTTTGTTGGCCTATATAATATTTCTATTGCTACTATGATGGATTTGCTCCAAAGGAATGTTCGATCTAAAGATTCTCAACTAAGCTTGAGGGCACTGTACCATGTATATTGAGACAACATAGGGTGACTTTAATGTCCCAGCTTTAGTAAGTATGACATAATGAAATAAGTTTTTGTTATGAATTATCTAGGTGATTTAGGGTAATCTACATATTCTGGGATTATGGCAAGTCTTTCGGTATTTAACATATTATATACAATTTACTGTATATCAGATTTATTTAGGATCTTTCATGATTAGTTTTTTTTTAGTACTTTTTTTTGGTGGTTTATTTCCATGTTTTTTTTTTGTTCTGGAGCCCCCAATCCACTGTTCAGCAGTCAGATCCACCCCGCCAGTCATCCCCCATGACTAGGCTTACTACCTTTGGTGGGGCCACTAGGAGGGCTCCCCCCCCCTCCAGCGGACACTGTAGGTGAACCCTTGCTTACCCTCTCTTGGTCAGGGCCATGGGAGCATGATCCCCATGACAGACATCAGAAGGCAGTGGAGACAGTGGCAGGGCAGGTTGTCATGCCATGGGGCCAGCATTTTTCAATGCTTCCTGGATCCTGGGGGTGAGGATGTGCAATGCCATCCAGCATCCACCCCCTTAAGGTGACAGTGACAGCCACAATGGTACCCCAGCCTCTGCCAGGGGTCCGGAGAGCACTGGACACTCTTCCCCTCTCCCAGCAGAGAAGTAGAGCAGTCATCAGGACACTCAATCCTTCTCGCCCGGCTGGCCCTCCAACTCCCGAGTCCGTTCCCAAACCTGGGTCATCGGCATCATAAGTGGAAATCCAAGCACTGTGCCAGTGGGCCGACCTATTTCCATGTTTTCTATATTATGTGGTTCAAAATATCCCTGGGTTTCTTTTGCTAATTCTTTTTTGTATGTTTCATTAAATGGATTGTTTATTTCTGAATCATACCTTTTCTTCCTTTTTTATTTTCCAAATATGATGTGATGCAATGATTTTTCTGTTTCTGTTTTGTATTATTTGTTTTTCAATTAAAACATTCCCCCACTCTTACCAGTAGGGGGGCCTCTCACTGCCTTGCTAACTGGCAAGATGGCATACTTAGAGGATAAAGGAGGTGGTGGAGTTTTCTAGGTTGCTGGAAATCTTTCTTCTAATGTTTCTGAGGGGAATGTCAGTGCTATGGATGTTACTACTGGACTTGAAGCTACTGTAGAGGGAATGGAGGGAGAGGTGGAGGAAAATAATTTTGAACCACTTACTATCCCTGAACACCTGTTTAGTCAAAGCCAAGATGTTTCTAGCCAAAAAAGGTTCTGTACCTGTATCTTAGGCAACTTACGTCCTTGCTGATGACGCCTATCTGTTGTCATGATCGAGAGATGTGCCTTACTATTTCAGCTGTTGGCCAAGGAAGACACCTCTCTTGCTGCTGCAGCTGTTGGTAAACCTGACAGCACTAGCGAGTTCAAAATTGTCAGATACCACTATGTCAAGATAGAGAATCCATGAGGCTGTAATGCCTAGTAATGTGACTCCTGTGCATATGCCTACAGCTGAGGTTTCCTTTGGTCTGTGGAAAGGCCATTCTAGTTCCCCACAGTCCCGCTTCCACAGTGGTCAATGCAGCAGGCCCTTCTTGCCACATGACAGACACAAAACCTGGAGGGATGGTGGATATTAGGGCAACCACCAAGTGTAGCCAACATCATTGCAGCATGAGGAAAAAGAACTGTCCCTGTTTCAAGTAAAGGTAAAAGCCGGGCAATGCCTACAAACACTGGTGACATTCCGGTAATTGGTCTGGTTTCCCATCCTGTGGTACTCACTCCAGATGCTGCTTCAACAAGGCTGGCAATACTGCCTGCAATGTCGGTCTATTCTGAAACTTTTAGTTCAGCACCACTCCTGAAAGGACTTGCGCCTGATACAGATAATGCACAGTCCGCTGTTTTCCAGCCAGTAGAAATTCAGGAGTTCCAGACTGACTTGTCACAGCCCTATCAAAGTAAGCCTGTTTCTACTTCCATTTTGACTGCAGTGTCAGACCTTAGGTTATTGCAAACAGCTCCTCAAGGATGTATTGCTGTGGAAGCTGGGGTCAGCAAAGCACCCTGTCCTAAATCTGAACCAGCTCCATTAGCCTCTATGTCTAGTCCCCAGAAGGTTTTTGTTTCCAGTCCCAAATTATCAATTACTGATAATGTGGTTCCAGCTACCGATGCTGCTCCCATGCAGGGGGGGCCTTGGGGGTACAAGTGGATACAACATAGCAACTTGAGCATCCTACTGCTGGTGAGGGAACTGATTCTCATAGCAGGCACACAGATCAGGGGGACTTTGTGGATGACATTCCTGGCGAGCAGCCCAGATTCAAATCCATGATGGCTGACTTGTTTAAAACCTGTCCAGAGCCTGCCAAATGCAGAAATATGGTCCAGTTGAGTCTGTGTGTGTGTGTGTGTGTGTGTGTGTGTGTGTGTGTGTGTGTGTGTGGTGGGGGGGACCTTAGTCTGTCCCTGACAGGGTTTTTGTTGCCAGAAAGTTCCTTAAAAACTTCATGAGGTTTTTCACCCAAGAAATTTATGTACTGACCCACATTTCAGGGCAAATTTACAATATCAGTTTCAAGACTCCTGTACTATTGTACTGATTTTGGAAAAAAGTACTTCAAAGTCAGAACCACACCTCTTTTGTTCCCCTTTTTGGCAATCCCCTTTATAAAGCCCACCATTAAAAATATCACTGTCCTTTTCTGTAATGAGGGAGTCAGCGTATCAGACATTCTTTTTTTAGTTACAACAGGATTGTGATGTTCCAGGTCAACCAGAACCTTTTTTTATTCAGAGTCCATTTGGATATGTAGCTGAAAATTTAAAGCTCAACTAAGACAACTGGGTTCTGGGGTGCAATGCTTCCCCAGTAGTTTTTTCATATGCTGGGACAGGGGTGTCATCTTCTACCCCAGGCAGTCTAAGGCCTGCTATATATGTGGGTCTCCCTCTCACCTTAGCAGTGCCTGTGATTGCCTGCAGTGTTCCCTGTGCTATAGATTTGGGCATGCTAGTTCAAACTGTGACAGTGTCTTGAAGTGTAATTTGTGCACTGAAAAGGGCAACTCCTTTAAATCCTGCCCCACGGCTGCAGATAATTGTCAGGAGCAACTGAATCAGAAAGACGTTCTAGTTCAAATGCAGAAGAGAAATTTGTTCTCAGTGCCGGCTTCTATACTTTCTCCTGTGACACCATTTCTAGCTCTTAATAATCAGGATACTTCCATGGCTCAGTCACCTGCTTTATTTGAGCACATTTTGAATCAATCTTCTAGCTTGGCCACAAATTTACCTTTACTAGTCCCTCAGCCAGAACCTGTCAGACAACACAAGCCTGACAGAGAGCCTGTGCAGCATGATATGGAGGTGTCTTAGACACCAGGTTCTTCTCAGGCTGAACAGACACAAACTACAGACATGCCCTTCCCTAACCCCCTGCAAGAGGGATGAAAGAGGCTTAATGCAGAACATGACAAAAAACAACAGTCAGAAACAAAAGTCTTTACACGTAAACAATTGGAATTGCAAAACAGATTAGTTAAGTAATAGGTTAAGTTCACTATGGCAGACCTGAGAAAGGACATGCTGCACATGCTGCACTATGCACTAGCTCCTGTTGGTAAAAATAAAAATGACTAGATGTGAATTAGCCACTGCACTGTTAACCAAAACATAGGAATTGGGGGGATTCTGAGGAAGGAGAGAAAGAAGATGACTCTAGCGCTTATTCAGTTAAATCCTCCAAAAAGACATTGTCATCTGAAAATGAAGACACTGGCACTGGTCTAAAAGAGTCCATAGCACTGAAAAAATAGTTACATTCTGATTCACAGAGAACACGTTCCAGAATATTACCTCCATGACACACGTGCCTGGGTTTGTTTTCCTACTATTTTCAATGTCAGAGGTTTTCTTGGCATGTGCCTCTTTGAACATCAGTAGTATTAAAAACCACAAAACATGACTAACTTTTTCTTTCCTAAAATCATTGCATTTTTCTATATTTTTTACAGGACACTAGATTGTGTTCTGTCTCATATGTAGAACATGCACAAAGATTGTGGGGAGGGTGTGTCTCCTTTTGTATAACTTGTTTTAGTTCATTTATTTTAAATCCTGCTTTCTCACAGGAATTAGTTAGAATTAGTTAGTGCCAGAGTGAAAAAAAATGATCACTCACCCAATCTCTTCACTTTACTAAGGCACAAGTCTCTCATTCACAGGAATTAGTTAGAATTAATTAGAGTTCCAGAGTGAAAAAAATGATCCCTCACCCAATTTGTGAACTTTGTTTACTTATTTATGTTTGGGGGGAAGCTGATTTTAAGTGCAGTGGCTAATTCACATCTAGTCATTTTTACTTTTACCAACAGGAGCTAGTGCATAGTGCAGCACGTGCAGCATGTCCTTTCTCAGGTCTGCCATAGTGAACTTAACCTATTACTTAACTAATCTGTTACCTGAAGTAAAGTGTGATTTAATGTCATGCTCATTGCAGTTCTATCAACAGAAGCCAGTGCAAATTAAGTTTCTCTGGTCTGCCATAGTAAAATGTGCTTCCAGAAGAAGTAAAGTGCGATGTAATGTCATTTTCATTTTTACCAATAGAAGCTAGTGCAAATTAAGTTATTCTGGTCTGCCATAGTAAAATGTGCTTACAGAACGAAGTAAAGTGCAATATAATGTCATTTTCATTGTTACCAACAGAAGCTAGTGCATAGTGCAGTTTTAGCAACAGGAGCTAGTGTGCAAAGCAAGTTACTGTTTGCTCGATCTGTTACAGTGTCTATGTAGCATGTAGCAAAAAGTGACCAAAAACAATGCATTGATGATGACTGTCGGGATTTTATCAGATAAGGTTTGGGTTGTCAAGATTTAGCAGGACAGGCAATTGTTTGGCTGGATTTCAACCCTGTTGGGATTGCAGTGTCGGGCTCTTAGTTGTCAGGAATTCGATTGTCGGGATTTTGTACAGATCCCAATAAACCTACATTTATCTTAATGTACCAACTGTTGTAGAAATCTGTTTACCCTATTAGCCATAATTTTTGTAAAGGTTTTCTCATCAACATTTAATAATGATATTGGCCAGTAGAATTTGCATTTGTCCTTGGCTTTTCCAGATTTTGGAAGGAGCGTGATGAAAGCACTGTGCCAAAAGTCAAGGCAATCACCCGGATCCTACCAGAAATTTATAAGGTGACTGGCATCAGAGGTACCCATTTATTTTTTACAGGTTATATAAAATTCTACTTTAAAGCCATCTGATCCCAGTGATTTGCCCTTTTTCATCTCTCGGAAGACTTAATGAATTTCCTCTGCAGTGACAGGGCTATCAGTCCTTAATTGTTCCTCTTCCCTATGTTGGGGAGAACTATTTTGTCCAGAAATGCCTGGATGTGGGATGTTTGGTCCACCTCTTCCCCCTCCTACAAGTTTGGGGGATACCTTTTTCAAGGGAACCTTGGCCTCATGAATTGAATATTTTTTTGTTTTCCAGTCCTTGTCCATAAGTTCAGCTGGAGTCTTTCTGGCAGAAATTTAAGACCATGTTTTGACTGGTTGCCAGAACGGCAAGAGGTAGACAGTAAATATATGGAAGCTTAACAATTATATGATACACAGTGATACCATTCTGTGGTCTTTAACTCAGTTTTTCTCAGATAACCTGATGGTTAAAAGCCCGGCACTGCAATATCAGAGCCAACATCCACCTGAACCAGCAACCTCCATAATCTCTTGGTTGGAAACAGCAAACTGGAGCAGTCCTGGAAGAGGGTACAACCTTGTGCCAAAGAGGATGTACATTCCTGGAAGGCAATGGTTGCTAAGGATCCTAATCAATAAACTTCCCAAATTAACAGCCATCTTGGAAACAGAAAGGTTAGACTGGGTGGCTGTAACAGAAACATGATTCACAGAAAATCACAGATGGGATATGGCCTTTCCCAGTTACAATTTGTTCAGAAAAGACAGGCAGGGCCAAAAAGGAGGGGGGGTGGTATAGCCATTTACATTTAAAAGGTAAAAAAAGCCATAGAAATAAAAGGCAACCTGGGGACTTTGAGTCACTGTGGCTAGCAGTAGACACGGGCAAGGGAAAACCTTTCAGAATCAGCATCATGTACAGCCCCCAAATCAAGGAGCTAAAGGAGACAAAGACCTATTGGAGGAAATCCACAAAATGTCTGATAAAGGTGAAAAAATATTAGTGGGGGACTTCAACCTACCAGATATTAACTGGAGCACACTAATGGCAGCAACAACAAGAAGTAGGGACTTCTTAATGTCACTATAAAACACAGAACTGTGCCAACTTGTTAAAAACCCAACACGGGGCAATGCCATTCTCGATCTTGTCCTAACAAACTTGGAAAGGATCAAGGACATTGAAGTGGGATGTCATATGGGCAACAGTTACCATCGCATGGTAAGCTTTAGGGTAAGCATAACACAGGACACCAGCCACTCAAAGATAAAGGTACAAGATTTCAGAAAGTCTGACTTCCAAAAAATGAGGAACAACATAAGTAGTCAGTTAATGGAAATAGAGGTTGAGGAGGTGGAGGTCATATGGGGGGAGACTCAAGAGAGCAATAAAGACTGCCACAGATCAATGTGCCAGATGGGTCAGCAAAACAAAAAGAAAAATAAATCCTCTATGGTCTTCCAAGGAAGTGGCTACCACAGTCAAAGAAAAAAAGAAGGCGTACAACATACAGTACACCGGGAAACCAAAACTAAGAAAGACTGTGAATCGTATAAGGAAAAAATGAGAGAGTCAAACAAACAAATTAGAAAGGCAAAAACACAGACAGAGGGAAAGATAGCAGAAGGGGCAAAGAGGGGAGACAAATCATTTTTTAGATACATTAGGGAATGTAGGAAGACAGAAGGGGATAGTAAAGATTGCTACTGAAGAAGGGAAATGCACCAAACATGACCAAGAGAAAGCCAAAATCCACAACAACTACTTCTGCTCAGTGTTTACCAAAGAGGACCCAGGGGATGGCCCAGCCCTGAAAAACACAACACCCCAGGACCAGGAGTAGACACGAGTCCCTTTACAGAAGCTGAAGTATGGGAGTCGCTAAATAAACTACAAGCAGACAAAGCCATGGGACTGGACGAGATGCACCCCAGAATCCTTACGGAACTGTCAGCAGAATTAGCAGCCTCTCTGGCACTTCTATTCATGAAATCTTTGAAGAGCAGTGTGGTACCTGAAGATTGGAAAAAAGCAACAGTGGTTCCACTTCACAAATCAGGCAGTTGCGAGGATGCTAGTAATTACAGACCGGTGAGTTTCACGTCTATAGTAGGGAAACTAATGGAGACACTACTCAAAGAGAGGATCAAGCATTCCTCAAAACTAGCCACTGACAAGACCCTAAACAGCACAGTTTCACAGCAGGTAGGTCATGCCAGACAAATCTGCTCAAGTTTTTTGATTATGCTACAAAAATAGCGGATGACGGTGGGGCAGTGGATGTGGTCTACCTAGACTTTTGTAAGGCCTTCAACTCAGTTCCACACAGAAGGCTGGTAAAGAAGCTTGACCATACAGGGGCCAGTCCAGAAGTAGTCAGACTGGTGCAAAACTGGTTACAATGCAGAAGCCAGAGGGTACAGGTTAATGGAGTGCAATCGACGGAAGGCAGGGTGACCAGCGGGATGCCCAAGGGCTCAATGCTAGGGCCTGTGCTCTTCAATGTTTTTATAGCAGACATCACTGACAGACTGGAAGGGAAGGTGTGTCTGTTCACAGATGACACCAAGATATGTAGCAGGGTGGACACCGCAGAAGGAGTGAGCAAGATATAAGCTGACCTCAAAACACTAGAAGAATGGTCTGGAGTGTGGCAGCTGCAATTTAATGCCATAAAGTGCAAGGTCATGCACATAGGAAAGAAAAATCCAAGAAAGGAGTATTACCTAGGAGGCAAAAGACTGGCAGCCTCAAACCAGGAACGAGATCTGGGAATCATAATCTCAGATGACTTGAAGGTTAGTAAGCAGTGTGAGAAGGCAACAATGAAGGCCAACAGAATGCTGGGCTGCATTGGGAGGGGAATCATGAGCAGGATGAGAGGTGGTACTACCACTGTTTAGATCACTGGTCAAGCCTCACCTGGAATACGCAGTCCAATTCTGGAGGCCTCACCTCAGGAATGACATTGACCAGGTGGAAACAGTACAGAGAAAGGTGACAAAAATGATTCAGGGTCTGCAGTACAAGTCCTATAAGGAAAGACTTAGGGAACTGAACATGTACTCCCTGAAGCAGAGAAGAGAGAGGGGAGACATGATTGAAACATTCAAGTACATAAAAGGCATTAACAAGGTACAAGCACAGGAACTGCTTCACTTCAAGAAGAGCTCCAGGACCAGGGGGCGTGACCTCAGGCTGCAAGGAGGGAGGTTCTCTACCAACACCAGGAAGTTTTTCTTCACAGAAAGAGTGGTGGACGCTTGGAACAGACTGCCCCAAGAGGTTGTGGGGGTCAATACTGTGGGGGGATTCAAGAATGTATGGGATAGACACAAGGGAGCCCTGACTACAAAGGGCAACTAGAGTGTCAAATTAGGTCTAAAACAAATGGGCAGACTAGATGTACCTCACGGTCTCCTTCTGCCATCAGCTTCTATGTTTCTATGTTTGATTCTGATTTTGCCTGGTGGGAAGATATCAAATCTGACATTAGATAATTCCTTCAACTTACAAGCAAGGAGTTGGTCAGGAAGGGTATGATACCTATTTCTCACTTAGATATTAGCTCCATAAAAGGAGGATGCCGAGGGATGAGATAACCTGCTCTGCAGGCTCATCTGCCTGCAGTGACTGTTAATTATGCCAGTAGAAGAGAACACACAAGCCAACAGGGACCTGGCTGAGGCAACCCAGCAGAACTTTCAGCCACCACAACCACCACCTGTGGTAGTGCCCTGATATAGGACCAGCATAGGTGAGGAAAGTGTCCCTATATGTTTTCTGCATGCCTCCACTTATGGACAGCAGCCTCAATGTTGTTTTCCACATCCTCTATTGTGTCTCCTGTTGCTGGTATTTAATGTTGTATAGTTTGGCCTGTTGCTGATTTTGTTTATTAAAGTATATTTTTGTTACACATGCTGCTGTGTTGTGTGTCTGTCATTGGTGCTTTCTCCACCCACAGCTACACCCAGTGTGCAGGTCAGTACCCAGTGCTCTGGTCATGGCTGCACCACTGCTTGCTCCCATGCACTCAGTGTTATCCACTGAACTATATTCAGAGCTGCACAGCATTGTGCTGTGCAACCACTTGTCATTGTGCCACATGCAATCAGCCATTCATTTGCACCACGCGCCATCTGCCCTACATTCAGATGGCATAGCACCATCACTATGCCTCTGGATATACAGTAGTAGGCTGTGGGATGGGTGCAATTGGTGGGGCAGTGAAAAGATTGTGCCTACATACACTTTTGAATATTTGGCCCCAGGGCACTTACAGATTTTAATCATTTTCAATTTTTTACCAGGAAAAGCACACCATGCTGTGATAGCTTTTTTCCAGGTGTGTTCTGGGGTTGGGTTACATGGGACAGATTTATTGATGGGGGAATGCTGGCCATGGCACTTGGAAAACTCCCCTACCCTTCCTCTGGGGGACACTGCTGTTCCTAGTAGCCAGGCAAACAAGGCATGGGGGAACAGAAATAGAAACAAACAACAAAAGGGGAAAACTAAAAACACCATATTAGGGGTAAGGGTACAACAGTATTTCCAGATAACACTAGGAGAACAGAAGTTGAGAATGCTGGAAGTGGTGCAGTGCAGTGGTTGTGGAGAGACAGTTTTAAGAAAGACCTTCTGGAGACTGCATTGCTGCTAAGTCTGCACACACCTCTATGAGTTGAGGAAGGAGGTTGCTAGAATCCAGGCCGAGTTGGATAGGATTTGGAGGGACCTTTTCCTGGTGGGACAGAAGCATATTCCTCAACCAGTACCACTATGTAATTCCTACACCACTCTAATGAGGTGGAACTGCCAGAGGAGGCACCCGCGATAGTGACAAGAGAGGATGTGGGGGTCCTCCATATTGGATACCCCAAGGCATTTGGTAAAAGACCCCAGAGGAGAAGGAAGCAACTTCTGGTGGGGGACTTGATTGTTAAGGAGATAAATTTGGGAATAGAAATGGGGAAGAGGCAGGTTAGATACCTATGTGGTACTATAGCCTGGAGGGATTGGAAGTGGATCCTGAGGATTGCCAGGGCAGTAGGAAAGAAGGGAGAATCGGATGTCATTGTACACCTGGGGACTAATGACCTGGCTAGGGATGGTGCTTAAATAGTGCAGGGGGAGTTTAGAGAGCTGGGGAGGGATCTTAGGTAGTGCGCTCAGTGGCTTTCACTGAGGTGCTGACTGACTATGATAACAGAATGGAAAGAGATCTCCACACCAGGAACTTCAACTCATGGTTGAAGAAATAGTGCGGAGAGGAAGGTTTTGGCTACACTGGGGACTGGGGACCCATCTGGATGGATAAGAGCCTATATAGGGGTGATGACTTATATCCATACAGGAGGGGAACTACAGTCCTCAGTGGATGGTTCAAATGTTACTTCAGTGAACATTTAAACTAGCTGAGGGGGTGGCGGAAGGAATGGGGGATCAGAAACTACACCCGAACCCTGAGGTAGAGACTATTGAGAACCCAAGGGGAGAGGAATCCCCCAGGGAGCAAATTAATAAAGGAAGCAGGGTAGTAGAGATAAAGGTGGAAGGGAATGGGAGCATTAAAAAGGGAGGAGAAAACGAGGGAGACAAAAAAGAAAAGAGGTGGGCAACAAGCAGAGTGGAAACAAAATCTAGAAGGCCATGTGTGTGAATGCTACAAGTATAGGAAATAAGATTCTAGACTTCCAGACCTTCATGGTGGAGGCTGGCCTGGATATTGTGGCCATTGCAGAGTCACAGTGCACTAAAAACTATGATTGGGACATGACCATACCAGGCTATGCTCTGTTCAGGAAGGACCATGTGGGAAGGAAAGGAGGGGGTATGGTGCTTTATATAAGTGAAAGCATAAAATCAACAGAGATACAGGGAATACAGGGAGAGGCAGTGGTACTGTGGGTTAACCTGGAAACAGGGAATGGAGCAACGTTTTGTATTGAAGTGATCTATAGACTTCCAGCACAGGAAAATGAATTAGATAATGCACTGGTGGAAGGCACTGGCAAGATGACAGAAAAGGGGGAGGTTCTACTAGTGGGGGACTTCAACCTGCAAGATGTACACTGGAGCCTCTGAGCAGTGACTTCAGCTAGAGGCAGGAACATCCTGGAATCTCTGTAGGGGCAATCCTCAGGCAACTTTTCAGTGAACCCACTCATGATGGGCAATACTAGATCTGGTACTCACTAACAGGGACAGTATTGCTGACATCAAGGTGGGAAGCTACCTGTGGACTAGTGATCACTGTATGGTGTGGTTCAATATAAGGACAGTTGTGGAATTGAACCACATACGGGCAAGGGTCCTGGACTTTCAAGAAGGCAGAGTTTATAATGATGGGTGAATGCCTCAGAGATGACCTGGTGGGGGGACAGCCTTAGTGGGATGGATGTACAGTGGGAAAGGCATTAAAAGGGAGCATAATAAAGGCAACACACATCTGCATCAAACAACTGAGCAAAAACAAGAGGAAAAGAGACTACTGTGGTTCTTGAAAGAGGTGGCTGAAAAGGTAAAGGCTAAAAGTGTAACATTCAGAAGGTATAAGGAAACACAAAGGGAGGAGGCTAGGGAGGTGTATCAGGAGAAACAGAGAAAAGCAAGGAAAGTGGTAAGGAGTGCAAAGGCACAAACCGAAGAGAGAGAATAGCCCAGAATATAATCATAGAGGAAAAGACATTTTTTAGGCATTTACGTGAAACAGAGTAAGACCAGGGGTGGGATTGCAAGGTTAAAAAGGGAAGGGGGTCTGTGCAGAGGGGGGACCAATAAAAGACAGATATCCTGAGCAAATACTTTTGTTCAGTGTTCAGAGGAAGGATAAGGTGAGGGGGCCACAAAAAAGTGACAAAAGCTTTGGAGGGAGGGAGGTGGACACTAGTCCTTTTTTGGACTTCAGAGTCCTGAAAGGACTCGCTAATCTGAAGGTGGACAAAGCAATGGGGCCATATGGGGTGCAACCAAGTGTGTTGAGGGAGTTTAGGGAATACTGGCTGCACCTCTGACAATTCTGCTAGAGGAGGGTGGATGTAGCCCCACTACACATAAGTGGTAGCAGGGAGGAGGCTGGCAATTATAGGCCAGTCATCCTGACATTATTGGTGGGAAAGTTAATAGAATCACTACTGAAGAAAAGGACTGTGGAATATCTTAAATCCAGCGGGTTACAAGATCTGAGGCACCATGGTTTCACTGGGTGAATGTCATGTCAAACAAATCTGATAGATTTCTTTCACCGGGTGACAAAGGACTTAGATCAAGGTGGAGCAGTGAACATAGCCTACCTAGATTTCAGTAAGGCTTTCAAACTGTTCAGGTGGGTAGTTAATAAGTTATTGTAAGACAAGTTATGTCGTACAAAAGAGAAGAAGAACAAAATGTCATGCATCAATTGTTTAAAACATTGTTAGATATTAATACAATATAAAATGCATGTAGAACATTTGATAAAAACAAAAATATGCTTAATGTAAACCCTTGTCTATTCCCCTAGTTAGTCTTTAATATTCACTTCGTATAATTGTTTCTGGATTTATATCTTATTTCTCATTGTCAGATCTTAAGTGCAATTTATATGATTCTACAACTTTCAAGAATGAAATGACACTCTCTATTCTTATCAAATTTGAATTCAATAAATAATTTGTTAATTCTTGTGAATTCATGTATACTTGTCCTAATTTTCCTCATAGTAATTTCTTTCTATATTTTTCATACAACGGACAAGTGAACAATAGATGTGTGATGATGTCTTCACCTAGCTCACATCTGCATCTACCACTGAAGCTATCCTTGTTTTTGTTTATGATGGCCTCCATGCGTTCACTTTTATGATATTTTATAAATATTTGTCTACAATTTGGATTTTTTATTAGAGACAGATATTGTTCGAATCCAAAATGTTGTTTGTTTTGTGCTAACCAAATGCTTATTTTGAATTTTGAGCAATTCTCTATGTCCTTTTGTAGAAAAAATATATCTTATTCTGTTCTTGATGTGGAATTGTATTTCCTTAAAAGGTCTTGTCAGTGTCTCTGTTACGTATTGAAGCAGACCATATGGTTTTATCAATTGTTCTACAGTTTTTATGAGGGGAAGACAATTTTTTTTTTTACTTTGGTAATTAAGGGCTTCATCTAAACACATTCTTGGTAATCTATCTGCATGCATACGATTATTTTAATCCAGTAGAGCATCAATCTCTCATGCATTAAACATTCCTAGGGCATTTGCCCCAGCTCTGCTCATATCAAGGCTGCAGGTGCACCTTTTGATAGTCCCATTATTTTTTATAGTAGTCGTCAATTAGTTTCTCTAAGTTATTCTTATTTTCCAGTTCCCAAATTTCACTTCCATAAAAAATCTAGTCTTGTTTTTGCATTTATGACCGTAATACATTCTTTGACTGAACTCCCTCCATATTTAAATGTGACTTGATCGAGCTGATAAATTCTTAGTTTTCACCTCAATATCCTTTATATGTGCTTTCCATGATAGATTACTAGTCATTGATATTCTTAAATATTTGAATTCTTTGACATGTTCAATTGTTCCAACCTGTGTTTTAATTGTGTTTCCCTTCATGTAGTTATCGCTGAAAATCATAACTTTTGTTTTGTTATAGTTTATTTGTAAATCTCCTTCCTGCCATTTTTCTGAAAATCATTGAATAATCTCTTTATACACAACAAACTTGTTGATATCAGTACCACATCATCAGTAAATGCAAGGTATGAACATGGTCTTTTACCTATTCTTGGCATGTGGAAGTCAGTGTTACACAGTTTTGTCAAAATGGTGTTAAAGAATATATTTCATCAGTCTTCTCCCTCTTACTATTGTACCTTATTTGGAATGTATTATTCTCACATAGGGTGATCAGGATACCTTGCATGGCTTTATCTATGCCTATATTGTGCAAAGTAGACCAAAGCATATTCCTGTTAATGCTGTCAAAAGCTGATTTTAAATCAACAAAAATAAAAAAAAATTGTTTTTTAAATGTTGTATGTTTATATATTAAATGAAAAGGTGTGTAACATTGATCCAGGGTTGAGTGCTGAGGCATAAAACCTGTGTGTGCTTTGTAAATTAAATGAAATTCCTGTATCCATTGTAATATTCTATTGTTCAGTATTTTTGCACAGATTTTTGGGTTGAGTCGATTAAACTGACTGGCCTATAACAAGATGAATCTGATGTATTCTCTTTTTTTTAAATAATGGAATAATTAGTGCATCTGTCCATGAATCTGGTATTTAACCTATTTTGTTGATATAATTGAATAGTTTCCATAATACCAAGGCCCATTTGTCCCAGATTTTTATTTAAGCAATAATGCCAAACAGGGTGTGTGTCATGCTGGGATAACGTCACGCCTCAGGTGGTTGGGCATGAAGTCGCAGGCCGAGTGCATCCAAAAACTGAGGCGTGACGTTATCCCAAATGACTTACACCCTGGAGGGCATTATTGCTATTATACAATGGCTCATTGTTATACAGAATAAAAAAAATAATTTAAAGATGTTTTTGTGTGGAAAAATATTTTTGTTTTTTTAAGAGCAGATGAAACAATCAAGCTCAAGATGCTCAATGTGCTCAAGCTCATCTGCAGGTTCACAGTGAGGCTGAGATTAGACCCATGATGTTGTGCTGGGATAACAACATGGGTCCAGCCCAAGACTGACCAGTTAGAGTCCAGGATTTTTTCTTGCCATTGTATAATATAGCATCTATTGGGATTCCATCTGGGCCTGGTGCTTTATGTGTTGTATATACTTGGAGGGCTAAAGTTATGTCCCTTTGTAAAGGAATCCATGTTTTATTTTTTATATTTATGTTTTTTATTCTGCCATTGAATAATATGCCTTTGAAATGAGTTGTCCAAGCCATTGGTTCAATATGGTTCTCTAGACTTTCAGTATTCTTAGCTAATTCCTTACTCAATAGGAGCCAGAATTTTCTATTATCTTTATTTATTATAGTTTTTTCTATTTTTTTCCAAATTGTTTCCAAATATACATTTTTTTTGCTTAGTTATGCTTTTACTATAATTGGCTCTTAATGCATTTAACTTTTTTCTGTTTTTTTTTATTTGGGCACCTTTTAACTACCCTTAACTGGTGATTTAGTTGTCATTTAGCTAACTGGCATTCTCTATTAAACCCCTTTCTTCTTTTTATATAATGTTATTTCTTTTGTTACTTCAGATATCTGTGATAGTGTATAATTATAGGCCACTAAATTATCCTTTTCCTCTTCCATTGCTGTGTATTTGTTCATTTTTTGTAATGTACATCTCAGTTCCAGTGTCTCTATGTACTCAGCATTATTTATTAAATTCCACCCCATACCTCTTTTGTAATTATTGTAATGTTGTATAGTATTTGGTTCTATAATCTGTTCCTTGTTTTTTTTTTTAATCTGAGACACCAAAATCTCCAACTCCAGTGGTAGGTGTTCACTTTCTCCCCTATAACCTACCCAAAATCAATACATCTGCTGTTTATATTCACACTTATTGATATTTGATCTATTATAGAATTGCCATTGGTGCTTATATATAGTGGCCCAGATATTCAAACTTCGCCATTTTGTGGCGCAAGCCCCTGTGCCACTCAAAATAGTTGTGCAGGGGTGTGACCAGGGCCATATTCAATGGAGTTGCGCTATGGCGCAACTGCTTTGAATATCGCCCCCGGCCACCCCCAGTGTGCATGGCACAGTGGAACTGCGCCAGCGCAAGTGGTCAGAATGGAGCATTGAGGTGCGGTGGTGCAAGTTCCATTGCGCCATGCACAGCACCTGTGATATTCAAAGGGTGACATGCAAATGGGGCCATAATTTATGCAAGGTGCACAGCGGGCCATTTGCATCTGATTATGGCTCCATTTGCATGCTATTAGCATGCAGGTGCACCGATCCCTGATGACTTGCGCCTGGCGCCCTGCCAGGCAGCAGCCATCATGGACCGACGCCCCCTACAGCCCGATCATGGGACGTCCCATAAGGGACAATGAAGGGCTCCAATCTCTGGTGGTCCAGTGGACTGCGATTAGCCTGATCGCAGGCATAACTGTATGTCTCCCCCCCCAGTAGCCTGATCGTGGCCAGAAGTACCCCCACCCCCGAGTAGCCCGACGCAGGCAGAAATGTACCCTCACCCCCAGTAGCCGATCATGGGCATAAGACCTCCCCCAAGTCCAATATCCCTGGTGGTCCAGTGGACTGCAGTAGCCTGATCGTGGGCTGCATTCCTCACCCCAAGTCCAAAAGCCCTGGTGATCAAGTGGCTTTCCACCCCACCCCGCCCACGGGCCCCACCACCTCCCCATCAGCCCGGTGGGCGGCAGCAGCCCACCTGCCCCTATGCGGCCCACTGACTGACAGCTCGGTGTGCATGCCCATTGGTTCGAGCATGAACCAATGGGCATGTAGTCCATACCATACAAGTCAGTCCAGATTCCAGTCATTCATTCACATATCTGACTGACTTATGGTAGGAGCTGCACGCCCATTGCCTGTTTCTGAACCACGGGCGGTAGCTCTCACCGAGCTGTCAGTCGGCATGTGGCGGGTGGCAGATGGTGGGGTGCTGCCGCCGGCTGATGGGGGAGCAGGGTGGTGGGCTCCGTGGGCAGGTGGGTGGGGGGCCACTAGATCACAAGGCTTTTGGACTTGGGGTGAGGAAATGCCACCACGAGCTACATTTCACGGTCCACTGACTACCAGGATATTGGACTTTGGGGGAGGTCTGATGCCCGCGATCAGGCTACTCGGGGTGGTGGGTATATTTCGCCCGGCGTCGGGCTACTCGGGGTAAGGGTACATTGCCTGCACTTGGGCTACCGGGTGGGGGCATCACTTCGCCCACGATCGGGCTACTCGGGGTGGGAGTACATTTCGCCCACGATCGGGCTACTTGGGGGTGGGGATACACCTCTGCTGCAATCGGGCTACTCGGGGTGGGGGTACTTCCTGCCTGCAATCAGGGCATGGGGGAGCACCGCCGGTGCGGTGGGAACAGGTCGAGGGTCACCCACAGGTGGCAGCTGCTGTGTTGTGCCCTGCAATGCAGCAGCTCACCTGTGGGTGGCCCTCAACTTGTTCCTTTTTTTTTCGGCTCAACTTTGTGCAGGCGCAGGTAGGGGATGCACCTGCATAACTCTGCACAGTCCGGGCTGAATATCGGGCTGTGCAGTTTATGCATGGGCAAGCCCCCCACCTGTGCCTGCATACATTACTGATGCACCCCAGCACATCGGGATTTGTGCAGGTGCACTTTTCACTTTTAAATATCGCACCAGGGTGCATCAGTGGGTTGTGCATGGTGCAACACTGTTGTGCCATGCGTAACCCTTTTGAATATCTGGGCCAGTATGTAAATACCCCTTTTTTATCTTGTTTAGTACGACTGTTAATAAGGATAAAATTCTTGTCCAATAATAATTTGCTAAGCTGGCATCCATTATTATTACTTTTTCTATCCTTGGTGTTTCTTGTGTTGAGCAAATGATCAATATTATCTAGTGCCATATAGTCTATTGCATCTTCACTTAACTCAATACAATGTCCCATCCTGGCATTAAAATTTCCTGCAATTATGTAACCTGTTGCTGGGTTTTTGAACATATCCTTCTCTTTGAACTTGCCTAGTTAGAAATGTCCCTTGTCCCTTGTTATACAACCATGATTGTCCACCTTGTTATTTATTCTTGATAGGATGACGCCCCCTCCCTTTGGAGTGGAGGTTCTTGTGTATTCATCTATTGTATGTACAATATTCTCCTTATTATTCTGTTTGTGTAAAAATGATGTAATTTCTTGTTGTCTTGTTTCCTTGTCTCTTAAATTTCCCTCTTTATTAACTAATGTAACTGAATTTTGGGCCCCTTTTCTTTTTGGTGCCTTTTATCTTTTTATCTGTTTGCCATTTTGGGGGAATGTGTAATGAACTGGGAACTGAGTGACTCCTTGTGCCCACTGGCATTCTTTCAATAAATTCAAACTGTAAATGGTATACAGAAATAACCCTTATGTGTATTGTGATGTTATTTGTTTATTGTAAACATCTTGACTGTATATGTATTCAGTCCCCAGGTCGTACATGAAAACGGGCCTTGGCACATTGTACTTACCCGGTAAACAAATGTTTAAAATTAACAAAAAAAAAAAAAAAATGTTATTGAGTAAGTCAATATAAAAATCAATTATATAGAAAAGTGACCAAAAAGTGCCTGTGCATAAATAAAAGATACGGTACTAAAATATAAATGTCGCTATTCACAGAAATAAAACAAAAGTAAACAATGTCTCTTAAAAAGACTGCTCTTGTTTCTAGGTTCTAAAGTCGTACTTCTCAGTTTTTCAAATCTGCACTTTCTTGTGGTGCAGGTAACACCTTCTCCACAATGTCCTCGACTAGAATAGTCTATTAGAATAGTCTACTGGTGTTTTAGGTGAGTGATTCGCTATCCCTAGTGGACACCTCACGGCTTTGCAAAGTCCCAAATCCCCGATGTCATATAGACTGTAACGATTTCAACCTAGGAGTTGCAATTGTAGTGAATCCCTTTTTACAACTGAATCCTGGTATTCTGGGTCATATTCTGCTAGGGTCGGTTGCCTTACTGATTCAGGGTTTCTTCCACCAGTTCCCCCAGGCAATTTTCTTCAAACCCTTATGTTTGGAATTACTAGTTATAATATCAATGTCCAACCTATCAAGATGCTTCCTGCATTTGATATTTTTAGAAATGCTGTAGATGGAATTAGCTGACACAGATGTCGCAAACCTCTAAGGTTACCTTAACTTTCCTTTATGAGTTGTTTGGCTAGCTCCATTGGCTTTTCCCACTGCCTCAGCTGCCTTCAGCTGCCTTCGCTGAGGTGTCCACTTGAACTTGAACAGTTGAACTGGCAGCTGCAGGAGAAAGTCCCCTCCTGCGAGTACCACACTATCAAGTGTTTTGGACTTTTGGCTTTCTGCTTTATGTAGGTTTCAGGTTTTTAATGCAGTTGTAAATATACTAATGACTCTACTACAAGCCCAGCTCACTGGCTTTTTGTTGGTCTCTTGATGAAGAAATGGTGTTTTAATGTTGGATCTCCTTTTGACACAGTTCCACACTGGAGACTAGTAAGCAAGCTACTAGGGTAGCTTAGGAGTGGATCCAAATGTAGGAATTGGGATAAGAAATTGGTTAGGCGATAGGTGACAAAAAGTGGTGGTAAACAAAGTTCACTCTGAGTAAGGGAGTTTGACCAGTGTGATACCTTAGCGATCAGTTCTGAGACTGGTCCTCTTTAATGTCTTTATAAGTGACATTGCTGAGGATCTGGAATGCAAAGCCTGCCTCTTTGAGAATGACATCAAAATCTGTAATAGAGTTGATACTCCAGGGTGTGTGTGTGTGTGTGTGTGTGTGTGCGTGGAAAGGATGAGCAGAGGCATGAGAAAACTAGAGGAGTGGCCAAGCATAATGCAGCTGGGTTTCAATGCAAAAAAGTGCAGAATAATACACTTAGGGCACAGAAACCCAGGGGCAGAGTACAAAATGTGTAGAGTGGTATTAACGACTACCAAGCAGGAAGGGGACCTGGGGGTAATCATATTGGATAACCTAAAGGTAGCCAGGCAGTGCCACAAGATAAAAGGGAGGGTGAGTGGGATGCTGGGTTTCATAGGAGGGGTATTGCCAGCAGAAAAAATGAGGTGGTATTACCTTTGTATAGATTGTTTGTAAGACCTCACCTGGAGTACACAGTCCATTTCTGGAGGTATCTCCAGAAGGACATAGACAGAGTGGAGACGGACCAGAGGAGGGCAATTAAAATGGTACGGGTTCTGCATCAAAAGCCTTACAAGAAGGGATTAAAGGACTTAAATATGTACACCCCTGGAACAAAGAAGGGAGAGGTGGATATGATAAGAGATCTGTAAATACTTCAAGGGGGTAAATAATGTACAGGAGGGAAGTATTTTTCAGAAGAAAAGGTGCTCAAGAACCTGAGGTATACTACCCCCCCAAAAAAAATGGAGGTGGGGCAGATTCAGGAGAGATGTGAGGAAGTACTTCACAGAAAGGTTCCTCAAGCAGCCTTCCAGCAGTGGTGGTAGGGGTGAAAACAGTGGTGGGGTTCAATAATGCATGGGATAACCAAAAGGGAATCATAGTGAAAAGGAAGGCAAGAGGGAGGAAAAGCTGTACAGTAGGTGTGGTCTGCTGTAGTAGTGTAGGTAGGGAGAACTGGGCAGACTGGATGGGCTAAGTGGTCCTTATCTGCTATAAAATTCTGTTTCTATGTAAGATGTCGGATCCAAGACAGAAGGTAGTTGCTGTGCCCTGCATGGAAGAGTTAGCTTCCCTTCTCACCTTAACTAAGTCTACAGAGTAAAAAGGCTTACCTGCTTGAAATGATTACCGAATAAGAGGCAAGGTTTTTCCTCAAACTACAGTGTCTGATGCCAGCCCACTGGCACAGGGGTAGCACTACCACCTGCGATGCTGACGACCCATGTTCGGTA
The DNA here is from genome assembly GCA_016271365.2 of Neoceratodus forsteri. NCBI lineage: Eukaryota > Metazoa > Chordata > Ceratodontiformes > Ceratodontidae > Neoceratodus > Neoceratodus forsteri. Next base: position 1,588,458,593 of record CM057449.1, on the reverse strand, counting down.
GTGAGTGTGGGATGTCAGAGAGTCGTCCACGGGAGAGGTAGAATGACAGTCCCACAGACAGCTCTCCTTCTCGGGGGGGGGGGGAGGTGTCATTTCTCCAGCAATCAGCAACACCCAGTCGAGGCTGGCTTTGCAACAGCTGGGGTCACTCTTCACTAAAGAGAGGATGGCAGACATCTGGAATTCAGGTGCAGGAGCACACCCAATCTGTGCTGAAGTCATTACACATCTGTGCCTCCGGGGAAGGGGGATCAAAGGAAAAATCCCTCTGGGCCAGTGCACTGTGATGCCCCCGGACCTCCACCCTCTGCATTAGCTTCAGCTGGGGCATCTGGTGGATCTCAGTCTCTCCACCACAGGGGACATGCAGCTGGCATCCCCAGAGCAGGGATAGTCTGGTGTGGGATGCCAGGCGTGAGGTCAGGGTGGTAAGAGGGAGTAAATACCCTGACATCTCAGGGTGCAGAAAAAGAGCCAAAAAATAAAAACTACAGCATCTGGGAATGGTGCAGATAAATAGCTGGACTGAGGAAAATCTTCATGGGATGACAGCATAAGTTTTCCTTTGAAAGGCCAACTCGTCTGTGTGGATCAGCCAACGGTGGGGGCCAGAGAGGAACAGTGGTTGAGGCACAACCCTTCAAGGTGATGGTGGTATACCCTCTTTCTTTCAGCACCAGGTGTAGAGGTTGACGATACCCTTGAAATGAAAATAACACAGAGGACAGTGATGAGGGGGACTGCACATTCAAGGCCACATTTGAACAAAGCCAGCACACAGTGCTGACCCCCTACAGAACCTACCTACGAGAACTCCACCACGACTGACAGCCCCTCAATGTTGTCCATATAATGGGTGTCCCTGCTGTCCACTCACCAGGACAAGAACTCTGGGATCTGCAGTACCCACTGCTGCCTACAGACCACCACCAAAACCACTGCCTCATCTGGCTGCTCCTGGCACTCCAGGATTATTCTTCCATGATGGCCACAGAAGACCTGGAGAGACATAAAAATGGGAACAACATGCACTGATACAGCACACACAGCACAGGGCATGCATTCAGCAGTGACCCATGACAGCTGGATACCTAGCTCGGCTGGCCCTGTCACCTGCAAGACCACTCCCTCCTCTGAAGCATCCTCGTGGGTAGATAGGGACATTCTCCACAGCTTTTTAAGGTATTCACCCTCTCTCCTCATTTACTCAGCAGAAATGCTCTGGGACACTGCCATTCTGCACAACATCAAGACAGTAATGACTCGGGGACACCAGTTTACACCCCGGTGTCCTGCCAGTGTGCCAGGTATGTGCCCATTTAAAGGGGCTTCCGTCTGCATGGGATGCCTGTGCAGCATCCCTGTCAGGGCCTTGGTAAGGTGAACCATGATGGGCGTGTAACACACACCACCTGGCAGCTACAGTATGCAAGGCATCTCCATAAGGGTACACAAGACATGCCTGGGGCTACTACTGAATGTTCTCCTGCTGGATGGTGACAGAGAACATGAGAAAGCATCAAGGTTGCAGATGCAGTCATGTGTATTCTGGAAATGACTGAATGCCAGCACACGGCAGATTACACACTGTCTTGAGAGATTCTGTTTGCACCTCAATACAATCAAATGGCAATGTGATATGGTCTGTGCACAAGTAGCACCACATATCCATCAGATGTAAGCCATGTCGGTAGAAACCAAAGTGCAATGGCCATTAGCGTACTATACCACGGGGTCCTTCCAGAGGGTGGCAGGGGATATCACTGGCATCTGTCTGTCCTCTTTGTCCCTGGCACAGCACCAGGTCACCAGCGCCTTGCTGCTGTGTGTGTGTGCATGAACACATACTATTCCCCACCACACAGGTCAACATACAGGCCACAAAGGAATCATTCTGTGCCATGCATGGCATGCCAAATTTTCTGGGTATCATTGACTGTGTGCATATGGTAATCCTGTTACCATCCATGGACAAGAAGGCAAATTGCAGCCGCAAAAAGTATCACTCCATCATCTGCCAGACTGTCTGCTATTTCACAGGTATCATCACTAATGTGTGTGCCGAGTACCCTGGTTCATGCCATGATGCCTATATCTTCGATAAGTCCAGGCTGATCACAGTCCTCGGCACACACAAAGGCAGGGATGGATGGTTGATAGGTGGGTTTCTGCACCATACACACATGGCATACCAGTGGAAGATGGGCAGTTGCACGATATTAAACCCTGTTTCTTACCCACTTGGCAATAGCGGATATCCAATATGGTCATACCTGATGACACCATACCTGGAGGCACATATAACAGTGAAGGAGGTATATAATGAGGCACATTATAAGAAATGCTCCATGATGGAGAGAATGATAGGGCTACTGAAGATGCAGTTCTGGCACCTGACTCTGACAGACAGCATGTTGATGCTTGCATCAGAGAATTCATGCACAACACTCACATCCTGTGCTATGTTGTACAACATAGCTTTGAGGCATTGGCTACCCATGCCATGGGACATACAGTGGGATGTTGCACTGGGTGATAGGGAAGGGGGCTTTCCACCTTCCAATGGAGGGGTGAAGAGTCACTATCTGGATGAGTAGAATGGTATGGAACTCATGCAAGGGTCATTCAGAGATTAGGTGGGGTCTGGGGTGACACTCTGATGATGACTCACCATGAGTGTCAGACAGCTCACAGTCAGGGAGGGCATATGTGGTGGGGGTTATGTGTGATTGGGAGGTACGGGTGGTGGGGGTATTTGTGTAATTGAGGTATGTGTGTGTATGGTGTATGTACAGTGTGTGCTTATGTGACACTCTGTGTTTGTGGCATGGGTGGAGGCATCACTTTTCCATCATCTGTTTTGCTCAGGTGACAGGTCTTTGCTGTGTCCTTTCCCCTCAGCTTGATAGTGTGACAGTGCATGTACCCAAAGACTGTGATGGGTTGTTGTATTCCTGCATCATGGTCTCACTGGGGCAGGCGGGTGTGTGGTGAATGGCAGCCTCTGCTGGTGCCTCAGGTACAGGTGGTGTGGCCCTGCTGGAACCAGCTATCATGTGGTCTGTAAACATTTCAAGCATATCCCCTATGCACTCTATTCCTCATCGCATGCCCCTCACCTTCATGATCAGCTCCCACAGTGACTCTGTGTTCTCCTCCTGTGTGTGGAGCCAGTCACAACCATCTGCCTCACCTCAGGGTAGTATCTGTGAAGTATACGCTTGTGGCTGGTTTCAGTGAACAGTAGGGTTGGGCGGACTGATGGGCCCTTGACCCCCACTATTGTAGGGGTGCAGTCCGGTTTCCTGCAGCCCCACTATGTACCACTATCCAGCAATGGAAAGTAGAGGGGCCACCTCCTGTGTCTTCCCGATGATGCTGGCAGGCCATGGCAGTGGGTCCACCATGTGTGGCTGCACAGCTGGGGTGACTGTGCCCTGTAGACTGTCTGGGGCCTACTGTTCAGCATGTAGGGTGCAACACAGAGTGATTAGCATTACTGTGCTGCTCCAGTTCCCACCAGGCATGTTCTTGTGGTGTGCTACATACCTGGCAGTGTATTCATGTCCACCTTTCCCCTCTCATGCAGGGACACCTCAGTGAGGGTCTTGGCTACCATACTCTCAATGAGGTATAGGCTGTGCTCCTGTATGGACAGCCCACCACCTGTGGTGGTCTGGGACCACTTGACAGCTAACTAGAGGTCCCACCACTTGTACTTTATCCTTGCCAGAGTGCATGCCTTTGGCCCACCAGTACTGATGGTGGCCTCAATGTCCAGCCATAGCTTGGTTTTCATTTTGGATGGTGCCTTTAGTGACTCTGCCTCATACAGGATCCCATATTTCTCCCTGATATCAGCCACCATAGCTGCCACCTGTTTACAGGAGAAATTGGAGGAACATGTCTGTCTGGCACTGCGTGTCCAACCACATCTGTGCATCTCTGTGAAGCCATATTCTGAACCACTGAGTATCAGTGGTGGTCTGGGTACCTCAGGTTGTTCCCTTCCCTGCTGTCTTCCAACACTGTATGCCCCCCCGTGCCCATTACGGCACTCACATCCGCAAATGTGTGCAGGGAAATATGAATGCCCATATATGATGGGTTCAAGCAGCATGGCCACATCCCATAGACATGCCCTGGAACTTGCTCATCATGGTCCTCTGCATATCTGTACACACCACCCATACATCTGCCTGTCCTCCGTGTGTGTTTGTACATAGCATGTGACTCAGACTGCCTGTGCAGTGCATAGGTACTGTATGTGCTGCTGCTGCTACATCACTTACAGTATGGGTGCAGTTCACACACATTTGTGCATATGCCCCTTAGAGTGTGCATATTGACATGGCATCTGAACTTGAGGGTAAACAAGGCAGGATAACAAAATATGTTACTCAGTACCGTTTAGCTTTTCATTTTCACAACGGCCTGTTTTGTTTTAGGCAGGGTCCATTCCTGAATAATAAGTCAAAGAAATTCAGCATTGAACATTGTTATAAAGTTAGATTCAGGTCTCATGGGCCTGTGAACTGTCAAGCACAGGACAGATACAGTTACCAGGGATCTCACAAATGGTAAAACAATATGCATACAGCAAGGCAACCAAACTGTCAATGTGTGTTGGGAGGGATTTTTACAATAGGAGGGAAGAGGTAATAATGTGTCTGTACTTATCACTGTCGAGGCACCATCTGGTACATTGAGCCCAGTTCTAGAGCCTCCATCTGAGGAAAGACAGAGACAGGCTGGGTAACCAAGATGAGGCAAGGTCAATAGGGCAGATCCTATGAGGAACATCTAAGGGCACTGAATATGCACTCACCGGAGGCCAGAATACAGATGGGTGACATGATAGAGATCTTCAAGATCCTGAAGGGAATAAATAAGGTAAACAGTGAGGAACTATACAACAGGAATAATGGATAAATTAATGATGATGGCTAAAATCCAGTCTTCTTTATGTACACGATGTGGGCAAGCTGAGGAGACGTCCCTCTATATTTTCTGGGAATGTCCTGAAGTTGCTCCTCTCTGGGCTACTATTAGGGATAAGGCTAACCCTCTGCTCAGGATAAATGAGGACTTTAAGCCTGATGTATGTATAATTGGGGATTACAGTAGTATTGATGTTAAGGAACACAGATACTTTTTGGCTCTCATCTCCTTTTCTGTCAAGAGACTAGTCCTCTGGCATTGGCTGGATACCATTTCATTATATCTTCAGTGGTTGCTGGATCTTTTATTTAATATTCGGGTAGAACAAATGATAGCTAGTCTACATAATACACCCCCAGCTTTTGACAGGAAATGGAGTAAGTTGTATGCCCTATATACCACACAGGTGGCTTTGTTGAGGCTTCTATCTGAATTTTTCATAGTATGCTATGTATAGTCAAGCCTGTTAAGCTGCTAATGTGTCCTACATTTCAAATTAGCCCAGCTTTCTTGTCTGTTGTGCCACTCTGCCAGGGGAGGATTGGGGGGATATATTGTTGGGTGGTTGTTTCTTTTTCTTATTTATGTTTATTCTGTATTGTATGGTTGTTGGATGTTGTAAAATCTAATAAAGTATATTACATTAAAAAAGGAATAGTGGATCAATAAGACTATGGAGATGAATAGATGTTGGCTGGGAGGAGGATTCAGGAGGCATGTCAGAAACTGTTACTTCACAGCAAGAGTGGTTAAGTCGTGGAACAGACTACCAGATGAGATGGTGGGAACAAAAACATAAATGGTTCCAAGCATGGCTGGAACAGAGTAAGAGGTAAGTAGTTAAGCAGGGGGATAGCAGTACAGTGGGGAACAAGGAGGGAATCAAGGGAATAAACCCTGTCTAGAAATATGGTTATGGAGTATGGTAGCATAACAAAATAGGGCAAACTGGATGGGCTAATGGTCTTTTTCTGCCAATAATGTCTATGTTTCTTTTTTTCTAAAACCTGCTGAAACTGAGACAACACTGGCTAGAAGAGGACAAGAAAAATCAAATACCTAGGCACAAGATATAGAGATGACTCCAGTGCCTGAAAATTCTCAAATGTCTGAGACCCCACTTAAAGACACACAAGTTACTTAAGATACTGAATAAGTCATAAGCTACTGAATAATTCAATGCAAAACAATCCACGGCTGTCTGCCTTACAGCACTTTTCCATCCTCCAGTAGAACCTACAAAAAGAAGAAATGCAGTGAGGCTAAGATACAATAGGGGACTACATGAAATTCTTGACAGGGTTTACATGTAGCAGAGTCTATGAAGTTTTATGAAAAAAAAATGTATGCACTGATTCACACACCTTATGACATTAGTTTTAAAAAAGCTGGGGTACTCCACAGGTTTTGGCAAAAGTATAATTATTTGAAAAACTCTGCCCTGTAGACTTCATTTGAGGCCATACCGTGAACAAACCAGCTTTCAAATCCGGAATAGTTGTTTTAAAAAATAAAGGGTGAGTATTACAAACATTGTGTATTAGTTAAAAGGGTGCCATGATTTCTTAGGGGGACCCAGACTCCATTATTGACTAAGAAAACTTATGGACTCCAGGATAAAAGTTTAGGGTCAGACTGCAACAGTTGACCTTAGGATTAGAAGGCCTACCCAGCAGCTTCTATTTGGGGCATGATTAATGAAATTTGTTTTCATATCAGACAACCTAAAGTTTGCTATTGCTGTAGATCTAATTAGCATCAGAGTAGGGCCTGTGATTAGCTGTGGTGTGGATTGTGTGCAGAACTTGACCATCTAAGTCTGCACTGTACAAATGTTATGCCATACTAGCTTTATGAGGCATAAATACACTGTTTTAGAACTTGCCCATGGGTCTCACACAATAGGTCAGATCATTTAGACCAGAAGGACTACTTATTAATCCAGGCTGATAGGATAGCTTCAGGCAAAAAGAATGGAAATGCATCTTCCATAACATTTAGGAATCCACCCCAACAAAAAACAAAACTGGTTGTACCAAAACCAAATACAGAGGAAGAGGTTGCCCCTAGCTCTTTACAGGATCTCCAGGAAGCACATTGGAAAGGATGGTGCAAAGCCATACCCCTAGTGTAGATTAGGAAGTACAGCCAGGAAAGTCTGATGATCTAGTAGTTACAGAGACAGTTGGGGTTGACATGCATATAACGGGAAAGGCAGGTATGGATATTGCAGTGGACATTTCAGCAAAGAGGAAGACTGAAATGCTAACCCTACCCACTCTCTGTTTCGAGTGTATACAGATGGTGACTGGCAAAAGGAGGCTTAGAGGGCTGTCCTAAACAAATGTTCTAAAGACTGACACTCTGCACCTTGATAATAAATTTGAACTTTTGAGGAAGGCCAAACAATGGGGGATACAGAATGGGTGGAGTAGTCTGATGCATTCTCAGCAGCCTCTTCTTAAAAGTACAGTTAAGACCCATTGCATGAATTTTTGTGCTATGGGGCTGACTAGCAGATCACATCACAGGTGGTGCGGCAGATAATTTAAAACAGCAAAATGAAAAAAATGGTCCTTTTGTTCTTTTACTTATACTGCACCTCACTATGCCATAATCTGCAACAGCAGCCATGCAGCGAGAAAAAAAAAATGCCACTGGCCACAACTGTACCTGTCCCAAAAGAATGAAGAGACATTATCTGTGTTACAAGCATCCAGAAAAAGAAAAGGACATGCTTGCTAAGGGGGTTAAATAGGAATGAAATGATTGGTTTTCTTTAGGTTCCATTTTTTATATAGTTTATATGATGTCTGTTTCAGGCCTCAGTTTAAATTGTATCACATTAAAGAGCATCTGACACCACTGGCAGCACTTTTGAAAATGTTAAATTTAGACACAGTTCAGTTTATATGTAAAATATTTCCTTTCACATTAGTATTTATTAATGAGGACAGTTTCATAAAAACAAGATCACTGCCCTCGAAACTTAATCTGCTCTGGCTGCCTGTCTACACTTCACATCATAATCCCAGGTTTATGGCACCATAATTATCTCCGGAATAAATGGTATTTTGAATAAAGGGAAAAACTTTTCTATGCTCACTACTTTATGAGAAAGCTCACAGAACACAGTGGGAATCACATTTGACAAGATCAGCTTCAATAATTCATCCTAACTAAACAATATATTATTGGCATCTAACTGATTGTTGCCACATGTCCCATATCCATGGACATTCCACAGCCTGGAGTGTACTTGTGCTATTATACAATGTATATATTTTTGAATAAATAACAAATAGAAAAAAAAATCTTCTTTTAAAATATGTGTATAATTATTTGGGATACCATATGAGTACATTTAAAAAATATTTGTGGTGGGTTGTGGTCAGCAGGTGTCACTTTTGAAGTAGGAGCTGGTAGTAAAATTGGAGGGAGCTGTGCTGAAAATAATGTTGTTTTTATGGTCCTTGCACCTCACACACACATGCAATAACTGGACTGATCATAATTTCAAGCAGTGAGTCAGGAACAGGCTGAGAAAAGTTGACTGCAAGTGACTGTCAGTGTGTTTATTCAAGCACTTAGAGTGACTTAAGGAAGGGACAGCTGGTGAGTGACCAGGATTGTTAAAAGTGTATGTACATCCATGGTAATAGTTACAAAATGAACAGTGAAATATAGGGATCCAATTCCTTTGTTGGAAAACTGCGGGAAGTGGAATGCACAGACTTGTAGTCTGCAGAAGAACTGTTGGTTGGAATTTTTTTAAACATAATTTTTTAATTTTTCTAGAAGCAATTGTCACACTGCAGTTTGGACTTTTTCTTATCTGTGATTTTGTGCTGTGATTAATCATGGGTAAGCCAAAGTCTCAGTCATGTTCTTGTATTCCTTTCATCAATTGAATGATTTAACATTTTTTATACTTAGTATCAGTTATACAAATTTAATAAACTGGTGTACATTCATCAATAGTACAGTGTATTAAACTATTTTATAAAATAATGTAAGAACTCTGTTAAACCCTACTTGTCATCATTTATTTACTGTATTTATTTATTTCAAACATTTCACCAGGAAAGACATACTGAGCTGCTAGCAGCTCATTTCCAAATGCATCCTGGGGGGGGTAGGGGATGTGGAAAAATCATAAATAGGAAATACAATATATCAAGGAGCATAATTTAAAATTGAATACATTTTAACATTTTTATTTATAAACAGAGTGCCAGGGCAAAATTTTTTTTTTTGGGGGGGGGTGTCATGGACAGCTGCAGCAGGAAGAAAAATTGTTTTGAAGGAGAGACTTTAAAGAGAAAGCAGCCTAGGCAGAGAGAATAGGCAAGGGAAGGGGAAAACCACAGTTTAGGAAAGAGATATGAGAAAGCAGACTGACCCACAGTAGACTTTCTAGAAGGAATAATGAGGGAATGAGAAGTAATATTGCATAGGGAGTAGCAGGAAGTTGAAGGAGAGGATAAGAGAGATGCGAGATGGGAGGGAAGGGAACCAAAACACAATTTAGATATGAAGGAGACAAAATGGGAAAGATGCCTGGTCTCAAGAGAAGGAAGTGAAAGGGCAGAGTAGAGTCAGCAATTGTGGGTGCAAGGGAAACAATCTAAAGCAAAATGACAAAAGGAGTGAAAGAGAGGGTCTAGTTTGGCAAGAGAAGATTTGGGAGTTCCATTATTGAGTATGTCACCAAATCATCTTTAACACAATCTCACAGTGGATGGGAAGCAGGATGCTTACTTTATTCCTGTAAAAAGCAGAAAGTTTAGGGTGAATAGCATCAATATGCACTGAGAAATCAAGGTGACAGTCAAGCCAGACACCGAGCTACTTAAAAGAGGATACATCTTCAATAATAGCACCATCAAGGGCGTGAAATGAAGGGAGAGGGGTGAGTCTAGAAAGCCTCTAACAGGTGCCAAAAGTAATGGAGCCTATTTTTTGTTTTGTTTTTTTACACTGAAGGAAAGTCTGTTAGATGAAAATCAGCACTGAGTATTGTCAAAATCTAGTTGGAACTGTGAGGTAAGATCCTGTACAGAGGTGCCATATGCAAAAATAACTATCATCAGTATACATATGAATGGAGGCAGAGGAACAGACAGAAGGAGGTCATTCAAAAATATGGAAAAAGAGAACAGGAACCAGGACAGACACTTGAGGGACACCTGAGCAGATAGGAAGAGATGATGAAATGGTATTTCCTATCTGAACAGCTAGACATCTTCCCTCAAGGTAAGAATCAAACCAGCTGACTGCAGTGTCAGAAAGGCCCACTGCTTTAAGATTGTCCAGATGAGAATGTGCCACTGTGTCAAAAGCTTTTACAAGACCAACAAAAATGGCAGATGTGATCAGACCCTGATCCATACCTGTAAGGATGGAGTAAGTGAGCTTAAGGAGAGAGAGATGGAAGTGGAGTGGGATTTCCTCTAAAACCAGACTGAAAGGGGGTGAAGAAGGAGGAAGAGTTAAGGAAGGGAGAGAGCTGTGATAACACAAGGTATTTCTGTAACTTAGCTAAGGTGGTAAGGTGAGAAAAAGGACAGTAGCTACCAGGAGAAGCGAGATCACCACCTTTAGAGATAGGAATGACAGTAGCCTGCTTCCCAATTATCAAGAACGGTGGCAGAGGGAAAAAAAAGGATGAGAAGCAGCATAATAGGTAGTGCTATGACAGGCGGCGAGAGAAGTAGAAGTTTGGGATCAAGACCATCAGGGCTACCACATTTGTGAGGATTAAGAGCAGGCAAGGACTTAAGGGTAGCAAAGTGGTGGTAGAAGAGAATGAAGACAAGAGATTTAAAGGAGGAGTAGGTGATGAGGGGGAAGAAAGGGAGGGGAGGGAGGAAGGGATGAGAAAGAGGACACATGTAGTAAAGTATCAGTTAAAGGAAGAGGAAACAATAGAAGGGTCTGAGATGAGGAAGTCATTAATCCTGAGAACAGGAGAGGGAGACTGGGTCAGCGGGGAGAACAGAGAATTGCTAACTTTCCAGAACTTAGAGGGATGATAATGTTGTTCTATAGTAAGGATGCAAAATACTCAGACCTAGCAAGTCTTAAAGCTTTGATACAGGTGTTACAAAGGTGCCATTTCCCAAAGCAACCAGGGAGACAGTGTTCTTAAAAGAGCACAAGGCAAGGTCTCTAATACAGAGGCAAGCCATAACCTCAGCGGTAATCCACGGAAGATGTCAGTCCGGTACTCTGTTTTTTCTCAGTAGAGCATGATGACCCCACAAAGCCATGAATTTGGATTGAGAATATTGCATTGCAAATTTTATATTATTAGCTGTTGAGATCGAGGACCAATCAGTTGCCTATAGGTCAGCTAGGAGAGAGGACAAGTCCAGAGACCTAAAGGACCTGAGATGTATAAATTTAAGGGGAGACTTAGGACAATGTACCTTATGCACACAGTAAACCATGTGACAGTCACTGAGGGCATCAGGAAAGATTCCAGCATCCACAATACAGTGGGAATGAGATGAGAGGACCCAGTCTAACAGAGAGAGATTTATAGATTTTAAAGTTTGGGCAAGTGGGGTCAGAGATTAGTTGAGTCAAATGTAGTCACTTTATGTTTTGAACAATTTTATTTGCATTGAGAGAGAGTGACAATTTAAATTAAAGTCATAAAGAATATAAAGCTCACCTCTGGAAGAGTTAGTACAAACAGCTGAGAGGAGCTCAGTAACTAAAGAAGAGGAAATACGTGGGCAACAATAAACACCAGCAATAAAGATGGGGACAGAAAAAGGAAGGGAGAGTTTAAGTAGGAGCAGCTCATAGGAGGAAGGGGAAGAGACAGCAAGAACAGTCACAAATTGGATTCTGGTGGATATATAAATTGCATTGTAACATGGTACTAAATATGAGAGTGGAATGGAGAAAAGACACTGGTTGAAAGCGATCAGGTGCCGAAAATGGAGCGGGTATTAATCCAGCAGTAGAGCCCACTGTACAGTTCTAATAGTGGCCACAAGAGAAGCGTAAAACAACATTCCAAAATAGGGAATCAGTAAAGAGATACAACCAGTACAGTAAGCACTGCAGTAGTAGAGCCCGCTTGGTATCGGGACCATGCAAAAGAAGCACAATAAATGAAAGAATCAGTGTGTCCCCCGGCATCTGTTTCTGTATCTGCCTGTACGTGCCTGTAGATGGCGCTCATAATGGAAGAGCAATACAGTCGTCCTGTGTATGGTGCCGACTCATCGACAGGCTCAGGGTTCTTCGGAGACAGCATGCAAGGTGGCGAAGTGTGGCAGTAATTAAAATATATTTCACGGACTCATGCACCGACACAACCAGATAGTGTAAAACAGTACAAGTGTGGAAAAATCTCAGCACGTGGAGCCACACGGTACAATGGCAGCATGCAGCGATCATTCTTGCGCTGAACATGAATGCAGAGAGAGAGACCAGCAGAAATCACTATATGTAGATTTCATAGTGTGACTGTTTAGATAGACAAATGTCCCACAGTGCAGTACTGCTATGGGCAATCGGGATGTAAGCCCGAAGCACAAAGCATAAAAATGGTGGGTAGGAATTAGAGAATTGTACCGTAGTTGGTCTCTTTCATATAGTCCTGGTCTCTTCGTCTGTAGTCAAAAATAGAGGACACTATATAAATGAATGTGTATCTTCAAACGTGAATGCGCACGATTGTCAGATCATGTCACTGTGTTAGAAGCAAGCAAACGCTGCATAGTTTAGCAAGCAGGATTATTACTGTCGCAAATTTTTCTGTACTTTGAAGGCAAACACCACTGGCACAATATTCCCCTTGCACTTGCCATGTTACAAGCACATTAATCCCCTCCAGAGTCGGGCTCCACTAGTGGATTAATGCCCGGTGGGTGGTTGGAAGCACTCAGCCTGTGGCCTCATGCTCCAACGCCCCCCCCCAACCTGACATTAATCCACTAGTAGAGCCCTCCTCTGTCAGGGATTAATGCTTACATACCACTGCCCCTCTTTGTGCAAACTTGTCTAGCTACAGTGTAGCCAGGGATAGTTATAGCAGAATTCTGGACCTTGGATGAGAGCCAGAATTCAGATTTAACTTAAGGACATCAGGGCCTTTGGTTGATCATAATAGGCTGTAGCTGGTTAATTTCTGAAAGAAGGCTATGGATATATAAATATATATATATATATATATATTTATTTTTTTGGAGCCGCCTGTCCCATATTATCAGCCCTACCTTCTGGACCCACGGCCCCCTCGTAACTGATCCCTGATTAGCCCTGGCTTACCTTTCAAGCTGAAGCTGCAGAGATAACTCCACCCCATGAAGACAAGTCTAGGTTACTGACCACATCACCATTACCGGAAGGGCTGCCTAGGCTCATCCCCCTTCCCGGGTTGGGCCGCGGGGGTGGGCCATCCAGCAGAACATGGTCTCAGTCAGGGTCAAGTACTCTGGGGACCACAGTACCAGGAGATGGCATCATCATCATCCCTGGAACAGGCTGCATTTTTTGTGGATACTAATCCCCTCAGGAGGTGGGACATGCAATGACATCAGTGGTATGAACCCAACGTCCATCCCACCTCCTCATGTATCAGCCGGTGATCACATCTGATCCCCAAGTCTCCACCATGGGGTCCGCACTTTTGCACTGAACACTTGATCACACACCCCTCCCCCCGAAAGAGGTGAGCAGTCCATGGGATTCTCAATCCTCCCTCCGGCCAGCCCTCCGATGGGCCGAGTCCAGTTCTGAACCCAGGTCGCTGGCGTTGCAGGCAGAAATCCTAACCCTGTGCCAACATCCTGGATCAGAAGGCTATGTATATTTAAATGGCTAATTCTCAATCCTTTGGAAAGTTGTAATGAAGAAGTAGTAAGAAGACCAGGCTTAAGTTCAATGTCAACTGCTAGGAAAAGTAACAGGATTACAAGGAGCTTTAAAGAACAACAATGCTGTCTGAAAGATAGAAACAGAAACAAAGTAGAGGAGGGAGAATGAGGGGACAGAAGGAATAAAAAGTGCTAGTGGGTTTCAAGGTGTAGCAAAGGAGCTGGAAGAGTCTGACACCAAGGATGTCAAGGGAAATGGAGTAGAGGGGGAAGAGAGGAAGAAGGGAGAGTAGGAGATGAGGAGGAGGGGAACTGGCTAAAATTGGGGGATAAGAAAAAAACAGAAGACAGATGAAAGGAGGACAATGGGTAAGAAACACTAGAAAAGATTCCAACATAGTACAAAGTACAAAAACAATTACACAAATAGGTAACAAATAAAAAGAAAGAAAACTAATATATTAAAACAGTAATACAGCTACAGTATAAGGCTAGCAAGAGCCGAATACAATAATAAGGAAAATAAATTTCTAACAGGAAAAAAAAATGTTTTAACAATTATTCAGTCATTAATCAACTATTTGTGTTCAGTTCGCATGCTTGTGAGCAAAGGTTGCTAGACTTTTGGCTGAGCTGGCAAGGGTGCGCAGAGATTCTGTCCCACCCAGGGGCCACCAGGACTATCAGTGCTCTGCCAGAGGATGCACAGACAGAGATGGAGTGGATGGACTCTGGTGGGTTACTGAAAGGTGGGGTTGGAGAGTATGGTACACACTCCTCCACCAATAGAACCGTAGGACTCCTTTGCCATACTGGCAGAACAGGACAATTGGAATGAGGTACCAATCATAGTCAGAATGGAGAAGGAGAGTGTTCTCAGAGTCAGGAATAGAGGCCCCAAGGGGGTAGGAGATGCCCACAGACCAGGAGGAAGCAGTTATTGGTGAGGGACAGCATAGTGAAGGGCATAGAACTTGGGGCTGGGATGGGGAAGGATACAGGAGGTGAAGAGCCTGAAGTGTTCTTTGGCAGGAAGGGACAGTGGGTGGACTTATGGATCACTATGGCAGCAGAAGCGGGCAGGAAGCTGGATATAATTATACATCCTGGGGCAACTGACCTAACAAGACAGATGGTAGGGGTTGTCAAGAGGAACTTCTGAAAGCTGAGTAGGGGCTTCAAGCAGATAGCACTCATGGTGGGATTCTCCAAGGTGCTACCTGTGAAGTGCAGACGGCAGGCGAGGAACTCCACACCAGAATATTTAATGACTGGCTGAACGCATGGTGACTGGAAGAGGGTTTTGGCTACATTGGGAACTGGGAACCAATGTAGGAAGATGGAAGCCTCTATAATAGAAACAGCCTGCATACCTCTGGGAAGGGGACTGCAGTGCTCCCTGGGAAGTTTAGATGCAATTTGGATGAGCATTCAAATTAGCAAGGGGAGACAGGCAACCCAATGGAGGCAGCACTTACCACCCACCAGGTGGTAGAAAGACAGAGGTGGAGATTCTGAGGGTTGACATGACCAAAAGGGCAGCATCACAGAGAGTCGGTGACAGGGACAAGGAAAAAAAGGTAAGGGACACAACTGGGGAAGGGGAAGTAATCATATCAAGTGATAAAAAGAACAGGTTAAGTAAAAAAGGTGAATCAGAAGGAATAGCAGGTGGTAGTAGGGACCAGCAGGGATGGAAGGCACAAGGCATAGGGAAGGGAGGTGTCAAGGTACAAAGAGATACACGTGCTAACACCAAAACCTTGGAAACAAAATATGTGACCTGGAGGCTGTCATTGCAGAAGCTCCTCTGGATTTAGTTGCCATTACAGAGAAGTGGGACACTGTGTTCCACAAATGGAACACGGCCATACCAGGCTACTCATATTTTAGGAGAGACAGGACTGGAAAGAAGGGAAGAGGGGTGTCACTATAAGTGAGGGAGGGAATAAAAGTCAGTGAAGTGCAGGTACATCAAGGTGAGGATTGTCTAGAGGAGTTTTGGGTCATTCTGGAGACAGGCTATGGGACTATTATCCAGATGGAAGTAGTTTACAGGTCATCAGTACAAGGGAAGGAGATTTTCTCTTGAAGCTTAGCTATCCTGAAGGTGCATAAGTGGTCACTGCTGGGTCCAAGCTATGCCTGATGCAAGCTTGCAATGGAAATGGCCTGAAATATGGAAGAATGTATACAAATGTGTTAAAGTTGACATTATGAGATCAATGCAGTATAAAATTGTTCACAACCTATACTTTGACCCACAGAAGCTGAAGAGAATAGGAAAGATAGCTAACGACACATGCAGTAGATATAGGGAACAGGTGTGTACACAATTACACGACTTATGGGAATGTCCCAAAGCAAAGCCATTATTGGATAATATAAGAGGAAAAGTAGACCAACTGCTAAACTAAGAAAGTGTCCTTCACCCCTGAAATTTGCATAGTGGGCCATTACATTAAAAATCTTCTAACTTCACAGAAGTATCATGTAGCCTTGACAGCAGAAGAAGCAAAAAAGATAATTCTTAGGCACTGTTTAGATGGCAACATCCCCGCATTTCTAGAATGACGTAACAAAACCTTGTCTTTCCTAAGAACAGAAAAAATTATAGCTAGCACTAACAACAGACTTACTACCTACTGGAAAAGATGGGAAACACTTCAGACCCGGCTCACACTTGAAGAGACACCAAGACCAGATAGCTGATAACCAAAATGAGCTAGAAACCCCACAGATCTGGATTAATGGACACAGGTTATGGGTTATGGACTCCAGATTGAGAAACAGCATCTTACTGAAACCACAATACTATTGCTTGTTAATTAATTGTATAACTACTGTTGTTCGGGGGTATATACTGTCTTTGTCCTGAGTTATGTATGTATAAATGTTACTGTATTTGTAACACCCAATAAAGCATACTAATTAAAAACAAAAATAGAAAGAGATGGACAGTGCCCTAGGGGATACCATCATCAGGATGGCATGGAATGGGGAGGTGCTGCAGTGTTAGTTGGAGATTTCAGTCTCCCGGATGTGGAATGGAACCTACCTGCTGCAGCCTTGGCAAGGAGCAGGGCCAACCTAGACTCCCTTCAGGAAGTTTTTTCCTTAGCAGCTTGAAAAAGAACGCAGCTTGAAAAAGAACCTACTAATGGCAGGACAGTGTTGAACTTGGTACTTACAAAAGGATAGATTGCAAATATCACAGTGGGAAGTCCCCTTGGTATCAGTGATCACTGTTTTGCTGGTTCAATGTAAGAAAAAGAGTTGAGGTGGGCCACATGAAGATGAAGGTCCTGGATTTCAACAGGGTGGATTTCAAAGAAATTGGAGATTACCTCAGAAAATGCCTCAGGAAGGGGTGGAGGCACAGTGGAAGAGAATAAGGGAGAGTATAATTATAGTGATGAACCTCTGGGTGAAAGAGGTAAGAAAGGGTAGGAGAAACTTGAGACCATTATGGTTCTCCAAGGAGGTGGCAAAGGCAGTGAAAAAAGGGCAGCATTAAAAAGATACAAAGAAACTCAAAGGGAAGATGATAGGAAAGCGTTCCAGGCCAGGCAGAAGGAAGCAGAAAAGGCAGTTAGAAGAGCTAAGGGACAGAAGACAACTGCAAGGGGAGTGAGGAAGGGGGATACAACTTTTTTCCAATACATTGGCAAGAAGAGAAAAGTTAGGCATTGAATAGTAAGGATAATAAGGGTAGATGGGGAGATTGTGCAGAGGGAGACCAAGAAAAAGCTACATTTTTAACTGGTATTTTTGAAATGGAGAGGAAGGCTGCCAGAGAGGAATAAAAAAATCAGGATTTAGGTCTCCAGAGTCTTGGCAATCAGTGGTGTGGTCATCCTTGGGGTTGTCAACCTTAATGATCACCCCCCCAGCCCATAGCCTCCTGTCCAAATCACTAGGCACATCTGTAAGAGGGTGCCTCATAGTAATACACTCTTCAAAGCCAGAAAAGTATGTCTCTCTGAATGTTTCCAACTGAATCTGCTGTAGCTTTCTTCACACAGGGCCCTGCATGAAGAAAAGAGATCATGTCTTACTTTGCTTACTCAGGGGAAGGGGTGTGCATTAGGGTTGACAGTCCCATGGAAAACCCCACCAATGATTTGTGAGACACTGGAGACCTATACCCTAATGTTTTTTTCCTTTTGCTGCTTGGTGGGTGGGGTGGGAATTTAGGGTTGGAAACCCTAACACCACACTTCTCTACTTTTGTGGCATTAGGTTGAACCCTAACTAGTGCATTAACACAGTTTTTTTACAAAGAATTTCCTTTCTTTTCGAGATTGTGGAACTGTATCCTCATTCATGCAGGTCTCTTCAGGCTCTGTGTGAACATATGCATATGTGCAGGGCCCTGTGGGACCTGTACCAAGGGAAGACTCCATCTACCTATGGAAGTTCGTGGCCCTGTGGGCCCTACTCCTATGTGCAGCAAACAATGTCAAGAATTCATGGGATTGTCTGTTGGACTGAGGGCCCTACAATTCCATGTGGCCGCACATACAAGTGCACAGGACAAAGAGTCCATCTCTCAGCCAAAGCAATGGGCCCTCTGGCACCCACAGGTGCAGAGGTGCAGAGCCCTAGACCACTGTTACTTGGTCTAGTGTGGGCAACCTTGCACCTTCCTTTCCTAGGGTGGTGTCGCATGACAGTGCCATTCCCCCAGCCTCAGCCCATCCAGCTAGGTCACTGAACTTGCCCCTGAACTCAGCTCATTGACACAAGATCACAAAGCAGTGTCTGCAGGAGTAAAGGCTGGTACGAAACACAAGATTTCTTAATAATTACTTTTTAATTTTGACCGTAAATTTTCAAGACAGTCATTTTATGAGTCCCTCTTATAAACATGATATGTGGCATTTTTAAAATTCTGGACAAAACTTCATTTTGCACCACATGTGTGAAAACAAGTCTTGTCTAGGATTTGAAAAATGACACCTGTTATGTTTATGAAGTGGTGTAAAAAAAAACTATAGGTGAAAATTTCAAATCCCAACCAAAATGTGATTTTGCACAGTGACTGCAAAAATAACCTTTGAGGATGGATTTGAAAAATGTCACTTCCCTATTCAGGAGGACATGTTAGATGTTTGGTAGACAAGGCTGGTCCAGTGGCGTAGAGGGCTGAGGCATCCATTCCTTACCTCCTGCCACACCAGTGACCCATGTTTGCAGTGCGAGCAGTCCGCTGGGGGTCGGCCAGGGAAGGAGATGATCGAGCATCCAGAGGACAGCTTTCCTCTCCCAGGGAAGGGTGGGAATGGAGTCTTCAGCTTGTCTGTTTCCTAGCAATAACTGGGAGATAGCACAATGGACCCAGACATAGGGGGTGGATGCAGGGCACATGCCCAGCATGCCGCTTGCGGAAGCGTACGTGGCTTGGCCATTGTCGTCATTGCACCTCTCCTCACCACACTCGGGGGAAACGGAGAAAAGCGACGAAACATCCTGACCAGTGAGATGATGCTGTCCCCTCACAGGCACTGCACCGGGCTAGCTGCACCTCACTAAGAAAATGCAGAGGTAAGTCCAGTGGATGCCAGGGTGACTGGGCTGGGGGGGATGGAAGGGGGCTGGTCAGGAGGAGAAGAAATAGATTAACAAAAAAAAAAAAAGTTTGGTAGAAAAATGTTAAGAATTAGCAAAGTTATGTGTAAATATTGCAATATTTCAATGTTCACTCATAACTTGGTAATTTTAAAATAGTTTGCAACACATTTTCAGCATAGCCTTCTTATGACCCCACCACATGAACCTGGTAGGTGAAAATGTTCATATCCCACCCAAAATGTGATTTCACACAGTGAACACAAAGGCCCCCATATTCAAACAGCTTGCACATGTGTATATTCAGTGGAACTGCACGGCATATGTGTGGAACATCCCACATTTGTGTTGTGCAAAGTTAGGCAAGACAGGGGCTGCCCTAAATCAGACAGCCACCCACAGGCAGGCTGCTGAACTGCACTGAGACAGATCTGTGAGCTGCTCCAGGATGAGCTTCAGGCACCCACACACAGCAGACATGCCAGGAGGTCATGCCCAAAGCCACAGCTGTGCTGTGCCTGCTCACCAGGCACCTGCCAGATACTGGTGGGCAACACCACTGGCACTGCCCAGTCATCAACCACCCTCAATGCACCCAGGTCCTAGATGCCCAGTTGCCATATGCTAGTGCAGTCAGTCACCCCCTAGCACAACAGCAGAACAGACAGCAACAATGAAGCACACATACTAGGTGCCATTGCCTGCACCCATGTGGCCGTCAGAGCATTACCCAGTGGTGCCATGTACCCATGGCGACTTCTGGGACAAAGGTGATAAGAATGCAAGGTGGTACTGGTGGCAGCATGGCATGGGTCAGGGACAGACCACTGACATGAAGCCATGGTGGTATGCCATAGGTGCACACAGTACACACTTGCCAGACCCATGCTACCTGGAACCACATACATGTCACCAGTACCATCCATTCATTGTGACAATGCCACAGGGGTTCTGTAGTGGGTTAATGTGGTGTTCTGTATGTGGACATTGCACAACTGTAGGCAGCACAGGGTAGGGGTGGCACCACCTATGGCCTGGAGGCGTTATGGGCATGCCTCATAGACACCGGACCCTTCCGGTGTTGCACATGTGTCCACCGTGGGCACTTACATGACCATATGTATTTGCACTGTACTCAGGTCACTGTGTCCCACCCATACACAAACATGACTACTCATCTGCATGCTAGGCTGCAGTACCTCCTCATCACCTTTGTGGAGTGGTGGTGCTGCTGCTGTCCTTCAAATCTGGAACTGATCATGCCAATGGCATGCAAATAGACTGAATACATTCCAGTAATGAGATGCAGATGTACAGTTTGGACACTGGCTGTGCAATGAGGCTACTTGCATATCATGGCTGAATATTGCAACTCTATGTGCCGTACAAGTGGCATCACATCACCCAGTTCCATATGCTCTGAGCTGGTCACAGGTCACCTGCTGTGCTGTGCACCTCTCACTGTGCGATCATGCATAATTGGGATATTCAGATGTGTTTGCATGATCGCATTTCCTGGCACACTTTCTGAAAATCCCGTTCTTTTGTGCTGGCACATGTCAATGTGTGGCACATTCACTTGTACATCGCACCCAGCCACTTTTGAATATGGGGCCGAAAATCACCTTTCAGGATGGATTTGAAAAAATCCACCTACCTTTTTTCATGAGATG
The DNA here is from genome assembly GCA_016271365.2 of Neoceratodus forsteri. Classification (NCBI taxonomy): domain Eukaryota; kingdom Metazoa; phylum Chordata; order Ceratodontiformes; family Ceratodontidae; genus Neoceratodus; species Neoceratodus forsteri. Next base: position 1,588,437,571 of record CM057449.1, on the reverse strand, counting down.
GGGTCCCAAAAAAGCCTTGTTTAAAATTTGGTGTAAAAATATTAAAAAAAGATAAAGTTATGAGTAAAAGCTGAATCCCCATTGTTATACATTAAACCAGCATTGTAATACATTAAACCGGACTTTCCTTTTCTTCCCCCATATCACAGTCACCAGTTCCAGCAGCAAGATGTGTCTTTGACTGGAAAGTGGATCTACATCATGGGACATTCTCAGGTGAGTGAGGGTGTGTAGGTGGGTGTGGGGAGGTTGGTGCTGAGTGAGAGTGGGGTGAAGTGGTATAGGGGTCGGATCGGAGAGGGACCATTTTCTTTTTCACAGGTTCAGCAATAACAAAAAATATTACATTGAGGGACTGTTTCATTTTTTAGGTTTACAGCATAACAGAACCGGATGCAACACTGTGAATTTGGTATGCCAATGTCACCTTAACTCTATGGCAGCACTGTAGATCGACACCCATTGTCACCACCTATTAATTGGGGGGGGCAAGCGATCTGTAGGGGAGGGGAGAACATTGGCAAGTGGTTCTGGGGTTGGTACCCTGGTCTACTTTTCTTTATGTATACAGTATTGGGGAAAACACGAAGGAGGACCGGTGAGCTGGGAGGGAGACGGAATGAAAAATTAAAAAAACACAGATAGATAGGTAGATAGATAGATAGATAGAAAGATAGATAGATAGATAGATAGATAGATAGATAGATAGATAGATAGATAGATCACTTCGACTGTCTCTCTTTCAACCAGTTTTCTATGAATTTAGCTATGTCCCTAGCCACACTCAGGTCCTCCAGCTTCTTCAGCAATCTACTGTGTGGCACCGAGATGAAAACCTTGCTGAAATCAGAGTAAATTCACAGTACTCCTGCCTTTGTTATCCAGTCAAAGAAAACTATCAAGTTGGACTTACAAGATCTCCCTGCCACAAATCCATGCTGTTAACTATACAGTAGACCATTGCTTCCTAGGTAGTCCACAAGGTCCCCTTTGATCAGTAACTCATAGAAACATAGACAATGCCAGAAAAGAACAAAGGACCATCCAATCCTCCTGAGTTCCCTATTTAGCCCTGGGACCTACTGTCCTCCAGGGTCCTAGCCCTCCCCAAGCCCCCCCTCCATTTTCCTCCCAGATTCTGATGCCCCAAGCAAAAACTATACCCTTCATTCTGTGCTAGCCATATTTGAAACCACTAATGGATTTTGCACCTACCACCTTGACTGGCAACTTGTTCCATGGCTCCACCATCCTTTCTGCAAAATAATATTTCCTCATGTCTCTCCGGAAACTTCCTTCTGTTAGCTTTAGCTAATGACCACATGACATTAAGCTGGTGATCAAGTTAAATGGTGCCCCGCAGCTTACCCTGTTAATTCCTTTTAGGAATTTGAAGATCTCTGTCACATCGCCCCTCTCCTTTCAGGTCTCCAGTGAGCACATGCTCACTAACATGCGGAACTCCTCACAGGACATGCCCTGCTGGCCTTGAATCATTTTTGTTACCCTGCACTGCACCATCTCGAGCCTATCCCTAGACTTCCTGAGGTGAGGCCCATAGAACTGAACACAGTTCTCCAGGTGTAGCCTCACTAAGGATCTATACAGGGGAAGTATTATTTCCCTTTTTCTGCTATCAGTACCCCTCCTGATACATCCAAGCATCTGATTTTCCTTGCTATTAGCCTTGTTGCACTGATTTTAGTGCTTTAGGGATTCACTGATGTTAAGTGCAAGGTCCTGTTCCTCAGCCATGGTACTCAGTCTCACCCCTCCCATTTGGTATTCTGTCCTTGGGTTCTTGTTCCCAAGGTACATAACCTTTCACTTTTTGGTGCTGAATTTCAACTGACAAATCCTACCTGTCCAGCTTTTGCAAGTCTTTCTGCATTTCATTTTTTCCCTCTTTACTACTCATGCATTACCTATTCATGTCCCACATGACTTACTGCCATCTGGAAAGAGACAAAGCCTACCCTCGATCCCCTCACAAATGTCACTGATGAACATGTTGAATAGGACCAGACCCTGAACAGATCCCTGTAGAACCCCACTCGTGATCTCCCTTTCTTCTGATATAACCCCATTGACCACTAACCTCTGCTGCCTCCTCTTTAGCCAATTACTAACCCAATTTACTATTTACTATGACCTTAGTTGCACCAAGATCCTCCATCTTCTTCTTCAGCAAGCATCTGTGAGGCACCCAGTCAAAAGCCTTGTGAAGTTGAAGTAGAGCAAATCCATAATGTGGCCCCATCCATTTCCCTCATCACCCAGTCAAAGAAAACTGCCATGAATCCATGCTGCTTACGCTCCTGGAGACCGTTGCTGTCCAAGTAGTCCATGAGATCTTCTGTGACCAGTGACTTCATCAGTTTTCCTACAATAGAGGTAAGGCTGACAAGTCTGTAGTTCCCTGCTTGTTCCTTGCCTCCCCCCCCATCTACCACACTCCAATCCTTCAGAACCACCCCTGTCTTAGAGAGCTCTTGATTCCCTGACAGTCCTCAGATGTTACCCATTTGGTCCTGGGGCATTACCAATCTTTAGGTCTGCCAGCTTTTTTAGGACCCTTTCGCTTGTAAATGTTGGCTGCCTTGTTTCTGGAACCCCCTTAATGGCCACTTTGATGCCACTCTTTGGCAAAGGGCCCACTGTCCTCTCTAGTGAAAAATGGCCAAAAGTAATCATTAAGGATGGTGTCTTTTTGCTTGTCCACCTCAGTCTCTCATCTTCCTCTGTAAGCCTCACAATTACCCTCCTTTCTTCCTTTTTTTCAAACAAATTGTTTAATGCCGTATTTGTCCTAGTAAGAACAAATCCTGAACAAATGGTTTGATAGCTTTTATTGGACCAACAAGGATGTTACAAAAGGAGCAAATAGCTTTTGCTTTAAGACCAACAAGTCCTTCTTCAGAAGCTTAATGACAGTTATTTAGAAAATTCCATATTATTAACACTCAGAACATGCAGAAAAAAACAGAAATAATTCTCATTGGTTTAAAACAGGCATTCAAAACATAATTAAAGTGACATCAGAGAGCTTGAATATCTTAAGTGTGCTTTCAGCTGAACCAAACTTAAAGGTCAAAGGTTGTCCAGAGATAACAGCAGGCAGAGAGTTCAACCCACATATATTATACCATGTATCAGTCTAATTAATAACAAAACACTAGGATTCTCTACTCACTAAATTATATGTCAAGTGAAAAAAATACTCCCAAAGACACATGCTTTAAGAGTGAGATAAGAGCACACCAGTCGAAGCCAGCTTCAACTCTGCTCAGGACTCTGTTAGTTTGAGAATACAGCCAATGACAGGAAAATTACCCTGGATAAAACAATTGCATGCCAAAATGTAACATATTAGCAAGTAAAATATAAAAAATAAGCCCCAAAAATTACAACAACAGAAATTATCTTTACATGGCATACAGAAGGATTAAAGTAATGTTTATTCTCCACTCTTGATCTCCCCTGTAATATGTAGTTCTGTGTCTGTTTTTGTCTCCCTAACCACCCTCTTTGAAACTCTGTTTTTCAGCAAACATTCACTCAGTTTTATAGCAAAAAAACATCTGAACCACTAGATGTGAATTTTGTATTTCTGAGCCCTCTCGGTGCCTGCTATCTCCCTCTTCCCTATCCTATTCAAATTACAGGAACTTATAGTTCTGTCCCAGCTCTCTCCTTTCCTCAGCTTCTCTTTATTTTTCACTCCCCTATCAGTCTGGCTTCCAGAAGAACCATTCCACAATTACTTCGCTCCTCAGGCTCACTGACTCCATCCCCAAAGGCATGGACCACGGCCTCTTCGCCTCTGCCATATTTGTCGATATAGCCAAAGCATTCAGTACTTTAGAGTAACTGGTAATTGCTATTTGTGTTTTAAACTTAGATTGTGGGCTTTTAGTGACACTATACTTTCTTTGTTGTCTTTACTTATAATTGTTTTTGGGCTGTTGAAAATTTAAAACATAGTGGTGGTGTAATTCTGTGCTGTCTTTAATTGCTGCAAATTTTGTCTTGGCTTGTCTGACTGCCCTGTAGTTGGGTGAAGGGTGTTAATTGTCTGGCCTCTGACCTCAGCTACGTGATAACTGGAGGTGGGGCTTAGTCAGAGTTAAAGTAGCAAGCAGAGTTTTAATTTCTCAGAAGAAGCCAGAAGGGAAGGAAGGAAGGAAACATATTCAATTCAGTGCTTTAGAGTAACTGGTAATTGCTATTTTTGTTTTAAACTTAGATTGTGGGCTTTTAGTGACACTATACTTTCTTTGTTGTCTTTACTTATAATTGTTTTTGGGCTGTTGAAAATTTAAAACATAGCGGTGGTGTAATTCTGTGCTATCTTTAATTGCTGCAAATTTTCGCCCCCCCTTCCCCCAACTCTTAATTATATGCCCTGTTAAATCTGATTGACAGGAGCTAAACACAGGGTATAGTAAGGGGTGTGAAGTAGGAGGGGCATAAGGGGGAAGAAGCCCACCCTCAGCACAAGTGTTTTGACTCATTTGTTTATTGGTTTCTTTTTCTTTAAAAAAAAATTATCTGAGGATCAGTGGCAGGATTTTAGTACAGCAAATTAATAAAAGGGAACTAGGAGAGCTTCAGTAGCAGACAAGTAGTGGAATTGCAGTATAATGTGGGAGTGGTGCAATGCAGTGGCTGTGGGGAAGCCATATTCAGGCAGACCTTCTGGACACTGAGGTGCTGCCCTATCTGCATGCATCTCTGGACTGTGGGATGAGCGAGCCAGACTCAGAGCAGAAATAAACTGGGTCAGGAGTACCATCACCCCTATCCAGGACCGCCTAGTCCAATGCCACTGCCTCAAAGGATGCCGAGAACGAGGAGCACTTGGATGACAGTGGGCTCAGGGAGGGTTAGAGCAGTTAGGCAGAGGCACATCCCAGATCCTATTCCACTCATGAACTCATATGCCACACTGGCAAATGAGGACAACCAAATAGAGGTACCCAGAGAAGTGGAAGGAAAGGATGTGGTTAGCCAAGGAGGTGACCTCAGCGGGGAAAGCAGTGGACCCCAGAGGAGGAGGAAGCGAATCCTGGTGGGGGACTCCATCATAAGAGGGATCCAGCTAGGAACACAGGAGGGGGAGGACAGGGAGGTGAGATGCCTACCAGGTGCCACGGCATGGAGGGATGGAAGGAAGATCCTGGGGATCACTGGGAAGGCAAGACGGGAGGGTGAGCTGGATGTCATTATCCACCTAGGTACTAATGACCTGGAAAATGGGGAGCCAAAGGAAGTTCAGGAAGAGTTTAGGAAACTGGGGAGGGTCTCAAGCAAGTAGCTACTTCTGTCACTTTCTCAGAAGTACTACCTGTGAGAGGCAAGGAGAGCATAGAGTGCATGCACCAGGAACTTTAACTCATGGTTGAAGAACTGGTGCTTGTGAGGAAGGGTTTGGATTCATTGGTGACTGGGGACCCACCTGGAGGATGGAGGTTTGCTCAGGCTGACGGCCTGCATCCACCCTGGAGGGAATCCAAGTACTCAATGATAAGTTTAAATGCTACATTGACAAGCATTTAAACTAGCAAAAGGGGTGACAGGCCAGCAAGGATGGTACCTATTTGCTCACCCCACAGCTAGCAGTGGAACCAGTGAACCAGAGGAGGGCTATCTCTGCAAAGCAGTGTGCAAAGATGGAGATTAGTGCCCAAGAGGTGGATAAGCAGAAAGGGGCAAATTCAGCAGAAGGCAGACAGCAAGGAGAACCAGGGATAAATGACAACCAAGGAAGGGGCTGGAGTAGAACAGTGAAACAGTCTAGGAGGTCAAATCATGGAAAGCCATGTGCAAATGCCAGGAGCCTTAGCAACAAGATGGAAGATCTGGAGGCTGTCATGGTACAGTCAGACCTGGACATTGTGGCCATCACTGAAACCTGGTGTAATGATAACCATGACTGGGAGATGACCATACCTGGCTACAACATATTCAGAAGAGACAGAGCAGGCACGGAGGGGAGAGGAGTGGCACTGTATGTAAAAATGACATAAGGGCCACAGAGATCCAGGAGGAACAAAATGGGGAGAGATACTGTGGTTAAGCTGGAAAGGAAAATGGGACAGCCATCCACACAGGTGTGGTCTATAGACCACCAGCCCAGGAGGAAGAAACAGATAGGGAGTTAATGCTAGCCATCCAAAGGATGGCAGACAAGGTGAGGTAGTACTGGTTGAGACTTCAATATTCCAGACGTGGATTGGAGCATCCAAGCAGCAGCATCAACAGGAGCAGATTTATCCTGACTCCTTCAGGTGCCTTCCTCAAGCAACTCGTCATGGAACCAACTCAGCAGAAGGCAATACTGGACCTTGTGCTCACAAACAGGGACAGTGTGATGGGGTAACAGTGGGGAGCACCTGGGAAACAGTGACCACCAGTCATTGTGGTTTGAAATCTCAGAAAGAGCAGAACCAAACCACACAAAACACGATCCTGGATTTTAGGGGGCAGACTTTGGGAAAATGGGGAGATACTTGAAAGAGGAATTAAGGGAATGGGACAGGAATCAGGGGTTGAGGAACAGTGGGCAGTATTTAAAATGGGGATTACAAGAACAACAGAATTATGCATTAAGCAGGTTAGCAAGAGGAAAAGGAAGAGGAGACCATTATGGTTTTCCAAAGAGGTAGAAAGAAAGTGAATGCCAAAAGATTGCATTCAGGCAATACAAAAGACACAGGCAGAAGGATAGGGAGAAGTACCAGGAGAAGCAAAGGGAGGCAGGGAGGTCAGTAAGCCAAAGCTCAGACAGAAGAACACATTGCAAAATCAGTGGGTAGAGGGACAAAACCTTTACAGGTACATAAGTGAAAAAGAAAGACAAAGGAGGATAGTGAGACTGAAGGGAGGATGGGGGCCTCTGGAGGATGACAACAGTAAAGCTGACATTTTGAACAGGTATTTCTGTCAGTCTTTACTGAGGAAGAGGAGGGTAATGGGTCTGAAGGGATTACAAGGGTGAGAATGGTGCAGAAATGGACACAAGTCCCTTTACACGAAAGGGTCCTGAAGGAACTGGAAGTAATAAGAGTTGATAAAGCAATGGGGCCAGATGGGGTGCACCCAGGGTCCTTAAAGAACTAAGAGAGTGGTGGCTGAACCTCTGGCTATCCTGTTTAGCCGATCACTGGGAAACAGGGAGGTACCCAAAGACTGAGGACAGCAGATGTAGTCCCTTATACAAAAGTGGGAACAAAGAGGAAGCAGGGAACTACAGACCAGTCAGCCTCACCTCGGTAGTGGGAAGATCATGGAAGCACTACTGAAGGAGAGATTGGTGGAACATCTGGTTGTCAATGGACCACAGGACCCAAGGCAGCATGGTTTCACCAGGGGAGGTCATGTCAGACTAACCTCATTGAATTTTTGACTGGGTGACTAGAGGTGGATCAGGGGAGGGCAGTGGACATGGCTCATCTGGACTTCAGCAAGGCCTTTGACACTGTGCCACATAGAAGACTATTACACAAACTGAGGAATATGGGTGTGGGCAGGACAGTAGTGTGGTGGGTAGGTAACTGGCTGGGTGGCAGGACACAGGGTGGTGGTAAATGGCTGTCACTCCACAGAGGGAAGAGTGACCAGTGGGGTACCACAGGGATCAGTGCTGGGACCGTCCTATTCAACATCTTCATCAGTGACATTGCGCGAGGACCTAGAAGGCAGAATTTCACTGTTCGCTGATGACACAAAGCTCTGTAACAGAGTAGACACACCAGAGGTGTAGACGAATGAGAAGGGACCTGAAGAAACTTGAAGAATGGTCAGGGTTTGCGTAGTTGAAATTCAATGCAAAGAAGTGCAAGATAATGCATATGGGGCACAAAACCCTGGCACAATATATCAGTTGGGGGTGAGGATATAGCATGCACCAAGCAGGAAAGGGATCTTGGGGTTGTCATCTCTGATGACTCCAAGGAGAAACAGTGTGACAAGGCAGCAGGTAAAGCAAATAGGATGCTGGGATGGTAGGCAGGGGCATCACCAGCAGGAAAAGGGAGGTCATAATTCCACTATACAAGACACTAGTGAGGCCACACCTGGAGTACAGTGTACAGTTCTGGAGACCATACCTACGTAAGGACATAGACAGGGTAGAGAAGGTTCAGAGGAGGGCAACAAAGATGGTGCATGGATTGCATCACAAGTCCTATGAGGACAGGTTGAAGGAACTGAACATGTACTCCCTGGAGGAGAGGAGGGAGACAGGGGATATGATAGAGACATACAAGTATCTTACAGGGAGGAACAGGGTGCAGGAAAACACTATTTTTAAGCGAAATAATGTTCCAGGACTAGAGGGCATGGGATGAAGTTGGAGGGAGGACGATTCAGAGGAAACATGAGAAAGAATTTCTTCACAGAACGGGTGGTGGACAAGTGGAACACCCTGCCAGAGGAAGTGGTGGGGGCTGAAATAATCACGGGATTTAAGAATGCATGGGATAGACATAAAGGAATTCTGGAGGTCAGGGATAAGGGGCAACAGACTTCTAGGAAAACAAACTGAACTTACAAGCTCAAATGGGCAGACTGGGTGGGCCATAGGCCCTTAACTGCCGACACTGTCTATGTATCTATGTATCTATGTACTGTCTCTCACTCCCTATTACTAGCTAAGCTCCAGGCAGCTGGCCTCTCTGACAAGGCTATTGGCTGGTTCCATTCATACCTTATGTGCAGGTCCCAATCAGTCAGAATTGGTGATGCCCTCTCCCCTCCCTTGCCTATAACCACTGGGGTCCTGCAAGGTTCTGTGTTAGGCCAGTTACTCTTTTCCATCTTCCTCAATGATTTCCTTTCCATCTGCTTGTCGACATCCATCCACATATATGCTGATGACACAGTTCTTTTCACCTCTGGCCCCTCTGTTGGTGATGTGGTGCTCATACTCCAGCTCGACTTTGATCAAGTTCAGCTCTGGCTATGCTCTAACCAACTTTTCCTTAATGCCAAGAAGACCCTCTTCATGTACTTTGGTACAAGGCACAGACTCTCTAGACTCACCTCCCTTCCCCCCTTCTGCACCCTATACAGTTCCCCCCTCGAGGATGTTACCACCTTTAGGCGTCTAGGTATCTGACTTGACCAACACCTACATTTTTCTGGTCATGTGGATGATATAGTCAAAAACCTGCACCCCAAGTTAGGTGCCCACTACAGGAACTGTGACTGCATCCCACTGTTGGCATGTCATGCTATCATGCAGAAAATGATTCTCCCAATCTTTGACTACGCAACATAGTCTACAGTGCTGCCTCAGGCACCACTCTTGCCAGATTGGACACTTCTTCCAGTCATACTAGGAGTCATACTAGGATTCATACTAGGATTGGTAAAGAGCAAGAGAGCCAAAAGGCCCAAAAAGCTCCTATGTGTTTAATAGTAACTAAAAATACCGGCAGACAGAATAAATTTATCTAGCTGTCTTTTGTATGATTGCCATGAGTTACAAACAATCACTTCAATAGGTAAACTATTCCACAATTTGATAATTCTTACTGTGTAAAAATACTTACTCGGGAGATGATTCAACTTTTTTAACTGCAACTGCAAGGGATGTCCCCTTGTAGTATAGATTGAATCCTTGAAAAGATACCCCAAATTTGTTATTAAAAACCGGTCATTTATAGTGTTATACATAAGAAGGAGATCACCCTTTAAACACCTAACAAATAGTGACATCAAATCAAGTGAGATAAGTCTTTGTTCATAAGGAACATCTTTTAAACCACATGCCATTTTAGTATACTTTCTTTGAACACCTTCTATTTGTTTAATATCTTGTTTTTTAAAAGGGCACCCTAGTTGGGAAGAATAATCCAAATGCGGAATAACATAGGACCTGTACAAAGGCAACAAGACTTTAGCATCTCTCAATGTAATATTATGCTTGATGGACCAAATAACACGATTAGCCTTAAGAATGACTTCATTTAAATGAGAATTGGGAATCACTCTGCCACTATTCTCTTTGCTGTCCCCCTTGCACTAATCACTGCTCTATGTACCTGTCTCTCTTCCTCCCTTCCTTCTCTTGTAGATGGGCGCTGAGCCCACTGCGCAAACTTTGTGAGTAAATTCTGGTTTGGCACTCTTCCAACCTACTTCTCATCCTCACTCTCCAGTCCTCCCCTCCAGTCTCGTACCTTCAGGAGCTCAAATGGTCATATCCTAGTAATCCCTCCAGTCTTCATATCCATTGGTCAAGCTATGTTTAGTCACCGTCTCCCCAAAATCTGGAGCTCCCTCCCTATTGCAATTGGCAATGCCCCTTCCCCTTGGATCCTCTCAAATCATCTCAGGGGCCTCACTTCTTCTTATAACTGCTCCTAACTCCCTCGCCATTTGGTCTACCTTCTCCTGCCCCTGATCCCCCACCCCCAGATTCTGCTCCTGACTCCCACTATCCAAGTGATAATGCCACAGTCATAGGCACTTATAATCAAACTGTTTGACTTCTTTAGTGGCTAGTGTTCTCAATAAAAAAAGTACTGGACTGATGCACTATAGTTGGATAGCTAGCTGTCTTTTTCTCAACTCTGGTCTCATGACCTACAGTACATTAATGTGCAATTTGGCACTACTTCTGTGCTATAATAAGAATGCTAACATTTATTTTATATTTGTTTCTAGAAAGTAACACACCACTTTGTCACTGTTATTATGACCTATTTGTACATTGATGTAAAATGCGTGCTACTATGTGCTGTTATCTGACTGTTAGTATGTAATTGTTTTGGTTATTGAACGTAAAACCTTGTTTTGTACCACTTCCCCTTCTCCCCAGGACATATCTGGAAAAGAGCTTCTGGCTCAGTGTGCCTTTCCTGATAAAAAATTTCAATAAATAAAAAATAAATAAAATAATTACGTGTCAACGTGATTACACTGTATTTTACACTGACCTCTATGAACAGCAGTTTTTCCAGTTTGAGAAACTGAAATTTCAGATCCTTGTTATTTTTTGGCGAGCCACCAGTAGCATTCTGCCCTTTATACAATTTTTATTTGGCTTGTGTTTTTTTGTGGAGTTTAAGCTGGCAGTATCACTAAACCTCCATTAAGTAAACCATCCACTCCACCAATAAATTCTCCATATTGTTTCTTGTATAATTACATATTAATTTAATTTTTTTCATTGTTTTTGCACTTTGGGGATTCTATGTGTCGTGGTGCTTTAAATATATGATACATTTTTGTGCTCGTGCATCTTTATGACAAATGCTCAACATGACAATCAAGTATATACTTTCTCCTGCCTTAACCACAAGCTGTCATCCATCATAAAATGTCGCACCCAGCTGGCAGTGACATTGACAGATTCATATGGTTAAAAGGGCTGTCATTCTCTTTTGGAGCCCACTCCCTGATGAAGGTCCTTAACTAAAGTGCTGGCGCACTGCACCGGCAGTTCAGTTCCATGTTTGTTATTTTACTACAAAGTTACAATACAACTCGTACACATTTACTGCTGTGATCAGCACTGATTTTATTTTCCTTCTTGTTTTTAGCATGCTGTTCCTGCCACATGTGTCTAACAGGGCTTGACTTCCGGTGCACCTGGCCCCTGGAATGTCCCAGACAATATTTAGCAGATTCAGATCACCCAGCAGCACCACCACTTTCCCTTGTTCGCTACGTGAACTCCCAATCTTTCTCTCCCTTTGTCCTGGTGGTCTATAGATCACTCCCACCCATACTGACTCGCAAGAAGACATTGTGAGGTGGAACCACAGCGACTCTGTTTCCCCTTTGTTTCCCTGATATGTCCATTCTTCACAGCCTCTTTCCCTTTCCTGACAAATAGGGCTACCCCCCCTTGCCTATCCCTCTGTCCTGTCAAAACATTGTAAACCTGGGAATAACAAGTCCCAGTCATTATATTCTGTGGTCCAAGTTTTTGTGATGGCTAGCATGTTTAACTCAGTGCCTACCACAAATGTCTGGAGCTCAATGATTTTATTGCCCAGACTTCTGGCATTAAGGCAGACTCCCTTCTACCTAGCTCCAGATCCTCTTTTGCTGTTTTGTGATCCTACACCTGTAAACCTTCTAATTCTACTTACCGTCTTATTGTTCCTATTGCTTTCAAACCCTAAGTGCCTTCCACCCCTTGTTCTTCTACTACTCCTTTTTGAACCTCAGCCTTATTATTACCCATGTTACTGCTACCAGTCTCCAGTATATGGAGAGCAATAGCTAGGTTCCCTTCCCTTAATCCCTTTACAGTAGTTCCCCTACCCTCAGTGTCCCCCACAGTCAGTTTAACTGTCCAATGTAGATGTCAAACCTCTGCCTCAGCATGCTGGTCCCCCTCTTGTCAGGTGATGATCATCACATTTGAAGAGCCTCCTGTCCCAGAAGTCTTCCCAGTTCTCCAGAAAGTTACTTAGGGAATCATTTAATGGTCAAGATCATCCAGCCAGGAATTATATATACCCATCTGGGGTCTGTATTGAGTTTTACTACAATTAAATAAAGTGTTCAAATCTCTTTAAATGCACCACTGCAAGATTCTGGGTGACAACAGATGATTCCACACAGCTGAGTGCCGAGTAACTCTTGATATAAGTAAGCTCCATAGAATAAGGAGACTGCATATATCTGGTACCAGAGTGGGTAGAAAGATTCGCACAGTACAGTACAGTACAGTCAGACATGTACAATTTGTGTGTTAGTTGTGGGGAAAGGCTATCTAAAATACATTTTGAGGCCTGCCATACCTTATTACTATTAGTATTTATCAGTGTCTAGGAGGGCAACTGAAGACCAGCCATTACAGTTCCAACTATACTGCTACTTCATTGTCTAACTTTTCTTTTTCCCTGGACTTGATCCCACTGCACTAATAAAGCCATTGCTATATGTTTATATTTACTGTCTGTGAGCATATCATTAGTAGAGTGCATGTACTGTAACTTGTGGGGAATATTTGTCACATTGTACTGGTTCATGAGGGGGGGTGAACTTGTGGGAATATGGGGAGCTACTCTGTTCCATGGGGTTGTACCATACTCAAGACCACTTTATTTTTTTCCTGGAAGGATTCACCATGCAGTTATTTAAAGTCTGAATATGACCCCCCCCCAACTGCCACCACCAAGACATTTAATGATCAAGGCCCCTTAACCTTCTTTGAACCCACCAGGCAGGCGAAGTACCCATCAACATCCACGGTAAAGTGGTTATACATGTGTCCCTCACACATAGTTGTTATCAGTTAAGTAAGACCCCACTGTGAATGGGACAGGATGAGTGACTATAGAAATTGATACACTGCTCATCATGTAGTCAGTTGACTACCAGTTTGTCTGGCAACAAGAGTGACTGTGTGCAATACAAACAATTTTAAAAATTCAAATTCAAATAGAAAAAAAAAGATCATCCAAGTTTGTTTGACTTGACCTGCCTCCTGTGAACCCATGCTGTCTCCATCCATGAACCCATTTGCTTCCAGGAATTCAACTATCTGCTCTTTAATAACTTGCCTACTATAGACATTAAACTTAATGGCCTATAATTACCCAGGTTCTCCCTATTCCCACTCTTGTGTAGGTGGAACTTATTTGCCACCCTCCAGTCCAATGGCACAAAACCCATTGCTGTAAATTGATTGACTAGGTCTGCCAAGGGTGCTGCTAAGGCCTGCCTTGTCTCCCTCAGTACCCTTGGATGCATCCAGTCTAGCCCTAGTGGCTTGTATATTTAGCTCCTGAAGACCCTTAAGCATTCTCTCCTCAGTTATACATCCAATCAGTAACCTGTTGCTATCCATGCCCTCAGTGTTTAACTTATTTTCTGATATTATATACAGTGTTGTTCCGCAGGATCAAGTGATGTTGTGTAGCAGTGGTAGTAAATAATCTGTATTCATAAAAGGTATGTTAAAATATGGATTGCACAATTGAGCCCAGGCTCATTTTCAATTACCCTTATGGCAGTTTTGGTGTGGTATCTTGCAGGATACTGTAGGATCTCAATGTAATCCAATGACAAGTACTCCAATTTGTCACACAATAAGTTAAGAGATTTCATATAGAGCACTTGATCTGAGTGGACGGTACTGTCATTTGAAAATCTATTGGGTAGGGGAGCATATAGTAATTGGCATAGAGGTAAAGTATAGAATGTAGGGGTATAAGCGCTGAGGTCAGCAATAAATGTTGCTTATTTCTGTAGCCCATCAGAGGGCTGCAGCAGTATTAGTAGGTTGAAGATGCTGTCACAACACCACAAACATAGCAATCCAGAGCAGTGGCATGCCAACACCACCTGCCACAAGGAAGCTAGAATAATACATATTCATAGCAGACCTTTTTATCATCCCTGTATTTTCAGTCTGCTTTAACCCATACCAGCTACTGTATTAGAACCTGAAGCACTTTTCTCTAATTCCCACAGCAGAACCAAATTCGAGGGAACCAACTGGAAGCAAACCATTTTTTTAATGGCCTACTTGACTCCCCTTTAAATGGGGAGCCTAGCTGGTGCTAATCAAGACTTATTCTGCAAAGAAATGCTATTTTGATTGTTGTGCTTTGTTGGATCATAAACTCACCAGGTAGGCAATTTTATGTTAGCCACCCTCTATCTAAAGTAAGGCATTCTAATGTTTCTCCTTATCCTACTCCCACCCCCACCAACTTGTGAGTGTAGGCCCTCTAGTTTTGAATGCACTCACAAAAACACAAAGGCAGCTCAGGAGAAAAGGTGGCTAGAGCCACAGTATCACAGACTGTTCAAACATACTTACACCATAAGGAACCAGGCTCAAAAACATACCTCCAAGTGTAGAAATAGGCCCAAAGATCAGTTTTAGGATAAGAAACTATTTTGTTCAGCAGTGAGCACCTACCTGTCCAAATTTTAGTGCTCACTTCTGTGCACTTTCTCAAGAATAGTACTACCTGACAACATCATTATATACAAAACATTTAAAGTGACTGATAATAATTTTATACATGCATAAATATTGATGGCAATAGTGTTTCCAGCACATTAACACATTAGACAGGGCTGATAAATATAAAGTGTAGTTGCTCACTCATTTAAATGTAGTGACTCATTATGCTGAAATTTCAAACATGCAAGATATGACAGAAAGGCAACAATAAAGACAAGTGAAAAGTAGAAAGAAGGGACATACATATATATATATATATATAGAGAGAGAGAGAGAGCATATGTGTGTGTATGTGTGTGTGTGTATGTATGTATGTGTGTGCGCTGTTGTGTCTGTGTTTAAAGAAGGCAAGGAACAAGCAATATAAGAGGTCAGGGTGGAGGAAAAGCCAACAAAAGATTGCAGGATATTAAAAACCTTCAGTGTATGTACACTTTGCACTTTCTCAAGGATACTGCTATCTAGGGACATAATTTATATCATGAATTTAAAGCACCTCATAAGCAGCTCATAATTCCACTATACAAGACAGTAGTGAGGCCCCACCTGGAGTACAGTGTACAGTTCTGGAGACCTTACCTATATAAGGACATAGACAGGGTACAGAAGGTTCAGCGGAGGGCAACAAAGATGGTGCGTGGATTGAATCACAAATCCTATGAGGACAGGTTGGAGGAACTAAACATGTACTCCCTGGAGGAGAGGAGGGAGAGAGGGGATATGATAGAGACATACAAGTATCTTATAGGGAGGAACAGGGTGCAGGAATACACTATTTTTAAATGAAAAAGATGTTCCAGGACTAGAGGGCATGGCATGAAGTTGGAGGGAGGACGATTCAGAGGAAACGTGAGGAAAAATTTCTTCACAGAACAGGTAGAGGACAAGTGGAACACCCTGCCAGAGGAAGTGGTAGGGGCTGAAACAATCACGGGATTTAAGAATGCATGGGATAGACATAAAGGAATTCTGGAGGTCAGGGGTAAGGGGCAACAGACTTCTAGGAAAACATAAACTGAACTTACAAGCTCAAATGGGCAGACTGGGTGGGCCATAGGCCCTTATCTGCTGACACTGTCTATATCTATGTACCAGTGTAATAAAGTGAAAAGCAGGGTTGCTTGGATATCTGTTTTAAGCAATGAAAATAATGGATTTCAGCTAATATTTTGGATTTTACGATCTTCACATAAAGTTGCCCAAAATAAAAAATCCAAAATTTTTTGGATACCAGATCAGATTTGGATACTAAAATTCAGTTCATTGTACCATCAGAGAAATAAAACACTCACTGGGCTTCTGGGAGGACTTGAGGAGGGCCGTCAGTGGTGTGATTGGATCGGGTGGGGGGGTCTGTTATTACATTCCTACTGCTGCAGTGAGCGGCACTCATACATGGATTAGGGCTGGGGGGGTTCTGCTATAGATTCTGTACTGCCGCAGCGAGCAGCATGTGACAAGGGATTCAGGCGGGGGGGCATTGGACTGTCAGGGTGGGCAGGTTGCTGTGCTGCTGTCTGCAGTACATCAGCCTGCCTGTGGGTGGTCACCCACTTAAGTCTACTTGTTGTAGACTTATCTTTTGGAGGGCACATCTCTGGACATGCTCCGAGTGTGCGTCTCTACTTTGGGTTGTGAATGGGGCTGCACACCATATGCATGGGCACGCCCCCTGCACAACCCCTCCAGATGTGCTGCATCACATCATGAGTGGCGCCGGCGCATCAGTCACCTTCCAGAATCACACCAGTGTGCAAGTCGGGGATGCACTGGCACATCTTGGATTAGCTGGGTGCATCCCTCTAGTGAATCCTGTCCTTTGTTTTCTAAAGTTTTTCCAAAAGGTGTCAGCTGCTCTTTAAAATATGAACTTGAAGTCTTTGTGAAATGCAGAGTTCTTTTGTATATGATTGTCCAGTAGAGAAGTACTATTAATTATTGTTTGTAATGTAACATTGTTTTGGAAATTTTAAGTTGCTGAGACAAATCTTGTATGTTGTAGTTATACTTTCAGGTAAGAACTCAGCCTCAATAATCAGGTGTCAATAATTAGGTTTTAATAGGACTTTTATTTGCCTTTCTAAAATGTTAAAAACTTTAATTAATGCACCTAAAATTCAAGATTTATCCCTAGGTGACTGTTTTTTTTTATATGAACCTAAATTAGACTACAATAAACAGTACATTTTGGATGGGAAAAAAATACCAATTTGTACTTGAAACCTACTGTTTCTATTAAAGCACTTGGTTTTAACTTTCCACTAGGGGGAGTCAAAAACCTACCAAATCAATGTGCTACTGTACAATGTAAGCCTTATTGTGGTTGTCAGGGAAGTCATTTGACTGCTTGTTATTTTTGATAATCTAAGCATAGGAAAATATTTATTTAAAGAGATTTGTATCTCAGAATTAAAAAAAAAACATAGTGACTTTGCAGTTATTGTGGGACACAATGCCTGGGATAGATAGCAAGCTTCCTACTGAACTTTAGAGGTAGAGGTAAGAGGTAATACAACTCAAGCTGGGCACTTGCCTGCCCAGTTTGTACTTAGCCTGCATAATGTAGTTTTCCCACAGAAGGAATTTCCTGATGCACACTGATACAGACAAATAATTTCCTCAAAGGTAACCTGCGCTATGTCAAAGTAAATGACATCAGTCATTCAAAAATGCACTGTTATATGAAAAGTCTCTTGAGTTTCATGTGGGAACTTGTCACAATAAAACTTTGACTATATGATGGTACAAGTTAGAGAAAATAGACAGCTTGTTAAGAAAAGTGTGTGGACTATCTTTTTTTCAGGTTCTCTTTCTAGCTTGGAAGGTTTCTAAAGGGGTCAGACTTAAACAAATCATACATTGCCCTCATCCTTTTGCTATGTGGCTCATGTTCAAACACTTAAGTAGAAATAAACAGGCATAATGTAGAACTGGAAGTGCCAAGTCCAGTTCTGATATTCCGAACTTTTTTTATGAAATGTGTAATATTAAAACAAATAGCAAGGCAAGAACGACTACTGTATTAGGGCTAGCTAAAATGGCCCTGAACCAAAGTAAGGGCTTGAGCCATAAAAAAGGTTGGGATACACTCAAACTGTATACTGGCCAACTGGCCAAGCTGCTGTTCACCTCAGTGCCATGCAGGAAAGGATGGGATCCACACCTCCATTCCTTCACCTCCTATGTAGGTGGAGCTCCTGCACAGGGGCTGGGTGTGGCACCGGGAGTAGTGCTATCCAGTATGCCAGTCATCCAATCGGATGTTCGGGTCAGCATTCTAGTGCATCTCCCACTCCGTGTAAGTGGAGGACCACAGGATTTGACAGTTCATGTCAGCCCCCCATGTACTGCCACCTTCCCACTGTATAAGATCCATTTTTTGAAGGAATACTGACTAATGCCAGTTATGCTCCAAGCCCTTTACAGAAGCTCCCAAGGCTGGGGACAGGAGGGAAGGTGGCTAATCCTACCTGGTATTGGGCTGTGTTGTCAGACTGCTTTTTCCTGGTGAATCCCCTCCCACTGATCTCCCTACTCAGGATCCGGCCTCCACATTTATTCATTTTATTTATTATGCGTTGGGTAACTGGGTTGACTCTTGAGCAGAAAACTGTCCATTTGCAAGAGTGACCCAGGAGACAATATAGGTAAAGTATACATACAGCCATGAAAAATATAAAAATGGATACAAAACAATACATTCTGGCATTGCACAAGTTGTTGATAAAGCAATGACTCAAGTGGGTTGAATTAAGATACAGCTTTAACAAATGTTTACAATTTAATTGTGAGCTATATTGAAGAATGATAAGGCAGAGAATTCCAGAGCTTGACAACATTACAGGTAAAAGATCTTTGACTTT
The DNA here is from genome assembly GCA_016271365.2 of Neoceratodus forsteri. Classification (NCBI taxonomy): domain Eukaryota; kingdom Metazoa; phylum Chordata; order Ceratodontiformes; family Ceratodontidae; genus Neoceratodus; species Neoceratodus forsteri. Next base: position 1,588,418,764 of record CM057449.1, on the reverse strand, counting down.
GTATAGTCCTTCCAAAGGGCAGTGTGTACAACTGCTTGTCCATAGCATGAATACTGCAACCAAAGCAAAGTGACAACAATACATTTACAACAGAACAGAGCATGCCCAGGAGTGATACTACGTGCCATCATAACAGAGAAAAATATAATAAGTCAAAGGGCAGCCACCTTACTTCATTGTAAAGGTCAAACTTGCATTTTCAAGAATTAGCAGCAACAGCATAGTGGCAAGCCTTCTTAAGAAGTACTTCAACCCTATCCAGGACACAGGCAGTAGAACAGCACAAACTTACCATCGTCAATAAGGGGAAGAAGAGACTGAACAAAAGTGCTCTAGTTTCAGCTGTGAAGTACTTTCTATTTCTGCACAAAAGGCCTTAGTGATAATGGGCACATTTGACAAGAGAACCATCATGGTTACTGTAAGATAATGTCTTGTCCAGAGTCAGCCTTGAGTCCTTAAAATATGAAAGAGATTTAATTTTGACACTGTCATGTGAGACAATGCCTATCAAAAAGAGAATGCACTTAATTTCTTTGTACTAGCAGAAATCATAGTCTTAGTTTTTTTTTTACTGTTAAGATTTTAATTATTATGAAGAACGCAGTGCTGTAAGTTGATAAAGTCCTTCTGGGGGACTGCCATCATTGCATTTAATGACTTGTGCTACAGCAAAAGAGATGCATCATCGGCGTACAGTAAAAAGTCAGGTTTAACACATACTTCCAGAATTTTGTTAATGAAAAGGCTTAACAAAAGGGAGCCTAGAACTGAGCCATGTAGCACTCCAATAGAAATCAGCTTTGGTAAAGGAAGACTATTGCCAGTTTCGACACATTGCATCTTTTCATGAAGATGATCGTAAAACCAATTAACCACATTGAAAGCAAAGCCAATGGCAGTCAGTTCTGCTTGCTACTTATGTCAATGGGCTAGTTCAAATGCCTTGGTATAATATACAAAAACTGCAGCACCAAGATCCAGGGCTTGCCGAAGATAGTGTCAGAAGCACATCATATGTCATAGCAAACTTTCAAGAGGCAAGTCAGGAAACAGACCAGATCGTCCTGTGGCTGCTTCCTAAAATAGCTGGCAATTAACCCTGGTTGTGCTGGATGTCACCATTTTTGCTATTTTTAATACTGTTTTTTTTTTTTTTTGCATTTGAAGCTGAAACTGTTGCTTTTTATATCTGATAGTTTCCAGCTGTACACACAAGCTCCGAATTAGTGACATCTTGCAATTCATTTGTTTGGCATTGCAAATTACTGTACATTTCTATGTTACTGCCATATTCCCCTCGCTCAGGACACACCTGGAATCAAGCTGCTTACAGCTCAGCATGTTCTTTCCAGGACAAGACTTTCAAATGAACACATAACATATTCTCAATGTACTGTAGCTGTTGGCCTACTACTATCAGCAATGGTTAATGCATTCTATTCACGAGTTGCTCTAAAAAAAAGGCAAGTTTATATTTTCCAGGCTTAACTTTGGGAACTCTTTAATTCATTAACTTTGCTTTTCAAAATAATTTATTTTGGCACTTTTTTTGCCTTACCCACTCTTTCTACATTCATTTTCACCTTAGACCATAGCTGATGATGGCTGAGTCATATACGTATAGAGATTAGCATTCCACTGAAGCATATCCTGTGCCATGAGATTTCAAAGATTTAACCATCTTCAAAGGCTCCAGAGATCACAGTCGTGAATTTACATTGGCAACTGCAGGACAAGTATACATCCTGTGCTCATAGTTCTGCTGAGGTACACCAGGTACGATTTGGTGGACACTATATAGATAACCTCACAGAAATCAATTATTGGCAGCAGAAGTTGAACAGCTAGCCTCTTTCTACTTGGAAGTGAACAAGTTGTTTGACAGCCAGCTTCACATTAAGGAATTTTGTTAAGAAATTAACATTTATTAGAGCTAAGACAGCTGTCCGCACACAGCCCTAGACATTGTATCTGAAGAGAGCAAGAGGTATGGGTGCATCACTGTCCTGTGAGGTGATATTAAAGGACTTTCTCCTGACTTGTAGTTTGTCCTGTGTTCCAAATGTCACGGTATTTTGTGTTGAGTACCACTGCCTCTTGGAAAGTATGACAAAAGTTAACCTCTGAAATGCCTGCATTCTGTATCCTGATATTTTCTGCATTTTTACTGGTTGGAAAACTGTAAATTTTTACATTTTTTAACAGAACAGGATTCTTGGGAACATCAACATTTTAGACTGTGCAGAATGAATTATGGGAGTATCAGGAATTCCAGTTAGATAGTAGATTTTGACACTGTTTGCAGGCTACTAGTGGTGGTGGTGTCATATGAGGGCCAGGTTAGGCTAGTTTTATTTATCTAGTAATTATTTGGAAACAACCTTTGAGCAGGAGCTCTTTTACAAAGGTTCCACATCAGACACAGTCACAGTTTGCACAAATAATAATAAAAATAAAATGTACATAAAGCATCAGACACAAATTACAGCATTTACAATCAGCTTAGTCGATGTTGTAAGACAGCATTTGACAGATGCGTTAATGTAATGTATTGAGTACAGGGGAGCACCTCTAATAGGTGGGAGGAGGAGGGGGAAGGAGAAAGTTAGCAGTTTAGGAGAGGACCTTGTTGAAACAGATAGCGGAGAGGGGTGCATCATAGGGAGAGGTGGGTGAAACCGTGGAAGGGCAGAGTATAGTTGGGTAGACACAGGAGGTAGGGCCAAAGGTGAAAGGAGGTAGAAGGGAGGAGGTGGGTGAAACTGTGGAAGGTGCAGAGTAGAGTTGGGTGGGGGATGGGGTAGGGCCCAGGTGAAAGGTGGGTGTAAGGAGCAAGCTAGGAAGGAGGAGAAGAGGGTGCTAAGGTAGGTAGGGAAAGAGGGGAGAAAGACATCGCAGTCAGCCGGGGTGGGAAGACAAGGGTGAGGGGAATAATGACAAGAAAATAAGGGGGGGAATAAGGTGAGGAGCAGGTCTGCTTAGTGGTGGGTCCGAGCAAGGGGTATTAAGTGCCCCATGGGCAATCACAGTTGTTCCTTGGGAGGAGACATTATTTAAGGTTGGTCTTGAAGGCTGGTAGGCTTGTAGTTCTGTATGTGATTTCCAGGCATTCACTGAGCCACAGAGGGGCTCTATACATGAAGGCTCATTGACCAAGTGCAGTTCTGAGCAATGGGACTGTGAGTACACCTAACACTGGATCTCTGGTTCCATAGTTTGAGCCAGCTTGGGAGATAGGTTCAGTGGTGTGGGGGGGGGGGGGCCTGTGCTGAGAAGCGCCTTCTTGCCAAGAAGACAGATTTGGAATTATATTCTGTGCTTCAGGGACAGCCAGTTGGCCTGAATGTACAGAGAGCAGGTGTGAGTGAAACGGTCAGCATCAGTGGCTAGCCTACATGCCTTGTTAAGGGCAGTTATCACCCGCTTTAGTGTGGTATCTGTAGCCAGTCCATAGGTCACTAGCCCATAGTCTATGATGGATAAAATCAAGCTTGAGATAGAGATGGAGGACATCAGGTGTGAGGTTTTTCCGGTGTTGATATAAGACTCCTAACTTGGAATTTACAGCCTTGACCACCATATCAATATGCTGTGCATAAGAGAGGGTGTCATCAATGGTGACCCCCAGATACTTAAATGAGTGTACCTGTTCCAGCAAGTCCTTAGCTTTGTTGTGGATGGATGGGACAGGAAATCTCCTTTTAAGTTGTGGACTGGATAGTAGCATGGTCTTAGTTTATTTATTTTATTTATTGAAAAATCAGAATTACAACCTTTGAGCTAAAATATCATTTACAAAGGATCTTCATTGAACAGAGGGTGGGGGAACATCAAGTACATGGACAGTGGAGAAAAACAGAAGCAGCTAGTAGGCATTGTCAATTACACGTCATTAAAAAGATTATACAGCATTATAAATAGAAGGATGGGGAGAGACAGAATACATTGCAAAAGCCATCACTTAATTATATAATACAGAGGAAAATAGTCCCATAACAGATTAGGTAACTAAAGTGCAGATTCCAACTATGTACAAAGTATGAGAATTCCCAGAATGCAGCTATAGTGCTTAGATAGATTCATTGAGGGAACAATTAATGTGACCACCAACAAGCACAGCCATTAAGGGAGAGTAGGCTACAGGGTAGGTGGGTGAGGGGGAGAGCACAACGATGGTTGATAGCTTAAGGGTCAGGGGAGCTAAGCAGTGTGGAAGTGGGAGGCATGGAGGGTCAGGAGGGCTAAGTGGGTGAGGGGTGGGAGAATGGGGGACCAAGGGGTGGGTAGGTGGGGTAGGTTTTCTATAATTAAGCAGAAGCTTATGTACACTAAACCGGTCCTCAAGCTTATGGAAGGGGGTTTGTAGTTTCTGTTCCAGATGCTCATTGTGGTGGTTACTGCTGAGGAGAACAGCATCATCGGCGTACAGAATGATTTTACTATCACATGTCTTGGGAAAATCGTTCCAAAAAAGGCTAAATACTAGGGGCCTCAGAACTGACCCTTGAGGAATGCCCAGAGACACTTATTTAGCGTCTGACATGACTTGGACAATTTTGACTTTCTGGGATCTGAGGGACAGGTAGTCTTGGAACCAGGATACTGCATTTGAGGCCACCCCCAAGTTTTTAAGTTGAGCTAGGAGGAGGTGGTGGGTAACTGTGTCGAAGGTCTTTGTTAACTCTATAAAGACCAACCCAATTAATTTGCCTCTGTCAAGGGCATGGTGCACAGAGTCAGAGTATTCAACCAGAGTGGTAGCAGTGCTGTGGTTCTTACAAAAACAATGTTGCTGGGGGCACTGAAGTTGGTACTTATGGAGGTAATAGGTTATTTGGTCCATGACAATCCTTTCTAGTGCTTTGGATAGTGGGGAGAGGATTGAAATGGTCTTATAGTTAGCAATGTTGGACCTAACCCCGCTGTTAAACACTGGTGTGTTACCAGAGCTTGTTTCCAGACTGTGAGAAATTTGGCAATGGAGAGGGATTTGTTAAAAAGTTTGGAGATAGGCAAATAAACTCATCAAGAACAAGTGCTACCAGCTTCATATCGACCCCATCACTTCCTATCCTGGTTTTGCGGAGGGCATTCCTAACATAGGACCATGTCTCCTTGGTGGTCACTCGCTTGAAGTAGAAATTCGGGTGGCTTCTCATTGTTGGTTTGCTACTTGGTTGATCATACTCTGTCTTCAGATAGTTGGGTGGAAGGACAGAGCTGAGGTCTGTGAATGAGACATTAAATGACTCAGCTGTGGTCTGAGGGTCTGCAATGGACAATCCATTAATGTTGAGCAACTCAGGGTGAATCATCTTCTCCTTTCCAAGAGATGTTTTATATTCACCCAGAACCTCTTCCCATCTCCCCAGCTCTTGTACAGCTGCTCCTTATGTCATAATTCACTTGGTTTGGACTAAATCTGCATATTGGCATTACTTGTAGTTCTTCATAGGAGGCTCCCATAAATATGTAGTTTACCAGAAAATGTGCTGCAGTGTGCCCCTTCACTTTGAAGCTGTTCCCCAGCAATGTCTTTGATGCTTTAAATTTAGGGGTCTCCACTAATGCCTTAGGGAACTTTAGAAACTGCAGTTTTCATGGGAATATACTGTTCTCTGTTTCTTCTCTCTGCCTCTCTCAGCTCACGTCTATACTTTGTTGTATGCAGTGGGACACATCTATCACTGTAAGGTAGGTTAAAATTGAAGTACCTCTGCCATTTAAACAAATAGTGAGTTTTAAATGATAATTGTATTTTCAGTATGTAGTTAAGTAGGAGCCATTTAAATGTAATTATTTATTTATTTATTTATTGAATTTTGATGACCGGGTAGGCCCACTGAGCCCCGAAGTTCCCTTTTTCAGGAGCGACCCAGGAAATCATAATTTGAATCATAATGTTTACATGACCAAAAGGTGAGTGAAAGGGGGCATGGCCAGCAGCCATTGTGAATGGTCATGTCTCATTCTGGCTCCTACATGGAATATCGTTTATCCTTATCCATCTCACCTTACAAAACAAGATGTACCTTTTTTATATCACTACCAAAGATTTAAACTGCCCTGTAACAATTTTTAAGATCTGGCTCAAGTTAAACATGACAAACCTGAGAAAGGTTACTGATAGTAGCAGCAAGAAGGGAACGGCAGCAGGACCCAGTGGAGAACAGGCATTGGCGACATCCACAAGCTGGGAGATCACTCTAAACTATTCAAACTCTTTACAAAAATATGCTAGATATTGGTAAAAAATTATAAGACTTTAATTCTAGTATATTGATTTGTGAGATGCAAGCTGCAGTGGTGCTGTCAGAGGCCAAAGATGCGGTAGCTGCAGCTTTAAAAGTGGCCACCAGAACAACCACACTAATCAAAGAAAATAAATCCTTAAAATGTTGTCTTCAGGCCCTCAAAAATCAGATGAGAGCCTTGAACCTCAGATTATTAGGTTTCCCTGAAGAGACAGAGGGTGGTGATCTGCAGCAAGTCAGTGGGCAAGGCTAACAGGATGCTGGTGTGTATAGGGAGAGGGATAATCAGCAGAAGGAGGGAGGTGCTGATACCACTCTACAGTTCCATGGTGAGTCCACACCTGGTGTATGGGGTCCAGTTCTGGAGGTCCCATCTATGAAAAGACATAGATGACATGGAAAGGGTGAAGAGTAGGGTCACTAGTCATGGACTAAGTGGAAAGACATATGAAGAGAGGTTGAAGGAGCTGGATTTGTATCCTCTGGAGACAAGAAGGGAGAGAGGGAACATGATTGAAACATTCAAGTATGTGAAGGGGCTCAATAAAGTGGGGGAGAGCTTACTTTCAGGGAGGGTAGATACAAGAACTAGAGGGGCATGGACTGATGGTGGAACAGGGAAGGTTTAGGGGAAACATTAGGGAATATTATGTCATGGAGAGAGTGGCTGAGTCCTGGAACAGACTGCCAGAGGAGGTGGTGAGACCCAGTACAGTGCAGGGTTTCAAGAAGGCCTGGAATAGACACAAGGGGTTGTCAAGGGAAGGAAGGGGGAATCTTGGAGGGGGGACTAGTAGAGGGGGGGAATAGGCAGACTCAATGGGCCAGGAAGGTCCTTTTCTGCTATCTCATGTCTATGAATCTATGAATCTGACAATGTATATTGGCATGTGACTAAATGCAAATCTGAAGTTGGCCCCTGTCCTCGCCATCTTGCAAGTTTACAGAATAACCCAAAGGAAAAGATCCAAATCCAACACTCTGAGTACCCTTTTAATACAACTAGCGGGATCATATGAAAGGAACAGGGACTTAACAGCTGCAAGAGAGATCAGACAGCTGGAAGCCCCTGCTGGAGAGAAACTATCTGTCTTTCTGGACTTGAGCTTTGCAACTAGGAATTGTAGGAAATCCTTTGATGTTATCCATTCTGAGCTTCGGTTCCTGGAAATGTCTCATACTCTTCAATACCTAGCCCAACTGCGTGTTATATACTCAGGCAAAAAATATTTATTTTCTGAACCCAACAATGATGATAACTTATTAACTAAGATCAGTTTGGATTTTGGATTATGAAGGGTTTCAGCTGAGATTGAGGAAGAGGGCTGAGACTACTGGACTTTGGATCTTGTTCTGTGAGTAGACTGTTCAGGGCAGGTGGGAATCAGAGTTTTATGATGTTCTTTGCCATGTGCTGCTATACTTAATTTCTGCTGTCATTCATCTGTTTTGCATTACTTGAAATCCCCACCAAAATGGTGTTGACTTCATGACTGTGTGGCACCTCAATGATTCTCTTCCCCTGAGCAGCTCCTGTGTTGTAATACAAAAGACCTGGAACTCATCATGCTTTTCTCCCGACCAACCCACGTTGGAAACTGTTGTTACTTTGACTGATCTGTGTATTTTTGGATAACTTTGTGGATTGGTAAAGCCTGTAGCTTATTTTTCTCTAAGCTGGTTGTGACATTCCGAATGTTCTTGTTTGAAATTTACTAATGTGAGATGGCTAAGCTTAAAAATGTGAAACCTATTATGTAATGTTGTATGACTTTATATTAAAGTGCACCATTCAAGTTATGATGTGTTACTAGACTACAGTGTTTTATGTGTCCTGTTTAAATGTGCTCTATATCTCCTTTGCTGCATTTTATCTGTGCACTTCTCTACAGTTTCATTTCTCTGTACACTATGAGGTATGGTTGTACAGTAAACATAAATAAAAGGTTACTTTTCCTTTAGTGAGAAGACGAGGGTTGAGCACGTAAATAAAATATGGAAGTGCACCTGATAAGTACTATGGGACCACCAGACAACTAGTTAGTGCCTTGTGACCTTATGTTGTTCAGCAATATTTTGGATAAGTCCATCACAGGCATGGCAACGTGTCAGCATATGAATTGTTATTCATGATTGAATACTCTTTATCTATGTATGTTACTAGGTTTTCCCTCAGATATGCAGGTACTCTGAGCATTTAATTCACTCATCGTATGATAAGCATGTAGAGTTCTTAATGCTGAATACTGTATTTGCTATGGAACTGTTTGTAAGTTACCTTATCAAATAATAAAAAGACTTTACAAAAAAAAGTTAGTGACTTGAAAACAGGAGAAGGCAGACCATGACAGAGAAAGGGGAGCCCTGACTACAGGTTTACATAATATACTATAGCTTCCTTCCGCTTGATGTGGTGAGAGAAAAGCGAGAAGCTAGCTAGGGAGCTTTAGGGCAAATGTTGACTAAAAGGAAACAATTTTCCATGCATCAGCTTAACACAACTAAGAAATCATTAATTGAAATGAATGTGTTCTATTTTGCGTCAGTTGTTTACTCCTAATTGATTCATTATGTTATTTTTTATCTTTATTTTTCTTGCCAAATACAAAGCAAGGATGCAACTTGACTTGCTTTTATGTCATTGTTCTGTCACACATTTAAGTTAAATTCATTACTGAGTGAGAAAAAAGCTTTTTTTTCTGTGTTGTCTAGCCATATGGATTAAATAGTTTTCTTTTTATGGATCCCTGTTATGGTTATGTTTGGGGGGAGAAATGAAAAACAACAGGATTTGTTTTTCTTTTTGTAGATATACCCTAGCATAAAGAACTTAAATATTATGAAACTTGACAGATTGTGTTATCAGTTGGACAGTTACATAGCTTAAAAAACATTCTAAGTATTCAGAGCCTTTAATTAACATGTTTTCATAACTGGACATTTCTAATCTCTTTGGGGGTTTCAGCAGATGTTCTTGAATTAAGGAAGCTCCATTTCAAAGAAAACTGTTAGTGCTTATTATATGTTAAAGTAAGACGTTCCTTTTGATCACAGTATTGTGACATAACTCAGGCAACTTCGTTGTTTGCACTAGCCCTCTGACACTAGTGAAACACTATATCCTTCTGGCTCTGGACCAGCAGGGTACAGTGGGCATTCATTTATGCTGCATTCTACTTTTTAACCAATCACAATAATGCTCTTCTGAACAATTGACTATAATATGTCAGAGCTTCAAATTAAGCTGTGTTGACAGAGACAGTAAGGAAGGATTGTTCCATTTATTTTAACAGTAGGCTTTATCCAGCGAAAAGACCCCAGTTCCATTTTAATTAACCATTTAATTAAGTTATCCCAACACCACCTAGCAGCTGTTCAAAATTTGACACATTAACAAGGATCATGTCAGGTGAAATTATAACTGAGATTTAATGATCACACTGAGAACCAATTAACAGCTACTGTGCCTATTTCAAAGGGAATTATTTTTGCTGAAGTCCCATGTACTTATTATGAATTCACCTCAGTACATTTGAAACCATTCATTAATACCCAGCTGCACATGTTATGATCGTAATGAATATAGCAATTATACTACTTACAAAAGTGCAGTTTAATACTGTTCAGTTTTATAGCTTTTACTAGATTTTGCTGTTTCTAGATTCCATTACATCAGTCCTGAGTCTATTAATTCAACTACTGAAAGTAAAAAATATTTTGAATTTCACTGGTGGCTAACATAGCACCTTGGGTTTGCTGATGAGACCGTTTTCTAACCTACTGTAGAAAATGAAGAACAGTGTTTAATGAATTCACTATGGAGAATAAAGCATGGGCAACCAAGTACAATGCTGGGTTTCCATCGAGGGGTTCTTATGATGTCATAAAAACCTCCAGAGCATCCATAATGTCATCAGAACCCCAAGATAGAAATGCAGCCAAGTTGGGCAGAGTTGCCATGTCTTATTTTGTATGGTACTGTACAGTATATGGTTTTAAACATAAATTAAAAAAACACATTTGTCTTTTTCTGCCGGAGACCCCTTGGTTTGATTTTTTATTACATTTTGAAAAACAGAAACCCACCCCTCACCCAGCTGCTGAAAACTATCCTGGTGCCACTTACACAAGTATTTCATGTGTAAATAATTGTAAAATTTACTTTTTTAAAAATAAATAATTTGTGAGGCCCGACCACTGATTCGCCATCTAAGTACTTCCATTTTAATCATGAACTTGCTTGGATGGAGGCTCAGTGGTAGCCATTTGCAACCTCATATTAAAAAAAGGCAATCTATTTTATGATGATATACTTACAAAATATATGTATAAGTGGCCTTGGGTGGGGTGTCAGCAGGTGGTTGAGGGTTTGCTTCTGTTTTTCTAAATTAGGATATATCACGATATTTTGTGTTCAGAGAGGGAGTAAGTTGTTTGGGAAAATAAAAGAAAACACAAAGGCAGGTAGCATGAGTTTGAATTCTAATGAAAAAGCTGTTGAATGAACCATTGAAGGGTACAACAGAATTTTATGACTTTTAATTTGTGGTACAACAGCTTTACAGTGTATGGTAGAACAGCAATTATTCTGTTGCAGTACAGATGTCAAATTGTTGCTGTGCTGCACTAGATATAGTATGTCACTGCTGCAGCACAACAAGATCAAACACTTTCTCACACTCTCCCCATTTGGTATCATTTTAACCCATAATGGACATGAAATAAAATGATGATTCTTTGTTTTATTTTTTTCTGTCTCATTGCAGAACCTCTTTTAACAATGGGACATGTAGGAGTGACAGTGAATGCATGAGTGAAGCGGCTACAAAAGTAGGAGAAATCATTTTTGATTCATTGTCAAGCTGACTGTTATACAAATTCTGCAGCTGCTCCATGTCTCATTGCCACCACCCATTGTAGCCTCTGTTCCCCTGATGCTGTCTAGGTAAAATTAAAAAACAGACATTTCTAAAATGTAACTGACTCCTGCTTTTTACGTAAGACTTGTAAGACTTATCACACTATACACTATACAAGACAACGTTTGGCTGTCTATACACAACAAGCCTGAATTGCCTGAGCTCACTTGCAAACCCCAGACTTGCACACTGGGGCTGGCTAGGGGGCCGGCTGAGCACATTGTACAAGTAAGATGACTGACTCCAAGGAAGGAATGGTGTGAACCTCCTAGCATTCATGGATCCAGTGATGAGTGACCAAGAAGCGGCACTGGCATCTGCTGTGAAAGCAGCCAGTCACTTGTCCTCTTGGCTGGTGGAATGGTGCAGTTGTAGTGATCCTGATTATCAGTATGAAGTACATGGAGAAATAAGGGCGAAATGGGTTACAGAAATATGTAAAAAAAGTGTAATATTTGAAAACAGCATGCAATATCAAATGTTGAGATTTTCCAAGATGTTGGATTGCAGATGTGGATGCAGTGGCATGATTCATGGGTAACTGCATTTGACCAATTGTATCCAGACATGCCTACTCAGTTTTAAAGGGGATCAAAGTGATTTGTGATAAAAGTCACAGTTTGCGTCAGCTTGTGTAAAAATTAAATGACATGCTAAATTTTGGAAACAGAAAACATTTTACTGGTAGAAAAAGACTGTGATATGTGCTGTCTGCTCAATTCCTAAATAATTCCACCTCAGCTGAATGCTGAGCGTGCTTAGGCTGTACGCCTTAGTAGCAGCTCAGCCTCTCTGCTCCCCTGCCCTATCACCCCCTTAATTTTTCACCAGCTCCTTCAGTGTGTCCCACCCTCATCTTGAAGCCCACCATGGTCTCTGTGTCCTCCACTTTCTTAGGGAAACCTGTTTCACTTGTTAGACCATCTCTCCTGTGTTCCTTCCCCATGTTGCAGATGAACAAGTTAAAGAGAACTGGTCCTAGAACTGATCCTTGAAGTACCATGCTTGTCACTTCCTTACCGCTGAGTGTTAACCATTTGCTACCACCCTCTGGCGCACCCCAGTCCCAGTTCTCAATCCACCTGGTCAGGCCCTCTCTGATTCCTAGGTCCCTTAATTTCTTCTCCAGCCTTCCATATGCCATTGAGTCAAAGGCTTTGCTGAAATCCAAACCTAGGATATCAACAGTCTGACCCTTGCCCACTGCCTGAATCACTGCATTGAAAAAAATAATTGAAGTTAGTCTGACATGACCTTTCCTTTTCAATGCCGTGCTGCCTCCTGTCATACAGTAGGTCATTTGCATTGAGGCACTCCACTATCTGCTCCTTGATGACAGTTTGCAGCAGTTTGTCCACAATAGCCATCAGGCTTACTGGTCTATAGTTCCTGGGGTCATCCTGGACCCTTCCCTCACGGAGGAGTATCACATCCACCCTCCTCCAGTCTGCTCAGCCCCTGTCTCCAGTGAGCAGTGGAACAATCTGCCATAAGTACAGCCAATGCCTGCACCATTTCCTTCAGCAGCCTGAGATGCAGCCTATCCAGACCTGGTGACTTGTTAACTTTCAGTGCCCTAAGCCCCTTTGGTACCCTGTCTATGTTGATACGCCCCACTCCCAATTTATGTCCAAGCCCATGAGCCTTATTTACTACATATTCCAGCTGTGGCCAAATTGAAATAAAGTGCAGTATTTATTCAATGCATGTGTCTTTCCCTAGTCATCTATTTCTCACATTTATCTCTTCGATAAACTTTCTATCACCTCCTTATTTTTCCTCTTTTCACTTATATATCTGAAGAAGGCCTTGACACTGACATTCATATGAACATACAAACACACAAAACAAACTGCCAGCAGATACAGGCCATATGGTCTATCAAGTCTGCTCGAATGTGCAGCTAGCAGTCTCTTACACTGCAGCTGCCCCTCCCTCCCTAACCCGCGTAACAGTGACCATCCTCCTCACTTTGTCCCATCCACTCTTAAAACTGCCCACTGACTTACAGGATAGTACCTCTTCATGCAATGCATTCCACTTAGTCACCACTCTTTCTGTGAAATAGTACCTTCTCATTTCTCTCCTGAATCTTCCACCCTCCAGTCTCAGACCATGCCCCTAGTGTTCCTCCCTTTCTTTAACTTAAAAATTCCTTTTGTACCAGTCTTGTTTATGCCCTTCATATATTTAAAGGTCTCTATCATATTAACCTCTATCCCTCCTCTCCTCCAGGGAATTCACATTAAGCTCCCTCAGGCTCTCCTCTTAACATTTGTCTTTCAATCCCAGGATCATCCTGGTTGCTCTGTGCTGGAACCCCTCAGCAATTTAATATCTTTCCTTAAGTACAGGCACCAGAACTGCACACAGTGCCCCAGGTGTGGCCTCACCAATGAGCTGTACAGTGGCAGGATTACCTCCCCTCTCCTGGAGGTGATTCTTCTAGCAGTTCATCCCAGCATCTTTTTGGCTTTAGCTGCTGCTTTTCTGCACTGTGCTGACTGGTTCATTTACCCTGTTATTATTACCCCAAGATCTTTTTCCTCCACTGCAGTGGAAATCTGTACCCCCCCCCAGCTAATAACACTTCCTTGGGTTTCTTGCTCCCAAGTGCATGACTTTGCACTTCTTTGAATTGAACCCCAGCTGCCATGTGTCAGACCGGCACTCTAGTTTAGCCAGATCATCCTGTAGCCCTTGCCACCCTTCAGTGTCATCCACCAGCACCCCAATCTTCGTGTCATCCACAAACAGACAAATCTTGTTCTTAATGCCATGAGCGATGTCGACAATGAAAATGCCAAAAACACTGGGCCCAGTACTAAGCCCTGTGGTACTCCACTAATTACAGCCCTTGGAGATGAGGGTTTATCTCCCACCACTCCCCTCTGCTGCCTGTCATGCAGCCAGTTCTTGGCCCATTTCACTATCTTTGCCCCTGCTGTCTGTATTCCAACTTGCTAATCAGCCTCTCATGTGGCACCAAATCAAAAGCCTTGCCGAAATCCAGATACAGGACATCCACTGCATGGCCTTGTCAGCTGTCCTAGTTACCCAGTCATAATAGTCAACCAGGTTGATCTGCCAGGATCTGCCAGAGACAAACCCATGCTGCCTTCCATCCTGGAGACCATTACCTTCTAGAAAGGTTACCAACCTCTCCTTAAGGATAGTCTCCATTAGCTTCCCCACAATGGATGTAAGGGCTGACTGGTCTATAGTTGCCTGGGTACACTTTTGTGAAGGGGCACCATGTGAGCCATCCTCCAGTCCTGGGGTATGCACCCCGTTTCCAGACAGGCATTGAACAAGTCTGCCAATAACTCTTCCAGGACCTCTGCCAACTCCTTCAATACCCAGGGTGTATGCTGTCTGGACCAGGTGCCTTGTCCACCTGCAAGGTCCTTAGGCCTTCCAGTACCCTGCCCACTGAGATTTACCCATCTGTTATCCCTGCCTCCTGTACCTACCCTCCCTATCATCTGTGGCAGTGACCTATCCTTTTCCCTAGTAAACACAGAACAGAAGTATTCATTGAGCACTTCCACCTGGTCTGCCCCTTCTCCGCCCACCCCTCCATCTTTCCATTTCTTATAATTTGATCTTTGCATTTCCTTCCCTCTGTTATGTACCTGAAGAAATCCTTTTCCCCTCCCTTGATTCCCCTGTGCCAGCCTAAGCTTTCTTGAAGCCTTGGCTGCTCTAACTTCTCTGGTCACCTCTCTTGATTTCATCAGGTACTCCTTCCTACCCCCGATTGGATCTCTTGAATCTTCTGAAGGCTGCCCTTTTCACCCTCAGCTTTTCCAACACCTCCCTGCTTAATCAACTTGGTTTCTTGGACCTAGCCTTTTTGCTTAGTGTCTTTGTACAAGAGGCAGTGGCCTTTGTGAGTCCTAGCCTGATAATTTCTCATTTCTGGTTAGCACCCATATGTGGGTGGATGCTGGCTAGGTGCCTGGCCATTATGTCCCTCATCCGGCCAAAGTCAGCTCACCTGAAGTCCAACACCTTAGTCCCTGTTCCTGCAGCCTCTTTGCCCATGTTGAGTGAGAACCATACTGTGTGATGGTCACTCCCTGACAGTGGATCCTCCACCCCCAGCTCTTTGACAAACTCTGCATTAGTCAGCACTAGATTCAGAATGTTACCCAACCTGGTTGGTGCATTTACCATCTGTAAGAGGTAGCTGTCCTGGAAAGCCTCCAGGAGGACCTGATCCTTGACACTCGGGGTGACTGGGGTGCTCCAGTCTATCCCATGCAGATTGAAGTCCCCAACAATCACAGTGTTACCCTTCTTGCTAACCCTCCTTATCTGTTTTGCTAGTTCCCTGTCCAAGTCCTCTGCCTGAGATGGTGGTCTATACACCACCCTCATATTAAGTCTCCCACTCCTTGAATCTTGGTATTGTAACCATAATGCCTCCTCCTTTCCTTCCTCTCCCTCCTCCCTGGAACACCTTATCCCCTCCCTCACATAAATAGCTACCCCACCCCCTTTCCTTATTTCCATATCCCTGGGTTATAGCATGTACCCTGGGATCACCAGGTTCTAGTCCTGGTATTGGTCAGCCTATGTTTCAGTGACAGCAGCTATATCCACCTTCCCCTCTGCTATCGGAGCATGCAGCTCAGCTGCCTTGTTCCCCAGGCTCCTTGCATTCAAGGAGACTACCCTCCAGTTTGTGCCCTTCTCATCATTCCCCTTATGAACACTTTTATTATCGACACTGTGTTTACCCTCCCCTGTTCGTTTCCTATTGTTATGGGGGGTAAGCCCATTTGACTGCACAATCTGGAGACTTTGTTTGATTTCCACCCACTTACCTCCCCCGACAGGTAGTTTAAATCCACACTGGTTGCTATATATTCCTCCAGCCTCTGTTTTAAGACCCCAGAGCCTTCCCTGCTCAAGTGTAACCTCTCCGGTGCATATAGTGTGATGTTATCTCAAGTCTTACCCCACCCCACCACCAGCCCATACCCTTTGGTCTGACACCAGGCCCCCAGCCATGTATTGAACTCCTCTATTCTCAATTTCATTGCAGCACTGGCTCTAGGTACTGTGAGAATGTCTGAGAAAGTCATCAAACTCCCTGCCTCCTCACACAACTTTCCCAGCTCCCTGAATCTCTCCTGTACCTCATTCACTCCCTTTGCAGTTATGAGCTTTGCCTCTGTTTTAGCCTTCCACACAGTTGTGCTGGCTCCCTTATGCTTTACCTGGTAGGCCCCCCAATTTTTTCTGATTGGTCCCCCTTGTATCTACCGAAAGCAAATTTTCTCCTCTACTGCCTTCCTCGCCATCTTGGGAACAATATAAATCTCTTTTTGTCTCTTGCTCTTTCTGTCCTGCTTCAAACAGCACTTTGAGATTACTTGCATTACTCTTGATTGTCTCCCATTTTTCCTTCATCTGCCCTATCGCTCAGAGCCTGTCTAGTTATCTTCACCATCTTGCCACAATTTGCCCTTCTAAATTCTAGAACCATTATCTTAGTTGTTTCGCACTGCCCCTAAGCAGGATTCTGAAAAACACAGGGATGTAGTCACTTGCAGTGAGAGGAGCTTCTTCTTTAACATCCTCAGTGAGCTCCTTGTTCATGAGCACCAAGTCAATGCAAGTCCCTTCCCGTGTTGTCTCCTTTACGTGCTGGACAAGGAAACCATTTTGGATGGTATCCAGGAGAATCTGACTCCTTGTACTCCTTACCCATGGAATACCCCTACCTACTCTATAACTAGCAGGTTAAGATTGTTTGGCAGGATTATATTCCCTAATGCCACCTTGTTAATTTCATGCTTAAGGGCACCAGTCTCTTTCTTCTGCCTATAGACCACCCCAGCCTGATGACCCCCCCAACTACAAATGTATTATTTTATATGTACAGTACATTTTTTATTATGAATAAATGCAAGCATGACAACATGTAGAAGCGTCAGGGTTCTGAGGTGTGTCACAATACATACAATCAGTCAATAGCAGTAGCTTCTTCTAGTTCCAGAAAAAGGTTTTGTTACTTTTATATAGCAGATAGATATAAATGCATCCCTATATATAGAAGATGATGCTCATACCCAGGTTAGCCCCATCCACTCCAAGTTTCACCCGTAACAATTCCACCCTGCATCCCCACAATGGGTTTTCCTCCATGATGCACTCTCTAATTAGAGTACAATGCTCCCTCTCCTCACCTCCCAATCCTTTTTTAAGAGGGAGTAACCTGGGATAGAATAGAAACATAAAAACATAGAATTTGATGGCAGATAAGGACCGCTTGGCCCACCCAGTCTGCCCATTTCCCTACCTACTGGATAAGCTGCAGATCCTAGTTAATCAGCAGCCCACTTCTTCCTACCCCCAACCCCTAGAATGGCCTTATGACTGTCTCATGCATGCTTGAATTCCACCACTGTTTTTGACTCCAACCTCCAACCTCCTCCGGAAGGCGTTCCATGCATCCACAACCCTCTCTGTGAAAAAATACTCCTTAAATTACCTCTGAGTCACCCTCTCTATCTTCAAATTGTGCCCCTTGTTCTTGCACACCTCTTTTTTGAAAGATGCTACCCTCTTGGACTTTGTTGATTCCCTTGAGGTACTTGAAAGTTTCTATCATGTCCCCCCTCTCTCTCCTTTCCTCAAGGCTATACATATTAAGCTCCTTTAGTCTCTCTTCATATGTCTTCCAGTGCAGACCATGCACCATTTTAGTTGCCCTCCTCTGGACAGCTTCCATCCTGTCTATGTCTTTGCGGAGACTGGGTCTCCAGAACTGCACGCAGTACTCCAGATGGGGTCTGACCAGCTGTCTGTACAGAGGGATAATAACTTCCTGTTTTCCACTGGTGATACCTCTCCCTATGCAGCCCAGTATCCCCCGAGCCCTCCTTGCTGCCCTCTCACATTGTTTGCCCACCTTTAGGTCATCTGATATGACTACCCCCAGGTCCCTTTTCATTTTTGTTGTTGTTAGTATCTCACCCCCATTGTGTACTCTTCCCCTGGGTTTTGTTTCCCAGGTGCATTACCTTCACTTCTTAGCATTGAATCTAAGCTGCCATACATTTGACCATTCATCTAACCTTGCCAAGTCCCTTCTCATCCTTTCCACCCACCCTGTGCATCAACTCTGTTGCAGATATTTGTATCATCTGCAAAGAGACATATTTTCCTTCCAGTCCCTCTGCAATGTCAGCTTTATAAAGATATTGAAGAGGACCAGTCCCACACTGAACTCTGTGGTACCCCACTAGTAACCCCTTTCTTTGAGTGGACTCCATTTACTATTACTCTCTGTGTCCCATTCTCCAGCCAATTCTTTACCCATGCTGTCATCTTGGGACCCACTCCCAGGCTAGCTAACTTGTATATTAATCTTTGTGTGGGACTGTATCAAATGCCTTGCTAAAGTCTAGGTAGGCCATGTCCACAGCCCTCCCTGATCTACTACTTTGGTCACCCAGTCAAAGAAATCTATCAGATTGTCTGGCATGACCTTCCTGCTGTGAATCCATGCTGCCTTGGGTCCTGTGCTCCTCTGGCCTCTAGATACTCGACAATTCTTTCCTTCAGAAGTGATTCCATCATTTTCCCTATCACTGAGGTTAAACTAACAGGTCTATAGTTTCTTGCTTCTGCCTTGCTCCCACTTTTGTGAAGGGAATCACATCTGCCCTCCTCCAGTCCTTGGGTACCACCCCATCCTCCATGATTTGTTAAAGAGGGTAGTCAGTGGTGTCACTAGTTCTACCCTTAGTTCTTTTAGAATTCTGGGATGAACTCATCAGGCCCCATTGCTTTGTCCACCTTCAGTTTTAAGAGTTCTTTCAGAACCCTTTCTTCTGTAAATGGGCTGGTATCATCTTCTATATCCAGAGTGTTTCTACTGTTTGTTTTAGGTACCTACCCTCTTCATTTGTAAATACTGAGCAAAAATATTTGTTTAGTATCTCTGCCTTTCACAGTCTCCCTCTGCCCACCCTCCTCCCTTTATTAAACCTCACTATCCCTCCTTGGTCTTCCTTCGCCCCTGATGTACCAATAAAGGTTTTATCCCCCTCTTAACTGAGTTGGTTATCTTTTCCTCGGTTTGGGCCTTTGCTGTTCTGACTGCCTTCCCAGCCTCCTTTTGCTTTAACTGATACAGTTCTCTGTCCTGCTCCTTCTGTGATTCCTTGTACTTCCTGAAAGCTTTCTTTTTCTCTTGAACTTTCACTGCCACTTCCTTTGAGAACCATAGTGGTTTCTTATATAGTTTTGTTTTATTTATTTGCTTCACACAAAGGCTCGTTACCTCTGTGATGGCAGTTTTTATTATTCCCCATTGTTCTTCCACCCCTCCTTCCTGCCCATTTGCTAGTGTATTCCTTAGGCACTCACCCATTTTGGCAAAGTCAGCCCTCCTAAAGTCCAGTCTTTTGCCTTTGTATGGCTTGACTCTATTGCTGTGTTTATTGTGAACCATACTGTTCAATGGTCGCTAGTTCCCAGATGGCTACCCACTTCTACATCTGTGATCCTCTCTCCATCTCCATTTGAGAGAACCAGGTCTAAGATTGTTCCCTCTCAGTGGGCTCCAATACTAGTTGTTCTAAGGCATGCCCCTGTAGGGCATCTAGAATAACCCCACTCTTCAAGTGGCTGCTGCAACTGCACTCCAGTTAACATCTGGCATATTCAGATCACCCATCAGCAATATCTCCCTTTTTCTGCCATTCTAAGTATACTTTCTATCATTTCCTGTCAATTTCCTCCCCTGAGAAGGGGTCTGTATACAACCCCTGTGCGGATTGTGGTGCCATTGCCTGTCTCCAAATTTACCCACAGTGCTTCTTCTCCTCCCTGTTTACCCTTTTGTTCTGTTGCTTTTATTCCTTCCCTTATGTAAAGAGCTACTCCTCCTCCTCTTTTACCCTCCCTGTCCCTCCTGTAGATAGTGTATCCTGGTATGTTTACGTCCCAGTCATGGTTTTGTGTGTACCATGTTTCTGTGACTGCCACGATATCCAGATGTTCCTCCTCCATCAAGACCACTAATTCAGGAAGCTTGTTACGCAGACTACGGGCATTGGTACTCATTGCACTCCATTTTTTTATGGCTTTACCTTCTGTTGCAGCATCCCCCACTGACCTTTCTACCTCGGTCTTTTTCTCATTTAGTACCCTGTTTTGTAGGTAGAGGCTGGGGTTTCCTGCTGCTTATCAGTGCCTTCCCCTTTGACTAGTATAAAAGCTTGCCAATGAAGCATTTAAACCGATTGCTCAAAAGACTTATTCCCTTTCTGAACAGATGCAGACCATCCTGCCAGTATAGGCTGGTGTCCCTCCAGGTGGAACCCCGGTCCCCAATGAAGCCAAACCCCTGTGCTCCACACCATTTTTTCAACCATTCATTAAACTGCATGGTGCTAATTACCCTCGCCTCCCCATGCCATTGACAGGCAGCACTTCTGAAAAGGATACTGTGTGTGCTACTTGTCTTAGGCCCCTCCCCAACTCTACAATGTCCTCCTGCACTGCTCTAATCTCATGATGAGCCAAGTCATTTGTCCCTAGGTGGACAATGACGTCCAGCTCAGACTCCCTTGCAGCTGTTCTCGTGATCCTGAGGATGTGCTTCCTGTCCCTCCAAGCCATGGCACCAGGCAGGCACCTTACTTCAGTTTTCCCTGCTCCCCCAGTTCTATCCCCCTAATAACTGAGTCCCCCACCAGGAGCTGCTTCCTTTCCCTGTGGTGTCCTCTGCCTCCTTCCTGTGGGCCTCCCTTGTGACCGTTGTCATCAGTCTCCTCTGTGGGTGCATCCATAGGAGTGCTATGCTCCCCCAGAATGGTGTATGGATTGTGGAGTGGAACAACTGACTGGGTGTGTCTCTGTTCCACCATCCTCACCCTCCCTGAGCCCACTGTGGTCCAACTGCTGTGCTTTCTTCGCAACCTCTGAGGTAGTGGTGGTGAATGGTATCAATCATGGGCAGACATAGCCCATGATTAAGTAAGTACTGTAGTGTCAAGCTGTCCTTCCTCAGTCATTGCCTGGATGTCTCCCATTTTGTTCCCAACTCTTCATATTTAAGCTGGCCATTTTCCAGGAGACTATTGTCCTAACACCACCCAACCTTTCACTCCTTCACCCTGTTGATTCCCGCCTGCCCCAGCCTTATTATTTGCCTTCACATCTATCATGCTAGGCCCCTGCATTTTCTAACTAGATCGTGAAGTGCCTGCTTAGCTTCCCTTGTCTATTACTATGCACTGGCTTAACCCACTTGTAGCCCCTCTACCAGTTTAAATACTGGCTAAAAAAACATTTAAGCTTTGAGCAAGTACATTTATCCCTTCTTTGGTGGGAAAAGAATGTCTTGCATGAATAGCCTTCTATTCTCTAGGACTGTCCCTAGTCCTTCATACTGGTAATCCTCTTCCCTACACCTCTGCTTTAACCATGAGTTGAAATTGATGATTTCTAGGAGCCTAGCCTTACCATTGTGTCAAACTGGCAGGACTTCTGAGAATCCTACTTAGGCCATTGCCAACTTCAGCCTCCTAGTGCAAATGAAGAATCAACTCTTAGGTCATGCTGTATATTAATGTTATTAACCAGCCACCATGCTAAATGTCATGGTTACTGTACCACTTTTTCAAAACAAGCGGTGTTTACTGTTACACTTTTTAAGTGTTCCCTTTTCTTGTACCTCTTTTCATGGATTCCTCTCTTTCCCATGAGCATGATGCAGCTTTATGTAGCACTTCCATTCCTATTGTTTTTGATGGACAATGTCCATTCAGAGTTTGCAATATGCAGCATGCCTGAAGTGGCTGACCTCCATGCTCAACTGGAGGACTGATAAAGTGGTACATTAACCACAAAGCATCAACATGTGGCATGGATATTTAAGCAAACTGATATACAGCATGACCTACAAGTTGATCCTGTTTTTCTTTGTTTGTAGTGCAGTACAGTATATGGTCTACTTCAAGGATCCTTTGTATTACTTATGTATTCATTAGGTCAGAGGGCAGCCTGAGAAAGTGGTAGAATTTCAGCCTCCTGCCTTACTCCTCAATGCTGTCCTTGACCTCCCCCATTGCCCCAGTGCCCAGCAGGCCAGATAATTTTTCCCATTCCCCACACTTCATACTATCTTTTCAATTCTCCCGAGCATATCCCTCCCCTATACAAGAAACCAGGGAGGCATCTGGCTATATCATTTGTTTGCTGTAAATACTGATTTTTTTTTTCAGGTGCTGTTAGATCATTTTATAGATGGTTGAACAGTGTGAACAGATGTCCATTTTGAAAATAAGGAGGGAGATCTGAATGGATGTAAGACAGATCCATTTGAAAAAGTCTGCCCTAAATCTTTTTGAAAATTCAGGCCTTGGTTGTTATTATTAGGTGCCAACAAACACAGAATGTAGCCCCTCTTGTAGGCACGTAGTCATGCATACTCTTTCCTGTATTTACTAAAGATTGGTGATACATTCACTTCGAGTGATACAGTTAGGATGCCAATGATAGGACTGGCAGAGCTTATAACTTCAGACCATAAAACTATTAGTTTTGTGTTGCAGACAGTCAAGGCGCGCTTGTGTTTGGATTTAACTGCAACTTATGAAGGAAGCACTCTAACAAGTCTTCTCAAGGTGGAACTGCTCATGGGGCCTGATTCCAAGACAGTGAGAAGAGCAAGGTGCAAACCGTGCCAGTGCGTAAAGTTATGACCAAACCCTTGTGACATACAAGCCACACCCTATTCCAAGAGAAATGCCAGTTATGATGTAGAATGCCGAATAACGCATGTCACAAGTTATGCCCACAGCACAAGGTGGAACTGGCAATAGCAGGCAGAGCATTTATGCATGTCGCAACCCTACGACCATATAAAACTGCGCAGGTCGCAGACATGGCATAGGAGCTACGCATGCGAGAAAGATGGCAGGCAGCAGTGCAGAGGCAGCAAGTGCGTCAAATGCAGAAAGTGGAATTTTACCCACAAGAAGACAGACATCCTCCTCGAGGAACTTGAGGCCCAGGCAGACATACTAATGGGCAAGGGTGGGGAATGGGACCAGCGCTGCAAGTGCAAGGAGGCATGGGAGGAGGTGGCCAAAAAGGTGAATGCAGTGGCCAATGCAAAGCGTACTGTGCATGACCTCCAAAAGCAGGTCAGTGGCCTCAAGTGCCAAACAAAGGCCAAGGAGGCCTATAACAGGTGGCAGGTGGTGACCACATGAGATGGGCCACAGGAGGAGGGACCCCTCAGTGGCCATGAGGAGAGGATACTGGCTTTCCTGAGCCAGCACAGCATCCATGGGGATACAGACCTGGATACGATGTGGATGACCACATGGACAGGTAAGCTGATGGCCAGCGCTGCCCCCAGTGTGGGGCAGCAATGTAGAGGTGGGTATGGAGGCATGTACGAAGGGCATGACATGGTGGGGTAGCACTGATGCATTGTTGTTCCCCCAACAGGCACACCAGCAGCAGCAGACACAGGGGCAGGTAAGTGGATGACCAGCATTGCTCCCCAGTGTGTGGGACAGCAATGCGGGGGTGGGTATGGAAGCATGTACGAACATCATGACATGGCATGATAGTACTGATGCACTGTTGTTCCCACACAGGTGCAGCAGCAGTGGGCATAGGGCAGGTAAGCTGACAGCCAGTGCTGCCCCCAGTGTGTGGAACAGCATTGCAGGGGTGGGTATGGAGGCATGTATGGAGGGCATGACATGGAGGGGTAGCACTGATGCACTGTTGTCCCCCCACAGGCACAGCCGCAGTTGACACAGGGGCTGAGGACAGTGGTGGCACAGGCACTGAACCGAAGCTGGAATTCACGCAGCCAACCACCAAACAGGCCACCCTGGTGGTGATGATGCGGTGCAGCCAGACCCAGCCCTGACACCAGTGGTGGGGCAGTGGCAGGCAGCAGAGGAGCAACAACAGGAAGAGGATGGACTGGACCTGAGTGATTTCCTCAGCTGTGGCAGCATAGCAGACAATATAGTGCAGCACCTCAGCCCTGTGTCATACAACAGACTGGAAGTGACCCTGGATGGAGCCATGTCATCCCCACAGGAACACCGCACAGCAGCACCCACAGACTATGCCGGGTTCTGCAGGAGCCTCATGACCACCCACGAGGAGCAATCCGAGCATCTCAGATGTATCTGGCTCAGTATGGATGCACACCACTCAGCAATGGAGGAGCACATGGGCACCCTCATCGGAGTGCTGAAGACGGGGACACACACTACAGAGTCAGCCATAAAGTGACTCATGGATGCCTTGATCGCCTCTCACACCTGTGTACAGGCACATACATGAGCAATCACCCACCTGGCCATGGCTGTGGAGCAGTCGGTGGCACAGCAGACCAGTCAGGCAGACATACTGTCCGCGGCACTACAGGGTGCACTCACAGGCCAGCCACTGAGAGGCACACCATGGAGGGACACCACCACACAGGCACCACAGGTGGTGCAACTGCCACCAACACCACCACAACAGCCCCCAACAGCTGCAGCAGCAACACCACCACCACCAGAAGCAGCAGGGCAAGAAGCAGCACCCGTCCTACCACCCCCTCCACCACCAACATCACCACCAGCAAACACCTGTGCAACAGGCCCCACCACCCTCACCACCATCAACACCAGTGCAACAGCCACCACCACCACCACCACCAACACCACCATCAACACCAGCGCAACAGTCCCCACCACCCCCACTGCCAACACAACCAGCAGCATTGGAGCAACAGCCACCATCACCACCACCACCACCAACTCCGCTGGTGGCACCACTGGCGGCAAGACAGCCAATGCAAATGGCCGCAATGAAAACCCAACTCACATGTCCGTGGGGCATGTGGCAGTGGGTAAAAGGCACAAGATAAGTGCCAGATTGGGTGGGTTAGCACCGGATGGCACACCAGGATAGGGCACAGCCCAGGTGGCAGTGCACCTGCAGGCCGTGGAAGACAGAAGGGACTGGGGACTGTGCCAGGACATGCACCACATGCCCCAGAGAGGTGTAGAAGATGTCACAGGATAGCAGTGCCGATGGGACCGATGGACAGTGATGAACCTGCAGTCATGTAACAGGAGCAGGGTGGGCCCAGTGCTGCCACAGGGGCAGTTGAGCATGCAACACTGAGTGCTGAGCTGGGCGTGTGTGCCTTCAAGCGCAGGAGAGCTGGGCAGCAGCACCAGGCAGATGACTGACCATGCCACTATGGTGCGCCGCTGCAATGGGTGTTGGGCAGTGGACAGAGTGGCAGTATGGGAGGGCACTGTGTGTGGACGTGTGATGTGCGTGGGGTGTTTGTGCGTGTGTGTGTGAAGGCAATGTTGATCAGCACGGTTTGTGTGTGTATGCTATGAACTGTCACTGGGTGTGGGTATGTGTATATGGCTAGTTTCACAAATGTATTGTAGCACTGCACCATGTCACACAACAACCGAATATACACTGTGCGCTCTACATCTGTGTGGACTCACTCATTCCAACTGCTGTGATAGCAGGTGATGCAAGTTGCATAGAACTGATGCCTGTGATAGCTGCATGGCCCATATTGCACTTGCACATCCGCAACGTAGGCCTCAAGTGCATATAGATCACAACTGCAGCATGCGGTGGCACAGTATGCACCTGCATGTTAGGTGTACACAGGCCACAGGTGCGTGTCGTGATGGTAATCCACATGTGTCACCTGTACTTGTGCCATGTGTGAGGTGGGGTCATGAAGGCGAGAGACAGGCCACACCACGCACACGCTGTTGGGACAGGGGAGGACCAGGCAGCAGGAAGGGAACAAGTCTTTTGAGCAATCAGTTTAAATGCTTCATTGGCAAGCTTTTAAACTAGTCAAGGGGGGAGGCACTGATAAGCAGCAGGAAAATCCAGCCTCCCTACAAAACAGGGTACTAAATGGGAAAAGACCGAGTTAGAAAGGTCAGTGGGGATGCTGCAACAGAAAGTAAAGCCATCAAAAATGGAAAGCAATGAGTACCAATGCACGAGTCTGAGTAACAAGCTTCCTGAATTAGTGGCCTTGATGGAGGAAAACATCTGGATATCGTGGCAGTCACAGAAACATGGTTCGCACAAAAACCATGACTGGGGACTAAACATACCAGGATACACTATCTACAGGAGAGACAGAGAGGGTAAAAGAGGAGGAGTAGCTCTTTACATAAGGGAAGGAATCAAAGTAACAGAACAAAAGAAAACAGGGAGGAGAAGAAGCACTGTGGGTAAATTGAGACCAGCAATGGCACCACAATCCGCACAGGGTTGTATACAGACCCTTTCTCAGGGGAGGAAATGGACAAGGAAATGATAGAAAGTATACTTAGTATGGCAAAAAAGGAGATATTGCTGATGGGTGATCTGAATATGCCAGATGTTAACTGGAGTGCAGTTGCTGCAGCCACTTCGAAGAGTGGGTTATTCTAGATGCCCTACAGGGCATGCCTTACACAACTAGTATTGGAGCCCACTGGAGGGAGCAATCTTAGACCTGGTTCTCTCAAATGGAGATGAAGAGAGGATCACGGATGTAGAAGTGGGTAGCCATCTGGGAACTAGCGACCATCGAACAGTATGGTTCACAATAAACACAGCAATAGAGTCAAGCCATACAAAGGCAAAGGTACTGGACTTTAGGAGGGCTGACTTTGCCAAAATGGGTAAGTGCCTAAGGAATGCACTAGCAAATGGGCAGGAAGGAGGGGTGGAAGAACAATGGGGAATAATAAAAACTGCCATCACAGAGGCAACAAGCCTTTGTGTGAAGCAAATAAACAAAACTAAACGATATAAGAAACCACTATGGTTCTCAAAGGAAGTGGCAGTGAAGGTTCAAGAGAAAAGAAAGCTTTAGGAAGTACAAGGAATCAAGAAGGAGCAGGACAGAGAACTGTATCAGTTAAAGCAAAGGAAGCTGGGAAGGCAGTCAGAACAGCAAAGGCCCAAACCGAGGAAAAGATAGCCATCTCAGTTAAGAAGGGGATAAAACCTTTTATAGGTACATCAGGGAGCGAGAATACTAAGGGAGGGATAGTGAGGCTTAATAAAGGGGAGGCGGGCTGAGGAGACTGTGAAAGGCAGAGATACTAAACAAATATTTTGCTCAGTATTTACAAAGGAAGGGGGTACCTAGAACAAACAGCAGAAACATACTGGACACAGAAGTTGATACCAGCCCATTTACAGAAGAAAGAGTTCTGAAAGAACTCTAAAACTGAAGGTGGACAAAGCAATGGGGCCTGATGGGATCTGTCCCAGAATTCTAAAAGAACTAAGGGTAGAATTAGTGACACCACTGACTACCTGTTTAACAAATCATGGGAGGATGGGGTGGTACCCGAGGACTGGAGGAGGCAGATGTGATTCCCCTTCACAAAAGTGGGAGCAAGGCAGAAGCAGGAAACTACAGACCTGTTAGTTTAACCTCTGTGGTAGGGAAAATGATGGAATCACTTCTGAAGGAAAGAATTGTCGAGTATCTAGAGGCCAGAGGGGCACAGGACCCAAGGCAGCATGGATTCACAGCAGGAAGGTCATGCCAGACAAATCTGATAGATTTCTTTGACTGGGTGACCAAAGTAGTAGATCAGGGAGGGGCTGTGGACATGGCCTACCTAGACTTTAGCAAGGCATTTGACACAGTCCCACACAAAAGATTAATATACAAGTTAGCTAACCTGGGAGTGGGTCCCAAGATGACAGCCTGGGTAAAAATTGGCTGGAAAATAGGACACAGAGAGTAATAGTAAATGGAGTCCACTCTGATGAAAGGGGTTAGTAGTGAGGGTTCAGTAGATAGGATCAGTCCTCTTCAATGTCTTTATAAGCGACATTGCAGAGGACTGAAGAAAAGTATGTCTCTTTGCAGATGAAACAAAGATCTGCAACAGAGTTGATGCACAAGGGGGTGGAAAGGATGAAAAGGGACTTAGCAAGGTTAGAGGAATGGTCAAAGGTATGGCAGCTTAGATTCAATGCTAAGAAGTGCAAGGTAATGCACCTGGGAAACAAAAACCCAGGGAAGAGTACACAATAGGGGTGAGATACTAACAACAACAAAATGGAAAGGACCTGGGGGTAGTCATATCAGATGACCTAAAGGTGGGCAAGCAATGTGAGAGGGCAGCAATGAGGGCTGGGGGGATATTGGGATGCATAGGGATAGGCATCACCAGTAGAAAACAGGAAGTTATTATCCTCTGTACAGACAGCTGGTCAGACCCCATCTGAGTACAGTGTGCAGTTCTGGGAGACCCAGTCTTCGCAAAAGACATAGACAGGATGGAAGCTGTCCAGAGGAGGGCAACTAAATGGTGCAGGGTCTGCACCGAAGACATATGAAGAGAGACTAAAGGAGCTTAATATGTATAGCCTCGAGGAAAGGAGGGAGGGGGACATGATAGAAACTTTCAAGTACCTCAAGGAATCAACAAAGTCCAAGAGGGTAGCATCTTTCAAAAAGATGTGTGCAAGAACAAGGGGCACAATTTGAAGATAGAGGGCAGCTCAGAGGTAATTTAAGAGTATTTTTCACAGAGAGGTTGTGGATGCATGGAGCGGTCGTGGAGTCAAAAACAGTGGTGGAATTCAAGCATGCATGGGACAGTCATAAGGCAATTCTAGGGGATGGGGGTAGGAAGAAGTAGGCTGCTGGTTAACTAGGATCTGCAGCTTATCCAGTAGGCAGGGAAATGGGCAGACTGGGTGGGCCAAGCGGTCCTTATCTGCCGTCAAATTCTTTGTTTCTATGTATGTTAAGTGATTGGGAGCTACTGCTAAGTAGGCGCTAAAGAGATCTGTTCCACACTGTTTACCCAAGAGAGACACACCCTGAATATTGGTAAGTTTTGGGATAGTGCACTACCTGCACATATGCAACAGTCATTCCTTTATACAGCTGCTAATTTTTTCTTCCAAACTGTTTACCTAGGCGGGAGAGACACACCCTGAATATTGGTAAGTACTGGGACAGTGCACTACCTGCTCATATGTAACAGTCATTACTTTATACAGTTGCTAATGTTTTCTTCCACACAGTTTACCCAGGAGAGACACACCCTGAATATTGGTAAGTACTGGGACAGTGCACACCTGTACATATGGAACAGTCATTACTATATACAGTTGTTAATATTTCTTCCAAACTGTGTACCGAGGAACGACACACCCTGAATATTGATGCGTACTGCGGCAGTGTACTACCTGCACATATGCAACGGTCACTGTCCACACCAGTTGTTAACATCATGTTGCCAATTGTTTATCCAGGAGAGACACAGTAGGCTGCACACCTGCTACAGGTGTGACCTGGGAGCACAGGTAAGGTAGGTGACCTGCTTAGGGTCATACTGTATGCATGTGGGGGCTGTGGGAATGCAAACCAGGGCTCAGGTGTAGCGGCTCAGAGCCGCATACCACTGTGCTATACTGCCTTCCAACATGAGTGCAGTGCTGTGTCCATGTGGCCAGAGTACACCACTGTATGCATCATATAGGCCCACACAGGGCACATAGCAGATGGTACACAAAGGGCCAGGTAAGTGGATGACCAGCATTGATGCATGAACAGAGATGCACGAACAGTGAGTCCAGCACCGAGATATGAAATGACAGCCATGTGTAGACCAGGTCTGCAGAGGTTGTGCTGCATGGTGCAGGTACAATGGTGACACTATAGATACAGAGCAGTGTACAGTACCAGAGCTACGGCATGATAGTCAGCCACATCAGTGTAGTGCACAGTTGGATAGTAACGTGTCTGGTGTACAGCCACAACAGGTATTATTGTTCAGGCTTGTTTGCAGGACACAGCAGCCAGGTTCAGGACATGCCACTGCTGGACAGGATGGGTCAGGAGGTGACCTGTGCACAGGGCCATGTCACACAGGAGACTAGCGAATCTCAGTGGTCGGGCACCTAACTTCACCCCCGAGGAGACAGTGCAGCTAGTCAACAAGATACAGCAATGGTGCACCACACTGCTGCCACCTGGCTGCAGATGCCACATCATTGAAGACAGGGAGATGGCATGGTAGGCCATAGGGGCATGCCTCATTGCACTCAGTGGCATTTCCCGCACCACACGGCAGATGCAGCACAGGTGGCAGGACCTGTCCAGAAGGGACCCACAGCTCCCGAAGCACATGTTTGACATGGCAGAGCGGAGAGACCAGGAGATGAGGACTGGCACTAGCAGCACTGCAGGTGGGTATGAAAACATGTAGCATGGCACCTCCACAGATAAGCAACACGTGCCACAGCCAGCAGTGGTGTACATGTGTAATGGTGTCCCTCTCACACACAGGTGCAGGACCCAGCCCACATGGACAGCAGGCATAGCCAGCGGAGGATCCAGGGTGTGGCCACCAGCAGCAGGGGACACATGGCCACAGGAGGTCAGATGGGTGCTTTCCCAGTCCACCATGTGTTACGGCCACAATGTGGTGGCAGCATGGGGGGGCATGTGCCGCCTGGACATGTGCTGCAGCATGCAACTGTGCTTGGCCATGCAGCCTAGGTGTAGCCATGTGCACCTGCAGTGCCTGTGGCAGTAGCACAATGCTGCTGTGGCTGTCACCATGCACCATGAGGCATGTGTCATGGTGAGTGTATGGCACCACTTCTGTAGTGTGCTGTGGCACACATGCATGTGTGCCTGTGTGTGCAGGGTGTCCCAGTCCTGCAATGACCTCCGCTCTTCTCCCTTGCAGGTGGGAGAAGCAGCCTTGCCCTGAGGCAGCGGGCACTGCTATGGGCAATAGTTGACCTGAAGGCTAGGGATGCCACAGAATACCAATGGCGCACACGGCGCTGCTGACACAGGGTACGGCCCATCCCACCTTTGCCAGATGAGGAGGAGATGGAGCCTGGAGAGGACACTGGCGACAGTGGGCCATAGGGGTCGGCGGGATGGCATGCAGAAGAGCCAGAGGCTGACAGGCCGACAGAGGAGTCTGGTGTGGAACACCAGCCTGGCAAGGTGCCAGTGGATGGGGACCAGCCAGCGGAGGAGATGGCAGCAACTGAGCAGGTGGCAGAGGGTCAGGTGGAGGAGGGGCTGCCTGCAGGGGAGCAAGAGCTAGGGATGCTGCCCGCTGAGGAGCAGGAGGAGGAGGAGCACCCTGCAGTAGAGCAGGAGGAGGATGTCATCCTGCAGGATGACAGTGCTGGACACCAGTCTGGACAGTTGGACATGGCCCCACAGCAGCAGGGCAGACATGTAGTTGGTGCCGAGTCACCTGGGGGACAGGCAGGCCCGCAGACAGTACTGGACCCAAGGCAGCAGGTGGCGGGCGATCAGCAGCTGATAGTGCTTGTCTCTGCTGTCATGGAGAATGTTGCATGCCTGCCTGGCTCCCTTGGGGCTCTCCTCACAACACTGCAGAGGCGCTAGCACTGAAGACGCATGGACTGGGCCCATGGACACCTGGACTGTGCAATGCCTTGGGAGCCTGGGATGTACCAGGTGTATGTCAGAACTGCAGGGGAGGCACCTAATGTGTGTGTATGCAGGGCAGGGGGGGTTGGTGGACCATGGGTACTGTTCAGCGGGGGGCTGCTATCCATGATTGTTGGGGGCTGTGGGAGACCTGCCTGGGTGGGTGTCAATAGTTGCTTGAGGGGGCTCTCTGCTGTGTGGTTGGGGGTGGTACACATATGGACTGGGGGTTCTGTACATAGCAGGGGTGTAGTTTGGTTACTGGGGGGGTGCTGTTTTCCATTGGTATCATTGTTGTTGTTGTTGTTGTTTTTGTTCTTGATGATGGTACATGTGTGTTCCCTGACTGCTGTTGTTATTCCTACTGTTACATTAAATGTTATTTATTCACCCCTGGCTCTGCGCATCTGTTTCTGGTCTGTGTGTGTGTGTGTGTGTGTCACTGTTCACATGCGGGCACGCATGTGGTGGGGCTGCGCCGTCTCGTGTGCGTCCCCATAGTGCACATGTTTTCTGTGTGCTGGCTGTGCACCTCACAGCCTTGGGTGCATACTGCTGAGCATGGCCTCATGGTGCTCTGTGTGCAGCAGTACACCGTGCCATGTCCGGTTCACATGCCGCCGCACCGTGCATGTCCTGGCCATGTGGCGGCCTTGGGCCTGTACGGCTGCCTTCCACCCAGGGGCCTGGTGGTCCCTGTGGGTGGCACCTGTGGCATAATGCAATGGTGTGTCCTATCACCATATGTCAGCAGGTCTGTGCCACCCGGGTGCTGTGTCCCTGTTGTGGTTGCACTGTTTACATGTATCAGTGGCCATGGCAGGTGCATTGTGCCTGGTGGTGCCATCATCACATCGTTGTTCCTCTGCCCTGCATCTGTCTATCACCCACCTTTGTCTCCATGTCCATGGTCCAAGTGTGCTGTGGTCCTCTGTGTGTTGCCTGGGGTGCTGTCACACATTTGCAGTCATGCCTACCAGATGCTGTACAACACGCATGGGCATTGTTCCACATCCAGTGCTGTCACTTGTATCACATGGCACCTGGCAGGCAGTATCTCATCTCCTTGAGGCTCAGTGGAGGTGGCATGGGAGCCATGCCATTGACAGGGCTGCATTGCACCACACTGTGTCCCCTGAACTGCCATGCGTGCCAGGGGGGTGGTGGCGGTGGTGGTGATGATGATGGTGATGGTGTGGTTGGTTGTGGTGTCCTTATGTCACCTCAAACAAACTGCTGAATCAGCTCCTGTCATGCACGGTGTCCCGTTGTTGCACCACAGTACGCCAGGTGTCCACCATGACATCCAGATCCCTGTCACCCTCCTGCAGTGCACCTTCCCCCTGGTTGCTGTCAGGCATTGGAACACTGTGTGCTAGGGCGCTGTTGTGGAGGATGCAACAGGCGAGCATTATCCTGTATGCTATTGCAAGTCTGTACTGGAGTGCACCACCCAAGGTGTCAAGGCATCGGAATTGGGACTTCAGTATTCCGAGGGTGTGCTTAATCATCCCTCTCATGCTGGTGTGGGCCTTGTTGTACCAGACCTCAGTTGCTATCTGGGGCCTCCTCATAGGAGTCATCAACCATGGTATCTGGGGATATCCATTGTCACCTGTTGGGGGTAGGAGGCTAGTTGCATGTTGCTGTGTGCAGCCCTGTCTTCGGCATCTTACTGTCCTCTGCATGGCATGCACTGCTGCATGCACATGCACTCACATGCCGCAAACACTAGCAGTCATACGCACATCCTTAGCTGTGTCCGTGCACTGCATGTGCTTCCCTTGACATTGTGTGGCCTTCCCAGGCCCCTGTGTGTTGCACAGTGTGTCTTGCCCCTACCTGCCTCCCCTTTGTGGCATGCCATGTGTCTGTGTGGCTGTCACCTCTGCCCACTGCAGTGCCTGTGCACCCTTTGCCCCTGTTGTGCCACTGTGTCCCCACACGCTCACATGCATGCACACTGCCACTCGCACACCTTTGCAGTTGTCATTCCCCATGGTACATACCTATAAGCCATCTTCCAATGCTGTCTACTCTCTCAAAGGCCTTGTGTAGCCCACAGTTCCTGTGGATGTGGGAGTCATGGTAGGATCATGGGTATTTGGCCACCACATCTAGGATGCGACCACCACTGTCAGCAACCACCTGGTTATTCATGTTTATGTATGCATCCCCATCCTTGCTTGGGACCCTGATGGCCATGTGTGTGAAGCCGATGGCACCTAGCACATGGGGGACTGCACCATGTTATGAAATGCCTGCTTCACCTGGTGCTGCTGTTGGGCATCCCGCAGGAAGCTGATATGTTGTGGGGTGCACCGTATGAGGGCCACAAGGAACCCCCTCAGGGGTTTGGACACCGACAACTGGAAGATGCCCACTGTATCCCCTGTGGGTGTTTGGAAAGTGCTGGTGGGAAGAAAGCACAACATTGCACTCATGCGTACCTCTAGTGGCAGTGGGTGGCCCCTGTTGCTGGTGCTGCGTAGGTCATCACCAAGGCCATGGCATAGCTACCTGATGCAGAGCTTGCTGAGCCTATAGCATACTTGGCACTGCTGCTCAGTGAGGTCCTCCAAGGTCTTGCAAGGGCATTTTACACTATGCACCAGTGGTCTTGGTACCATTGGTAAGCGCTGTGGCTCGGTCCCCTGGGTCCTGCCTCTGCTCCTGGCATGCTTGTGCTCATGGTGCTCTGCTATCATTATTCCCAGTAGGGCTATTATTGCTGACAGTGCTGTGCATCTCACTACACTGCTGTCTGCTGTCTGGCTATGTGGGGGGGGGGGTTTTATAGCCTGTGCTCTGGTTAGGACAGCTATTCCTTGTTCTAACTTACATTGGCTTCATCTGGCATATTTACTTATGCCTCCTGTTTTGGAATAGCTGTTTTGTGGTGTTGGTGTATTATGCATGTTGCAAGCTGCATTATGCACTGGCACAAGCCTTCTTTAGCGTAACTGTGTTGAATCTTTAAGCCGCATAGTGCTGCGTAGGTTGCGCGAAGTGTTCTTTTGAATCGCATGTCGCGTAGTTGCTGGCATAACTTCATATATATGCCATCAGGATTGGTGTACTGCATTTACTTCTGGCATAGCTGTCTTGGAATCGTGCCCATGATCACTAAGTTACAAATCACCTGTGTAGGAATGCTAGCCAGGCATTCTAAAGGGGGAAGGGGGAATCTGTGCTGAGTTAGAATTCATATAGTGGCTGGTACTCAGCAAAAAAAAAAACATGCTGTAGAAAAGAAATTGTTATGCTTAGTAAGTGGAGGGAGATAAATTAATCTAAACACATTTTGTTAGTGAAATTTCTATTCTTGTTTAGTGAATTTGTTTATTTTTATTTATTTTTTGCAATTTATTTAATAAGGAAAGCACAGCTAAGCAACAAAATCCTGATTCCAGTAAGGTCCTGCTTTTACTAATTGTTCAGTGTAATACCCAGGATAGCCCAGCTTAGATACAACATCACATTTTCAATAACCTGCTCAGGGCCACACTATATTTTACTGTAACGGGATTAAACCAGCAACATAATGGCTCACAACAGTACTAAAACCATTAAACCTTACTGCAGGAGAGGGGGGTCCTGGGAAAAGCCAGTGGATGCCAGCCATGTATTGGCTTTGTTGTTTTATAATTTATTTACCAAGAATGGTCCAGGTGAGATGCAGCATCTGCTTTCCAGTGAGATCTTGCTGTTATTGTTTTTACAATGTATTTACACAGGACAGTGCAACTGAGATGAAACATCCCATTTACTGTGGGGTCCAGGCTCTACCAATTATTTATTTATTTATTTATTTTTATTTCAGTCTTTGGTAACCGGGTTAGGCCCACTAGGCACAAGTGCCTGTTTTCAGGGGTGACCTGGGAGCACTGGGCAATTAAGTGACTTGCTCAGAGTCACACAGTATGCAAGTGGAGGCTGTGAGAATCAAACTCAGGTCTGGTCTGCTGGATGTACCAAGCTCATTCACACCTCATTCCTCTAATCTCTAGGCTATACTGCCAGCCTGCAGCTGGGTGGACTGGAGAAGTTGCAGCTTAAGTAATTTGCATAGGGCTACTCAGTGAATGTTTCTCCTGCTTCAACACATTCCCATAGCTGGTTGGAACGGAGCACTGGGAGGTTACGTTAGTTGCTTGGGGTCACAGAGTGAGTATTTAGTAATAGTAATGAAGGTCTGACCAATGATATCCAACAGCTACAGTACAGTGCCACCACATTTTTCAATTATATTCTTTGAATGTGCAATTTCAATTTATTTAGTTCTTCTCTAACACAAAAAAATGTTAGTTGCTGTATTGGTCCTTGCACCACAAGATGCTCAAATTAGGTGATTTGATACCTTTTATTGGACCATTCTTACATTTGTGGCATTTCTTCTTCTGAAGATCTCTGTTGGAGGTCAAAAGCAAATGTTTTTTTCTGTAATCTCTGTTGGTCCAATAAAATGTATCAAATCACATAATTTGTTCATCTGCCATCTTCTTTAATACAAGAAATGCTAAAACACTATCAGATCAAAAAACATTATGCATTATCATACAGACTTCCAGTCAAAACACAAACACATACAGTATTAATGAAAGTCCTAAGGAAAAGTTATGCATGAATGTGCACACTCTTAATCATTTTCAGGTATTAGGTGTTCTATATCAGATGTAATGTCTATGAAATTTCATATTTTGTCACACACAACTTTAACTTACTCAAAAATAGGGCACTGTGAATGGTAGTACCTCAGGTATTATTGATGTTTTTGTGACAGGGCTGAAAAGGCCCTGTCCCATTTGTTATGCAGAAAGAGTTAAAAGCATGGCTCTGATCTATCCTCTCCTTTTCTGACTCCCATCTGTCTGATTGCAAAAACGAATTTTCTTGTGAGACCTAGGAACTGATCACTCTAATGGTCTTGTGACCCCCCCCCGCTATCTCTCTGCCTTCACTTGCTGTTTCTATCTTTTCTTCCTCCTTGCGTATCTGCAGTTATAAAAATATGAGTGAATCTTTGTGTGAAACTGGGATGCTTTTATTTGAAAATGTACATAGTTATATTTTTGAAATGATTGCAAAAAGCTATTTGGAACTCAGGGGGTTAACATTGATATGCAGCATAAACCCCTTTGCAGAGCTGTCAACATGAGATTAGATCTGGGACACGCTGTTCTATTTTGTTGCACCTGCAATGAAAGAAACTTGGGGAAGTTCTGATACATTTGTGAGAAACAGGATATTTTTAATGAGCTCAGGATGAAGAAGTTAATTGCCAGGCAAATACTTATTATAAAAAGAACAGTAATCAGAAATGGGGTAACACAAACTATTAAAATAATATTTGAACCTAGTGAATTTCTGATGACTGACAGCTGAACTATTATCCTTATCAGATCCTTTTCACCCCAACCTACACACTGATGTGTCAGGGTTGTATAAAGACCCTGTCCCATTTGTTACACAGAAGGAGTTTGGGGCAAGGATCTGTTCTGTCCTTTCATTTTTTGTCTCTTGTCTGTCTGACTGCACAATCAAATTGTCTTGTGAGACCTAGGAACTGATCACTCTGATGGTCTTGCGATTCTCCCTCCCCCACTATCTCTCTGCCTTCACCTGCTGTTTCTATCTTTCTCCCCCCCTTCACATATCTTCAGTTATAAAAATATATGTGACTTTTTGTGTTAAACTGTTTGTGTGAAACTGGGATCCCTTGGTTTGAAAATGTGTATACAAACATATGAAAATGCCAGCAGAAACAGGCCTCACGGTCTATCGAGTCTGCTCGATTGCACAGCCAGCTCCTCAACTTGCAGATGCTCCACCCTTTCCTCCCCCCTCACAGTCATCCCCCCCACTCTGCCCATCCCCTCTTGAAACAGCCCACCATCCGACAGGAAACCATCTCATCAGGTAGAGTGTTCCACTTGCCTACTACCCGTTGAGTGAAAAAATGTCACCTGATTTCCCTCCTGAATTTTCTGCCTCCAACCTCAGTTAATGCCCTCTTGTATTCTTCCTTCTTCTGATCCAGAATATCTCTCCTGTATTAGTCTTGTTTATCCTCTTCAGGTACTTAAAGGTCTTGATCATATCTCCCCTATCGCTTCTTTCCTCCAGAGAATACATGTTAAGCATGTTTAACCTTTCCTCATAGAATTTCCCCTCCAAACCCTGGATCATCTTAGTCGCTCTGCGCTGCACCCCCTCCAACAATCTGATGTCCTTTTTCAGAAATGGGAGCCAGTACTGCATGCAGTATTCCAGGTGTGGCCTGACCAGTGACCAGTACAGGGGAAGGATCACCTCACTACTTCCAGAGGAGAGTCATCATGCTATACAGCCCAGTATCTTGCTTACTTTTGTTGCTGCCTTCCTTCACTGAGCTGAGTTATTCATATTCCCCATTATAATTGCCCCAGGTCCTTTTCCTCCTCTGTGCTCCCCAACTGTACCCATCCCAGCTGTTAGCTCCTCCTCTGATTCTTAGCTCTGAAGTGCAGCACTTTACACTTCTTGGCATTGAACCCCATCTGCCATGTTTCTGACCACTACTGTAGTTTAGTCAGGTCTTCCTGCAGTCCCCTCCACCCTGAATGTCATCCACCATAGCTCCCATCTTGGTATCATCTGTGAACAGACTGATCTTACTCTGTTTCCCATGTGAGATATCTGCTATGAATATCCCAAACAGCACTAGCCCCAGTCACCAATCCCTGTGGCACCCCACTTATTACTGCTCTTGGTGATGACAGTTTCCCCTCCACCACCACCCTTTGTTGCCTGCCCTTCAGTCAGTTAGTGATCCATTTGACCATCTTAGTATCCACCCCTACATATTCCAGCTTCCCCCCTAGCCTCTCATGCGGCACAGAATCAAAGGCCTTGCTGAAGTCTAAGTACAGGATATCCACTGCATGGCCCTTGTCCAGTTCCCTGGGCACCCACTCATAGTACTCAATCAGATTTGTCTGGCAGGATCTACCTGCGTATATAGTTACAGTATATTATAGAAATGGTTGTAAAGAGCTATTTGGAACTTAGGGGTTAACTTAAAGATGCAGCTTGACCTCCACAAACTCTTTTGCAGAGCTGTCAACAGGAGATTAGTTCTGGGACACCATGTAGTATTTTTTTGCACCTGCAAGGAAATTGACAACGTTCTGATACATTTTGTGAGAAACAGGATGTCTCTTAATGAGAGGAGGTTGCAGAAGTAAGTTGCCAGGGAAAGACTTATAAAAAGAGCAGCTGTCTTTTGTTAGAGGGAGAGACTAAAACTTAGAATTAGAGATACCCTCAGATGAAGGACTTTGTTTTTATGTTTGCTTGCACGCATGTGCAAGAAACATAGTGCCATCATCCAAGATTTCAGAGGTGTGTCACCCCCTCTTCCAATTCAGTCAGTGTGTTGGCAGGCACGGCCACTGTAAGCCAATGCATGCTGGAGCTGTCTATGACAAGCTCCAAAATGCAGTGGCATACAGTTGAAAGGGGGAGCTACACTTCAGTGAGCAGTGATAAGATATCACCTGCCTCATAGCAACTCCCCACACACACACACACACACACAGAAATGCACGATACTGCGTGCTTCCTCCCACGCACACACGTGATAGCTGGCCGAAGCCCAATCCCCCATCCGCTGTGCCACTCTCCAAAGTCTCCTAGAATGTCACGCTGGTGCCCACCCCAGCGCAAGTCGATGTATAGCCGACGTGGGTGCCCAACTTGCCGGCTTCACTGTCTCCCCATGTTATCGCCGTAATGGGGTGCCTAACCCCTGTCAGCTTCACTCTCCCCCGAGTACAAGGTGCTACGCCTGGGAGCCCACCCCAGCATGGCAACAAATGCATTGCCGACGGGGTGCCCAACCTCGTCGGCTCCACTCCCCAACCGCCCTTCTGCCATGCTGGGAGCCCACCCCAGCGTGGCAAACGCCCGCCATCTTTTTTTTAACCTGTAAAGCAAAACGATCCCACGCAGTCTTCCTGCCCCCACAAACCGACTCACCCACTGCGACCCTGCCTCCCCACACCCCTCACCCCATACTTACCTCCGAGCTCGTGTGACGACTCGTGGACCGAAACAGTCTGCACTCTTCAAAGCTGACCGCGAACTGAGGAAATGCCGGTAAGCTGTATAATGGGCTAGATAGGGTTTTTTCAACTTTGTTGCATATCTCAGGCATTTTTTGGAATTTCTGCACCAAATTTTCAACATGGGGTTTTTGAGACCCCTTCTCATGAGTGATTTCACTGTCATGGCATTATTCGGGCCCGAAGGGTGATTTCGCAGTCACTGCACGGTCACTACACAAAATCACCTTTTGGGACTGATTAACAAAATGACACTGCCAGTGTTCATAAGGTGGGCTCTCAAGAAGCCTATTTTGAAAATTTGGTGGAAAAATTCAAAAAAAGACTGTTTTACGAGCATGCGTTGCGCAGTTCCTACGCACGCTCATAAGTTCGTGAATTTTCAATATTTTCACTCCAGAGTTTCAACATTGCCATTTTACCACACCTTCTTATGAGAAGTACAGCTGTCATTTTTCACATCTCACCCAAAATGTGTTTCCGCCCATGTAGTGCACAATGGCGCAGTCGGTGTGTGAAGCCAATGTACGGGACAAAGTAATAAAACCACAGTGACACTGTTCATGAGCAGAGGTCTTAAAATGGCTATGTTGAAAATTTGGTGGAAAAATTCAAAAAAAGACTGTTTTACGAGCGTGCGTTATGCAGTTCCTACGCACGCTCGTAAGTTAACGAATTTTCAATATTTTCACTCCAGATTTTAACATTGCCATTTTACCACATCTTCTTATGAGTAGTACAGCTGTCATTTTTCACATCTTACCCAAAATGTGTTTCCGCCCATGTAGCGCACAATGGCGCAGTCGGTGTGTGAAACCAATGTATGGGACAAATTAAGAAAACCACAGTGACACTGTTCATGAGCAGAGGTCTTAAAATGGCTATGTTGAAAATTTGGTGAAAAAATTCCTAAAATGACTGTTTTACGAGCGTGCATTGCGCAGTTCCTACGCACGCTCGTAAGTTCACAAATTTTCAATATTTTCACTCCAGATTTTCAACATTGCCATTTTACCACACCTTCTTATGAGTAGTACAGCTGTCATTTTTCACATCTCACCCAAAATGTGTTTCCGTCCATGTAGCGCACAATGGCGCAGTCGGTGTGCAAAACCAATGTATGGGACAAATTAAGAAAATCACAGTGACACTGTTCATGAGCAGAGGTCTTAGAATGGCTATGTTGAAAATTTGGTGAAAAAATTCCTAACAATGACTGTTTTACGAGAGTGCGTTGCGCAGTTCCTATGCATGCTCATAAGTTTGCAAATTCAATATTTTCACTCCAGATTTTCAACATTGCCATTTTATTACACTTCCTTATGAACAGCACAGCTGACATTTTTCATATGCTGCCCAAAATGTGTTTTCGCACATGTAGCGCACAATGGTGCTGTTGGTGTGCGAAAGCAATGCTTGGGACAGATTAAAAAAATCACAGTTACACTGTTAATGAGCAGAGGTCTCAAAATGGCTATGTTGAAAATTTGGTGACAAAAGTCCATAAAATGACTGTGTTACGAGTGAGCATTGCGCAGTTTCCACGCACCCTTGTAAGTTCATGACTTTGTAATATTTTAAGTCCAGATTTTCACCAGTGGCATTTTTCCACACTTCCTTATTTACAGTACAGCTGTCATTTTTCACAACATGGCCGAAGTGTGTTTCACACTTCAGTGCAGAGATGCGGGTCATTGTGGGAAATCATTGTTCGGGACAGATAAAGAAAACCACAGTGGCACTGTTCATGATTGAGGCACCAAAATGCCTGAGTTGACAATCTGCTGTAAAAAATCCCAACCTAATTATATTACGGGTGTGCGTTGCAAAGTTTCTATGTACTCTCGTGACTTCACCATTTTTTTAAATATTTTTACTGCAGATTTGCAACATTGCCATTTTTTACACCTCCCCATGAACAGTACAGCTGTCATTTTTTACATCCTGTTAGGAATGTTTTTGCACCTGTGGTGCTAAATGCCGTAGTCGCTGTGCATAAGCAGCTTTCAGCTAACAAACTAATATTACCCCTGTTCATGAGGTGGGGTCACAAAAAAAACATGTTGAACATTTGGAGTGAAAATACCAATGAATACCTGAGGTATTAGGGTTTCCAACCATAACACCCAACCCTGTAGAGAATGACAGGCATCAGGGGTGTGACTTGGGATTCTTGCCTGTAATGCTCATACCATTCCACACCCTGCAGCCAGTGAGAGGCATCGAGGTGCCTTGGACTCTTCGGCCCCAATGTTCACCCCATTCTCCTATATCACACCCATCTCACTGTATTTCCTAATGGAATGGGGTACGCATAAGGGCCAAAGACCCTGAGGAACACCGTGACACTTGTCAGTGTCTGCAGGGTGGGGTGTACTGAAATGGTGTGGCTGTTATGCCTGACGACCCAAAGGCACACCCCAATGCCTGTCACTCTCTGCAGGGTGGTGGTGGGGTTGGCTTCAGTTCAATACTTCACTGCCATTCCTATTGTGCAGCTCTCTAACTCCTACACTACCAATGCCAATGCCAGCAAGCAAACATTCAGCATTGACAAATGCTTGTTTCTGTTTGTATTGCCTTTGTAAATAGTTATACTGAACAATTTTATTTTTTATTTTACTATTATTGATAATAAAATGCTACTTGCAAATGTTATAACTACTCCTGGTTTTCTTATCCTTCCTAATCTATGCCTTGATGACAGTTTTTCAAGTATACTTACAGTTGCCAAAAAGAATCCTATTTATAAATAAAATACAATTATTGCACATAAATTATTAGCAAGCATTTTTTTTTAGAATCCAAATTTAGCAAATGTAAAAAATGTCTTCAAAAGTGAACTTTTAGCAGCAGTGTAGGGCAGGCTGCAAATATTTAAAACTACACTGTGCATAAACATACAGATCAAGCTGGATACCAAATAACAAGCATGTATTGTGGCAAGTGAAACAAGAGAAACTACATCAGGGACAGCCCCAGTACTTTGAATGCAAATGGAGTCTTCAGTGGAAACGCAGTATGCATGGACTCATTCCCTATCATTCAGATGGTGTCTGGCTGAGGTGGTGAGTGGAGGGACTGGGGTGGTTGCA
Organism: Neoceratodus forsteri; assembly: GCA_016271365.2. Classification (NCBI taxonomy): domain Eukaryota; kingdom Metazoa; phylum Chordata; order Ceratodontiformes; family Ceratodontidae; genus Neoceratodus; species Neoceratodus forsteri. Next base: position 1,588,375,900 of record CM057449.1, on the reverse strand, counting down.
ATCTGCCATTACATCTGCCATGTACTGAGTGTGTCAAGTGCTGGACAGGTAGTGGATGGTGGTGGGTGCTGAGTGGGTTGTCAGGGCTAAGGGGAGGTTATTTTACAACAGGGATCAGGCAAGTTAGCACTGGACTACCAGGGTGCATTCTTAAAGCAGTGGGGGTTAGGGTGAGATGGAGTACCACTGGCCTATCAAGGTAGTTTTTTTTTTTTCACATAAGGGAGTGGGGTGGGAGAGGGTGCCTAGGACTTACCATGGTAATTTTATTTCATAATGCAATCAGTACTGAAGGGGTACCACTTGAACTGTAAAAAACACTCAGAAAACGTGTAGTGTTGTGTGTGAGGTCAGCATTTCCTTTTAAAGACACAAAATGCAGTCTTTTGTAGTGAAACCATATTCTTTAATAAAATATCTTAAAACCACCAAAGTGAACAAGGCAAGTTGATGTAAGATTCATACAGAATCATGATACAGCTCACCATTCTGCAGCAGATCAAAGGAAAAGGCAGGCATTCTAGCATATGCATATGCAGCAAAGGAAGAGAAGCAAACACTTCAAACTTTCTAAGTAGAGTCCAGTGGTGCGAATAGTCTCTCAAGCAATAACGAGTGGTCAAAAACACGACTTCAAACTCGTACTTCAGAAAACTGAATAACTGCACACTCTATTAAGACAAACATAAACTCAAGCCACCACGTGAATCCATTCTGCCTGCTACCTGCTGCAGGTACTTCCTGGTATGCTTACGTATCGACCTTGCTTAGGTCATCTTCGGAGCTTTACCATTGGACTTCTAGTGAAATTTTTATTTCACAGGAGGGATCAAAGTTGTTGGAGGTACCACTAGAATGCCAGGGATTTGTACATTAGTGTATGGCGGTCTGCAGAGAGAGGGGGAAATGGTGAAAGCTCTGCACAATGCCTCCATTGATATTTGTACTTGCTGTCTTATGAATCTGCCTCCCCATTGACTGTGCGCTATTTTGCACTTCTCAATGTCTATGTCTAAATATGGATGTCTCTATCTCTAGTCCATGTTTACTGCAATGTTGAGTGTTCAGCTAGCATGATTCTGAATATTAAATGTTGTGGTTTTCAAAAATAAAATATATTGTATTTATTGCAAATGACTAAACACTGCCACTAAATGAAACCCAGGCACTAAGGTGATCAATAAACATGATCCTGTTCAGCAGGTGTAGCAGTTATCTAACTTTCCATTCTTTTTTTCTGTTTTCTCCAAATAAATTGCATTTCTATTTTGAATCACATTTGAGTTGAAAAAAAAAACAGAAATGCTTCATAGAAAGTAAAAGTAAATGGAGGTCTGGCGATATCTGTTGGCTAATTGAGAGCATCCCGCTGTAACTTCTTAGATTCAGGACCATGCAGCTTTGCATCTTGGCTCTTGAACCCTATGTAGTCACAAGGAGACACTCCTGATTAGCCCATAGACATCTCCTGATCAGCAAGCCAGAAATAATTTATATGCTGTAACACAAATAAATTATTTTGGGGTCTGTCAATATCTTTGGTTCTTTATGTTAGTTTTGTCAAGATTAATGTTACCATTTGTGTGAGTCAGCCATGCATCAGTTGTGTGATCTGGGTACTGCAGTTGCACAGTCTGTGGACTGTAATACTAACTGGAACTTTTTACTATATTATAGGGGCATGGTCGTGCCCCTATAGTTAGAGTCGAGGAGAATGTTTAATGTTAAACCTCAAATTTTGCACTTTAATAACTTTGCAACCGATCAATAGATTTGCACAAAATGTGACATATTCTGTCCTGTGGGGAAGATCTCTTGATGTGGAAAGTTTTGTTACAGTTTGATATGCAGATTCTGAGATCCAGATAGTGCAAATACCTTTAAAGTCACCACTTTTTGCAATTTTTTCCTCATCGTCTTGCACCTCGATGGTATGGAATTTTGGTGTAAATTTTTTATGGTAGAAACAGCTTTGGTAACAGAATTGCCATGCATTTGTTTGGTGAAACAATATTAATCTGTTGGAAAGTTATTAATTTTATAAGTTCCAATTATTTTCCATGGGAAGATCACTCTCCAGGATAGAGAAATGGGATCAAAAAAGGATTCTGGTCTCACGAAAAAGGATTCTTTTTCGTGAGTGGCCAGTCCTTTTTCACCAGAAAAAAGTATTTTTTCATAAGCCGCCATCTTGTTTTCTCTTTTCTCACATAACAAACTGTCATATCTCTGCCCATTGATGTCGTCTTTAGACATCCAAACATGTAGCTTGCTCATTGGGAGCTAATGAGCTTCACTGTGTAATTTTTTACAGCTCCCATGCCCTACAAACACTTTTTTCAACTATTTAAATCCTTTTTTGCAGCTCGGTAAGTTCCTTTTTCGTGATTCCTTTTATGTCATCGCGTAAAAGGAAATCAACTGGTGAAAAAGGATCTAAAAAAACAAATCTATGCCTTAAACAACACAGTTCTGCCACATTAAGTAACAATGTTCTTTTTTTCTCTTGTACATATATGTCCTTTTGTTGTGATGTATCCTGGGTATATACTTTGGTTTTAATGATGCCTAATGTCTTTTGTACACTTATAAAATGTTCAATAAAAATAAATAAATAAAAAGAAAAATCTATATCCCTGATGTCTAGTGGCACCCCCACCCTCCGATTGCCATTTTCCCATTTCCCTGGTGTCTAGTGGTAACCACCACCCTCTGATCACCCTTTTCCCATTTTCCTGGCATCTAGTGGCACTCCCCACATGCCGATTACCATTTTCCCATTTCTCTGGTGTCTAGTGACACCCCACACCCTCCAATAGATGTTTTCCCATTTCCCTGGGGTCTAGTGGCACCCCCTCACCAATCGCCATCCCCGTTGTCCCATTTTACATTCCCTCATGTCCAGTGGAATCCCCACCCTCCCATTGCAGGCAAAACCTGTAATAAAGAAAACGGTTACTTGATATTTTTTTTTAAACCTGTGGGGAAAAAATGGTCCCTCACCAATCAGCTCCCCCACCTCCCACTCAGCACCCACCATCCCACACCTTCAGTACACCTCCACACAGCCTCACTCATCTGAACAGGCCCCAGGTTCAACACCCACTCTCCAATGGAAGACACATCTTGCTGCTGGAACCGGTGACTGCAATGTGAGAAACTAAGGTAAATGCGGTTCAATGTATTTCAAAGGGGGTTTCAACTTTTATGCACAACATAGCCAGTTTTTAAGATTTTGAACACATATTTTCAACATACCCTTTTGGGGACCCCACCTCATGAACAATAGGACTGTCATTACACAACTCCCACCCAAAAGGTGATTTCACAATCACTTGGAAAATTCAACTTTTGGGTGGATTTGGAAATTATTTCTGCCCTTGTTCATGAGGTGGGGTCATAATGAGACTATGTTGAAAATCTGGAATCAAAATATTTAAAAATAGCAAAGTTATGACCATTTGTTACTATTTCGCTACATACACTCATAACTTTGGAAATGTACAATATTTTCACCCATGTCTTCAGCATAACCTTTTTATTACCCCACCTCATCTATGTCACAGCTGTCATTTTTAAAATCCTGGCCAAAATGTGTTTTTGCACTTTTGGTGAGAAATGGCATTGTAGTTGTGCAGAATTACATTTTAGCTGGGATTTGAAAATTTTCTACACCAAGTACAGTACATGATGTGGAGTAATAAGATGGCTATGGAGACAGTTTGGTCATTGTTGTCCTTGAAATGGAAATGCAGGGCCTGTAGTGACTTGTGCTTCCATAGCTACTTACATATATGCATCTATGGAGGGATAGAAGCACAGGGCCCTGAGGGCCATGCGCTCCCACAGACAAATAAGGATACCATTATACTATCTCAAAAAGTAAGGAAATAAATGGCAAAAAAACTTTAATGCTTTAATTATGGGGAAAGCAACAAAAGTAGGGAAATGTGGCATTAGGGTTTCCAACCCTAACACCCCACCATCACCCTGCACACACCGACAGGGATCAGGGGTGTGCCTTGGGGTCATCAGCCCTAATGCTGACCCCATTTTCCTCTACTGTACCCATCTCAGTTTATTTACTTATGGAATGGGGTGAGTGTTAGGGCTCATGACCTCAAGGCACACACCTGACACCTGTTAGTGTGTGCAGGGTGGGAGTGGGTGTTAGGGTTCGAAACTCTAATGCCACATTTCCCTACCTTTATTGCTTTAACCCTAATTAGAGCATTAACAAAGTTTTTTGCAATTTGTAGTTGTAAAGCAGGGCACTAGAACACATGTTCAACAAATAGCTGGGATTCTCTGACAGGAATGTCCTCATCTCACTGTCAGCTGCTTTCCGCATTGCTCACACTCTATTTATCCATCGCTATTGCTGCCAGTGTAACTTTCTGGGGAGATGTTTTACCAGTCAGGAAAATGTGCTGACAACTGGGACCAAACCATATAATATTTTGAGGGAGGTGTAGTTTGTAGTAATTATCAGAGTTGCTGCAGCTAGGGGCAACATTAGTACAGGCCTTCTATGGAGTCACCGCTGCCACTGGTAATATCAAGATCAAGAAAGTCATGTAGGAGCAGGAGACATCACTGCATACTGCAACATCTATAAAGCCTACATAGTGCAAAACACTGCCACTGCAAGCTGTATCGTACATGTTTGTGAGAGTGTGTGTGTGTGTGTGTGTGTGTGTGTGTGTGTGCACATGTAAGTATTTGTGTGACATTGTCCCAGTGGATGTGCTGTCACTCAAACCTTGGCACTGCCCAGTAACATTGCTACTTTGATTTATTTTTGGGGCCCGCCAAAACCTGATTTAGTTGGGTTACCCTGAGCTTCTTAACTCCATGTCACTCTCCCATTATAGCTGTCAAGAAAACTGTTAGCCAGAAGTTAAGACAAAGTTAAAAGTTTAACCCAAACAAAACATCACAAAGAATACCCCTCCCTCATATATTCAGTTGAATAAGTAGGTGTATATCTGCACCCAAGCCATCAATTGTATATTAACAGTATTCAGTTATATGCAATATTGTGTCACAGTAGTTTCAATAACATTTTTATAATGTATGGTGAGCCCTTATTACCACCAAAAAATGGCAAAATGATTTCTTGATAATCCCATCGCTATGATGTAAGGGGGTTATAAACCTCTCTTGAGTATGTCATAGTGATGGGATTACAAATGGAGCCCATCTGCGCATGCACATACCTTTTTATCTCGCGCACCGACAGCCTTCCAGAAACTAGCACAGCAGCAAGAAAATGACCCAGAATGTCCACGGCGGTGCCAAAAGTAAGGAGTCTTCATTTTTTTCTGCCAGTTTATAAGGACCATACACTATAAAATATAATGTATGGTCCCTCTATCGTTAACTGGTTTGTGTAACATCTTCAGGTTGCCATGGCGACCTAAGCCTCTCAAGCTTTGCTCTTAAGATTTATATGGTCGCCCCTGGCAACCTCTTGACAGTCAACAAACTGGTTAATGATAGAGGACCATACGTTATCCTCTATAAACACATCCTATTACTTTTTAAATATACTGTACCTTGGCTGATGTAAAGGAGATACCAACTGTACAAGTGTGGAAAAACTGTGTGATCTTCCACTAGCTACAATTTAGGGGATACATGATGGGCAGGCATGTGCTATGGCAAAATATTCTCACTCCTGCAGAGTGAGCTCTGGATACTCACGCATGCTGAAGGCACAAGTGAGAGTATCCAGAACTCACGATGCAGGAATAAGAATATTTTGCCATAGCACATGATCTGCACATCATGTGTGCAATTTATACAATAAGGGCCTTTAATATTTGTGCTGCTATATTTTATTTGTTTATCCTTGGTATTCTTTTGTGGGCTGAATGTCTTCAGCAGGTGTAGCTAGGTTGTCTGAATGGATCTGGCTGCTGTGTGTGTGTGAATTGATGGTGTCTGTGTATTTCCATTGGTTAACATGGTGAATGAGTGTTATTTCAGTAATTTCAGTGGTTGTTGCTGTCTTGTGTGCACTGTGCATTATGTGTGATTGGTCTATGAGAGACTGTGGGCAGGGTTATCTTTGGGCAAAATGGTGAGCATTTCCTGGTGAGACTCACGTGTTCAGTAGTTTTATTTCCATGGTTGTGCTTTTTTTTTGCATGGTGAAATACGTTTTAGAAATTTATAAAGTGTATGGAAGAGCTTGGTGAATTGGGTGGTTCTTAACTTTTTTTTTTCTATTTCCATTCCGTTTTCATCCCTGGCACTTTACAGGAATTGTTTGCCGATTTTGAGACGGCACCTCAGGATACCTAATAGAAGGATTTGCAAAGGTAATATTTTTTTGAAGCTGGGTGCTGTTGTGTATTGAGGTGTCACTGGGAGGTCTTTGTGGATGCAGTATTTCTGGCTAGTCAGACTTTACTGTGCAACTCCAGCACAGGAATACATTGAGGGGTTTTGAATGTAGTTTTGCCAGAAAAAAAATGAGAGTGATGCCACTGATGTAACCACGGTGATAATATTGACTGCTGATGTAGGCACTGTATGTATAAATTTAAGATATTATCACTGTGTCTATGTCAGCAGGATTAATTCAGTGGGGGTGAGTGATATGTGTTTTTATTTTATGTGTTATCAGCTCACCCCTATTGTATACATAGTTTTACTAGACTAGTCAGCTGAATAAGTTATCCACAGCTTGTAGTCAAATGATTATCAGTGGTATTTTCTTAGGACAAATGGTTGTGTGCCTTCATTTTACAATGAACTGTTTATTTACAAATATGTATTTATCATTATGGATCACTTATGTGATTTCAGTCAATCAGTGATTACAACCACGTGCATATCCTGCATGTAGTTGTCATCTTACATAGGAAAGTTAAAGTGTAATGATCCAATTCAGGGTGGGGAGGAGAGCAAGCACTACATGCACTTTTTTTAAAAAGAAAATGGGGACAGAACACTTAAAAATCATTCTAGCCATCTCAAGTGATTTATAATACCATACGTTTAAATGTGCTGTATGAGATGTCTTGCCATAAAAGAGCATTGTAGACAGTTTGGGCAGACAGAACAACTCAGCTTCACTTTGCAGTTCTCTCATCCAAGCTATATGCAGGGACACTCTAAAACCAAAAGAGATATTTCTAATAGCACATACAGTATAAACATATACTAAAGAAACATATACTGTATAAAGACTGTTACAGTATTTATACTTCTTTTTTATTTATTTATTTATTTGAAAACTGCTGACCAGGAGAGGCACTCTGAGCTAAAGCTCATTTCCAGATGTGACCCAGGGCAGAGATTGAAGGGTTTCAGAGTGGAACAAGTAAAATCAATAAAAGTGAAGAATATATATATATATATATATATATAAATGTATATATTGAATAAAGTGATGGTGATTGTGTGAAAATAAGTAGCAGATGGAACTGAGTACAACAAATGTGCAAATAAATAATTGACATAGTCAAGAGCAAGCTTTGCATTAAGCAGCAGTAGCAATCATTAGAATTATGGTTGACAGGGCATTAAATTTTATAGGATGTACATTTGTAATAGAATGTCCTTACTTCTTTTTACTCATTCATTATAAAATGGGTAGAGGAAATCGCGTGTCCCGATTGATCGTTTTCTGTGAATTAGAGCTGTCTAATACAGAGGTAAAAAAAACTGTTTTGATATGAGACACAGTACAACAAAAATCAGTGTGCCATAAGAACATTAATTTAAAAATGTTTGGGTTTTTCTTTTTGTTTGTTTTTTCCTGTCTTACTGAGGAGTTCTTAATATGAAATTCTCAACTACTGAACTACTTATTACAGTTAATGTAAGCCCTACAAATATGGTAGTTGTTAAACTTAAACAAACAAAAAAAAAGATATTTATCTCACACTGCACTGCTGCTGAATGGCTCTGAATCACTGGCTGCTCCCACAGTCTGTGTTGCCAGTCTCACTACTACTGAATGTCTCTGAGTCCCTGGCTGCTCCCACAGTCTGTGTTGCCAGTCTCACTACTACTGAATGTCTCAGAGTCCCTGGCTGCTCCCACAGTCTATGTTGCCAGTCTCACTACTACTACTGAATGTCTCTGAGTCACTGGCTGCTCCCACAGTCTGTGTTGCCAGTCTCACTACTACTGAATGTCTCAGAGTCCCTGGCTGCTCCCAGTCTGTGTTGCCAGTCTCACTACTACTGAATGTCTCTGAGTCACTGGCTGCTCCCACAGTCTATGTTGCCAGTCTCACTACTACTGAATGTCTCAGAGTCCCCGTCTGCTTCCACAGTCCTAGAAAAAGTATGTGCTGCAGTTGCTTGTATATCTTTTTTTTTATCCACACAGAGCCCACAGGCTTGCTCATTCTCCTGTTCCCATACCAAGGCTCACACATGCTGGGGGAGGGTATGTTACTATTGGACAGACTGATCCACCAAAAACCAGAACCCCCCCCAGATGAAATGCAGCCCAGCAAAACTAGAATATGAACCTAGTGTCCCGTTGTACTGAGTCTAGGTCTGCCATCCTTCGGCTTCTTTTTTTTGGGGGGTTGTTTAAATTATTTTTTTCTTGTTGGAAACTCCCCAGCAGGAAGGCGCATTTCTGAAGTTAAGATTCATTAATTTTATACCTTTTAGAAGCTTTTCACCTATGCTTATGGGGGTTCTTCACTTCCTTTCCAACTACTGGAATCCCAGATGTTGCAGCTTTATAATTATATCTGCACTGCATGTTGATGTGTATATGTCTTAGGCTAACACGTACATACTGTACATCACCATGCAAATATAATTATAAAGCAACAACATCTGGGAGTCTTATGGCTGGTATAAAGTAAGAAAGGAGCTCCCATTAAGCATATAGGTGGAAAGCTTCTAAAAGATAAAAAGGGTACCTTGCCTCCTGAAAGAGTTGCAGGCAGACAAATATTGTCTCAGTTCAAAATGTTAGTGGGGACATAAAGTAGTGAGAAAAATAGTACAGTAAACTATTAGTGATGAATGACTTGTCCTTCAAATGTAAGACAAGTCATTCATCATCACACTTACATCCATATCACTGTCAGTTACCTGTGGTTCGAGTAGCAGCTGGCTGCATGTGCGAAGTGCATCCCTTTAAATCTGACTTGCTTGCTTCTGTCCCCTCGTCACTCTCCTGCTCCAGTCAAACTCTTCCAGGTGTGTCAATCAATTTCTGCCCTGGCCCTAATCTGACCTTCCTCCCCAGAAGTAGTTTACTGGGTGCTATGGCATTAAACTACTTACATTGTTTGTGCATGCTGCTGCAAATTCAATCAGCACTCCTGCTGGTTGGGTAGCAGACACAGATACAGCAGTGCATTTAATGTGCTGCTTTCCCTCCCATATCCTTCCGGCATTCCCACCAGACTGACACCAACATGCTGCCACATAGAACACCTCAATCATCTCACCACCTGACCACCTACTACTGCGCTTATGTTGGTCAGATGGTGATGAGGTATATAAGTTGTGTGCAGTTGGGAAGCAATCTGTGTGTGGCTGCATCTGGGAGAAAAAGGATGGAGTTTGTGTGCTTGGTTCTTAAATTCTATTCAACTCGCAGACACTCACATTCTTTAAACTGAGGATTATCATTCTCAGTTTCACTCTCAAAAACAAAGACTGGCTAATACTATAAAAAATTAGAAGCAGTGCAAGCTTAACAGAAGAAACAGAATTAAAGAAAAAAAACAGAAAAGACACTCAATCACATAAGGAGTTCAAGGAGTTGGGGAGAGGCCTAAAGCAGGTAACAAGCTCTGTGTCCTTCTCAAAGGTACCGCCTGTCCATGGCAAAGGGGAGGCTAGGACACTCCACATCCACAAGTTCAACTCATGGTTGAAGGAATGGTGTGGTGAGGAGGGGTTTCACTTCATGGGGGACTGGGATCCACCTGGAGGGATGTGGGCCTGTACAAAGGTGATGGCCTGCATCCATCCAGGGAAGGGACCATGGTCCTTAGTGACAAATATAAGTACTTCACTAGCAAACATTTAAACTAGCCAAAGGGGATGGAAGAAGGATAGGAGACATAATACAGTAAGCCCCTCCTTGACAGCACAGGAACTATAGGGGAACTCAAGAAGAGAATAGAACAACAGAGATCTCAGGTCAACACAAAGACAGGAAACTGAGATGGTCTGACAAGGACTGGGATCAGAAAAGGGAGAGGCATAAGAGAGCAAAGCAGGGGAGGGGCACCACTTCCTGGAGAGCCATGTGTGCAAATACCCAAAGTCTGAGTAACAAGATAGGTGACCTCAAGGCTACCATTGCAGAATCTGGCCTGCACATTGTGGCCATTACGGAGACCTGGTGTAATGAAAACCAGAGCTGGGAAGTGGCCATACCAGGTTACAATCTATTCAGGTGGGACAGAGTATGCAAGAAGGGCAGAGGAGTGGCTCTTTATGTGAGGGAAAATACAAAGGCCACAGAAATTCAAGGAGAACTGGAAGGAGGAGACATTCTGTGGGTTACGCTAGAAGGGAGTAAGGGGACAGCAATCCACAAAGGAGTAATATGCAGATCACCAGCTCAGGGGGAGGAGGTAGATGAGAAAATGTTAGCAATCTAAAGGATGGCGCACAAGGGAGAAGTTTTTCTGGTCAGTGATTTCAATCTACCAAACGTGGAGTGGAGCCTCCCCTCGGTAGCAATAGTTAGGAGTGGGAACATCTTGAACTCCCTGAAGGGGGCATTCTTTAAACAGCTGGTCATAGAACCCACATGGGAGACAGCACTACTGGGCCTGGTGCTCACAAACAGGGACATTGTGACAGAGGTCACAGAAGGGGAACAACTGGGGAGCAGTGATCATCGAACAGTGTATTTTGAAACACCGGAGGGGGAGGAACCAAGCCAAATAAAGACAAGATTCCTAGACTTTAGGAGGGTGGATTTCAGAAAGATGGGAAAATGCCTAGAAGGAGCACCGGTCAGAATATGGGAGCAGAAGGGGGTAGAGGAACAGTGGGTGACAATCAAAACAGGGAGTGCATTGGTGACACAACTTTGTGTCAAACAGGTCAGCAAGGGGAAGGGGAAGAGGAAGAAGAGGCCATTATGGTTTTCTAAGAAGGCAGCAGAAAATGTTAAAGCAAAAAAAATGCATTTAATCAATACAAAAAGACACATGAGGAGGAAGATAGGGAGAGGTACCAGTAAAAACAGAGGGAGGTGAGGAAGGCAGTTAGGGATGCCAAGGCACAAACAGAAGAACGCATAGCAAACTCAGTGGTAAAGGGGATAAAACCTTTTATAGGTACATCAGTGAAAAAAGGAAGGCAAGGGGAAGGATTGTGATACTGAAAGGGGAGGCTTCTGTTCAGTTTTTACAAAGGAAGGGGTAGGAAATGGGCAAGCAATAACTGATAAGGGCAAGAAGGGCACAGAAATGGACAATGGTCCCTTTCCAAAGGAAAGGGTACTCAGGGAAATGAAGACAATAAGAGCTAATACAGCTATGGGACCAGATGGGATGCACCCCAGGATACTGAAAGAGCTAAGAGAAGAACTGGCAGAACCTCTATCTACCCTGTTTAACCTGTCATTGGAAACAGGGGAGGTACCCAAGGACTGGAAGAGAGCGGATGTGGTCCCTCTATACCAAAATGGAAACAGGGAGGAAGCTGGGAACTACAGACCAGTCAGTCTGACCTCAGTAGTGGGAAAGGTCAAGGAAACACTAAAAGAAAGAATAGTGGAACACCTGGTTGTCAACAGTTTAAGCGACCCAAGCCAGCATGGCTTTATGAGAGGAGGTCATGCCAGACTAACCTTATTCAGTTCTTCGACTGAGTAACCAGGGAGGTGGATCGGGGAAGGGAAGTGGATGTGGCCTACTTGGATTTCAGCAAGACCTTTGACACAGTGCCATGTAGAGGGCTGTTAAGCAAGCTGGGGAGCACAGGGATTAGAAAGAAGGTAGTGAAGTTGGTGGAGAATTGGCTGGATAATAGGACCCAGAGGGTGATGGTAAATGGCATTTAATCTGCAAGGGGTAAAGTGACCAGTGTGGTACCACAGTGATCAGTGTTAGGTCCAGTCCTCTTCAATGTGTTTATCAGTGATATTGCAGCTGGTCTGGAAGGGAAAATTTGACTATTCGCTGATGACACCATGCTCTGCAAAAGGGTGGACACAACAGGGGGAGTGGATAGAATGAGGGGAGATCTAAGGAAGCTGGAAAATAGGTCAAGGAATTGGAAGCTAGGTTTCAACACAAAAAGTGCAAGATAATGAACTTAGGGCACAAAACCCAGGCACTATATCAACTGGGGGAGATGGGGGAGAAATAGCATGCTCCAAGCAAGAAAGAGGCCTGGGGGTGATTGTCTCCGATGACCTCAAGGTAGGTAGGTAGGCAGTTTGACAAGGCAGCAGGAAAGGCAAACAGGATGCTGTGATGCATAGGCAGGGGAATCACCAGGAGAAAAAGGAAGATAATTATTCCACTATACAGGTCATTAGTGAGGCCGCACCCTGAATAATGTGTCCAGTTCTGGAAGCCTCATCTACGTAAGGATATAGATATGGTGGAGGCGGTTCAGAGGAGGGCAAACAAAATAGTGCAGGGACTACATCGCAAGCCCTACAAAGATAGGCTGAAGGAATTAAATATGTACTTCCTGGAGGAGAGTATGGAAAGAGAGGATATGATTGAGACATTTAAGTACCTCATAGGGAAGAATAATGTACAGGAGAATACTATATTCCAAAGAAAAAGATGCTCAAAGATGAGGGGTTACAAGACAAAATTGGAGGGAGGAAGGTTCAGAGGGAATGTGAAGAAGTACTTCTTCACAGAGAGGGAGGTGGACAAGTGGAACAGCCTGCCAGCAGAAGTGGTGGTTCAGAAATGATTACAGGTTTTAAACATGCTTGGGATGGACAAAGAGGATCGGGTAGTCAGAGGGGGTACAAGCTAATGCCAGCAGTGCATCATAGAGTGCTATTGTTAGGGATAACAAAGCAGACTAGGTGGGCCGAAGGCCCTTATCTGCTGACAATATCTATGTTTCTATGACATGGTGAAGGGGCCCTCCTCCAGCCCTCTACTCCCATTTTCAAAACTCCCTCTGTCTGCTTAATTTTCTTTAGTAAACTGAACTCTCTCAGCTCAAAAAAGCCTCACAGCTATTAAAAAACAATTAAAGGAAATAGGAAAAATGGCGCAGCCACCTAGCGGAAAGGAACAGACTAAGGAACATATTAAGGAGAATGCGGAGCAAGAAGGTGTGATTGCCCATGGTTGCCTCCCATTAAATTAATCTGGATAATTGTAATTTTCCACCAGAGAGAATATAATTATCTAAACATTTCTTGAATTCATCTTTTGTTTTGTCGATAACCACTTCTAAGGGCAAGTGATTCCGGTGGTTTGCCACTCTAAGGGTAAGGAAGCATTTTCTTTTTAAAGTATTAAATGGTCTACCAATAATTTGTAGGGGGGTAAACTTTAGTATCCCTTAAATTGTTTTTAAAATCAATTCCTACTTCACATAAGGTACAGGTCATTGGTGATGTCGTACAGAAGAGGTAGATCTCTTCTTAGTCTTCTGGTCTCGGGGGTCATGAGATTAAATGTTTTCTTCCGATCTTCATAAGATTGATTCTTAAAACCAAAAATATGCTTAGTGTATCTTCTCTTTACCCTCTCAAGCTGTCTGCAATCAGACTTCCTGAAAGGGTACCAAAACCACAACTGAGAGGCATACTCCAGATGGGGTTTAGCATACGATCAAAACAATGGCATTAACATTTTAGCATCTTTTGAATTGCTATTATGCTTTATGGACCAAATTACTCTGTTATTTTTGTTTATCGCTTCATTTACCTGTTTCGTACCACTTAAGTAGTGAGATATGTAGATACCTAGATCTTTTTCATTACTGGTAGTGCAAAGGATTGTGCCACCCAATACATAAGATACATTAGGGTTATGTGCACCCAGGTGCATTACCTTGCATTTATCTGTATCAAGCTTCAAGCCCCATGTACTGGCTCATACTGATATTTTATCAAGGTCATTCTGAAGTTCATCGGCCTGTTCAGCTGTTTTACATGGGTTATCAATTGTAACACCATCTGCAAACTTAACAGAGGGAGATAGTATATCTTTGGTCATATCGGAAATGAATATCTGAAAAAGGGAGGGGCCCAAAATAGAGCCCTATGGCACTCCACTGGCCACGCTACCAATATCAGATAAATAGCCATTAATCAACACCCTCTGTGTTCTGTCTGACAGCCAGTTTCCTATCCACTTTACAATGGACATACTGATGTTACAGTTCTTGAGATTTTCTAATAGAGCCCAGTGAGGCATTACATCAAAGACCTTGCTGAAATCAAGAAACACTACATCACATGCTATTTTTTTAATCAGGCAAGTCACTTATATTTTCATAGAAGCAGATCAAATTGGTAAGACATCCTTATCCTTGCTTGAAACTGTGTTGCTCTGTGTCATTGTTGTTGGTTTCAGGTGTTACTACATCTTTTATGAGGCTTTCTAAGATCTTGCATACAGACAAAGTTAGGCTGATAGGTCTATACTTGTCCCTTTCATGCCTAGAGCCCTTTTTATGTTTGCTTGCATGCATGCACAAGAAACATTATGTGGCAGCTTAGGAGAGAACTGAGTTGTGGAGGCGCGGCACTTTGACAGCCAACGGAGGCATTGCATTTTGGGGCTTGGCACTGGTGGACCAATGGAGGCACAGTGTGCTGATGACACTGGCTTCCAAAAGTGCCACCAACTTGTAATATTTTCACCGCAGCAATCAGGGGCTCCCTTGTCATTGCAGCGTCAGCCATTCTGCTGCAATGAGGGAGCGACCCGACATTGCAGGGCGGTATGTTACCTAGTGTATTATTGTTTGTGACCATGGCGGCAGCTTGCCATCATGTTCACAAACAATATTATTCAGCCCCCACAGCCGAGGGGGTGCCCAATGCCCCTTGGCAGCATGAGCCCCCCAAAACAGTCTTTGTTTGCCGACGGGGGCCCTAATCTCTGTCGGCTTCAGTCCCCCATCCCAGTTTAATTTGCCGACGGGGGAGCCCACTCCCCATTGGCATAATGTTCCCCCATCCCAGTTTAATTTGTTGATAGGGGAGTCCACTCCCTGTTGGCATAATGTGCCCCCGTCCCAACTTAATTGCTGACAGGGGAGCCTACCCCGCCTGCATAATGCCCCCAAAAAGTAGGTTTGTGCAAGGGGTGCCCACTGCCCTTGGCTCTTGCGCCCCCCCATATGTGCCAAGGGGGTGCCCAATCCCCCATTGGCTACAGCCACCCCCCAAAAAATGACTGTTTTATGAGTGTGTGTTGTGCAGTTGCTACGCACCCACGTAACTTCACAAATTTTTGCAATATTTTCACTCCAGATTTCAACATGGATATTTTTCTGCACCTCCTTATAAACAGTACAGCTGTAATTTTTCACATCCTGGCCGACATGTGTTTTCGCACTTCTGGCACAGAATAGCCCTGTCGCTGTCACAAATCAGTGTTTGGGACACATTAAGAAAATCACAGTGACACTGATCATGAGCAGAGGACCTAAAATACCTATGTTGAAAATTTTGTGACGAGAGTCCATAAAAAGACTGTGTTATGAGCGTACATTGTGCAGTTTCCACGCATGCTCGTAACATCACACATTTGTAATATCTTCACTCCAGATTTTCAACATTGCTATTTTCCACACCTCCTTATGAAGAATACAGCTGTCATTTTTCACATCCTGGCTGAAATGTGTTTTTGCACTTCAGGCACAGAATAGCGTGGTTGCAGTGGGAAATCAGCATTCAGAACACATTAAGAAAATCACAGTGACACTGTTCATGAGCAGAGGTCCTAAAATGCCTATGTTGAAAATTTGGTGATGAAAGTCCATAAAATGACTGTGTTATGCACATGCGTTGCGCAGTTTCCACGTATGCTCAAAAGTGTGAGCATTTTTAACATTACCACTACAGATTTTCAACATTGCCATCTCTTCACACCTCCCTATGGATGGTACAGCTGTCATTCTTCACATTCTGCCTGATCTGTGTTTTCGTACATGTGGCACAGAATGGCACAGTTTCTGTTGGAACTCAAAGATCGGGACACATTGACAAAATCACACTGCCACTCTTCATGAGAAGAGGTCCCAAATGCTTTCATTAGGTGGGGTCACAAAAGGCCATGTTGAAAATTTGTAGTGCAAATACCAACAAATGCCTGAGGTGTTAGGGTTTCTAACCATAACATCTCACCCTGTACAGACTGACAGGCATCAAGGTGTGCCTTTGGATTGCCAACTGTACTGCTCATGCCATCCCAACCCCAGCCACTGACAGGCATCGAGGTGTACATTGGACTCTTCAGCCCCAGACTTCACCCCATTCTGCTATGCTGCACCCATTTCAGCATATGTCTTTATGGAATGGGATGACTGTAAAGCCAAACACCCAAAGGCACACCTCAACACGTGTCAGTGTCTACAGAATAGGGTGAGGTGACATGGCATGACCATCATGGGTGATGACCCAAACACTTACCTCAATGCCTGTCTATTGCTAAAGGATGGAGGTGGGGTTGGCGTGAAGTTCAATACTTCACTGTCATTCCTATTCTGCATCTGTCTAACTCCTGCATTTCCAATGCTAATACCAGCAAGCAAACACTCGGCATTGACAAATGCTTGTTATATTTGGGGATGATATGTGCAAGTTTCCAGTCAGTGGGCACATAATCATTAGTTATGCAACCCTCAAACAACAATTTAAGCGGATCTGCCAGATTCTCGGACAAGAAGAGCACATGTCCTGTTATACAATCTGGACCAGGTGTAGTTTTCCCTTTTGTTGTTACAATTTGTTTTTTATTTGGTCTACTGAAAATGAGACGTAAGTATTTTTAAGATGGGCTAAATATGTAGTGATACAATGTTCTGGACCGTATATCTCACAAAAGTTTTATTGAATATATTAGCCATTCTGCATTGGTCATGAATCAAGTCCCCCTTATGCCTTATTGGACCAACTTGGCTCACAGTTTTTTAAAGAATTTATGTATGCATGTTTTCTTGATTAGCATTTGCAGCTACCCGATACCCCCAGTCTCTTTTTGCCTTTCTGATTACATTTTTACATCTTTTTTGTATAGACACATATGTTTCCCAGGATGTACTTTTCTTTGGTTGAGGTAGTCATGATATTTTTTGTTCTTGTTCTTTATTAACCTTTTTATATTTTTATTCATTCATTTTGGGTATTGCCTTTTTTGTATTAAGTGCACTTTATTAAAAATTTGTAATAACAACAACAACAACCAAAAACAAAAAGCAAAAGACATAACACATGCAATAAAATGCAACAAAAAGTTAATAAACAGCAAGAAACAGAAGAAAAAAAAAGGAGAGAAGCCGAGGATGAGCAAACAAAGAAAAAACCCAAGCTAACACCCCCCCCCCCATTAGGATGCTACTCACTATTCAGAATAAAAATAACCCCGACAATGAAGTAATGAATCAGAAACACAAAAATAACATATAAGATGAACAATAAAAGGAAACACTAATCGATTAATAGATCGAAGAAAGCCAGGCATAAAAAGGGCCTCACTTTGCAAGAAACCCTGCTCGGTTTTGTCTGACATTAGCAATGTGCAATTCCAAATTTAAGGCACTGAGGAGTTCCTTATGCCATTCCATCCAGGATGGGATCATAGACTCTAACCAATGTCTAAGTAGTATAATTTTAGTGGCAGCAGCAATAAGGGCTATATAGTTCCTCTGATAGATAAAGGGAATAGTGCTATACCAGACCAATAGACAAATCCCAGGAGTGAAAAAACGGTCTAAATCAAAGGAAGGGTCTAAACGTGTCTTCATTACTGCCCAGAACAAAGTGGCTTTATTACACTACCATAAAATATGGAACAACAAGCCATCTGCTTGTTGGCACCTGAGGCAATTAGTATGCGCTTGACATCCCATACGGTGTAGTTGAACAGGAGTAGAGTGCATGTTGTGCAATATCTTAAACTGAGTTTATCTGTAACAATCTTGCTTTATAATCCTGTACAAATCTTTACAAATTGCTCCCCATCACTGTGAATTCCAGTTTAATGAGAGGGTGTTTTGTCAATAATATACTATCCCAGTGGAAACAGAGGGATGGAAGGATTGATACCAGCAATATACTTGAGAGGTGGCATGTGAACAAGAGATGACCAGCTTTAATTCGTCCAAATAGTGAGAAAAAGAATCAGCCCAAGGAGGGGAACAAAGATGGGTTTGAACCTACCTGGGCAATTGTAAATACTTGAAAAAAGACTTAGCATCTTTACCATACCACCTTTGAAATGTAGTGAAATCTAATCAACAATTTACATGCATTAGTGCAGACACAGAAGTGGAAGGTGGTATGGAGAGAAAGGAGAGTGGAATAGTCATTCTATGAATGCAGAAGTTGGGATTCCCCAATATAGGTTGGGAAGGGCAATTTTTGGCCTCTAAACAAAATGCAGACGAAATTGTGCATGAGCTTGGGATGACCAACATATAGGTGTGATTTTTAAAGGCAGAGGAAGAGCTTTAGGGAAGACAAAAAGAAAAGAGTATGGATCTACAGTATATTCAACTGCTGGCACAAAGCGCCTTCCAGATTGAGCCACAAAGGTATATATGTTTGATGGGAAGATTCAACTTGCATACCACAGCAAAAATATTTGGAGCCATGAAGGGCCAAATAATATAGTAAACAAACTGGTAAATGAAGGCTACCCAATGTTGTAGGAAATGTGAGTTTAAGGTAGGCACATCTAATAGCTCAGTTTTTCCACAAAAATCTGGATAACAGGGAGTGAAGATGCTAAAAACTAAACCTGATCAACAAAAATGTTGAGCATACTCAATGGGTGCAAAACATGAGGAAGCACATTCATTTTGATAACACTCGCCCTACCCCAGAAAGATAGAGGCAGCACTGACCATCTCTTCAAATCTTGAGAGATGATCTGTAGTAAAGGATTCAAGATAAGTTTACACAAAAGGGAAGGCCTTTGTGGTATAAGAATGCCTAAATAAGGGAGCACTTTCAATTCCCATTGTAACCTAAAGAGAGAACAAAAGCCTTGTCAACAAAAGACTAAGGAGTAATACCTTAGTTTTATTAAGATTACATTTATAAGCAGAAATGTCCCCCAAAGGTAGTGATCTCTTCAAAAGCTGCAGGCAAGGAAGTGGTGGGAAAAGAAAGATGTAGGAGAATGTCACCGGCATAGGCTGAAAGTTTACACTCAACGTCACCCACAGGGATGCCACAAATCTGAGGATTATTCTTCAACCTAAGTATGAGGGGTTCTAAGTAGGGATGAAAAAGAAATGGAGAAATGGGACATCCTTGATGAGTGCCATATGAAATGGAGAACGGAGAGGAGAGGAGACAACTCCATTATACAAAATAAATGCTCAGGGATGTGAATACAAAAGGCACACCCACTTAATAAAATCCGCAGGAAAGTTGTAAGCCTTTAAAGAAAACAAATAAGGCCAAGGCACTCTATCAAATGCTTTCTCTGCATCCAAGGAGACCAGGGTAGCAGATACCCCAGACTCCTCAGATGCAGAGAGCAGATGAAAAATTTTCCGAGTGTGATCGCTAGAGTGCCTACCAGCCATGAAGCCAACCTGCTCTGGCCCAGTAACACCAGACCAGATCTACTCCAAGTGAGTGGCAATAATTTTGGTCAAAATTTTGAAGTCCGTCTTGAGGGTGAGAATTCAACTTTCCCTGACTTAGGCAATAAACTCATGCAGGCTCTGTTAAGAGAAAAGTCTGTTAAGTCATGCTTAAATATGAAATTGAAGGAGCCAACCAAAATTGGGATCAATTCAGGAGCAAAAGTTTAGCAAAAATTAACTGGGAGCCCATCCAGGCCAGGAGCTCTATTAATAGAAAGGGAAGAAATAGCTGTGATGACTTTTGTTGCCAAGATGGGCCCACCTAAGTGCTGTCTCTGCTCCTTCAATAGTTGGGAAAGAGTAACGCCCCATAAAAATTGCTCCATACATGTGGGGTCCTGTGGTGAGTTAGGGGAAATAGGGTATAAGGGGTCATATATTTAAAACTTTACGCTGGGCACAAACCATTTGCACTGGGTTTGCTCTGGGTTTGTGCGGGTCCCCTATATTCAAAAGACCAAACAGGACAGGCAAACTGCAGTAGTGCCAGGCAAAATTATAATGTATGCAGCGTGCAAAGAGAAGGGGTGAGTACATGAATTCAGGTGCTATGCTATATTTAGTGCATTAGCGCTGCACAAAGTGAGTTTGTGCAACTTTGCACAACACTTTGCATGGCGCAAATTAATGCCCAGAAAAATGTAGTCTTAACTCTGGGCAAAACAAGGATGGGGGCATGGACACAGCAGCAACAGGCAACATGGCTATGAGTAACAACAACATCATGGTGCACCTGATGATTGCAACCAATGAGGAGGCAGAGAGGGCAGACAGCCACCCTGGGCCACTCCATGTGCCATGGAAGAGACATGCTGCACACACATCCAGTCCCCCCATAGGGGTACACCACCACAATCCAGCACACACATGCAGCACTGGGGAAATGGAGGGTACAGATGGGAGGGTATACAGGTGGCCAAGCTTCATCACATAGTAGGTGCTGTCACATGGCTGGGGCCATCTACACAATGCACATGTGCCAGTGGACAGGTATGCCTGTATGATGGTATGTGTCAGCCCCCTCCCTGGGGCATATACTGCACACCTGTCCAGGCTCCCCATCATATATAGTCTGCCCTTTGCATGTTAGTGTGGGAATCTCATGCCACTGGCACAGTGTATGTGGGTCACAGGACAGTATGACTGTGGTATCCACTGTCAGAACACACCTGCCAGCTGTGCATGTCACTGTGTGGAGTGCAGCTGTCATTGATGCCCAACACACCATGGGCATTGCTGAGTCCCTCACACTACTGGCCACCTTGTTACTGTAGCATCTGCTGTGCACTGTAGCAGGGACTACAGTTTGACTACTGCATGCAGCACCATCACCTGTGCCTGTGCTGTGTAGCTCCCTGGGGAACAATGGTCTCTACAGCTGTGTACAAACGTAGCCTGCAGCTACCACCATGCTCTTCCAGACAGATGTACAGGTGGAGCTGTGAGCAGACCCAAGCTGCACTTGTAATTCCAGACTGACATACAGGTGGAGCTGTGAGCAGACTCAGCCTGCCCCTGTACTTCCAGACTGACACACAGGTGGAGCTGTCAGCAGACCCAGCCTGCCCCTGTATTTCCAGACTGACATACAGGTGGAGCTGTGAGCAGACCCAGCCTGCCCCTGTGCTGACAGACTGACATACAGGTGGAGCTGTGGGGCCCTACAATAGTGCTGGGCAGTCTATATGCAGATCAGGCCATAACAAGATGCTAATATAAATGTTTGCCCATGGTCTGCCTAAGTAGGCTCATTTGCATATTACTTTTGAATACAGCACTTTTTTGCCCCTGGCAAACGTCTTAGCGCCGGGCAAACATGTTGGCACTGCATAAGCACTGTGCAAATGTGTTTGTGTTGTGAAAACCAGTCCAAACCATAGTACAGTTCTTCAGTATTTGGACTGCACTGTTGTTTGCAGCTTTAGTGAATCCACTTCTTTGCTAGCACACACATTGGCCATGTAGTTCACCTTTACCTTCCTCTATGTCTATGTGCACTGGGCTGTTGTTGTGGTTTGCACTTCCTGGATACTATATTCAGAGCTGTCTTATTTGCTGGGCTATTTTTGCACTGTACTCCCAGCCTTGTTTGCACGGCTTCATTTGCACTCTATATTCAGCTGCTTTAGCCCTGGGGCTATTCCTTTGAATATAGCGTGCAAATGGTTCTGGGCTAATTTAGCACCCCATGCAGTGCTAATTTTGCCCCAGGGCTAAGTTTTGAATTTCTGGCCCTTGGTCTCATAGTAATGGCAAAAAGTAGTCACTATGTCCCAAGATCGAGTCCCAAGATTATCTGTGCCAAGTTTATGTAGACCGCAAACCACCTTGGGACCCATCTGTTGATGTAGGCAAAGAGCAATCAATTTACCTGCTCATTCCCCATGCTCTAGGTATTTAAACTTAGTATGAAGAACAGTTAATTCTGCTTTTTCATTTGAAAGACAGCAGTATTTATCTCGAAGGGAATTGAGGGACAACCAAGTATCTTCTGAAATAGTGGGGGACAGTGTTGACTCGAGAGTTCGAATCTGTGCTAACAAATCCTCCACGAGCTTACGCCATTCTCGGACCCCTTTGGTAGCAAGTCAGATGCATTCTCCCCTCATGGCAGCCTTGGTTGCTCCCCACAATACATCCAGTGGAACTGCAGAGGTACAATTGTATTCAAAGAAGGTTCCTATGAACTGACACAGTGAA
Organism: Neoceratodus forsteri; assembly: GCA_016271365.2. Lineage (NCBI taxonomy): Eukaryota > Metazoa > Chordata > Ceratodontiformes > Ceratodontidae > Neoceratodus > Neoceratodus forsteri. The sequence continues at coordinate 1,588,353,431 of CM057449.1, read as the reverse complement.
TCAACTATTACAGGATCCTGCAATAGACGAATGTTCAGATGCCAAACATAGTCCTGCTCTGTTTCCCCTGAAATCCCTAAAACAAGACATACTGGGGCATGGTCCAATACCACCAGTTACTTGATGTTACAATGGACCACCCCAGATATATGTTCCTGGGTAAACAAAAAAGAATCACTATGTGAAAAAGAATCGTAGGGAGGAGAATAAAAGGTATAAGTATGTTCAGATGGCTAGAAAATGCGTCAGGGGTCTACAAAGCCTAGGGAATACATGAGTTCTCAAAGGCCAGGCTGTGCTTGGGATACACCCTTCCTGATGGCAGTAGATTTGTCCAGGTCAGCCTGAAGGACTAGATTCCAATACTGACCAATCACTATTGGAATATGGCTGTAAGACACTAGCAGAGCAAGTAATTGAGTAAAAAAGAAGAGGAGTCTAAAGTAGGGCCATAAACTGAGCCTAATAAAAGTTCAGTAGAGCCCACTCTACCATGTAACAAGATGTATCTTCCCTCAATATCCCAATGTTCCTTAAGTAAATGAAATGAAAGATGTTTGTGCAATAAAACACAGACCCCATTTCTCTTAGAGCTATTCCCAGCACCGAAGACAGCCCCAATCCAAGTACACCGTTAGAGGTTAATTTTCTCCCTCACTAAATGAGATTCCTGTATGAAGACAATATGAGCACATAACTGCCTCCGGTGTCTTAATAACATATATCTCTTTTTGACCTTCTAAGCGCCTTTAACATCCCAAGAAACAAAAGTGTAAGTTTTATTCATAACAAACTCATAAAATAAGATGAAAATGCAGGGCAACCAAGCAGGTAGAATAACAGGTTAGCAGCATCCCCCCATCCCCTGGTAATACCATCCCCAGTAACCCGAGTTCACATAAAATCACAGTAAAGACCAATCATTAACCCCAACCATCCCCCCCCTGTGTAACACCAACAAGAACAATAATCCCCAACAAAAACAAACCCAACCGAAGTATATACAACACACAGGGCTCGGAGGATCCAACCTCCCATCCCACTCGGCCTGTTACGCATCCCAACCAACATCCTGGACACAGCATGCTCCACACCCCTGGACATAAATTTCAAGGTAGAGAAAAGCAAAAAGGGGGGAGGGACACAAGAACGATGAGGAGGAAAAGTGAAGAAAGAGCAGACCCAGAAAAAGGGGAAAGACAAAGAACAGAATACAAAAAGGGTAAGGGTGATGAATAGATTCAAAGCGACTGTAAAAGTATGTACTCCCAAGCTAAATCAATACCCAGTTAGATCTCAATGTGCTCAGCATAGCAAAAAATGAACAATAAAGAGTGAGTAAATAAGTAAGTAAATTAACAAGCAAAAAAAAAGAGGAAGGAGGGCTATACTGAACCAATCAAACCCCTTCCTAGAGCAAAACAATCAAGTCCCCCTGTACAAAACCCCAAAAAGAACATGCAAAAAATACACATAAAGAGAGAAAAATGAATAATAAACATAAAAACATCCTGGGAAACACTCTGACTCTGTAAGTCCACAGGGTAGTAATGAGGAATGAGGAAAAACAAAGGAAAATGAGTATGTCATACACCAGAGTTAAACTGTAATGCTCTACAGACGTTATAGCAACCTATCAAAAAGGAAAAAAAATTTAAACTCATAACCACAACCAATTTCTGCCATGTCTCACCGAAGTGTGGCAATCAATAGAACACAAAACAAGAAGAAATCATCAATAAAATCAGCTGAGAAGGGCCAGTGCAGTAAATAAAATAAAGTTTGAGTGAGCTTTCTGGAGCAATTCAGCTTCCTGGTTAGATTCAGCTTTATATGTCTGAAGCAAACTGGTGCAGTAAATGAAACAAAGTTCATTTCAGCTTTCTGGATTGATTCAACTTTCTGGGTTAGATCAGCTTTCTACAACTGAAAAAGGCTGGTGCAGTAAATTAAACAAAGTTCGATTCAGTATTCTGGATCAATTTGGCCTTCTGATTCAGTTCAGCTTTCTAGAGCTGAAACAGACTGGTGCTTTAAATTAAACATAATGGGATTCAGCTTTCTGGATCGATTTAACTTTCTGATATGAGTCAGGATTCCAAGGAAAACAAAACACATAAGAGCTATATCTAGCCACAACAGATGATTATGGTCCACAGCATAGACCATATTAGTATATAAAAAAGGGCAAAAAAAAGTTAGTATCAAGAACATCTGTACCAAAACTGATGCAATGGATAAGTTAAAGTCAAGTAATACCTTCGGGCTGGACCGGCCGTGGAGATGCTCCTGTCCGCCCTGCTGACCCTTGTACAGTAATACCTTCAGGCCAGACCACCCACGAGCTGCTCCCATCCACTCTGCCGACCCTTGCACTGGTACACTCTGAAGGCTGCATTCATATTCCTTTGTCTTGCGAATTTCAAACTTGGCGCCTTTCTTTCTCGACCACCAACTTGTTCCTGGTAACTTACTGGCAAGGATTCCAAGTCGGAAGTGGGAACTGAGTTGCAGTGTCTTTACTTGGGACACTTAGCAGCATCCTGCATAGAATTTAAACAGTTAGAGACATTTTCTCTCTACCATAGCTCCTCTGGTTACTCTGCCATCGGCTTTATGATATTTTTGCCTTGGGGTAGCCACCCGAATACATTTAAACTATGCTGCCAAATGGTAGCCTAATTGTGCTCCTTCATTTATACTGAATTTAAAATGGAGCTTGCTAGTGTTAAAAACAGAGCTTGCTTTTCCAAATAAATAAATAGCTGTATTTCAGAGTTCAGGCTGCTCGGTGGACACAGGAGTGCAGTTTGTAATTCTGAGAGCAAGTCAGGCTGCATCATAGTGCTGGATAGTTTATTTTATTTTACTTTTTTACTGCATTGAGCCTGATCACTAATGTTACTAGATGAATCTGCACTGGACTTGTTCCTAATAAGTTGTTACTCCTTGTATGATTTATTTTTTGCTTTTATCATTTTTTTATTTTATTTTCTTCTGTCCCTCTGCAATCCCCCTTAAGCCTTCTCCTTCTAACTTCTTTATCTGACTGCATTCCAGCACCTTCTCCATCTTTCTTTGCTCCTCCCCTGTCTTATCTCTTTTGTGTATACTGCTTGTTTGCCCACCCTCTGCTGTGTACTTATCTGACCTATTCTCCTTTTCTCTTCCAGTAATACCTTCAGGCCGGATCGCATCCTGTATAGAATTTAAACAGTTAGAGACATTTTCTCTCTACCATAGCTCTTCTGGTTACTCTGCCACTGGCTTTATGATGTTTCTGCCTCAGGGTAGCCACTGAAATTCATTTAAACCATGCTGCCAAATGGTAGCCTAATTGTGCTCCTTCATTTATATTGAATTTAAAACGGAGCTTGCTAGTGTTAAAAACAGAGCTTGCTTTTCCAAATAAATAAATAAATAGCTGTATTTCAGAGTTCATGCTGTTCAGTGGACACAGGAGTGCAGTTTGCAACGTTGAGAGCAAGTCAGACTGCATCCCCGCAGTCGCTTCGCGACTGCTCCCCGCCTGCCCACAATACCCTCCCACCCTTAGCTGGTGTTTAATATATAGCATAGGGTCTCGATCTAGCTCTTTCTTTTTTTGCCAATCTCCCTTGATTCCCATTTGTTCTTTATACTAGATCCCCACTAGAGGTCGCCTGTACATCTAACTTTCAGTCACTGCTTCTCTCTGCTATTCCTGGACTACCGTTCCAGTTGGGGATTTGACTTCTTGTCTGACTTTTCTCTTCTCTCCTCTCTTATCTACCACTGCCTTTATTCCTTTCTCACAATGTACTCTAGGACCATTTATCCCCTCCTGCTACTTACAGGAGCCATGTTTTTTCTAGTTCTATTAACAGGTCCCACTGATCATGCCTCTTCTCGCCTTTTTTACTTTCCTGATAACTTCTGCTACTTCAACTTACTCTCCAACACCACCCCTAAACCTACACCTATGTTGGGGTTCAATAATAAACTCCTTGGGGTTTTACTTAGGAACATCTTGTGGAGGTACACTATCTCTGTGGTGTGTGTCTCTCATGCTGTCATAATTGCCTCCTTCTGGATAATTAGCCTAACACTTATCTTTGCTAGGGATGTTGAGACCAATCCTGAACCCGCTATCGCTAATACCACCTCCCAGTATCCCTCCTCCAATTATTGGCCTCAATCACCCTGCTTCACCTTTGCCCACCTTAACATTAGGAGTCTTACTGCTAATCTCCCTGAGCTCGAGGCTTGGGTTACTGCTAATAATCCAGACATTCTTGCCTTGTCATAAACCTGGATGAAACCCTCTATTGCTGACTCCCTCTGCTCAATGTCAGGATATAATATGCTTTGGGTTGATCATTCTAATGCCAAAAGAGGGAGTGGCCTGGCACTGTACTTCAAGTCTCACCTCTATGTGTCTATCATACAAGGTCCCCCTCTGGCAAATTGTGCGGTGCTTCATGCACTTCTATTACTTGGGGGAGTAAAAAAAATCCACATCTTCTGCGTTTACATCCCTCCTAGAAATGTTAGGCTGGATTTGGAAGAATTTATTGAGCTTGTGCTCTCTGTGTCTGGAAAAAATGAAGTAATATGCCTGGGTGATTTTAATCAGGACTGGGCAGGGCCCAGTTCCTCTATCTTATCCACCATTACTAGCAAGGCAAACCTTACTTGACTTATCTGGAACCCCACCAGAATCTCCTGTCATGGTTCCACTACCACCCTCATAGATTGGATCTTGACTAATAGGAAGGAGAACTTCCCCTCAGCGGGAGTTCCAGCTGACTCAATAAGTGATCACTGCCCAGTCTATTGCATCTGGGACACCACCCTTCCCTCCTACCCATCTAAAGTCTTATCGTTCTCTAACATCTCTAAACTAAACCATGCTGCATTTCTGCATGATCTAAACATGGTTGACTGGTCCCAACTCTACACAACCAATGACATAAACATAACGGCTGAATACTTCAACAGTACCCTACTCTCTCTCCAGAAACTTCATATTCCGGCCACCACACATAGAGTAAAAGGTAAAGTTACCAAATGGCTTAAGCGCCCCCTACTTCAGCTGCTAAAACATAGGGATAAACTTTGGTCAGTATGGAAGTCCTCTTTCCTTCAACCTGACTTCGAGGTCTACAGGTCCTTATGCAACACCTGTAAAAGGGAGATTCGCTTAACCAAGAGCATATACTACCGGAACCTTCTCAGGTCTTCTGCCTCTAACCCTAAAAGGTACTGGTCGCAAATTAAGGAAATCCTGGGGAGCAACAAGCCTATGGCTCCAAATGAAATGCTGATAAATGGTACTCACGCAATAACCCCCTTACCATAGCAAATGCCTTTAACTCCCTGTTTTCAACACTTCCCATCCCCTTCCCTCCATCTACTGTTACTTCCCCGGTATCCCCATCCCCATTAGCTACTGCTGCCCCAGCCCTTGAGCTGTCATCGGTTACTTGTATAGAAGTACTTAAAGCTACTAAAGTCTATCCCTGCTCACGGTAGTGCTGGCCCTGATGGTATCCATCCCAGCATTTTAAGGCAGTTTGCCTCTTGTCTCACTGTACCTGTAACCAGACTTTTCAACCTCTCCATCATCTATGCCTCAATGCCTCTGGTCTGGAAAGTTGCCAGAACAATACCTATCTTTAAGAAAGGGGACGCCAGGATAATGTCTAACTACAGGCCCATTTCACCTTCTTCCCACACTCAGCAAGCTGCTTGAGAAACTTGTTCGTCGGCAGGTCACTGCGCACCTTCTCAACTTCAATCTACAGTCCCCAGTACAATATGGCTTCAGGGCTAGGCAAAGCACAACTACTGCTCTTACTCAGTTTACCAGTGATGTTAAAAATAACATGGACAAGGGATTACTTACTGTGGCGGTGTTCATAGATCTCTCCAAAGCGTTTGACATGGTTCATCACCCACTAATGTTGGCCAAGCTGAACTCTCTCAGTCCCTTTGATTCTACCCTTTCCTGGTTTGGTAGCTACCTAGAAAATTGGTCTCAGGCTGTCTTCATCTACAAGTCTCTCTCCTCCCCCATCCTGATCACCTGTGGCATTCCGCAGGGATCAATCCTTGGTCCCCTACTTTTCTCCCTCTTCATTAATGATATCCCTACTCCCTCTTCTTATTGCAATATTATCTTGTATGCTGATGACCTGGTGCTTTACTCGGCTTCCAAGTCTATTGTTGAAATCATCCTACATCTCTCCCCTGCTTTTCAGACCCTGCAATCCTGGTTCTCATCCAACTACCAGGTCATAAACATATCTAAGACCCAGGCCATGCTCATTGGGTCCACAGGAAAGGTATCCACTGAGTCCTCAAAGCTCCTGGTGTGCTGCTGCAATAGGACTGTCTCCAACATTTCATCCTTCAAGCATCTAGGGGTAACGCTGGACCCAGTACTTGACTACTCTGCACATGTCAACGAGGTGTGTTGCTCAGTTAATGCCAAAATTGGTGCAGCATACAGAGTGCATCACTCACTTACTCTGGCTGCTAGGATCTCAGTTGCAAGAGGTGTTTTACTCCCGCAACTGCTACATGCCCTGCCAGTGCTCTGTCATGCCAGCACAGGTGTTCTTCGCAAATGGGATACATCTTACAACAATATCAGTAGATTTTCCCTATCGGCTCCCCGCCTAACCCATCACTGTCTTCTCTATTCTGTTTTAAAATGGTTGTCTCCTGATGCCCTTTGTTCTTACACCCTAGGGTGTTTTGTTGACTCCTTAACCAGATCTCCTCACCCCTCCTCATTGGGCAACATGCTCACCCCTGTCTCCCACTCTCACTCCCTTAGATCCTCTATCTCACCATTGCTATCTGTTCAGCCATGCACCACTAGAATGGGAGAGCAAGCCTTTTGTCTACTTTGCACCTAGGTCTTGGAACTCACTCCCCGTCCATGTCAGGAACTCCTCATCTTACCTTACATTTAAGCATGCCCTATTTTCCCACCTCTTTGCTCTTGATAATTGTGACTGCACTTAACTTCTGCTCTATCTCTTTACTTAGATTCTGTCTCTCTACTTTGCCTATAAGCTTGTGACCTGCTCATCCTTAGGGATTTGCCTTTTGTAATAGTGTCTCTAACTGTCTACTTCTCCCTTTTCTAGTCCTAATGTCTTGGCTACCTTACTATCATGTATCTGCTGTTAGTGTGCCTACCTGCCTGTTTCTCCCACAGCTATGCCTGTCAGACTGGTCAATATTGCTTGTTTTTGTTAAAGTGTATGTCGCAACAACTTCACTACTGTTGGTGTTTTCCAGCTGGTGAATTATCTTCTGTAGCTGTCCTCTGTCATTGTATTTGTTAGACAGATCTCCAGCATTATGTATCTGATTATCACTGCTGTATTGTAATTATTGTACCCTTGCCGTATTGTAATATTGTACTCTCCCAGGTCTCGCCTGAAAATAGACAGGATTTTTTGCCTAGTACACTTACCCGGTTATGAAAAGCTAATAGATAAATAAATAAATTCAGCTTCCCAACAACCCAATTCAATAACCAGTTCCATGACAGCCAGATAGGATCAACACAAGTGGCTGTGAATAGTAGCACATGAAGGAGTCAAGTTCAATATGAAGTTACAATAAAAGTCCACATAATCAAAGATTGTACCTTCCACACAAATCCTGATATGACAGCTAATCTGGACAGCGAGACAGAAATCCTAAAGCAGCAAAAGCAAGACAACCATCAGATCAGCTCCCTCACCACAGGTGAATGGTGTTCAAGCAGGAGATTTGAACTATGGCAGTTCTAGTTTAGCCTGCACTATAGACTTGAAGGATTCTTGAGAGCTATCTCTGGTGATTTGGAGGCAGGTAGGATACTGTAGCTTGAGTTTAATGCCAACAGCTGCTAATTTGGAGATAATAGGATGGAATGCAGCACAGCACTGATGGGTCTCGAATGGAAGGTTCTCAAACACGGGGACCCTTGCGCCCTCCCAAGACAGCTTAGGTTGACTCCAGACCTTAGAAAGAATGTGTTGCTTATCTAGAAAATTGAATAGTTTGAACAGTAATGGCCGGGGTCTGTCACCTTCCACCAGCATGAGCCTGAGAGCCCGATGTTCCCACTCCACCACATATTGGGTGGCCATTCAAAGAGGGTCCAGCAATTCCATTGCAGAACTTCCATATGAAAATGAGGATGTCCCTGCCCTCCACTTTCTCTGGAAGGCCAGTAATGACCAAGTTGTTTCACCTGGACTGCCTCACAAGATTTTCCATCTTCAATTCCAATTTAGAAATTTTCTGCTGCAGTACTACCAAAACAGGATTGGTCTTGTCTCTCCAGGTGTCTAAGGAGGCAATACAGGTCTCAGAGTCTCCAACCTGTTCAGTGAACTCAGACAAGGCCAGTTTAAATGATTGGACTTCTTCAGTGAATCAAATAATGGAATCTTGTAGAGGCACTAATTCCTAGAGAAAAACAACCACTGTAAGCACCTCTAACCCTTCAGGAGACAGCGCTGTGGATTCTGGCATTGGTTTAGGCTGATTTGGGCCTCTATCTTTTTAAGGCATCGCCGGGGGGGCCAGTGGTGTACTGTTGCAGAATTGTTGACAATTTCCATTTTGGAAGACATGTCAGGTAATGGCAAGAAGTTCCATGGATACAAAATGCAGTTGGTGAGTCAGACAAGCTCCCAAGATATAATAAAGTGATTTCTAGCATTTGAATGTGCTGTTAAATTGACTGCTGCTTAAACTACCTGTTTCTCCCTAGTATCCAGGGTTATTACCTACAGGGAGTGCAGTTCCCACCTCATGGCCTTACCACATCCCCCTCCCCCGGATTGGTGGTGACGGCCCAGTAGGTGGAGTCGAGGAAGTTTAAATCCTGCTTTCAGCTAAACGTGGCAGTGTTTACTGCAGTGGCCAGTGCGGCCAAGTGCATTTGGGAGTCAGAGGCAGTGTGAGGGAGACATGGAGATAGGGATATGCTGCTGAGGGTTAAGATGATTATTGTAGGTGTTGTAACCTGAACTGTTAGATTTATGATGGGATTCATAATTACAGAGTGTAATTGTGTGCTGTTGGTGGGCTTGATTTTGTGCAATAATTTATTGGTACTCATGATGCTCATATGGAGGGGAATACAAGCAGATTGGATGATTATTCAATGTCCAACTTGCTTGTTTATATGCATAATATGTCTTGATATATTTGGGTTGTTATTAACACATAGTGATTTGTTTAGGCAATATGGGTCTTATCTTCTGCCTGGTCTGGGGTTCCTTCACCATCAGGGCCGATGTATGTTGCAAACTCATTTTAAGATGGCTATGTTGTTGCAATTAATTTATTTGTCAGGGAACATAGAATTGAGCCTTGGGCCCCAAGGTGGTGTGTGCCATAGCATAGGCAGTAAAGTGTGGACTGCATTGCATGGCTTGAAGATAATGCAGTTAAATGTTAGAAGTCTCATTCCCAATCTTGCTGAAATAGAGGCCTTGTCTTTGGCTTATAAACCTGATGTTATAGTTATAACTGAGTCTTGGTTGAATATTCCTGATAGTGTTTGTCAAATTCCAGGATATAATATTATCCGAGCTGATAGAAATGGGAAAAAAAGGGGGGGGGTTGCTGTATTGTTTAAACATGTTTTAGACTTATGTTCTTTGGGCAGTAGTTGTAAATACTGATTCAACAAATGATTGGCTAATTTTGAGATTAATTCTGGGTGGTTGGAAATATGTCACTCTTGCTGGTATTTACAACCCTCTGAATTGTGGTAGTAGTGGACTAAGAGATTTATTGAACCTTAATTCTAGGTTTATCTCTGGCTCTGATATTTTACTGATGGGGAATATAAATTTGAACTGGCTACAGTCTGAAAAAATGGGATTAAATTGTCTGCTTCACTCTTTTGATTTGTTCCAACTAATTAAAGAACTGACTAGGTTAAATTTCCTTTCTAGAAACCATTCTATCCTAGACTGGATAGTTATATATAGGGTTGATGTTATTTTGGCAGCTGGAGTACTAGCCGACTCAACCAGTGAGCATTAGGCAGTCTATTGTGTTATGAACTTCAGAAAGGTTAAGATACCTCCCCGGCTTATCCAGTTATGTAATTTTAAATCTTTTGATAGTGCAAAACTTCAGAATCAACTTGAGACAATTGACTGATCAGTGATTGATCTAATCCCCTCAGCAAATTGTGTGGTTGACTACTTTTGCAGGCAACTATGTCCTGTTCAGGACTTGTTCTTCCCATTGAGAAACATTAGGGTTTTTTGTACCTTTAATAGGTGGCTCTCTAAGGATTTAAAAGAATTAATAAAAGCTAGAAATTGTGCATGGTCTGAATGTAAAAAATTCCCTTCAACAGTTTTTCATGATAGATATCGTTTTCTGAGGACAAAGGTAAGTATTGCCATTAAATGTGCTAAGGAAAAGTTTTACAGGAAATGTTTAAGTACTAATTGCTCTAATTCAAAATTGTTCTGGAACTTTGTTAAATATTTGCTTGCACCTAGGGAAAACCCTAAAATTGATAAGATTAAGATTGCTGACATGGTAGTTTCAGACCCAAACTTTATTCCAAAAATGTTCAATGATAAATGTTCTGATTTATTTAATTTTTGGGCCCATTTTAATGACCCTTCTCTTAATAACAGTGCTAGCAGAGTTTATCACAATAGACCAAGATTCTATTTTTGAAGTTTGACAAATCGAAGTCTACTAAATTTGATTGTGACAATTCCCAATAAGTTCAGTGATTGTGTTGTAGGACTGGATGATAGGTTTTTAAAACTAATTTCCCCCCATATTGCTGGTCCCCTCTGTTCCATTTTTAATCTATGCCTTACCACTGGGGAGTTTTCTGCTGTATGGAAGCTAAGAAGGGTGGTTCTGGTGCCACAAATGTTCAGGGTACTAACCCTTGATGATTTTTGACAGATTTAAATTCTTAATCCGTTAAGCAAGCTATTGGAGAAAGTTGTCACTGTTCAGATAACTGAATATCTTGAGAGATACAATTTGTTGAGTCCGGACCAACATGGATTCCAGGAAAATCACAGTATTGAGACTGCCTTGGTCAGCTTCACAAACGATATCCTCCAGGGCTTTGAGAAAGGTATCTTTACAGAGGCAGTCTTTGTGGACCTGACCAAGGCATTCGATTTGATTAACCATCCACTCTTGTGTTTAAAACTTAATGATCTTGTTTTTTCTGAGAATGTCGTAACCTGGTGCAGAGATTATCTAACTGGTAGATCACAAGTGACTAGCTTTGGGAATGTTGTTTCTTCTGTAAGATCCTTAGAATTAGGAGTGCCTCAGGGATCCATTTTATTCCCCTTTTTCTTGTTGCTTATTAAAGCATTGCCTTCCATTTTCAAATCATGTTCTAGTTTATTGTATGCTGATGATCTCATAATTTACACTCAGGTTAAGTCTCTACCCCAAATTGAAATGTGATTAGAATTGGAATTTCAAAGTACCTGTGATTGGTTTGTTGATACTCATCTGATTTTAAATGTCAATAAGACAACAACTATGTCGTTTGGCACACCTTTCCTTTTGAAAGCTGACCCGGTCCTTGTTATACATGATGATAGGGGATCAGCAATTGAGTTAATTAAGGAGTTCAAGTATCTTGGTGTCCTTTTGGATCCTGGGCTTAGTTTTTCTTCTCAAGTTAAATCAGTTTGTAAAAAGGTTAATCTGATATTGGGTTTACTTTTTAAATTTAAAAAACATTTCACATTGGATTTTCATAGGGCAATCACTGTTGGAACCTTGTTACCCCATTTGGATAATTCAGCCAGTTTATATTTCAATTTATCAGCCAAAGAAGTAAATTAACTGTCTGTCATCTTTAATAATATATGTTGTTGTATCCTAGATTGTGTTTATCAAACTCATCATTGTTCTGTGTATTCTAATTTGGGTTGGTTGTCCCCTCATTCAGGGATTACATATGTTTTGGTCTGTCAAGTCTTTAAATCTATTTTTCTAACTAATTACTCACTTAAGGATTTGATTGACGTGAGGCTTCTCACTTGGAATTTACAAGCTTATAGTGGAGTCTTACTTCAGGACACCATACAATATTCTAAAGCTGGGGCTCGTTCCTTCTCGGCTGCTGCTCCCTCATCCTGGAATAGATTAACCATTGGCTAGCACTCTTCTTCCTCTGTGCCCACATTTAAATTGTATTTAAGGAGTAAATGCACTCAACTAAGATCTGTTGTTGTTTCTTTTAAGTTACTGTATCTTGTTTATATTTATTATATGTTTGTGTTGTTGTCTTAGGTGTTGTGTTGGGTTGGACCTAAAAAAGGGCTAGTTCCAGTGTTCTCACCCAGCTAACAAAATAAAATGAAAGAAATAAAATTATTTATTAATTTAACTGACCGGGAGAATGGAGCTGCACCAGAGAGTAGGTTGCTAGAAGCAGGGCATCACATGATTCCCCTGGGTATTGCTTTTTTTTTAGTATTTGAGTCTTGTAGGTATATGCTTATTGCATAGAGACAATTTACTGTTTTTTAAATATTCCCAAAATGCATGAATAGATGCATTATGGAATTCCTTATTCCAGTCTACTTTAATAAGGAAATATTTGATTTTTCTAAATGTTAGCCTTGCCATAGAGAAATATTTTGGTCTTACCATAGTAGAGAATGAGGTCTTCAGCATGGGAAAACTCAGTGGTAATATGGTCACTATTGCCTAATGGGGAAGTAATGGAACAATTATTTACAGAAAAGCTATCTGTGCTTAGCACTAAATCTAGAATGTTATCACCCTGTGTTGACATTGTAACATATTGTTTCAGGTGAAGGTGTTCACAAATGGACAGGAGTTTTCTATCACTTGGGATATGGGCTGAGTGATTTTCCCAGTTGATGTCACCCATATTAAAATCACCCGTGATGGATTATGTGGCCTAATTTCCCAGCATGTTCTGTTTCTGATAGAATTGTGTTATAGGTCATACATAGGCAATCAGGAGGCCGATAACAAGTTTCCAGAATCAAGGACTCTTCCTGATCTAAAATGAGCTTAACCCATATTGTTTCATTATTTGAGTTATGTTTTTTAACCTTGTCAGTCATATCGACCTATCTGATTTTATTAATAAGAATCAGTGCAACATCACCCCTTTTCTGGATACACTATTACATCTCTAAATGTCATAGCCAGGCACCTTGAAATTTCATGATGATTTATCAACCCACCATATTTCAGTGATTGCAATAATTGCTATATCCTGTTATGCAATATATATCTTAAGTTCATCTGCTTTATTAGTTAAGCATGCAGTGTTCAGCAACATAAAATTAAGCTCCATATTTTTTGTGTTGTGTACTTACATTTTTGATTTGGTCTGTCTGACACCATAGGCAGGCAATTAGAATTCTCCCCCAAGTCAGTTAGTTTAATTCAAATTCATTAAAGCAGTGTTCAGAGTTGATCCCTAGGACGTCTGTACCCAGCTTATTTAAGTGTAGTTCATCCTTAGAAAGTAGTTATTTTTTATTTGCAAAACAGTCCCAGTTCTGGATCAGATATCTTTGTTTTTGCACCAATTAGATGGTCTGCAATTTATTGTAGATATAATTTTGTTTTTCTCTGGATGGATGAAATTTCAGAGATAGCTACCTTATGCCCCTTGTCTTTTAATTTTATCCCAAGGTTTAGAATATCAGCCCAAATGTCCCTTTTGTGACTCTTCCCTACATCATTAGTGCCTACGTGCAGGATAATAGATGAGTTTAGGGGAAAATTTAACCTACCAATACTTCTATTAATATCTCTGACTTTAGCTCCTGGCAAATGAGTAACAACATTGTTCAGCTTATGTTTTATGCAAACATATCCATCGGTATACTTAATAATATAATCATCAATGGCAATTTTTATGATGGAGTCTCAGAGCTGGAGTTAAAAGACTGCCCTTTTGCCCTACAACTTGGCTTAGTTGCAATGACTGGAGCATTGCTATCAAGCTCATTTGCTATATCAAGGACTGCATATCTATTTGGAGCACTTATTGGATTCTCCTGAGTTCTTAGAACCCTTTTGCATGTTTTGTGACTTTGATAGGTGACCTTTCTCCACCCATCAGTTCTAGCCTCATAACTGTTTTTAGCTTTATGTTCTGCAGAAGAAGAACTGGTATAACTGTTTCCATTCTCCAGCAGCCAATTTCTTTTATCTTGTGAGACAGTTCTACAAACAACAGTGTCATTATCAACTGAATTAAGAAATCTCTCTAACTTATTAATTTTAATAACGCTGTGAAGTTCAGTTTTTAGGATATCAACCTTGAGCTGCAAAGCATTTAATCTACTACATTTGCTACATGTAGCAGACAAACTACTCTCCATAGTAAATATATAACAGCTAGAGCATTTTTGAAGAGTACCTTGCTTTAGGAGTAACTCAAAAACTTCAGTTGTTTGTTCCATAATGACTCAATGACACTGCTATTATGCTGCTATACTTACTTTGCAACTGGCTAGCTAGCAAACTGGAGTGGCCTGCTCCCGCTGCTTCCTTGGCTGGTATAGGCAGATGCAGGCATATGCAGCTTGCCACTGCCAGCATTGCCTACAGTAGCACTCAACTCCACTCACTGAGGTTTTGTTTTTATGTATTCCCCACCACAAGTGATGTCAAAGGGCACTTCTATTATGCTTTGGGAATAAATCTTTGAATTTTACAGTGCTACACAGGTAATCAGCCTTTATAAAGGCTGTATTAGGTGTGCCACAGTTCACAGTAGGGCATCTCAAGCTCTAACTAGCTACAGCAGCACAGTACCTCAGCCCCTCACTCTTATAGGTGGGTCAGAGGTTAAAACACAGCTCTGTTTTTAAAAAGCAAGAAATTAAATTTCCTCTTCCCCTCTCAGAGTATTTTGCACTCCCTGCTCAGCTATAAATGCACAAAAGCGCAGAAACTGGTAAATTGTAAAGATCAAAGCCTCCACTCACTGAAATTTAGTTTTTATGTATTCCCCACCAGAAGTGATGTCAGTTAGCACTTCTGGTATGCTTGTGGTATAAAACTTTAAATTTCATGGTACTACACAGGTAATCAGCCTACAAAGGCTGTATTAAGTGTGCCAGAGTGCTGAAAGGGGCAGCTCAAGCTGTAACTAGCTACCACAGCACAAAAGAATTGGGATTAAGCAAATGGCAGGGGAAGAGAATAAGTCACTGCCTCTCTGGACTTCTGACTTAATACAACCAGGTTGTGTTATAATTTCTATCTGATTCTGTTGTGGCTGCAGCATTCTGTTTTTTTCTAAACATCTTTCTTAAATTGGCATTGCCATTTGGCAACCAGTCTTTCTATTGCTCCAGTAAGCCTCAAAAAAAGGTATTACTACTATTTTATTTTTACTGTGGTTAATCCAACCATACATTAAAACAAGTAATAACTGAACTTATTGGAGACTTTAGGAAAGTTAAATTAAAAAATCCTGCCCATAGAGGTTGTCCCCATAATCAAATTTGAGAAGAATCATAGAGTTAAATATTTTGAATCTGGTACTCTAAGAGAGGCGGCCTTTATTGCTATAAAGAAAAACATTCTGGGTCTGACTTCACTAATTATTTGCTTGTATGAGTTTACTACCAAACTCCTAAATATTAATAAGATTGTACTACTGTCAGCTGGGCACTATCCAGAGTGATCAGTTTGATGACTAGACTCTTTTCTAACGGAGGCTGAAGTACCAAAAATCCTAACCAGGGTTTTCTCACAGTTAAGAACAACCTCTTTTGTTGCAAGTAGCACTATATTCAGAATAAATAGTTCTGCAGGGGGATATGAATGCTGCCCATGTCTTTTACATTAAGTACACAATGGTATCATTTGCGTAAAGATGTGACTTGAAGAGTAAAGGCTGTTTATGTAGATCATTGATTTAGATAAAAATAACAAGGTCTCTGAACGGAGTCATGAAGGACTCCAATACAGACATGGGAGATACTGGAAATAGATCTCTTGAGGGCAACAACTTGATGATGGTCTCTTTAGTAGCTCTCAGACCATGGCACAGTGGAAGGGGTAAATCAATAATCCTGGAACAAAACTGCATAATGTTTAGAGACGAGCACTGATAAAAGGACTAGACCAGAAGAAGCAGGGGCTGGAGGGCCTAGTCCACTGGGAGGAGCAGTTTGACAGACAGATAAAAGGAGAAGAGGTGAATGGGAGGAGAGAGGTAGTTTCAGATGCTGCCACTAATACTTACCAGATTTTCTCAGTTGGGGTTTACTCCAGGTGCATTTACCCTAATACACTATATTCAGTTTGAAGTGGACTTGTAAAATCATGATACATGACTATTTTGTTTACTACACTAAAAAGTACCTTGCATTACTGTATTTGTGGTTGATTGCTTCCTTCCAGTGGTTGAAAATCTGAGTTGATGTGTTTGAGGATGCACTGGGATTAATCTGAAGTGCACCTCTTTCTCATGGTTCCCTGCATCTCAACTGATAATGACTTTTTTTTTTTTTGACGACATAATCACTCTTATACGCAGAAAAATCCCTTTTGGTACCATAAAAATATAAAATATATTTATTTAACTACACAACCCAATAAGCAGAAAAAACATTCATGTTGTACTAATCGTGTACAGTAGAGCTCGATGTATTATTTTG
This sequence comes from Neoceratodus forsteri, assembly GCA_016271365.2. NCBI lineage: Eukaryota > Metazoa > Chordata > Ceratodontiformes > Ceratodontidae > Neoceratodus > Neoceratodus forsteri. The sequence goes on along the minus strand of CM057449.1, from coordinate 1,588,336,755 downwards.
CAAAACAAAGTGACATTTTTATTGATTTGTCTAGTTTTATTTAATGTGCTGTTGATGTTTTAACAAATGTGACCTAAATGTCAGGGAATGTGTCTAGAGAATTGTTTATACAGTAAGAATCACTTAAAAGGAATGGCCTAAAACATTGCCCAAGCAGTATATGTGCATGTGTTTTTGCCAAATCCCGGGCAATCCTATGGCAAGTTAAAAACAGGGAAAAGGAAGTAGGCATTTGAAAAGCTGGTCTTGTACGTGGGATGTCCTTAAAACAATAATTTTTATTGGTGCTTTGGACTATAGTTTTCTCTGCAGTTTGGTGTTTAGGTTGTTACAAGTCAATAGGATTATTTAGAACTAGAAGGTTATAGTCTTGCATTTCTGTCTAGCAACTTTGGATCTTTTTTAAAAGAGCAGGTGGTCTGGAAACTCAAGGATCATATGATTGTTAAGACTGAAGTCTGACTGTCATTTATTCCTCTTGGCCTTTGGTAAGTGTCACATACCAGACTAAAGGCTTGCATTAGTTAGAAACAGAAGCAAGTTAGCTAGTGTGTGTGTGTGTGTGTGTGTGTGTGTGTGTGTGTGTGTGTGTGTGTGTGTGTGTATGTATATGTGTGTGTGTTAGTGGTGGAGGTTAGGGGAAGGGATAACTGAATCCATTATCTTGGCTCCGTTCAGATGTGATACGGTAATCTGCATAGAACTGGGTAGTTGCATACACTGGCTGAAGGTTTTTTTTTTGTTAAAGTCATAGGACTTAACACTCAGGTACAATATAGAGGAGTGTATATGAGCAGTCATACACAACAAGGATATTCTTGTATCAAGAGGTTTCCTTAGTAACAGATGACCTCGAGAGTGCAGCTCGAGAGGTGCTCTGTTACCAAGGGAACCTAGAGATACAAGAATATCCTTGTTGGTGTATGACTGCCCATACACAATCTTTTATAGTGTATGGGCAGTCACAGCATAGAAAATCACACAAAACCAGTTAGAGAAGAAAACGGAGAATAGAAATTTTAACAATTTCTTTTTCTTTTAACTGACACAGTGTGCTGCAGATGTTTCTGCAAGTTCAAGTTTAAAAAAAAACAAACTTCCAGCTTAATTGGATAGAGCTGGCTGATTGTTTCTGCTCTTACCTCCTTGTTTCTTTCATCCGTGGTACTTCTTTTTTAGCAGGAGAAGGGCCCAGCCACCCAACCCCATCCCCAACCACCCCACCCTATACTCCTTTTATAGGGTAGCACAGTTGTGACATTTCCTGTAGCAAAGCAGGAAGGGACGGATCAGAGGGGTATCCACACAGTGACCTCATTTACAGGGACACTAGTAATTTAACTTGTTATAACAAGTTATGCAAAGACAAACAAACAAAACACAAAATCAAACTTTTGCTTTCATTTTCTTCCTTCTAATTACTCTGACCAGGTTATAAACCCAGCAACTGACCTGGAATGGTATCATTAACTGCAGTTACTGTGGAACACTTTTCAGAAGGGCAGTTTTACAGGACTTAGGACACTGTCCTACATGCTGGGCCATTGGAGATCTAAGGGTTCAGCTCCAGACAGCATGGGCAGAGATTGCGCACCTCAAATTACATATTCAAGAGGAAATGTATTGTAAGAACCATCCACCATTTCCCCAACATCCAACAGAAACACCTCAACCGCAGAAGGTAGTTGGTCCGGGAGGTTGGCAGGTGGTTAGGAGGGGCAAATCGGGTGCCCCATCACTCGGTGCTCTCCAACATATCACCTCCACAAATCATATAAAAACTACAAACAGGTATCTGCCTCTATCTCCGAAATCAAACAAAGGGGCAGAGGACACTGCAGAGCAGGACACTGCAGCACAGGATCTAGCACAACAAAACGCGCCCAAAACAGGAACCAAAACAAAAAAAGCAAATAGAAAATCCAAAAAACTTCTGATAATAGGAGACTCCATGATTCGGGGAGTTGATACGTATCTCCAGCCAGGGGTAATGGTCAGATGTCTCCCAGATACATCAGCATGGAGAGACACTGACCACATTGATAAAATTGTTCAGGAAGCAGGAGAAAACACTGATGTCATAGTACACACAGGGACTAACGATCTCACCAGCCGGTCAATTGTGGAGACCAAGGAACACCTAACCAGGCTGGGGGACAAACTATCATCCATTTCACCTGGCATCTCCTTCTCTGAGATCCTGCCAGTCTGGGAGAGGGAGACAGATGGAAGGAAGGTCAGAGAAGGGGAGACAGGGGAGCTAAACATGTGGCTCAAGGGCTGGTGCCAGGAAGAAGGGCACAAATTTGTAGGGAACTGGCAACAGTTTTGGGAGTGAAAGTTCTTTAAATTTGATGGACTGCATTTGACTAAGGAGGGAGTCAGTGCATTGATGATGTCTTTGCAGAATATTTAAACTAGCAATTGGGGAGAGTGGTGCAGCACCTGAAACGTCGAATGGGAAGAACACCCCTCCCCCCTCAGCTAGTGGTCAAGCAGGAGTTCAGCATGTTTGTGGTTCTTTTGCATCACCAGGTAAAGGAAAAGGTCCAGCTTCCCATACGATGCACAGGGGAAACACAGGACCTCGCCCAACAACTAACACACCGAAATCTGACCAACGGAAAATCATGTACACAAATGCTTGCAGTCTGGGAAACGAGATCCCACACCTGCAAGCAATAATGACAAAGGCTAAACTGGACATAGTAGCCATTAGTGAAACATGGTTTACCAGTAACCACACTTGGGAGACTTCAGTACCTGGCTATGTACTGTTCAGAAGAGACCGAGGTGCAAAAAGGGAGGGTGGAGTGGACCTTTATGTCAATGAAAATATCAAAGCTACAGAAATTCAGAATACACATAAGGAACCAGAAGAACTGTGGGTCACCCTGGAAACAGGAAATGGGACAGCCATACGAACTGGGGTTGTGTACAGGCCTCCAGACCAGGGGGAGGACATAGACACATTACTGTTAGAAGATATACAAACATGACAGCTAATGGGGAGGTTCTGATAATGGGAGACTTCAACATGCCAGGTACAGATTGGTCAATACCAGCAGGGACATCTGCCAGAACTAGACAAATGGTGGATTCCCTGCAGGGGGAGGGCCTCAAACAACTGGTACAACAACCCACAAGAGACAAGGCTATCCTAGATCTAGTACTGACTAACAGGGAAAGGATCATAGATCTCCAGGTAGAAGGTCACCTGGGAGACAGTGACCATCACATGGTATGGTTCAATTTGGCCACTAGAACAAAATCATCCCATTCCATGGCAAAAATATGGGACTTCAGAGGAGCTCACTTTGATAAGATGGCCAACAGAGTTAAGCTAGCCCTGGCAAAAAGAAATACAGGTGAGGGGGTACAGGCAAAGTGGGCAAGCATTAAAGATGCAATACTTGAAGCAACATCCCATTGTGTTAGTGAGAAAAGGAAGTGCAAAAGAAGAAGAAACATAGAAACATAGACTTTGATGGCAGATAAGGACCGCTTGGCCCATCTAGTCTGCCCATTTCCCTACCTACAGGATAGGCCACAGATCCTAGTTAACCAACAGCCTATTTCTTCCTACCCCCCACAAGAATTGCCTTATGTCTGTCCCATGCATTCTTGAATTCTCCCACCGTTTTAGACCCCACAACCTCCTCAGGAAGGTTGTTCCATACATCCACTACCCTCTCAGTGAAATAATACTGCCTCACATTGCCCCTGAACCACCCCCCCTCTATCTTTAAATTGTGTCCCCTTGTTCTTGCACGTCTCTTTTTCTGAAAGATGCTACCCTCTTGGACTTTGTTGATGCCACTGAGGTACTTAAAAGTTTCTATCATGTCCCCCCCTCCCTTCTTTCCTCAAGGGTATACATATTAAGCTCCTTTAGTCTCTCCTCATACGGCTTCTCTTGCAGACCCTGCACCATTTAAGTTGCCCTCCTCTGGACTGCCTCTATCCTGTCTATGTCCTTGCGGAGATGGGGTCTCCAGAACTGGGCACAGTACTCCTGATGGGGTCTCACTAACTGTCTGTACAGAGGGATAACAACTTCCTGTTTTCTGCTGCTGATGCCTCTCTCTCTATGCATCCCAGTATACCCCAGCCCTCCCTACTGCCTTCTCACATTGCTTGCTAACCTTAAGGTCATCTGATATGATTACCCCCAGGTCCCTTTCCTTTTTTGTTGTTGTTACTACCTCCCCCCCATTGTATATTCTTCCCCTGGGTTTTTGTTTCCCAGGTGCATTATTGCACTTCTTTGCACTGAATCCTAGCTGCCATACTTCTGACCATTCCTCCAACCTTGCCAAGTCCCTTCTCAACCTTTCCACGCCCCCTTGTGTATCAACCCTGTTGCAGATCTTTGTGTCATCTGCAAAGAGGTATACTTTTCCTTCCAGTTCCTCTGCAATGTCACTTATGAAGACATTAAAAAGGACTGGACCCAATACAGAACCCTGCGGTACCCCACTAGTAGCCCCTCTTTCTTCAGAGTGGACTCCATTTACAATTACCTTCTGTGGCCTGTTGTTCAGCCAATGTTTTACCCAGGCTACCACCCTGGGACCCACTCCCAGGCTGGTTAATTTGACTATTAATCTTTTGTGTGGGACTGTATCAAATGCCTTGCTAAAGTCTAGGTAGGCCATGTCCACAGTCCCTCCCTGGTCTACTACTTTGGTCACCCAGTCAAAGAAATCTATTAGATTCGTCTGACATGACCTTCCCGCTGTGAACCCATGCTGCCTTGGGTCCCAGCCCCACTGGCCTCTAGGTACTCAACTATTCTTTCCTTCAGAAGTGACTCCATCACTTTCCCTACCACAGAGGTCAGACTGACAGGTCTGTAGTTTCCTGCCTCTGTCTTGGTCCCACTTTGTGAAGGGAATCACATCCGCCTTCCTCCAGTCCTCAGGTACCACACCATCCTCCCATGATTTATTAAAAAGAGTTGCCAGTGGTTTCACTAGTTCTCCCCTTAATTCTTTTAGAATTCTGGGGTGAATTCCATCAGGACTCATTGCTTTGTCCACCTTCAGTTTTAGGAGTTCTTGCAGAACCGTTTCTTCTGTGAAAGGACTGGGATCAACCCCCCTATCAAGAGTGCTTCTGTTAATTGGATTAGGCACTTTCCCTTCCTCTTTTGTGATTACTGAGCAGAAATATTCATTCAGTATCCCTGCTTTTTCACTGTCCCCCTCTGCCCACCCACCGTTCATTCTATTCAGCCTCACTATCCCTCCCTTAGTCTTTCTACGCTCGCTAATGTACCTATAAATGGTTTTTCCCCCCTTCTTAACTGAGTTGGCTATCTCTTCCTCAGTTTGGGCCTTTGCTATTCTGACTTCCCTCCCTGCTTCCTTCTGCCTTAACTGGTACAGCTCTCTGTCCTGCTCTTTCTGTGTTTCATTATACTTCTGGAATGCTATCTTTTTCTTCCTGACTTTCACAGCCACCTCTTTTGAGAACCATAGTGGATTTTTCTTTCATTTTGATTTGTTTATTTGCTTCACACAAAGACTTGTTGCCTTTGTGATGGCAGTTTTGATTATTCCCCATTGTTGCTCCACACCTCCTTCTAGCCTGTTTGCTAGTGCTTTTCTGAGGACTCTCCCACCTTGCCAAAGTCAGCCCTCCTGAAGTCCAGTACCCTCACTTTTGTATGGCTTGACTCTGTAGCTGAGTTTAACGTGAACCACACTGTTTGATGGTCACTTGTTCCAGATGGCAACCCACTTCTAGATCTGAGATCCTCTCACCCCGTTTGAAGTCACGAGGTCTAAGATTGCTCCCTCATGAGTGGGTTCCAAAACTAGCTGTCTGAGGCCTACCACCTGTAGGGCATCAAGAATGGCCCTGCTCTTGGATGTGGCTGCAGCAAATGTGCTCCAGGTAACATCTGGCATATTCAGGTCTCCCATCAACAGTATCTCCCCTTCCTCTGCCATTCTAAGAATGCCTTCTATCATATCCTTGTCCATTCCCTCCCCCTGACATGGGGGTCTGTACACAACCCCCGTGCAGATTGCGGTGCCCTTTCCAGTCTCCAAGGTGACCCACAATGCCTCCTCTCCTCTACTCACTGTTTACTGTTTTGTTCAGTTGCTTTTATCCCTTCCTTTACATAAAGAGCTACTCCCCCCTCTTCTCCCCTGCCCATCTCTCTTGTAGGTTATGTACCCTGGTATGTTAACATCCCAGTCATGGTTCTCTGTGTACCACATTTCTGTGACTGCTATGATATCCAGGCATCCCTCTTCCATCAAGGCCACCAGCTCAGGGAGCTTGTTGCCCAGACTACGGGCATTGGTACTTATTACCCTTCATTTTCTGATGGCCTTACTCCTTTTTGCCCCATCCCTGTCCTTCTTGCCTTTGTCACTTTCTCCATTTACCCCTGCCCTTCTCCCTATCGACACCTCTATGTTGGTGTTTACCGCACTTACTACCGTGATTTTTTTAGGTGGGCTTGGATTTCCCTGCTCTTTTCCAGTGCCTTCCCTCTTGGCTAGTTTTAGTGCTTGCCAATGAAGCATTTAAACCTATCACCTAGGATCCTGGTTCCCCTCCTGGACAGATGCAACCCATCATGCCAGTATAGACTTGCATCACTCCAGGTGGACCCCCAGTCCCCAGTGAAGCCAAATCCCTGAGCTCCACACCAGTTTTTCAACCACTGATTGAATCCCATGGTGTGGAACACCCTAGCCTCTCCTACGCCATAGATGGGCAGCACCTCCGAGAAGGTTACCATGTATGCTACTTGTCTAAGGCCCCTCCCCAATTCCACAAACTCTTCCTGCACTTCTCTTATCCCTTTCTTAGCCAGGTCATTTGTCCCTAGGTGGACAATGACATCCAGCTCCCTCCCCTGTGCAGCTGCTCTGGCAATCCTGAGGATTCGCTCCCTGTCCCTCCAAGCCATGGCACCAGGCAGGCACCTTACCTCCCTCTACCCTTCCTCCCCCAGTTCTACCTTCCTAACAATGGATTCCCCACCAGGAGTTGTTTCCTTCCCCTGTGGGGTCCCCTGCCACCCTCCTGTGGGTCTCCTTTGTGGAGATTCCCAGCATCCTCCTTGGTCTCCACTGCAGGTGCCTCCATAGAGGAACCACACTTTGCCAGAATGGCATAGGAATTGTGGAGTGGTACAGCTGGAGGGATGCACCTCTGTTCCACCATCCTCACCCTCCCTGAGCCCACTGTGGTCCAACCGCTCCTCTTTCTTGGCAACCTCTGAGGCAATGCCAGTGGCACTGGTGGTCCCAGGATGGAAAAGGAGGTCCCACAAATCCTGGCCAACTCAGCCTGGAGATGAGCAACCTCGTCCCTCAGCCCAGAGAGGTGCCTGCAGATGGGACAACACCAGAAACCACTTTGGTTCACAAACACAGTAGCAGAAAAGGTCAGAGCCAAAAGGCTGGCCTTCAGGAAATATAAGGGAAATGCAGCAGGATGAAGATAGGGGGGTATACCAAACTTCCCTAAGGGAAGCAGGAAAGGCAGTAAGGCAGGCAAAGGCCCAGACCAAGAAAACACTAGCACGAACAGTAAAAGAAGGTGACAAGACTTTCTATAGATACATTAGTGAAAGAAGAAAGTCCAGAGGGGGTATTGCTAAGATCAAAGGGGATAAGGGGGCATGTGAGGAGGAGGACCATGTAAAAGCATCTATCCTAAATAGATACTTCTGCTCAGTATTTACTGAAGAGAAGGTAGGGCAGGGCCCACAGCTCTGCACCATGGACACAGGGGGATGGAGGTGTGCACTAGTCCCTTCACAAAAGAAAGGGTCCTACAAGAGCTCAATAAGCTCAGGGTGGAAAAGGCAATGGGACCTGATGGCATACATCCCAGAGTACTAAAGGAGCTAAGGGTGGAACTAGCAGAGCCATTATCAGAACTGTTTAGTGAGTCTCTGAGCACAGGAGAGGTCCCAGAAGAATGGAGATGAGCTCATGTGATCCCGCTCCACAAGAGTGGTAGCAGGGAGGAGGCAGGGAACTACAGACCAGTTAGTCTTACCTCAGTAGTGGACAAGATTATGGAGACACTCAATAAGGAAAGGATAGTGCAACACCTGGAATTCTAAGGAGCACAAGATCCAAGACAGCATGGGTTTACAAAAGGAAGCTCCTGTCAAACTAATCTCATAGATTTCTTTCACTTGGTAACCAGAGTGGTGGACCAAGGGGGAGCAGTTGATGTTGCCTACCTTGCCTTCAGCAAAGCTTTTGATACTGTTCCACATAGAAGATTGAGTAATAAGCTGGGTAGGCTCAGGGTGGGTCAAATGTTGGTCAACTGGGTGGCAAACTGGTTGAGGAGCAGAAAACAGAGAGTGGTGGTAAATGGTATACAGTCAGAAGAGATGCAAGTCACAAATGGGATACCTCAGGGATCAGTCCTGGGGCCAGTCCTCTTCAATATCTTCATCAGTGACATTGCAGATGGACTGGAGGGTAAGGTTTGTCTGTTTGCAGATGACACCAAGATCTGCAACAGAGTAGATGATCCAGATGGTGTGGGCAGAATGAGAAGAAATCTGGATAAACTAGCAAAATGGTCAGAAGAGTGGCAACTGGGGTTTAACTCAAAGAAGTGCAAGATCATGCACATAGGGAAGAGAAACCCTGAAGCCACCTATAGACTGAGAGGGGAGTTGCTGGCAGTCACAAGAGAAGAAAGAAACTTGAGCGTCATCATCACCGATGACCCGAAATCATCCATGCAGACCTCTAAAGCAGTAGGTAAGGCTAGAGAGATGTTGGGGTGTATTAGTAGGGGTATCACAAGTCGGAAGAGGGAGGTAATAACCCCTTTTTACAAGACACTGGTTAGGCCCCATCTGCAGTACTGTGTGCAGTACTGGAAGCCACACCTTCTCAAGGACATTAAGCAAATTGAGGCAGTCCAGAGAAGGGCAACCAAAATAGTGCAGGAACTGCATCAGAAAACATATGAGGACAGATTAACTGAACTCAATATGTATACCCTAGAGCAAAGGAGGGAGAGAGGTGATATGATTGAAACATTCAAACACCTTAAGGGCATTAACAAGGTGAAAGAGTCTAACATGTTTTAATATAAGAAAAATAGCAGGACAAGAGGACACAGCATGAGATTAGAGGGAGGCCGATTAAGGGGTAATGTGAGGAAGTTCTTTTTCACAGAAAGTGTGATGGATGCATGGAATGGCCTACCTCAGGAAGTCGTGGATATGAATACAGTGCAGGACTTCAAACAGGCATGGGATAGGCAGAAGGGAGCAATACAGATGAGCATGAATAGATAGGCCATTGACAGAGCAAAGGCCTATGGCACATTCATAAGGTAGAAAAAGACCAGATGGGCCTTGCGGTCCTTTTCTGCCATCAGCTTCTATGTTTCTATGTTTCTATAGAGGAAAGCAACTATGTGGCAGCATTCCAAGTTGTTCTGTTGCAGTAGTGACATCAATACTGCAGCAGAACAATATAATAATGTCACTACTGCAGCAGAACAAGCATATTCCAGGCATTCATTTCCATGTATAACAGCATTCCACTATACACTGTATAATTTATCTGTAACCATACACAAGCACAGGTTTTTCTAAAATTAAAAGAAAGACTATATATATATATATATATATTTGTGAAAATTGGCAGAAGGGATAGTACATGGTTGAAGTTTTGGATCTGCAGTGTTGCGCATGCCTACTGGGCCACTAAGAGGTCCAAGGCACACAAAATCAGTGCTGTGTTGTTCTGCACTTTATTAGAAGGCCTACCAGCAAATCAGCCCATGCAGAATCTTATAGGTGGCAACAGTTCCATATGCTATGTTATGTACAAAACTGGACTGGTAACAGGTACCTTTACTTCATTAGTGTAACATCATCATCACTTTTGTATTTCTATTGTGCCCTTCTGAGCAAGCCTGCTGAGAGAGAATAACCCATCATAAATACAATTAAAAATCTAATTACATGAGCCAATTGCACTTTATGCTTGACTGCCATGCTGGTCACTAATTCCCCAGAAATGATTGCTACAGGAAACAGAACTACAGTGCAATGCCTTACAAGTGAAAGTGCTGTAATCAAACTGCCGACATTCTGTAGAAAATCGAGACCTTAAAAACCAAGCAAAAAAATTATAGTAAATCTGCAGAACAATTTTCCCAAACTTAAAAAAAAAAATATCTAGTACACTCGGACAAACCCTTGCAGGTCATCAGGTTGACCATCTTCACATCACTTATCTTTGGCCTTTCCAGATACACATTCAAAAGTGTAAACTTAGAAAAAAGAAATATAAAAGATTTTCCTTTCTAAATTAGACTTCCAGTATACTCACGATAATGATCTGTTAGTTATTTTCAGTGATTTGAGAAACAAACATAAACAAAATCATTATACAAATAGAAACCATATCCCAATAAACTTTTTTTAAATACACTACAAATAAATTTATCAAAAAATCCCAACCGTCCCACATCACATATTAAATGCCTTCCCGCCAAAATGTGCCGTTCACCCCTCAAGTGTCATATTGTTCCAAGATTAAAAAACAAAACACATTTTATGATTGCTCACCTGCTGTAGAATTGATCAATGTAGATGGCTGATCCTATTAGCTTTAAATTTTTTTGTTAATCAAAGTGAAAAACAGCTATTGGTCTAATCATATTAAACATGTCCAATTTCAAATCACTGAGCTCATCTCCCTGTGTCCTTTCTTAAAGATGAACTACCATCTTCAGGACTTCTTAATGTCTGAAAGCTCACAAAAAAGCTAATTTGTGTGAGCTATTGTGCTTATCTGTAACTCTTGGCAGTCCAGAGTTATTCATATGTAAATCAGCCTGTAATTAAGGGCTTGGGGCAGCCATGTGTTTTAGGCTTCTGACAGGCAATGATGTCACCACAGACTTGGCCCTACTTTGACTGCAGATAATCCAGTAGGTTAAATAGGAAGTTGTCTGTTTTATTAAGTGTGTTTTAGGGTGTTATTATAACACTTTCTATATTTGTAATAATTTTTTTGTATGTGCATTGAAACTAGTGAGTTATCACCTTTACATTTCAAAATGTTATTAAAAATAATCCACTGGAATTCTGGTATTGTTATTTTGGAAAATCCTATTCAGTCCAAAGTATTTCAGTAAGGAACTGTTATACTTTTAACTTTATCAAAAGAAGTAAAATACTCTTTTAATAACACATTTCAAATTATGCATGTTTTAACACTGTTGTCCATCTATGTGTTTTTGCAATCAATAAACAAGTAACTGTGTCCTATTTTTTTCTTTTCAGGTCAGATCTGGATAGAAAGAGAATAATATTTGCAGAATCATAACAAATGCTCAGATTTTTATTATCTTTGTCCAGGAAAAGCACACTGAGCTACAGCTTGTTCCCGGGTGTGTTTTGGGAACACAGTGAGGTTAAGTGACTTTCTCAGGGTCACACACTGTGCCAGTAGACCATGATGGAATTGAAACCCATTCTGCTGGATGAACCAAGCTTGCTCACAGCTCTTTACTTTAACCTCTAGGCTATACTGTCAGCTGATCATCAAAAACTATGCATGTCAAGGCTGGCCCCATGGTTCCAGGCCAGTAGGTATGGGGCCACATTCACATCTTGTAGACCTATGATTTATAGAACTAGCTGTAATAGAGGGGATGGAAAAAGAAAGTTAGACGGTGGTGCTGTGGCAGCCTCAGAAATTTGTACCAACTTGAACATGGCCAGGGTCTTGAAATCCTGATAAGGGGCCCCATACCTGTTGGTACCATAGAGACATCCCTGAAATTTATTATTTTGTATGATCAGCTGACAGTATCACCCACTGATTAGAGCAATGAGCTGTGAGCAAGGTTGGTTCATCCAGCAGAACCGGTATTGAGTCCAGCATGCTCTGGTTGCATAATGTGTGAACCTGAGCAAGTCACTTAACCTCCCATTTCTCCCAAAACACACCCAGAAACAAGTTTCAGCTAAGAGTTCCTTTCCTGGAAAAAGATTGTTAAAAAAAAGTTTGTAAACATTTATTATGATACTACAAATATTATTCTCTTTCTATCCAGATTTGACTTGAAAAGAAAAATATATTTGTTTATTAAATGCAAACGCACATAGATGGACAACAGTGTTAAAACATGCATTTAACTTAAAATGTCTTATTTAAAAGTATATTATTTCTGTTGAAAAAGTTAAAAGTGTGAGAGATTCTTACTGAAATATTCTGGACTGAATAGTCATGATATTTTCTAACATAACACTATCAGAATTCTAATGGATTATTTTCACTAGAAGTTTGAAATGTAATGGTGTTAACTCACTAGTTTCATTGTACATACAAAACAATTATTATAAATGTAGAATGTGTTGTAATAGCACCTTAAAACGCACTCAATAAAATAGCCAACTTCCTATTTAACTTATTGGATTATCTGCAGTTAAAGCAGAGCCAAGACTGCAGTGATGCCATTGCTTGTCAGAAGCCTAAAGCACATGGCTGCCCCAGCCCTTAATTACTGCTGATTTACATATGAACAACTCTGAATTGCTAAAACATACAGGTAAGCACAATAGCTTACTCAAAGTACTTTTTATGGGCTTTCAGACATGAAGAAATCCTGAAGATGAGATTTCCCCTTTAACATTAAGAATGCCCACACAGTGCAATCCCTCATGATACAGTATTCCCATTCCGCATTTTAGTAAGGCTGCAACCAGAGTAGATTCAGGACTATTAACACATGTTTTTGTGTATCAATACCTACAATGTGGATATGCAATGTTTCACTGCTGTGAGAAAAAAGGAAGAAGATAAAAACAACTAGCTGCAATAGAACACTACAGATAGCGAGAAATAATAAAATAGAGGTTTTGTATTGGGGACAAGTTGAAGCTTGTGACAGAAATGGGAAGAAAGAAGTTAATGGCTTGGATTTTAGACTGGTATTTTTTTAGCAGTCTGAGAATGCACACACACACACACACACACATGCACACACACACACACACACACACACACTGGGATTTCACTGTCCACCAGCATCTAGATAAGGGCTGAGTAATAAATCTCAGACATAATGACCAAGAAGGGCAGTGGACATAAACACACAGACTCACAGTTTAAAGGGATTGGATCATTCAAATATAAACTTAAGGTTAATAATGAATATAACTGGACACTGATAGGTGTTCAATCAGATTGGGACAATTTAATACATACATGGTAAATGGTTGGTGCACTCAAAGGGGAACAAGAATCACCTATTCTCAAGAGAGAATACAAGATGCTGAAAGACAGTTATAGGGTTGTTGTTGCTCTTGGAGTTGCTGGGGAAGTTACATCCGAGAGGCCAAGCTTGGGGCCTACCATTCTCACTATGTCAATGGGAGCTGGCAGATAGCATAGGGTTCTGTTTCTCTTTATGGATAAGGAAGGGTAAGAGTTTAACAGTATATCTCAGTAATAGCCTTTTTCTTTTGTCATCTGTTATTTAAAAACATTTGTTTACTTTTCCTGTAACAGTGTTATTCTCTTTTGTTAAACATATATATCCTGCAATGCAACCTTTGACCTTCTGTTAAGTAAAGACCTATTTATTTACTCAACAGTTGTGGCTGTGAGTTGAATTATTTCTAAGGTATTGTAGGGTTTCCACTGGCTGAGGCAAACTCTGTTTAGCAACCACCACCCAAGAGATGCACTACCAGGCTTTGATCTGTGCAATTGCAGGCTTGACCTCCCATTTCTGTGCAAGTGGGAGTCTGGTGCTGGGTGAAGCCAACTGGTGGCAGCGAATACCCAAAGACAGACACCTCTCTGAAAGCTGTTACAGCCCAGAGAGAGAGAGAGAGAGGTGAGTTGTCACAAATTGGTTTGCAGTGGTGGGGTGACTGTGGACTTTCTATCACATTGAGATGCAGAATTTGCCAATTGGAACTTTTACCTTAGTAGTTACAAAACAGGATATGCAAGAAAGTACACTTGTGCAACATTTTTTTTTTGTTTCTAGTTAGTGCAGTTTAGTTTAGGCTGAGAGAATGAGCTCCACAGAGTACAACTCAGATACTGTGCAACAGCTTTGTGACAAGTGCCAGGAAAATGGGATTCAGCTTGAAGGTCTAAAACAGAAGAAAAAGGCAGACCTCATAGCAGCCCTGGTGGCATATGACCAGAAGAAGACAGTCCCTGGGGTGAGTCAGGAGCTGGTGTACTGGACTCCCCCAAATCAGCTTGATGTCCTGCAACTGCAGCTGTTGCTGTGTGACAAGGAGTTAGAGGAAAAGAAGCTGGACTTTGAGACAAGGAGACTAGAAGCAGAAGCAGAGACAAGAAGATGGGAAGCAGAGAAAGAACTGGAAGAGAAAAGACTGGCAGACAGAGAAAAAGAACGCGCAGAAAGAGAAAAAGAGCACTAGGACAGAGAGAAAGAACAACAGCATGAAATCCAGAGACAACAGCATGAAGTCCAGAGACAACAGTACGAGAAGGAGATGATGACCCTGCATAACCAGCAAAATGTTAAGTATTGGTGGAGTGAGCTTTCTTCATTAAGCCAAAATTAATTTTTATTTGTTTCCTCAGTTTAGAGAGGGAGATGATCTTGATCTATCTTTAAGGTAATTTTAGAGAGTATGTGAGCAATTTCAATTAGTGAAGGCTTTGTGGTCAACTTATCCCACACCCTTACTTAATGGGAGGGCTTTGCAGGCATTTACTAAAACAAGTGATGAAGACTATGTTGATTATAAGGTTAAAATCGTGTTGTTAAAACATTTTGATTTAATTTCTGAGGCTTACAGAAGGAGATTTGGGGAGTTAAAGAGAAGCCCAGAAGAAAGTTATGTGGAATTGAAGGTTCAGTTGTATACTTACCTTGACAGGTGGGTGGATGGGGTAAAAGCAGACACTGTGGAGCTAATCAAAGATTTGCTTGTGAGGGAACAATTTCTTAAAATTGTACCTGAAGATCTGAGTGCATGGCTCCTAGACAGGGCATGCAGCTCCTCAAAGGAGGTGGAAGTACATGGCTAGCAGGCCATACACACAGTGAAAGTCTGATGGTGGGGGGCAGCACATGGTTCTAAGGAGTCCCATAGGGGGCAGCCCAGAGGAAACCAGCCTGCACCTGAGCCCAGAGAAGAACCCTCTTGTCCTAAAGGGACCCAAGAGACAGAACCCAGGAAATGTCTTATTTGCAATCAAGTGGGGCACTTGAGATATAACTTCCCCTCAGAAAATGGTTAAGGGGCAAAGGCCTTGGGGAGGGGGTGATCTATATAACACTGGTCTGTTGGTGGGGTGTGTGCAGCCTGAAGAACCACTGTCCTCCGATGTGAATATGCACCCTGTTGTAGTTAATGGGACAGTAACCCAGGGACTGAGGGACACCAGCAATTACATCTCCCTGGTGAGGCAGGATCGAATCCAGGTGGAGCAGATGTTGCCAGGGAAATACTCCAAGATCTGGAGAGTCACAGGGCCAGCAGTCCAAGTACCAATGGTTTGAGTCTTCCTGAGCGGGGAGGGGGGCCACAGAGAAAAGGAGGTGGGGGGTCATAGAAAACCTCCCTGTAAATGTGATCATGGAGAATGATTTTGATCACAGACAATCTCTGGTGTGTGTTGCAATCCTCAGCCAGGCAAAAGGGCAAGCTTCTAAGGGTGAAGAGGGGGTGACTCAAAGTGGTCCAGCCCTTCTCTCAGCAGCTGAGGAAGTGGCTAGCATGGAAGAGGGGGCTGGCTAGAAGCAGCAGTCCTGAACCCCAGTCACAAATGGAGGAGCCCTCAGGACTTCCTTCTGAAGGGGCACTGGGAAGGGTCAGGTGAGGGGAGCAGAGCGCTGCACAGTGGATGGATCCTACCTTGCAAAAACTGAGGGAAACAGCTAATAGGGCTGAGGGTCCTCGGGGGGTAAAGAATCAGTTTACTGGGAAATGGGCTACTGTACAGAGAATGTACAACAGAGGAAGGGCTAGATGGTGAGGTGCTTCAGCAGCTGGTAATCCCTAAGGTTCGCTGCCGGCAGCTTTTGGCCCTTACCCATGATATCCCTTTTTCAGGCCACTTGGGTGAGAGATGCAAGAAAAATCAGCTGACCAACAATTTCTTCTGGCCTAGTATTGGCAAGGATGTGGTAAATTACTGTAGGACTTGTTCATAGTGTCAGAGGGTTTTGAAAATGGGGGACAAGGCCAAGGCAGCTTTGGTGCCCCTGCCCACTATTGATGAACCCTTCAAGAGGGTAGCTGTGGACATAGTGGGCCACTGAGCACCCCAAGTCACACTGGCAAGCGGTATATCCTGGTGGTAGTCGACTATGCCTGAAAATACCCAGAGGTAATGGCCCTATCGTCCTCTGAGGTGGAATCTGAGGCTGATGCACTGTTGGAAATACTTAGCCAGGTGGGCTTTCCCCAGGAGATACTGACAGATCAGTGTGGCACTTTCATGTCAGGGTTAATGAGTAGTTTGTGGGAGAAGTGTGGGGTAAAGCAGCTCAAATCCTCCACATACCACCCCCAAACTAAAGGTCTGGTGGAGCAATTTAATTCAACCCTTAAGACCATGCTAAGGACATTTGCTGATCAACATAAGAGGGATTGGGACAAATATTTGCCTCATCTCCTATTTGCAGATAGGGAAGTCCCACAGGAGTCCACAGGGTTCTCACCTTTCTAGTGCCTGTTTGGCCATAGGGTGAGGGTGCCCCTAGATTTGATTCAGGATGAATGGGAGGGTGACTGTGCCTCTCAAGGGGAGTCTATTATGGGGTATGTCCTGAACGTCAGGACCCACCTTAAGGAGCTCATGGGGCTTGCTCAGGATCACTTGGCCACTGTGCAACAGCAGCAGAAAGTCTGGTATGACCACGGGGCCCAAGCCAGAGAATACGAGGTGGTACAGCGAGTGATGGCACTCCTCCCTGTCTGACAGAATAAACTACAGACAGCATGGGAGGGGCCATTTGCCATTGTCCAAAAAGTTAGTGATGTCAATTACATGATAGAGCGACTGGGCAGGAGATGCAGGTGAAAGGTGTATCATATTAACATGCTGAAACCCTACTATGACAGGGAGGAATTGGTCCTTGCTGTATGCAGCATCCCAGAAGAGGAAACTGAGGCTGATCCACTGGTGGACCTGATCGGGGAGGCCTGGGTCGCATCCTCTGTGGACAACCTTACCTTCTCTGAACAGCTGACACCAGCCCAGGTGCAGGAGATTCAGGGTGTGCTGAGAGAATTTGAGGACATGTTCACAGGGAAACTGGGGTACACCATGCTGACAGAGCACCACGTGGCTACTGGGACCCAGATGCCCCTGAAACAGTCTGCCTACAGGGTACCTGAGTAGGTTAAGCAGACCATGAAAGAGGATCTCAAGGAGATGCTGGAACTTGGAGTAATCCAGAAATCTAGTAGCCCCTGGGCCTCACCCGTGGTATTGATCCCCAAGAAGGATGGTACCACATGATTCTGCATTGACTTCCGGAGGCTTAATAGCTGCATGGAGTCTGATGCCTGTCCCATGCTCAAAGCAGACGAGACCCCGGAGCAACTGGGGGGAGCCATGTATTTGACCACAATAGAGCTAACAAAGGGCCACAGGCAGTTACCTCTGACCCCTGCATCCAGGGAGAGATCAGCTTTCACCACTCTATTTGGCTTATATGAATTCAAGGTAATGCCATTTGGCATGAAGAATGCACCTGCAACTTTTCAACGGCTTGTGGATCACATTCTGTCTGGGGCAGGTGAGTTTGCATTGGCGTATATGGATGATATAGCCATAAACAGCCAGACCTGGGAGGAGCACATCTAGAATGTAAGGGACATGTTCCGCAGGCTGAAGAATGCAGGTCTGACAGTCAAGGCAGAAAAGTGCCAGATAGATATGGCAGAAGTGTCCTACCTTGGTCACTGGGTGGGTAGCGGACACATTCACTGAGAGCCTGCCAAGATTGATGCCATCCTGGCCTGGTCTACCAGCAAGAAACAGGTAAGGGCATTTGTGGGGACAGTGGGGTACTACCAGAGGACTGTTCCTCACTATAGTGATCTGGCTAAGCCCCTGACAGATCTAACCAAGAAGGGAAAGCCAGATAAGGTGCAGTGGAGAGAGAGAGAGGGCTGTGAGGTCACTTTTCAGGAGCTAAAGGAGGCCTTAAGCGGGCCAGCTGTATTGGCCAGCCCCAATTACAGTCTAAAGTATATTGTCCATGTGGACATCTCAGACCATGGGCTGGGCATCGTGCTGAGTCAGGTTACCAACAGGGGGAGGAGCACCCAATTGTGTATGTCAGCCAGAGGCTTCAGCCCAGGAAGGAGGCCTATGCCACAATCAAGAAGGAGTGCTTGGGAATAGTATGGGCCCTTCAGAAGCTGCAGCCTTACCTCTATGGGAGAGAATTTACTGTGGTCACAGATCATAATCCCCTGATCTGGCTTCATAGGTCAAGTGTGCAAAATGGAAAACTACTATGCGGGAGCCTGGTATTGCAAGCATACAACATGACCATCCAACACCACAGTGGTAAACAAAATGCCAATGCAGATGGGCTATCTAGGCAGGTCTAATAGCATGGCTGGATGCTTTGGGCACTTCTCAGCATTTGCATGAATGGCTGTGTCTCTTGGGGTGGCCCAAAGGACACACCTTCATCACCGGAGGGGGTGGGGAGATGTGACAGAAATGGGAAAGAAGGAGTATATGGCTTGGATTTTAGGCTGGCATTTTTTTAGCAGTCTGAAAAGCACACACACACACACACACACACACACACACACTGTGATTTCACTGTCCACCAGCATCTAGATAAGGGCTGACTAATAAATCTCAGACACAGTGACCAAGAAGGGGAGTGGACATATACACACAGACTCACAGTTTAAAGGGATTTGATCATTAAAATATAAACTTAAGGTTAAAAATGAATATAACTGGACACTGATAGGTGTTCAATCTGATTAGAATGATTAAAGACATACATGGTAAATGGCTGGTGCATTCAAAGGGGGAACAAGAATCACCTATTCTCAAGAAAGAATATAAGATGCTGAAAGACAGTTCTAGGGTTGTTGTTGCTCTTTGAGTTGCTGGGGAAGTTACATCCGAGATGCCAAGCTTGGGGCCTACCATTCTCACTATGTCCATGGGAGCTGGCAGATAGCATAGGGTTCTGTTTCTCTTTATGGATAGGGAAGGGTAAGAGTTTAACAGTATATCTCAGTAATAGCCTTTTTCTTTTGTCATCTCAGGTCCATTGCCAGGATTTTCACAAAGCAGGTTCTTTTTATGCAGTCTGCAACATTTAAAAAAAAGCTGTGGGTCTTAGGGCCACCAGGACCCCAGAAGCCGTGGGGTTCTAGATGCTCTGTGGTGCATTTTGTGGCTTATTTTGAAGCTAAAGAAGTCATATCTGAAATCTCCTACACCCCTTGCCCTAAGCAAAATTATTATCTGGCTGGCTGTAGGGTGAATACATATATGTATTCAGTATCGGAGGGCAGCAAGATGCTGCTAATGTAATATACCTAAGGCATTGTCTCAGATATATTATGTTATCAGCTTTAATATCTGCAGATGTATCTACTGGTGTGCAGAGTAACTAAAATGATTCAGGGACAGCAGGACAGATCCTATAAGGAGCTCTTCAAGGCACTAAATATGTACTCACTGGAGACCAGAAGGGAGAGGGGAGATATGACAGAGACCTTCAAGTTCCTTAAAGGAATTAACAAAGTGAACTGTGGGGTATTATTTAGCCTGAGTACCAATTTGAGGTCTCATGGGCATGAATGGAAATTAGCAGGAAGTAGGTTCCGGGGAGATGTGAGTAAGTAAGATGTGAGTCAAATGTATGGCAGCTCAGATTCAATGCAAAGAAGTGCAAGGTAATGCACATGGGAAACAAAAACCCAGGGGAAGAGTACACAATGGGGGGTGAGATACTGACAACAGTAAAAATGGAAAGGGACCTGGGGGTAATTATATCAGATGACCTAAAGGTGGGCAAGCAATGTGAGAAGGCAGTAAGCAAGGCTGGGGGGATACTGGGATGCATAGGAAGAGGCATCAATAGTAGAAAACAGAAGTTGTTATCCCTCTGTACAGACAGTTGGTGAGACCCCATCTGGAGTACTGTGTGCAGTTCTGGAGACCCCATCTCCGCAAAGACATAGACAGAGTGGAGGCTGTCCAGAGGAGGGCAACCAAAATGGTGCAGGGTCTGCACCAGAAGACATATGAAGAAAGACTAAAGGAGCTTAATATGTATAACCCTTGAGGAAAGAAGGGAGAGAGGGGACATGATAGAAACTTTCAAGTACCTCACGGGAATCAACAAAGTCCAAGAGGGTAGCATCTTTCAGAAAAAGAGATGTGCAAGAACAAGGCGGCACAATTTGAAGATGGGGGACGGCTCAGAGGTAATGTGAGGAAGTATTTTTTCACGGAGAGGGTTGTGGATGCATTGAACAGCCTCCCTGAGGAGGTCGTGGAGTCAAGAACAGTGGGGGAATTCAAGAATGCATGGGACAGACATAAGGCAGTCCTAGTGGGGGGGTAGGAGGGAGGAAGCTGTTGGTTAACTAGGATCTGCAGCTTATCTGTTAGGTAGGAAAATGAGCAGACTAGGTGGGCCAAGCGGTCCTTATCTGCTGTCAAATTCTATGTTTCTATGTTTCTAAGTTCTACTTCATAGACAGGGTGGTTTAACTTTGAAACAGTCTGTCGGCAGAATTGGTAGGTGCAAAAACTATCAAAGGATTCAAGCAGGGCTAGGACATAATGAAGGGAATAGTGGTTACTGGGGGTGACAAGACCAAGGAGGAGGAGAATAGAGAGAGGATGGACAGGGTTAGTACCCTGGAGAAATGGCAGGTTCCAGGGATTATAAGGTGCTTGGGCAGACTGGGTGGACCTCTGTCTTTTTCTGCCGTCATTGTCTATGTTTCTGTGTTTCTATACCAGGCACCCTGCTTGGAAAAAAATCTGCTACATATTTTTTTTTCCAATTGTTTAACCAGGAGTGGCACACTAAGCTGAAAACTTGTTTACAGGTGCAAACTGGGAGCACAGGGAAGTTAAGTGACTTGCTCAGGGTCACACAGTATGCAAGTGGGGGCTCTGGGATTCAGACCCTGGTCTCCAGATTTGCAGCTCAGAGCCTTACACCACTGTGCTATACTGCCTCCCTGTTCTTAGTTCAATATTGGGTACTACACTTTTTGCCCCCACTTCATTCTCCAATGTGGTAGGCATGACAAAGGGAGTAAGGGGAAAGGTAATTTGACAGTGGCGAGGATTCCCAGTGCAAATGCCTAACTCCCCACAACCACCATGCTTCCAAAAGTATAGTGAGTACGTTCATAACAGTGAACTGTAGCAACAAATGTCATTCTACTGACACATGTGGTCATCTGGAGAAAATGTTTATCACAACGTATTTGTTTTAACAGCATCTGGCACAGATGACACAGACTAAAATGGAACTGAATGTCAATGAAAATGGGATCTTAGTGAAGATCTCTCTGAACAGCACAGTTAGTGAGGTGGCAGTGTAGATCCGAGCCAGACCCTTCCAAATACTTGCATTGCCTTTCCACTGTGGAGCCTCTTTTGCTTAACTTATGAAAAGTTAAAACAGGCATATGAAACATGACAACTTTGCATTTTGTATAGAGGAGGATTTAAGTAATTTATTTCTAAATCTTCAGCCTGCCCACCTGAACAGCTCCCTTGCCCAAATGCACAGCCTATCCCTTGATATACAGTTATTAAGGGGCACATCTATGGCAATAGTGGCCAGCAAAATTTACCTGCCGGTGACTGATAATATTATAAGTCAAGGTCCTCTACTTCTTTTTGCTGTCCTGGAGATGTTGTGTCTCAGCCTGCTGCCATGCTCCATCTTCCTGGAGTGCTAGCTGACAGTGTGAACTCTGGGCAGCTGCCATGCTGTATTCCGGTCACATTCACGATGCTAACGTGAGCTCCAATTGGCCAGCCAGTCATAATGAGAGAGTGCGGAGAAAGACACACAAAGCATTTCAAGTCATCTTACTAGCACTGAGGGAGCTGATTGGCAGCAGATGGGGAGAGGTGCATGCAGAGAGAAAGTGCTGGGTTTCATCATGTGTGCATAAGCACTTTGTGACAGTCACAAAATAAACAGAAATGATGAAAAAAAGGGGGAGTTTCAAAAGGGGGGCTCTTTCGAACCAGACGAACCCCCCCCCCCCCGGCAACGGCTATGCATCTGTTATTTAAAAACATTTGTTTACTTTTCCTGTAACAGTGTTATTCTCTTATAATGTATGGTAGAACACTGTTATGGCCCAAAAATCATCTTTTTACAGCATTGTTACACTATCGATGTGATGTCACGCTCTTGTTATACTATCGATGATGCGTCACATCGATAGTGTAACAGATTCGAACCACCACACAATGCTGTTGCCATGGCCTCCATAATAGCCGAACATGCCTGTGTTTAAAAAAATTAGAAATAAAAATGCTCGCTTTGATAATCCATGAACAGATGTCATCCTTCACTGTATGGTAAGCCTGCAGCCTGTTGTATAGTAGTAGATTATTGTTTCCAACACTGGCATCATTTTTTTGTTTCTCCGATGACCATACACTATAAAAGACAATGTATGGTCAGCGGTGTGCAACAACGCTGTTTGCCTTCTCGTGGTTCCCTTGGCAACCCTGTAAATCTCTCGAGCTTTGCTCTCGAGGGTTAACAGAGTTGCCAAGAGAACCACTCAAAGGCAAACATAGCATTGTTGCATACCGCTGCCCATACATTATCCTCTGTGTGTTAAACATATATATCCTGTAATGCAACCTTTGACCATCTGTTAAGTAAAGGCCTATTTACTGTATTTACTCAGCAGTTGTGGATGTGATTTGAATTATTTCTAAGGTATTGTAGGGTTTCCACTGGCTGAGACAAACTTTGTTTAGCATCCGCTATCCGAGAGACACTACCAGGCTTTGATCTGTGCAATTGCAGGTTTGTCCTCCCAGTTCTGTGCAAGTGGGAGTCCAGTGTGGGGCGAATCCAGCTGGTGGAGGTGAATACCGAAAGACAGACACCTCTCTGAAAGCTTTTACAGCCTAGAGAGAGAGAGAGAGGGGGGTGTCACAACGCCTAAATGGATTTAATAGTGATTGTCCCTTTAGGGAAGAACTGCATGGAACTTCTGGGATTTACTTTACTGTAGAAGCTGAATTTTAAGCCTTAGGCTGCTGAGAGAATTAGAATGTATATGAATTCTGGACTGATGTATCAGTCTGCAGCACATCAAGGGTTAAAGCAGCAGTGAAGTGAAAAAAGCTAGTTTCCAGTTCTATTAATAAAAATATTAGCACACATATTAAATCTGCTTTTCTAAGTGATTCATAGTCTGTTCATATGTACATGTTTATTTATTTATTTTTTTATTCCTAACCATTTGTCAGTCTTGCAATGTTATTTTTAAGGCACATGAAGTGGCCACTTTTTTGGGGGAAATGTAATTTTAAATAATTTATTTAAAAAAAGGAATTCTGGTAGAACGTTTACCAGCAAATGAAACTGGAAGATATCTAGAATATCTTGAATATGCTACAGTTAAAAAGGTGGGGTGAAATATTTTGCCAGATTTCATTGCACTGCTGCTTTAAAATACAGGTTCCATTTCTTTTATGCTTCATTCTTTGCAGCATTTAGTAAATTTAGTGGGTGTCTCTGAGTTCCACATTGGTGGTTAGTACCATTTTAGAACTGTATGATGAAGTTATACTGTTGTTCCCTCTCATCCCCAATGTTTCATAGAAGAACACAGACGTATTGTGACAACAATGTCAGGGCTTAAAGACATAACTTATATCACAAAGTTCTCAAATAGTCCTCACCACCAGTTTGTAAATCAGAAACACCAACCTAATTTATTAAAAGGTCAGAAAAGATGGAAAGTAACAAAATTAGAACAAGCATTTGAGATACAGCTTCTACAGAAAACATAGGCTTGCAGGTTAACGGGCAGTTCTTTATTACAAGATCCTTCAAGACCTAACCAATCAGAGTGGTACCCACAGCCTCAGTGGTTAGTACCATCTTAGAATTGCATGATGAAGTTACTTATCTCAGGTAAGCCTGTGGAGGCAAGTTAGCAAAAGGTAGATTCACTCCATGTTTGGGGTACACATATAAGGACAAGGACATGATAAGGCAAGAGGCAGGAGGGGAAGAGTGATGAGCTTCAGGGAATGTGGGGCAACATTTTTTTCTAGGTACAGTCTTGGAGGCTGGGGGTTGCATGGTGTGCAGGAGGCTGGAGTTTATGTGGGCTGAAGTGCAGCTGCTTAGGTCAGAACCACATAGGTTACTGATGAGCCAGGGGATTGAAATGGGTGGGTTTGTAAGAGAGCATCGGGGAAAGGGGGTAGGGGGAATGAACATGTCACAAGGAAACCGCAGGCCAGAAATGGGATAGAGATGCCTGGGGTGGGAGAGGAGATAGTCAGACGGGGGTCAGTGGGTTTTACAGTAGGTCTGTGGCCAACTACCACAGAGGGAGAATAAAGCAAAGAGGGCAGACTGGAGAACAATTGTAAGGGGATGTGGGGGGAAGACACCCTTGTGGAGTGCATGTACAAAATACATACCTGATACTCAGATCCCAGGAGAAGGGTATCCAGGCTAGCATAGACAGGGCACAATTGAGCAAGATATTGGGTGAAGGCAGGGGAACCAAGAGGAGGCACCTAAAGCAAGCCAGGGACTGGGTGTGGGGGAAAGATCAGGGGGGAGTAGAAGGAAGAGGCAGAAAGTGAGCAGTTAGGGGAGCAGCCAGCAGTGAGAAACCCTGAGATAATAAGGAGAACAACTCCCTGATGTCAAATCTGCCTGAGCATAGTGGAAAAGGAGTGGAGTTCGCATTTAGGGTAACTAACCCTGAATATCAAACCTGTTCCAAATTGCAGCATCCCACCAAGTCCTGTGCTTAAAGATGATGCTCAAACCACTTTCTTCAGCATTGCTGTGTTTTATTAAGTAACAAAATAAACCAGTGGTTCAACATTTCATCATTTCAATTCACCCAGCATACACAATAGCCCCAGTGCTTCGGCTCAAGGCCTTTCTCAGATGGTACTGCAATTTGGAACAGGCTAATAAAGAGAAGATGGCATGGGGCAGGGGGAAAACTGAGCACAGAAGGGTAAGCATGGGGAGCAGGGAACAGCAGGGAAAGGAATTATGCAAGGGAGGAAATGGTGGGGGAAATGGTAGATTGAGAGGAATGACCAGAAGTAGGTGGGGGGGGGGTGAGATACAAAGAGGAGGGTATCTGGAATGGTGCACAGAAATCATGGGAAACTAGCAGAGTTCTGGTGATAGGAGACTCAGTTATAAAGGGAGGGGACTCAGTTATAAAGGGAGAGAGACAGCTACAAGGAAGAGGGGGATCACACAGAAGGAGTGTAGTGTGCCTCCAAGGTATGACAGCTGTGAGGATTGTGCCTATTGTGCACATGGTAGTGTAGTGAGGAGGGAAGAAACCTGATGTGATCCTCCAGCTCTACATGAATGATATGGCAGAATGTGAGGTAGGGGAGATACAAAATAGAATTTGAGCTCTGGAGGAAAGTTAGGGCAGTATCTAGGTCAGTGGCATTTTTAGAGATGCTACCAGTACCCTGGGCCAGCTTGGCTAGGATGATCTGGATCTCCAAGTTCAACCAGTGCCTAAGGGGCTGGTGCAAGGAGGAGGACTTTGGTTGTGTGGGGGAATAGGGATGAGTCTGGGATGAGAAAGCCCTGTTCTTGACAGATAGGTTACACCTCAGCAGGGGGAACCAAGGTGCTATAAGAAAGGTTGGGGAGTACATCAGTGTCAGCCTACATTTAAACTAAGTGGGAGACGGCTTTCTTGGGGCAGGGAACCTAGAGTTCACAACAGGAAGAGGCAGGAAGGCCTCCCCACAAGAAAAGTGGGCAGTAAGCAAAAAGGGAAAGAGGGGAGGTGGTGAGGGGAATGGTGAGAACCATGGGGAAATAATAGTAGGGAAGGGGAGAAAAAAAGTCTGGGAGAGGGGAAGCCACTAGGGCAGCCACAGGATGGAGGCACGACTGGGAAGGGAGAGTGAACGTAAAACATAGGATGTGGACAGTAATAGCCATGAATGCCAGGAATATGGGGAACAAACTAAAGGACCTCCAGACCATGATGACGGAGGGCCTAGCAGATCTGGTGGCGGTCACCAGGACCTGGGCAAGCCCGAACCATGACTAGGATTTGTGTGTTCCTCAATACACCCTCTGTAGAATGACACAATAAAGGGAAGGGAAAAGGGGTAGGGTGGCAATCTATGTTAATGAAGAGATTAAAGTCATAATGGAAGGGTTGTGGGAGACTACAGAGACACCGGGGTACAACTGCAGTCAAGGGTGGGAAAGAAAATAAGGGTGGAGTGGCGTACTAACCACCAAGGTAGGACAAAACTACAGACAGGGAGCTGGTGGGGTGAGATAAAAAAGGCTGCAGAGGTGGGGGAAGAGATAGAAGTGGAGGACTTTAATATGCCCAATGTGAATTTGAAGCGTTCCACAGGCCAACAGTAGCAAGAGCCAAGCAATCCTAGATGTCTTCCAGGATGGATTTTTGATTCAGGGAGTAATGAAGCCAACAATGGAACAGGCCAACCTGGACCTCTTGCAGATGATTAGCGATCATATCAAAAGCATGAGGGTTGCTGTGCCCCTGGGTGGGAGTGATTACCAGTCTGTGTAGTTTTAGGTGGGCATTGTATGTGAAGTGCTGAACATGAAAACAAGTGTTTTTGACTTCAAAAAAGCAGATTTTGTGTGCATGGGAATGGTGCTGGGAGAAAGACTAGGGAATTCAGAGTCGACATGGAAGTGAAAGACAGGTGGGCCATAATTATTGAAGGAGTCCAGGCAGACACTGCAACCTGCCTAAAGCAGAAGGGTAAAGCAAGTAAGAAGAGAAAGCCTCTGTGGGTAACAGAGAAGATGGGCAGAGCAGTCATGGAGAAAAGTGCTTCATACAGGAAATACAAGAAGTCCCCAAAGAAGGAGAACAGGGCAGAATATGCAGGGCAGCAGAAGTCAACTTGCAGTGTTTTTTAAGTATTTCCGGGTGAAAAGAACAACAAAGGAGGACACAGTGGAGCTGAAAAGGGGGTTGGAATGGGTGGAGGATAAAACAGGTAAAAATGGAAGTACTAAATGAATACATCTGCTCAGTTTTTACTAGGAAGAGCCACTACCACAGTGGAAAATAGGGCTAGGGGACAACAGAGATAAGGGTGGCATGCTCTCCAGAGTGCTGAGAAAGAGGGTGGCAGTCCAGTTCAACTGCTCACTGAACACAGGGATGGTGACCCTGCAAAAAACAGCAAGCCTGACATCAATTATTGGCAAGCTGATGGAAACCATCCTAAAGAAGAAGGCTGGTCACGTTCATAGAAGTTGACATGTGCCCCCCAGCCCGATCGCCGACCCCTAATTTTCCTACATAAGATCCACTTGTGGCTTTTTCCAGAATCTATTGTTAATTTACTCCCCAAGCAGAATAATACTGTCTGCACCAGATCACAAAGTAGTATTTCTTTTAAGGTTTCTTTTTTCATACTGCTCCGGCACACTATTCCTTACAATTTACAGCTGACAAACTCTATAATGTCCTTCCTACTTCTGTTATTAGCAGCTCAAATATTTCTGCTTTTTAAGGCTTCCTCAAAGAAGCTTCTACTTTCTAACACTGAACGTAAATGTTTTAATTGATGTTTTATTCTTTTTTTGAATGCTTTCTACGTTATATAATTGTGTATATGTATTGTTTTTGTATTACAACTGGATACCAGTGAACGAGGGCATTTATGCTCACAGGTCATTCAGTATAAAACAATAAACAAACCAACAAACAAACAGACAAGGATAGCAGGCAGCACAGGTTAATGGCAGGGAGGTCATGTTAAACAAATTTGATCTGCTTCTTTGGTTGGATCACAGGGGTAGTGGACAAGGGCCAAGCAGCTGACATACTATATCTGGACTTCAGTAAGGCATTTGACTCAGCTCCCACAAGAGGCTGATCAAAAAACTGGCAGATATGAGGACAGGGGCACTTGCTCACTCTGCAGTAGTAAAACCAGCTGATCACATGATCAGCTGGTTTTACTATTATGAGCGAGGAAGCTCATGCGCACTTTCATTCAAGAGAAAGTGGCCAGTTGTGGAGGACTGTGGGTTGTGCCGGCTACCATTTCATAAGAATTGGATGCTGGGGAGAGAATGTGCAAGTAGGGTGCTGCCAGGATGTGGGGGTGGGGAGAACATTTAAACAGCAGTTTTTTAATCACTAATAAGTGCTATTTACAATAAGAAAGATGGCAGCAGGCAATGAAGACAGGCACGTTGTGCCGGTCACACAATCATGGAATTTCTTTTAAATATGTTATACAAATTAATTGGAAAATAATGGATTTATTCTTATACAGAACAACCACTAGCATCTTCAGACCATTTCCAAAAATAATCTATTAAAATATTTAATAATGCTTGAAATTACATTTTAAAAGCTGTAACTTTTGAACTGTTATGTGTAAAAACTAACTTTTTTTTTTAAGGAAAACTTAATGTCCAATCAACAAGACTAGAGCCTAAAAAACACAGTTCTCATGTGTCACTGCACATCTCTACATGTCAGTGTAGACCCCCATATTCAAGGCTGGAGGTATGCTCAGAGCACACAATAGTACTACACGTGACATAGCGCACAGCTGGCTTGGAGCGATATTCATACAGTTAGCACGCTCCCACTAGAGTACACTAATTATCTCAATATGGAGCTGTGTCAGTGCAGTGCATAGTGACTGTGTGCTGTGATGACACATCCCCCTTACAGGAATGTGGCTCACAGGAGCCAGATAGGGATAATGCATCCCAAACAGGATAACACCAGTGTTCCTGCAAGCCATATTCAGCCTTTGCAGGCTAATAAGCCCATGGGGCTTGCAAGGCACTAAGAGTCATTTGCATAACCATAATAGGCTTATTAGCATGCCACACGATGGCATCATACATGACCATGCAGAGGCATTGTGTGGAGCTGTGCCCTTCAACCCAATCACTGATGACCCCTCAAGCAAAATAAACAGTCCCTGGTATCCAGTGGTTCCCACACCCACTGATTGTGGCTTCCCAGTGTAGTATAAAGAACTGCTGTTTCAGCTGACCACTGAACAGCAGGGATTGTTTATAATACATTGGGGAGCTGGAGGTGGGGGCAAACCGTACACAGGGATAAGAGTAGGGTTTTGGCAGCGCTAAACAGTGCTGCAATAGTGGTCATCAAACACTATCAAAACCTTTCAATATACTGCAGCACCCTGTATACAAGAGGGATACCTTATTTGCATGGGCAATAGTATATTCTGAAGAATCACGCTGTCAGATCAGTACCACGCGCTGGAGGCCTTTGAATCTGGCCATCATCCAACTGAGCTATTGTTGGTTAGCATGGCACTAACATGGTTAGTGCCATGCTAACCCTTTGAATATGGGAGCCATAATATTTTGTTATAAATAACAGAACTTTAAAATTTCATGAACCATTTTATGTTTTTGTAGATTGACACATGATAGCTGAAGCGGTATCTTATATCAACAAGCATTTGTCAATGCCGAATGTTGTCACACTGGCATTGGCAGTGGGAGTGGCGTAGCTACAGACGCATAGTGCTGTGATTTTGTGAATGTGTCTCAAAAGGTGATTTTGCACAGTGAGCACGACATTGTGTGCCACAGCTGCGGAAACACGTTTTAGGCAGGCTGTGAAAAATGGCAGTTGGACTGTTGATAAGGAGATGTGCACAAATGCCAGTGGTGAAAATGTGGCATGAAAATATTGCAGATTGACGAAGTTACAAGGGTGCATGGAAACTGTGCAATGCACGCTTGCAACACAGTCATTGTATGGAGTTTTGGCACCAAATTTTCAACATAGGCATTTTAGGACCTCTGCTCATGAATAGTGTCACCGCTCATTTCAAACTATCCCAAAACTGACGCGACAGCGGTTGTGCAATTCCCCAGCCGGACGTGCGAAAACACATTTCAGGCAGCTGCAGTGTTCATAAGGAGGTATGGAAAAATGCCAATGATGAACAGCTGGAGTGAAAGTATTACAAATTCACAAAGTCATGAGCGTGCGTACAAACTGTGCAATGCACGCTCATAAAACACTCATTTTATTGACTTTCGTTCCCAAATTTTCAATATAGGCATTTTAGGGCATCTGCTAATGAACCGTGTCACTGTCATTTTCATCATGTGTCTCGAACACGGACTTTCCACAGCGAGCACGTTATTCTGCACCGGAACTGCGCAAACAGATTTTGGTCAGGATGTGAAAAATGACAGCTGTACTGTTCATTAGGAGGTGCAGAACAATGGCACTGTAGAAAATCTGGAGTGAGAATATTAGAAATTTGCGAACCTACGAGCGTGCGTGCAAACTGCGCAATGCACGCTCATAACACAGTCATTTTATGGAGTATTATCACCAAATTTTCAGCACAAGCATTTTAGGACCTCTGCTCATGAACAGTATCACCGTCATTTTTGTAATGTGTCCCGAACACTGATTTCACACAGCGACCACGCTATTCTGTGCCAGAAGTGCGAAAACACATTTTGGCCAGGATGTGAAAATGACAGCTGTACAGTTCACAAGAAGGTGTGGTAAAATGCTAATGTTGAGAATCTGGCATGAAAATGGTGCAAAAGCGCTAACGTACGATCGTGCGTTGTGCAGTTGCTACGTACGCTCGTAAAACAGTCACTTTATAGAGTATTGTCACCAAATTTTCAACACAGGCATTTTAGGATCTCTGCTCATGAACAGTGTCACTGTCATTTTCATAATGTGTCCCAAACACTGACTTTGCACCATGACCATGCTATTCTGTGCCAGTAGTGCGAAAACACATTTCGGCCAGGATATGAAAAATGACAGCTGTACGGTTCAAAAGAAAGTGTGGTAAAATGTGAATGTTGAGAATCTGGCATGAAAATATTGCGAATTCGCTAACTTATGAGCGTGTGTTGCGCAGTTGCTACGCACGCTCATAAAACAGTCATGTTTTGGATTTTTCCCACCAAATTTGCGACATAGGGTTTTTGAGAGCCCCCCTCATGAACAGTGGCACTGTCATTTCCTTACACGGTCCCAAATGGTGATTTTGAGCAGTGACTGCAAAATCACCTTTCGGGACAGAATAACACCATGACAGTGCAAGAATTCATGAGAATGGGTCCCAAAAACCCCATGTTGAAAATTCGGGGCCAAAATTTGCAAAAATGCATGAGATATGTACTAAAGTTGAAAAAACCCTGTCTATCACATTGTACAGCTTACCGGCATTTCCTCAGTTCGTGGTCGGCTTTGAAGAGTGCTGATGTGTTCCCGGTCCACCGATGATCGTCGCGCCAAGCTCCGGAGGTAAATATGGGGTGAGGGTGTGTGGGGAGAGTAGGAGTGCGCAGTGGGTGGAGTGCGGGTGGGGGCACGGAGACTACGAGGACCGTTTTCCTTTACAGGTGCAAAAGGGAAAAAAAAAAAAACTGCAGGACAGTTTTTTTTCCAGGGATTAACACGCTGGGGTGGGCTCCCAGCATGCCACCTAACTGTTTGAGGTGTCTGTAGCTGATGGGGGATTAGGCACCTCATCAGCAAACAACATGGGGGGTAGAATTTATGCCGGCCAGGATTGGACACCCGACCGGCACCTAGGGGGGCACAGAGCCGAGGGATTAGGCACCCCCTCGGCATTAAACAATTGGGGAGTGATTTCTGCTGATGGGGAGGGGCTCCCCGTCGACACACAAGGAAAGGGGGGGGCAAGAGCCGAGGGGATTGGGCACCCCGGCATTAAACAATTGGGGTGCGTTATGCTGACGGGAATGGGCTCCCTGTCGGCACATTCACAGGGGGCAGGAGCAGCTGACAGGGGGATTGGGCACCCTCGAAGTCGGCAGTTCTATGGCCAGTGTCCCACCATGTACATAATGGCGGCGAGCACGGCGAAAAGGACGCTGCAACTGACAAGCTTTGCTCGGATTGCAGGAACCTTTTCTTAGATGTGTCACTTCATTATATGCATGTGGCACTGGCGCAGGTTGATTGGGAAATGCGGGATGCACCTACTGGTGCATGCCCTGCATTCGCCCAACAGCAACCGCACCTCTAAAGCTGCACTCTCCCATGATGTTGGCTGCGCAAGTGCGCCAACATAAAAATTACTGAGCTGACTGCAAGTTTTTGTTTAAAAAACAACAACAACAAAAAGAATAAATAAGTTTCTAGCCATAAAGATTCCAAAGTTATCCCATTTTAAAGAAATTATCTTTTGGAACTATTAGAGCTAGAAACTTAATTTTTCTAATTGAAAGCATGGAGTCCAGCCATTATGAATTAGTTCTGTTGAAATGTTGATGTTGTTTGCATGTGTCAACTCAATACTATACATTACATGACAGCTAAAAAACATTTTTTATAAAAAATATTTTTACTTTTTTGAATTTTGTTACTGTTACGTATTATCTAATTACAAACTGTGGGCCAGATATTCAAAATGTAGCCCTAGGGCTAAATTAATGCTGCACAGCATGCTAAATTAACCCTGAACATGCATGGGACAAGCATAAGGCAATTCTAGTGGGGGGTAGAAGGAAGTAAGCTGTTGATTAACTAGAATCTGCAGCTTATCCATCAGGTAGGGAAATGGGCAGACTAGGCTGACAAAGCGGTCCTTATCTGCTGTCAAATTCTGTTTCTATGTTTCTATGAACCAGTAGCAAGCAACATTCAAAGGAATAGCCCTTGGGTTAAACCTGCTGAATTTAGCATGCAAAGGAAACAGTGCAAACAGGGTTAGGAGTACAGTGCTAAAATAGCCCGAGAAATAAGACAGCTCTGAATATAGCGACAGAGAAGTACAAAATGCAACAGCAGCTCAGTGGACACAGAGGTGGAGTAAGGCAGAGCTGAAGTTGATAGATAATGTGTGTGACAGCAATGAAGTGGTGCACAACTGCAAACAATAATGCAGTCCACACACCACAGTACTGTGCTATGCTTTTGAGAGGATTGCCTGGGGCTAACCTAATTGCACAGTGCTAACACATTAGCCCGGTGCAAACACATTAGCCCGGGGCAAAAGTTTGGTATATTCAAACCTCTTATGCAAATGAGCCTACTTAGGTAATCCATGTGCAGATAGCCACATTGGCATCTCATTAAGGCCTGCTTAGCATACATTAGCATGAAGATTGCCCGGTGCTATTCCATGGTGCACACAGCTCCACCTGTAGGTTAGACTGGAACAACAGGTCAAAAATCACAGGCTGGATGGTGCCCACAGCTCCACCTGTAGGTCAGACTGGACGTACAAGCTAAAAGCCACAAGCCAGGGTGTGCACACAACTCCACCTGTATGCCAGCCTTGAGAAACAGTTTGTTAGCTGCAGGCTATGGGTGTTGACAAGCATACACGGTGCATACCTCCCACCCAGTCAGCACTGGAATGAGGGACACAGACACTCTGAATGTGGAACAAAGAGGGACACTGATCCCCATAATGAGAGGCACATCCACAAACATGGAGACACAAACTCAGGACACAATGGAAACCATTACCTTTCGTAAGTACACAGGGTAAGAGTTATGTAGCACCATAGAATAATGTAACTCCCTGCTTGAAAGTCTGGATGTACAGTACAGTCTCTATGTGTGCACCACTGTTCCCAGGATGGTCGAATGCAGGTCAGGGCAATAGTGAGAGGAACACAGAGGGATGTCCCCTGTACTGAGGGACACTGTAGAGGACTGTATAACTGTGTGTATCTATATGTACATATATATATCTATATCTATATATATCTATATCTATAGATATATATATATATTCATTACAAAAAAATCCATTAATGCATCAATTAGGGTGAATAATATAGAAACAAAAGCAGGGAAATGTGGCATTAGCGTTTCCAATCCTAACACCCCACCCCAGGGTTCCAACCCCTACCAGTCCACCCACACCCCTCCACCATCCACACACCAACAGGCATCTGGGTGTGTGTTGGGGTTGGTGGCCTAACTCTCACCCCATTTCATGTTTTATCAAGTGGAGGTGGTAAAGTACAGGTGAATGCGGTCAATTTTAGGATGACGACCCCAATGCACACCCAGATGCCTTTTGGTGTGTGGAGGGTGAAGAGGTGGAAGTGGAGTGGTAGGGGTGGGAACCCTGGGGGGGTGGGGTGTTAGGGTTAGAAACCCTAATGCCTCATTTCCTTGCTTTTGTCACTATAGTATTGACCCTAACTAATGCATTAATGGAGTATTTTGCAATGAATTTCCCTTCTTTTTCAGATAGTATAATTGTACCCTCATTTTGCTGAGGGAGTGCAGGGTCCTACGGACCCTGCGCTCCCATCCCTCCACAGATGCACATATTTATCTAGCTGTGTAAACACAGGTGTCTCTGGCCCCCTGTGCTTCTACACATAAAGGTACTAGCAGACGTAGCATAATCACAACAAATAGTCATGACTGTGCCATCTTAAATAATTTTCACCCCAAATGTTCAACATAACCTTCTGATCACCTCACCGCATGCACCCAGTACAGAAAGCTGTCAGATCCCTGAGGAAATATAATTCTGCACAACTGTAACTCCGTTTTGCACCATAGGTGCAGAAGAACAATTTTGACAGGATTTGCAAAATTACAGCTGTACTATTCATGAGGTGGTGTTAAAATGATAAAGTTGAAAATCTGGAGTGAAAACATAAAAAATTGGCGGTGACGAGCATGCGCAGAAACTGTGCAACGCACACTCGTAACTCTATCATTTTTTTAAATTTTTCACCAGATTGTCAACATGGATTTTTTGGGACCTCCTCCCATGAACAGTTGCACTGTGATTTTGTTAATCCATCCCAAAAGTTGATTTTGCAGAGTGACTGTGCCATTCTGCACCACAAGTGCAAAAACACGTTTTGGGCAGGATGTGAAAAATGACAGCTGTATTGTTCATGAGGAGATGTGAAAAATGGCAATGTTGAAACTCTGGGGTGAAAATATTAAAAACTGGTGAAGTTACGAGTGTGCATAGGCACTGCACAATGCACACTCATAACAGTATTTTTTTTGGAATTATTTCTTCAGATTTGCAACATGGGCTTTTTGGGACCCCACCTCATGAACAGTGGCACTGTTGTTTCATTAATCGGTCCCAAAAGGTGATTCTGCATAGTGACCGTGAAATCACCTTTTGGGACCAAGTAACGAAATAACAATGATAGTGTTCACACGGTGGGGTCCTAAGAACCCCATGTTGAAAATGTGGTGTCAGAATTCCTGAAAATGGCTGAGATATCATTATAAGTTGAAACCCCCCATTGACAGCCATTATATGGTGCTTACCTTTGATTCTTCATTTTGCGGTTTGACTTTGAAGAGTGAAGATGTCTCCCGGTCCTCAGAAGATGACAGTGCTGACCTACAGGGGTAAGTATGGGGTAAGGTTGGGGTGCGGGGAGGTGGGTGCTGAATTGGAGGGTGAGGATGGGGGAGGAGGGACTGGGAATATGACAAGGGATGGTTTTCTTTATTCCAGATTAAAAAAAAACAACATGTCAGAGGATTGCTTTCATTGCCTACAGGAACAAACAATGAATAAATAAATGTGGGCACACTTGGGTGGGCTCCCAGTGTGCCATATGACTTGGAGGGAGGATACATGCTGCCAACAGGAGGATTGGGCACCCCTGTCAGCAAGAAAATAATTATAAATAAAATAACTTTTGGGCACATTGGAGTGGGATCCCAGTGTGCCACATGAGTTGAGGGGTACATGCTGCCGACAGGAGGATTAGGCACCCCATTGGCAGAGTAATTAAATATAAAATACGTTTTGGGCACACTGGGGTGGGCTCCTGTGTGCCACATGAGTTGGGGGGGATAAATGCTACTGACAGGGGGATTGGGCACCCCTGTCAGCAATTCAAGTGGGCTGGTGGGGGGGAAGGGACACTAGACTACAAGGACTGGACCTGGTGGTAATTAGAAGTTAACAAATTACTATAGTAGTAATTCGAAGTGTCACTTCAAATTACTTAGGATTCCACCGCCATTTACTGCATGCTTTTTACAGGTGGTATTTAGCGCCATGCTACCGGTGGTGCAACAACCTGTAGCGCGGCACTACTATTTGAATATGCCGGTGCGCCAACGTTCATGGCCACTCCCCTCCTCCCTCCACTGCATACAGTAACCTTTAGCATTGCGCTATCACATAGCGCCAGCACTAAAATATTGCAGTCTGGTCCAAATTCGGCACTATTCCAGTGCTACGGATTTGCACTGGGTGCAAGGCTTTGAATATCTGGCCCTGTGTAGCTTACAACTTACTTTTCATTTATCTTATGCCCTTAATCATGTTGCAAGATTTCCATCTCCCCTCAAACGGTACCAGATATTCTTTGCTTTCACAGGCTTTGCCTGTGAAAGTGTCAGAAGATAACTGTGGGTGCTGCGGGGTAGCAGACAGAGATATGCAAAGCTGTCAAACTTCACTGCATGAAATAATTTGTGAAGTCTGCCACATTCACAAAGTGTGAAGTACTACTTTCATGAAGTTTCTGGCAGGCAAAGTGGCACTTTTCAAAAGAAGTTATGCAAATTCGCTAATGAAGCTATAACTTTACCATGACTTTGCCTAACATCACCTCAAAAAAGTGGCATTTCTTCAGGAAAACTCAATGCAAAGTGGCAAAGTGGTCAATTCACAAAGTTATTCATGATGGTGAATTTCACAAGTTTGACTGAACTTCACTGGCAATGTAAAACATTGTAATATCTCTAGTAGTAGATAGAGATTGGGCATCTGACAGAGGGTGGGGGACATGGTTCAATTTAAATATAGAAGCATAGAAACATAGAAGATGTCAGCAGAAGGAGACCAGTGATCCATCTAGTCTGCCCATTGAGTTTCTGAGACCATCTACTGGTCTCGGGCCTAGTCCCCCTTGTGATATTTGTCCATCCCTATTACAGATCTTTCCCATGCTCTGTCCCACCCAAGCTTGAAAGCTGTCACAGTCTTAGCACTCACCACTTTTGCTGGTAGTCTATTCCATGGTTACACTACTCTGTTGAAAAAGTAATGTTTCCTTAGATCCCCTCTGAAGCTCCCTCCCTGCAGCTTCTATTCGTGCGGGGCAGAACTTGCCAAGCAACATGGTGGCAGCTTAATTTGACAGGAAGGGACCCCAGGTGATCTTATGTGCTGCATCTGACAGTCCATGGTACAGCAATCTCTGTGAGTTGACTTCTAACAGCTTCATTGGCTACTGAGCTTTATTTTTATACCTCTCTGACCTGGGTAAGCCTTGGTACACGAATGGAATAACAGAATAAGAAATACTGGCATCAACCTTGTGTGCAGACTGGAAAACAAGGGCCGTAATCCCTGTCTTACCAGTGACAGCCTTAGGGCGGCAGCTGCCTTGTATGACGTGGCAAAGTGCCTTGAACACTCACCAGAAATGGCACAACAGTGAGGGGCCTCAGAAACAGGTGAGCTGGCTGATATTACAGAACTATTAAGTTGGGTTCTAAGGGACACTTCTGAACTAAACACCACCACAAAGACAATCCAGGAGCTCCAGGCGCTTAACGCCAGAGTATCAGGCACTGAAAGAATTGTCAAGTGCCATGAGGAGAGCCTTTGTACGCACCAAGGCCAACTAAGAGAGCATCATGCCCAGCTACAGTATTTGCTCCACAAAGTTGATGACCTGGAGAACTGATCAAGGCACAGCAATTTACAGATTATCAGGGTGCCAGAAGGAGCAGAAGGAAAGGACATGATCACTTTCCTCCAGACCAGGTTACCAGGCATCCTCAAACTGAACAATATGCCCCCTCCTGAACTGGAACAGGCCCATAGGTCCCTGGTGCCTGAACCCAGACTGGGTGATCACCCTCACCAAACACTCCACTGATTAATGAAGTACCCAGAAAAAGAAGTTTACTTACAGACAGCCAGGGAGAGGGGAGAAATGGTCTGGGAAAGTAACAGGCTCCAATACTTTCAGGATTATTTGCAGGAGTTATCACGAAAATGTAGGGCATATCCGGGGATCAGTCTACAGATTAAATATTCCGGCATCCCTCCGATATCCAGCATTCCTGAGAGTGCAGTACAAGGGAGACTATATCTTATTTAACAATCCTGCAGAAGTAGAACCATTCCTGGGGCAGGTACACAGCGAGAGAGACAAAGCACCCAAGTCCCCATCGATGCCATGTGAAGCAGTTTCTCGGACACCAATGGACATTCAATACAACACTGTTTTACCTCCAGAGGACCCAACACTGGTGGAAGCATGGCAGAAATCCAGTGGGGGAGACAGGGAAGCAGGAATAAGGCTTCCATAGGACCCAGAGCATCACCTCGCAGAGCCCTATCTTGGAGCATTCAGAGCTGCTACCAATTGTCCGAGACCAGTAATGCAACACCTAATGATACCCCCCTCAAGACTTCAAATTGCTAAGAGGCACTTCATGACCTGACTCCCACAGCATTGGATTGAACAGCACCAAACAGATTGGGGGATCCTCTGATATTCCTGCTTTTGGAAATTTCATGGACTGGTCCCCAATTTGCCAAGAGTGGGCCAATTTTTTGATTTTTAGTTGTTTAACCAGGAGTAGCACACTAAGCTGAAAGCTTTTTTACAGGTGAGACCTGGGAGCACAGGGAAGTTAAGTGACTTGCTCAGGGTCACACAGTATGCAAGTGGAAGCTGTGGGATTCAAACCCAGGTCTGATCTGCTGGATATCACCAGATTTGCAGCCCAGAGCCTTAAACCACTGTGCCATACTGCCTCAAAAGCTAATGTGGCAGTTTACAAACCTCCATCAGGACAAGGGATGCAGGCAGAACTGTCAGCGGGCTCTGACATTCAAAATTAACATGTAATGGCTCTCTGTGAGTAAATATTTTTGTTTGGGGCTATGTCGGAGTGCTATGGTATAGCAGTGGGGTTTTCCTGCCTAGTCTTCTCTTGATTAGGGCCATGATGCTACTAAAATCCTCTCCTCGTGGCTTAGGCTTAGCTGCTCACAAACGGTCGCTATCCTCTAGGGAAATATAACTGTCACACACCTGCGGGAACAAAGGTAAGCTCTCCCGCTTGGTGAAGACATGACTAACCTACTTGTGATCAGGACTATTATCCTGAACAGGTATGGACTGCTGCCAAGAAGTGAGATAACTATGAAATCTACCCGGAACTAAAGTATTGAAACTGGCTGATCCCTTACTCTGGTAAGAGTCAGCAAGATTCATGGATGGTGCTTGTATACAGACTAAGAAAACAGCAAACAGATCTGTACATTGCACAGCTTACAGACCACTCAGGGAGCATCTATACTTCCCCAAGGGATATAAACAGGGACATAGTGGAGTACTATAAGGCCCTGTATGATTCACACATAAAGTGGGACAAAGCAGCATTTGTCAACTTTATGGCCAAGCTCCTCCTTCCAAAACTTTTAGACTCACAAAAGGAGAGACTAGACGCTCGCTTCACTGAGCACGAACTGCGAAGTGCAATTCAAAAAATGGCTCCACATAAATCCCCAAGGAGCGATGGATTCCTGGCTGATTTCTGTCAAGTAGTGCAGGAATCTACAGTCCAGTCCAGTGCTGCACATGCTAGAGGAAGTGTATAACCACAAGGTGCTTCCGGCCACCCTCAGGGAAGCTATTATTACAGTCCTCCCAAAGGAAGGAAAAGACCACACTAAATCGGCCAACTATAGACCCATATCCCTAATAAACAGCAGATGCCAAGATTTTGGCTAAAATTCTGGTCTCCTGGTTGGAGGAAATTCTCCCCTCCATAGTTCATCCTGCACATGCAGGATTTGTGAAAGGGAGAGAGAGTTCAGATCATGTAAGAGCTCTCCAGATCTGTGGACAGGCTTCCCACCCCAGCTACGGCAATAACAGTGCACTTTGAATAAGCCTTGGATTCCATGGAGTGGGAATATCGGCTTGTGGTACTGGATCATGATTTTGTGGAGAACTTCCGGTCCTGGATCTGCATTCTATACTGGGGCCTGGTGGTGCGGCTGCTTACCAATAACACCTTGTCGCCTCTCTTTGCATTACACAGAGGGACAAGCAAGGCTGCCCTTTCTGTCCCTCATTGTTTGTAATCACCATGGAGCCCTTGGCGGTAGCCATTTAAAAACACCTACAGATAGAGGGACTTAAAGTTGGGGAGTCAGAGTATAAAACAAAATTGTATGCAGATGACTGCCTCATTCTTACAAGAGATGTAGGCAACAGTTTGCCCCATATTTTAAACACAGTAAAGGTTTTTGCAGAACTCTCAGGACTTCTCATTAATATTAACAAATCAGAAATTCTTACACTTAACAGGCTTACAGCAGCCCGGCCCAGTGGTGCTGAGGGCTGAGTCATCTGCCTTACCTCATGCTGCACCAGCGATCTGAGTTTGAAAGCGAGCTTGGGGAGCCAGGTGTCTGACGGGTAGGAGAGGATCAAGCAACTGCAGGACAGCTCTCCTCTCCTGGGAGGGAGGGGGACTCTGATCCACAGCATTGGTGGCTCCTAGTGGAGACTAGGAGCACAGAAGACAAGGATCCCAGATTGGGGGTTGTGTTGGCGGATATCCTGCGTACGGGTGCGGGAGCGTGCCTGCCATCATGCACTGGATGTCATTGCACAGCTGCGCCTTCGGGGGGGGGACAGAACAAAGGAAATACTCCAGTGCTCAGGAGGATGATGATGAACTTAAGGGGATTGACCCACATGCCCAGCACTGGACAAAGCCAGACCAGCTCTCGCAGATTCTCCCTCCTCCCCTGGACCATGGCTATCTAGATTATAGAATGAACCCCAGGTAAGGAGTTGGGGGCCCCATCTCGGAGTGTATGTGTGGAAGGGGGGGGGTTGACTGGGGCCCAGTGGATTTGGAGGGAATCCAGCACCCGATTTTCTGGTTTGAGGGTTTCAGGTAGGGCAGTAGGGTGACTGATCAAATGTGGTCTTGTCTGAGGGAGGTCCTGAGAGCCAGTGACTAGAGGGAAAAAGAGTTAGATTTTGCAATCTTCAGGGCTAGCCTGGTCCCCAGTAGAAATAAAGTATTTGGGGATATGTATTCCAAGTGACCTCCACAAACTGGTAGCCAATAACCTAAACCCCCTAATAGTAAACCTGCAGAGTGAAATGGAAAGATGGTGGCATCTGAATCTTTCCTTGGCTGGCAAGATATCAGCCACCAAAATGATGACAGTGCCATGGGTCTTTTACCTGCTCTCTCTCCTCCCAATAGAGATACTGGACACTTGGTTTCAAAAAATGAATTGTGTACTATAGAGATTTTTATGGGGGAGGTCTCTGCCTAGATTCAGCTAGGCTAAACTCAGAGCCCCAAAGGAAAAATGAGGATGGAATTTACCACACTTCCAGCACTACTTGTATTCCTCTCTCACAGCCTCGTCATGTTGGATGTTCAGGGAGTATATATCTGGCCCACTGGCATCGGTAGACCTGGAGTCTACTGTGCTAGGGGGGGGTACACCTGGCAGCATACCTGAACCACCCATTCCCAAAGCAATTTTGGAGTTGGCTCACAATCAAGGCAGTGTAATCAGCCTGGCGTGAGGTGGGGAACCTAACAAATAGATACCAAAATCCAAGGGAATACACCTCTCTCTCTCTCTTTGCAATAACCCTCATCTAGGCATACACAATCAGCCAATCCACTGGGGGGAAAGGGAACAGAAAAAACTGTGTACAATTAAGGATGTGC
Source organism: Neoceratodus forsteri (assembly GCA_016271365.2). Taxonomy (NCBI): domain Eukaryota; kingdom Metazoa; phylum Chordata; order Ceratodontiformes; family Ceratodontidae; genus Neoceratodus; species Neoceratodus forsteri. The sequence goes on along the minus strand of CM057449.1, from coordinate 1,588,294,799 downwards.
CAGACCCAGATGGTCACACCTTTCCTTCCTTCCAAGACATGCGGTGGACTCATGCTCTGTCAGAAGGTGAATTCTGGAGATATCTCCAGCTGAGGAGTCTATATCATGCATGCATATCATGAAAGAAAAATGCCTATGTTATATATGTAAAAACGAGCCCAGATACAGACTTGAAAAATTCCCAATACAAATCTAGCTCAAAACACCTAAAGGTCTTGCTGGACATATCCAAAAACAGGTCAAAGAGGAAACCCTTGACACGTCCCTGTTGGCTAAGAATAAGTGGCAAACTGTGCTGGGTGTGGCTATTACTAAGGAAGAATGGAAGGGATGCTGGAAACTTGCAAACAGGGCATGCAAGGATCAGAGCAGCATTCTGATCGAAAACAAAATCCTGTACTTGTGGTATTGCACACCCACAGTGCTTCATAAGATGGGCCTATCCAATGACAAATGCTGGAGGTGTGATATTACAGGTGCAGATCTGTTGCATATCCTCTGGAAGTGCACAGCCATAGGTCCCTTCTGGACAAAAATACTGAAATGTTGTTTGGAGATCCTCCGATAAATGTGCCCTTCTTTCCAGCTTTAGTATTACTTGGTATCCCTGACTCTGATACTCCTATGGGGGGGTCTCCATCAGCAATGGCTGCTACAGGCCATGGTAGAAGCTAAATGGCTACTACTTAGAAAGTGGAGAACGCCCACTATCCCCACATTTCTGGAATGGTATAGAACAATGACAGGCCTTGAAGTGAACTCGAGACTACTACGCTTCTCTCTACAAACCAACTCCAAGTACAAGAAGTTATGGGATCCTTACTTGCAATACATCCAAAGTCATATGATTAAACCCAGCCTATCAGAGTGAAATATCTCCTAAAACCCCTGTGAGTTCAGCTGACCAGCACTCCCTGAGGATGTGGATAGGCACAAAGGATAGACAGAACTGAATGGAACTACCCCCCCCAACACCACCACTAATAGTTAGCTTTTATCTGGTAAGAACTAACGAATAAGTAATACCCTCCTCTGCCTCAAATGGTTTGAAACCTAGGACATACTGCTAAAATATGAAATGTACTCGATACATGATCAGTTAAAGCTTCTATGTGTATGCATGTTATCCAGTAATTAGTTTAAGGTGTACTTGCCAATGGGGCCTCTGTACTGTTTCTTTTCTTTCATTACTTGCAATACAGTGATCATATAATATATATGTAAGTATGTAAGATGATATTTCAAGATACTTAATAAAAATATTAACAGCACAACTTCCATTCATGTCTTGTAGTAGTGGAGCTGTTAGCCCTGTTGAATAGTTCAGCATAGGGCACTCTATTTCTACCTCTCATGGATCCTAACATCTCATTCACATCCCCTCTCTCTCTTCTTGTCTCCAGTGTATACTTGTCTAGTGACTTTAGGTGCTCCTCATACCAGAGCCAATTGAGTCCCTGTACCATCCTTGTTGCCCTTCTGTCTATAGCCTCCAGCCTATCTTTGTCCTTTTTTAGGTGAGGGCTCCAAAACTGGACACAATACTCCAGATGTAGTCTCACCCCGGACCGATAGAGGGGGAGGATCACTTAATTTCTCCTGCTGTCGAATCCCCTTCCTGTACACCCCAGCATTCTACTTACCTGGCTATATATTTTGTTTTTATTGGTTTGTTTGTTTGAGCATATCACATATGAAGACCCTCAAGCCCCTTTGTTCCTGTGAGGTACTGAGCCTGACCCCACTGGGCCAATATTCTGTTTTCAGATTTCCTTCCCCTAGATGCATCACCTTGCAATTTGTTGCATTAAACCGCAGCTGCCAGACATTAGACCATCTTTCTAGTCTATGAAGATCTTTTGGTAGGTCCCTAACTGCTTCTGCACTATCCACCCTCCCAAAAAGTTTCGTGTCATCTACGAAGAGAACAAGCTTGACCTGGATATCCTCGTCAATGTCACCAATGAACACGTTGAATAGGACCGGGCTCAAGATCGATCCCTGTGGAACTCCACTTGTGACTTCTCTTTCAACAGATCGCTCCCTGTTGACTACCACTGTCAGTTTTCTATCCTTGAGCCAATGTCCAACCCACCAGACTATGCTCTTAGCAGTGCCTAGGTCCTCCAACGTTTTGATTAGACAATGTGCAGCACTAAGTCAAAGGCCTTGCAAAAATCAAAGTAGAGGAGGTACACTGGGTGGCCCCTATTCAGTCCCTTAGTTACCCAGTTAAAAACAGTAATGAGAACCATCTGCCACGATTTACCTGCCATGAATCCATGCTGTCTGCCATCCTGAAGACCGTTCCCTGTCAGGTACTACACAAGGTCCTGCTTGATTAGGGTCTCCATAATTTTCCACATGACAGATGTGAGGCTAACTGGTCTGAAACTGCCAGTCTCCACCCTGCTCCCTCCTTTGTGGAGCAGCACCACATCCGCTCTTCTCCAGTCACCCAGTATATCTCCCTTCTGTGGTGATTGATTAAACAGATATGCCAAGGGGTAAGCCAGCTCCTTGGCCAGTTTCCTTAGCACTCTCGGGTGCAGCCCATCAGGCTCTGGTGCCTTGTCTGCCTTCAGGTGTGCTAGTTACTCCCTGACTCTGCTATTGGTAATTAAAGGTGCTTTCATTTGTGGGATACCCTTATCGGCTATTTTAAGGCCACTCTCAGGCACTGGTCCGGTATTCTCCTTAGTGAATACTGAGCAGAAAAATATTCAGCATGGTAGCCTTCTGCCCATCCTTTTCAATAATCGTGTTGTCCTTTACTAGCCTAACTATCCCTTCCCTTTTCTTTCTTTTTTCTTGTATGTAATGAAAAAAGTGCTTGTTTCCAGTTTTGACCCCCATAGCAATCTGAAGCTTGGCTGCTGCCTAAGGCCGCTTATCCACCACCTTTGCTTTCTTATTTTTCTGAATGTAATCTTCCCAGTCACTCTCTCTCTTATCTCTTTTATACCTGTAGAAAGGTTCTGTCTTGATTCTGATTGCTCTTTTGACCTGGGTGGTAAACCACATGGGGTTTTTGTGCTTGTTTCTTTTCTTCACTGTCCAGATGCAAAGCTTCATAGCTTCCAAGATGGATTTCTTAATCAGCTCCCAGATGTTTTCTACCTCAGATTTTTCCTGAACCCTGGTCAGTGTCTCCCTGACTAATTGTTTCATCCTTTCAAAGTTAGCACCTTTAAAATTTAAGACTTCCATCTGAGATTAAGATTTTACATCCCCGAGGGATAACTCAAACCAGATGGAGCTGTGGTTGCTACTGGCTAGCAGTGTCCCAACCCTAACAGCCCCACCAACCTTTGAATTTGTGAGGCTCACATCCAGGATGGCTTTCTGCCTGGTTGGAATGTTAACAATTTGAATGAGCAGGCAGTGCTGTAAGGCCTCCAGCACAGCTTGCCTTCTTGAGGTTCTAGCCACTGGAATATCCCAGTCGACGACAGGCATGTTTAGATTGCCCACCAACACCATCTTCCCCTTTTGTGTCACATCTCTAATTTCTTCTTATAGTTCACTGCCCCTCTCCTCTGTTTGTCCCGGTGATCTGTCTACCACCCTAAAATAGACCTTCTTACCTGATACGGCACCGAGTTGTAACCACAGGGATTCTACACATTCTCTTTTGCTAATCTCTTCTGATCACTGGTATTTATTGAGATTTGGGCTAGAGAGAAGGGTGGGGGCTGTCTCTTTTTCTTTTCTTTTTTTTAAGAAATAAAAACTATATTTCCCAAATACAAATATGGGACAAATAGTCCCCTATTTTGGAAGGGTTTCTAAATATTTAGGGGCCCTACTATTCATGGTATTTGGGAAATTCTATTCTGCTCCAGCACAACCCTAGTACAACTAAGAAAGAGTTCAGTGCTTTTTTAACCTGTTCAGCTGAGGGGGAATGCTAAAATGATAATGAGTTCTAACTTCCAAACATTGGTGCCACTAATGCAAAAACTCTATCTCCTTATTGTTTTAGGTGGGATCTTGGAAATGCCAACAGACCTACCTCGACGGAGTGCAAGGGGTGAACTTCAGCAGATAAGACACAGAGCTCTTTATGGCATCCAGCTCATGCAGGGCTTTGTAAAGTCAAAGCAGTTTTGAGTGTGGTGCACCACCTAATTGGTAGCCAGTGCAGACTCCACAATGCAGGTGAGATATGTTCCAAGAATTGTGTTCCAGTGATCAGCCAGCCTGCAGCAGTCTGTACCAGCTGCAGGCAGTGCACCAACGTTCCAGACAGCCACAAGTAGAGAGTGTAGGTAATAAAGGCATGTACTATTGTCACCAGGTCCCCATGCGCTAGGTAGGGTTTAACCTGGGAGTTATTTCTTAACTGGAAAAAAAAACTACAGACCACCACCTGATGTTCCAGTGTCAGCTTGCAGTCCACAATGACCTCTAGATATTTCACCCCACCCACAGCTCTCAGCACTGTGCCATTTAAAGGTGGCAAACTTATCATAACACCTAAATTGGCAAACCTACGAGTACTAGGTCACACCAGTAATAACTCCATCTTTCCTGGATTTCAGCTTAACCAGCTGGAGGCGCTACAGTCAGAAAGGTTGGTTACACATTAATTTAGCATGGAGACTGCTTCATGCTCAGTTGAGTGTTGTCTGTATAACAGTGAAATCCCAACTTGTACTGTCTGACTATGTCTTCCTAAGGCAACAAGTATAGGGGGAATAACATGGAGCATGGGATCAATGCCATGGGCACCCCACAGCTGACTGCAGCAAGGACTGATGGGAATGTTACCATAATAACCTTTGGGATCTGACACACAAAAGTGATTCAACTCACTTCAAGGCTGTTCCAATGAACCCTTCATATTCCTGCATGTGTCCTAACAGAACCCCATGATCCACCATATCAAATGCTGATGAGAGACTAAGAAGAATGAAAATGGAGTGTGCTCCTCTATCCCTAACCATGAGTAGGCCATTCAAAACCTTGACAAGCACAGTCTCTGTGCTATGCTGAGGCCTGAAACCAGACCAGAGTGGTTCACAGATGTTACATTTCTCCAGGTCAGACTTGAGCAGCATCACCATCACCTTTTCGATAATCTTCCCCAAAAAGGGGAATGCTAGAAACTGGTCTGTAATTTGCAAAGTTTGCATCCAAGGATGGTTTCTTGTGGGGTTTCAATGCAATGGGGGAACACCCCTTCTCAAGGGAACATGGGACAAAACACACAAAAACCAGACCCAGAGCCTTTCAGCAGTCCACCTGCAACCAAACAGGAGCCAGTTCAAATTCACAGAAAGTAGGGCACAGCCCAGAGATCACCATGAGCATATCCTTCATAGTTACCAGTTGAAATTCACTCTATGACCAAGTAGTGCTCTTCCTCCCTAAAGATCCATGACTGTTGGCTCCTGACAGACTACTTGTAGAGATCCCAGGCCTAATGGAGGACATTCTATTCTGGAAGAGTTTACTGAAGTTGCATCTGTCTGTGGACAGCACTCTCTGGGACTGTAGACAGGAAGGATTAATTAATTTGTCTATAGTCTGAAAGAGCTGAGCTTACTTATTTTTACCCATGGCAATCATCTATGACAGGAACTCTGACTTTTTCAGACCAATTGGCCTCTGATACTCCTCATAGTAAGTATGCAGAGCCACCTTGTTATTCATTATGGAAGTGTGGGTGTTTATGAAGGACACGACAGACAAGAAGTTAAATAACAGTCCCACAGGATGGGGGGGGGGGTGAGGCCTGACCAGTGAGCTGAATGGATGCTTAATCATTTGGATCCTACTATCCCTGTCTAAATCTGACTCAATGAATGCAGGCAGCTGCTTTTAAAGCAAATGTAACTCATCCACATACCCTATTCAACATTATTCATACACCACGTTTGTGTTTTGAAAGTCCTGCAGGTATTTTTCATTACCTTTAATCATCTTGCAACTCACTGACTGGATTTCCGACTGCCGCAGCATGCAGGTCATGTTTATGGTGTTGTCCATCAGAAAGGCCCGGCCAACCAACATGGCCAAGACTGAGCAAATGTTTGCTCAAACAATGCAACAAATGGAGGCCATGACCACCACAGCCGTGCAGATGCAGAGAGATGTCACATACTGGGGTTGCTTGTAGGAGCAGTCGAAAGGAAAGATACCCACACTGATGAACAACAGGCTTCCCTCACAACAAAGCTCTGGGAACAGGCATAACAGTTTGGATACTTTGAACCCATGTTAAGTACATTGAGAACCAGAGCTGATGCAGCAGTCTCTGGTTCTTTGGGTTTCTCGAGCAGGTTGAAGAACCAGAGGTCATCTCATTTCTTTAGTGTGGCATCCTGCTACTGTTGAAAATATCCTGGGGGGAGACCTGTGGAGACTGATAGGTCCCACGACTCCCTAGTTGCTATGACAGCACAATCCAGCCCAGATTCCTTTGTTTCAGGGACAAGAAAGCTATTCTATGCCTGGCAATGGAGCAGGGACCACTACACTGGCAAGGGCAAAGGATTACAATGTTCCACATCTACCCCAGTGAATTATTTAAAAAGCAGCAGGTCTTCATCAGAGCCAAGCGAACAATACATAAGCTGAGCCTTTCCTCATCTTTGCAGTGCATCTTTCAGCCAAAAGTAACAATAAAAGGGACTGTCAGGACATTCAACACTCTTGAGACTTCACAGTCCTTCCTTTTGAAAACATTGCCTGACCACAGACTTGAAGAGTTCTTTGATCAACAAGTATGTTAAGGGCCCAGCTACAGAGATGAAGTGCAGGAGATGGAAAGTTCCTATCCCAGCCCAAACCCACTCTGCTATGGTGACTACGTAGGGCCCTATGGTGGCTCCTTACAAGTGGAAACTCCATGGCATATCCTGAGACAAGGCCACAGAACACAATGCCACAGAAAGAAGGAGCCACAATAGACTGAACCACTCATCAAAAGGTTCCCCAGTGGACCTCACGGTTCACCACACCACCGACAGGTATGCTGAGCTCAGCCAGAAATCCCCACTGACATTGGCAGAGTATGAGGATGGGAACACACAAGAACCTCCACAGAATCCAACCACAGCAACACATCATGGATGTCAGTAGCCACAGGAACAGCCCTTCCCACCAGTAGCTCCTCCGGTGTGGAAGAGCCTTATGGATCTATGCCACCCTTAGCTGGAACACATCTGGAGGCCACTTGTCTATGGCAAAGTGACTACTGCTAACCTTTTATTTTCTTCACGTCTGCAGATCAGGAGAGAGGACTGTGAGCAGTGACAAAAACAATTCAGTATTTTGGGTAGGGGTAGGAAGGACAAGGATGTGTTCCCGACCAAACTGGAATGTACTATATAGCTAGCAACTCTAACCAACCTAACCCCCCCCACACACACACACACACACACACACACACACAATATGTCTCAATGTTGTTGTCTCTGTTACCAACCACTCTGGAGCTACAACCTTCATGAATGTTTGAGATGGCGCTGTCAATGCTTGAACATTCACAAACTGCATACCACTGCTGGACTCATGGACTAGACCTTGATACGGCCTCTTCCAGTTGTAGGTCACAAAACAAACACTGTTGTACTCTGATGTTTACCTTTTTAAAAAAACAGAAAAAAATGGAAGGAATTATGAGAAAGGGGTCCAGCATTCACCTTCCCTTTCTTTTTATGGCCAATATCAGGAAGTAGTATTCAAACTCCTGTTGTACTATACCAGCCAGCAACCTGGATAACTGCCAATACCAGATAGACCCCCAGTACATAACAATAATGACTTGTAACTAACCAAAAAATGTAACTGGAAGAAATATGTTACATCACAAGTACAAATCTTTTTTATGAAAATTATTATCCCCATGACACTCACATCTCACTAAACATATTAGGGTATGGAAAGGCATCTAACTATCATAACAACTAACAAGTGCCACACTCTGTAATACCTTCCAAATCCTTCTTTCATCATCCTTCTCCCTCTCCTCTGTCCTCTCTCCTCCTCCTGCTCCAAGGCCAGGTGCCTATTAACCAACCTGCTCCTTATTTGTTCCCCCATGGCGTGCTAACCACATTATGCTCAATGCACCCCCTCCATTAAATGGAGTGAGGACATCACCAGCAACCAGGGTTGTGAGGGACTCAAGAATTAGGATATAGAAAGTGTAGCTTCCCACTTTTCATGCCCTTTTCCAACTAGCTGATAAATAAGTTAAAAGGCAATAAGCCCCCTACTTTCTGGGACAAATAAGAGCTAGGATCAGAACTGCTCCAATTGCATTAAATTAACTGCATACCCGGATGGCAGTGAAGGCACTGCTAGCCCTAACCCCATAGAAATCCTGGCATCCATGGGAGTCCCAAAGTGCAAATACCATGTCTTTCATAAAATCTGGATGAGAGAGCCTGGGGCAGGGGAGCCAACTTTCTCGGAGACTTGAGTAGGCTGTGGAGCCTGCCTCCCTCCCTACCCTATTTCCTATCCCACCCTCTCTCAGTGACCACCTTTCCTTGATTTAGTGCTGAGAGCTGCCAAACCAATCAATGGGGACAACCTCATGTTCACCCCCCCCCAAAAAAAAGAAAAATCAGAATCCAGGGTACTAAATATATACCTCACTATGGGCTCCCAGTCATACTTCATCCCCCCTCCTCCTGGCACTGGTACAGAGGAAAAAATTCCATTGTTTTAAGGGGGCTCTTTAAAGAAATACACATCTCAGTACAACAAGTAGATTTCAATCCTGTTTATGTTTCTTTCCCATACATTTCACTCCCCCAATGGAGCTTGTTCATGGGGTTTAAAAGTTGTTTTCTGTTGCTACATAAATATTTTACAATTATTTTTATGGAGTTGTGCACGTACTTCTTCCTTTCTATCAATCTTAAACATGTTTACATTTATTTTAAATTCAGAGTAATGCCTCACCATTAGGATTGCATGTTTTCTACCTTTATATAGCTTTGTTTTCTCTGTGTATAAGGTAGTGCTTCTATTATATCATATAACTTAATTCAAATGCCTGTAAACACAAAAAACATTTTTCATGCCTTTTATCTCTCCCTCATTGAGGTCAAAGGAAAAATGTTGAAAAAGAGGTGATGGCACTGTTTAGTAACAAGTAGTTCCTAATGCCTAAACATAAGACTCTCACAACAGAAGGGAGAAAAGCATTGGACAATCTACAAAGAGACAATAGTATTGTCATAAAAAGTGAAGAAAAGAGGGGGGGGCATAGTTATCCAGGATCAGGAAGACTATAAAAGAATGTGTTTGAAGCTCCTAAATAATGCACAAAACTATGACATTTTACCAGACGACCCCCTAATAAGGATACAATCAGAAATAAAGAACATGGTGGAAGAGTACACAGTCATGGGGTGGATAGAACCCTGGGAGGCAGATATACTGATTAATGAAAACCCTAGAACATCCAAGTTCTATGCCATCCCTAAGATCCATAAAAATGCTAGTGACCCACCAGGCAGCCCATAGTCTCTGGGATAGGTTCAGCGTTCGAACCATTTTCCAAATACATCAACTTTAATTTACAGCCATTAATTGAATAAACACAAGCATATGTGAGGGACACAACAGATATGATCACCAAACTAAAAAGAATTTCTGAGCAAGGACTGGGAGAGGGAACATATTTAGTCACATTTGATGTGACTGATTTATATACCTCAATCCCACATGCACTGGGAGTGGAATACATGAGGGAAGTTCTAGACAGAAGGCCTAGAGGATCCAAGCCACACACTAGGATATTATAGGATATGGCAGAAGTGATCCTGAGTAAAAATGATTTCAAAGTCGATGCAAAATTCTATCAGCAGAATCGAGGTGTTGCTATGGGGTTAACCATGGCTCTAGCATACGCTAACGCATGCATAAACAAATTTGAGGTGACATATATATTTGATGCAACAAATCATCATCATCATCATCAAATCTTTATTTATTCAGGCGAACATCGTTGAGCACAGCTCATTTGCAAGATGGACCTGATAAGGTCAAGGTTCAATAATTGATACATATACAGATATATTCAAAACACTTATATATACAGTAAGAAAAAGGCAGAAATTGATTAAACATAACAGTACAAGGTAGGACAATGAAAGCAGACTAGAAAATCTAGTATATACATATCAACTACGGAGGTATCATGACATACATTCAACATATGGCACCCAAAACTTCTAAGGTTCCTGGGCAAGCCAATGTAGACAAGGAGACACAGTGTTTGAGTGACTGAAAATGGTGATCATAGCCTCTGGTAAGTGACAAGGTAGGAAGGGTATGAGGACTAGAACAGGGCTGGGGCTAGTACAAGAGGTGTGTGGGAGTGATAAGGGCTAAGGTAAGGGCCAGGAGTGAGTGGGTGAGGATTATAGCCAGGAGTTGAGAGATCTGTGGAGATAAATTTATCGGGAATGGAAATGTCATAATATGAAGGCTGCCTGAGAGTGAGATCTGTGGAGATAAGTTATAGGGAAGTGGATTGCCAAATTAAGATGGCTGACTGAGAGGGAGAGGGTTAGGAATGCGAATAAATTAGAACTTGTGGAAGCAGTTGCATTTATCTGGCAAGAGACTTAGGTAAAGATGTTTGAAGGATGCTAATGATATCAAGTTGAACAGCTTCAGGGTCTTCTGTAAAGTATTCCATGATATAGCTAGAGTATAGCTGATAGCAGATCTCCCATGCCGGGTGTTGACTTTAGGCACCTTGAGCATGATGAAGTTGTGGCTTTAGGGCATAGGTACTAGCTCTGACCTGTGTGAAGCAGTCTAGAATATAGTTTGAAGCTCTTAGTCAATGCTCTGTAAATCCAAAATGCAGCATTTCTGTTTCTTCTGAGGTGTAGGGACGTCAACTGACTGCAGCATAGAGAGAGCAGTGATGAGTGTTAAGTGGAAGATCTGTAATGAACCTTAGTGCTCTGTGGTATAGTGTATCCAATTTGCTTAGGTAGGAGATGGTGCAGTGACTGTAAAGGAAATCTGCATAGTCAAGCACTGGGAGAAATGTGGCCTGAACCAACCTCATCTTGGAGTCTCTGGTTATGAAGTGCCTTATTCTGAAGAATAGACCAAGTCTCTGGCGAAGCTTTTTTAGAAGTTCTTCAATGTGAACTGTGTAGTCAAACCTGCTATCTATCCACACACTCAAGTACTTGAATTTTTCTACATAGTCAAGGCTTTCTCCTAGGATAGTGGATAGCTGGGGGAGATTGTTTAGTGAGGAGGGACTTGTATGGCTTTGGTTGGAGAACAGCATTGCTTTTGTTTTCTTTGCATTTAAAATAAGTTTTTTTTCCAATAGTTGATGTTGTAATAAGAATTCCACTTGTAGAATTTCACAAGCTGTAGTAGGCGATGGGTTGCTGACATATAAAACAGTGTCATCTGCAAACAAGTGAACAGTGGCTCTGGTAAGATTTTAATCAATATTATTAATATAAATGGCAAAAAGGATAGGACCCAGAATAGAACCTTGTGGAACTCCTCTTAGAAGTGGTTTTAGTGGAACTAGATCACCTTCAGCTTTCACTTGTTGTGTCCTTCCCGTGAGGTAACACCTAAACCATCTAAGGGAGGATGGATCCAGGCCTATGGAGTGCAAGGAGGAGAGTAGCAGTTCATGGTCCACCGTGTCAAATGCCTTGCTTAGATCTAGGAATACAGCACAAACACTACTCTTTTTATCCAGTTCAGTTTGCCAGTCATTTGTAACTTTAGCCAGTGCAGAAATAGTACTATGCCTAGCTCTAAACCAGATTGTGCTGGATTTAAGAGATTAGTTTCTTCAAGGTATTCTCTTAGCTGGATGCTCACTAATCTTTCTAGCAGCTTGGATAGCACTGGAAGGATAGATATTGGTCTATAATTGTTGAGATCCATGGGGTCCCCTGATTTCAGTAAGGGGAAAACTTGGGCTGTTTTTCACATAGCAGGAATAGAACCAGATGTTAATGACAGATTAAAAAGATGTGTTAAAGGAACTGCAAGTGTATGTATTGCAATCTTTAGAAAGTAGGGGTCAAGGGAGTCTGCACCTGCACTTTTTTTGATGTCCATCTGCGAAATTAGATCTTCCACTTGTTTCAACAGAACCGGTTTGAAGGAGAAGGACGAATCAGGTCTCTGAGTCCCTGTGTACTGGGAGATTAATTGTGCACGTAGCAGGTTAGCTGGAGAGGTATCAAATGCAAGGCCAGCAATTGTAAAGTGGTTATTGAATGCATCCAGTATTTCCAGCCTGTCTGAAATTATGCCCTCACTGTGGTGCATTTGAATTGGTAGTGATGTGTTAGAGTCTTGGCCTATTATGCCCTTAATGGTGCTCCAGAACTTTGCAGGATTGTGGTAGGAGGAGTCGAGTTCAGCCCTGTAATAGGCAGCCTTTGCATCCCATACTTTCCTGGTACAGCTATTTCTGGCTTTCTTAAATATCGTCCAGTCATTTGGGTTCTTAGTCTTCCTCGCCTTTTTCCATAGCTTATCTCTCTCTCCATAAGTGCTGATTTAAGGTCAGCTGAAAACCAACGGCAAGATTTGTTTTTTATTTGAACACAAGTGATTGGTGCATGAGTGTTAAGGGCACCTAGTATTATGCTGTTTAACACTTGATGTGCTTTTTCCACAGAGTCTGCTAGGTAGAACTCTTGCCATCTGGTAGAGTGATTTAGATCATGCAGATAAGCCTCAATATTGAAGATTTTCTTGGATCTCCTCAATAGGAATTTAGCTGGGGGCGTTAGTTTGTTGGATGATCTTACTCCAGCAATAAGGCAGTAGTCACTTATATCACTAAAAAGCACTCCAGTGTGCGTGAATAGGTGGGGTTTATTCACCAGTATGATGTCGAGTAGTGTGCTGTTTCTCAGGTTCTTTTTGTTGATTCTTGTTGGTTCGTTTATCAGTTGTGAAAACCCATATGTGTCACAGAATGATACTAAAGGTGCTGCAGCCTTGGATAGCCAATTTAGGTTTAGATCACCTAGGATTATGGTTTCTTCAGTACCCGACTTGAGTAAATTCCCCAAGTGGTTTAGAAGCTTGTAATCAGCTGAGGGGGGCCTGTAACAGCCAATTAGCTGAAAAGCTACCTTGTTGGAGAGAACCACTTTGAGGAATAGACATTCGAATTCTTTGGACATTGATGTTGCATCTAAGCAGGTTACAGATATACTGGATTTTACATAAATGACTGCTCCCCCACCACTTGTCTGGCAATCCGCTCTGAATATTTGATAATTGGGTAAATTTATGTCCCTATCTGCTGTGGTGGGTTTGAGCCATGTCTCAGACACCACTAGAAAGTCTGGCAAAGTATGGGCAACCCAGGCTTGTATCATCGTAAGCTTTTTTTAGGAGGCTACTGGCATTGATATGTATAAAGCTTAGACCTTTGGCTGAGGCTAAGTCTGCTGGTGAGGTAATGCACTCAGGAGGGCCTGGATTAATTTCCACATTTCCAATACAGATCAATAAAAAAGACAGTAGATTCATAAGAGCTTCAAGAGATAAGATGAGTGGACTGTCTTTGGCCCTCCTTTTCCTATTCAGGGGCCTCTGTTTTGAGGTATTCCAATCGGGGTTATGGATTCGTGCCAACTCACTAAATAGCAAACTGGTGGACAGGCGTAATGGGGAACTGTATACTGAATAATGGAGCACCGAGCGAAACGTAGACAGGGTAGTTTGAGTCCCTTCATGGAGCTTGACCCACTGATTGTGATGTGGCATAGGTAGGGCATAAATGAGGATCTGGTCCTTCTTCAATAAAGGTGAAACAGAGAGACTAGAAAAGTGGGTTGCATTTTTTAATGTGGTAGTGACCGGGAGGATATCATTCTCATTGAACACCACGAACAATAGAGATAGAAATAGCCAAAGGGATTCCCCCATTATGAAAGCAGCACTGGTGACTAAATCTAGCTGAAAAGCGACAGTGTAGTTATAGGGAGAGCAGTAAGGAAGGGCTGCTGGTTGGACGACACAGCAGGGGCAAAGAGCCTGGTTACTGGTTAGCGTGGCGCTGGGGGCGGGAGATGCAACTCGGCTGGAAGATGCCTATAAAATTAACACCCAAAGAGGGGAAGGGCGCGGTGGGCAAAATTTTGTGGCTTTCCTGTACCTTCCCTCGCTGTCTCCCCCAGCTTCTTGGTCCCTGAAGGCAGCCAAGCACCTTTTAGTCCAAAATAAAAACCTGGCTACATTTTATCGATGAAATTTTATGTTATGGGAAGGTAAGGTAGGTAAGGTAAATTTTATTTTTCTAGGCACCCAATCCCGGAGGCTTTGGGCGCTGTACAAAATTCAACAGCACTCTATTAATACATATATAAAATCCAGTTATAAAATGAAACATGTATACCCCCCATTATTAAACCCTTTACAGTCACACAAGACAGGGATTACAGTGACAGCAATCTCATACCAAATCCACAAAAGCTTGCTGAAATAAATACGCCTTAAGGTGAATCTTAAAAACTTCCACTGACGGGGCCTCCCTCACCAAAGGTGGAAGTGAATTCCACAGGGCAGGGCCAGCGATGCTAAAAGCTCGGTCGCTGGCCGTTTTAAGTCTTGTCCTTGGAATTGCAAGGAGGTCCCTAAAGGAAGACCGGAGGGAACGAACCAAGGCAGCTGGTGTCAGAAGGTCAGTCAGGTAGCAATGGCCCAGACCGTGTAGGGTCTTACAGGTGAGCAGGCCCACCTTGAAGAGTACCCTCCATCAAACTGGCAACCAGTGCAATTCCCACAGTACTGGGGTGACATGGCAAAATTTCGACAAGCCTGCCAACAACCTGGCAGCTGTGTTCTGCACCAGCTGCAGCCAATGGAGGGTACCTCCAGAGACCCCAAGGTAGAGCGCATTACAGTAGTCTAGCCTGGATGTCACAAAGGCATGTACCAAAGTGGGGAGGTCCAGGGGCTGAATCAGGTGCTTAATGCTGGCAATATTTCTCAGATGGAAAAAACTCACCTTGACAACGTCAGATACTTGTTGTTCCATCGTAAACCACTGTCAAATATCACACCAAGATTTTGCACCTTTGGGGAAGCCATCAATGGGACAGAGCCAAGAACCAATCCAGAATCTGCCCCAGAGAGCAATCCCTCATGCCTCCTGTTCGACTCCACCACCAGTACCTCCGTCTTATAGGGGTTCAGCCGCAACCAGCTAGAGGCCATCCAGTCATTGATCTCTGCAAGACAGTTGTTTAATACATCCACCGCATTAGATGTTCCAGGGGCAAAGGATAAGTACAGCTGTGTGTCATCGGTAAAACAATGAAACCCCAGACTGTACTTCCTAATGATCTCTCCCATGAGCAGCATATACACGGCAAATAACATAGGTGATAATACCAAACCCTGAGGAACTCCACAAGACAGCAGGGTTGGAGGTGAGGAAAACTTCCCCATCACCACCCTCTGTCTTCTGTTTGTCAAAAATGACTCAAACTAGCAAATAACAGTAGTCCCTCAGGCATTTCAGTAATATCTGATGATCCACCGTGTCAAAAGCAGATGAGAGATCAAGTAGAACGAGAATTGTCCCCTTCCCTCAGCCCCTCGCCCTGAGGAGATCATTATGCACCAATTAACATGGTTTCTGCTGAATGTCCTGCACGAAATACTGACTGGAGTGGCTCATAGATATCATATGCCATGAGGTGATCCCCAAGCTGATGCACCACAATCTTCTCTATAACCTTACCCAAGAATGGAAGGTTAGAGACTGGTCTATAATTCGCCTTGATGTCAGGGCCCAGAGATGGTTTCTTCAGAAGGGGTCTCACCAATGCCTCCTTCAAGGCATCAGGAATGACCCCCTCCCACAGGGAGCACCAGACTATCAAGGTGAACACCAGACCAACAACGTCGACACATCCCATTAAGAACTGTGTATATGTGTGCCTCAGCTTCGAGATCACCCCAATGACATTGGCCACCTCCACTGATTTAAACTCCCCCCAACCAGATGGAGTGCTTTGTTGGCAATCCAGGCGACTACTGTTGCCCATAACATGACTCACTGGCAGAACACCCTGCCTGATGGCGGACACCCTGTCTGAAAAAAAACGAGCAAACTCATTGCACAAAGCCTCAGAAATTGCTATTTTCGGCTGTAGACAGACAGGATGTAAAAGACTGTCCACAGTTCAAAAAAGCATTGTTGGTCGGTTTCTCCCAGCAGCAATCTCCCTGGACAGGAACACTGCTTTCTTATGGTTGATTGCCCCCTGGTACACACCATAGTGTGCACGCAGGGCCAGTTTGTCCACCTGCAGTCTGGACCTCCACCAGCAGCGCTCCAACCTCCGACCCTTGATTTTCAACGCCTTGAGCTCCCCATCAAACCATGGGGACCTCAAGTGAGAAGATCTGGGTCATACACGGACCGGTGCAAGGGAGTCGAGCACCTCAGTTACCATCCTATTATAGGTAGCAACTGCCTCACTCACCCCTCCCCTCCATGCACTATCTACATCAGATAGATTTGCCACCGCCATAAAACCCCCAGGGGTCAATCCACTCAATGGGCGGTAGCTCACCATCTCTGCAGGGGGAGGGATCTTGGAGGGGGCCCTGAGCAAAAACTGCACCATGCAGTGATCGGACCAAATGACCCGCTCAGTCTTGAGATTCTCAATCTCAAGCCCAAGCGAGAAGACCAGGTCCAACATGTGGCCACCCTGGTGGGTCGAGGTGGTAACAGCCTGCGCTTGGCCCAGTGATGTCATCAACTGGAAGAAGTGATAACCCAACCTAGATGACTCGTCGTCAGCCCAAACATTGAAATCCCCCAGCACAATGTTTCGACGACCACAAAGTCACCTACTTCAAGGCAGTCATAAAGAACTAGAAAGTTTATATGAAGCATTAAATACAAAATATTCAAACCTCAAATTGTGATGAACAGTGATGAAACACAAATTCCATATCTAGATTTAAGAATCATTAAAAGAGAGGGCCATCTAGAAACCAGCCTCTTTAGAAAGGAGACAGATAGGAATACAATCCTACAGTACATAACAACAGTCATCATGAACAAAAGTTGTAGACAGTGCTACAGATATGGTTTAATTCTTTATGGCTGCACAGTGAAGCAGCCAGATTCAGGGGCAGCATATACCCCATTGCATATGTATGCCACTGTTACCCAACTCCTGACAGATGAACATTGGGTACTTTTTCATATCCTTATGGTTTTTAGTATTGGTATTGGATATAAATTGTTTTTGAGCTTACTGTTTGTATATGGTCCCTATCTGTGGCTCCCATCAAGTGTGCAGCTATGCCCCACTAGAGCTATTTTTTACACCCTTAGCATGTTATCTTCTGTGATAGTGTTTTATGCCTGTAATTGTCACATGCTGACCATCTTCCATCCATATCCACATTACAGGATATCATGATAAACATTAAATGCATCTGCTGGAATGTTAGAAGCAGCAATTCCCCTGTGAAGAGAAAAAAATGTTGTCCTTCCTGTAGAAGCAGTGTACAACCATTGCCTTCTTACAAGAGATTAAGCTGCTGCAGATGGAGTGGGTGGAATAGAGATGCACATTATCCAAGAAAACACAGGTTTCGATCCTAGTGTACAAATGCCTGTCATGGAAATCAAAATTCACCTCCCATGACAATGAAGGCAGATGGATGCTGGCCCACTTCTTGGCACAGAATATAGAGGGGATCTGAGGCTGTGGATAATGCCACAATGAGGACTGCTCGAGCTTCTTTTATGCTCTCAATTGTGCAATATCTCAATTTAACTTGTATTGGGTACCAGTCATGCTGGGAGGGAATTACAGCCTTAACAGGAACCCAGATTGGACTGTAGCTCTGGTAAAGCAGAAGCTCACCCTAGAGCAGAAGAAGCCCTGAAAGCCCTAATGCTGGAGAGAGTGTGCTTTCAGAGTTGTAGCACCTACAACAACCCTCTGATTGTGATTATAGGTGTCACACCACTGCATGATTCAGTGTGGGGGTTGGGTGTTAGGGTTCGAAACCCTAACACCACATTTTCCAACTTTTGTCACTGGAACCCTAATTGATGTATTAAAAAAGTCTTTTGCAACAAATTCCCTTACTTTTTGAGATAGTATAATTGTAGCCTCATTTGCTTGTGGGAGTGCAGGGCCCAAAGGGAAGGAAGGAAGGAAGGATTTTTTTCTGAGCATTCAACTGCAT
This sequence comes from Neoceratodus forsteri, assembly GCA_016271365.2. Taxonomy (NCBI): domain Eukaryota; kingdom Metazoa; phylum Chordata; order Ceratodontiformes; family Ceratodontidae; genus Neoceratodus; species Neoceratodus forsteri. The sequence goes on along the minus strand of CM057449.1, from coordinate 1,588,276,586 downwards.
TTTTATACTTTTTTCTGGGGGCACTGTTCTCCACAGGAAAATGTTATTAATATTTATGAGCTTATAAATACATTTAGACCCCTCTCCCATGAGACCACACCCCCTGAGGAAGAATCAGGAGACTCAAAGTGCCAGGGTAAGTGTGGTTAGCATCGTAGCCTGCTTGCACTTGTGGATGTTTTATACTTTCAGAATAAATAGATACCTTTACACAGTTCTCCATGAGTGAACATTATGTTCTTTTAAAATTTTTCATCGGTGTGCACAGAAGTCTTCAGTTTGGTGAGTCCGTTTTCATGTGTCCTGCATTTTTTACGAGCGAGCGTAAATGGGGAAAACTGTTTTTTTGTTTTATTTTTATTTACAGGGTGCATTGGTGCAGTGGCTGACTGGCACTTCTGTGTGGGTTGTTAAGGATTTACCCACAGCTGAAAGTGCATACCAGCTAATCAGAATGCATCATTCATAAACCCCATTGTATAACTGTAACCTCCCTGTTCCCTGGGGTTACTAGAATCCCATCAGTGTCAGTGTTAGGTAGGGAAGACAACTGGTGAATATCTAGTTAAATGGATTTTCACCTTGTCGTTCTCTGCTGCTTGGTCACTGCTGAGAGCAGAGAGGTGATGTCATTTAGAACTCTAACAGCAACATAAGCCACACAGCTTGTGTGAGAGTGGGGAGTTTTAGAATTCTGGAGCCAGTGTCATCCAAGAGTTCAGTCCAGCAGCTCAGAGAGTGAGCAGCTCAGGGACTGAGCAGTGCCAGTTTTCTCACCCTAATGGAGGACATCCTTTCCTGACTTGTGAAGTGGTGGAAACCGTCTTCAGAGGTTCCTGTGCCTTTATCCCATGTGGGATGAGGGGGACTGCAGAGAATTTGAGGGGCAATCCCCTGATCCAACTTTGAACTTTTGTGAAGCTGCTTTTGGTGTACAAACTATGAGTAGATTCTGTCTGAGTTACCCAGGATATGTACCGCCTTTTCTGTGGGGGTGACTCTCTGATAAAGGGATCCTTTCACCCAACTTCTGTGAGGATTTCCTCAAGAAGATTTGCGTTTTAAAGTTTGCTGACAAGAGTAGATATCCCATATGCGACTTACCCTTTGTTCAGGACTTTAACCGTACACCCTAGTGGTGTTCCTGATGTTAAATGTGGAAAACATTTCAAGATAGCATCATTTTCTACAGTTTCAGTACTTGTGAGGTGTAACTCTGAAAAAATGGCTAGGTATGGACATGGAAGCAAAAGGTGGGAGACCCCCCATCTGGAGTGACCAGTTCAGCACTTCAGGTTCTGTATGAGCACCTGTTTTCTGCCAATGCATGTGGTCAATGCCTAAAGAAGTTTACCCCTTGTATGTGGGTGTTCTAGTTTTTGAACCTTGAGTGCTCCGTCATCGCCAGGGTGCCACATTCATATCCCATGTCATATGGGAGATGCTATGAGTACTGGCCTACTGCCACTTCCAGAACAATTTTGTGTGTTCAGCATGGCTAGTTCCACAATTTTCCAGATTTCTAATCCTGTGCCATATGGGAACTGTTCTAAGTACTGGCCTAGTGCCATTTTGAGGAGTTATTTTGTGTGTTCATCATGGCTAGTTCCACATTCCAGATGGTTAATCCTATGCTATATAGGAGGTTTCAAACTTCTGTTTCTACAGATGTTTTCTGCATTGCTCCGTGCCACGAAGTGTAAATCCTTGGGGGTCCATTTGTTTTTGTATTTCCAACTGTGTTTCAGAATAAAGCCACACTCTAGAATCCCAGCCTGGTATGGACAATCTATTTACTGCTTCCTGTGTGGATTTACCCTGTCCAGAAGTGCAAACCTAGCAAAGCCCTTAGCAAATGTTCTCTCCTTAGGATCTGGGTTTTGGTATAGGCCTGTTTGTGTCTACTACACACAGTCTGTTTTCTTCTGTATTACAATTGCTTTGTAGCCCCACCCCTTTCTTTTCCTCTAGACATGGGGTGTGTGTCTACTTGTTAAATAAGGGGCCAGTGGGGGGCTACATAATAAAAGACAAACAATGTTGTTTTTTTTGTGTGACTATCCAGTAGCAGTATAAGCACTTTACTCCTAAGGGATCCTGTGTCATTCCCAACAGCTTGGTATGCATGCAATGCTGTATTTCCCAGGTGCCAGCACTGAAATTCACAAAATGCCCTTGCAGTAACATCAGCTGTAACTGTACAGGGAAAGTGAGTTGGCAGCTGTATATTAAACGGAAAAATGTGTTATTTTTTGTGATCAGCCAGTAGCAGTACATGATGCACCACTCAAGCTGGGGTCCTGTATTGGCCACAGTAGAATGGAATACATGCAGTCCTACAATTTCTAGGTATCAGCATTAAAATACTGTACAGTAGCAGCAGCACCAGCTGAAACTGTGCAGTACGATAGACCTAGCAGCTATATACTGTATCAAAATGATAGCAGTATTTCATTTATTTATTTTTTGATCAGCCAGTAGCATTACAAGTGCCATATCCACAGTGAGGTCCTGCATTTTGCTCAGTAGCACAGGATACATGCAGTGCTCTCATTCACAAGTATCAGCAATACCATTCGCCACTTAGCAGTAGTAACAGTATAAATTGTACAGCGAAAATGAGGCAGTATAGTGCAGTAGTTTAAGGCTTTGAGCTGCAAACCTGGAGACCTGGGTTTGAATCTCACAGCCCCCACTTGCATACTGTGTGACCCTGAGCAAGTCACTTAACTTCTTTGTGCTTCCAGGTCACACCTGTAAACAAACTTCTACTTAGTGTGTCTCTCCTGGTTAAAAAAAAATGAACTAGCAACTGTTTATTAAAAAGCTTTTTTTTGTGATCAAGTCAGTGGCATTATTTGATGCACTTGCACATTTTTATGAACTCCCAATTTTATAAATGCACAATTTGGGAAAATATGTTGCTATTTGCTGAAATTGTGCATTTTTTTAACAGTATATTGTTCGTTCATTTGCGGAGCCAACAGGTGGCTCTGGCCCTCCCTTGGAGGGGCTTGTTCTCCAACCCAACCATCCCCTGCATAGCCAGACCCCCTAATTTGTGCATGGATTGCCCCCCTGTGGCAAGGCTAAGGAGAAGAGTGCCAGCTTACTCCCCCCTCAGAGAACAAATCCAGATGTTGAGGGGTGGCAGCTTCATCATGGACCCTGTCAGCATTTTCTGGTTTTGCCCCAGGACCCACGCACCATGCAGTGGGTGGAGAAGCTTCTCCTGCCTCTGTGGAAGCAGCCATATGCCCTGGGAGTGAGTTCTCCCCTCTGTTGGGCAATGCACCTGTGCCGACACCCAGCCACCAATGGGTGTCAGTCTGTGGAGCACCACACTGTCCCCCCTCCCTGAGGAAGGAGAGTTGTCTACAGATGCTCAATCCTTCCTCACCCCTGCTGACCCCTGAGCGACCTGAGTCCATTCCCAAACCTGAGTCGCCGGGGTGGCACGAGGTGTGGTGTCCAGTGCCTCAACCTCAGTGCCAGTGGGTCGGCTAAAATTGTGCATTTTAAGAACTCACATTTTTAAAATGCACAATTTTGGGGATGTGCAAATTCAGCAAAAAACAAAAAAAAAATAACAATTTCATGTAAATTATGTGAATGTGCAAACTGGCAATTATGCTCTATTTCAAAAGTGTAGTAAAAATTTTGACCAGCACTAGTCTAGAATCCCCTAAATTCACCAGGCCTACAGATAGGGAACCAAAGCCAGCAGATCAGATATCCCCTTCCCAACCCGATCCCCCCTTACCACGTCAAATGTTGGAGCGTTGGAGATCTGGATTCTCCTGGTAACTTCAACCATTGCAGTAACTAACCATTTTCATGGCTAGAGGTGTTTGAAGTTGCTGAAATTTGCACCTCAAAATAAATCTGTGAATTTTAGTAAATTTGCGGAGCTGGGAACTGCAATTCATGTTGTAAATTGTCAGATGAATTGACCATAACTCACATGGAGAATGGCTTGTTCACCACTGATTCCCAAGGCGAATTGGGTTCAAACAATGGTTACCCCCTCCAAAATCTCATGACACCGGCACCCTCTTCCCTGCAACAACCACCCCCGTCCTGGTGAAAATCCAGCTGCTGTTCTAAAAAAAATGATCCCTTCCTCCCCACATGTCAAATACACTCCCGCTACCTACCCCCACCCCATTCCCACTGTACTCAGTCCATCAACCAACCTCCCTCTTGTGCCCCCCAACCTCCTTCTCCCACCAGCACCCACGAAATGTTACATGAAAATAAACAAAATGGTCCTCTGGTGCGGAGTGTCTGCTCTGTTCGGTGCCGACTCCTGTCTTGTAATGGCTTTTATTAATGAACGGTGACATCTCGTCTCCTAGTAAATCCTGATTAGTTTAAATTTCAATCAGTCAGGTTTTACTATGAGCAAAGACATCACATTTATTTAATTTGCACCCTTATCAAATGGGAAGTTGGGCTCAGAACTGAACAGAGCACTAGAGCAGATCATTTGCATAGGGGACTATTTTCTTTATTTGCAGCTATAAACTGTATCTTGTGGGTGCTGCTGGGGGGAAGAGGGTGGTGGGAACCAGAGGGGGGTTGGGTTGGGTACTGAGAGTGACTCTAAAAGACAGTGGGACTCAGGTGGAGGAAGATGGGTGGAATGTATATGGCCTGCAGGTTGGGAGAAGGGATTACCTTTTGCTCAGACATTTTGTTAAAGTAAGGAAAGCAGCACTATAATGTTTGTGAGAGGAGGGGTTGTTCACTTATTTCCAGTTCTTGGGTTGGAGGAGAGGGTTCTTTCATGGCACAGTGGGTGAGGGCATTTATGTTAAAAAAAATATCCACCGGAGAAGTTGGCAGTACAGATGCAGAATTCGTGATTTTTTTCATGAATGCTAATATTGCAGATTTGTGCCAACTTTGCCTGCAAATTTTTCTTTCACATCTTTGTTTATGGTCCAGCCAAGCACTCTACTTGCACAATTGGAAGTCAATTGGTAGCTAACTAAAGGGGGGGAAGCACAGTTCAATCAGTAAATGTGCTGATGAATTGTAAAAAAAAACAAAGCAATGCTTTTCCATGGACCACATAGCAAATTCAGAACAGCCAGCCTTGTTATTCACAACAAACAACAACAAGCACTCAGTCAATTGCAGGAATTTAAATACCTTGATATTACCCTTGATTGCGCACTCTCCTACAACATGCCTATCCACCAAATCTCTAAAGCCATTAACTCAAGAATTGGAGTCCTCTAGCACCATCACCATTGCCTGACCAATGAAGCCATGAGTACCACAGTAAGTAGCTCCATTCTGTCCACAATTGATTATGGGCTAGTATTCTACGGTGCTGACTCAGAAACTACCCTGAAAAGAATTAGAACCTCCTTAAATAAATACTGCAGGCTTGTCACAGGAGCACGTAAGTGCACACATACCTGTGATGTTTGCAAACACTCCAACTGGCTCAACCTCAATGGTAGACTAACCTATCAGACTTGCCGCCTAGCAAAGAAGGTTTGCCTTTGCCTCACCCCTCCTGCCACGCACACCCTCATGCAATCTACCCGTAACTCACATTTTACATGCAGCTCACTCAAATCTATGTATCTTGTCCCCTTCTGTAACAACTCTCAGGCCCAATGCACCTGCTACATCAGGGCCCCATCACTAATGAATGGTCTCCCATCTGAAGTCAATGATGAGAACAAGCTCGGCCCATTCAAGCAAAAACTGCACCACCACTTAACTAACCTTACCAAGTGTGACTGTACCTACCAGGCCAGTGATACATCCCTTCTATCATCTGACCCCTTATGCACATCCCACTCCCCTGCACACCTCTCTCCCCACCTCCTCCCCCAACCTAGACCCTAAGCCCCTTTACCTCCATCTCTCCACCTCTCCCCTGTCACCCCCTCCTCTGCCACCCTTGATGATCCTCCTTTCCATCCTTCTCTCCCCCTTTTCTTCCTTCCCCAGCCATATCTCAACTGCGCCCTTTCCCTTCCTTTATCCCTTGTCCTTTCCCACTCTCACTCCTCACCTCCTCCATGATACTCCTATCTGACTCCCTCCCTGTCCCTTGACCTCTCCCTTACTCCTTCCCTTCCTCTACCATATCCTCACCTTCCCTTAATACCCCACTGCACTTCTTGTGTATGCACTTTATGACAATGTCTTAGTTCTGACAGCTTTTCTCCATTCTCATCTCTTTCCACAATGATCTCCACCTATGAGGTGCCTTAAACCCACTAACACCACTTGCAACTTTCAACAAATTCCTCCTTGTTGTGCATCTTTGAGGTTATGACTTCCTGTAATCTGGTGTTATCACCTCCTGAACCAAGGGCACCTCCTGTTTTTACCTCATGATGTTTATACTTTTATCTATGTATTAATGCATCTCTGTGTTATGTAACCAGGAATGGTTGTATCTGACTTTATTACTGTATGGTTCTATGATGTTCTGTTTTTTCCTTTTTATTGTTTAATTCATGCTGATGGGGAAACTTTGTAAAAGAACCTATAGTTCAAAGGTATTTGTAATCCTAGTATTCAATAAATAAATAATTTGTTGCCACATTTTAGGTGTACACAGAGATTCAAACAATACAAATATAGATGATATATCATGTTTGTCTATCTCATATGGTAATTTTGATATTTCATGTTCTACTGTATATGAAACAAATATTGAAATGCATGCAGGATACCACTGAACCTGATCCCAAGACTTAGTAGTTATTTCCCTTAAATGATCTTATTTTACTTTTTTATACAAGTGAGCGATTAGAGACAGTTGAAGCACTGGGAGGTTAGGAGACTTGCTCAATTTCGCATAGTGAGTAAGTGATGGCTGTGGATTCAAAACTGCATCTCTACATTTACAGCTCTGTGTTCTAACTCAAGGCCAAACATCCTCCCATGTGTGCTTTGTATGCCAGAAGCATAACTTTGAAAATCACCCTGCACCTATTGGAAAGTCAGTGCAGTTTGTGGAGAATAGGTATTACAGGATCTCACGTGAAAGCCTCCATCAAGCACCATGCTGTTCATTCTGAACTCAAAAGGTGTTCCAAGATCTCTCATAGAAGCCTCCATCAAGCACTATGCTGCTGCATCTCCATTCAATAAGCATTTTAGGATTCCTCATGGAAGCCCTCTGCAAGCACCATACTGCTGCATTCTTCACTTAATAGGCATTAGAAAATGTCATAGGAAAATAAATGAATCTCATAGGTTGAAACATCCTACGAGAGATTCATTTATTTTCTGATAGGGCCCACATAAAAACTAGGACATATGTGAGGTGCCCCATAACCAATTTAATCAGTGAGCACCCCGAACGTTCAAGAAATGTATCCACCATCTTGCAGCACTCACAAAGTCATCGTAAAAAAAGTAGCGGTTAGGCCAGTCTCACCCCCCGACCTAAAGCATAACCCAACAGGCATTTTCTGGGGCTGATGAGCCAGTATTAGTGAAACCAGTGCTTTCCGTTGTTAAAATCGCCCAGCAGTGTAAAGAGTGGCAGAAAGCAATGTGCCCCACCTCGACCAAAGATGAGAGCATCGGTATTTTCCTAGAACTCCATACTGCAGATGGACGTCCATCTGCGGCATGGAAGATGAAGAAAATACCAGTACTCTCCTACGGAGTTTGATCCAATTCTGTCTTGTTCACCTCCAGCACTCTCCATGAGCATAGTACATAAAGCAACACCTACTACAATGGGAAAACTAATACCTGGTACCTGTTTGTAAAAAATGCCCAGATGCAGGACCCCCACAGCATGCAACTAGTTCCACGGAGACTGAACATGAGAGCAGCTTTATTTCCTTTCATTTGCATACTGCAGCTATACATTCATCGGCATGTAAGCTGACGTAAATACCGGTGCTCTCCCGTACAGTATCAGTCTCGGAGGTGAAATTGTTCTTTGTGACGTGCAAATAGTAACACATAGCTCAGCGTATTAAGAATATGGAAGTATATTGTAAAGAGCCCAAACAGTCAAAAATTAATTTTTTGTCCCTAAATGCCAGAAGTTTATGTAACAAAATGGATGAACTCCAGCTTGTTTTGCATGATCTGGATATACATATATGTGCTATTATGGAAACCTGGTGGAAGCAGGATGACAAATGGGATGAAAATATTCCGGGATATACCCTTTACAACAAGGATAGGGTGCAATCCAGAGTTGGAGGAGTGGCACTGTATATTGCAGATGGTATTATGGCAGAAAATATGGATACCTCCAATTGGGAGAATTGTGAAGTGATATGGGTGGCATTAAATCCAACTCACGCCAGTAGGATTAATATTGGTTTGGTATATAGATCTCCTGCAATAACACCCTTGGAGGACTCCATGTTACTGGATTTTATAAACCAGTTAGTCCAAAAGAATTATGTGGTACTCCTGGGTGATCTAAATCTCCCAGGTATAAACTGGGATAAGGTATATGCAAAAAACTCCATCGAGAAAGAATATCTTGAGGTGTTTAACCTGGCAGGGCTAGACCAATATGTGTTTGACAACACCAGAAATAACCATATTTTGGATCTAGTCCTTAGTAATATGGGACAATTGATTCAAGATTGTACTGTTTTGCCCCCTTTGGGAACAAGTGACCATCAAATGGTTAGTTTTAACTATACAGATTACATAAATAAAAATACGGGCAATACTCTTATGTATAGGTTTGATTTGGCAAATTTTAAGGGCATGAAAAGAGACCTATCAAATTGGAAGTGGGAAACTGAGTTTAGGGTTGAATCTTTACAAAACATGTGGGAAACCCTTGCCAATAAATTAAATACTCTAGTCCAGATGTTTGTGCCTACAAAAAAAATATAACAGAGTAAAGAAATCTCTCCCCCATGGTTGACTCAACCAGTGAAGGAAACTATAAATAATAAGAATAGGATGTTTAAAATGGCTAAGTTGAGTGGAGATGACTATAGCTGGGATATGTACAAACTAAGTCTGAGGGCTACGAAAAAGAAGATAGAACAAGCCAAAAAGAACTATGAGCTTAGATTGGCTACAAAGGTTAAGGATAATTATAAATCCTTTTATACTTATAGTAATAACAAAAGGGGGTCAAATAAAACAATTGGACCTATATTGGATCAAGGCAAGAGATTAATAATGGATAATGTGCAAATGGCAGAATGTTATAACAGTTACTTTGCCTCTGTTTTTGGCACAAGTACTGTAAATACCATTACCCAGCATAAGAATTATGATCCCAGTTTTGTTGTGGATATAGTTGAGGTGGAAAAAAATTGAAACAATTAGATCAAAATAAAGTTCAGGGTCCTGCTAAAATGCATCCTAGGGTACTTAAAGAGTTGGCTGATCAATTGGCAGGCCCGGTGACTTGCCTTTTTCAAAAATCAGTAAATGAAGGTGAGGTCCCAGATGTTTGGAGGCAGACTGAGGTCATTCCTATATTTAAAAAGGGATCTAGACAGGAAGTTGGAAATTATCAGCCAATCAATCTTACATCAATACTGGGGCAAATATTGGAAACCTTTCTAAAGGACTATATTATTAATTCCCAACTTATGATAGGCAATATAGATCAATCGCAGCATGGATTTGTAAAGGGCAGGTCATGCCAAACAAATCTTTTGGAGTTTTATGGGAGGGTGAATAAGGCCCTGGACGAAGGGAAACCAGTTGATGTCATCTTCTTGGACTTCACCAAGGCCTTTGACAAAGTTCCCTATGACAAACTGATAGAAGCTTTGATTGGGATGGGTATTCCTGGTAATATTACCCACTGGATTGAGTACTGGATGGTAAATAAGACACAGAGGGTTTGCATAAAGGGGGATTACTCCAGTTGGGCAAATGTGTGGAGTGGGGTCCCACAGGGCTCAGTCTTGGGCCCAACCCTTTTTAACTTATACATTAGCTCCATGAGTTTAGCATCAGATATTTGGCTTTCTAAATTTGCCGATGATACTTGGATTGGCTGTACAGTGGAAAGCAGGGACGATGCAGATGCTCTGCAGTCAGCCTTAGCATATTTGGAGGTCTGGGCTCAGGACCATGGGTCTGTTTTTAATGTGGATAAATGTACAGTGATGCATATAGGAAGGAAAAATAATAATTACCCATAGAGTTTAGGTAACAGAATACTCAAAGTATTTAGTGAAGAAAGTGACTTGGGTATTAAAATTAGCAATGACTTCAGTTTTAGGCCCCATTACAATCAAATTATTAAAAAGGCTAGTAGTATCCAGTATTGCATCAATAAACATATTAAAAGTAGAAAAAAAGAGGTCCTGCTCCCCCTGTATACCTCTCTGGTGCACCCCCATGTGGAGTACTGTGCCCAGTTTTGGGCACCGGGAGGGAAGGGCAATATTAAATCCTTGTAGAGAATACAGAAGTGTGCCACACGTAGGATTAAGGAGGTCCAGGGTATGGAGTACGAGGATCGGCTCATGAACCTGGGATTGTATTCCCCTGAGTTCAGAAGATTGCGTGGGGGATATGTGCTTTATTTATAAGGCTTTGAATGATGCAGTATTATGGGATCAATTAAATCTGGTTCTTAGGGATCAGACTTATAATACAAGAGCACATCCACTTCAGATAAATAAGGAGAAGGTAAATACGGTCAAGAGGAAATATTGGCTTACAGTTAGAATCACAAATATATGGAATAGGCTCCCCATTGAGATTGTGGCTAGCAGAACAATGGAGGAATTTAAGATCAGGCTTGATAAGTGTTTAATTAGTAACAAAATTTCTGGCTATGAGTAAATATGCAGTGAGCACATGGATCATTGATCTAAATAATTGCTCTGAAACACCTATGAAACCTATTCACCTGCATGCTGGGCCTGTCACTCTGTACAGTGCAGTGGTCATCACTGCCCTACATTGCCATGGGCATTGCTGTGTCCCGCACACTGCCAGCGCTCTTGCTACTGTAGCATCTGCTGTGTAATATAGCATGGCCTACAGTGTGACGGTTGCATACAGCACCACCACCGCCTGTGCCTATGTTGTATTCTCCCCTGGGGCACACAATGCTATGCTGTACTGCGTATATGTAGCCTGCAGCAACCATCAAGCACTGTCAGACTGACCTACAGGTGGAGCTGCAGCCAGACCTGGCCAGCCCCTGTACTTCCAGACTGACCTACAGGTGGAGCTGTGGGACCCTGCAGTAAAGTTGGGGCAAACTGCATGCAAATCAGGGAATGATGAGATGCTAATCTGGCTGTTTGCCCAGAGACTATCTAAGTAGGCTCATTTACATGTCACTTTTGAATATAGCAAATCTTAGTGCTGGGCAAACACGTTATCACCGGGGTAACAGCTTAGCTCCGAGCTAAAGCCGCGGGGGATATTTATACAGTTTTGATCACTGTTCTTTCACATCTGCAGCTGCCTGCTGCTGTACTAGGTCCACACATCTGCTGGCATGCACATTGGCCACGTAGTTCATCTCTACCTTTCCCTCATGTCGCTGTACACTGTGTTGTTGTTGTGGTTTGCACTTCCTGGTTGCTATATTCAGTGCTGCCTTATTTTAGGGCTATGTTTGCCCTGCACTCCCAGCCCTGTCTGCACAGCCTCATTACCATGCTATATTCAGAAGTTGCTTGCCCCAGGCTTTTCCTTTTAAATATTACTTGCTTTGTGCTCCAGGCTACGTTTGCCTGCCAGGCAGTGTTAACTTAACCCAGGGGCAAAGCTTTGAATATCTGGCCCAATGTCTCATTTTCAGTGATGTCTTGCTTTTACACATTGTTAGACTGTAATTACCCAGTATAGGCCAGTTGAGAGGCAATATCAACTTTTAAGTGGGCTGCTGAGTTTTGACCACAAATGTCCAACAGTCTTTTTATGACCTGACATAATGATCAAGCCAGATGGAATTTTTAAAATCCCATCTGAAAGGTAATTTTGCTGTGCGACTGTGGAAACAAGTTTTGGAAGGGATTTGAACAGTTACACCTGCCATGTTCAGGAGGTAGGGTAACACAAGGGTTATGTTGAAGATTAGGGGCTAAAATCTGCAAAAATAAAGTTATGAGTAAACATTGGAACAATTCATTGTTTCCTGGTAAGTTAGTTGGTTTTTCACATTTTTACCCAAGATTTTCAACATACTTTCTTTATGTCCATTTCTGAGTATGACAGAAAAATGACAGCTGTCACATTTACAAAGTGGTGTGAAAAAATGACTATGTTAAAATCTGGGGTCAAACTATTAAAACTCTGGGGTCAAAATACTGAAATTTACCAGTTACAAGTGTGCACTGAAAAATGTCAATGTAGACTCATGACTTTGTTGTTTTGTAATATTTTTACATCATGTTTTCAACGTAGCCTTCTTATGACCCTCCATAGCCTTCTGATGACCCCACCTCATCAACAAGGGTGGAGACATTTTTCAAATCATGCATAAAAGGTGATTTCAGGCCAAAGTGTGAAAACACATTTTGGCTAAGATTTGAAAAATGACAGCTGTCACATTCATGAGGTGGAGTGACAAAATGGCTATGTTGAAAAGTTGGGGTCAAAATGTTGAAAATTACCACTGTTATGAGTGTGCATTGAAAAAATTAAATGTAGGCTCATAACTTTGTTGTTTTCTCATATTTCTGCCCCAGATTTTCAACATAGCCTTCTTATGATACCACATTGCATTACTATGACCCCACCTCCTGAACAATCCTGCCCAAAATGTGATTTTGTGCCAAAAGTGTGAAAACACATTTTTGCCAGGATTTGAAAAATGACAGCTGTCACATTCATGAGGTGCTGTGAAGAAATGGCTATGTTGAAAATTTGAGGTCAAAATATTGAAAATTAACATAGTTATGAGCCTGCGTTCATAAATTTCAATGTAGGCTCATAAGTTTGTTGTTTTTTTAATATTTTTAACCCACATTTTCAACAAAGCCTTCTTAGAAACATAGAAACATAGAAGTTGACAGCAGATAAGGACCGCAAGATCCCTTCTAGTTTTCCCATTTCTTTTTCTACCTTATGAATGTGCCATCGGCCTTTGCTCTGTCAATGGCCTATCTATTCATACTCATCTGTATTGCTCCCTTATGCCTATCTCATGCCTGTTTGAAGCCCAGCACTGTATTCATGTCCACCACTTCCTGAGGTAGGCCGTTCCATGCATCCACCACCCTTTCTGTGAAAAAGAACTTCCTCACATTACCCCTTAATCAGCCTCCCTCTAATCTCATGCTGTGTCCTCTTGTCCTGCTAATTTTCTTATATTGAAACATATTAGACTCTTTCACCTTGTTAATGCCCTTAAGGTGTTTGAATGTTTCAATCATATCACCTCTCTCCCTCCTTTGCTCTAGGGTATACATATTGAGCTCCTTTAATCTGTCCTCATATGTTTTCTGATGCAGTCCCTGCACCATTTTGATTGCCCTTCTCTGGACTGCCTCAATTTGGTTAATGTCCTTATGAAGGTGTGGCCTCCAGTACTGCACGCAGTACTCCAGATGAGGCCTAACCAGTGTCTTGTAAAGAGGGATTATTATCTCCCTCTTCCAACTTGTGATACCCCTACTAATACACCCCCCAACACTCTCTAGCCTTACCTACTGCTTTAATGGTCTGCTTGGATGATTTCAGGTCATTGGTGATGATGACACCCAAGTCTCTTTTCTTCCTTGTGTCTGCCAGCAACCTCCCTCCCAGCCTATAGGTGGCTTCAGGGTTTCTCTTCCCTATGTGCATGTTCTTGCACTTCTTTACATTAAACCTCAGTTGCCACTCTTCTGACCATTTTGCTAGTTTATCCAGATCTCTTTTCATTCTGCCCACCCCATCTAGATCATCTACTCTGTTGCAGATCTTGGTGTTATCTGCAAACAGACAAACCTTACCCTCCAGTCCATCTGCAATGTCACTGATGAAGATATTGAAGAGGACTGGCCCCAGGACTGATCCCTGAGGTACCCCACTTGTGACTTGCATCTCTTCTGACTGTATACCATTTACCACCACTCTCTGTTTTCTGCCCGACAACCAATTTGCCACCCAGTTGACCAACGTCTGACCCCACCCCGAGCCTACCCAGCTTATTAATCAATCTTCTATGTGGAACAGTATTGAAAGCCTTGCTGAAGTCAAGGCAGGCAACATCAACTGCTCCCCCTTGGTCCACCACTCTGGTTACCCAGTCAAAGAAATCTATGAGATTAGTTTGACAGGACCTTCCTTTTGTAACCCCATACTGTCTTGGATCCTGTGCTCCTATGGATTCCAGGTGGTGCACTATCCTTTCCTTAAGGAGTGTCTCCATAATCTTGCCCACTACTGAAGTAAGACTGACTGGTCTGTAGTTCCATGACTCCTCCCTGCTACCACTCTTGTGGAATGGGATCACATGAGCCCTTCTCCAGTCTTCTGGGACCTTTCCTATGCTCAGAGACTCACTAAACAGTTCTGATAATGGCTCTTCTAGTTCTACCCTTAGCTCCTTCAGTGCCCTCGGATGTATGCCATCAGGTCCCATTGCCTTGTCCACCCTGAGCTTATCGAGCTCTTGTAGGACCCTTTCTTTTGTGAAGGGGCTAGTGCACACCTCCCTCCCCCCTGTGTCCATGGTGCTGAGCTGTGGGCCCTGCCCTACCATCTCTTCAGTAAATATTGAGCAGAAGTATCTATTTAGGATAGATGCTTTTACATGGTCCTCCTCCTCACACGCCTCTTATCCCCTTTGATCTTAGCAATACCCCCTCTGGACTTTCTCCTTTCACTAATGTATCTATAGAAAGTCTTGCCACCTTCTTTTACTGTCTGTGCTAGTGTTTCCTCGGTTTGGGCCTTTGCCTGCCTTACTGCCTTCCCTGCTTCCCTTAGGGAAGTTTGGTATGCCTCCATATCTTCATCCTGCTGCGTTCCCTTATATTTCTTGAAGGCCAGCCTTTTGGCTCTGACCTTTTCTGCTTTTGTGTTTGAAAACCAAAGTGGTTTCCTTCTTTTGCACTTCCTTTTCTCACTAACACAATGGGATGTTGCTTCAAGTATTGCATCTTTAATGCTTGCCCACTTTGCCTGTACCCCCTCATCTGTATTTCTTTTTGCCAGGGCTAGCTTAACTCTGTTAGCCATCTTATCAAAGTCAGCTCCTCTGAAGTCCCATATTTTTGCCTTGGAATGGGATGATTTTGTTCTAGTGGCCAAATTGAACCATACCATGTGATGGTCACTGGCACCAAGTGGCCTTCTACCTGGAGATCTGTGATCCTTTCCCTGTTAGTCAGTACTAGATCTAGATTCTTATGACCCCACCTCATGAACAAGGGTAGAGGACATTTTCAAAATCTTTTGGGACAGATTTGTTTACTTTCACTGTCATTGTTCATGAGGTGTGGTCCACAAAATGGGCATGCTGAAAATTTGGGACAAAAATATTCAGAAATGGACAAGTTATGCCCATAAGCTCAAAACACCATTGAAATACATGGAACCACATACCTGATTTCCTCAGTTCATGGTCCAGTGTTAAAGAGTGAAGATATGTCTCCGGTCCAGAGAATGTTATAGTGTTGGACCCCCAGTAGGTAAGTAAGAGCTTGGGGTGTGTGAGGGATGGTGGGTGCTGAGTAGGGGGTTAGGTGGGGGGACAGTAATGGTGGTAGAAGCAACAGACATTGATGGATGGTTTTCTTTTTTACAGGGTGTTAAAAAAATCTATGAAGAACAGTTTTCTTTATTTCAGGTACCATCACTGGGATTAGGCACACCAATGTTGGTGTTATATTTGACAGCACCGGGGATGGGTTCCCTGGTGTCACATAATGAAAACATGCAGGGTGAGGGGTAGTAGATGGCATGGGGGATTGGGCACCCCCGTACTGGAATTTATAATGCCAGGAGGGGTGGTGTTCTTTATTTCAGGTACTGACACTGGGGTTGGGCACCCCAGTGTCAGTATTACAATTGGCAGCAGCGGGGGTGGGCTCACCAGAGTAGTATAATGAAAATGGGCAATCTATAGGGTAGCAGCTGGCATGGGGGATTGGGCACCCCATGCCGGAATTTTAACAGTGGGAGAGATGGAGGGGGTCATTATGTTTGACACACCGGGGTGGACTCCCCGGTCAGCACAATAAAAATAAGCGTCATTGACAGGATGCTACAGGATGTCATCAGGAATGATGTGGGGGGGGTGCCACAGCAGGCTGATCATGACAGATCATTTGTCCTTGCTGGAGAAAGAACTGTCCTATGATTGGATCAGTTCTTTCCTTTGAACTACACAAAGTTTCACCCAACAAGCCAGAACATTGTCATGATCAGCCTGACTGATGATGGGTGTGGCACTGTTGAGCCCCTTGCAGACTGTTCTGTATTGGACTGACAGTGACATACCTCTCAAAGCCCACTATCACTGCAAAATGCTTGCTACGTGTGCGTGCAGGGCAAACAAAAAAAATGTTAACCTTGGACAATTAAAGTTCTACTGCATTATAAGTGCTACAAGGCCTTTCTCCATGTGCCCCAGGGCTTCAATTATTTGGAATCTTCTTAAGGGTGCAGGGTCATGAAGGATCAGTACTCCTTACAAAGGCAGATTTTTAAAGACACAGTACTCTTACAATTCCTCATTACACTGCCATGAATTAAGGGTGCCAACTCATAATTATGTATATCAAACAACTGTGCTTTTAAAGTGCAGATTGTAATGTGCTAATGATACTAACATTGGTCTCACATGAGAATTATGCCACCATTAAATATTTTGTAACTGAGACATCTACCGAATTTCTAGTTATAATGCAAAAATACTAGTGATAGGTACACACACACACACACACACACACACAAAAAACAAGTGTAGAAGGATACAACTCCAGGGTCTGCTGTGTCTGCAATTACCAACATTTCTACAGTGCACAGACAAAGCTAGATATGGTACTTTTATACACATATTTAGAAAGAGGGAGTGAAAACAGGTCTCTTAGTATTTATACTATTTACACAAAAGGTTGATTCTTAACATCAAATTATGCATTTTTTGCTTGCTTCCAGCATATTATAATGAGACATACAGTTTATAGGAACAGTTTTAAGTCCAGTTCTTCATTCAGACCATAGGGTTTGAGAGCCTTACAATTGTAGAACCATCTGGACTCACATTACAGAAGTATCTGCAGCCAGTCACCCCCACTCTCATGCTGTTTGATATGGACTATACCCATACACACTGTTCCTGTTTGGTTTGAAGTATGCATCAGCATACAGTGGAATCCTAAGGGTGAGCCCTCTCTTTTGTTGCATGTTTTCCTCATGTGCTGCTGCAGTCTCTTTTTTAGCTGGTGTATAGTCCCGCCAATAAATCTTGCAGGGGCACATTATCAGACAAATAACAAACTCTGTTGTACATTGCATGAATCCTTTTCCATGAAATGTTTGAGCTGTGGTCAGATGATCAAATATTTTCCTTGTTTCATAAATCTACATATATTACATCAACCACATTTATAACAGCCTTAGGGTAGTGGTGGCAACCAGTTTCTAGGCCTTTCTTCTTCTCTAACATAATGGCTCCAGACCACTAAATCTTTTAAAATTTTTCCTTTTTTTTTTCTAATTACAGTTTTTTCATTTTTCCCTTTTTCTCCCCTTCCCAGGGTCATGGCGTACACATGCATACATGTGCATGGAGGTGCGTGCATGCCAGGATCCGGTGACCCCTTCCACCCCACCCCAGACTTACATCACCACTCCTGTCACCTGTGCACCCATCAGAACTCCACCCAATAGGTGCAGGATTATGGAGGACTGGGCATCCACCCCTGGTGGGAAAATCCCACTCCAGCCCTACCCCCCCGGCCGGCACCCCGGTGACCCAAGGTTGTTCCCAAACCCAGGTCACTGGTGTGGCACAAGGTGTGGCATCTAGCACCTCAACCCTCAGCACCACCGGGCCAGCCAGTTTTTCCCTTTTAAATGTCATTATTGGTGGTTTTCTGCAAAGCTGCTGCCAGCATAGGTCACTTTCTAAAGGGGCCAATTCTTTCTAATGATGTTACCAATATGGCCTGCAATGTGACTGTATTCTGTAATAATGATTATAACATTTTTGGGGTCTAACTTAAAACAGCATGGAAATGAATCTGAGCAAAAAAATTGACCCTACCTTTTTTCATTATTAAAAAATCCAGGTATCTTAAATTTTTATTTCATAGAAACATTTTCTAGTTCGGCCTAAATTTAAGTGTTTTAAAAATGTTTTAATTTTAGGGTTTTTTTCCTCAAGAAAAAAAAGATGGCCACAGCATTTGGCATATAAATAGCATAATAGACCTGGCACGGGTTAGGATCAAGAAAATAAAAATAACTCATGGTGCGCAGTAGAAGAGGTACCTAGAAAGACTGATTTCACAGGGATGCAAATATTTTTTTATCAACTGTAGCCAAAACTAGCTGTTTTGTAAAAATGTATTTTCATTGCACCCTGTTTTAACCTTAGCTAATTACAGGTTGTCTCGGTTTTTATGTTTGCTTGTGCTCATGCGCACAGCACATGTGTGTGGCCAAAGCAGCAGACACTTTACTGGGCGCGTCCCTCAGCCACCAATCAAGGGGGAAGCTGCCAATGAATGCAGCTTCAAAGAGAGACAAGCAGTTGAAACAAATCTGCTGCTGCAATCATGAACAGTTTCTTCACTGCAGCGGCACCTCCCCCCTCCCTCGCAACCTTGTCGGCTCCTGCCACCCAGCACTCTGTCCCTGGCCCTTGCTGTGCCAACAACTTGTTTGTTCTGTGTGCCTTTTCTGGTGAAACAAGTAATGAGCTGTGGCTGCTGACATCAGGGTGCCCAGTCCCCATGTCAGCATATATCCCTCCCTCCCTTCATTAATGTGGCACACTGGGAGCCCACCCCAGTGTGCCAAGATGTTTCCAACACCAGGATGCCCACTCCCAGTGTCAGATGCACTCCCTCAAAACCCATCTGTAAACTGCCGACATCGGGGTGCCCAATACCCATGTTGGCATGCCCCCCCCCACCACCACCACTATTGTGGCACACTGGAAGCACACCCCAGTGTGCTGAAATGTTTTACTTTTTAAAACCTGTAAAAGAAAGAAAACCATCTCCACGGCATCTTTTTTTTTTACCTGTAAAAAAGAAAATGGTCCACCATCGTCTCCCAGTCCCCTCCCTCCCCACTGAGCACCCACCTCCCCACACACCCCCAAACATATTTACCCTCTGGAGGTCAGGAGCAATGAACTTCTCTGGAGCGGGACATGTCTGCACTCTTCAAAGCCGAATTCCGAACTGAGGAATCAGGTAAGCGCTGTATATTGGGAGTCAATGGGGAATTTCAACTTAGGTTGTTATCTTAGCCATTTTTAGAAATTGTGGGCCCAAATTTTCAACATGGGGCTCTTGGGACCCCACCTCATGAACATGTCACTGTCATTTTGTTACTCAGTGCTGAAAGGTGATTTTGCGGTCACTGCACGGAATCACCTTTTGGGACCAATTAATGAAACAACCGTGCTCATGAGATGGAGTCCCAAAAAACGCAAGTTGCAAATTTGGTGAAAAAATTCCAAGAAATGACTGCGGTACGAGCATGCATTGTGCAGTATCTACACACGCTCGTAACTTTGCCAATTTTTAATATTTTTCTCCAGATTTTCAACACTGTCATTTTTTTACACCTCCTTATAAACAGTACAGCTGCCATTTTTCACATCCTGCCCAAAATGTGTTGTTGCACCTGTGGCACAGAATGGCGCAATCGCTGTGGGAAATCAACTTTTGGGACAGAGTAACAAAATTGCAGTGTCACTGTTCATGAGGGAAGGTCCCAAAATACCCATGGTGAAAATCTGGTGAAACAATTCAAAAAAATTATTGTGTTATGGGCGTGCGTTGTGCAGTTTCTATGCACATTCATAACTTCACCAGTTTTTCATATTTCCACTCCAGAGTTTCAACATTGCCATTGTTTCATACCTTCTCATGAACAGTGCAGCTGTCATTTTTCAAATCCAGCCTGAAATGTTTTCCTACCTGTGGTGCAGGATGTCGTAGTCGCTTTGAGAAATCACCTTTCAGGATTGAGTAATGAAATGATAGTGCCATTCTTCATGAGGTGGGGTCCCAAAAAAGCCCGTGTTAAAATCTGGAGTGAAAATACCAACAAACACTGAGGGCATTAGGGTTTCCAACCATAATGCCCCACCCTGTAGAGACTGACAGGCATTGAGGGTGTGACTTGGGGTCATCGGCCATAATGCTCTTGCCTTTCCACCACCACCCCCACCCTGCAGCCAGTGACAGGCATCGAGGTGTGCCTTGGGGTCTTCAGCCCTAACATTCACCCCACTCTTCTATACTGCACCCATCTCAGCTTATTTCCTTATGGAATGGGGTGAGCATAAGAGCTGAAGACCCCAAAGCACACCGCGACACCTGTCGGTGTCTGCAGGGTGGAATGAGGTGGAATGGCATGAGCGTTATAGCCAATGACACAAAGGCACACCCCCAATGCCTGTCAATCTCTGCAGGGTGGGGGCGGGGGTTGCCATTAGTTCAATACTTCACTGCCATTCCTATTATGCATCTCTCTAACTCCTGCACTACAAATGCCAATGCCAGCAAGCAAACATTCAGCACTGACAAATGCTTGTCTTGTTTTGCTTTGCTGAACACATTTTCTATCACACTTCTACTATACTCCCCTTTCCAGAAATCTTTATGACACTTCTTCAGCTTGTTCCAGGAACACTGCATCATCAGAACAGATTCTTCTTACCCTGAGAAACAAGCTGTAGGGAACAGAATTCCACAGGTACTTTGAATGAGAAGAATCTGCCCTCAGAAGGGTATTTGTAGCTGTACTTTTTCTGAACCCTTTTGTTTTTACTACCACACCTGGCTCACCAATCAATGTTATATCTAGAAAGTTCAGCTCCCTGTCTGAGATTATCCCTATAAGTTTTAAGTTTAAATGTTTCCTGTTCATCCAGTGGATAAAGTTTTCTGCCTTTGCATGTGTTTTCTTCCAAACACACACTACATTGTCAATAAATCGGTACCAACTGATGATGCGGTCTGTGTATGGATTACTGCCACTGTTCCTCACATCACCACCTGCATCATCACATGTGTTTCTTTTCTGTGCTAGAGGTGCTAATGTTGATGACTGATGTTGTGATTCATGCATATTCTCTTTTATGAGGAAGGTGCTTTGTTTCTGCCTGATCAATGCATATGGTTGGTAATATGTGGCTTAAGTGTGCAGACAGGTTATGTGCTTTACCAAAGACAGGAACCATAGCACGCAGCCCTGTTTGTGAGAGTTAGTTTTCAAGGTACGCCCATGTATTACTTCATATCATCAGTGCATCATATTAGCAGCAGTTCTGAGTAGTCATCCGACAATGGGCAGGCTGCAGTGGTTCCAAATGCTGTTCATTCAAAAAGGTAGTAACCTCTTGTTCATGTGAACCTTAGGCTATAGTGGCTCCACCACTGTAGCATCACCCAAATGATTCATGTTCAGCAATGCATACAGTGTTCCTACAAGAACTCTAATTATTACTTGTAAAAAACAGACAGGTCTGTAGCTGTCTTTGCCCATGTACAAGCAAATATGCAAAATAGTTACAGTAATTAATTAGTTATTTAGTTAAAGTAAAATAGTCCCGGAATTTGTACCTATTTAAGCTAGCTTACTGCCTGAGTTGAGCTAATTGGTTAATTTTATCTAATTTAGTGAACTACAGTAGCAAGCGGGAATGTCTAGCAGCATGGAGCTATTTTTTTTTTATTTTGAAACTGAGTATTTATTTTAGTTTGTATTGTATTTTGTGTTTACTGTTTGGTTTGTACGGCACCCTGAGCCCCAGGAAAGGGGTGCCTAAAAGTAAAATGACTTGTCTTGCCATGGGATATGCCATCTTATTTTCATGGAGGTCCTTAGTTACTGCTGTTTACAGTCATCTTATGGTAATTTACCAGACAATCCTTACATGAAGAAGGTCCCTGTGTAAGCCTGAAAGCATGTGTACTGAAACTTACTTCTTGGTTGAATAAAAGGTGTCAAATGTGCAACCTGTCTTTCTAAAAACTGAAACTAAAGAGCTACTGAGCAGCGAGTGAATACCAGTTTAGTCAAGCAGACTTCCTTCTGGACTTACCAGTGCTAGCACTTAAAAGAAACTTCAGAGTTACACAGAAAGAAGGACACTGGAGCTTTCATTAAGCAATGTGATTCAAAACAACACAGTCTGAACACTGACACAGGGTTCATGACACCTTAACACTATGGGGACTTCTGTCCCATTTACAGTTATGATACCTTGACTTTGTAATGAGATTACTCTGTTCATTTACACTGTTGGCAAAATTCATCTGTGACCAACTCCTAAACTTTTGGCTTGTTTCTTCTGAATTCTCTCCCTGCTGATGACCCTTTTCAGATCTTTATAATTAAGCAATCAGGCATGACAATGGGTTATGTTAATGGTCTGTTAATCACCCTCTAGGGGTGTAATGTGGCATGAGGCACAGCCGAGTGCTACATGCCCCTAGAGGGTGATTAACTGACCATTAACATAACCCCTAGGAGTGCCTCATTGCTATTATAATATAACTTTTTTTTTTAAATAGTGTTAAACCTTGTTCAGCATATGATTAGGCTGTACATGTATGTTAATCAAAGATTAACATAGGGCTGATAGAATGTTTGCCGCCAATCAGAGAGCTATTTTTCTCAGACCCTTTTTACAATTTGCCATGACTCTTCTGCAGTTTAAAGGCATCAAATCTCTGACTGCCCTTTCCTATGCTTATTCCTTCATATAAAACTTTTAGTATAAAGCTTGCTTCCCCTACTCAGTCTGGTAACACACATGATGAAGGGATCTGTGGGGCCACAAATGTTTGTGTACTGTGACATCTGTAGTATGTATTATTTCTTTGTAGGTCCAAAAAGGGTATCACAATCTGCAACAAATGCAACATTCCAGGGAAGGCTGCAGATATTCTCTGTCTATTGATTTTAGAAAATCTTCAATCATTATTTAATTGTGCAAGAAAGATAATACTCAATGGTGTATATAAAACACATAGAATAACAGATGTGAAGATGTGTGTTACAAATTGTGTTCACACACCCGAGGTGTGTGATGCCACTTATACTTCAAAATGGAAGCTCAAGGAGTTTAATTAGGCATCACACATCAAACAATCAGCTGGCAATCAGCAATCTACTTGCTCACTAAATAACAATGCCATCTTTTCAGAAACATGTCTCAAAATGGCTTGCTTAGCTAGTCAATGCGGATGTAGTTATGCAAATGCAAGCTTCATAATGCAACATCCATGGCGAGAGCCATGGCAGCAGTGCTCCTCAAAGGTGGAGGAGCATTGTTTCACCAAAAAAAACAACACATTTATAAATTTAAAAAAGGAAAAACTTATAAAAAAAACAACTAAACCATAAGGTCCCTGCCTATTGTATAAATGGAGTACACAGCAGGGACCTACCTGAATAAATGATTTTTCACTCAAACTGTTTGACCTTGGGCACATCACTTGTGGCTTACTGCACTCGCGAGGTTACCAAGGTCAAAGACCTCTTGAGAAAATAAATCATTTATTCAACAGGTCCCTGCTGTATAGCCTAGACAGATAGACAGACAGACAGACAGACAGATAGATAGATAGAGACCCAGATATAGATGTAGATTTTGGGCCCTATGCACGATTGTGTGGCGTGGCTATGCACTGCATATCTGTGGTGCCTAGCCACTTTGCACCCATTGCAACCCCCCATGCGGGATGCACCAAATGGGGCATGCAACTCCTACACACCCAAGCCCCCAGCTTCTCAGAAAGCAGTGCACTGGGAGTGGGTAGGAAGCATGCCTGAACTACATGCCATTCACAAAGGCATTCAGTGTGACATGCAGGGGGTCATAGGGGTGAGTAGGATATGCCAGGGGGGGACTCTGCCATAATGGCTGCATGCAACCATGCCTGCACACCCACAGGGTCCCCCCCAGCATGGTAACTAGTCCTGAGCACCCTCCACCAACACTTGGCACCCCCCTGGTCCCTACAGCTTGGAGACCCCCTTCCTGCACATGTATGCCCCATCCCTGGTGCAGACAGCAAAGAAGGTGTTTGGTGGGCATTGCCGCTGGCTGACCCATGGCCATGGCACCACCTGCCAGGTCCGGGGGTTGGGGGTGGTGTGGTTGGTGTGACTGGGGGGTCTTGGTGGGGAAGTAATTTTCTCTTTAGGGGTTGTTAGGGCTGATTTAATTGGGGGAGGTGACTGCTTCTTTGGTGGGCAATGGAGCATTAGGATCAAAGGTTTAAGTTATTTGACTGGTTAGTAATTTCCATTTTTAAGTAGTTAAGTCCTTTTGGGGATTTTATATTGGTTAGGGTGGTTTCATATTGGTTGGGGTAGGTAGCTTTCCAAGGTTTCACATGCCTTTTCATGTATTGAGTGACACAAGTCCCTTTACACACCTGTTCCCTGATTCAGCTCCCCATCTATCGAGGCCATGATTACTGACTGCTGCAGGGTTTGGGGAATTCATGGGAGGTTGGGCATTGGGTGGAAGTATGATCCAGGGATAGGGGCTGGGTGGGGGTTGCCACCAGGGCAGGCATGGGGGGGGCGCTACCACAGATGGCGGCCAACCGCATGGTCCACAGGTGTATACAGGCAATGCACTATCCCAGTCCTGCAACATCATGCATGGGGATCCACTTTGGGTCCCAGGCAGAGCATTCGATTGGCCGCCCACCTGGGACTGCAACTCCACCCTGTTTGACCTATTTGAACTTACGCTCCTGGGGTGTGGGGCTGCAGACAGGTGGCTGGTGGTCATGAATACCACCAGGTGCACACCTGTTTGCAGGTGTGGAACTCTGCTGGCTAGGTATGCACCGGTGGTGTGTACCTTATGCCCCTTCATGCATAGGGGACATTCATTGCAAAAAAACTATGTTAATGCACCAGTTAGGGTTCAGATTAAAGTGACAAAAGTGGGGAAATGTGATGTTAGGGTTTCCAACACTGACTCCCCCTCCCACCCCCAAGCAGCAAAAGCAGAAAAACATTATGGTAAACCACTGCTGGGGTCTTCCTTGGGATTCTCAACCCTAATGCTCACCCAGTCCTTGAGACAACAAGGTCAGCTATGCTGTTTGTTCTTCAGGCAGGGAAGATTATAGTTTAAAGTCTATGTTTTATATGAGAATGGCTAAGCATTAGGGCTGAGACTGGTACATTTCCACACGAATGATAAAATGATATGTTGTGACTGGTAAATTTCTGCACGAATGGTAAAATTTCATGTCACAACTGATAAATTTCTGCACGGATGAGAAAATTACTTGTTGTGACTGGTAAATTTCCAAGGAATGAATGAAGGTAATCAGGCTGGGTAAAGATACTGTAGGTTTGGGGTGTAGTTTTTAAAATTATACAGTATTCCAGAATCAAACTAAAGAACTGTTCTTTAGCAAAATACAGGTTGGGGAGTCCAAATTCACATTAATATTAACTACTTAATACCATTTTTTTTTAATTGTAAAAAAACTAAGACAGTGACCATCATGATCAGTATGTTCTTCAGCATGAGAGGTAAGTCATGAAACTAAGCAGTCACAATATTTTTTTTTTCTATTCATCTTAGGACAATAAATCTAAAATCATTATAACCCTGGAGCTATATATTTTTTTTCACAAAACCTTCCAAAGGCACACCCTTGGCATGGGCCCCTTCTACCCTGGAAATTTCATGAAAAAATACCACACCATCTAGGTTGTAGGTAAGAGCAAAAAAAGACCCAATGTTAAGTATAGGGAAGCCAAAAGTGGTTTCAAAGTCGATGTGGAGGCAATATACTGCTCTGGTTTAGGGCTCTGAGCTGCAAACCTGGAGACCTGAATTTGAATCCCACAGCTGCCATCTGCATATAGTGTGACCCTGAGCAGTCACTTAACTTCCTTGTGCTCCCATGTCGCACCTGGAAACAAGCTTCGGCTTTGTGTGCATTTCCTGGTTAAACAATTTCCCCTTTCCCTTTTATTCCATTTTTTTGGCACTCTGTATCTCGAAAACAGAGCAAGATGGCATCACAAAACTTTTTACGTCTTCAGACTCTGGCATCCCAACCGTGAATGCCAAATTGAGGGCTATTTTGTCAAACAACACTAAAGTTATTAAGATGAAAAAATTTGGGTTTAACATTTAACAGCCCACTCAGCCCTAACTATAGGGGCACTACCGCACCCCTATAATATCATTTTAAGCAGTACAAATTAAAAATATGCTCTGTTATTTTATTATTCTACAGCAAAGAACCTGTTTCCATTTTTTTTGTGCTTTCTCCTGATCTTCTCTTACTGTTGCTTTAGCACCCTAACATCTAATATACTGTATGCAGAAAGCATTTAACAAATGCACATGAGCGCAATTGTTTTTAAAATAGCAAACTAACTTATAGAACATGTTACTTGCTACTCTGTTTCTCAAGACTTCAAACATGAAATGATCAATGACATCACCTTCGGACCCAAATCATAATTCCCTTTTATCCACCTTCACTATGCCTCAAGTCATGCCTGATGGTTTAAGTGTGGGGTTCAGCAGATGAGAGAATCTAATTTTACAGATAAAAGCGTAAAGTAAAATGTGCTTTCCCAGATTTTTTGCTTCCTGATTTCATTTACAAAAGCTGCTTTACACTTACAGTGAGACTTAGGACAGTGGTTTTAGGTTTGGCACTTGAATTGGCCTCATCCAACAAAGACCTATTGTTTACATTCTGCATACAGTATGTACTAATAGTGGCCGCCATTCTGCAATGTGTGTAGCATGTTAAGCACCTTGTAACTGCCCCGAGGAGGGCTGTATGCATGATTCACATGCATGTCATGCCTATGAAGCATGCACAGTTGGAGCATGCAGTGTGTGTAAGCATGGCATGCACACACCTCAGGAAAGCTCCACACGGGGGCGAGTTGGATGGCTATGTGCTGCATGCATGGAGTAATGCATATCTACAAGGCAGATTACACCAAAAAGGCACATGTGCAAGCCTCAACACATTTATGCCAGGACGATCCCTGCAGTAAACCTCAAGTTGTGGCCCCAACAGTTGCCATCCCATAGGGGCATACCTGAATGTAGACTATGTAGCCTTACCCACCCCTCCCAGCAGTTCACACATGCCACACAGGTGTAGTGATGTTAGGACTGTACCTGTACCCACCGATGTCCCCCGTGTGATACTGCCACATTCAACATCCCCTTCGGGCATGCCCAGAAGGTCACAGCACACAACAGAGCAGCAGCAGACTTTACAAACCACACAGTACACAGCCAGAGCTATGCAGGCTATGTCCCCAGTACCCTGTTGTTTATATTTTATTTATTTATTTAAACAATTGGTAACCGGGAAAGGCACACTGAGCCAAGGCTTGATTCCAGGTGTGTCCCGGGATGAGGGGTTGGGAGTTACATATAAATTAGCGTAAAACACACATTTAGTGTAGAATGCATGTTTTCATTGGGTTACAATAAGCAAGTGGTACAGTTAGAAAATATTACAAGAAGGACAGACTGATTTTCAGGAATACAGTGGAAATCAGTACAGTTGGATTTACAATATTTACAAACAATTTTTTGTAGTAGTACACATGGGTCATTGCTCAGTTTAGGTCATTTGATAATACAGTACTTGGTAAGAAATCAACAGATAGTCAGTGCACTTAGAAGGTGGGTAAAGAAAGCTCTTAGTTGCAGAAGTAGCAGGAGCCTTAGAGTTGTAGAGTTAGTCCTCTGGAGCAGAGGCAGGGGGATGGTAGTAGGGAATGAAGTTGAAGTTGCATGACCTTCAGTCCCAACACATGGGTCACCCACCAAATGGTGTCATACATAACAGAGTACCTATTTCCCCTCTCCTGCCCATGTCACCCAAACAGGGTATCCCCTATACAGGGTTGCCCAAGGGTCATAGCCAACCCTGTACCCACCTAATATAGCAGACAACATAGTAGGGCACAGAACAGTGTAATATTTGCAAGTACTCAGACAGCACTGTCAGGGCCCTAAAAATAGCATCACACATAACCCTCTTATATACACATATTGCACAACAAGGGAGGTGTCCCTAATAGTCTATCTAGGGGTATATCAAAAACTAACATCTGGAATGTGTCTGGGGGACCCCTTGTAAACATTAGTCCACATGAAAGTATCCTGGAAAGTCCTCCTGTGACCCAGGCATCACCAATGCCATAGGCCACCCCCGATGGTGTGCAGTGGTCCCCCACAGCTGGCTAAAAATAGTAATGAGGGTCCAGCTTGGTGCAGGGCTTGCTGAATGAGTCCATGGTATCCACCAAGTACTCTTCTGTGTCTCTCAATGCCCTGGAACAGTACACAGTTTTTCATCATAATCAACCCCTCATAGACAGTGTCGATGATGAACCTGGCATGCACCTGGGCCTCCAGAGGATTTAGCAGTGCAGTGTCATTTCCCACACCATGTTTGGCATGGATATTTTCCAGGGCCACCTCATACACCCAGTCCTCCCTGTTCCTTTCAAGTTTGTCTCTGAGCATCTCTGAGAAGTAGAGACAGGTTTGTATGGGGTACTCCACTTCCCCCAAAGGTGAATAAACCTCTCTGATTCAGATCACTTGGCTACTGGTCATACATGGCCCTGTAGGCCCTGTCCTTGCTGCAGCCACTGTCCCCTGTGGTACTGAGTAAGGTGGGACAGTCCCTTATCCATGTCCCTCCCCAGTCATGGCCGTTGCTGGTGGCAGTCCTGCAATGCCTCATCTTCCTGCCCTTGACACACTGCATTTCCTGGTCTGATGTTGCCTTGATGGCACAATGGGAGGCATTACCACAGAGACAGTCCTGGAGACCATGCATGGTGCTGTCACTGCCAAGGCTTGAGGGGTTACCTGTGTATCCGTGTTGGCTTCAAGTTGCTGTTGGCCTGGGAGGCAAGCCTCATGGCTTCACTATTCTGTAGCAGTAGCCACCCCTCTGACTCCATTCTCTAGTTATCAGGGCCAATGTCCCTGACTTCTTCCACCTTTCCATGTCCTCTCTGAGGTGTGGACATACTAGATGGTTGTGGAAGTGGTGCCGGGCACTGTGTCACAAGGAGTCACCTCTTCCTGTCACCGGCCTCTGTCGCTTCATGTACCCCAATGGGATTTTCCCAGGATGCAGCAGTTGTCATTTGTGTTGCCCCGGAGGGTTCCTGGCACCCCTTGTCTAGGTTTGCCATGACATTATTGGGGCCCTGTGGCTGCACAGGTCACAATGGGCCTGTAACTGTGGGTCAGAGTCTGTGCTTGTCTCCCTCTGCAGCAGCCATTTTAAGCATTGCTATGGGGTACTGTCACTCTATGAGGTCTCCACTCCCAGCCATTATGATACCCTTTGAACAAGACAAACTGACTGGTTTCCATCCCATTGTACACTGTACTCTTCCTAAGCACACCTACACAGCATATGCCCCTATACCCTATCATTAGCCAGACAGGGTTACCGCTGCAACACATAGTCATGCATGTCTGTCTGTTAGGGTATGCACCCTTTCCATTATGCAGTATACTCTGGATCTGTCCTGTGACCACTCATTTGGGTAGTTATCCTGTACTCAGTATCCTTAGGCCACCACTCTGTGGCAGACTGAGTGCAGTTCTCTCACAGCAGGTCCCTCTGTGTCCCTGTGTTAGGAAGGGGACAGAACAGAGTCCCTGATTGAATGAATTTAGACAGAGAGGAGAGTGTGTGTGTGTTTGAGGGGAGCTACATTAAAACCATAGGCACTCCACCAACTGGCCAAAATAAACAGCACTACTTTTCTTCTACGTATTCCTTCACATTGAAAAAATATTTTAAAAAAAAGTTAAAGGTCCTGTTTTTTTTTTTTTTTTTTTTACAAATGAGCTATTATATCATCAGAATAATGCACTGCAGGATGTGTATCGAGCTGGGATAATGTCACTTCTCGGGTGTTGGACACACTCTGCATTGTGCCCGACCACATGAGGCCAGACATTAACCCAGCATGACACACACCGTGTCATGCATTATTCCTTAAATGTAAAGCCTGCTTTGCAAATGTTCAAAAGTGAGTTTTTACCTCCAGGTTTCATTTGTGATAGCAGTTTTAAACTTTTTTTCACAATGTTGTCCATGAATTCCTTTTTAAAAATGTTTATTTTCAGAACACGAAATGCACCATATTTTGGGACAGTATCTCATGAGCCAGAAAGTTTCATGTTTCAAATTGCAGCCATTTTTCAGTTACTGATGATCAGGTTAAGGAACATACAAATGACTGTGGTAGGCAGAGCTTTGTCTGTGGGCATGGTCCTGACTGACACCTGAATCGGCATGTAACCTCAGCTAGATATCCACCCACCAGGGGCGGGGATAGGCAGGTAGGGAGGAGTTCCCTGGGGGTGGGAGGCTTATGACTGGAGCGGAGGAGCATAGGTTCATTTAGGTACTGGCAGAAAAGGTTTTCTTTCTCTTATCTCCTCACCCTCCAGTTGGAACTCTTTCTTCAGCTCCCAAGACATCAGCTCAAAGCTGAATAGTAGGGGATTTTCAGTCCCCCAAGGGATTAAGGCAGCAGTAGGAACTAGGCCTTTGAAAATTGGAACATGTTGATAACACATTGATATTTTTGTTTGATTCTTGGGCTAACCTGGATTTCACTCTCAGCATGCAAGCCATCCCCTGGGGGCAGATAGTTGTTTTTTTTTTTTTTGTTGTTGACTGTTTGCGTAAAAAAGGTTTGAGGGGTTACTGCTGTGACTGAGTTGCTTGTGGGGACTGTTTGATGTCTGAGATGGTTTTATAACTGGCTAGATAAATCCAGCTTCAAGTAGACTTCAAGAAGGGTTTCCCACATCACATGTTTACAAACCGTTAATTTAATTAGTGCTATTTGTGGTTGTCTGCTACAGGCTTTTCTGGTTTGAGGTTGTTGATCACATCCTCTCCCCTTCCCCACTGCATTTGTCTCTGTCCTGCCATGTGCTTCAACAACTCCACAGGTTTGCAGTCACATGAAGTTATTCAATTTGGCTTGCAATTTTCAGTGTTTTTATTTAGTGGTCATGTGACCACTTGCTGGAAATTTATGATCTATAATTAAAAAGAAACTGTTAGCATGCTTTGGGGAAGATGGCAAAACTGAATGTATAGGATATGTAATTGGCAATATGTTGTGCATGCTTGTGGTATTAGAGGAGCAGATGGGAAATCTAAGATCTGTGACTGGCAAATGTTGCTTTTTTGGTGCCAACAGCATAGCTGTTAGCATCTATTGTGGTCATGCATATGCTTTTGTGAAATTAGACAAGTTTAAGGTTACATTCAGTGTGAGTGATTCAGCCACATGATGTAATTTATGATGTCATTGATAGGGTTTTTAGGTCTAAATGTAAGGTTTCAAACCTACACAAGCCTAGCTTTGAGGCCCTCTAGTGCATATGTGTTTCTTTCTCTTTCTTTCTCACTAGTGAAGGGTTTCAGCAGAGCTAAATAGCACACTTTCCGACAATTGAACTTAGTTCTACAGTATGTTGCAGTCAATTAAATTGCTCCCTGCTGAGGTTTGTCTAGGTTTGAATACAATTCAAGTAACCCGTTTTGCAGTTTGTGACATAATCTCTGCACCATAGAAGCCGCAGTTCATCTGTAACTCAGTGGTACATTGAATGTGTGTTTTTTCAGCAGGGAAAGAATCAGTGACTCAAATTCTGGCAGGGACACATTTTTTTTTTGTAAGATGAAAACTCACTTAAATAGCAATTCATGGTGGTGGGGAGTTGTAAAAGTAAATTATATGAAAAGTAAATTTAGCTAAGAACAACAATCTGTGAATGTAAATCAATTGCTGTGATTAGCTCCCCAACCACCTGTTTTGCAGGTTGTGACATAACCTCTACACCATAGAAGTGCAACTTCCTTACCTGCAGCTCAGTAGCACACTAAATGTGTATTTGCTTAGCAGTCAAAGAAACAATAGTTTAAATTCAGGTAGACAAAGAATGAATCCTGGAAGGACCATAAACACATCTTCTCAAATTGTTTTTGTAAGATGGAGACTCAAGTGAGTAGCAATTCGTGGTGGTGTAGAGTGGAATAGTAAATTACTGTATGTAAAAAGTAAATTTAGCTTAAAAAACAACAATCTGTGATGTTGAATTTCCTGTTGGGATTAGATCCTGAGTCACATGTTTTGCAGGTGTGACATAACCTCTACATAATAGAATTCACTAACCTACAGTTCAGTGGCACACTGAGTGTGTGTTTGCTTAGTGGGCAAAGGATCAGTAAGTATCTGATGAGCGACTTAGCTTTTTTCAATTTTTTGGTAAAATGGAAACTCACTTGAATGGCCACTCATGATGGTGTGGAGTTGAAACAGTAAAGTAAACAACAATTTGTGAAGACAAATTGTCTGATTGGATTAGATCCCAACTCACTTGTTGGCAGGCTGTGACATAACCACTACACAATAGGAAATGCAATTTCTTTACCTGCAACTCAGTGGCATACTGAATGTGTGTTTGCTTAGTAGGCAAGGGATCACTGGCTCTGTTCCTGGCAGGCACATAAAAATTGTTTGTAATATGGAAACTTACTTTAGTGGCAATTCATAGTGGTGTTAATTTGGAATAGTACATTATATGAGAAGTAAATTTAGCTAAGAACAATAATTTGTGAAGGTACTGTAGATCATCTGCTGGAATTAAATCCCCAGTCACCTATTTTGCAGGTTATGACATAATTTTTACACCATAGGAAATGCAACTAACTTACATGCAGCTCAGTGGTACACTGAATGATTGTTTGTTTAACAGGAAAAGAAACAGTGGTTTAAATTCAAGTACACACAGTTTGAATCCTAGCAGAGAAATAAACAGTTTTTTAAACTTTTTTTATAAGATGGAAACTGAGTTCAGTAGCAATTAATGGGGGGTATGGACTGGCATAATAAATTATATGAAAAGTAAATTTAGCTAAGAACAACAATTTGTGAAGGTAAATTCCCTCATGGGATTATATCCCCAATCACCTATTTTGCAGGTGTGATATAACTTCTATATCATAAGAACTGCAAATCACTTAACAGCAGATCAGTGGCAGACTGAATGTGGTTTTCCTTAGCAGATGTGAGCAGGAGCATAAGCATTTTTAAGTACAATGGAAGTTCACATGAGTCATGATCCATAGTGGCATGGAGCTGGAATAGTAAATTGTATGATAAGTAAATTTAGCTAAGAAAAACAATTTGTGAAGGCATATTGCCTGCTGGGATCAGATCCCCAGTTGCCTGTTTGCAGGTTGTGACATAACGTATACACCATAGGAACTGAAATCTGCTTATCTGAAGCTAAGTGGCACAATGAATGTGTGTTCACTCAGCAAGCAAAGGATCAGTTGATCAAATGCTGGCTGGGACTTAAACATTTGTTTCAATTGTTTTTGTAAAATGGAAAATCACTTGAGTGGTGATTTATGGCGGATGGACTTGGAAGAGTAAATTATCTGAGAAGTACATTTAGCTAAGGACAAGAATTTGTGAAGGTATATTGCCTGCTGGGATTAGATCCCCAGTCACCTGTTTTGCAGGCTGTGACATAACCTCTACACCATAGAAACTGCAACTCACTTACCCACAGCTCAGTTGCACACTGAATGTGTGTCTGCTTAGTAGACAAAGGATTAGAACTACAATACCTGGCAGGGACGTAAACATTTTTTTTTTCATTTTTTAAACATGGAAACTCACTTTAGTGGCAATTCATGGGAGTATGGAGTAGAATCGTAAATTATATGAGAAGTAAATTTAGCTAAGAACAACAATTTGTGAAGGTAAATTATCTGTTTGGATTAAATCTCCATTCATCAGCTTTGCAGGTTGTGACTTAGCATCTACACCACAGGATCTGCATCCTTCACCTGGAGATCAGTAGCACACTGAATGTGTACTCACTAAGCAGGTAACTGATCAGTGGTTTAAATCCAAGCACAGTACCACTTTACAGACCTTATTTGGAACCTTTATTACTATTGGTACCTTGATTCCCTTGTATATAAAAAATATTAAAATGGGGGTCTACAACTGGAAAATGTGTTGCTCTGGTTTAGTTCTCCACTTTTGCAAGCTGTAATGTATAGGTCTAAGCTCTAGGATTTAAAAATGGTACACATGACTTTTGCAGGTAGTTATAGTGAATGTCTAAAAATGTTTCAGTGCAGGCAAGCATGTTGGGGAATTTACAAACTGAGCTACAGTGTTCTATGAGCGGTTGCCATGTCTGAGATGGTGATGCTTAAATTGCAGGCTATGGTCCTTTAAATGTGGCTGCCAGGCCTCAAGTCCCGCTGCCCTGCTTGGTTTGCATCTTTTTTCTGGAGGCAGCATTGGACCATAATGTTTGTTTGGGGGCAGAAAAACTAGCATTATTCACAAATTCATAAAATGTTAGGACTGCAATCTTTTGTACATTGTCTGTGTGAGGGGTGTAGCCAAGGGACGGTTAATATAAATGAGGCACTAAGAACTGGTTACACAATATCCTTTGACTGAGTA
This sequence comes from Neoceratodus forsteri, assembly GCA_016271365.2. Lineage (NCBI taxonomy): Eukaryota > Metazoa > Chordata > Ceratodontiformes > Ceratodontidae > Neoceratodus > Neoceratodus forsteri. Next base: position 1,588,241,933 of record CM057449.1, on the reverse strand, counting down.
ATCTGGGAATTATGCTGGGATTCATGTAGAAAGAATAAGATAAGAAACTTGGAAGAGCATGCAAAGGGTATTAATTGCATTTATTTTCAAAGCAGAATTCATTTTTAAATATGTGTATAAAATAATGTTGGGTCTGCAGTTGCAGAATGCATAAACGGCAGGAAAGAAAAATATCTGGTGCTGTATGGACAAACAAACCACCTCTTTTAAATCAGCCCTAGCATTCAGGTGGTCACCATATTATTATTTTCCAAAGCTTTCAAAGATTAGCCACTGCTGATGTTGGGGGGGAACACAAAATGGTCACAACACATTTAAGCCCATAAGATAAATGAAAATTAAGTTTTACAGTACACATTTACTAATTAAATAAAGCAGTGTCAATAAAAATGACTAGTAGCATTTAAAAAAAATGTTGACAAGTTATATTTTTGATAGGCAATCCTTCAGCTACTTCCACAGAAAATAGAGAGGCAATTACATGTTTAAGACAACATCACTAACAGTAATCTTCTCACAGTGTACCCTGTGTGCAGTGACTGCAGAGGCAAATACCATAGGTGGGGTTTGTTGTGTCTTTTGTTTTGTGCTTGTATGTTTACAGCTATCCTGCTGGCATGCAGTTGTGATGAGCTGCCAAGGGTGTCACTGCTAGAAGCCAATTTATTCCAGTCTGTGTTTCTTGTGACTTTCTGTGGGGACTTTAATGTATCCAAATTGGTGCAGCAGAGCAAAGCATCCTGTTTGCCAGTGGCCTTGGGGGGTGACAACATGGCGTTAACCTCTGAGGGGGTGTTCATAAGGTTGCACAAAAGGAGGACAGACAGGTTGGCCTGGAGGTGTTGGTGCAGCCTGAGATCTCCCCCTAGGGTGCAGTGGGACATGCTGACATGGGTGCAAGACCATGCAACCCACCGAATGACCCAGAAAATCTAATTTTTTCAACATGAACATGAGTCCCTTCTGACAGTGTTCCAATTCTGTCAGGCTATGGGGAATGCCAGAAAGGAGTGGGAGTGAACTTGAAGGTGTTCAATACCAATTCCTTCTGTACTGGGGTTGCCTCATATGCTGGGGCAGAAGGGCTTATGGATGACCAGATTCAAATCCTTGGCTGTTGGAGGTCACAAGCTTTTGAAAGATATGTGAGACCTCATTTTCTTTAACCACTGGTTTTTATTATTGGGAGGTGGTGGTTTCTGAGTCAACTGAGTGTAGATATGCGGGTATTCATTTATTCACTGCGCAGCTGTCAGAGCAAGGCACTTCCAGGGAGGTGAGAACCTGTTTCTGGATCCCTGATAGGCTCGTGTGCAGTGGATAGGATGGTAGGTGATGAGATGCAGTGATCTGCTCCTGTTGATCTTGGCTGAAACTTGGTGGTTTGGCCCACTCACAGTCCTGTTGGTGCACATAGGAGGCAATGATTTGGGGATGGTAAAAGGACTTGAACTGTTGACCTCAAATGAAGGAGGACTTGGTTTGGTTTCAGGACACCTGGCCTGAAGTGTGTGTTATATCATTTCACATCATCAAAAAGAGGCATTGGTGGTATGCCCAGGACCCCGGAGCAATCAAAAAAGCCCACAGACTGATCCATATGGCTATGTGGTCATTCATGGACTTTATCAGAAGGGCTGTCCTCAGTCATGATGACATGTTATAAAAGTACAGTACTTCAACTTTATGCCTGGGATGGTGTGCAAATGTCTGACTGAGGATATGATATATTTTCAGCTGACTTACAAAGTATTGTAGAAAACAGTGGTGTGAAGTACTTGTGGAGGGATGAGCATCAGGAACCATGCTCATTCTTTGGCAACACGGTAATCTTGTAAGGTTTGTGCAGATGGGGTAATAGGGAATCATACATCTTTACAGGTGGCTCCCCCTGAGGCTGGCAGGAGATGAGGGCCCAGATAGCTGGAGTTCCCCTTTCAAGGGCAGTCAGAGGGCTAACCTCTTTGGGCATTGCCTGTGGTTTTGCAGCACTCGGCCCAGAACCATTTTTATCTTTGTTTATAACTTCTTTATTTTAAATTGTTTTATTTAAAAAACACCAAAAGTGTCCCTTTCAGTACAGGATCTAATGAACCTGGATGTTTCACATTTCAAATTCCAGTCATTTTTTTATTTTTTAATGATCAAACAAAAACCCATTTTCCCATTAGATTCAACATATTTGCCATCCTGTAGCACAAAAACTACTTGCCTAAATGCTGTCAACCTTGGAAAGTTTTGAAATTGTGCCCCAAGGGGTGTTCAGGCCAATTTTCACATCCCTACCTCTGATGATGGCCAAGCTATAAGCAGGCAAAACATTCTGGTTTTCTACAGAAATGCTTTCTCAATCATAACTACAGTGGCACCACTGTGCCATTATACTGTACTTCTACAAAGTACTGCACTAGAGCTGTGTGGAATTTTCAAATTCTGGCAGAATGGAATTTCATGTAATTTTCGTAAATTACTCTTACATTCAGCAGAATTTCATCGAAAGCAGAACAGCAAAATTCTGCAATTTTTTTTTAACAGAGGAATGTGTTGTACTGCAGAATTCTATTTCACAGAAAAATTTTGCAATTATTTAACTAGAAATACACATAACCAACTTATCAAATATAATAAAAAGCACAGTAATTTTACTGTGTCAGGCCTGAGGATGAGTAATATAAGCATGAATTGTGTCCCCTGAGTGCTAAATCAGTGTTATGCTCACCAGAATTTCAACGTCACCCCGTGGAATAGTATTCTGTGGAAATATATATGCATGGAAGAGAATTCTGCATTTAGAACAGTCAATCAGTCAGGTGACTGCACATTCTGTCTCCAGAGTATCCATGTGAATTCCTGAGCTCTACTGAGTCTGTGCAGGTTGTATAGGTGTTTGAGAGAGAAGGAGCTGCTCTGTAGTGTTCTCTGTTACAGCAGAAAAGTACATTTAAAACCACACAAAAATTACAGTGGTTGATTAGTTTTACTACAGACTTGTAGTAAAACTTGTATTGGAGTATGTGTGTTGTTTAATTTTTTTTTTACTACAGTTTCTATATCTTGGTTATTTTTTCTGTTTAAGCTCTTTTTCCCCAGTGTAAGTCATTACTGGTGGAAGGGCTTTGATCAGTATTTGCAGTGAGAGAGAAAGTGTAATATTTGTTACTTAGTTGCTATTATAACTGTGACTGTCTGACATATAGTACAGTATTAGTATTTACACTACAGTCAAATATTAATAAATTAACAGATTTAACCTGTTATTCTAAGAGTTTAAACTGATTACTTCTGCTTTTTATAAATAAAACTTTTTTAAGAAACATTTTATTTATTAATTCTTTGTGGTCAGTCAGAGTATCACAGAAGGAAAGTGTGGCTGTTTGATGCATACTAAAGTATTTACTAGTTTTTATAGTATCATGGTATCGTAGTGGTTTTACAAGCTCAGGAGGCAATGCCTTTATATGAGCTCACCACCCAAAGGTGGAATTATTTTTATAAATATTCAAATTTTATGTTGCCCATATGCTGATCTAACCGATGTTTAAATGTCTCCATGTTGTTACTTTCAATAATTGAACCTGGAAGTACTGTATATTCCATTTATTAACTACATGCTGTGTATACCATTGGCTTCTCTTTTTGGTTTTACAATGAGTGCCTCTTAATCTAAGGTTATGGGATCTAGTCTGAGTTTTAATAAAATTTGTCTCTAGGCCAAGAGACTCAGTGAGAACAGGATCTTTTATAGCTTTGTATGTTAAACAGAGATTTCCAGGAGTTTGACAATAGTTCATAGAATATAAGTTTAATTCTTGTAATCTTTTCCCATAAGTCTTATTTGCCATGCCTATGATTTTTCTTGTCATTTTTCTTTGTACTCCCTCAAGTAATTTATTTCCTATATTTGTATGGGGAGCACAAAATGGTGCACAGTAGTCCAGATGTAATCTAGCCAAACTCTTATGTAAAGGTAAAATAACTCCTGATTGTCTACTCTTTATATGTTTCAAAATACATAGCATAATTTGTTGACATTTCTTGACCTCGATAATTGTGTTATTATCAAAATTCATTTTGTTATCTATAATTACTCCTAAGTCTGTTTCATTTTCAGTTTCTTGCAACAACACTTGGTTTACAAAATAATTATATCTCATGTTGTTATGCCCCAAATGCATTACTTTACATTGTTGTGCACTGAATTTCATTTTATTCCTTTCTGCCCATAATTTCAGTGAAGATATCTCCCTCTGGAAGCCTGCAGCAGCCTCTGGGACTTTACTATACAGCCCATTTTGCAGTCATCTGCATACTTAGACATTCAGGTGTTATTTGATGACTGCATTGATGAAATCAAGATGTTAAATAAAGCAGGGCCTAATACCGAGCCTTGAGTTATGCCACTCGTAACCGCTGCCCATGGAGATGAATATCCCTTTATTGAAGTACATTGTCTATGATTATCTAAGCATGATTCTACACAGTTTATTAGGTATTGGGGAAATCTATCTTATTCATATACTGTAATAGAATATCATGAGAAACTCTGTCAAAAGCTTTAGCAAATTCCTGAAAGACTATATCCACTGGTAGGCCCACATCCAAAGATGAGCTAACGTTTTCAAAAAACTGCAAATGATTAGTTAAGCAATGATTTGCCTCTAGAAAACCATGTTGTGTGATATCTTGAAGGTTATTAACTTTTATATGTTCTTCTAGTTTTTGCAATATTAGCCTTTCTAAAGTTTTCCCTAATACAGAGGTCAGACTTATAGGTCTATAGTTTGAGACTTCTATTTTATTACCTGATTTATATTTAGGGATAACTATAGCATCTTTCCATGATAAGTTACATTCTCCTTCATCCAGGAATAAGTTAAATAATTTGCACAATGGGCCTGAAATTTGTTTGGCCTTTTCCTTGAGAAACCTGGGATGTATTTCATCAGGTCCTGCTGAGGAATTGATATTCAAGTTTTGTAGAGCCCTCATAGTTTCCTCAATGGTTATATGAGGTACTTCTGAGTTATTAGAAGTTGTTATTATACCAGAAGAATCTTTTTTTTCCTTTGGTGTAAAAATGGTAAGGAAATAATTATTGAGTTTGGTAGTCATTTGAATTTCATTGCTAATAAGGCCTGTCTTAGTTTGAATGGGCCCCAGTGTGGATTTGGTACCTCTAAGAGAACCTATATAGCTGCAAAACTTTTTTATATTATCCACTGTGTCAGCGGCTAGTCTATTTCCTGTTTCTATCTTTGCTTTCCTGATAATTTGTTTTACTTTATTTGAAAGCTTTCTATAGTTATTCCAGTTGTTGATTGATGGTTTATGTTTATATTTCTTATAACTTTTATATTTTTTATTTATTGATCTCTTAATCTTTTTGTTCCACCAGACTGGATTTCTATACCCATTAGTGTACTTTGTTTTCTTTGGGAACCAGTAGTCAAGACAGTAGATTATTTTAGCCAAAAAAAGAGACCAAACCTGATGGACAGTAAGGCCCATAAAGTCAGTCTCCCAATCCCATGAATTAAGATAGTTTTCTTTTTTTATTTCCAGGAAGTAGGCTCTAGAATAATCCCTAACAAGTGTTTTGTAACTGCTGTTTTGGTTTGAATTTGAAAAATAATCATATTGTGGTCACTGTTACCCAACGGTGCTAGAATAGTTGGTTCTAATATTTTATCACCCATTTTAGTAAGAACAATATCTAAAATGTTATTATTTCTAGTTCCGGTTTTAATGATTTGTTCCAGATTTTGATTCACTGTAATTTCCAGGAACTCCCTCTCAATAATACCAGTACATTGGGACATCTCCCAATTTATTTTATTGGAAGTTAAAATCTCCCATAAGTATATAATTATTGGTAGGATCAAATTTGTCAATTGTTTTTTATAAAGTCCATGTTCTGATCAGTATTAAGATTTGGGGCCCTGTAAGCCAAACCAACACATATTTTTATGGTGGGTAAATTTATTTCTGCCCATATAACTTCATCATTTTTAGGAGTATGTTCAGGGGAAATGGAATGAGATGTATAATTCTCTGATATATAAAGGGCTACCCCCCCCCCCCGTTTTGTCCTTTCTATTTTTTATAATTTTATTGAAACCTTGTATATCTGTATTCTGACTAACATCCTGAAACCAAGTTTCAGTAACTCCACAAACTGTAATATTTTCTTTTTGCATAATTTATCTCAATTCATCCATTTTATTTGTTAAACTAAGAGCATTCAATAGTAGTATTTTAGGTGTATTATTATCACCATTGGGAGTTATTTTTGTTGATATAATGCATTTTTCATTTTCCCTGTAACCATTGCTTATGCATAACCTTTCCCCCTTTGTTAGTTTAAATGTTTGTTTATAAAATTTGAAAAGTGTTTTCCCAGAAGTATATTCCCTCTTTTTTACTTAAATGCAATCCATCTGAAAAGTAGAGATCATCCTGATGATAAAACTCTTCCTAGTGTATTAAACAATGGATTCCTTGCCTCATTGTCCATTTCCTCAACCAGTCATTATAAGCTCTGACTTTTATGATTTAGAGATTGTGAGGCTCTAGGTATGGGCAAAACTTCAGATATAGCAACCTCACATCCAAGGTGTATCAATTTATTACAGAGTGCTACCAAGTCTTGTTTAGTCTCTTCCACTGGATCTCTAAACATGTTATTAGTCCCCGCATGGATCAATACTAGTGGATTGCTACCTACATTTTTAACAGTGGATTTACACAAATATGTTAGGTCTGCTATTCTTGCCCCTCTGAATGATGACAAGGTCCTGTGGGCTTTGTCTGGGTTACACACATCCCTATCCAGATGTTTTATCATTGAGTCACCCATAACCAGTAGGTTTCTGTGGGGAGGTGTGATATTACCTGGATTTAAATTATCCTGTACTGTAACACTATCTGAATTGGTCAGTATAGTAGTTGGACAATTGCCATTGTAAGTGTCTGGAACAATAGACTCAATAGGAGTGTTAAAGGATATTAATTTTTGTGGTGAAGTAGACTCAATGTCATTATCTGATACTATTAAGCTGGTAAATCTATTACCAGGGGGAATACTGAAATCAGTTGCATGCCTTCCCTTTTTTGGTTGTTTACTATATTGCACATTATACCACAAGTCATCAGTTTCAAGTGCTGAGACTTCTTCCCTAATCCTTTTTTTATTAGTTTCTTTATATTGCTCAATATGTTTTGATGTAATTTGAACATTTTCATTTGGAATGATAGAGTTGAACGTAGCAACATTAGTGTGGACTTGATAATTGGGGGGTAGTAAAAACATTGGTTCCTAAAGGTAATTTAGCGCCAAGTCTAATGGCTATTTCTTTTTGACTTGCCTCTCATTGTAATAAGCAGTCACTAAAGGCATTGAGTTCTTGCAACAGCTCTTCATTGTGTATACATTTTAAACATTGAAAGGGACTTAATGCAAAATACATAAGGCAGGTGGAATATCTAATGGTCACTTCACCTGGTGATAAGACCAATATCTCTGACATTATATCAAAAGGTAGAATAACTTAATATAAGGAAATGTAAGGGGGGATATTTAAATCTCAGTATGTAAACTTACTTTCTTTAAATTGTTATCAGATGAAAAGTAGCCTGAATAACTGTATGCTCTTACTCCCTCTTGATTCAAGCTTATCCAGCACACTACATACAAACATGGGGGGCTATATTTACTTAAATAAGGCAGAGTACCTTTATTTTATTTATAAACAACCCACAAGTTATAGATTGAAGTATATTACAAGACTAGTAAACCTCTTGCGGTGTATAACACAGGATTCAGCTATGATAGATACAAGGAAGTGATGACCATATTGCAAATGAACAACACAGACCTCCTATGATAGTTAGAAACACCTATATTCCCAACCTGTGATAAAAATAAAACACAGGCACCTATATTGATAATATCAGTTTTTTAAAATCAGTACCTAGAGTTTAGTGCTTGCCTACTTCCTTTATGTTTTTTTCTCTGCCTTCTCTGTTCTCCTAAACTCTCCAAACATGCCTAACATGTGCAGATGCATGTGTCTTTGCACACGTCATCATGCATGTTGCTGCATGCTTGCCCTGCTCAGGCTCACCCTGCTCACCGCAGGGCAGCTTTTAAAGCACTTAGAGACCCTAGAAGTATTACAAGAGGTCACCGTCAACTCCATGTACAATTATATCCCCAAACAGTAAAAAATAGATTTTGATGCCTGTATTTGGCTGGGTCTATCACAAATTGTCCCCTCCTAGTAGTAAATCATGTATTTGGTAAAGAAATAATGAGCTGTAGTTCTAAGTATAGTTGTGTATGAACTATAGCTCCTCTTCCTGATGCTATCAGCCTACCGGGGCTCAGAGGACTCACGATAGTGAGTGAAACAGTTTTAAAATACACTGAACAAATGTTTCATCTATTAAAAGCAGTAGTATATCAAACACTTTAGACAACTAGTGCCCAGCTATAATAATATATAATATGATAATAGTCATATAATAACTAGCAGCTTAGTGTACCCTTTTATTCCACGCAAAAATAATTTGACAGTTAAAAACAAATTTGCTCACTGTTTTAAATAAAACTGTTTTTCACAAGCATTAAGCATCCTTTTTTCCTGTTGAAGAGAATTGATTTCTTAGCAGTCAGAACCGTACCCTGTTAGCCTACCCAAAAAATAAATCTGACAGTTAAAATGGATTTTATGTTTTAAATGAAGTTTTTCATAAGCATTAATTAAGAAGCCTTTTTTTCCTATTCTCAAAGTATTTGATTTATTACAGCAGTCTGAGCTGTACCATGGTATTCCACCCAAAGAATAATCTGACAGTTGAAACAGAGTCACTATTTTAAATAAAACAATTTTTTCCATATACATTCAGCAGCATTTTTTTCTTTTCAAGAACTTTGATCTATTACCAGTCATAACCATACCATGTTATTCCATCCCAAAAATAAGTTGACAGGTGGAACAGATTTGCTGTGTTCAATAAAAAATAGTGCTTCTTCATAAAAATGTGTCTTTAATGTAGAAAAGTTACAACAGCAAGAACAAGAGCAACAAATCAACACTAAACAAAACAGCAAGAACAAGAGCAACAAATCAACAAGAAACAGAAACAACAATGGAAAACATTAAAAAAATATTTACAAACAGTACTACACTCAGTGCGCTCCACATTTCATTGTTCAGACTGTGGTGGTGCTGGTTGTTGGACTACACGTGTGGTAGGTGTTGGTTGCCTCACAGTGGCAAGAAATTCATCAATTTTTTCATCATTTGCTGCTGAGTATTTTTGATGGACCATATGTCCTTCTCAATTTTTTCAGCCTTTTTTCAAGCTGACTGCCCTCTGGCTGGCTTGCAGGGTCTGTAGACGGGCCTCCTCTGGATTCAATTTCAGTGAGATGCCCGGATGCCTGGGTGCTCAGCTTCTTCACTGCTCTGACATGGGGTGTGCATATTAACACTGGAAGAAAAGAAAAAATGCATGCTGAACTCTATTGACTAGAAGCAGCATCATATTTTTACTTTCACTCCTGTTTGTGAAGCTCAAGAAGTCTGATGTCATCAGAACCCCGAAGTGGCAGAACAGGGTGGTTGGGCATGATGTTGCCCATCCAGTGTATTTTACAGTGTACAGTCTTGATAAGATTAAAAAGAGAAATCATGTAGGTACAGTGCTATTGTCCACACCTGAAAAAGGGACTGTTTTTTTGTCTCAGTGGGCCTACCCAGTCAGCAAAATTTAAATAAATAAATAAAATAAACAAATAAATAAACCTGATGTCAAAGCAAGTTTACATTTGTAAATGGCACAGAAGAGCCTGAAGGGCAGACTCAGTTAGGGGATGTGTGAAGTTTTATAGAAATCAGCACACTGTTCCTGAATGTTTGGCAGAAGTGCGTAGTGGCGGTGCACACTCTGTCCTCAGGCCATAGCCCTCAACCTATATATTTTCTTTTTATCTTTCTCTTGTACATGCTATTACACCCAACCCCAAAAAAGTTAAATCCTTAAAAAGGAAAAAGTTCCATCCATCTTATTTTGTTTCTGTCTGTATGTATTTCTTGATTTCTGCTACTGCTGCATTCTATCTCTCCTGCAAGTTTTTGACCTTGACTACCTTTCCTTACTGTATATAATTTATTGTTTACCCTAGCCTTATTATGTGTATGTCTGTCTCCTCCTTGTTACAATGTTTGTACAGTATATTTTTTCCTCTGCAATCTATGGGTCATACCTGGAAATAGGCATTTCTTGTCTAGTGTGCTCACCTGGTCAACAAGAGCTAAATAAGTAAATAAATGTAAATTAAGCTGTTGTGATCCTTCAAAAGAAAAACACCTGATTTCAACTTTATTGTTGTCTTAATGACTTTCTTGTGTAATTGCACAGTGCTGCTTACACTATCACTAAAACTGTTCTCAGTTACCGCTGCTACACAGTGCTGCTGCATTGTGCGCCTCATCACCACCACCACCACAGCCACAGGCTTGACAGCATGACATTAGTGCCAGTGTTCCACAAAAACACAGTAGGTTGAATTTATGTAGTCACAGAATAATGTGCAACACATGAACATTTATGTTGCTGTTACACAGTGCTGATGCACTGTGTGTCTCAGCACTACACCCCCCCAACCACAGGCTATAAGTTTACTGTAGCTCAGAGTTTCTTAGACAATATCATCTATGGCCCTGAGGGAGTCTGCAGCCTACTATTGTACATTTCTGTGCTTTTACCCTTTGTGTTATGTAGCTAGAAGAACTATCTTTTTGCAATTTTATCGATTTTGTCTTTATTACTAGGGAAAGTGACATAAAAAAGATTACTGTGCCTTGGACTTCATTAGCTTTGGCTGCTTGTCTAAACATGACATCATAGTGACTGGCTTATTATGTCATAATTTTCTCCACAACAACAGATTAATTTATTTATTTATTCAATTTTGGTAACTGGGTAGGACCACTGAGACCCGAGGGTCCCTTTTTCAAGGGCGACCCAGGTTTAGTTACAGAGGTATACAGGTACAGTATTTGATTACAGAGAAGTATTGGTACAGCATTTAGTTACATAAGAGTACAGGTACAACAAGGATACAAGTTCAAAGCAATTCATGAGGTGTATTGGTACAGCATTTAGTTGCAGAGGAGTATAGGTACAACAAAGAAACAAGTTAAGAGCAATTCAAGGAGAGTAAATACTTGGATAGAACAGAGCTGACTGGGCCAGAGGTAGTTTACAAGGGATGTGCTTGGGTAAGAGTGCAGCAGTCTGGAAGGAGGTAATTCTTTACAGGGCAGGGCAGATTGGGATGTCATAAGCAGAATGAAGTGAACAAGTTGACAACGCAAATAGGGCAGACATCTTGTTTCCATGCAATTGTCCTAATAAACAAATACAGGCATCAATTACAAAAAAAGGTGAAATATAAGCTAAATTTTGCCTAGACATTATAGAAACATAGAAGTTGTCAGCAGATAAAGACCCTTTGGCCCATCCATTCTGCCCATTTTCCCCTGCCTACTGTGCAACCACAGATCCTTCATGATCTCTGGTCGTCCACACACTTTGTCATACTGCCAGAGTCCCCTTGCAGGTGTCCCATGCATGCTTGAGTCCTGCAACTGTTTTGGCACCTACCACCTCCACTGGGAGGCCATTCCAGGCTTCCACTGCTTTCTCCATGAAGAAATATTTCTTCACATCCCCTCTGAGCCTCTCCCTCCAATTTCATAGCATGACCCCTATTCCACGAGTCCATCTTTCTGCCAAAAATGAAACCTTCCTGTGCCTTATTAATTAAGTAATAAGGTTTGTACAGGGGTTACATTAAGTCTATTAATCAACCCCTTGGGACATCAGGTGGCAAGAGGTGCAGCCGAGTTCTATGCTGCCACAACAGGGTGATTAACTGATTGTAATGTAAACCTGGTACATACCTTATTGCTATTATTATAATTGTGATTTTTAAAAAATCAGATTGTTTCATTTGTCTAGCACATTTCATCCAAAAATGCTTATGCTCATTTTACAGTTAAATAGTTCCTCCGCCTTTTTTGTGTGCTTGATGTTGAACAGAAGCCTGTGAAGAGCTGCAAACAAGCTCATTCACTCTCAGAAATGATTTTTTGAAGCAAGTTGTACAACAACTTCTGTCTGGCAGTGATGGTTATTCAGTACAATTGCTTGATAATCAAATTTATAAACAAACCTTGTAAATTCACATTGTATGTTTCAGCCACAGCTGGGAGTCTACAGTACAAGCAAGCAATAATACCAGACAGAGTGGGTAGTACTGGGCAATACCTGACCGCCCTGGGGTATAATGAGGTCCAATGTAGAAGGCAACCTGGAAGCATGTTGTTATATACCATGAGCATACTAGAGCTCTAAGGAAATAATGCAACCTAAGAGTGTTGTCAGTGGGGGTGGATACTGCTTTGCATGCCACTATTAATGATTTATTGGAGCAATTTAGTGGTTTTTTTTGTTACAAAATGGGCTGCAGTTTTTTTCATGGCTGTGTTCGCATTAAAGGCAGTTGACTTGCTAAGTGAGTGGGAAAAATGGTGGGTGGTAACTTTGAAAATTACACAGGCACTGTGATACCACTTGGGAACTGTACATGAGGCAGCTTGTGCTGGGACTTTTTATTTCTGGGCATTTATTATAAGTTAATGTACCCTCTGGCAAGGGTACCAGCCAATCAGATGCCAGGAAATAAAAGGTCAATTTTCTAATCCACATCAGGTAAGTTAAAGTCTCCCGTTAGTAACAACTCTCCCTCACGAGCCAGCCTTTGGAATATCTATCCTTCAAATATTTAGGGGTTTGGTTGGACTGCCACCTGACTTCACCTTCCACGTCGATGCCATCTGCACTAAACTTCATCCCAAACTGGCTGGTCCTCTGTCGGCATAAAGGCAGCCTCCCTTTCCCCACCCATCGTGAACTGGTATCCAAAATGATCCTACCAGTCTTTGATTATGCTGATGTGATGTATTACACAGTCTCTCAAACATCCCTTGCCAGCCTAGACACCCTTCTGAACTCTTTCTGCCGCTTCACTACTGCCTCCCTCCCTTATCCAGTACTGTCTCCTTTACTCCACCCTATCCCTTGCACATTTATCTCACAGAAGAATGGTTCACTGTGCCACCTTTGTTGCCAAGTTCTGGTTTGGTACCTTCCTTATCTACCTCTCCTCCTGTCTCTCACAAGCTTCCACCTCAGTATACTTCCTTCACCACAGAGATCCCCACACCTTTCTCATCCCCTGCCCTCACTCTGCTTCTGGTCAGTCTGCTTTCTTCATTCTCTTTCCTTCACTCCGGAATACTCTACCATCTAAACTCTTGACTAACCTCCTCCCTCTTCTCTTTCAAAAGGCTCCTCAGACTCCTATCCCTTCCACAATGCTCACAGTGCACCCAGCTCACACCTCCTCAAACTAATTAGTCCCCTCCCCTTAGCTGTCAACACTTAAAAGCACACTCTCCCCCTTTTTCTTTTTTTAGAGTGTCCCCAGCGAGGAACTGTGCACTTTGCTCCCTCGACTGTTAGTCAGGGCTATAATTTCACCTTGTAAATCTATCAACTTCACCTTGTGAATCAATGATACTGAAGGCTCCGCACCTGCACTTTGTTTGTAACTGTGGATACAATTTGTGACTTTGTTGTACTTCTGCATCTGTTTGTTACCTACTGTACTGGGTTTTGTAACCCTGACCCGTGACTGTTAATATGTAATGTTTGTTGTCATGTCAGTATTACCACTTTGTAAGTCCTTCCCCGGGTCGCATCAGGAAATGAGCATCGGCTCAATGGTGCTTTTCCCAGTTATCAACTTTTAATTAAATAAATAAGATCAATTTGTATTGCCACCAGCATTTCCCTGCCCACTTCATCCATCTGTGCTGGAGGAATGTATATCACTCCTGTACAGATAATGGCCCCATTCATTTTCTCTAGAGTGACCTACAGTTTCTCTGATCTCCCTTGTTCACCTTGTATTTCCATAGCCTTTATGCTGTCCCATACAGAAAGAGCTACTCTTCCCCCCTTTCTTCTGACCCTGTCCATTCAGAATAGAGTAAATCCCGCTACTGCCATATCCCTGTTCTAGTTTCATTGCACGAAATCTCAGTGATGGTGACTAGATCCAGGTCCTCCCCACCATGGCGGCCTCTATGTATGCAGTCTTGTTGTCCAGACTTCCAGCGTTACCACACATAGCCCTCTAAATCTTTTGCCCTCCATTTCCATCATCCCTCTTCTATTTCCTACCACCATTTATGCTTTTCAGAGTTGTCGTGACACTGCAAACAAACATTTGCCATTGACAAATGTTTGCTGCTTAATAGAACACGCCCTAACTATATACTACACAACATTATTTATCTCATAACTGGTCCAGGTTCTCCAGATGGTCCCTCTTGAGGCCCATCGCCACCATCTCCTGGTTTCACAGGGGGCACACTGGCAGCTGGAGTAGATCTTCCCTCCATTTCTGGTTGAGATACAGCTAATAAGTCAAAAAAGGCTATAATTAGATCAAGAAGTAAAATTATTATTATTTTAAGATATTTTTCTATACAAAAAAAGAAAGACAGAACTTGACAAAAAAAGACAACAGTCAAGACTCATTGGGCTTGATTTTCAAAGAGCACTTAGACTGATGCAAGTTGAGTCACTCTAGGGCTGTGGCAAACTCAGGGTGCACCAGGAACCCTCACCAGATTTTATAAAAAGCAGTGTTCCTTAGCCAAAGTCCATGGGTTTGCCACAAGATGACAGCTGTGGCAAAAACTTGGTGCAACTGGCAGGAATGCCGCAAGCCACAGGATGGGCTTGTGGCACCTATGACAGTGATGGTGACCCACTGCCCAGTCACCCTGGTGCCTGGTGGGTCCTCTTAGGCATGCCCAGCCCAACTAGGCAAACATCATGGACAGATCCACCAGTGCCACCATGTGAGGGGGCATTGGAGTCCAACCTGACATGGACCACTGGCCACTTGAGCCATGGTCTGGCAGGTGTTGGGGGATGAAAAAATGCCTTTCTCAGGGGGCCACCAGGTCACCCTGCCCACCCAGCCAAGGCTGCAGCATTGATGCACAGCAGGTTAGACTTGCTCCGGGCTGATCTAACAGAAAGCTCCATATGCCCATAGGGGCTGGATCCAGAATGCCATACAAAAGTGGACATGGCAACCCTGCCATGGTGCAACCCCTTTAGTGCCATGGCACACCTCCATGTTGTGTGCAACCCTGGTGTAGGGCCAGTTCAGTGCAATAGGTCGGGTGCTGGACGCAGCCCACATTAGAAAACCAGACTTGGCACAACTTTTAATGCGAGGAGTCACTTGCATCAATTCTGTTTCACACTGGCTCCTTTTGTCAACATTTGGGGTGTGCTTGGGTGTCAGGGGGTGATCCAGGGGCAAAGCCATACCCAGGGAGATAAAAAAAAAGAAAATATTGCCAATCGCTTTGAAAATTTTAATATTTTCTGTGTGCAATAGTTAGTGATGTGCAAATCTGAAAAAACTCAATTCAAGAATTAATTCACAAATTTGCCTCATTTTGCAAATTTAATTCACCCTGAGAAGTCTAATTTAACAGTAACTGATCATTTTGATGAATGCAATAGAGGTAACTTTACAAGCATTACATTGTTTTGTTTACTTGTATTAAATTAAAATGTAGTAACACTCACCAGCAGTCTGAAGTTGGTCACAGCTCCTCCCAAGCTTTGTAGGATGTGTACATCCCACCTCTAAATATTGTCCCATCAATGTTTCAGCTGCTTAATGGTGTGAGTGGAATGCTTCTCATCTTCATTTACTTTGGTGATGATTTGGGCCCATATTTTCTCCCACGAGGGATAGTCCAGCCATTTCTCACCGGTGAGGCCAACAACTTTTTTGGTAACCTACAGCTACCAGTATGCTGGTTTCCTCTGGACTAAATGTGAAGGACAGAGACCTTTTCCTGATGCTGGTAGAGGTGGTGATGGTGGCAGTTTTATTATTTGCAATATTGTAATATTCTGTTTCTCCCTATCTCTCTCTCTCCTGACAATCATTCACTCCTGGTGTTTGCACACTGAAACTGTGAGACATGGGGCAGAACAGCAGAATGTAATCCCACGGCCATCCCTATATGTGCACTCTGCTGGTTGAAAGTTTGGATCTGTGAAATGGTATTCTGGCACATTTAAATGTCATCATCAAAAATTCACTGAGGAATACTATTCCGCCACTGTTATGAACCACAGAACAATATTCTGCAGAACCCAATGGGCAAACCCACGTTATTAAAAACAAAAAAAAAAAAATTCAGAACACCATTATGGGCACACTGTACACATGTCCTGGCTATTAGGAACCAAGTGGGTGCATTTTTATTTAAATTCATGCACTTGATTATACAGAAATTGCATTTTAAGCTCGCAGAACGATTATCCGCAGGATAATGTTAATCCACAAAATAGAGTTCCACCAGTCTCAAATTGATGGAATTCCACTGAAAGACCACTTTATTTCTGATGGAAATTCTGCAGGTGGAATGGTCATTCTGCCTTCATTCCACTGGCAGAATTTCGCAATCTGCACAGCACTACACTGCACAGTCATAAGATTGCTGAAAAACAGTCACATTGGAAGGTCATAACATTAGTTGCCAACGAGTATACTAGGCCTTCTGCAAATTCATTGTGCAAGGGCCTTGACATTAAAGTGCAAGTTACCTAAGCCAGTTGCTGTCAATTACAGGAAGTTGCTGTGAGGCAGCTGGGCATCGTCTTGCAGCCCTTCAACTACCAGTGGGAACATCAATGGGCACCAGAACAGGAGGACTAGTATGATATATTGAGCACCTGCAAATCAAATAAGTAAAATGAAGGGGGGGAGGAAACAAGGAGTGCTTACAGGTCAACTAAATATAGAAACATACAAACATAGAAGTTGACAGCAGATAAGGACCGCAAGGCCCATCCAGTCTGCCCATTTTTTTTTCTACCTTATGAATGTGCCATAGGTCTTTACTCTGTCAATGGCCTATCTGTTGATACTCATCTGTATTGCTCCCTTATGCCTATCCCACACCTGTTTGAAGCCTTGCACTGTATTCATATCCACCATTTCCTGAGGTTGGCTGTTCCATGCATCCACCGCCCTTTATGTGAAAAGATCTTCCTCACATTACCCCTTAATTGGCTTCCCTCTGATCTCATGCTCTGTTCGCTTGTCCTGCTATTTTTCTTATATTGAAACATGTTAGACTCTTTCACCTTACTAATGCCCTTAAGGTGTTTGAATGTTTTGATCATATCAACTCTCTCCCTCCTTTGCTGAAGGGTATACATATTGAGCTCCGTTAATCTGTCCTCATGTGTTTTCTAATGCAGTCCCTGCACCATTTTGGTTGCTCTTTTCCGGACTGCCTCCATTTTGTTAATGTCCTTGTGAAGGTTCGGCCTTCAGTACTGCATGCAGTACTCCAGATGGGGCCTAACCAGTGTTTTGTAAAGAGGAATTATTACCTCCCTCTTACGATTTGTGATACCCCTGCTAATACACCCCAACATCCCCCTAGCCTTACCTATTGCTTTAGTGGTCTGCTTGGATGATTTCAGATCATCTGTGATGATGATGCCCAAGTCTCTTTCTTCCCTTGTGATTGCCAGCAACTCCCCTCCCAACCTATAGGTGGCTTCAGGGTTTCTCTTCCCTATGTACATGATCTTGCACTTCTTTGTGTTAAAACCCAGTTACCACTCTTCTGACCATTTTGCCGGTTTATCCAGATCTCTTCTCATTCTGCCCACCCATCTGGATCATCTACTCTGTTGCAGACCTTGGTGTCATTTGCAAACAGATAAACCTTACCCTCCAGTCCATCTGCAATATCACAGATGAAGATATTGAAGAGGACTGGCCCCAGAACTGATCCCTGAGGAACCCCACTTGTGACTTGCATCTCTTCTGACCGTATAACATTTATCACCACTCTCTGTTTTCTGCCTGCCAACCAGTTTGCCACCCAGTTGACCACCTTCTGACCCACCCTGAGCCTACCCATCTTATTAATCAATCTTCTGTGTAGAACAGTATAAAAGAAAGGCAAATAACAAATATGTTTGCATAGATACACTTTTACACCTAATGAGATTGCTCACACTGATGAAGACTTGAACTGAATTAAAGGGATAAAAACTGCAAGATGCATAATCACTAATCTTGGTGTTCTCACTGGTGTAAACACTATTTATTTTTGTACGTTTAGTCAATCACATTTTACAGTCTCTGAGTAAAGTAAACCATGTAGCTGAAGTTTAAACAGAAGCCTCTTTACTGTAACAGTGGGGCTCTCTCGGAGCACTACTGAAGAATACAGTATCTAAACCAAATCGAATAGTATGCAGTGATCCTGAGACATCTGCAAATAAACGTCTAATGCTACCCGCTCATTAGCACATGAACGCTGCTTTTATATGCCAGCACTTACAAAGTGGTCTTTATTTATGCCCAACAGCAATCCATTCTGTTGAGCTACTACTCCTACTGTGTCCTAAACTATCAAGTCTTGCTGATAGACATGCTTTTACAGGAAACTGTTTACTTTATATTTCTTTTACTGCACTGACTATTTAAACAGAGACCCTGTCATCTATCTGTTAATGATTATAGTCCCTGCAGACCACCAGCACTGATCCCATTGCTACTTGTGCCATACACATTGCAGGCGTACTAATACATTATCATTTTATGCACTCTTTTGGATGTTGTCTTTCAAAAAGAAGATAAGATAGACTTTCAAAACCACATTGCAGCATTTCCATACCACCCACTTAGTTCCAACAAGCACTTTAAGACATTCATTTATCTTATGATGCATAAAAAATAGTGAAAAATGTACTCCAGATTAAATAAGTAGCCAAAAATAGAGCCACATCAAAAACATTTAACCCAAGATCAAGTTTGTGTTTTGGAAAATGAATACTGTCCAAGTAGCAGGCATAAAATCAAGGCAAAATTGATTCAGTGGAGGTGCAGAAAAGGCAGGCATTATCATTTAACAAGGGAAACTGACAGGCTGGTAACAGGTTGTACATACACAATCCCTCATTGCAACCCAAATGTTACTTTCAGAAAGTATCATGGTTTGTAGCCTTAGGAGTGATCTACCAAGTTCAGCCAGCCCTGCTGTATGATCGGTAAGTAGACAATAGTTACCACACAAGGTTACTTGGAATAGAGGGTGCCACAATGCTCTAACAACACTGACTCCAGATGACATCAGAAAAAAAAGCAGGAACTTTCTTAGTCTCATGTCAACAGCAGCAAACAGTGTTCAGTATTTCAAATAAACTGTTCCAGATGAGATGAAGATTTGCTTTACTGTGGCTTTACACAGTTTTCCTTATGACTTGTATCTCTTTAAAAAGAGACTGTATATTTATTATGATAATGTGGAATAACAGCTAGACCACCACCACGCAAAACTGTCCCTTTAGGCTATATCAAAATTCCATGCTACTTACTGGATAAAAGAACATATGAAATGCAATATTTTCACTAAGTAACTTATGTCAACAGAACTCTTAAAATGGTACACCTACTGCATTAAACTGTTTCCTGTAGCTTTATAAAGTTTCCACACTGAAGGATTTTGCTGAGTTTATCTAATGCTACCTCTGTTTGTATATCTTTACTTTATTAATGCATTGTTTTGGATGAACCAGTGTCTTAAATCAATGTAAACAATTACTGTTCCATTTTTAAGCTGCTCCAAAGCATTGTCTAAATGGTATTATTGTTTCCATTACAGTCTATGAAAAGCTGCAGAATGATGTTTTAAAATAAACGTCTTATGCCATTGTTTCATTCATTGTTCATTCTTAAGGTAGTACAATTAAAACAATACTTCTGATGCATGGCTTAAAGGAGAACAGTCAGGACTAGGCGCCCCACACTCAAATGCGGGACTGGTCCCAATTTGCACTTTGTGTACAAAAATATTTTTTTTTCTTACTGCAGTATAGTGTAGATTGCATCCAAATGTTTCTTTTGACTCACAAGCTGTAATTTTTCTGTAACTATAAATCCCAGAATCCCCTGCAACTGACATCAGAGGAGGGCTGCAGCAATAGGGGATTCAGCAGCCTGTATTGCTTGTTAAAGTTTTATCAGATCTGATCAGATGTTTTCTGGCCCTACTGTTCTCCCAGGGCTAATTACAGACCTTTGGGACTGTACTTATCCTAGGGAGGACAGCGGAACCAGCAAACAAAAGATCAGAGCTTATAAAAATTCTAACATACACTGCAGGTTATTGACTCTCCCACTGTTAATACTCCCAAGGTGTCTTAGTGAAAAGGCTAGTAACACAGGGGTTGAGTGACACTGGGGCCTCCATCTTGATTGTTAGGCAGGATCTAATCCATGTAAAGCAGATTCTGCAAGGCCAATTTTCCAAGATTCACTGAATCACAGGATTGGTGGTCTCCATACCGATGATCAGAGTCCTTTTCAGCTAGGAATGCTGCCAGGGCATACAGGAGGTGGGACTTGTACCTGATCTCCCTGTGGATGTGATTAAGGGTAATGATTCTGATAGCAGGATAGATACTGTGTATGGGGTCACTACCTATAGTCAGGTCAAAAGTCTGGATTCCAAGAGCAGAGAGGAGGGCAGCCCAGCAAACAAACAACCACTCCCTAAGCAGCCAAGGGAGCAGCTAGTGTGTCTGAGGGGCCCTCTGGGAGCAGCAGTTCTGATATATAGTTGCAGACTATAGAGGTAGCAGCCATAAGTGAGTCTCCTACAGAATGGGGTGTGTGATCTAGGGAAGGTCAAGTGTGAGGAGCTTGGCAGAGCTCAGCAAGCTGATCCACACTTGCAGAAACTGAGGGAAATAACAGCAGGCACCAACAGTGACCCTCAATGAGGTAGAAAGGAAGTGTACTGAGAAAATATTCCCTTGAATGGGCTCCTCATGCAGTGACAGAGGAAGGAGTAATTCAGTAGCTGGTAGCCTTTTAGGAATACCAAAAGCAGCTTTTGGTCCTCAGCCCCTGACATCCTTTTTTCAGGACACCTGGGTATAAGCCATATGAAAAGGCAGCTTATGAACAATTTTTATTTGGTCACTATATATTCAAAGATGTGGCTACTTACTGCCGAACTTGTTCACAGTGCCAGCCAGTGGGAATGGTCAATAAAAAAGCTAAAACTGCTTTGATTCCTCTGCCAATAGTTGATGGACGCTTTGAGAGGGTGGCTGTTGACATTGTGGGATGCTAAGTACCACAAATCATCCTGCCAAGAGGTATATCCTGGCCATAGTAGATTATCCAACCAAGTACCCAGAGCTTGTTGCCATGTGCTCCATAGAGGTGGGAAAGTTAGTTGACAAACTTTCAGGGCTTTTCAGTTGTTTGTTTGTTTGTTTGTTTGTTTGTTTGTGTAGTAGTAGTAGTAGTAGTTGAGATAATGTCATATGTATGTAATGTGAAAAGTTATTTTAACATATGTATGCATTTATGTAACAGGACAACTTTGAAAATAGGTCCTCAGATCTAAAGTTACATCCTGTCTAAAAATAAAGTTTTGACAAATGACAAACAATCAGCTGTAGAGTATATCTGAATTTTAGCACATGTTCAAGAAGCTCATAAGGCTCTACCAGGAGCACCTGGCCGCTGCACATCAGAGACAAAAGATGTACAGCTGAGGAGCCAGAGTCCAGGAGTACGAGGTCAGACAGTGAATAATGGTACAAGAGGTGCAGACAGAAAGTGTACCTCATAAATATGATGAAGCCCTACCATGACAGAGAAGAAATGGTTCTTACCTTGTGTAGCCACCCAGAGAGGGGAAGTGATGTGGATCTGTCAGTGGATCTCCTTGGAGATGTCAAAGGGAAATCCTTTGTGAATGTTATCACCCTCTTGGAGAGGTTGACACCAGCCCACGTAATGGAAATAAGTGGGGTGCTGTAAACATTTAGAGGTATGTTTATGGAAAAATCCAGGTACACCATGCAGGCTGAGCACCACATGGACACAGAGATCCAAGCCCAGGTAAGACAGCCACCCTACTAGATTCCAGAAGAATTAAGCAAGCTACTGGGGGATCCTAAGGAAATGTTGACTCTTGGAGTAATACAAGAGTCCAGTATCCCCTGGACCTCTCCTGTGCTATTAATCCACAAAATATATGGGACCACAAGGTTTGACTTGACTACTGCAGGCTTTACAGTGGCATGGAGTCAAGTGCCTACTCCATGCCCAGAACAGATGAGATCCAAGAATGGCTAGGTCGAGCCAAGTATCTTACAAAATTTAGAGGGAAAGCTGCACCTAGGCACATTGGTGCAGAGTCACAGCCAGACACAAAACACAAAACTTACTTTGCACCCAGCAAGCCTGTTCAGAGAAGTACAATTACTCACACTACAAAATTGAAGTGCAATTTTTATTTGCTGATCATAGATATTATATGGAAATCAACTATAGAAGTTGTTGAGATAATAAAATGGCATAAGAAAATAAATTCATGGTTGCATAGTGTTTATAATTAATAGTTAAATTAGTCATATCAATTTGTTTGTAATAGGCACTTTATCACATTTACACTAGTACACTTTAAATATGGGCACACTGAATGTATAAACTATATCAAGAGTTAACACAGTGAAGCCAGCCAGCCAGCGCAGTGCTAGTGCTACCGCTTGCAACGCCTTCCACCCCGGGTCAGGGGTGATCTCAGGTTGCTGGAAGGCTGGTCAGGGGGAGGAGGACAGAGCACCCTGAGGGTTGCTCTCCTCCTCCTCCTCTTGGGGAGGGTGGGCTGTGAGTCCCACCACTTCACCACCACCTGGTTGACCATGGGTGGATGTGCAGCAGGTCTGCAGAAACTTGGGAGGGAGGAAGTCAGCCGGAATCTGGATCAGTGGCATGTCTCAATGTGTTCCACCTCCTTGGATCCACCTCAAGTGCTGGCACCCATGGGAGGACCAGAAAGCAGGAAAATACCCAACACTGGTCACCGGTAGATGGGACCTGGCTGCCCCAGACTCCTTAATCAAGCTCCCCAAGGGCTAGTTGGACTGCCCGATACAGACTTACGGACTTTGGGGGGTAAAGGGGGTCTCTTCCCTTCCTGCCAGGGGGTAAACTGAGACAGGATGGGGGAGGGTCCACCGGTTCTCTGAGGAGCTACTTGGGGTTGAGTTAATAGGGATATACAGCCTAGGGACCCCCGAAGACTGGCAACCGGTGGGGAGAGAAGAGGGCACAAAGAGCAAATACAAAAAAAAAAAAGAGCACAGTCAGATTTTACAGAGATAGGTTTCATAGGTATACTCAAGCTAATAGACTAATGTCTGTATTGCTTGCCATATACCAAAATTAAAATTGAGTAGTTATCTTGCTAAAGTGTCGGTCAAAGTTGGTTTTAAAACTGTTCATACTGGGACTCTCAACAACAACTGATGGAAGTTTGTTCCAGGGTACTACCACCCTTTGACTAAACCAGCTCTTGCGTTGGTTGCGGTTCCATTTAGAATGAAGACGTTGACTGTCATGTCTCCTGCTACTACACCAGCTGGCCTTGGGCTGGATACCAATCTCAGCCTGAAGCTTGTCGCCTTCCCATAATTCAGTATATCAGTATAACAAACACAAGTCCCCCCTAAACCTCCTATACTGAAGGGAATACAGGTTGAGGGATGATAATCTCTCTTCATACGGTATGCTTTTTAACCATTTTATTGATCTAGTAAATCTTCTCTGAACTCCCTCCAATCTGTTAATATCTTCCCTATTCTGTGGAGACCACACCTGGGTGCAGTATTCCAGATGGGGCCTCACCAAAGTTGCATAAAGTAGAATCATTACCTTTTCATCCCAGCTGGATATATGTCTGAGGATGCAGTTTAGATTCTGGTTTGCTTTTTTTACCTGTGCCCTACAATGGGAACCAAACTTAAGATCAGCAGTGATCAAAATCCCCAAGTATCTTTCCTCATTAGTGTTATTGAGTGTGGTATTAGCAAGTTTGTAAGAGCCTAGATCATTGTGTTTGCCAAAATGCATAACCTTGCATCTAGCAGTATTCAGGATTAGTTTTTTTGATACTGTCCACTCCGAGATCACATCAATAACATTCTGTAAAGATGCAGCATCTGCTTGATTGTTCACCACTGTCCCCAGTCTGCAGTCATCTGCAAAATTATAGAGCCAGATTTTAGGGTTGTTTAGTTTAAGGGAAGATATGTAAATATTGAAGAGACTTGGTCCCAGGACAGAGCCCTGGGAAACCTCACTAGTGACTGGTACCCAATCAGAAAGCACCCCATTTATGGTAACCTTTTGTTTGCGTCCCTGCAGCCATGCTGATACCCAGTTACAAATGTTGCTGTTAAGATTAATTTCCTCCAGCAAGTTTAAAAGTCCCATGTTGGGCAATTTATCAAAAGCCTTAGCGAAGTCCATATAAACCACATCTACTGAATTCCCAAGATCCAGCTCTTTGTTGACATTCTCATAGAAAGCCAAAAGATTTGTTTGGCCAGATCTAGATTTTGTAAACCCATTTTGTACAGGGTGAACGAGTCCATGAGTCTTTAGGAAGTCTGAAATTAAATCTTTGACTAACCCCTCCATAATCTTCCCTAACAGAGAGGTTAGACTCACAGGCCTAAAGTTGTCAGGTTTGGACTTGGGCCCTTTTTCAACATGAGGACTATTACAGCAGTTTTCCAGTCTAGAGGTTCTGAACCTGTGTCTAGAGATGCCTGGAAGATGCAAGTAATTGGTGATGCCAAAAAATCTGCTAGTTCATGTAGTACTCTAGGGTGTAAGTCCTTGGGGCCAGGTGATTTATTGATGTCAATCTTTATGAGATGATCAAATACATCTTTGGGGTTAATAATAATTTTTCCGGGAATGGATGCGTCCTTGCCAGTGTGTAATACTGAGTTACTATTATTGTAAACTGAACAAAAATATCTATTCTGGATGTTTGCCATCTCCGAGGTAGTAGCTGTCTGCCTTAAATCATTAAAAAATGGGCCTATCCTACTATGGCCTGCTTTCATACTATTAATATAGGAAAACAATGATTTTTTGTTATCTTTCACTTTATTTGCTAACTCCACCTTAAACTGCCCTTTTGCTTTCCTGATTTTTGCTTTAAAGTTCTTAACGCATTCCCTACAGGCCTGATGAATTCCAGCTGTGCTGTTGAGTTTTACTTTTTTATGCATTCTGTTTTTCCTGTTTATAGAAACATAGAATCATAGAATTTGATGGCAGATAAAGACCGCTTGACCCACCTAGTCTTCCAATTTCCCTACCTAACGGATAAGCTGCAGATCCTAGTTAACCAACAGCCTACTTCCTCCTACCCCCCACTAGAATTGCCTTATGTCTGTCCCATGCATTCTTGAATTCCGCCACTGTTTTTGACTCTACAACCTCCTCAGGAAGGCTGTTCCATGTATCCACAACCCTCTCTGTGAAGAAATACTTCCTCACATTACCTCTGAGCCGTCCCCCCTCTATCTTCAAATTGTGCCCCTTGTTTTTGCACATCTCTTTTTCTGAAAGATGCCACCCTCTTGGACTTTGTTGAATCCCTTGAGGTATTTGAAAGTTTCCATCATGTCCCCCCTCTTCCTCCTTTCCTCAAGGCTATACATCTTTAGTTCCTTCAGTCTTTCTTCATATGTCTTCTGATGCAGACCCTGCATCATTTTGGTTGCCCTCCTCTGGACAGCCTCCACCCTGTCTATGTCTTTGCAGAGATGAGGTCTCCAGAACTGTACACAGTACTCCAGATGTGGTCTTACCAACTGTCTGTACAGAGGGCCAACAACTTCCTGTTTTCTACTGGTGATGCCTCTCCCTATGCATCCCAGTATCCCCCCCAGCCCTCCTTACTGCCTTCTCACATTGCTTACTAACCTTTAGGTCATCTGATATGATTACCCCCCAGGTCCCTTTCCATTTTGTGTTGTTGTCTGCATCTCCCCCATTGTGTACTCTTCCCTGGGTTTTTTTTCCAGGTGCATTACTTTGCACTTCTTTGCATTGAATCTAAGCTGCCATACATTTGACCATTCCTCCAACCTTGCCAAGTCCCTTTTCATCCTTTCCACCCCACTTTGTGTATCAACCCTGTTGCAGATCTTTGTGTAATCTGCAAAGAGACATACTTTCCCTTCCAGTCCCTCTGCAATGTCACTCATAAAGACATTAAAAAGGACCATCCCTAGTACTGAACCCTGCGGTACCCCACTAGTAACCCTCCTTTCTTCACTGTGGACTCCATTTACTATTTCCTGCTGTGTCCTGTTGTCCAACCAGTGTTTTACCCAGGCTACTACCCTGGGACCCACTCCCAGGCTGGCTGATTTGTTTATTAATCTTTTGTGTGGGACTGTGTCAAATGCCTTGCTAAAGTCTAGGTAGGCCATGTCCACAGCCCCTCCCTGGTCTACTGCTTTGGTCACCCAGTCAAAGAAATCAATTAGATTTGTCTGACATGACCTTCCCACTGTGAATCCATTCTGCCTTGGGTCCGTGCCCCACTGGCCTCTAGGTACTCAACAATTCTTTCCTTCAGAAGTGATTCCATCATTTTCCCTACCACTGAGGTCAAACTGATAGGTCTGTAGTTTCCTGCCTCTGTCTTGCTCCCACTTTTGTGAAGGGGAATCACATCTGCCCTCCTCCAGTCCTCAGGTACCATCCCATCCTCCCATGATTTGTTAAAAAGGGTAGTCAGTGGTGTTACTAGTTCTTCCCTTATTTCTTTTAGAATTCTGGGGTGAATCCCATCAGGCCCCATTGCTTTATCCACCTTCAGTTTTAAGAGTTCTTTCAGAACCCTTTCTTCTGTGAAAGGACTAATATCAACCCCCCTATCCAGAGTGCTTCTATTGACTGGATTAGGTATTTCCCCCTGCTTTTCCATTGTGAATACTGAGCAGAAGTATTTGTTCAGTATCCCTGCTTTTTCACTGTCGATCTCTGCCCAACCACCTTCCTCTTTGTTCAGCCTCAGTATCCCTGCCTTAGTCTTTCTTTGCTCCCTAATGCACCTATAAAAGGTTTTATCCCCCTTCTTAACCGAGTTGGCTATCTTTTCCTCGGTTTGGGCCTTTGTTATTCTGACTGCCTTACCCGCTTCCTTCTGTTTTAACTGGTATAGGTCTCTGTCCTGCTCCTTCTGTGTTTCCTTATACTTCCTGAATGCTATCTTTTTCTCCCTTACCTTCCCTGCTACTTCTTTTGAGAACCATAGTGGTTTTTTCTTACATTTTGATTTGTTTATTTGCTTCACACAAAGGCTTGTTGCCTCTGTGATGGCTGGTTTTGATGTTTCCCCATTGTTGCTCCACCCCACCTTCTTGCCTGTTTGCTAGTGCTTTTCTGAGGCACTGTCCCATTTTGACAAAATCAGCCCTCCTGAAGTCCAGTACCTTCATTTTTGTGTTGCTTGACTACACAGCTAAGTTTATCGTGAACCACACTGTTTGGTGGTCACTTGTTCCCAGATGGTTACCCACCTCAAGATCAGAGATTATCTCTCCATCCTCTTTTGAGAGTACCAGGTCTAAGATTGCTCTCTCCTGAGTGGGTTCTAAAAGTAGCTGTCTGAGGCATGCCCCCTATAGGGCCTCAAGAATAGCCCTGCTCTTGGATGTGGCTGCTGCAAAGGTGCTCCAGTCAACATCTGGCATATTCAGGTCCCCCATCAGCAATATCTCCCCTTTCTTTGCCATCCCAAGGATGCCTTATATCATTTCCTTGTCCATTTCCTCCCCCTGAGATGGGGGGTCTGTATACAACCCCTGTGTGGATTGTGGAGCCATTTCCAGTCTCCAGGGTGACCCACAGTACCTCTTCTCCTCCCTGTTTACCCTTTAGTTCTGTTGCTTTTATCCCTTCCCTTACATAGAGAGCTATTCCTCCTCCTCTTCTTCCCTCCCTGTCCCTCCTGTAGCTTGTGTACCCTGGCATGTTGACATCCCAGTCATGGTTCTCTGTGTACAATGTTTCTGTGACTGCCACAATATCCAGGCATCCCTCTTCCATCAAGGCCACCATTTCAGGGAGCTTTTTACCTAGACTATGGGCATTGGTACTCATTACCCTCCATGTTTTTATGGCTTTATTTATTTTTGCCCCATCCCTGTCCCTACTGCCTTTGTCTTTTTCTCCATTTACTCCTGCCCTTCTCCCCTATTGACTGCTCTATTTTGGTGTTTACCTCACTAATTACCCTGATTTTTTTGGGGGGGGACTAGGATTTCTCTTCTCCTCTTCAGTGCCTCCCCCCTTGGCTAGTTTAAATGCTTGCCACTGAAGCATTTAAACCTATCACCTAGGATCCTGGTTCCTCTCCAGGATAGATGCAGACCATCATGCCTATATAGGCCTGCATCCCTCCAGGTGCAGTCCCAGTCACCAATGAAGCCAAATCCCTGAGCTCTGCACCACCTTTTCAACCAGTCATTGAATCCCATGGTGAGGCGTGCCCTAGCCTCATCCATGCCATAGACAGGTAGCACTTCTGAGAAAGTTACCATGTGTGCTACTTGTCTAAGGCCCCCCTCCCCAACTCCACAAACTCCTGTTGCACTGCTCTGATCCCATTCTCAGCCAGGTCATTCATCCCTAGGTGGATAATGACATCCAGCTCCCTCCCCCTTGCCTCTGCTCCCATGATCCTGAGGATTAGTTTCCTGTCCCTCCAAGCCTTGGCACTGGGCAGGCACATTACCTCCCTTTCCCCTCACTCCCCCCGTTCTACCCCCCTTACAATTGAGTCCCCCACCAGGAGTTGTTTCCTTCCCCTGTGGGGTCCTGGGCCATGCTCCTGTGGGTCTCCATTGTGGAGGTTCCCAGCATCCTCCTTGGTCTCCACTGCAGGTGCCTCCATAGAGGAACCATGCTTCATCAGAATAGCGAATGAACTGTGGAGAGGCACAACTGGAGGGATGCACCTCTGTTCCATCACCCTCACCCTCCCTGAGCCCACTGTGGTCCAACCACTCCTCTTTCTTGGCAGCCTCTGAGGTAGTGGTGGTGGCCTGGGTGGTCCCTGGGTGGGGGGAGCAGGTTTCCCAAATCCTTACCAGGTCAGCATGGAGACAAACAACCTCCTCCCTCAGACCAGAGAGGTGCCTGCAAATAGGGCAGCAACACAGTCTCCAGAATGTCTCCTGGAAGATTGCTGCTCCACAGCCAGTGCATTGCATCACTTCCCACATGTCTGTGTCACTTCCAGTTACAGATGCTTTTTTGTTGTTTGTTCTTGTTTTAGTGTGTGCAAGCTTGTGAGTGTCTCTACCCCTATTCAGTGTGCTGTGCCTTTAAGGATATGAACAGGTGTACATTGTTAGCAGTTTTGAGGAAATGATGCCAGAGTCCCTGCTATAAAGGAAGTTATGCGCTTGGGGCAGGTGGGGTGAGTGGAAGGGTTGGTGGGAGTAAACCAATGCTGTCCAGAAACAATCACCTACAACTCTTACCCTCCACCCCTGGAAGTGCCTTCCTTCCTTTCAGACACCTATTTCACAAAGGCTAAGTAAGAGGTCTAGTCACAACTGACTGCAAATATCTCCCAGCTACAGTTCCTTCCTGGCAAATTAAAGTTAAAACTAAGAAAAGTCCACCCCAAAAACAGAATCAATACTAGTTACTTACACAGGTCCAAAAAGTAATAATTCAGTTTAGTGTAGTCTAGAAAATAACCTCCTTGATTCAAGGAAGTTGTGGCTGCTTTCTCACTCTCCCTGTCTTCAATGTGAGAAGCAGACTGCAACACCTCTGAGACAAAAAACTTTTTCAGCAAAAAATAAATAAATTAAATGGGGCAAACAGTAATTTTGCTTAGCCTAACGATAAACAGTCACATAAATTTAAGCACAATCTGTAATAATTTCACAGAAGATATACCCTGTAAGAAACACTTTGCTACAGAGAAAAATAAAGCAGTAACAGAAGATGTACCTTGCAAAAGACAATTTAAATCAGAAGATTACAGCAGTAATCTGTTAGCACACACCTGTAGGCACACCTTGTAATAATGCAGCAGAAGGTATACCCAGCAACAGCAATTTGAATCAGAGAAAAATAAAGTAATAAAATGTTAGCAACAAACAGTAACAATCCCTTTGAGTACAATATAAAAATAACAACACACAGTAAATCTGCCTAGCCAAAAGTCTTAATCCTTTTCCTTACTCTGGTAAGGTTCTTTGTTCTGTCCTTTTAAGCAAGCTAGAAGGAAAGAGCTCAGGTGAAGCTAGGTGCCTTGGCCAGCAAACCTAGCCTTCCACCTCCAAGATATCAACTAATCTGACCTTTTAACCCTTCTTTCTGTTGAAAGTTGCTGGCAGTTTGCCAGCTCCACCCCCAGATACACACTTAATCCCCTGGAACAGCTGTGGGAGGACATCAATTAGCTCCTTCAATGTGAGAAGGAGACTTCAAAACCTCTGAGACAAAAAAACCTTTTCAGCAAAAAATAAATATATAAAATGGGGCAAACAGTAATTTTAATTAGCTCTAATGATAAAAAGTCACAAAAATGTAAGCACCATCTGTAATAATTTCACAGAAGATATACCCTGTAAGAAACACTTTGCTACAGAGAAAAATAAAGCAGTAACAGAAGATATACCTTGCAAAAGACAATTTAAATCAGAAGATTACAGCAGCAATCTGTTAGCACACACCTGTAGGCACACCTTGTAATAATGCAGCAGAAGGTATACCCAGCAACAGCAATTTGAATCAGAGAAAAATAAAGTAATAAAATGTTAGCAACAAACAGTAACAATCCCTGTGAGTACAAAATAAAAACAACAACACACAGTAAATCTGCCTAGCCAAAAGTCTTAATCAGTTCCTTTACTCTGGTAAGGTTCTTTGTTCTGTCCTTTCAAGCAAGCTAGAAGGAAAGAGCTCAGGTGAAGCTAAGTGCCTTGGCCAGCAAACCTAGCCTTCCATTCTCTTAATGGGTGCGTTCAGCATTGCAGGGTTTTTTTTTCACATTAGTGTTGTATTTTGGAACACTAGGTATGTAGTTTTTAAGAAGACTTGTTAATCTGGTTAGCAACAGTTTCCACATGCCCTGTACAGATAACCCCTTGAACTCTTTTTCCCAGTCCCATAGTGACAGCTGGTTTCTAATACTTGAGAAGTCAGCTCTACTAAAATTTAACTTAGTTGTAGTACCTGAAGGTTTGGTAATTATCCCTAACAATATGCCCATGGGTGCCAAAAAAAATTGTAACTGCCCTTTCAAGATTGTTGCCCCTTTAAGAGCTTAGTATAAAAGCCTTATGGGTCTTTCGTGGCCAGTCACTTGAAAAATAGCACTAGTATGTAAGATGTGAAATGCCTGGGGGGGACCTTTCTGCTACTTAATAGAAGTAAGCCTGTATCAGCCTTTTTGTACTTTATGGATCAGCACTTTAAATAAGTATGCAAGTAACTGTGCTTCTTTAAACATGATTGTTGGATGCAGAGTAAGTTTTGTGTTTTAGAGCCAAGTATCTGAGTACTATAGACCTGGCAAATGGCTACTGGCAGGTATCTATTACACCTGAAGTGAGAGAAATGTCAGCCTTTGTCACCCCGTTTAGGCTATTTGAATTTCTGGTAATTCCATTTAGGATAAAGAATGTGCCAGTCACCTTTCAGAAGCACATGGATAGCATTCTATCCAGAGCAGAGATTTCATGCTGTGATACATGGACATTTCCATCAACAGCCAGACATGGGAAGATCACATCAGGCACATGAGGAAGACGTTTTGCAGACTGCATGTCACAGGGCTGACAGTTAAATTGAAGAAATGCCAGTTAGGGATGGTAGAGGTGTCATACCTTGAACACCAGGAAGCAGTGGGTACATCTGTCATGAGCCAGCAAAAATTGAGCCATTCGGCGATTGACCATGACTACCTCTAAAAAACAGATGAGGGCATTTTGTGGTATGGCAGGGTACTACCAAAGGTTTGTTCCAGTCTTTATCAGCATAGCAAACCCCTTGAGAGCACTCACTAAGAAAGAGAAGAGGATCGAGAGGAGGGAGAGGGAGACAACACTTGCAAGGGAGGCAGAACTGGGGACCAGTATGGAGGCACCCAGGATGTGCAATCCCAACTGGAGGTCACAAATCTCACCAACACAGAACTCTCAGACACACAAATTGAGGTCCTTAGAAAAGGACTCACTTTTATTCCAACTAACAAAGTTGATGCTTTTAGTGTAGAAACTGACCTCTTCTACTTATTTCACAAACTACACCTTAGAGATTTTTTTAAAAATAACCAAGATAATAACTACCTGTACACATCACAAATGAATGCACAAAGAAACCCTACGGAGACTCCACAACAAGAGATGTCCCTGTTCAGAAAGCCCTCTATCTTCTGCCCCCCCCAAACCAACCAGTTCCAAAGTGAAGCTGTGAACAGTGCTGCAGGGCAGGTGCCATGGAGGGTTGTCAGCCCAAAAATGAAAAAGGTTCAAAATTCCAAGCACACACAGCAACACAGACTCAAAGAATATAAGCAAATGTAATTTTATTGACTCACAGCATAGCCAAATACCCCAGCGCTTCAGCAATAAGCCTTTATCAGGGGTGACGAAGGCTTACTGCTGTATTTGGCTCTGGTGTGAGCCAATAAAATTGCATTTGCTTATATCCTTGGAGTCCGTGTTGCTGTGTGTGCTTGGAATTTGGAACCTTTTCCCTGCCACAAACCAACCACACAATATCTACATACTGTAATTTGGTAACAAAAGATGTTCATAAACTTATAAAAAAGAATATGTATGCATCAAGAAACCAAAATATCACAGAAAGAAAGGCCATTGCTGAGCTAAATAGAAATATGGACCTTGTGATTAAAAAAGTGGGCAAGGGGGAAGCAGTCGTAGTTTGGGGTAGAAAAGAATAGCTGGATGAAGCTTACAGGCAATTGTTAAACTAAGTTTTTTTTTTCCAAAAACTTAGCAGGGATCCAACAGAAGAAATACTAGAAAGAGCTAAGTTAATCATAAAAAGAGGGGTAGAAATGTAATGATTAAGTAAGAAGGAAGCAGACTTCCTAAAGACAAAAAGACAAAAAAGACCTGCACTATGCTTATATCCTAAGGTACATAAAGGGACCACTCCTGTACCAGAACAACTGATAGTTTCAGCTATCAACTCAATAACAGAAAATATGTCTAAATTCATAGACTCCTACATAAAAAGGTATGTACCTCTTCTACAATCCTTTTTGCAAGACGCTAATAAGTCGAATGGTTAAGGATGTGT
Source organism: Neoceratodus forsteri (assembly GCA_016271365.2). NCBI lineage: Eukaryota > Metazoa > Chordata > Ceratodontiformes > Ceratodontidae > Neoceratodus > Neoceratodus forsteri. The sequence continues at coordinate 1,588,208,545 of CM057449.1, read as the reverse complement.
CTGTAGAAGAAAATGACTGGCTAGCCACCATAGACATTGAAAGCCTCCGCTCGAATATCCCCCATGAAGGGTGACTAGAAGCTATAGTCAGTGCCCTTGGCAACTGGGAAATATGTATACCACCAACAGAATACATAATGGAGATGGCAAGATTTGTTTTAGAGAACAACTATTTCATGTTCGAAAATAACTTTTTTGTCCAACACAATGGCACCGCCATGGGGAAAACATTTGCCCTCAACTTGGCCAACCTCTATGTTGATGCTTGGGAGTCATGTTTCATCTTTGATGTGACCCACAACCCGTTTTCAGAAAAAATAAAGACCTGGAAAAGATATATTGCTGATTGTCTGCTCATCTAGAAAGGTAACCAAGAAGAACTGGACAACTTCTTGGAATGCATAAACTTAAGCAATCATCACCTTAAGTTTACCTATGAAGCAGACCAAAAAGAAATTCCTTTCTTGGACATCATGCTTTTTTAAACAGGAAACTAAACTGGAGTCGAGACTATACCATAAGCCTATTGCAAGAAATACTTTTCTCAGAAAAAATAGCTGTCATCCTAGATCTATTGCCAGTAACATTCTAAAGGGTCAGTACATAAGGGCGAGAAGGATATGTTCCACAGAAGAAGGCTTTAAAGAGACGAGTTCAGATTTGACAACTAAATTTCTAAACAGAGGATATCAGGCCCCATTTCTGCTAGGAGCACTCAGACACTCATTAGGTTTAGAATGAGAAGATCTCCTCTAAAACAAAGACCTGTGAGCAAATGAGGAGACATTGACCTTTGTGACTAAATTTAACCCTGTTACGCCCAAAATAGGGATGATAATAAGAAAACACTTGGGCATTCTACAATCAGACAATAGACTGTCTGAAATCTTGTCACAAGCTCCAAGGATCACATATCGGTGGGGGGGGGGAGCTTAAAAGATACACTTGTGCATATTATGCTGCCACCAATTGAACCTCCCCAAACCTGGCTACCAAAAATTCCTAATGGCAATTTCAGGTATGGACACCGCATACATTGCTCCAGTACACGCAATACACACACTTTCAATCACCCCAGGTCTGGCAAGAAATTCTATGTTAATGCATTTGTAAACTGCAGCACCATGGGAGTGATTTGTATGCACATCTGCCCTTGTTGTATGTGCTACATTGGCCATACTAAGTGGACCCTGAAGACCCGAGTGGGTGAACACAAAGGAGCGATCAGGAACAAAAACTTTGAATACTCCATGGCTAAACATTATCATGAAGCAAAACATGATTCTGCAGCTTCTCTGAGATTTATTGGAATTGAGAAAGTGGATCTCAGACTGAAGGGAGGAGATCTGAAAACTAAATTGGAGCAAAGAGAGGCATTCTGGATAGTCACCCTGAATACATTAATGCCTGATGGTCTGAATGATGACATACCTATGTGAGGTTATTTATAAGTGACCTCTCAATAATGACTACTTATAGTTTGAACACCAACAGCCCTTTTGGTGCCCCTTGAGAGCCAAATACCAAGTGCCTTTGATTACAGGCATGACTTGCCTGTTCTGCCTCCTCCAATACATGGCATGATTCAGTGTCGGATTACTTTAAACCTACCCCTAAAACAGGCATGACTTGTTGGCTGTGCCACTTTGGCCTATTAAATGATAGTATGACTTGCAGGCACTGTCAATCACTCAGGTTCATATGACTTGGCTCTGCCAACCCTATACTGTGGTTAAATCACTAATGACAAGAGTTGCCTGCTCTGCCATCTATGTTTTGTCATCATACCTTTGTTAGAAGGCATAACTTGCCAGCTCTGCCTCTTTGATTATGCTGGCATGACTTCTTGACCTCCTAGTTTTGCCAGTGTTAAGTAACAATCGCATGTCAATTTTATGTATTGCATTTTTTGTGTAGTCTCTGCCTAGCCCCTATCTAATTGTGATATTTTATTTTGTTCTGCTTTTTGGATGGGTTTTGTTTGTCTGTTATTTGTTTTAATAATTTGTTTTAAATATTTGATTAATGTACACACTTGGGTGTATATCTTTAAGGACTGACCTTTTAAGACACTCGTACTGTACCTCTATGCATGCACGCTCTGATGATGACAAAGGGACAAAAGAAAGCTGACCCTTGTGACTGGCAGGATAATGTGATACGAACATACGAAATTTGCCAGCAAATAAAGGCCTAGAGGTCTATCAAGTCTGCTTGAATGTGCAGCTAGCACCCCTTATTCTGCAGCTGCCCCTCCCTTCCACCCTTCCCCTTCATTAACCCTCCCCCTTGTCCTGTCCCATCCCCTTTTGAAGCAGTCCACTGTTCTACTGGATACCACTTCTGCAGGTAACACATTCCACCCAGCCACCACCCTCTCTGTAAAAAAGTGTCTCCTCATCTCTCTCCTGAATCTTCCTCCCTCTAGTCTCACATCATGGACCCTGGTGGCCCTCCCCTCCCTTACTTTGAACAGCCCCTCTGTACCCGTCTTGTTTATTCCTTTCATGTATTTAAAGGTTTCAATCATGTCACCCCTGTCCCTCCTCTCCTCCAGTGAGTACATGTTCAACTCCTTCAACCTCCTCTCATATGATAAGTCCCCCAGCCCCTTGATCATCTTTGTCACCCTGCGCTGTACACCCTCCAGTAACTTAATGTCCTTCTTCAGATATGGGCGCCAGTACTGCATGCAGTACTCCAGGTGTGGTCTAACTAATGACCTATACAGTGGCAGAATCACCTCCTCCCTCCTTGAGGATATACCCCTTGCAATACAACCCAGCATTTTGTTGGCCTTTGCAGCTGCCTTCCTACATTGTGCTGAGTTGTTCATTGATCCTGTAATGAGCACACCCAGATCCTTCTCCTCCTCTGTCTGGGCTAGCTGCACTCCCCCCAGCTGGTAACTCTCCTTGGTTCTTTATCCCAAAATGCAGCACCTGCACTTTTTGGCATTAAACCCCAGTTGCCAGGTGTCGACCAGGTTTCAAGCTTTTCCAGATCATCCTGCAACCCCTGCCATCCCCTAGGTCATCCACCACTGCGCCTACCTTGGTATCATCAGCAAACAGACTGATCTTGCTCTTGATGTCCCATGATATGTCTGCAATGAATATCCCAAACAACACTAGTCCCAACACTGAGCCCTGGAACACTGCTCGTCACTGCCCTTGGGTGTGAGAGCTCCCACCCACCACCATCCTCTGTTGCCTTCCCTGAAGCCAGTTTCCTACCCATCTCACCAGCTTTGTACCCACCCCTGTGCCTACTAACTTCCTTCCCAGCCTTCCATGCAGCACAGAGTCGAATGCCTTGCTGAAGTCCAGATACAGGACATCCACTGCTTGGCCCCTGTCCAGTTGCCTAGTTACCCAGTCATAGAGCTCCACCAGGTTGGTTTGGCAGGATCTGCCATGTATGAAGCCATGCTGTCTGCTGTCCTGTAGTTCTTTGGCATCTAGGAGGGCCACCAGCCTCTCCTTCAGGATAGTCTCCATTAGCTTACCCACGATGGATGTGAGGTTCACTGGTCTGTAGTTTCCCGGTTCATCCTTGGGGCCGCTCTTGTGGAGGGGCACCACATGAGCCATCCTCCAGTCCTGAAGTACACACCCCGAATGTAGTGAGGCATTAAACAGGTCTGCCAAAGGTCCTGCAAGGACCTCTGGCAGCTCTTTCAGTACCCTGGGGTAGATGCCATCTGGGCCTGGCACCTTGTCCACCCTCAGTGCCTTCAAACCCTCTCGAACTCTGCCCTCCATGATTTCCCCATCTGTCACCCCTTCCCCCCTGTTTCTGCCATTTCTCCCACCTTAGGTGTCACCCCCCTCTTCTCTTTAGTAAATACTGAGCAGAAGTACTCATTTAGTGTTTCTGCCTTATCTGCACCCTGCTTCCACCCACCCCTCCTTCCTAATCCTTACTATGTGGTCCTTACAGCTCCTTTCTCCCTGATGTACTTAAAGAAGTCCTTCTCCCCTTCTTAATGCCTTGTGCCAGCCTGAGTTCCGTAGATGCTTTGGCTCCTTACTGCCCTTGTCACCTCCTTCGATTCTGTCAAGTACTCCTCCCTGTCCTCCCTCCCTGTTTCTGTACTTCCTAAAAGCAGCTCTTTTCTTCCTTACCTTTTCCATGACCTCCTTGCTCAACCAGCTCAGTTTCTTAGCCCTAGCCTTCTTGCTCTGGGCTTTGCAGCAGGTTTTGTTGTCTCCACTATCCCCAGCTTTATGAGTTCCCACCTCTGGTTAGTGTCCATACTAGATTGAATTCTGGCCAGGTACCCTTTACCACTCCCCCATCCTCCCAAAGTCAGCCCTCCTGAAGTCCAGCACTCTTGTGCCAGATTCCTCCTTCCTTGCCCATATCCAATGTGAGCCTTACTGAGTGGTGGTCACTCCCTGGCAGCAGTTCCTCCACTATAAGTTCTCTCACAAAGTCCCCATTTGCCAGCACAAGGTCAAGGGTATTCCCTAACCTGGTTGGTTCACTGACCATTTGCAGCAGGAAGCTGTCCTGGAAGGCATCCAGCAGTACCTGCTCCTTTCTGTTCCTGGTTGTGATAGGGGTCTATAGTCTAGAGGCTAAAGAGGTTCATTCCATAATCTTTCTGTGTAACAGTTTTACTTAGCATTTCCCTAGTGTGTTTTACCCCTTTTGTATTGTACTGTATGTTCTGTAATTTAGTAGTGCAAATATTAAACATTTTTATATTAAATATTCTATGTGACTGTGCTATATTTTCTTCCTATTGTAATCTCCCGGGTCGTGCCTGAAAGTAGTCATGTTCTGGCTAATGGTACTTACCTGGTAAAAAAATAAACTAAAAAAATTTTATGAGACAGGTAACACTGTACAGTGACTATAAATATCTGTGCACCATATGCCTGTGAGAATGGCACAGAACTAAAGTATTTAATTTATATTAATAATAAACATACTGTTTATATACATTGAGAATTTTTTGTGGTGGTATATAACATTGTGGCATAAGGTTAATCTGTGGTTATGTAAAACACTTCATTGTGTATTATTTAAATCGCAGTACACCTGTCTATCCTGAAAAAGTGGTCTTTCATACCCCAAAACACAGCTGGTGATGGCAAGTGATACATATTTTTATACATACACAAATTTACTTAATAGGTTATTCTGGGTGAGTGGTCACTAATTACTATATCACTGGAGAGAACCTATGGGACCACCTACCAATAAAGATAGTGGACATGAAGAAGGCACTGGCCTTCAAGGTAAGAGTAGACAAATTTCTATTCACCAAGGGAACCACATGCCTGGGCAGTAGAGTGGTCAGGAAAAATTCTCTAATATAGTACTTTTTTTGCACATAATCATTTTTCATTCCCAACTTATGAAGCAGGTATGGGGCAAATATGATGGATCTTGAGTCCCTTCCAACCTTAAATTAATATGTTACTATCTTTTATTTAACTTTTTTCAGTATTTCTTTGTATCTGTACTGTTGTCTCTTACTCCTTCTGCCCAGCTTAGAGTTTTCCTTGCATCCTAACCTTAAATTTCTGCTTGTACTCTATTTTTCTTGCCCCAGAACCACCTTTTGTTCCTCTTTTTTGTGCTTTATTAGTGATTTCTTTACTAGTCAACTATAGAGAGCTTAAAAAGACATTTTTCTTTGGAGCCTGACTCCCCAGACTGAGCTGATGACAAGTGAGTCAATGCAGTCCAGCTAAATCTTCAACTGTATGGTGCACACTTTTGGAGACGGAGGCAATATGGTCCATTGGTTAGAGCACTGGTTTTGGCACTATGAGATCACAGGTTTAGCCACCAGAATGTGACTCTGACTGTGTGACCATAAGCAAGTAATTAAACCTCCAACCCACCCAGCAGTAGAAACAGGAAGAAGCCATACCCCAGTGAGAATGAGATGCTTCACGTCAGCTGAGCCACCCTGAGTAAATCAATTGTAAAATGAAAATTAAGCTTTGATGCACCATATAGTAAACTTAAGAGTTGCATTATCTTTCTGGCTGCTGAAAATGTTGCTTTGATCAGGCAGAAATGTCGAAAAGAGTCCAATTACTGTAAGTCGCTTTAGAACTCAGCCAGACCTTTACAGAGTCTGTAGTTGAGCAGCAAAAGATCCATTCCCATCCCCCTCCAAAAGGTTGAGAGGAACTGGCTTCATCTGGTGGGGAAGGTAGACCTATAATAGAATCAGTTTGCTCATCTCAAATATAAACCTTAGGTCCAGCCAGGGTTTCATATGACTGGTTTAACAATAACAAGCACAAAGTTCTGGAAAACCAGAACTACAAATTTGTGCCAGCAGTATCATCTATGATACAAATGGTTCCTTGAAACTAAATAAAATAATGTCATAATTAGGCACACTACTAGAAGTGAATTAATGCCCACAGCAGCTGCGTTTCTTCAGTGCCTGCTATTACTCACCTTACAACTACCCCCTGCCTTGTGGAGCTGTTGTCTCACTTTCCTTTTAACATTGAACACAAAACTCCCTTTACAGCCATTTTGCAAATGTAAAATAAGCAGGTGATATTGTAGCAGCACAAAGTCCTGTAATTAGAATCTAAACATATTGTAGCCTGGTACTGTACTTAAACCAATTGTTAACACTTTATTAATTAAATATATTAGCTTCCACTGTGGTAATGTAAGTGTAAATATGCATAGTTCTTTTAAACAAGGGAGATTAGTGACTCTGGGGGGCACTAGGTCAGCTGTGACAAATGGTTCTGTTCAACCTCTAAAAGCTCTGCTGCTTCAATTAGTCCACATAAACTAAATTCCTAGTTAATCATTATTTTTGCCAGACCAATGTGAATGAGAAAAGTAATTTTATTTGGTTTTCTTGTAACTGGAGTAGGCTGCCTTGGGATTTACACCGCCATTTGATGTTTCAAAACTCAAGAGACAATCTACTTTTTTTAATAAAATATTCCCACCACAAATCCAGGACTGATTTTTATGACTTAAAGTTTATAGCGTTATTTGATGTTCTGCAAATAATATTAATAGGCCTGTGTATGTGTGAGCAGGGTGAAAAGCAAGCACCGAAACCTCTTCAGAGGGTCAGCTGTTGCAATAATATTATTTCAGTGTAAGTGATTTTGACCACAGTGGTTATATTTCACTGTATGTACAAAAAGAATTGTCATGATTTGTTAATCCTTCAGAGAGATTCTGCCAAATTAGAACATTTTTAGAATAATCTAAAGATAATTCCATTGGAGTATGATACAGTACAATGGCTAAACAGCTGCCACTCTCCCCACCCCTCCCCTCCTTCCCCAGCACCCCCATAGGTACCTCTCTCTTGATGTGTTTTCTCTCTACTTCACCTCATGCTGTGGCTCCTGAACCCTGACTTCCACCTATTCCCACTCCTCCCTCTTTCCCCTTTTTCATTGCTCCTTTTTATTTGTCTTGACTGACCCATGTTAACCTATTCACTTTGACAAAGTTATTCTTGACCGCCAAATTCACATACTGATACATTATTGTATTTTACCTTAGCTTTTATCCTGGTATCTATTTTTGGTTCTCATTTGCCAACTTTGACAAAGTCTGATATAATGACTGTCTGATTTTCTTTTTGTTATATCCATGTCATGTTTTTGTTACATTGCTGTATTTAGCTAATTGTTATGATTTGTTTTGGATGAGGAGCCTTTGTAAATGACTCTCTGACTCAAAGGTATATCATATTCTGAGACTGTAATAAATAAAAATACTTCATAATGAGGAGAGACAGCAGATCTTTTATTTTCAAAGTGATGGTACTTTAGATTTGAATTTTACCTTTTCTCTCCTACACAGGCCCCACTTTCACAGGAGACCTTCTTGATAAGTCAGCGAGTAGATACTTTACAGGTCCCCAGTGCCAGGTCAGGCTCATGTACAGTTTTTCAGTTTTACAGGAGCCTCTGCTGAAGGACTCCACTGCCTCTGTAAGCTGCTGAGGAGACTGTTGCTACCACTGAAGACATGTACAGTACCATCTCATCATTTCTGCTGGAGGCCACTATAAAGGTTTGAATTGCACAGAAGCCTGCACTCACCATTGTATTACAGCCTGTCTCCTGTTGTATGCTGGCTGTAGAAGCAATTGTAGTGATTTTGTAACTGATGTGGCTAGCTTGAATTTCTTTGGCTGTCAGAATCATTGATTATTACTGGGGCTTTGTGAGATCACCATTTCCTTTTATGTATGTTTTCATTTCAAACTGCTCTACATGCCTCAACTGCCAACTCTTGTAGTCACTTTTGATTCTGAAGAGTCTTTACATCTCTACTGGGCCACTGATGGCTGGAGTACAGGTCCTGTTATCATTGATGGATTCTATAAAAGTTTGCATTGCTATAAAAGGGTCTAATACAGCTCTATATTTACCTGGTTAAGTTACCTACTTATATATACCTGGTTAAACAACTAAATAAAAAAAAATATATATATATATATTGTCATGCTGATGGTGGCATCTCCACAGATTTCCATAGCCAATACAAGCTCATGAAAAGATTGCCAGTAGATCTGCATGTACAAGCCCCCAGTGCCAATGAATTCTAGTGTGCAAGTCCTTACTGCCACTTGAATCCCCCTGAAATGTGCAATTACTATTGAACATCTCCTCACCATGTCTAAACACTGTTGGAGAACTTACAATATATACAGGTTATCTTGCTATTGGAGACCTTGATCTGGATATTCATAGGTCCCTGTTTGTATGTGAAAATTACTGCTCCAGGCCCAAATTATTGCCTGGAGCAATCTACTTGTATATAGGAACATGTCTGAAGCACAAAGCATGTGTTAATGGCATGTTCCAGTATATCATCCCATCTGAGCCAGGCACTATCCTGACTGCTCATGCAAACTACAACCCCCTACTTGCCACAGGGGAAATGTGGCCTGTTGTGAGTTATGGAGCTTGCTGGAGCAAGCATGCAGTAAGGGCCTGCAAATGGATGTTGCTCCTAGGAAGCAATGCACCAAATATGTACATACCTATGCAAATGAAACCACAGAACTAGCAAGGTACTATGTTGTCCATTTAAAGACATCTGGGGCTCGTTCTTTTGTTTTTGTAGCTCTTACCCTGTGGAATTCTTTACCTCATCAGGTTCGAGAGTGCCTGACCATCCAGAGCTTCAAAACAGCACTAAAGACTTAGGGCTGGATTCACGAAGCACCCAGAACCTAAGTCCCACTCCGCAACTGCTGTTGCAGACTGTAGTCGCCTGCAGCTGTGGCAGTTGCGATTCACAGCCACAGCAGTTGTGGAGGGTGCTATGCTACCCGTAAGTAGCCATAGATCATGGAGCTGGTCATAATCCAGCTCCACCTTTGGGAATACCCACCACTGCGGGTAAACTGCAGATCCACAAGTCGCAACCCACTTGTGCCGAGGTTTACCCGCAACTGCGGGTATTTTTCAAGTTACGTGAATCTTGCCCTTATTTATTTAGCCAGGCATTCCCGGTCTCTGTTACCTGATTTTATCTTTCATTGCATAGTTTTCAGTTTATCATTTACTCATATCTAATTGGAAATTGTTTGTTTTAAAAACATTTTTTATCTTTATGGTTTTATGTGCAAGCGCTTTGGTTTCAGAGAAGCGCTTTCTTATAAATAAATAGTGATTTGATTTGGTTGTTTGCATCCCATTAAGACCTCTTTACAGGCCAACAGCAAATGTGATTTTCACCTCCTTTCCCGAGCACCTCTCACTGCTGCCAGTATTATGGCCTTGGTATTCAGTGGTCTTCCAACTCCCTCAATTGCCCACCCAGTAACAATATACATCATTCCCTGGTGTCTCGTGCCTCCCATCCCATATCACCTGCCCAGCATTAATATCTATCCGTAAGTCCCTGGTGTCTAGTGGCTCCCCAACCCATTTGCACAGAAGACCCCCCTCCCCATCTCACCTACTCAGGCCCCTCCACAACCTCCTCTTTTGGCCCCACAGTTACCCAGGAAGCCAGTGTCCCCCTCCCACTGGAGACAGTGACTGCACAGCCCTTCCTCTCAGCTCCTCAGCCGGTCACCATCTGAATGACATGACGCGAGTGTGGCTACTGTACAAACAATTTCTGCAATCAGTGTACACTTCCCCCCCCATCATTCAGATGGTGGGTGGCTGAGGTGGTGTGTGTAGGTGATTTGCTAATCATTGCCTTTGGAGGGTACTGACTATCTGGGTAAGCATGGGTGAGGATGGAGGTGGTAGAGGGACTTGAGTGGAGAACATGGGGAGTGGGATATTCAGTGCAGTCATGGATTGGGTCCACTAGACAACAGGGAATAATATATTACTAACAATCAAAGAAGTGCAAACAAAAAAAAATGGAACCATGCCCAGTGGCAGAGGTTGATCACTTTCCTCCGCCATGTGGGTGACTCAGGTTCCACTGCACAATCCAGTCACAGTGTACTTGGCCAGTGGGGTCTAGGGAGTAATACAGAGGTGTCACTTTCAGATTTGGGGGACAGCCAATTCCAGAACTTCAGTGAATCCTGTGGTGGAAGAGGCATGGCATGGGATGTCATGGATGATTATGCAACATCCTTCTCCCCTCCTCAGCGATCACTTAGGATGATCCTGGAAGCATAAATGGGAAGTTGTAAGGACGTGTATAATGGAGAAAGGATATTATTTGATTAGCTTAATGACAAACTATGTAAATTATGTGTGGCAACACTGTTATAGGAAATAATTTGATGTCTATATTATATGTGGAGACACTGAACAGAGCACTGAATAAAGTTTACTTTCAATATATTAACTGTGTCATGTTGTACAGTAACTGTTTACATTTCTGACCATCCTTGACTGGTTCTGTCTTGCCAGGTTTGACTTCTGCCTTGTACAAGATAAATCTCTCCTTGCAGGCTTTACTAACTCCTGATGTCAGTTTCCCACAGAAGTTAACACATCTGATGTTTTGAATGTTGACAACACTGTAGAGACCAATAATGACAGTGATGAATGAAGAGGGTGGAAACTTTTTTGCTTTTCAAGCATGGAATTGTGTCATCAGCCGTATATGTACAGGATGAGCCTGTCTCCAGAAAAAGGAAGCATTTGGTCTCGCATTAGGATAAAACATCTCTCAAAGGGGAAGCAGCTGGGAGTCACAGTTTCCATGAATGTGCTTTCCACTAGTGGGGAATGGTAGCAACTTTTAATTATTGCAATGTTTTGTTTTGATGGATGGGGTAAAACAAATATGTCATTTATTCTTCTTTCCCATACTTGCAGTCTCAATCCTACGATAAAAATTCTTGCATTGCTCCTTCCCTCTAGTCCTCTTAATTCATCCCTGCTCCCCTTTTTCTGAACTGAACCCCCAAAAATTATAAATTATTCTTTCACCCCCCTTTTCCTCTGGTCCCCTTAATCCTTCAATCCATGCCTCACTCTCCTTCACAGCACTGACCCAAACTTTGAAACTGGTTAATAAATTAAATGAAGTATAGTACTCATAGAAACATAGAAACTGACAGCAGATAAGGATTGCTTGGCCTACACATTCTGCACATATTCCCTATTTTCATTTTTACCCTCTCTTCCCTACCACTGGGGTTCCTTTATGCCTATCCCATGCAATTTTGAATTCCCCTACTGTTTTTGCCCCCACCATCTATACCTGGAGGCTGTTTCATGCATCCACCATCCTTTCAGTAAAAAAAATACTTCCTCGCGTTATCCCTGAGTCTTCCCCTTCCGGCTTCATATCATGTTCCCTTGTTCTCGAACATCTCTTATTCTGAAGGATGCTGCCCTTCTGTACCTTATTTATGCCCTTTATCTATTTAAACATCTCTTATCATATCCCCCCTCTCCCTCCTCTCCTCTAGGGTATACACATTGAGATCCACAAGTCTCTCCCCATAGGACTTTTGTTGCAGCCCCTGCATCATTTTTGTTGCCCTCCTCTGAACCACCTCCACTCTATCTATGTCTTGCCAGAGATGCAGCCTCAAAAACTGGACACAATACTCCAGAGGAGGTCTCACCAATGTTTTGTACAGTGGTATCACCACCTACTTTTTCTGCTAGTGATACCTCTCCCTGTACACCCCAGCATCCCATTGGCTCTCCCTACAGCCTTGCCACATTGTTTGGACACCATTAGTATCAAATATGATTACCTCCAGATTTCTTTCCTCTTTGGTGGCAGTCAGTACATCCCCTCCATCATGCATTCCTCTCCAGGGTTCCTATATCCCAGATGCATGATTTTGCACTTCTTTGCATTGACTCATAGCTGCTACAACCTTGACCACTCTTTAAGTTTACCTAAGTCCCTTTTCATTTTTCCACTCCTCCTGAAGTGTCCACCCTGTTGCAGATCTTGGTATCATCTGCAAACAAGCATACCTTCCCTTTCAGCCCCTCTGCAACGTTGCTTATGAAGACATTGAAGAGGACTGGCCCTAGAATTGACCCCTGTGGCACCCCACTGGTCACCCTCATTTCCTTGGACTGAACTCTGTTTACCACCACTCTCTGTGTTCTATTCCTAAACCAATTTCTAACCCAGTTTACCACCTTGTGACCCACCCCAATGCTGCCCAGCTTGCTCATAAGCCTCCTGTGTGGAACAGTTTTGAAGGCTTTGCTGGAATCCAGGTAGGCCACATCCACCACTTCCCCTGATCCAGTTCCCTGGTCACCTAGTCAAAGAAATCAATCAGATGTGTTTGATATGACCTTTCTGCCGTGAATACATGCTGCTTTGGATCCTGAGATCTGCTGGATTCAAGATGTTTCACAATTCTTTCTTTTAGCATTACCCACCACCGGGGTCAGGCTGATCAACCTGCAGTTGCCCGCCTCCTCCCTGCTCCCACTATTATGTAGAGGGACTACATCTGCTCTCCTTCAGTCCTTAGGAACCACTCCCATTTCCAGTGATCTGTTGAACAGGGGTGTCAGTGGTGCTGCCAGCACCTCTCTAAGCTCCTTTAATATTCTCAGATGTATCCCTTATGGCCCCATTGCCTTATCCACTTTCAATTTTGTGAGTTCCTTTAGGACTTCTTTTCTGCAAATGGACCAATATCCACCTATTTTCTATTAATGCTCCTGTCACTAAACAGTGGTCCCTCACCTTCACCTTCTTCTGTGAACACTGAACAAAAGCATTTGTTCAGGATTGCTGCCTTTTTCAGGACCCCTCCCCGCACTCCCCACCTTCCTCCATTTGCCTTACAATCCCACCTCTGGTCTTTCTTCTTTCACTAACATACCTGTAAAATGTTTTGTCCCCTTTCTTTACTGCCTGGGCTATTATTTTCTCTGTCTGCACCTTTGCACTACTGACTGCTTTCCCTGCCTCCCTCTGCTTTTCCAGAAGCATTACCCTGTCCTCTCTCTCTCTCTCTCTCTCTGTATTTCCTTATACTTCCTGAATGCAACTCTTTTCACTCTATCTCTTCCTTAGAGAACCATAGTGATTTTCTTTTCCTCTTGCTTCAATCTGCTTAATGCAGAGTTTTGTAGCCTCTCCTATGGCTCTGTTTAGATTCTCCCACTGTTCCTCAACTTCTCCCCAGTTTTCCCCTCCTGCCAGGGCTTTACTGAAACATTCCCCCATCTCTGCAAAATCTGCCCTCCTGAAGTCCAGGACCCTCGCCTCAGAGTGACCCAACTCTGCCCCTGTTCTCATATTGAACCATACTGTATGGTGGTCACTGGACCCCAGGTGGCCACCCACCATGACTTCTGCAACTCTGTCCCTGTTGGTGAGTACCAGGTCTAATATCGCTCCATCATGAGTAGACTCTACCACTAGCTGCCTGAGGCTTGTCCCCTGCAGGGAGTCCAGGGTGTCCCTGCTTCTGGCTGTGGCTGCAGCTGGGATGTTCCAATTAACATCTGGCAGATAGAGGTTACTCACCACCAGCAATTCCCCTTTAGTTGCCATCCCATGTATGGCTTCTACTAGAACCCAGTCTAACTCTTCCCCCTGTGCTGAAGGTCTGTAGAGTATCCCAGTGTAGACAGCATGCCAATACTCATCTCCAGGGTGACCCACAGGGCCTATGCCCCTCCCTGCAACCCCTGCATCTCTGTTGCCCTCATACCCTCCCTGACAAACAGAGTCACCCCTCCCCCTTCTTCCCTCCCTGTGCTTCCTAAATAGAGTATAACCTGGTATGGCTGCATCCCTTTCATGGTTCCTGTTGTATCATGTCTCAGTGATAGTGACAATGTCCAGATCAGCCTGTCATCAAGTCCACCAGGTCTGGGATTTTATTACCCAGGCTGTGAGTGTTCATGCACATGGCCTTCCAAATCCTGCCACCTCCCTTCATAACATCTCGCCTTATATCCTCCTGCCTTTCCACTATGCCTCTCCTGCCTTTAACCCCATTCCTCCTCTTCTCTGTCATTTGCCTATTGACATTTAACTTACCTTCCATGCTGCCCTTGCAGATCCCTAATTGGACCCTGTGTGTTCCATGTTTGTGGGGGAGTGTCAGCTAAGTTCCCATCTTTTATGTTGTTACCGATAGGTTCTTTAGCCTCATACTCCCCAGTTTAAACGCCCAATGTTAACATCTATCTTCTGCCCAAACACTCTCACCCCTTCCCTGGTCAGGTGCAGTCCATCGTATTTGAAGAACTTCCTCTTCCATAAATCTCCCCAGGCACCTACAAAGTGATACCCTTCTTTCTGGCACCAGTTCTGCAACCATGCTTTAAAGTCTTCAATCTCCCTGATTCTCACTTTGACAGTACTTCCACCTTTGCCTCACACCAGAAGAACCTCCCAGAAAGTCAGTGTGGTTGACTGAGTGGCCAATTTTTCACCTAGTTTTACCAGGTTCTGCCTGGCTTCCTCCACTGACTGATTGGCCAAGTCATTTGTTCCAAGGTGTACCAATATTCTGAGGTCACCCCCCAATCTGTCCACTATCCTCCCAGTGCATTCAGTGTCATGCTTTGCTGAGGCACAAGGGAGGCATTTGACTGTGCATAGTCACTCAGCTGGGTCTTAACTCCTGTTATCATGGAGTATCCCACAATGAGTATTTGCTTACACTTTGTCTTGTTGCATCTTGTTTTGCTACCACTTGCCATTACTGCATCCTGCTTTGGCCCCTCATCTGGCTTGTTGTCCCTCATTCATGTGTCCATGATCCTGTATATCTGACAGGGGTGTAAAGCAGTTTGCAGTTGGGATGGCCTTGGTGTGGGCTGTGTGTATCCAGCCATTTCTGATGATTTTATCTGCCCCCTTTCCTACCACTTGCCATTCCCCTGGACCAAAGGGTCTCTGAGGGAGTGAAATTGGAGGGGGGGCTATGAGAGAGTGGAATTTGAAGGTATAAATTCCAGTTCATCAGGTGCTGCATCTGAGATATCTCCTTACATGCTGTATTCGGCTGCACCCTGAGTTCATTTCGAGTCTGAGATATGGGACAGTGCCCCACCTTCCAGAAAAATCTTCTGGGGATGAGTGTCCCACACCCATGGTAACTGACAATATCCATACCAGATTGTTGGTCATTCCTGCCTGCCCAGGGTTTGAAGTGGGTGCGCACTGTCTGTTACAGATTTCCTGGAGCTGCAACCACTCTGCAGTTCTTGTGCTTGTTCAGGAAGACTTTGCCCCTCACTCAGCTGCTGATTTTATGACAAGTTGATTGGTCTTGGTGGGTGGTGGAAATGCACCCAACATTTCCTATAGTAGACACAGCTGAGTGCCCTGGAGGTTTCCTTTGCTTCCTGTTCCAACAGAAAATTCCTGCTGCCAGTCAACTGAAGTCCTTATATATTGGGTAAAGGCCATGTAGGCATGGGGGGGCTGGTGGGAGGGTAGGTCCTGTCCCTGTCCCCCTGTGTGCTGTCGGTTGCTCCACTGCTAGCCCACGGCTTCCCTTTGTGGAGCAGTCAGCAGCTGGACAAAACAAAGAAAAACCTGAACTGTTCAGCATCAATCCCTGGCAAATGCCATTTTGTCCCTTTCAGAACTGAAGGCTGGAGCCTGGTCAATCCCTGTTTCCTCTGTTGTTCCAGATAACAACTCTCTGCAAAGTACCCAGATGTCCTTCACTAACCCCCCCCCATCCACTCCATGTCCTGAGTTTCTTAGTGCTAGAATCCCAAATATTTATATTAGCCCCCTTAGGTAGAGTGACCTGCATAGCCCTCCTCTCGCCACCTTAACCATCACTCTTCAGAATGAAGTTTCACACATTGCAACAAAAATGAGTACTGCAAATTGCGATAGGTAATACAGATAGCGGTTAATCAAGATGGTGAGAGGACGGCTGTGCCAGTTGGCATCATGGAGGGGTAATTTAGACATGGGGGGATTGTGCCACAGAAAGAGCAATGGCTTAGAGTTGGTGAGGGGATTGGAGTGGGCTTGGAGTCTGGGATTTCCTAGACATTTTTTCAGTCAGCCGCAATGACGGAGCCAGTCACAGTAATATGAGTTGGGTGTGGGAACACTGAATAGTAAGGTACACAAGTAACAGAGAGATAAGAAACAGTGCCCCTGGGTGTTACACTCTTTGTCTTGTAGAGATGTAAAGAGGATTGTGGGTACTACTGGTTGCTAGAGGTATCTGGTTGTGAGCTGGGCAACAGATATGAGAGGGGATGAAAAAATAATAATCAGAACTTTTGAATGATGGGGTAGGTGTTCACAGCACACAAGAGAGTGTCTGGTACAGGATGAGATGACTGAGAGGAGTGGGGTTTTTGTGTATGAAGAAGAACCATACTACAGTCTGTTATCATTAAAGACACAGATTTAATTATAGATGCATGGTGCAGTTATGGGTGGGTAGGCAGTTTAATGTTAAATCATGATTTACAGCCACTTATATCTCATCCGTTCCTTGATGGAATTTCACAATGCTTGAAAGCATGTATTCTGGCACAGAATTTCTTGATCTGCCAGTTGTGGTGACATTAGGTTATTAGGTTCTTAGCTAGAAAGTGGCAACAAAACATGAAAAAGGCCTGCTTTTTTAAAAATAAGGGAAATTCATATGTCATTGCATCTGACATGCACGGAATGGTCAAATGCATGTGAGCATAGAGCATAGAGTTGCATGGAATAAATGTACCTGGGCTATTTGCAAGGCCAAAAACACTCACTTTAAAAATTAGCTGACAACTCATGGTGTGGCAGTAGACGGTTCTGGCAGAACATCAAGTCTGTAACTGGTAAACCTAATAAAACTCCTCCCACCTTCCTGAACATTGAGGGCCAACCTACGCAGGATCACAGTTTCATAGCAAATGTCTTCAACAAAGCTTTTACTGACCTCAGCAGAGTGTTAGCCCCTAGCTTTCTTCAACACCAATCAGACACTCGCACCGAACGAAACCCAAGGATCCAATCAAACTCCCATCTGCCTTTCTACTTCAGAGCTATCACCTTTATGGAAGCAAAAAAGTACATCTTAAAAGTGCTAGGTAATTCTAGAACTAGCTCTGATCAACTTGACCTAAAACTAGTTAGGCTCACGCTGGACATAACTCTCAAACCCCTCACCAAAATCTTAAATATCTCCTTGGTATCAGGCAAATTCCCACAGATCTGGAAGGCGGCAGTGGTTACCACTGTTTATAAAAGTGATGACAGGGCAACTGTACAAATTACCACCCAATATCTATCCTTCCTCCACTCTCCAAGGCCCTGGAGCTAATCGTAACCAACCAACTGATGGAATATCTAAACAAGCCTCATTTACAATGTCAGCAGCAACATGGATTTTGAAAACAACACAGTACCACAACTGCTTTAGTGGAGTTTATCAGCTTTATCCACAATGCGCTAGACAGATGGCTCTTGGTGGGGGCAACATATATTGATCTCACCAAGGCCTTCGAGACAGTCAATCACAATCTGCTCCTGGATCAGCTCTCCAATACCAGCCTCTCCCCTACAACAGTAACATGGTTCAGAAGCTACCTCTCTGGCAGGGTCCAAAAAGTGAAAATCCTGGACACCTTCTCTGGCAATTAGGCTTGCCACTACAAGGCAGGCCAGGTTATCCTGGGACACAGCCAAGAGTAAAGGCAGAGGGGGAAGGGGCTACAGAAAAAGGTGGGGTGATGACCTCAAGGAGGGGTCATACGACCAGGCCTGGGAGTTCGCTGGCCATTGGCCAGGGGGAGGGTCCAAATAGGGGTCCTTGGGGGTTACTTAAGGGCAGGCAACTCACAGCAAGCCCACTTTCTGCTGTAATATTCCCCACCCACCCTCCTAGCAAGAAAGAGGAGGGAGTAATGTTTGGAATAGGCACTGGGAAAGGAGGTGCCAAGAGGGTGGTGGCCAATGATGGGGTTCAGCATGGGCTGGGGGAGCTGCAGATGGGTGGCCAGTTTTGGTCCGGGGGACTAGGTGGAGTCCCACTGGAGGATAATAGAGACAAGGGAGAGGCACTCTGAGTGGAGGAGAAGGAGTTCGGGAGCAAGGGAAAAGGGGGGCAGGCAGAGGGGTTAGGTACCACGGGCTGGGGACAAAGGAACCCAGGCATGGGAGTAATGGGGGAAGGGAAGGGAAGGTATATAGAGTTGGGGGTGGATCACTGTGTGCACACCTGGTGGGGGGAAGTGGTCCGGGTAAGGTGGTACCCGCTTTATGATGATGAGAAAGGGGGGGGCCAGATCCTGGTGTCTGGACCCGGAGAAGAAAAGTGGAAGAGGAAGAGCACATGATGAAGAACCACCAGAGGGAAGACAGGACTGTTATGTCCTAGAAGTGATATGGGACTGTTATGTCAAAATATGTAAATGCTTATTGTTGGACATGAACTTGGGATGTAAATGAAAATTGATGATTGTGCCTTTTAACAAATACTGCCAGCGAGCATCCAAAAGTGATAAAGAAGTGGCCTGAGTTATTTCTGTTTGGGGATCCAGGGACAACCTTAGTGTTAACACAGGGGTTCCTCAAGGCTCTATCCTTGGCCCTCTACTGTTCAGCCTGTTCTTAAACAACCTCCCTCAATCGGTAAACAACCAACTACTACTATATGCAGATGATGCGATCCTATATTATGTAATGCTGACCCCTGTCACAACCCCACTCTGCAGGTCAGGCCCTCTGCTCCCACAGTGCCAACCTCTGAGCACAGTATTGTGAACAGGGTAACAAAACACTGTAACCCTCCTGTCTGTTTTGTGGGTCTGAATCACCTTTGGTCTCAAGTTCTGGAGGGATCCAAACTGTGAACCTCTTGTTAGCATTCCCAAATGTACAGGCCCAGATAATTCTGCTCTTTGGGGAATGCCAGATATCTTTCGCTTACACACACCTAACCAGGTATACAAAATAACCCCTAAAACTCTATGAAAGACCTTAGATAAATTCTTACCTTTTCCCAGTTTGGTATACCATTAAGCTTATGAACAGTGTTGTCAAAATCTTAACCATCCATACATCGCAGGCAAAAAGGAAGGACTTGGAAGACACAGGCAGTCTCTTTAAAATAAGAGGTTTTACTTACAATGAATAAAAGATGTAAAAGGTAATCACAGAGCAATATATCAGAAGCATACAATCACTTAAAAGGACAAGGTCAAAATACAAACATAAACTCCTACCACAATACACTTAGACTTGTCTATCTAATGTATACCTTATTACAGTGCTTTAGCTAGCTGTTGTTTCAAGAGAGGCCAAACAGGAATGTCTCTAAGTGGAAATACAGAATACAGCTAAACTGTTTCTAAACCTGAGCCTTCCATGATGTCACCTAGCTCCTCCCTGTTAAATAGAAAAATAAATACATGCAGGATGTCCCATCACTCAGGGGGGTATATTAAATAAGGTGACATCAGCAAAAACTAATTTCCCCATATGACCTTTTGATCTTAAGTCTTCCTTTGGTCTAGTTTGGTTTCCTGCTTCCCAAGACATCACAGGAATTTTACAACTCTGCAGTTTTCTCACTTAGCTGTCATATAGCTTCTTTTAGCACCAGTTGAAATTAACTGTTCTTTCCTCTGAAGATGTCATAAAATGGACATTTTAGTTCCTGGCTTCAAAGAAGCACAGCTCAACAACAAGGCCATAAAATGTTACTTTTTGGAAGTTAAACACATTACAGAGATCTGCTGTTTAACATATCCTGTTCTTTGAACTGAAACCTGGGGGGGGGGGGTCATCCCAGGAGTACAGGATGTCTCATGAGAGACACTCAATAACACATTTTTATATTACAAAAAATCGTAGAGCAATCAAAACCACCTGGCCAAGTGTCACAACCCCTACATACTGAAAAAGCAAATGCAGGTTAATTTCACCACGGTTGAGCATTTGTTCCTTCAATCAAAACTGCTCCTAAGTTACAAAAAGAACAAGACTATGTTATTCGCATCATCACATAACAAACACCGCACCCACCAACTTTGCATTCATAATAATTATAATACTTCCCTGGAGATGGTTCAAACATTTATATACCTAGGATTGACACCGGATCGCACCCTCTTGTTTAACCAACACATAGACGCAGTCGCAAAGTCATCAAATGCAAAACTAGGATTATTGTACAGACACCGAAAAGGCCTCACTTCTGAGGCACTAAAAACTGCTGTAAATAGCTCAGTCCTATCAGTGATAAACTATGGTCTAGCAGTATATGGGGCTGCCTCCAAAACTGCTTTGAAATGTATCAAAACAATACTAAATAAAATGTGTTGTTTAGTCCTAGGTGTACCCTGTCTCACTCACACCTGAGAGTTGTACACGCAAATGAACTGGCTCAACTTTGACAGCTGCCTCCAATATCAAATATGCCTGCTCACCAAGAAGTCAATGCTTGGACTTACCACCCCAAGCCTGCAAAGCCTTCTTAGCTGACCTAATTCCATTAGATGCACTAGGGATACAAACAACTCAGCCCTCTGTGTCCCTTTCCACAGAACCACACAAGGCCAACACTCTTACGAACACCGAGTGCCACTTTGGTTTAATGTGCTTGACCTAGACATCACAAAAAAGGACAAAATAGGCCCCTTTAAAGATAAACTCCAAGTGACTCTTGCCACAAACTGTGACTGTGAGACCTGAACCCCCCTGCACACTCTTCCCTCCTCTTTCCTGCTACCCTCATTCTAACCTGCCCCCTTGTCTTCTCCTCTCTTCTTGCTAATTAACACCCTCCTAGTAGGCTCCAGGTCCCTGCCTCAGCACCCCCCCCAATTAGCCTAGCCCTCCTCTATGACTACAGTCTTTATCACTTAAGACAAAAGAACTGCTGCCCATCAAGTTCTCACCTCCTTGCATATAGTATTAATTAATTATTTTACAAACTACATCATCCTCTGTTCCCTACCTGATTTGCTCTATATCCTATAGATTCTCAAGTTGTTCACTTAAACTTCTTGTCAACCTAGCCTGCTATAAACAATGCATCTGTATATTTTTACTTATGTAATCCCTGTTATTGTAATTATGTAAGCTCTGTAAACTGATGTACTCATGTTTTTCTAAGGCATAGAACCTCCTTGTATCTGCTTATGTACTTGTAACAATTGTAAATGATATTATGCTCATGTAGTACTATGATGTGAAACCTCTGTAAAGGAGCCTTTGGCTCAAAGGTACTTCCTAGAAATAAATAGATAGATAGATAGATAGATAGATAGATAGATAGATAGATAGATAAAATCACCCTTACCTGGGCTCTGGAGCAAACAGTAAAACTGCCTTTGCTTCATTCACATGACCAGTGGTTGGCAGCCCAAAAGCCTACCCTGTTGCCAGTATTTTCACAGGTGTGTGTCTCTCTTTATCCCACCTCTCCCTACCAAAGGTGCTTGTCCACTATTTTACTAGTGGTTGTAATGCTATCCCCAGCACTGGTACTGTTGCTGCAGCCACCTAATCTCCATCTCTCTTCCTACACCCAGCAAAATAACTAGAGCTGTGTGGAATATAAAATTCTGCCCACAGAATGACCATTCCAATTCTGTGGAATTCTGCAGAATTTTCATGAACATTCCATGGAATTTTGCAAAATTTAAATGTTGGTTATTGTACTATAATTTTAAAAGTGTGCATTTACATAACACCAAATATGAAACATAAACAGCACCCCATGGCATACAAGAGTGTACACAAATTCAGAGTTGTAGATTGAAAGGGGACAAAGTTATGAGTGGCCAAACATTTAATCAAAATGTAATTTTTAGTTATTTTGAGATAATTTTAAAATTTCTTATCCAAATTTCTCTACAATATCAGGATTTAGAGAAGCACCAAGAATGTGTATATGCCCCATGTTTTAAATCTCAAGCTTCAATCAGAGTTAAGTTATAGGTAGCCACATATTTAGCCAACATTTGGATTTCTGTAATTTTAGTATAATTTTAATAGCATTCATGAAATGTTACAATTGACAGGTATACAGGTTTCACTACATTTGTATATGCACATCATTTCAGATTTCTAGCTTTAAATGGGGCTGAGTTATAATCTGCCAAACATGTTGCCAAAATTTAAATTTTGGTTAGTTCTCTCTAATTTAAAAACTACATGTCCAAATTTAACCAGAGTTGAAACATTTAAACTACTATACCACAGGGTAATTTCTGAAAAATTTCATATTTGCAGCTTTAAATGGGATTGAATTAAAAGTGGTCAAACTTTCACAACATTTAAAAAAAATTATTTTGCAAGAATGTAAACTACAAATTTATAAACCCCTGAAATTGTAAAATTAGAGAATGCAATACCATTAAATTTGGTAGGTTCGTATACCTTACAAGGAGACTGTGTGTGCCAATTTTATTAATTGCTTGCTGTGAGAAATTGCAAAATAAAATCTGTATTTAAATCCAGATCCCATGTGTCTGTGAAAATTGTAGAATTTCATGAAAAATTCCATAAAACTGAAATTTTCTAATTTCACTCAGCCCTGTCTTGGTTATTCTAATTAAAGGATAGGGGTATAAGAGGCAGGTAATGTAGGGAGTCAAAACATTCTGGAGTTATATGCACATTGTCACCAAGAAATGGACAGCTGAGCTGGGTAAAATAACAGAGGTAGACCTCCAGGTTGGAGCAAGAAAGCACAGAGTGCTAACAATTCCAACCTGAATGCAGGGTATTTAAGGATCACATCCAGTAAATTTATGATCTGGTGAGTCTGGTGTACATGCAAGTCTAATACTTAGAGGTACTCAAAAGGATGTAGTGGAGGAAGACAATGTCTGGGGCAGCAGAAATAAAGAATTCTGGCTATTCCAACAGGGTAGGTCAATTGGAAAATGAGTAGGTGACTCACATTTTAAGGGTGTCTGTCACTGTAAAGAACAAAGAGAATATCAGTGGGATCAGTAGTTCTACTGAGTCAATTTGCCTATGCCAAAAGAGAAGTAGTCACCCAGAGATGAACAACAGGACTGCAAAAAGCTCAGCCAATCTTATCAAATGAAGTTGTGATATGTGCATTGTTAATGTTAAATTCCACCCCAAAAAAAATTCTGGATGCTTCATCTACAGTATACAGTATGCAATAATAAATATGTGAGAAAATGTTACTTATCATTTTTTCTTCTGCAAAATTAAAACTGCTTAACCAATTTATCCAGTTGTTTTAGACACCAGGATACACTGACTATGGATATGCATGTCAAATGTTAACTCTATGCATGCAAGAGCAGAGAAGTTACAAGCATCTACATTTTTGAGTTTTCACAAAGGTTTGCAAATATTTACATAGTAAAGTTTTGAATCCCTGTAACTTAAAAAATCTCATCTAATTCTCTCCATATTTGTATAATTCTATAGGCATTACAAAAAGGTTATTCATACTAATGTACACATGTCTATTTCCAAAGGTGCTTGAGTTATATGCAGATTAATTGTTTTCATGAAATTTCCTGAAAAAAATAAAATGACAGATTTTGAGCACATATAATTTTGAGACAATGCATCATATTGTCATGAAATCTGGCACATTGCTAGAACACCTATCATCAAGAAACCATGCCAAATTTAAGATCCCTGACCCAATAGATTGTTAAGGTATTGTCAGATAAAATTTTGCGCAAAAAATAAAATACTTGAGCACCTACAAGTTTGAAACTATCAATCTGCATGTCTTGATATTTTAGTGGCCATTAACTCAAAGAGTATATATTCCAAATGTCAGTGCTCTAGCTTGAACGGCATCTGAGTTATAACCAAATTACAAAATTTTAGCAAATCTTTGAAATTCTGAAGAAATTCTGCATAATTTCATGGAATGTTGCAAATTTTTTTCAAAATTCCATGGATTCTGAATTTTTCCATTCCACACAGCTCTAAAAATAACCTCCATCCAACCTCCCATCTTCCCCCACTCACCCTTCAAGAGAAACATAAAGCCCTTCGGTGGGTGACTGGCAGAGCTCTCTTTCACCTCAGCTACAGTAGCTGCCATGTACTGAATGAAACAAAGAAAACTTGAGGAAATAATTAAGTCTGAAAGAACTCAAACTGTACATGCACACAAACTTTGTGTTTTTCCACCTTGAGCTTCTGTTAGTCATAAATTGTAACATTTTCTTATATTTTTCAGTACAATCATACCTCTCAACTGTCCCAGATTTTCTGGAACTTCATGAATTTAAACTGCTTGACCCACAGTCATGAATTAATTGCTTCTGTCATGGATTTTCTGAATGCCAGTGTGTTGTTTGACCCTTACGCTACCAACAGAATTAGCAAATCTTGCAATTCTGGACTGATATATCAGCCAGCAACACAGGTTAAACTAAGCAGATAACAGCAGTCTGGAGGAGGCAGTCATCCCACTTCCCCTCCCACTGCATTCCACAGGCTTAGTTTCTGGAATGAGACTGAGAGACAGACAGACACACACAAACCCACGCACCATTCTCCATAAAGTATATTATTGTTCAGTTATGTCTGGAAATTAAATAACACTGGATCCTTAAAAGCCTGTAAATTAACTTACCACGAGATCCTAAAGAAAATGATGTCTCTAGCAGTGCCCATGTTACACTTTAATTTCAAGTAGGTACATGAACAGAAAGAAGATGCAAAACATTTGCCTGTGTTTTTTTTTATTGTGCCATTTGGTGGTATGAAACTAAATTTGACATTTTAAAAAGCATAAAGTAAAGGGACTTTACACATGTTGTAGTGTACTACATCATGTGATGTACATGTCATGTGATGGTACGATGCCATGCTGAATAAAATTTGGTGTCCCTAATTTTTGTCATTTGTCCCTGATTTTGAGGGGGGAGTGTCCCTGATTTTGGTCCTAGCAGGTTGAGAGGTATGAGCACAATGCCACTAATCAGCAAGTTACCACTCTACAGTACCTCACAGTCATAAGTGGCACATTTTAAAATTCCATCTGAAATCTATTTTCAAGGTTGTCCTTGGAGTCCAGTGATGTCTATGCTCTGACAAAATCTGAGCTTTTCTAAGAGTTGTAACCTTGCAATGATCTGAGAAATCCCAGGATTCTTATGCATCCTAAGCTTTTAATAAAGAGCTGGACATATTCTGTATGGGTACCCACATGAGTTTAGGGAAATCTTTAGAACTTCAAGGAAAAGATCGGCATAGCAAATATTATACTTTCTAGTGTTCCTTGAACTAAGAGACAAGGAAAAGCTTAGAAAAACTACAGTATAACAGTATAGACACTTTGATTTTCTTGGAAAAGGTTGGCTCATTTGTATGTTTCAGACTCATCTTTGATGACCTGTGGTAGCATCTTGTTAAAAAAAGATTATAAAATGATCAGTAAAATAGGCATGAAACCAAAGAATTTAATTGGTTAAAAATTGTCATCTGACCTTTGATTAATCCCTAGTGCACTAACACTTGCCTTGCTGAAATAGATATCCTGTCACGTAAAGCAGCTTGTAAGAGAAAGTAAAATCAATGGGCTTGATTTTCAAAGGGCCAAGAATGACGCAAGGTGCTCGCGCCAGAAAAGAACGACACAAGGAGCAAGCTGCATCAATACTTGCTTCAGTTCTGATTTTCTAATGCTGCTTGCGTAAAAGCAGACCTGCTGGTGCCATTGTGGCTTGCATCAAAAAAAATGGGTGCACCATGTCACAATGGGGCTTGCATCAAAAAAATGATGCACCATCCCCTTTTTTTGATTTTCAAAGGTGGAAGCTGTTGGCAGTGCACCAAAGATGCATGGTGCTGTTAGACCAGCCGGAGCTGGTCTAACTGACACTGGAGCATATAAAGGTGAGGGTAGATTATGAAAGGGGTTGGTTATAGAGGCAATATTCCCTTGCTGGACTAGTTGTCAGTGTTTTTGGTCATAACATGCCATTGTCTTTGTCATTTCATCCATGGTAATTTTTGACTTAGCTTGCTTCATTTTTGCTCCATGCTCCATTTTTTGACTCAGTTTGCTTCTTTTTTTGACTCAACTTGCTTATTTTTTTATTCAATTTGCATCATTGTTAAACTCATCTTTGCATCACTTTTCTCCATGCATGCAGTTTTTGACTCAATTTGCTTCATTTTTTTGACTCAACCTGCTTAATGTTTTATCTAAACTTGTGTCAATTTCACTCTGTGTCATATTTTTGACTCAACCTGTGCTCATTTTTGCTCCATCTCACTCCGTACATCATATTTTTGCCTCAGCTTTGCCTCATTTTTGGCTTGCATCATTCTCATACCTGCATCATATGTTTGGTGCAGCAGACCTCTTGCATCATATTGGCAGACTTTGTCACATAGGGAATGCATTTTATGCAAAATATGGTGCACAGTGGATGTTTAACCCACCTTGCCTCATTCTATGGGCCCTTTGAAAACCTGGCCCCATGTCTTTATGTTCTCATACTTAAATCAGCACCATTTTCAAAAGCAAGTTAAGAAAGACTAAATTAAAATCTACCATAAGTGACCAATCTATTTAAGTTTCAACCTTTTTGAAGATCTCTCAGGAGATATGTGAGTAGGAACACAATTCACAGCAGAAAGTAATCACAGTCTTATGTAATTAAACTGATGTCTTCTGCCAAAAACTACTGAAAATAAAAGTGCAGAGATTAAAAGTGATTTTTTCATGCCATATACTGAGCAGCAGACAGCCATAAGTTTGATAAGCAGAGAGCCATCACTAAAACTGACATGGCTGATGGCAGTGAAAGTGATATCAATCTGCCAGATAAAACTAATGTGGGTACAGAAATGAAATCTACAGCATATGAAATAAAAATGATTTAATGTTGCCAGGTACCATAAACTGTCTCTGATTAGTAACCACTAGTGGCAGCATGATAAACAGGGCAAAAGAAAGCATACAGTTTGACAGGAATGAAAGTAACCAACTCTAGAAAATGGAAAGGGACCTGGGGGTAATCATATCAGATGACCTAAAGGTTAGTAAGCAATGTGAGAAGGCAGTAGGGAGGGCTGGGGAAATACTGGGATGCATAGATAGAGGCATCACAGTAGAAAACTGGAAGTTGTTATCCATCTGTAAAGACAGTTGGAGAGACCCTATTAGAAGTACTGCGTGCAGTCCTGGAGACCCCATCTCTGCAAAGACATAGACAGGGTGGAGGCTGTCCAGAGGAGGGCAACCAAAATGGTGTAGGGTCTGCACCAGAAGACACATGAAGAGAAACTAAAGGAGCTTAATGTGTATACCTTTGAGGAAAGGAAGAAGAGGGGGGACATGATAGAAACTTTCAGGTACTGTACCTCAAGGGAATCAACAAAATCCAAGAGGGTAGCATCTTTCAGAAAAAGAGATGTGCAAGAACAAGGGGGCACAATTTGAAGATGGGGGAATGGCTCAGAGGTAATGTGAGGAAGTATTTTTTCATGGAGAAGGTTGTGGATGCATCGAACAGCCTTCCTGAGAAGATCATGGAGTCAAAAATAGTGGGGGAATTCAAGAATGCATGGGACAGACATAAGGCAATTCTAGTGGGGGGTAGGAGGAAGTAGGCTGTTGGTTAATTAAGATCTGCAGCTTATCCAATAGGTAGGGAAATGGGCACACTGGGTGGGCCAAGAGGTCCTTATCTGCCATCAAATTCTATGTTTCTATGTTTCTGTTTCTAGAAACAGAGAAACATACAAAATGATGGCAGAAAATGAACAATGGTCTATGCCGCCCGATAAAGTTCCCTATCCAAATGGGAAATGATTGTCAAATGGATCTGTTCTGTCAGCTATTAAAACCAAGAGCACAGAAAATGTGATCTCTGAACCTAAGGGTAGACACATACAGTAGAACTAATAACAGAAGAACTTGATCTCACTGAAAAAAAAATAAGAAAAATCTACAAAAAGCAGTCAGTGGGCCATAAATGTATTCAGAGACTGGCTGAGTAACAAAAATAAAGAAACCAATTTTCAAACAATGGACTTTGTGAAACTAGTAAACCTTTCAAGGGAATTTGTTGCCTCAGTCTGCAACTGCAGACAAGTAACCTCTACCATTAGTAGTCTAACAGTTTGTGAGCAGGAATAAATAGTCACATGAACACTGTTGATGTTGACAGAGTCATCAGTATGATAAGTGACCTAATATATATTAGCTATATAAGACAAATTACATCTACTTTAAACAGGGTAGGGGAAATGTTGAGTCTCCTTTCTGTCCTCATGGGATACAATTAGAAGATGATTTAAAACACATAATATTGTTATGTCCCCTTTATGGAAGCATCAGAATAAAATGGCTAGGGGATGTTCTGGAAGGCATTGTTTTTATTTTAAGAAAAGTGCCTTTTAAAAATAAAGATGAATTGAATTGAATTGAATTGAATTGTCCTCTCTCCCCACCAGTTGGCATTGTTTCTTTTTAATAATACAAATAAGGTTGTACTTGATCACTTGGTGAAATTTCTAGCTGCTATTCAATTATGATACTACATTATGTTATTAGAAGTAATTATGTTTGTGAAAGCAATTTGATGCTACTTATAGTTATTTGTTGAATATTCAGATTTTGGAACTTAAACTGTCTGAAATACCTCAAATGATATTATGTTATCATGAAATCCTAACATCTGTAATATTTTAATTTTTCTAATGTCTACATACTTTTAAACTTCTTTTTAATTACTTTTGTAAAAACATATATGCTGATCAAATAAAATTTAATTGAAAAAAAAATTGACCTAATATTTAATTCAGCAAACAACATTTTTGTTTCGGTGTGCAAGGCATTTAGGAGAGATGAAAAATATAGAGCTTCCCACCATCCTCTAAAAACTGACAATGACTTAAAACTGCTCCATCAATCATCTGTTTTGTCCCCAAATCCTGCACTAGGGTTGGTATGATGTGTATGGTTCGAACTGCAGCTCAGACTAGTAAGGCGAGGCAGAGATGGTACACAGGAGCTGAAACATAATGCATTCATTATTAAGTTGGATGACAATGACATGGAATATCTAACTCTATCTTAAAATGAAAAAATAAAAAAAAAGCAAAATTGCTTGAAGGAAATAAAGAGAGCATTAGGGGATTTTTATGTAGTGACTATAGCAATGCAAAATGCCCCATCCAACTGTACAAACAATATCTACCCAAATCTCCGCTGGATGCTCAGTTCCTATACCTGTTTCCGAAAAAAAATCACAATGTACTGTGGTGCATCAAAATATTTGGTACAGTAAGCAACCAATGGGTTGAACTATTTAGGCAACATCATGTCTACAGTATCAATAGTAGCTAGGCTATCCACAATGTATACCATATACTACTGTCTCAGAAGCACAGCAGTGGCCTAACTTTCAGAAGCTGGACTAGCCAGCCATTAAATAATGTCTGTAACTAGCCACCGATGTGAGTCAAGTTTGAAGAATTACTGCACAGCATCAAGATCTGATCGCAAGAAATGGAGCTCTATTTTAACTGGTGCAAGTAGTGAAACCCCATGTACAAAAAACATTGCAGATGTAAAGGTGGAAAAAACTAACACAGAGCACAAACAACAATCTG
The DNA here is from genome assembly GCA_016271365.2 of Neoceratodus forsteri. Taxonomy (NCBI): domain Eukaryota; kingdom Metazoa; phylum Chordata; order Ceratodontiformes; family Ceratodontidae; genus Neoceratodus; species Neoceratodus forsteri. Next base: position 1,588,178,596 of record CM057449.1, on the reverse strand, counting down.
AGAAAGAAACAGAAAAAAATGAAATAAAATAGCGTGTTTTTAACATGTTTCTCAGCAATCTTGGCCAGTTTAATGTCGACACATTCAACATTCATGGCATGGTGCATTTCAATAATTACTACAAATGAAAACAGCTGTGAACTTTAACACCAATCACTTCCTTTAAAGAGTTCACAAGCAAACCTAATATTTTAAAAATCTTAACTTTAATAAAAATGCCAATGGTTCAAAGAGCATAGTAAGACTCTGTATAATGTCATTGCAGAGTTTCACTAACTCTGAATAATTAGATTAATTGAAGGACATTGTTTTGTTATGTAGTTCGTAATTATTGCTGCAGCCCATAGGTGCCAGAACTTATGAGCGTGGGGGTGCTGCAGCCACCCCACTTTTGCCCATGAGCTTTCAAAGTGCCCCTTTGCTTGCAAAAGCTACTTTTTGCCCTGTGCTCTTTTGAACTTCAGTGCCTCCACATTTCTCCATGTTCCGTCACCCATGCTGCAGCCCAAGTTGGAAGAAAACCAAGCTTGCAGTTTACATTTTCAGTGACAGGTGACATCATGGTTTGATAGAAAACACAAAGAGATGTTTTGTGACTAAAGTAGAGATATAATTGAAAAATGAAATACAGAATAGTACTGAGAAACACATCTAGATTAAATAGATATAAAAAATATGTCAAATAACAGTTTTACTCAATGGAACTACTTTGTCAAGCAGAAGTATACCATTCAAATGAGAAAAAAATAAATGATTTAAAATAATTCAGACTATTTTTCAACCTAAAAACACATTAATTTTATAAATGCAATAACCACCCCAGGCCATAGGTGTGCAGGGGCGTTAATGCACTTCCCAGGTGGTTGGAGGACACTCGACCTTCAGACTTGTGACTTACAACAAATTTGTGGCTTGCATTAATTCCCCCATACACCCATGGCCTGTCATGGGTTATAGCTTGTTTACTGCAGGTAGCATTACCTCAGGTTTTCTTCAGCAACATGGTTTACATCTTTGGGAGAAACTGAACCTGCAATCTATTGATTTGTAGGCCTGTTGAAAGTTAGAAAATAATGTTTTTTATCTGATGCACAGCAAAATAAATATCCAGCCATTATTACACATGTTATAATCATAATTTGTCTTAACATGCAACAACTTTTTCAAATTTGTGTTCTCAAATGAATCCACAGTCCTAAACTACTATGTGCAGCAAATTTATTAAGGCTCAGATTTTTAATACTAAAGTATACATCCTGTAAAGCCAATCAAAAAATAGATTTAAATCAGAAATATATAGTGTAGAGCACTGAGACTTACTGAATATTGAAGAAAAGATGTTCTCAGCCAAACACCCAGAATCCACCATTTACCTTTCACTGCCAATGAACTGTACACATTGTTTTTACTCCTGTAGTCTTTTCTCTTTACAATACTTTGAACTACAGTAAATTTCACACAGGCTGCTGAACTGTAAAACATTTAGTCCAGTCCTTTCCTTGCTAAACCTGTGCACCAGTTATCATTAAAAGGATATCCCATGAAGACGATGATCGAAAAAATGGCGGTGCCAAAAAGGGCGAAGGAAAACAGTGCAGACACATAGGGCAATTGTCACAACACAGTGATCACTGAAACAGTGACCTATGGCTTTTCCTCCTCCCTGAGTTGCTTCCTCCCTACCCAGAGTTGGTTATTTTAGCAAGGGGATATGGGGGGCAACCCCTCCAGAAAGTCACTGTGGCATTATTGTTGCCATTTTGGCGATCACTATGTTGTACCCCTTGCCCTATGTGGCCATGCTGTTTTAGCTGTGCTCATTTTGGTCTCACCCTTTTTCAGTTGCCATTATCACATGGAACCTACTAAAAGTCTTATGGTTTCTTAGAACAGTGTTTTTTCTTGGACATACAAACCTCATAAAAGCTGAAAGTCCAGGAATTAATTATTTTTTTTTTCATATGTGGTTTCTGGGTTTTTTGCTGGTTTTCTCCCGGCCCCCACATCCATGCATCCTCGACATAGTTTGTGCATGTGGAGACACGCACACACATGCCATTCAGGCTGCCCCGCCCTTCCAGTCACACAATCCACCACCTGTGCTGGCACCAAACCTCCATTTGGTGATGGTGGGACTACGGGCAGGTGACTCCACCCCTTCCCCAGGAGAGGAGAGCCAATGCTCAATCCTGCTCCCAGCACCCATGCTGACACCCTGGCAACCCGAGGTCATTGCCAAACACAGGTCACCAGCGTAGCACAAGGTGTGGTATCCACACTTTAACCCTCAGCGCCACCAGGCTGGCAAGTCCAGGAATTTCTATGCTCTGAAAAAGTCTAAGGAGTTATCACCTCAGGCAGATCTGAGAAATACATAGGATTTTTATGAGTTCAAACATTTTTTAAGAAAATGTCAACTTTTCAGCTGGGGACAGCGCCACTGCTGTGTACAACACAGCAAAATAAACAGAGCTGTAAAACACTTTTATTTTTAAACAGGTTGCTTGCTTGGCAGCATACCTCTCAACTGCCCCTGATTTTCAGGGATGTCCCTGATTTTACCTCAAAAATGTTCAGCGTGCCTCCTAACTTTTGGATTTCTGTCACTGAAGAATAAGGATTCAAAGCATAAAATAATGCAGAAATTTAGTGTTTATGCAGTTTTCCTTCAGAAAATACTTTTTACACTAAGCCTCGCATTATGACAGCCTTGCTGTGACAGTTAATATATTTTTTAAGAACGTCCCTGATTTGGGCCACTTGTCACTGATTTTTTTAAGCCTTGTCCCTGAATTGCAAAAGCAGAGGTTGAGAGATATGCTTGGCAGGGGAAAAGCAAGGCAAAGGCAGGAGATGGTCAGGAGAAAAGAGTGGAGGTCAGTTAGACGGTGTGACCACCCATGACCAATCACAGGAGACCAGGAAGCAGGAACAGAATAAAGGGAGCCAAAGAGAGAGATCTCAGAACTCATTTGGGCTTGAAGGATGAGCACCGCTGCTGTATACTGCACAGCAGAATAAATGGAGTTGTAAAACACTTTTCTTTTTAAACAGGTTCTTGTATGGTGGGGGAAATTGAAGACAAATGCAGGAGGCAGCCACAGGAATAGATGGGAGAGCAGTGAGACCATGTGACCATTCTTGTACAATCACAGGGAACTAGGAAGCAGGAAGAGAATATAGAAGGCAAGGAATGATCTCTGTGTGCATTTTAGCTTGAGGGACAAGGACCACTGCTGTGTACAGCTCTGCAAAATAAACAGAGCTGTAAAACACTCCTTTTTTAACAGGTTGCTTGTTTGGCATGGGGAAATTGAAGGGCAAAGCAGCAGGTGGCCAGGAGAAGAGATGGGAGGACAGTGAAACTCTGTGACCACCAGTGGCTAATCACAGGGCACCAGGAAGCAGGAAGTCCAGTGTATAAGAAAAAACTCCTAACGTTTCCCATTCACCTTTGTGTCCCGTCATGTAAGTGGAACAGAGAAGGACTGGAACAGGACTGTCATCTTATGCATCAGCAGGCATCTGTAAGTGATAGCAGGCTTACAGAGAACTCTGCTGGTCTATTAAGGTAGTGTAAGGTAAGATAAAGTACTGCATCTGTTTAATTGCCAGTGACTATGTGAAGAGAAGACTAGAAGAAGTAAGGGGATAAGAGCAGGGAGATTGGAGTAACAAGTATTTACTTTGCTGCATCTTTATATGTCAGCAGCAAGCAGGATTGGAGAAAAAGCGGGGGAGCAGGAATGCTGAATCTAACACCCACTGTTAAGTAATATTCTATTTCAGGGAATATCGGAGCCAGGAACGTGGCAAAGTTAATTTACCTTTACAGCTTGTAAATTTCAACTGCATGGAGCAGGGAACACTGTCAGTACAACATACCTTCACTGACTTAATGGACAGGGCATACTGTTCTTTTTGTACAGGAATACAGATCACTAAAATTTTTTTGCTCTTTTACAGGGATATAGATCACTAGTGTTTTGTTGCTGTTTCCCATTTAAGTTATAGCAGCTACTTGTACTCCAGTGTCTGTTTCCACAACAGCAGGTTTTTTTCTCTCACAGAACATCAAGGTGCTTAATGAGAGAACATGTTTCATTACAGGGGCATGGATGGTATCTTAGATTGAAGTGAGCAGATTGTTTTCTGAGAGACAAGGAAGTATACTCACCCGCCCTCCTCTCACCCCACCCACAACAGGTGTGTGTGTACTTTAGTAGAACCATCCCCTAAAGGCATTTTAGCACTTCCTGCCCTACCACAGGAGGGGTGTAATCACACACATCTACCCATGATTCCTAGTTTTGTGTTTCCTAAACTAGAAGACTACTACTGTAGTGGGTGAAAAGAATGCTTTATTTTTGTGTTTTCAAACACAGCTGCTTGATTAAAACAATTTCTTGTGTGACTAAAGCATCAGTAAGAAGAAAGCAAAAAAACACAGACATGATGGGAGTGGTGCAATGCAGTGGCTGTGGGCCAGCAGTCTTCTGGGAGACATTCTGGAGGCTGCGGTGCTGCTCTATCTGCATGCAACTCTCCGAGTTGAGGGCAGAGATTGCTTGTCTCCAGGTAAAGTTGGCTAGGATTTAGGAGACCTCCTCCCCCAATGAGGGGGAAATGGCACCACAATCTGCACAGGGGTTATCCACAGACCCCCAGTGCAAGACGAGGAAACTGACAGAGTAATGGTAGGTAACATCCTTAAAATGGTGGAAAAGGGGGAAGTGTTGTTGGTGGGAGGCCTAAATATGCCTGATGTTAACTGGAACACTGGTGCTGCTGCCACATCCAGGAGCAAAGTCATCCTGGATGCCCTGCAAAGGGCATGCCTCACGCAACTAATTGTGGGGCCCACCCGTGAGGGGGTGATATTGGACTTAGTGCTTACAAATGGAGACAGAATAATGGATGTATCGGTGGGCAGCCATCTGGTTCCAGCAACCACCGTACAGTATGGTTCAAGGTAAAGACAGTAGAAGAGTCAAGCCACACAAAAGCAAGAGTCCTAGACTTCAAAAGGGCCAACTTTACAAAAATGAGAGCATGCCTCAAGAAAACACTGGCAAAGGGTAAAGGAGGGGGAGTAGAGGTACCATGGGAAAACCTCAAGAGAGCCATAACAGAGGCAACAAGCCTTTGTGGGAAGCATGTTAACAAAGCAAGAAGAAAAAACAATTTAGGTTTTCAAAAGAAGTGGCAGGGAAGATTCGAGAGAAAAAGCTGGCATTAAGAAAGTACAAGGAAACACAGAGGGAGGAAGACAAGGAACTGTATCAGACAAAGCAGAGGGAGGTGGGAAAAGCAGTCAGAAGTACAATGGTGCAAACAAAGGAAATGATAGCCCAGGCAGTAAAGGAGGGGGACAAAACCTTCTTCAGGTACATAAGGGAAAGAAGAAAGGTCAAGAAAGGGATAGTGAGGATAAGTAAAGGAGGGGGGAGTGGGCAGAGAGGGGCCTGAAAAAAAACTGAGACACTGAATGAATACTTTTGCTCAGTATTCACAAAAGAAGGGAAGAGGGGGACCGGAATTAGCCAGTAGACACACTCAGAGAAGAGTGGTGGACACCAGTCCATTCACAGAAGAGAGAGTCCTAAAGGAACTCTTGAAGCTGAAGGTGGACAAGGAAATAGGGCTGGATGGGATACACCCCAGAATTCTAAAATAACTCAGAAAGGTGCTACTAACACCGCTAACAGCCCTATTCTATAAATCATTGGAGGAGGGAGTAGTACCAGAGGACTGGAGGAGGGCAAATGTGATACTTCTTCACAAAAGTGGGAGCAAGGTAAAAGTGGGAAACTATAGACTGGTCAGTTTGACCTCAGTGGTAGGAAAGATGATGGAAACACTGTTAAAGGAAAGCATTGTAGAATATCTAAAAGACAGCGGGACACAAGACCCAAGGCAAAATGGATTCACAACAGAAAGGTCTTGTCAAATGAATCTGATACATTTCTTTGACTGGGTGATAAGAGTAATAGATCAGTGAGTGGTGGTGGACATGGCCTACTTAGATTTTAGCAAGGCATTTGATAGTCTCACACAAGAGGTTAGTAAACAAGTTGGGCAATCTGGGAATGGGTCTCAAGGTGGCAAACTGAATCAGAAATTGGCTTAGCAACAGGACACAGAGTGTGGTGGTAAACAGAGTTCAATATGAAGAAAGATGGGTAACCAGCAGGGTGCCACAGGGTTCATTGCTGGGACCACTCCTCTTTAATGTCTTTATAAGTGACATTGTGGAGTGACTCAAAGGAAAGGTATGCCTCTTTGCAGATGACACCAAGATCTGCAATAGGGTTGACACTCCAGGGGGTTGGAAACAATGAGGAGAGACTTACGCAAGTTGGAGGAGTGGTCAAGAGTGTGGCAGCTTGGATTCAATGCCAAGAAATGCAAAATCTTGCAGTTGGGGAACAAAAACCCCAGGGAAGAATACACAATGGGGGTGTGGGGTACAGTAATTACAACAACCCTACTGGAAAGGGACCTGGGGGTAGTCATACCAGATGATCTAAAAGTAACCAAACAATGTGAAAAGGCAGTGAGGAAAGCCAGTGGGATGCTGGGGTGCATAGGGAGAGGTATCACCAGTAGAAAACAGGAGGTGGAGATGCCGCTGTACACGGAGTTGGTGGGACCACATCTAGAGTATTGCATGCAATTCTGGAGACCTCATCTCTGAAAGGACACAGACAGGGTGGAGGCAGTCCAGAGAAGGACAATGAAAATGGTGCAGAGACTACACTAGAAACCATATGATAAGAGATTGAGGGAACTCAATATGTATACTCTGGAAGAAAGGGGGGGATATGATAGAGACAGTCAAATACCTCAAGGGGATTAACAGAGTTCAAGAGGGCAGTACCTTTCAGAAAAGGAGATGTGCAAGAACAATGGGTCAAGATATGAGGCTTGAGGGGGGGAAGACTCAGGGGCAATGTGAGGAAGTATTTTTTTCAGTGGGTGGTGGATGCATGGAAAAGCCTCCCTGAGGAGGCTGTAGGGCAACAATGGTAGGCACATTCAAGAATGCATGGGACAGGCAGGAGGTAACACTAGTGGTAGGAAGGAGGAGGAAGGCTGCAGCTCAAATAGGATCTGGAGTTTATACAGTAGGTAAGGAAATGGGCAGACTAGGTGGGCCATGCGGTCCTTATCTGCCATTAAATTCTATGTTTCTAGGTAACTGTCTATACCAACAACAACTACCTGTTGTGTGGGAAAAGAGGAAACACACTATCTAGGACAAGGGTGCAAAGGGGTAACAGTAAAGCAAAGAGGGGTAAAATGAAATTCAGCCTATCAAGCTACAAAGGGGGTAAGTAAAAGCAAGAAAGGGGGAAACTAGAAACACCCTATCTAAGGCAACGATACAGAGGGAAAAAGCAAAGCAAAATAAAGTATCTCTATCTAGCACCACACTACAAAGAAGTTAAGTAAGCACAAAAGGGGGATTTAGTAATGCCTTATCTTGGAATTCTGGGAGTGGTGAAGTGCAGTGGTTGTGAAGTGGTAGATTTCAGGGAGACCTTCTGGAGACCAAGGTGCTGCCCCATCTGCATGGACCTCTCTGGGCTGACAGAGGAGGTCACTGGACTCTGGTCTGAGTTATCAAGGATTCTGGGTATCTCTTCTCCATGCTAAGGCTACAGAGACTACCACCAATGCCCCAGAGAATGCCTAGGAGAAGGAGGGATGGCTGGGCTATGGTGGGCTCTGAAAGGGTGGATGTCTTTGGTCAGGGACACGTTCTTCAGCTTGTACCACTATGAAACTCATTTGCTGCTCTGGCAGGATGGGACTGCTGAGATGATGCACCAGTTGTAGTGGTCAGTGAGGATGTGGGGTCCTCCATAGAGGAAACCCCAAGGTGGGATGAAGAGGCCCATACCAGAAGAGGAAACAATTTCTTGTGGGGGAATAAGTCATTAGTAGGTAGATTTGGGAACAGGAGTGGAGTGAAAGAGACAGGTGAGGTGCCTACCTGGCACCAGAGCTCGGAGGGATAGAAAGCAGATCAAAATGATCATTAGGGCATTGGGGCAGGAGGATGAGCTGGATGTTATTGTCCACTTGGGGACTAATGGTCTGGCTAGGCATGGGGCTGGGATAGTACAGGGACATTTTAGGGAGCTGGGGAGGGATCCTAGACAGGCAGCATGCTTGGTGGTTTTCACTGAGATGCAACCTGTCTATGACTGCCACACCAGGAACACTATCTCTGCATCAGGAACTTCAACTCATAGTTAAAATAATGGTGTAGAGAAGAGGGGTCCAGCTACATTGGGGATTGAGGACCATGAACCTGTGGGGTCAGGGCCTATAAATGGGGATGGCCTGCATCTATCTGGGAAGGGAAATGCAGTCCTCAGTGTATTGTTTAAATGTTATTTTTTACATGTAAAATAATTGAGAGAGGTGGCAGAGGAAAAAGAAAGGCATAAACTTCCCACACCCTGCACAGACAGAAGCAGAGAGACGGGAGGACCCAAGGGAAGGAAAATACCCTAGGGCATAAAATGAAGAAAAAGCATTGTGGTAGAAAAACACAGGTGATGAGAACAAGAGTTGTAAAAATAGAGAAGACAGAGGGGATGAGGAGGAAGGACAAAAGGGAAAAGAGGGAGGTAGCAGGCAGAGTTATAATAAAGTATGGAAGGCCATGTGTGCTAATGCAAGAAGTCTAAGAAATAAAATTCCAGACCTGAAGGCCATCATGGTGGAGCAACACCGGGATACTGCGCTCATTAATGAGCCATGGTGCACAGCAAGTCATGACAAAGCCATACCAGGCTATATTCAGTTCAGGAAAATAGCATGTGAAGGAAGGGAACAAGAAGGGGTGACACTGTATTTAAGGGAGAGTATCAAAACATTGGAAACAAAGGGTAACCAGAGGGAATGGAGAGGTCAGAGGTACTGTGGTTCACCATGGAGACACTGACTGGGGCCACTATTAACACTAGTGTAGTGCCCCATGGAAATTGGGGGCACCACAGAAAATAGTGGAATAGGGGGCACCACCGAAAATAGGAGATCCTCAGGGACATGAGGGGTCAGGCAGGGACCCTAGTAGCTTACTGGGAGACCCTTTAAAAGGACCCTCTGAAACACAGAGCAGGCCCCTCTCCAGCAGACAGTCATAGCAGTCTAAATTCAGGGTTTTAAAAGAAAATCATTTTTTTTCTTCCTTGTCCTCCCTCCCCTCTGCTCAAGACAAACATTGAGTCAGCTAAGGCCATGCCAGTTTGGCCACATTCATGTCCCAACAGGAGAGAAGGAAGCCAGGCTGAGCCCTCTCAGCCAAACCCTGTGGCCAGGATAGATTCAAATTTGGAGACTTTTTTAAGTCACTGACCCAGCCTCAGGAGGCTGACCTCTGGATGAAGGAGCCAATCAACTGGCAGGTAGCCAGGACAACCCCAGCCTAGAGGAGGCTTTGCACAGGCTGGAGACAAGAGAAAGAGTTTGACCAGGGAGGGTGAAGAACAATAAGGCAATGGATGTCGGCTTCCCTGTTAGGAGGTTGAAGCAAATCTCCTGGGTCCCTTCAGTGTAACTCCCTCCAGAAGATCTCCAGTAGCGGCCTTAATCGGTTTTCTGCAGAAATTTGCCATCTAGTCAGGTCCCCCAGTGCGGCGAGTCAGTCTATTTGGCCAGGAAACAGAGTCCGTGAATCTTTTATGCAGCAGTCTCCAGCAGAAGAGTCCTTATCACTCCTTTGTGGTTGTGCATTCCCCAAGGAACAGAAAACCTTGTTGAACTCCAGGGGTGAGTAGGCTTGTTGACCAGCATTTCCTTTAATAATTAGTCATAGCTAGACCTGCTCCAGCAAGGGGAAGGATTGTTTGTTTAGCAATGATATTGTTGTACTATGTAATTATTGTTTATAATTGTTAAATTGCTTCCATTGTATCCCCCCCAAGGGTGGAGAAAAGCTGCTTACCTTGTCCAATGGTATAGAGATAGAGAGAGAGAGAGAGAGAGAGAGAGAGAGAGAAAAAAGAGAACCAAGAAGGCAGAAGCTAGGAGGATTCAAACCAAATAATTGTTGGACTAAGATTAAAGGTGTTTGTGAACTCCTCTCTTGGCGGGATCTCTGTTAGTCTAACTTATTCTGAGCAGTCTGTGCTCTAAATAGAGAGACTTGGGCACTACCTCTCAACCAAGAGTCAATGAATTGCTAGGTAAAGCCAGGTCAAAGTATTATTGGTGAGCTGGTGCATTTCATGCTGAATTTCCAATTGTTTAGCTGTAAGAGTCTAATTAGTAGAGGCCTGGCAGAGCCTTAGTGCATTCTTCTCTCAGAGTTCTAGGGTAATCTGAGCCCTAGTAATGGGGAAAACTTAGTCCTTTGTCCATGTAGTAGAAGGGCAGGGCAGCCCATGGCTGGGACAAGGAGACTAGGTACCCTGGCCTCCTCAATATTCAGAAGATACCCTAAGCTGATCCATCTTAACAAAGGGGAGGGTAATCAAACTGTTTCAATGCCAATGGAGCAAACTGTATATTCTTTATATGCCTGCCTGCTCCTGTAACTTGCCTACCTCTCAGCTGTTCCTGATTTTCAGGGATATCCCTGATTTTGCCTCAGAAATTTCTTCTGTCCCTCCTAAGTTTCACATTTCTGGCACTAAAGAGTAGGGATTAGAATCAAAAAATAATGCCAGCCATTGATGTTATTGAGGTCTACTCTCATTAAGAACATGCTATTCACACTAAGAAGCATGTTGTTCACAGCTACTGGGACTAATATTACTATTTTGTCAGATTTTTTTACTGGTTTTGGTCATTTGTCCCTGATTTGTGATGCGGGAGGTTGAGAGGTACGGTTACCTGGATCCACTGCTTGCTGTGTCTGAACTGCTGTATTCAATCAAACTGTTTTAAGTTGTTGAACTGATATATTCAATTGAAGAGTTTAAGTGACTGAACTACCTTATTCCTGGGGTATCATGACTGCACTGCCTTATTTGCTCAATTGTCATGTGTGACTGCACTGGCCTGAGGGCACCGATTTCTGCAATTGCCTACTGCTACTTCCTCTGAAGACATTTGGGGTCACCCTGTCCCAAGTTGCAGGGCTCTCGGTTGTAAAAGAAAGGGAGGATTGCCTTTAATTTTTTAAATTTTTGTTCTCTTCCAGGCTGCTGCACACACCTCAACTAGGATTCCTCTGGTGCCTCTTCCTCAACTCAGAGAGGGTCCCTGGGAAGCCCAGTATCACCTGCACCCAGCTACAACGACCTCCACCAACCCCAAGTGTTCACCACGATGCCCCAGATTCAAGTTGATGGCTGTAAGTGTTAGCAAACTGGTAGCTAGTGCCCACCAAAGTGAGTCAGGTTAGGGGCCACCCCGGCCCTAGCTAGAGGGACTTCAGTCATCCACCAAACTCGGAGTCATGCTGCCCATTCTCCCACATAGACATTGTCCCAAGGTGGCAATAGTACCCTTGGCCTATATCAAGGCCTCGCTGAGGATTGCCAGGCTCTGTGCCTCATCCCCCAAGGTGATGTAAGAACCGGTGGCCCATGCAAGAGGCCACACCGAGGGTCACCATGCTCTTGGTTGTACTGTCCATAGGTGGCTCGTGCTCCAGTGGCTCATCAAGCAGTCACACCAAAGGTTTCCAGATCCTGAAGCTGCAGGTGTGAGGTGGTAAGGTTTATAGGGACCTACCCAGAGGTCGTCCAGTGGATCATTGCACCCAGTACCCTTTCCTCGACTGGATATCACCTGCCCGAGGTCACCATAGCTGACAACTCCAGATAAGGGTTCTCTTCACCCACAACCAGGCTTCAACACTCATCCTTAACCAGGCACTTTCCTTTCGATGTTGTCTCAGTGACACCAGGAGTCACCTTCTTTCCAGGACCAGGAGGCCTACAGTGCTTTACTCTGTTTCTGGTTCACTGGGGGATGCCTCATTTTATGGCCTGTATAGGAAACGTTTCCTTAGGTTCACACTCAGCGGTCAGCCAACCAAAATACTAGAAACCCAAGCTTGGTGCTTCAGATTGCTATGTCCTTAGGACTTGAATCACCTGGACTTTTGTATGACATTAGTGGGGCGAGTTTGTGGTCCCGGTAATCTTATTCATTCTTTCTCGTGTGTGATAGTAATAGTGAATGCTAAGTCTTTTCTATGTGCTACAACTGTTGCTAATAAACCTTGCAGCTTGGATCTAGAGTATGCCTCCAGCTTCTCCTTCCAGATTTATCTGGCATCACCCTAAACTATAGGGGTAGACAACTATCGCAGCTCATCCACCACAATTTTGGTGTAGTTGGCAGGATAAGAGTCAGCAAGGAGCCCAAAGCTGGAGCAACTCCAACCCAAGATGCCTTCAGATACTGATGGAGCCACAGCATTATCCTCATCTTCAGTTCAACCACCCCCAATTGTGATGCCTTATTACTTTGGGGCACCATAGCTACCAAGGTACACAGGGGAACCCAGTTAAAACAGCTGCACCCTCGTCGACCTCCGGGCAAAGCTGCAGGCTATGTTCCATCTCTACCAAGTTCCAGAGCAACAGAGAGTGGAAATTCTGATTGGGTAGCTGGGAGGAGCTGCCAAGCAAGAGGTTGAAAGCTGGTCAGATGGAGAAAAGAACACTGCTGAATGGATCCTGACCCAGCTAAGTGACATCTTCGGCAAGCAGAGTGTCTCAGACCTTAAAATTAAGTTCTTCTCCTGTACACAGGGCCCCTGGGAGACACTGCAGGACTTTACCTTGAGCCTGCAAGAGACACACCAGGCCCTGCAAAAATGAGACCAGAGGGAAGACCATGACCCAGACCAAGTATTGATAGAGTGGTTCATCGAGGGAGCATGGGGAGAGCCTCTACATCAGAAGCTGCGGATGTTGCACCGTCAAAACCCAGATGCAAAATTTGTGGACTTCAAAGAGGAAGCCATAGAGGTCAGGCTCTGGTCGACTCAAAGATGAGATGGTGGCCTTTTAGCATATGTCTGGTGTCACCAGAGCCATGGCCGCTGTGGGTCCAATGTCTGAACCCTGCTTCTCTTGCAGTGCCTTCACCAGATGGGAGGAGCAAAGCAGACCCACGTACCAAAGTGAAGGAACCACTGGGTCCATTCCACAGCCATGTCTGAGGAGTGATCCTGGGAGCAGTGAGATCAAAAGAGCTTGATGTCAGCTGTATGAGGAGACCAAGAGGGAAATGGAGAAAAATAATCAATGCAGCCAAGCTGTCAGAGCACCATCAGAATGCCCACCAAGAGTTTGGGATGCCAGAACTGAGCATCATGCACAGATACCCAGAGCAGTGGCTCATGATGTGAGCTAGCAGGTTCTAGCCCAGAATGGCCAAAAGAAGTATCAGGAGCTTACACAGCAAGTGGCAGAGTACGTGAAGCAGAAGGCCAAACTGCAAAAAGAATGTCACAACCTCAGAAAAAGTCTACAGCAGCAAACTCAGAAGATCAAGGAGCAATCTGAGCAAGCACGCCACCATGAAGAGTCAGGAGCATGGTATGTGAGGAGTATCTGGGAATACCAGATTATGGCCAGAGACCTGAACTGTAAGCTGCTCCTAGATACACAGGCCAAAGGAGAGCAGCAATGGGAACATGAAGCACAGTTAGCAAACTATAGGTCAAAGTTGACCCTGTTGGAGCAGGGGAAGGAGAGGCTCCACAGATGCTTAGTGGAGTTACAGACACCCTTGCAGGTGGAGGAGAGCATCCAGCTGAATGCTGCATGTCTCCAGGAACTGAAAAGACCCCCAGGGACCAACTGCCCAGAAATAAGTGATGAGCAAACCAGTCAGCATTTGCGTCCAGAGGTACATGAATTCTGCCCTGCACCCAAGAAGGAACCAGGGAGAGAACCAGATCCTGTCTGGGCCACAGGGACTGGTACAGTTGGCTGAACATGCAGGCATCACCCTCCATTCAGGTGACAGCCAAGGCAGTCGTAGCACATCACCAGAAGGAGAACAGGATCGCTCCTCAAGCAGAGCCCAAGTCACTGGCCATTCTAAAGGTATGTGCAACCCAAGGAGATGGGAGGGGGTCAGATGATGCCTGCGATCAGGAAAAGCCTTTACTCATAGGAGAACAAGTGATGGTGAAGTTAAGGAGAGGTAGGATGTCATCTTCTGAGTGGGAACCTGACCCATATGTCATCTCAGAAATCCCATGCCCAGGATATCAAATCTACCAAGTCCAGTCATTGGAAGGAACACAGACTCAGAAGATGGTACACTGAAATCATTTAGAAGTCCTACATGGTTAATGTTGAGTGGGACAGAAGGATAAACAAGGAGTGGCAGAAGCTACTCTCAACTAAGGGAACACCCCCAGGGTCATTCCCCACTTAGCTACTAAACCCATGGCTGTATCCAATGGTACCACACCCTCCAGTAGTCACTGCTGTAGAGCCCCCTCAATGTTTTTACACAAGGTCCCAGCACCCTTATTGGTACCCCCAAAGGTACACCGTAGACAGCGTAATTAGGCATATGTTATACTAACATATAGGGCTAAGAGCATCTACTGTATAAGAGTAGATGTCAGGATATGTATGTGTATTATTGTTATACACTTTACTTTCTAATACAGTATAGGTACCTGTATTTCTTGCTTACAAGATGTTAGGACATCTGTGTCCTTGTAATGATTATGCTATATGAGTCGGCATTGCCATCTTCTTCTGATTTGTATTATTACACTGCTATGTACAACTGTACTTCTTTGTCTTTACGAAGTGATGACTACTACAAAATTGTATAATGTTATCTTGGACTGTGGAGCCACCTCTAATTTAGCCAATAGGGCTCATGTCTGTAACTAGAAATGTTTCTATCTTACAGTAACCATGGTAATTATCATAAATATATAATGTAAGACATTACGTCTTCCACCTCGGAGGACCCCAAGAGACACGGAGAATCCTCGAGGTATAGGTAACGCTTAGCATTGGCTCCCAGTTCCTTTTGGTAAGAACTGCTTAGGGCAACTGTGATTATCCTTTTGGTAGTAATAAACAAGCTTTATTATTCTTATGCAACATGTCTGTGATTCCTTGTATGCTCATTATTGCCAAGAACCTGAGAGTGAAGTTTAGACTTCCTGACAATGTAGATCCCAGAGGTCAAACTTTGGGGTACCACTTCAGAGGTATGTGACTGAAGCCATATAAACAGTGTTCCCCCTACAAGTAGAAAAATGAAATAAAAGAGCCAAGACCATTGCCCAGGTATAAATATGCTTTATTGAAATGTTGTAAGATGTAAATCAGTGCCTTAAAGATGCAAGGAGACATAAAAGTTTTCTCATGCACTGACAAAACCAATACCATAATGTTTAGAGTGTTAAGAAAATGGAGAATTAAGGATTTAAAGCTTATAATCTGTAGGCTGTTAAGAATGTCTTAAGTTACCATAATAAGAGCGGGGAATATGTCATTGCTTATGGATGGAATTGTTAAGGAGTTTGAGATTAAGAAGGTAAAAATTTAGAAAATACATGAGGCCATGTATTGTTAGGCGAGTCTGGATCTGTAGTGCCCCAAGGAAATTGGGGGCACCACAGAAAATAGTGGAATAGGAGGAATCACAGAAAACAGAGGATCCTCATGGACATGAGGGGTCAAACAGAGACCCTAGTAGCTTATTGGGAAACCCTTGAAAAGCTTAGGGGACCCGCTGAAACACAGAACAGGCCCCTCTCCAGCAGACAGTCCTTGCAGTCTAAATTCAGGGTTTTAAAAGAAAACCATTTTTTTTCTTCCTTGTCCTCCCTTCCCCCTGCTTAGGACTGACACCTAGTCAGCTAAGGTCAAGCCAATTTGGCCACATTCCTGTCCCAGCAGTGGAGAAGAAAGCCAGGCTGAGCCCTCTCAGCCAATCCTTGTGGCCAGGGTAGATTCAAATTTGGAGACTTTTTTTAAGCCACTGTCCCAGCCTTAGGAGGCTGACCTCTGAATGAAAGAGCCAATCCCCTGGCAGGTAGCCAAGACTGCCCCAGTCTAGAGGAGGCTCTGCACAGACTGGAGACAGAAGAAAGAGTTTGACCAGGGAGGATGAAGGACAGTAAGGCAATGGATGTTGGCTTCCCCGTTAGGAGGTTGAAGCAAATCCCCTGGGTCCCTTCAATGTAACTCCCGCCAGAAGATCTCCAGTAGCAGCTTCGGTCAGTTTTCTGCAGAAATTTGCCATCTAGTCGGTTCTTCCAGTGTGGCGAGTCAGTCCATTTGGCCGGGAAACAGACCCAGTGAATCTTTTATGCAGCAGTCTCCAGCAAAAGAGGCCTTATCTCTCCTTTGTGGTTGTGCATTCCCCAGGGTACAGAAATCCTTGTTGAACTCCAGGGGTGAGTAGGCTTGTTGGCCAACATTTCCTTTAATAATTAGTCATAGCTAGACCTGCTCCAGCAAGGGGAAGGATTGTTTGTTTAGCAATGGTATTGTTGTACTATGTAATTATTGTTTATAATTGTTAAATTACTTCCATTGTACTCCCCTCAAGGGTGGAGGAAAGCTGCTTACCTTGTCCAATGGTATATAGAGAGAGAGAAATGAGAACCAAACAGGCAGAAGCTAGGAGGATTCAAACTAAATAATTGTTGGACCAAGAATAAAGGCGTTTGTGAACTCCTCTGTTGGAGGGATCTCTGCTAGTCTAACTTATTCTGAACAGTCTGTGCTCTAAATAGAGAGACTTGGGCACTCCCTCTCAGCCAAGAGTCAAGGAATTGCTAGGTAAAGCCAGGTCAAAGTATTATTGGTGAGACGGTGCATTTCATGCTGAATTTCCAATTCTTTGGCTATAAGAAGCTAATTACTAGAGGCCTGGCAGTGCCTTAGTGCATTCTTCTCTCAGAGTTCTAGGGTAATCTGAGCCCTAGTAGTGGGGAAAATGTAGTCCTTTGTCCATGTAGTAGAAGGGCAGGGCAGCCCATAGCTAGGAGAGACTAGGTACCCTGGCTTCCTCAGTATTCAGAAGACACCCAGAGCTGATCCATCTTAACAAATGGGTGGGTAATCAAACTGTTTTAATGCCAATGGAGCAAACTGCATTTTCTTTATATGCCTGCCTGCTCCTGTTACTTGCCTACCTCTCAACTGTTCCTGATTTTCAGGGATGTCCCTGATTTTGCATCATAAATTTGTTCTGTCCCTCCTAAGTTTCACATTTCTGGCACTAAAGAGTAGGGATTGGAATCACAAAATAATGCCAGCCATTGATGTTACGGTCCACTTCTCATTAAGAAAATTATATTCACACTAAGAAGCATGTTGTACACAGCTTCTGGAACTAATATTACTATATTATCAGATGTGTTCCTGATTTTGGTCATTTGTCCCTGATTTGTGATGAGGGAGGTTGAGAGGTACAGTTGCCTGGACCCACTGCTTGCTGTATCTGAACTGCTGTATTCAATGAGACTGTTTTAAGTGGTTGAACTGCTTGCTGTGGCTGAACTGCTATATTCAATTGAAGAGTTTAAGTGACTGAACTACCTTATTCATGGGGTATCATGACTGCACTGCCTTATTTGCTCAATTGCCATGTGTGACTGTACTGGTCTGAGGGCATGGATTTCTGCAATTGCCTACTGCTACTTCCTCTAAAGACATTTGGGGCCACCCCATCCAAAGTCAGTCATAAAACAAGGGGGTGGGATTGCCTTTCAAGTTTTTAATTTTTGTTCTCTTCCAGGCTCCTGCACACACCTCATCTAGGATTCCTCTGGTGCCTTTTCCTCAACTCAGGGAGGGTCCCTGGGAATCCCAGTATTACCTGCACCCACCTCCAATGACCTCCACCAACTCCAAGTGTTCGCCATGACGCCCCAGGTTCGAGTTGATGTTCATAAGTGGTAGTCAGCTGGTAGCTAGGGCCCAACAAAGTGAGTCAGGTTAGGGGCCACCCCAGATCTAGCTTGAGGGACTTCGGTCATCTGCCGAACTCGGAGTCACGCTGCCCATTCTCCCACATTGTCCCAAGATGGCAATAGCATTGGTGACCTATACCAAGGCCTTGGCAAGGATTGCCAGGCTCTGTACCTCATCCCCCAATGTGGTGTAAGTACTGGCGGCCCATGCAAGAGGCCACACTGAGGGTCACCATGCTCTTGATTGAACGGTCCATAGGTGGCTCATGTTCCAGTGGCTCATCTAGAGGTCACACCAAAGATTGCCAGATTCTGAAGCTGCAGGGGTGAGGTGGTAAGGGTTCTGGGGACCTACCCAGAGGTCATCCAACAGATCATCGCAACCAGCACCCTTCCCCCAACTGGATATCACCTGCTTTCTTGCCCGAGATCACCGCAGCTGACAACTCCAGATAAGGGTTCTCTTCACCCACAAGCGGGTGTCAACACCCATCCTCAACCAGGTGCTTCCCTTTCGACATTGTGTCAGTGACACCAAAAGTCACCTTCTTTCCAGGGCCAGGAGGCCTACAGTGTTTTACTCTGTTTCTGGATCACCAGGGGATGCCCCATTTTATGGCCTGTATAGGAAACGTTTCCTTAGGTTCGCATTCAGTGGTCAGCTGACCAAAATACTAGAAACCCAAGCCTGGTGCATCGGATTGCTATGTCCTTAGGACTTGAATCAGCTGGACTTTTGTATGATATTAGTGGGGCCAGTTTGTGGTCCCTGTAATATTATTCATTCTTTTTCATGTGTGATAGTGACAGTGAATGCTAAGTCTTTTCTGTGTGCTCTAACTGTTGCTAATAAACCTTGCATCTTGGCTTTAGAGTACGACTCCAGCCTCTCCTTCCAGATTTTTCTGGCATCACCCTAAACTATAGGGGTACGAACCACCACAGTTCATCCACCACACTAGTGTGATCTACATACCTCCAGCACAGTGGAAGAAACTGGATAATGCAGTGGTAGAAGCCACTAGCTAGCACAATGGCAGAAAATGGGGAAGTGCTGCTGGGGGAGGACTTCAATCTTCCAGATGTAGATTGAAGCCTCACAGCCACAGCTTCAAGTAGAAGTATGGACATCCTAGACTCACTACAGGGGCATTTCTCAGGCAACTAGTAGGGAAGCCCACTTAAGATGGAGTAATACTGGACCTGGTACTCACTAACAGGGACAGTATTACAGACATCATGGTGGGATCCCACCTGGTTACCAGTGATCACCGTACAGTGTGGTTCAACGTAATGATGGCAGTGCTTGAAAACCACTCAAGGACAAATGATGAATGCCACAGAGATGACCTAGCGGGGGAGTGGATGATCTGGGGAGGTGGACGAACAGATGACTAAGTTAAGGGAAGGCACAGTGACTGCAACAACCCTCTGCTTAAAGAAAGTGAGCAAAAGCAAAAGGAAAAAAGAGACTGCTATGGTCAAGGCTCCGATTTGGGACCATGTTCTGCAGCAGGATTATCATTTGCCACAGAACTTCTGCAGCGGTGGTTTGTAATTTCTGTGGAAGTTCTTTGGCACCAATAAACTGCCATGTTGCAGCATTAGCTCATCATCCTGACACCACATCTATGGCAAGGACTGTAGCAAATGGGATGGGGGAATGCACAGAACCACTAGTTCAAAAAATAAACCCATAGACTTTTCGAAATAATTTTTTAAAAAGCTAAAAAAAAAAAAAAAAGTATCACTTAAGGTTCTGAGCTATTGCATAAATGAAATACACAGGGAGGCCCTTGTGTGATAAATGATTTATCTTTACTCATGCTGCTTACATCACTCATGAGGTCACCACTTTGTATCACTTATTTATATGCAATCTGTAACATAGTTTTTAAAAAACTAATTTCCCCATTTGTAATTGTGAAATTGTATCCTCATTTGTACAGGTCCCTTTGGAAATGGAATACAGAACAGTAGAGATATTTCAAGACTAATTTTTCATGCTAATCCACTTCTCCTGACACACTACATCATCCCATCAGGCCACGGCATGCACATGAGCCCCTTGTGAGGGAAGGCTTCCCGGCCCATCACAAGGTGTCACCCATGCGACAGAACACTGTGCCATACCTTCCCAGGCTCAGTGCGGTGGTGTGAGGCAGCACCGGCTCCCCCCATCCTCATGCTGCCCAGCCACTCCCAAAGCTCATCTCCGAACTTGAGGCACTAGCACGAGAGCACAACATGCTACCTGCTGGCCAAACAGCTAGCCCTGCACACAAAATTTCTTCATAACTATTAGGTAATTCCATTAACCCATAGTAACCTGTAATCACTAACACTGGCAAAAATGTGCATAGCACAATTATTCATTTAACATGCCTGTTTTTTCAACAGGTCTGTCCATCATTATAGTTCTCCTTTCTGAGCATATTGTGTTTTGTTGTTATTTATTTTACCAGTTATTCATTTAAGAGGGCTTCTCTATACCTTAAAGGCACAAACAAATCTGTACAAAGTAAGGTATTCAGTTAACAGGTCTATGCTATTGTGAAGTATTTGTTTAACAATAAACACTAATAAAGAATCACCAAGAAAAGTGATTTCTGCAGCACTGCAGATATTCTGTGGCAGGCTGCATGTTCTGTGCAAATTTCTGCAGCCGAAGAATTCTTGGGGCATTTGCTATGGTTCTCAAAAGAAGTGACCTTGGCTATGGTTCTCAAAAGAAGTGGCTGGAAAAGTAAAGGCTAAAAGTAGAGTATTCAGGAGGTCCAGAGAGATGCAGAGGGGGAGAGGCTAGGGAGGTATATCAGGAGAAGCAATGGGAAGTAGGGAAAGTTGTGAAGAGTGCAAAGGTGCAAACTTAGGAAAGAATAGCCCAAAGGGTAAATAAAGAGGACAAGACCTTCAACTGAAAACAGGAAGGCTGGGAGGGATTGTGAGATTGAGAAGGGCAGGGGGACTGTGCAGAGGAGGATCAGGAGAAAGAGATATTCTGAACAAATACTTTTTTTCAGTATTCACAGAGAAAGGATAAGAGGTGGGCCACATAAAATCAACAAGAGCACTGGGGGATGGAAGTAGACACAAGTCCATTTACAGAGGAGAGAGTGCAGAAGGGACTCACAAATCCGAAAGTGGACAAAGCTGTGGTGCCAGACAGGTACAACCATGGGTATTGAGGGAGTTCAGGGAGGTACTGGCTGCACCTGTGATAGCCCTATTCAACAACTCACTGAAAACAGGAGTGACTCCAGGGGAATGGAGGAGGGCAGATTTAGTCCTGCTTCATAAAAGCAGTAGCAGGGAGGAGGCTGACAATCATAGGCCAGTCAGTATGGTATCAGTCATAGGGAAGTTAATGGAGTCACTGCTAAAGGAAAGGATTGTGTAGTATTTTAAATCCAGTGAGTTACAAGACCTGAGGCAGCATGGATTCACCGGGAGAGGTCATGCAAAACAAATCTGATAGATTTCTTTGACTGGGTGACCAGGGAAGTAATCCAGGATAGGGCCATGAATGTGGCCTACTTAGATTTTAATAAGGCATTCAACACTGTACCATATAGGAGACTCATAAGGAAACTGGTAGCTTAGGGGTGGGCCTAAGGTAGGGAGCTGGGTAAGAAATTGGTTAATATCTAGGCAACAAGGAGTGGTGGTGAGTTCACAATGGAGAAGGGCGGGTAACCAGTGGGGTGCCTCAGGGCTCAGTACTGGAACAAGTCCTCTTTAATGCCTTTATAAGTGATACTGCAGAGGAGCTGAAAGGGAAGGTATGCCTCTTGCCAGATGACACCAAAATCTGCAATGGAGTAGACACTCCAGAGGGGCTGGAAAGAATGTGCAGAACCCTAAGAAAAGTCAAAAAGTGGTTGCTGGCATGGCAGCTGGGCTTCAATGTGAAAGAGTGCAAAATCATGCACCTAGGGCTCAGAAATCAAGAAGCAGAGTACAAAATGGGAGAAAAGGTGTTGTGAGCCACCAAACAGGAAGGGAACCTGGAAGTAATCAAATCTGATGACTCTAAGGGGCAAGACAGTAGGGAGGTCCAGTGAGATACTGAGGTGCATAGGGAGGTATACCACCAGCAGAAGGAGTGAGGTGGTGTTGCAACTGTATACACCACTAGTAAGACCCCGCCTGAAATACTGTGTCCAGTTCTGGTGACCACACCTCAAGAAGGACATACTGTAGACATGGTGAAGGTTGTCCAAAGGAAGGCAACTAAAATGGGTGTGCCAAGTCACAAGGGGGATTGCACCATGGTGGGGCTACAATATGCACTCTTCTGCAATTTTTCAAGTCCTACCATGGACGCAGCAAGGAGCTCCACTTAGACTAGCCAGGAGGTGGTCTAAGGGAACTGCGCCAGTGCCACACACTGTGGCAAAGGGGGACAGGGAATGAAAGTGGGATACCCATGACAAACGTCACATGGGGTGCCATGGGGGATAGCTGGGCATGAGAGGGAGTGATGTGGCACCCGGCGGAGGTGCCATTTGCATATCCATACATTCAATGGGATGGGACTGCATGGGGAGAGTTCTGGGTACAGAAAGTGTCATGACACCAGGCTGGCACAGCCCAGGCAGCTGCCACATAGGTGTACACAAAGTATGGTTTGATATAGAAATCCACATGGCCTGGCATGGTTGAGAGGATTTGCATGAGCTGATGCCTGCTTTGTTCTCTGTAAATATGGATGAATATGGCCTCCTGTATGTTTCTTTGAACCATAATGAAGATACAAGAAATCACAAAAACCCTACTGCGCAACATAAAGGTATTTACAGGAGATTTATTTATGAAGAGCAGGTGAATCTGCTCTGCCGTTAAGTCATTTGTCAAGTACCTCTCGAAGCAGACCAAGGATGCTCCAGCCTTTTAGTACCAACCCCTTCCTCAGCCAAAAAGAATACTGAACACCCTGCCATGTTGGCAAGGAGCCAATGGTGAGGAATTTCCTAGGGACTTTGATGGCACAACTCAGCAAGGAAGCATAGTTAAGCAAATGTTATACAAACCACACCATCAAGGTCACTGTAGTGCAATTCCTTTAAAACACTGGACAAGCAGCAGAAAGATGACGAGTATCACTATTCATCACGCTGAAAGCAGCCTTGATAATTACTGGGCTCCCAAAACTGAAGATAGCGAGAACTGGAGCAGTATGCTAGGTGGGCAGCAAACACAGAAGAAGGATGGGGTACAGCTGAGAAAGAAGATACAGAGAAACAAGCTATAGCCAGCTTTTCCCTGTCATCTGCAGTCACCTCTTCTGACAGTAAAAGTAGTCCTACAAACAGCTTCAGCCTAAACAACTCCAGTTTCTTTGCTCCAATCAGTTTCATAGCATGCTGTAAGTATGGGCTCAGATTTTTAATTTACTTTTCCCTTCTGCAAAATGTGCTACAGCGAGGTAAAAAAAAGTGTTTATTGTTATATTTTTTACAGACTATTTTTTGTCCCATTGTTCAAAAATGTTAATACATTTAAATGTTATCATTTTCAGACTTAAAATCTTGTATCAGTGTCATTATTGCACCTAGAACCTATTTTCTAAATGCAGTTATACCCTCCAGCTCCAGGCCCCAAACAATGCCTATACATTACAAAAGTATTATTATTGTTATAATTATTGATTAATTAGTTTATACCCCTAGGCTGGACAGGACAGGCTTTTTCAACTACTTTTATATAAAATAATTTTTTAGTCCTGTCTGTAGTGCCACACACTCACTGGCTTACAAAGATCCACACCAGACATGCAGTACCATAACAGTTGTTTATAATGGTTATTATACAGTTAATACAAAACATTTTATTTTCACTTTTTACTTTTATTTCTCAGTGTCTGCTATACAGTATATGATTCATTTGAAAGTCACCTGGGGTGAGTAGACTTCTTTGTAGGGGAGAAAAGGACAGGCATTGTTCCGTGCTGATTGATGGGTGTATTATGGGAGTACTTGCTTAAAATGTGATTAAAAGTCTAATTATTCATAAGACAAACATGCACTCTGATTGGCAGCTGTGCCATGTGTTAATCCCCTAGAAATGCCTGGTACAGTCCAGAGCAACACACATTTTTGTAAGCTTTGGAAAAAAATTGGTTTACCCTCTTTTACTAATGTGATAAGATTTATCATCATAAAAACACCCCACAGCTTGTCATTTCCTAGGGATTAATGACTGGCTAGGGGAGTTAGCCCTCAGCTGCACCTCGGGCCACCGCCTTGCTCCAGCCAATCATGAAACCACAGGAAATAACCATCTGGTCATTACTGCTTAAATAAACTGGAGGCTAGCAGTCTGCAAGAAGACCAGATCACAATGGCCCCCTACTGTGACTGGAGCTAGCCCTCACAATAGCAGGTTCAGTTAATGTAATGGGTGGATCATTAGGAGCAAGACCCCTAATTAACATGGATAGCTGTAGAGTCAAGCTGATCCAAACTGGTCATAATCTTGTAAATTAAATACGTGCGTTTATCTAGAAGTTTGTGTAAGGAAGTGGGCTTAAGATGTTGAGTGATATGGTAAAGGGATAGGCTGAAGTATTAATTTGCACTTACTTGTCTTCATGCAGTCTGCCAGCTGCCCACTTGAGCCACAAGCTTAAGGACTTGTGGATGCACACACGTACTAACATACTAAAATGCCAGCAGAATAGGCCTAACGGTCTTTCGTGTCTGCGCGTTTGGTCAGCCTCCACCCTGGGTGCTGACCTTGCTGCCCCCCTTCCCTCCTCTGGCTTCTCCCTTCCCAGTTCCAGATATTCTTGCTGCATTGGACTTTGCTTTCAGAACCCTTCCCCTGTACCTGTCTCACCCCTCTTGAACCCCTCCACTGTCTCTGCCTCCACCAGCCCCTAGGCAGTGCATTCCATGGCTCCACCACCCTCTCAGTGAAGTAGCACCTCCTCCTTTCTCCCTGAATCTTTCCCTCCAGCGTCCACCCATGCCCTGGTGCCCTCCTCCTTCCTTCAAAGCACCTCGACTGTTCCTCCCCTATTTACCCTCTTCATGTACCTGAAGACCTCTATCATGTCCCCCCGGTCCCTTCTTTCTTCAAATGTGTACATATTTAGCTCTTCGAGCCTCTCCTCATAGGTCCTGTCCCACAAGCTCCAAATCATTTTGGTTGCCCTCCTCTGGACCCTCTCCAGGAGAGTAATGTCCCTCTTTATGTGTGGCCTCCAAAACTGCAAGCAGTACTCAAGGTGTGACCTCACCAAGCAGTTATACAGAGGAGTATCACTTCCTCCTTCTGGAGGTGATCCCCAGCGATGCATCCCAGCATCCTGTTGGCCTTGCTGCTGCCTCCTACAAGTCTCGGTTGTTCATCTTGACATACACCACCACCCCCAGGTCCCTCTCAGCCATCGAGACTTGTAGCATTTCCCCCAGGGTGTACAATTGGCCTGGGTTTCTGGCCCCCAGGTGGAGTACCTTGCATTTCCCTGCATTGAACCTCAGCTTCCACTTTCTAGACCATCTTTCCAGAGCCTCCAGGTCCCCCTGTAGGGCCACCCTCCCCTCCTCCCCATCCACCACCGCCCCCAGTTTTGAGTCATCCGCAAAGAGACTCATCTCACTCCTGATTCCTGTCCTTATGTCAGAGACATGGCGTTGAAGAGGAGGGGCCCAAGGACTGATCCCTGTGGGACCCCACTAATGACCCTCCTTGGGGATGAGACTATCCCACCAACTACGACCCTCTGGGTCCGGTCCTGGAGCCAATTGCCTATCCATCTGATCATCTGGTTCCCCACCCCCATTTCTCCCAGCTTATCCAACAGGCCCACGTGAGGAACAGAGTCAAATGCCTTGCTGAAGTCTAGAAAGAGGACATCCACTGGTCTACCCAAGTCCAAGGCACTCGTCACCCAGTCATAGAACTCCACAAGGTTTGTCTGACATGATTTCCCCTGGACGATTCCATGCTGTCTATCATCCAGGCACCCTGACTTTTCCAGATCCCCCCCTAGCCTCTCCTTGACAATGCCTCCATCACCTTGCCCACCACTGGCGTCAGCTGACAGGCCTGCAGTTCCCTGCCACCTCCTGATCCTCCCTGTGGATAGGCACTACATTCGCCACCTTCCAGTCCTGAGGCACCCACCCGTCCTCAGAGAGATGGTGAAAAGCTCCACCAGGGTTTCGCCAGGACATCTGCAAGTTCCTTCAGCACTCTGGGATGTAATTTATCCGGCCCCAGTGCTTTCTCTGTCTTAAGGGAGCTGAGGGCTTCCCTCACTCTCTCTGCTGTGATTTCCACTTCCGGTACCTCTTCTCCCTGCTTAGCCCTCCCCCCTCCTGCCAGTGATGCCTCCCCCTCTCCCCAGACCCGCCGAACTGCTTCAGTGCAACACCATTTGCTGATTCTTTAGCAATGCTGCAGATAACAATTTATATTTATAACATTTAAAAACAGTGACTCCAAGTGACAATAAGCATTACAACTAGCTGGGACCGAAGACATTGTGATAGCAGTATCAGGATATCTTTAGTTGTGATGGAAACTGATGCTGTACCTCTCACACACAGCACACTAGTACTAATACCCTACACCAATAACACATGCTGGCATAGCTTTCTGTTGACGACTCTTTCTCCTTTGGTATTGGCTGTAACAGTGCCCCATTCCACTAGATATCTGATCTGCCCAGTACTGGGTTCCTCCCTAGCCAGCATCCTAGTGTTAACATTCTAATGTGCCTGCAAGAAATGCCATATTCCTGGATTTGCATGACAGGTTTGTATGTTGAGTTCTTTATCGCAGATAATGGAAATAAACATTGCCAAAGCAGTTCATGATGACCACTTTCAGGGAATTTGCTGCTTTAATCATCCATTGAACTTTGAGGTCACTGGTGCTCTCTAGAGCAGTATGGGTGCTTCTCTAATTGTGAATACTTCAAGAGACATCTTTAGCCATTTCCATCATTCCATCAAGGCAATCAGAGATCTGCAATTTGTTCAGAATAAGCTTGGTTTTTCCAGCCAAACCATCAGCAAATTCAGGGTATCAGCACATAATGAAACAGTGCATTTCATATGCCACAATGCTTGCTGTAACAGATGCATATTCTGCATAAACTATTCAATGAACATGACATTGGTGAGGTACTGCTGCACCAGGACTGGAGCTCCATTGAAGACATGGTCCAGGTTGTATAGCCCTTTCAAAAGTGCACACAATATAGTCTCTCTTAGTCAGCTCATTCTAGCTCTTCATCTCCCCATGACAGCCATGGTGAGTTTCCATGAGTGGAGCACTCTGGCATTGTTTCCACAAGTCATGCAGAAACTTAATGAAGGTCTTAATAAGGAGCTGAGATCGTGGTTTGCAACCACTACATAACAACATTAGCTACATGTTTACAGTGAGTTAAACCCACAATTACAATGAAGGCACTGTGTCTGACCATGCAGAGTCACAGTGAAGTGAGTATCTGCAGCAGCTGTGGACTGAACTTGAGAATACAACATGAGGGAGGGGGACCTGCTGATGTCTGAGGATCGGAGGCGGACAGTGCTGGAACGGATGTGGATGGCAGCACAGTTGATAGTGGTGGTGTTAGTAGTGACAACCATGTGATGATGAGGCTTCATGTTTCAGGATGAGAGGTTAAATGATCAAGACAAGGCCAAGACTCTCTGCTACAGGTTCCTAAAAAACAACAGTATAGTTGGTCACTGCTTACAAGTTCTCTGTTTGACAAGCAGCAACAGATAGCTTGTTTGTTGCCAGAGTCTACTGAGCATCTTTTCAACACTTTTGAGCCAAATGTGGACTTTCATGCAGAGCCTCTCACTTACTGGAACAACAAAAAACAACAAGCCCTGCTTTGTCCCATCAGGCAGATACATGTCTTGTGTGCCCTCCTACAAATGTCCTACTGGAATGGCTTTTTCTGCACTGCCGAAGATGCTGTTCAGTTACACCACTCCCATCTACAGCCTGAGCACATGCTACAGCTTATTTTTCGTAAAGCTGAGTATGCATCTGTTTGGTCCTCCTAAGTCAACATGTGGTACAGTCACTGCCTGGCAATGTGCTGTCACTGCCTGCCAGCTTTTAAAATACTGTCAATTGCTGACTACTACTGTTATGGCATTCTGACCACTGCTGTTGAACAAACTGATAAGGATTCTGGAATACCAATGTCTGATGTGATTTCCTGGCGACTAACCTGATGGCTTTATGACCACTACTGTTAAAATTACAGTGAGCTGGTACATTACAGGCACATTGCTTTTCTTTTGTTCATGCTTTGCACTGTAATGTCATTTCTGCCAGGACTCAGGATTTAGATTTTGTGGCCTGTTCAGGCTCAACATACATAATAATTATAAGATCGCTTGCTTCCATTTTGTGGCGCTCCAACTTTTTCATGTTCACCACAGTCACCACACTGATTGCCATATGAATTCTTGCCTTTGCACATTCTAGTTTCTACAATTTTATGGCCTACTCAGGCTGAGCATTGAACATACAAAAAAATTCCTTTATCCACAGTGCAACATGGTTTCACTGCCTAATGCCTTCCATAATGTTATGTATATTTAGGTTGAACATCCAACCAAAATATTTCCTTCCTCTTCTGTGCAAATCTGCTTCCTTTCCCACTATCTAAAACAGATGTTCTTTTCAATGTTTTTGTAGGTTTATACAGCTCGGAAAAAAAGTGAACAAAGCATGCCTAATTGTCCACTAATATGTACCACACTGGTATCTGGTCAAAACCGAGGCAGTAAAAGTGTGCGGTCGAAAACTGTCCAGGCAAAAGAGTGTGCACATTTTCAGAGTTTCTTTCTATATTAGTACCATGCTGTGCAGTGCTGCTTCAATATACAATACTCTGTTTCTAAACTCCAGTAATGTTCTCTACAATGAGGGGCAGCAAACACCTCATTTACCTGTTTGGGCATTTTTTACAAGTCTTCAGCATTTTTTTTTTAAATACATTTTGTACAGTTCATTATGGTTGAATACTGAATACTTGAATACAGTCTATCTAGAGTGCCACAATCATGGTCTTAAACAGCCCCTGACACCATTTGAAAACCTTAGAAAAAATGTGAGATTTAGACAGTTCAGTTTATATTTCATGTATTTTCTATAATTATATACCTTTTTCCTTTATTACTGAGAACAGCTGTATGAAAGATGCTTATTGTCCCTTAGACTTTATCTGCTGTTTCTGCTTTCCTATATATGACATCATAATCCAGGTTGCACCTGGAAATGAGCTTCTAGTCATGGTGCTTTTCCGGGTTACCAACTATTAAATAAATAAATAAATAAAATAAAGAATTCCCCCTTTATGGCATTGTAATTATCCCCACAGCAACAGACTGTAATGTCATAAACAGAATTGTGATGTCATATGTAGGCAAGCAGCCAGAACAGATAGGGCAGTGATCCTGTTTACATGCAGATGTCCTTAGTATTAAAGAAGTATGAGAAATACAGAAATAATATTAAAATATAAGCTTACTTGTGCTGAATATTACTTTTCTCAAAGTTGTCACAACGGTGTCAGGGGCTCTTTAAGCATATTGGCAAGGGTGCACTAGTTGCAGGAATATCACACCTGCTGAAAATCCAAGAAAGTCTACTTTTTTGCTGAAATGTTACTTATTTTCTTATCTTCCTCCATGTCACCTTAGTAGTTCTTAATTTCCTAGACTGACTTTACTCATTCCCCTTCAATAATCTACTTTTTTAGCTGCCCAGTGCTGTGGAGGGCTGAGGTGCTGGGCACCTTACCTCCTGCCACGCCGATGACCCAGGTTGAGAAAAAGATACAGGTCACTTGGGAGCTTACTGGGTGGGGGAACTGAGCATCCATGAGAATGTTCTCCTCCCTTGGAGTGAAGGGTTGCTATGGCTTGCTGCTTGTCTGCCACCTGGAGGTGTCCAGGTGGCAGTGCAAGTGAGCTGTACATAGAGGGAAGGAATCACATATTCAGGGCAGCAGAGGGCATCACCATAAAGGTGAAGAGTGCACATTGCAACCACTGGACATCTGTGGGCCCTGAGGAAAACTCAATGGCAGACCAGCCCAACTGCAGGATGATGATAAACCCCCCTCGCAGGCCCCACACCAGTGACCATGCACTATTCACAGTTCTGTGGCAGAAGACGATGAGGGAAGGTAAGCCCCAGAAAAGCTGGGTGATAGTGCAGGGAGAGGGATAGGTCAGAGTTGGGTAGCTGAGGCAGATTAGGAGGACAAAAAACCTACAGTACATGGAAAAAAATAATCTCTTTTTATCCTAAATGCTAACTGCTCTCACCCTGCAAGTGTTCAGCCTGGGTTCTACTGTCTCCACCATCCTTGCCAGTTTACATTTTTTTACAAATCTTAGTATTTACATCTCATTTAAAATAGATATTTATTGCTGTAACCTGCCTGAATAGGCAGCTTACCTTTTTGATCCCAGTCCAGGAGCCCCATGCTAACAGGTTTCCACTCCTTTCTTGTGGTCAGCACAGCCATATATTGCCTAACTTCTCTCCCAGTCCCATCTGAACTACAAACAGGCAATGGACCAGATGCTGCAGGAGCAGCATCTTCTCTTCGTGAAGATGAGTATGAATAGATAGGCCATTGACAGAGCAAAGGCCGATGGCACATTCATAAGATAAAAAAAGAAATGGGCAGACTGGATGGGCCTTGCGGTCCTTATCTGCCATCAGCTTCTATGTTTCTATTGTTAGATGCAGTAGACAATCATAGCCTCTGTGCAGCCAGTGGGACCATGACAAGCCTGCCACTCATGATGAGGGAACAGAGTGCTATTCGAAACTTGACTCCCCTGCCAGGAGCTGAAGGCAGCAAGCATAAGCAGACCTTTGATGAAGAGGAATGAAGAGGAGTTTAAGCACTCTCACAACTGTGTCCCCTCCATTACTAGCAAGCGAGTTGGGCATACTCTAAAATGGACTGGTACATTTTGTTTTAAGTGCCAGTTGACACCAAGGTACGGCCAAAAGCCACACTGAGGGATGTTTATAAGCAAATATACAAAGCCCAAGGCATGAGCATGGCAAGTGGTTACATCCCTTGTAGTTCTCCTTCATTCACTCCTCTTTTTTCTGTTTATATTACACCATTTGCATCAAACCAGGCATCACACTCACTTGTTAAGGCAACTGACTGTGGTGTTGCATGACTGCAATGTTTCTAGACACTCTACTAGTTGAAGAAGATGGTTCCTTATGGAAAAAAGTTTCTGGTATTTAAATATGGTACATAAATATTTATTTAGTGGCAATACTGTGAAGGGAAGAATGGGCAACGCTAAAGGGTTTTGCTTAAATATTACACATTTCCTACTGTAACTCTTTCCTGGTGAGAATGTTCTTATTTAAGATTATCTTTACTTATAGTATGTAGCAGCTTAGCTCAACTTTTTCCACCCTAAATGTCACCGAAGCTCTTAACTCCCACTCAGTTTACAACTCCCTTTCTTAAATTAATGCCTTCACTCTGAATAGGATCATTTAGATGAGCTGGCTTGTTCTCACAGTCAGTTGCTCACATTGAACTAATCTACACTGATAGGAAACTGTACACCCACTCCCAACAGTTAACACCTGTGACAAACTAGGTCACTTACTGTATAGTTGTAGTACTACTAAGAACTAACAACATTAGTCTTTATTTAACCAGGATAATAAACCTTGAATACTGGTATCTCATTTACAAAGGTGCCCTCACTGAGGCAGACTTACAGCAGTTAAACATCATACATAATACTAATAATCATAACAGTAACAACAATAATAATAAATATGAGATAGATAGACAGACAGACAGGCAGACAGAGAGACAGACAAGGACAACAGAAGAAGATCATCAATCCAGTCTGCCATTTTACTCTATCCAACAACATCAGCTGTTGTCTAGATGGGGTTTTGACCTTTGCGTCTCACCCCCTTGCTGTAATCAACCCTGTTATCAACAATTATTAACCATTTACTCTGTCCCAGCCATGTCTGAACTCATTAAAGGACAATAAAACAAGTAATTTTCAGGGAGGGGTGTGAATCAAATCACAAACATTCTTGTCTATTATTATAATAAGGGACACTGATTTTTCTTATGGTATTATTTACCTGTAAATTTGTGATTTATGTAGTTTTCCTGGCTGATCAAAAGTTTCCTGAAATGTAAACAAAAGCTCCAATTATCTCCGATCCAAGCTGCAGCTCAGCTCACAAAATGGCAAGGACATGCGTATGTGATGATATCATCGGAGCAACTCTGCTCCAATTCTTCCATTGAAACCCATGGGTACTGTTTTAAAATGTTGGATATTGTCAGTATATATAGATATCAGCATATGTATCACTGCTTAGCTTGTGCATTCCTCCTGAAATTCTCATATACTAGTTTCTACCCATGTCCCCTTGTTTCTGACCTCCCATCCCTGCTGAATAATCCCTTACAGTATCCTGTGAGAAAGGCGATCACTTTTGAGCTCTTACTGAAAGGGTGACTCAATAGTGGCACCTGTTCTCAGGGCTAGTGTATTGGGGGGGGGCCAATGCAGGTATAGCGACATCCTGTCACTATATGTATACATGAGCGGGGGGAGCACGCATGCCATGCGATTGGTGGAAGGGGAGGGAGGGTTTGTGAGGGGTAGCATGATGGTGGGTTGCTGAGCTGGCCACGTGCTGTGGCAGGTTCATGGCAGGCTATGGCTGGGAGGGTTCAGTACTGGGCAAATCGGGATTTATGCGCTGGACAAGAATTTACTCTTTTTTAAATTTTGTACCCCCCTCTGACATGCTCCCCCTGGAGTTGAGAATCTTTAGTAGGAGTATGGGGCGTATGTCCTAGGTGTGTGGGGCACAGCCCCTCATAAACAAAAATAATCAAATTCCTGGCACCCTTTAGCCTTGTGCCTGGAGTGTACATCAGTGAAATGGATTTTCAATGATGTACAGTTGCCCTAACAGACAGCACCTTTCCGCAATCACATAAAGCCATTCCTCACAGTTTACCTTAAGTATTCCTTTTAGGAAATTGGAGGTCTCTATCATGTTACTCCCTCCCTTCTGGGCTCCAACACATGCATGTTCAGTGCCCTAAGCTGATCCTCATAGGATCTGCCCTGTTGGCACTGAATCATTTTGGTTACCCCATGCTGCACCATCTTCAGCCTGTCTTTGTCTTTTCTTGGGTGGAGACTCCCGAACAAGGTACAGTATTCAAGATGGGGTCTCACCAGTAATATATGCAAGCAATTACACACTACAAGTGTGGGGTATCAGGAGATAACCCACATCTTGAAGTGTGTTATTGTGCTTATAAAATGGTCCCCCAAGTAATTGTTTAATGGGTAAAGAAAAATAAAGCAGTCAAAAATATAAAAAAAAATATTTCAATACCTCAACTAGTAAAAAAATAGTCCCCCTAATAAGTCACTTTAATAAGTGTTTCATTGGCGGCACAGGGTTTCTCTGTATTCCTGAGGTTATCCATCACTGTTGATTTTATTACTTTAGAACCCCCTTTCAGGTCTCGTTTTTTATGGTTTTTGTCTGTGACATTGAGCTTTTTTTTCTTTATGTTGTGTTGATGGTAGCATGCTGAAGAGTGACTTTAGAGCCTCATCCCCCCACTCAAGATGTTATTTAGTTGTGTGTTTGGTTTATTTATTTGTTGTGGTTTGAGCTAGTTTCATGTGTTGTCCTCTGCTGCCTGCTTGCAAAGGGGATGGATGGTAGTTTAGCTCCAAACATTTAGAGAGCACCATTGACTGAGCCAACCGGTGAAGGATGACTTCCATTTTTCCAGTAAGGGAGTTGCTGATCGCAGTCAGCACTGTATCAGTTTTCCTAACATGATTGTATCTGGCATGCTGTCTGGTCTGTTTGAGGAAAAATACATGGATAACAGATGTTTAACATATACAGTAGCCAACCACTGAAGACTGACTTCCGGTTTTGCAGTCGGCAGGATTTGAAAGCCTCGGGTAGCAGTTTGCTGAAGTGGTTGTAGTCGGCTAGCAAGCAGCACAGGTCAGACTTACTTTAAAAGAAGTGAGGTAGTGAATTGCAGAAACAGACTGTTTGTCTCTCTGTCTGTGTATGTGTGTGTGTGGGGGGGCTCGCACTGGTGACTGCTTTTTTAACCTGCTGCCTTCACAGAAATTAGCTGGAGAGCTAGGCTGCAGGACATAGTGTTAGTTTGCCATGGAGCAGCAGCTTGCTGTTTAGAAATGAGGACATTGGGCACACTGATACTTTACTGTCATGTGGCTCAGGTTGGCACAATTAGTGCCGGTTGGCAGTATACATCCTGATAAGGACATGGCTGGAACCAGTTTTCAGCCAATCAGGATTCTGGATTTCTTTAGCCCATTTTATAAAGAGAAGTAATATTATCTCTTTCCTGCTGCCTTTGAACCCCTTTCCCAATACACCCTAACCTTCTGGCTGCCTCACTGCAGGCTTTGTTGCATTTGTTTTAGGGACACATTTATGATGACTCCCAAGTCCCGTTTCTCTGAAGTAGTAGTGCCCATCTTAACCTCTTTCATCCGGTATTCTGTTCTGAGAATGTTTTTTGCCATGTGCATTACCTTGCACTTCTTGGCATTACATTTCAACTAGGCAAGCGAAAACAAAAGGATTAGCTACATTTTAATACTTATTTCTGTCTTGTCTACCTGATTAAGTAAACATTTTAGATACCGTGCCGTATAAGCAAAAAGAGTCTCTTTCTAATAATAGAAAAGAAAGAAGTAAAGATTACACAGCAAGGAAACATGCAGTGGGGTCACAGTTGTCTGTCTCTAAACTATGTGACAGTATATAGAAATAAGAATTAGTATGTTAACTTATTTAATAAAATTTTACGTTAAAATTATTTTAGTGAACTTAGGAATTAAAGAGACTTTTTTGCTCGTACTTCAGAGTGGCTAAATCCTGTCTATCTCTAACTGGTCAAGTAATGATAATACAAATGTTTACTTAACAAGGTATGTGCCTTTTGATTTTGAAAGTCATTTAAATAAAATGTCCTGATATGTATTTCATGTTGCATGTCATAGGGACCACCAACTGTTCTGAAGAACTGGCTTAAATAGGACACAAAACATCAATTGTAATCTAGTAAAAATAAAAACAAAATAGAGAGAGATATTGACATAGGAGTTGATCCTTTTGTCTTCGCTTGCCTAGTGTGTTTTCTGTGAAAGAGCCTCTCACAATACCTCCCATTATTGGGCATACAAGGGCATCCTGAGGTTTTAGGCTCTGGATTAAATTTCAATTGATGCACCTTGGACCACTTCTTTAATCTCTGCAGGTGTCTCTGCACCTCCCTTAAAGGAGTAGTACACCCTCATATCTTGTAAATGTTATTTGTTTCCCTGTCACCACATGACTCTTCATGTAGATGTTGGGGGTATACCATATGTATTTGCTTTAGTTCACTTTCACTGTTCATACCAGCCCTGTAACTAGTATTGGGGTCTCCATTTTCTGGTTATTGAAATCTAATTGTCCCTGATAGCTGCATCAGCTTATGAGAATGTGATTTGTCAGCATTCTTTAGACTCCATAGTATGCCTGTCTGCTTACTTAGAATTCACCAAAACAATTCAATTCAATTAAAGTTTATTGCAGGAAATACTCTGTTGAACAGGCTCATTTGCAAGGAGGTCCTGATACATTTTTATTTATTTAGTTTTTGTTAACCGGGTAGGTGCACTAGCCAGCAAGTGACTATTTTCAGGCATGACCCGGGAGGGTAAATAACATAAAAAGGGACAACAGAGTGTACAAGTAATATATGTACTGTATACAGAATAGGTCATGGGACATTAAACATACAAAGAACTAAAATATAGTGCAGGCATACAATAAGGTACAATCTTATGGGCAGTATCAGGAAAGAAATATGCGCAGCTAGCATAGTGCAAGTATGCAATAAAGTAAGTCATACAGGCAGTACAATCATAGTGTAAATATACACTAAAGTAAATCATACAGGCAGTGCAAGGAATGGCATATGGCAGGGAGGGTTAAGGATAGACTAGGGAAGACAGGAGCTGGAGGGCCATGGAGGGTAGGATAGGAGAGCATAGAGGGATATGGCACTAAGCAGCAGTGTGAAAAGCCAGGCAGGCATACTAACTCCTATAGCAATGACAGATAACAAATTTCAGCAAGGTGTGAAATACCACATTCACATTCAATTAGCTTTACAAACTGTCTTAGATGTAATGCAGGTTTTTTTTTCCCTTTAAACTGCAGATTATGTGTACAGTGGAAGCTGCTTAAGTGGGACGGCAGGGTGGAAAGCCAATCATCCCACTTAACCGGCCGCGCCACATTAACGGAGTTAGTGATCAGGGCTTGTGGAACTGAAATTGGACTTTGCTCAGACAGAGACTCCCTTACTCCTTTACTCACTTATTGTGTTTTTGTACTATTATGATACTGTATTGGTTTTTGGTTTTAAACCATTTTGTAACATTTGTGCTTGTGCTTGTGACTTTTTTTTATGCTTGGGCAACACACTAGGGGAAGGGGTTGGGGTGCTGTACAGTACATTTATCAAGACTTCACAACACTGTGTAAGTTCTAGTAGCAGAATCTTCTGAATGTGCGGTGCTGCTTGGACCATCATCAAGCAATACTGAAGCAGCCTTGGTAACATATGCAAAGGCTGAGGCAAAGGTTGGTTGTGCAGTTGATGGTGCAGGACGTGTGAGTGGTTGGTAGTAAGCAGCACTAAGTGTGAAGGGTTGTGACAGGCCAGCTGCAGTTGGGTGGAAGAAGTCTGTGATGCTTCTTTGCTTTTTTTCAGTAACAGTGTGACCATGCATGGAGTGTTCAGTCTCAAACAACTGCTTCCAGGCTCCAGTCGGACCGCGCTGTTGGCACGACTCCATAGCGGATCTGAGCCCAGCCAGCACATCCATAGTGGTGACTGATTTCAAACCCTGTCCATCAGCATTGCCATCTGTGGTTTCATCTTCAGTGTCAGCAGTTTTAGAAACAGCAGACACCAGCTCCTTATCTGTAAGTTTGCTGATAGTAGGCTCCTCATCAAAGTCGGCAAACACACTCGTATCCATAAAGGAGGGCATGGCCACATCTTTCAGGGCAGTGGCACTAGCTAAGGAAGCATTGGGGGCAGTGTTACAGTAAAATCCAGCTTTGTTGAAATAGTTGGTGATTGTGCTTGGCTTCACAGCCCCCCAAGCACAATGTAACATGTAAATAGTGTCCAGCAACTTCATCTTGTGGGCTATTTCAGTGGCATGTGCTGTTCTTATCAATTCTGTACAGAATTTTACCAGCCACATAAGATCTATAATGCCCCTTTAAATTCTTTGTAACACCCATATCCATGGGCTGTAGGATTGATGTAGTGTTTGGTGGGAAAAACACTAACTTAATGAACTTGAGCCATTTGACAAGATCGTGGGGGTGAGCCAAGCAGTTGTAGATGAACAATAAGATTTTTCTTTTGCTCCTTCGGAGCTCTGAGTTCCAACTCAACAGCCAGTCCTGGAAGGTAGCACTGGTCATCCAGGCATTGCAAGAAGATGTATAAATCACTGGCAGCACACAAACATCCCTGGGAAAGTAACGTGGGTGTTTGCTTTTCTTAATGACTAACATTTCCTTTTTTTCAGTCCCTGTCTGGTTTGCACAGGACTGATATGCAGTCTCTGGCTGTCTTGCCACCAGTGAGCTGTTGGTGTTTTAGTGCCTGTCCTCTGTCAGGGTACCCACAGTAAAATAAACCAGTTTCATCAGCATTGAAAACATCGGCTGGTGGTACCCTGACAGAATGCCTGGGAGGACTTCTGTTACCCATGTCTGTGCAGCTGATGCACCTGCATCCTGTTTCTTGCCATGTTCATGCTTGAACATGACCTGGTGTATCAGTTTCCATCGAGACAACCAGCCATCTGTGGCATCAAAATCAGTGTGTCCCATCTGTGCAGCCAGCTCCACTGTCTTTGCTTTTAGTATCGGACTGGACACTGTCACTCCCTTTTTGAGCGCTTGTGTTGGCCACAACTTCAGAGCGTCCTTGACATCACAGTCTTTTCCCTCCCACTTGTGCTTTTGGTTGGGATTCCTGTTCAATCACCATTTAGCAAGGATGGACTCTCTACTCTTGCTAATCCTTCCTGCCTGGCTTTTCAAAATGTTAAATTCTGCCACTACTGAGGATAGCGAGCGGTTATGGCTGTTGAGTGCTTCCAAAATGCACACTCTGTCAGCCAAGGTGAGTTCATTCCTTGGGAGAGACATGCCAGACAGGAATGTAGCTGAAATCAGGCAGAAAACAGGTTTAGCAGGTCTAACAGCAAAGAACAACAGCAGCAGGCTATGTGAAACAGGCAGCTAGATGAAAAATGAGAGGAACAAGTAGTTTTTAAGGTGATTCCTTTAATTACACGAGTCATCAACAGGTGCTTAGTGTGCAAGAAAAAGGTCAGAATCATTGAAGAACTGACCCACTTAAGTGGATTTATGGTAATCTAGTGTCCCACTTTAGCATTTGTAGTTTAATGCACTTTACATTGCACAAAATCGGTCTCATGGCAAGAGTCCCACTTAAGCAGATGTCCCGCTTATCCGCGTCCCGTTTAGGTGGTGTGTACTGTACTTCCTGCATTGAGCTACATTGTGTATATTGTGTAAATCTGTCCTATGGCATCATGTTCTCATATGCTAATGCAGCTCTTGGGGACAATGGGATTTCAATAATCAGAAAATGGTGAACCCCAGGCTATCTATAGGGGCTGGTGTAAATAGTGAAAACAAACTTAAGCAAACACATATATCCCAACAGCCACATGAAAAGAACTATATGTTGACAAGAAAACAAATAACATTTACAAGATATGAGGGTGTTCTACTCCTTTAATCCCTCTTCACTTTCTACCATTGGAGGTGGAACGGTCTGAAAAGTGGTAGGGCCAAGGATGTGAGCTGTAGATTCTCCCCTAGTAATAAATGAACACGACTACAAAAACTGATACGGTCACTTATGAAAGTGGTAGGGCCATGGCAATAGTGGCTCCCCCTAAGTTCCGCACCTATGCTGTCTACCCTGCCACAGAGCTTAGTGTCATCTGTGAAGAGACACATCTTGCCATGTATTCCTTCTCCTATGTTGCTTTTGAACATACTGAAAAGGAATGGTCCCAGGACTAACCACCGTGGTACACCACTTGTGACCACCTTCACCACTGATTCGACCCAATTTACCACTACCTTTTGCTGTCTCCTTCCTAACCACCTTCCCACCAATCTAACTAGGTCCTGTGTTGCTTTCATATCCTCTAACTTCTTCAGCAACCTTCTGTATGGCACAGAGTCAAAGTATAGTTAATCTACTGCTTGTCCCTTATTCACTGCCTTTGTAGATAGCTAGATAGAAAGACAGACAGAATTAAAAAAGATAGCATGGTATTTATTTTTGCTATAGTAATTTTCAACAGACCAAAGGATAATATAATTAAAATGCCTGTGAAACAACATTATAATTACAATAAACAGGTGACAGAATAATAAATGTGGAGATGACAGTTAATAACAACAAGACTGTGGTCTGGGTGATAGGGCCAGGGCAGATCTGTGCAGAGAGCAACTTGCAGACCTCCATCCTACCATGACTCTCAGTATTTATCCATTGGATGTCTACAGGGCTGATTTCCAGAGAAATGGAGCTACAGTACCCTTCAAACACCCTGTCTCCCACTTATTTAAGCCCAAAGACAGTAGTGAACAGCAGCCTCAAATCTCTGGAATGGAGGCTTCTCCCTGGGCACTGGGTTGTGGGGTTAGCAGCTATGGTGGTAGGAGGGACCCAAACCACTGAGAGTCTTAAAAGCAAATACATTTCACCTTGTATTAATCTGCTGTTTAACACACATCCGCTGCAACTCTCTTAGCCCCAGATGATGTGTTCTGAACTTGGCATGGAGCACAGATACCATGTTGCCCAATTTTACACCAGCTGCAAGCATTGGATAAGGCTTTAAGGTAGGACCTTACAGAATGCACTAAAGTAGTTGGTATGTGAATACATGTACACCTGCACCAGAGTTCTGAGATCTCTAGGCTCTAGGAAGTGGCAAAACCAACAAATAGTCTTAAGATGATAAAAGCAGCCCTGCACTATAGCTGATCCCTGGGACTGCAGGGTAAGCCATTCCCCAAGTGTTTACATCCAGGTTTTTAACTACCCTTCTACTGCAACTGAACACTATCAAAGATGGACAACCTAAGATTAATTTTAAAATTAGACTTGTCAACCTCAGCCCAATTTCATTTTACTGGGAATTACAGCTAGTCAGTTCGAGACCATATAGTCTTTTATTTTAGGAAGGGACACCTGTAACCAAATAGAGTCCAGGGTATAGTAATAGGCAGCGAAAATAGGGTAGACAAGATGAGCCAACTGTCCTTTTCTGCAATACATTCAGTGTTTCTGTTATTTCTACCAGGTACTGGTGCAGAATATGCACTATACAAAAAATTGCCATGACCTTGACCAAGTGCAAAGGAGAGGTGCAGCTGACTATGATTAGCGTACCATTGTGGCCTTACCTAATTATCTTCCTCAATGACATCATGTGCATGCAAAGAAAATTGGGGGAGAGGAATGACCTCAGGGAAACCACAATCAAGAGAAACTGGATGTAACAGGAAAGGCCCAAATGGCACCAACTTCCACTGATCAGCCAGGAATATAAAGCATACAAACAGAAATGCAGACAATGATGGCAGAAAAAGACCACCGGTCCATCCAGTCTGCCTGTAATACCCAATCACACCCCAAGATCTTTGTCAATATAGGGTTTTTGTCTGCACTACCTTCCACCATGTGCATTAATTCACGACAACCCCACCAAGTAACTACTAAGTTATTTACTGTATCCCAGCCTTCCTTGAAACCATTAATGGTTTTGGCACTCCCAGCGTCAACCAGCAGACTCTTCCATTGATTCACCATACTTGGTGAAAAATATTCAGAATTAAGTTGCCAGGAAAATAGACATTAATTACTTTGACTAAGCAATCTGTTTCATTAACATTGGAATAAACATTTTAAAATGTGCCACAAAGTTTCCAAATGCTTACTCGGTAGAACCTACTGAGCTCCCAACTACCTTTCTGGAATGCCCTTATGCAGAATTCAAAACCAGACTTACATACCATAGAAAGGATAAGCTAAGGCCTGTCTGTATTATGCTACAGGTAGGAGCAAAAGGGTGACTAAAGGTAACTCGCTTCAATAACATTCTTTAGTTTGTCTCTCTACTCTCTTTTTATGCTGCTAGTGATAATACAGCAGCTGTAGTTCACTGCAGCCTGTAAGGGGGTATTGGTAGGAACAGAAGAAGAAGAAGAATAGTGGTAGACTGGGTTGCCAAAATCAGTTATATGGCTGGTACATCCACTGCCCCCTCTTCAGTATCAAGCTACTCTCAGTAAGTAGTTTTCAACAGATCTGAACCTAATTTTAATTGTGCCAGCTGTAGCTTCCATGAATGACAAGTCTAATCCCTGCCCACAACATCTTCCCACTGGACTGCTCCATGTCTCATTCTAAGGCAGCCTGCAAGTGCTCTACTGGTAATAACAGTTGTAGCCCATGGCCACTGCTGGCTGATGTAGTGTCTCCTCTCCCTCAGCCTCATGACCTCACTGTTGTGGTTCACCTTAGCCTCTGTAGGCTCCATCCCCCCAAAACGCCTTGGTCCCAAATTTTATGTGGCTTATGTGGTGGCATTAGTGGAACAACTAGTTGAAGCAACTGTTGCTCCTCAGTCTTATAACTCGGCTGCTTCTGTAGACCCTCATTCTCTCAATTCCTCTGTGGTCCCTCAATTCCCCAGGGCTCAAGAAAGGAAGGACCTGCGAAACCGCTTAATGCTTCCCAACCATCACTCCTGTCATGTCTCAGTGCAGCACAGTGCTCCGTGATGGCGCTTCATTCAGAAACAAGACATCATAACACTACTGTGGTTTACAAAGGAAGGTAGAGAAGATCAACCTGATCTCAGCCCTCTGTGTGCGACAACATAAAGTCACTCTCTAGTTCAGTGTCTTATTCAGAAAGAGACATGGCAGCATTTTCATAGCTAGCCATTGGAATAACTATACTGCTGACACAGGGATTCATAGACTCGCCCCTGATGAAAGCAAACTAAGGATTTCCATTGCTTTCATTTATCAGTCAGTCAGTCTTGTTTATTGCGACTAGTGAGGACATAAGTTGTAATTCATACAAATGTTATACAGTATAAAATATTTAAAAACTATAAAAAACACTTATCAAAGAGAGAAAAAGCAGAAAAAAGATAGGGATTCCATGTCCTAATTTACAGGGAAGATTAGAAATAGAAATGCTACTCTTGGCACTGTAAAAAAAGCAACCAGCAGCTCTGAACTGACTAACCCTTCACACTGTCTAATATGTAAGGTAATACTGACGCACACTGTGACATGGAGCTGCTTTGCCACCACCTTTTTTTAATGTTTTCAACCAGACGCTAGTGGACTGAGTGAGCAGCAGTGTACGGTTACAGTTTACTGGGAGCTGAAATTTCAGTTAATCAAAAGCGCTCTTCATGCCAATGGGACTTTGTGGGGCTGCCTTGCACATGGGGAGGTGGTAGAGGCACAGCTCTAAGCCTGAAATAGAAAAAGGAATAACTTTTTATGCCACTGTCCCAAGAGATCGTTTGTATTCATTTGCCAAGCAATTTAGTCCTAAACCACAAAATGTAAACTATGTTTGAATGAGCAAAAACAGAGAATAAGCTCCAGAAAGAACTTTCACAAGTCTTTTTTTTTTTACTTATAAACTCAAAGTCATAAACAATTTAAAAACAAAGAGCAGTACCTTATGGCACAGTATATTAGCAGCACAATGTGTTGCTGTGTAGAAGACCTAATTCCCAATACAGTCATGAGTTTCCCACCTTTGATAAGTAGAAGTCAAACTACTGTGTTTTTCTGAGGTAACACACTCAGTCTTCATAACAGTGGCAACAGCTGCCCACTACATTACTACCCCTTGCTGGTAGACTACAGAACAGCATACAGTGGTTGTGACAACTGCTGTTCACCTGACCACACAATGACAGCCCTGACCCCTCAAGGCCCAGTGCCATCATAACTCTAGGATATTGGGTTGGGAGAAATTAAGGGAGGAAATGACTGATTGCCATAATTAAAGACCACCAGTGGAGGCCTACATCACTGGGTACAGTATTCCCCCCTTTGCACTAACTACTGGGAGTAGGCTACTGCAAGAGCTGAAACCAGGCCTGCTGCAGGTTTCCTACAGAATGTGCAGTGCTGACGTGCGGGTCTGGACAAGGAGAATATGGGGGAATAGGGCTGGTGCATATACAAAAGTCAAGCTGACCCACATCTCTCAAGGATGCTCGATTCTCAAGTAGTGAGAATGGCTTCCAGAAAACAACACCATAAATAATGAGCACAGGAGGCCTACTCATTCACTACCAGATATTTATGGATGGCCACTGGGCTCTCAAAATTTTGCTCATAGAGCTTACTTATAAGAAGTGTTCCATAGTTCTTTTGTTATGTTCTCTAAAATAATTCTGTTTTGGTAGTCATACATTAATAGGAAATGTTCTGACTATTTTTCTCCACTCTCTGGCATGACTGATAGGATACTGTCTGATCAGACTACCAAAAGAATTGATTTTAGAGAACACAACAAAAGGCCTATAGGCCACTTCTCATGAGACCCTGAGGACCCACTGGCTCTCAATAAATACTATGTCTGGTAGTGACTGAGTAGGCCTCCTGTGTTTATTATTTATAGATAGGACTGGTGCCCCAGCTAAATGTCACCCAGAGGATGACATGAGCAGAGATGAAAGGAGAGGAGAGAGGTGCAGGTGAAAGGTCAACTGGGGGATCAATAAATAAGTATAACTAAAAACAAATTAAAAAACCAAAAGATTTATTCAGATTAGTGTACTTTCAGTACTTGCTCTCACTTTCTTTGACAGGGTTTCCTCTGTTTGGGCTTGGATCTCACCAGTGGGTCTACATCAGTCCCGCAGGGTGGGGTCTGGGTGGAGCAGGGGCGCTCCCATTGTCTGGGTGGAGTTTCAGCCAATGGAGGTGGCCTAGGTTTCCAAGGTGATTTCAAAGCTGTAGTCTACATGTTGTGAACTGGACCCCGGACTAATGCATCTCCTAGTGGGTTGCGTCGAGGCTATCGGTCCAGTGTTTACTGGGGTAGCAAGGTGCTCACTTTCAGAGGGTTTTTTTCCCCAGTGCCTTGAAGGAGGCGTTGGTGATGCCCTTTCTGAAAAAAACATCTATCGACCCTGACGTCCTGGCAAATTATAGATCTA
Source organism: Neoceratodus forsteri (assembly GCA_016271365.2). NCBI lineage: Eukaryota > Metazoa > Chordata > Ceratodontiformes > Ceratodontidae > Neoceratodus > Neoceratodus forsteri. The sequence goes on along the minus strand of CM057449.1, from coordinate 1,588,134,292 downwards.
TCTCCAACCTTCCATTTTTAGGGAAGGTTGTTGAGAAGGTAGTTGTTCTGCAGCTCAAGTAACACCTGGAGACCTTTGGCATCTATGAGCCATTCCAGTCTGGGTTTAGGTCGAGGCATGGCACAGAGATGGCATTAGTCCGGGTGCATAATGACCTCCTCAGGAAAAGAGATCAAGGGGAGAAGCCAATTCTCATTCTCCTCAATCTATCATAAGCATTTGATACTGTAGACTGCATCATGCTATTGGATCACCTTAGAGAGTATTGTGCACTCACTGGTACTGTCATCAACTAGTTCCAGGCCTTTCTCTTGGGCAGGAGGCAGAGGGTAGTAATGAGAAATTTCTCCTCCTCCTCCCCAATGCCCATGACCTGTGGGCACTGGATGTCATCGCTCCAGTCCATATATGACCCAGATCCTCTCACTTCAGATCCCCGTGGTTTGATGTGGATATCAAGGTGATGAGGATTAAGGGTCGGAAGTTGGAGCATTGCTGGTGGAAGACCCAGCTGGAAGAGGACAAACTGGTCCTGCATGCTCACTACGGTGAGCACCAGGAGGCAATTTCCTGTAAGAAGACAGAATTCCTGTCCATGGAAATTACAGGAAGGAAAAATAGACTGTCTCAGCTTTTTCAGACTGTGGACAGATTACTCCACCCTGCCTGTCTATGGATGAAAAATACTTTTTCATCCACTTAATGTGTAGAATTTGCTCTGTTTTTCTCTGGCACAGTGTCATCTATCTGGTCAGGGATTCTGTCCGTGAGGCAATCTATGTCTCGCTGTGGTCAGACTGGGAGGAACAGAGTCATTCCGTCGATCTGGGAGAAGTTTAAACCAGTGGAAGCGATGGAGGTCATTGAGGTGATATCAGTTCTGAAGCACACATTTTGTGAACTGGACCCAGTCCCGATGCGTATCTCAATGAGATGCACCGGAACTGTTAGCCCAGTGTTCCCCAGTATTGCTAGGTGTTTGATGGTAGAGGGGGGTTTCTCAGTGGCTTTGAAAGAAGCACTGGTAAGACTGCCCCCAAAGAAACAATCTGTTGACCCTGATGTCCTGGTGAATTACCATCCTATCTCCAACCTGCCATTTTTAAGCAAGGTTATGGAGAAACTCATGACACTACAGCTTGAGGATCACCTTGTGTCCTTTGATATTTACAAGCCACTTCAGTCAGGTTTTTGGGCCAGACAGAGCATGGAAATGGTATTAGTTAGGGTGCATAATGATCTGTTCAGGGCTAGAAACAGAGGAGACAAGTCAGTTCTTGTTCTTCTCAGTCTCTCTTCAGCTCTTGACACTGTGGACACTTGACATTTGCTCTGTGAGTATTGTGGACTCAACAGTCCACAATACTCACAGAGTCAATCAAGAAGCATGAAGTGTTGTCGTCAAATGGCTTGAGTCCTATCTCTCTGATACGGTGCAACAGGTGGTGACAGATCAAGATATTACATTATGACTTAAGAACATAAATAGAGGAAAGAAAGCTGTTTCTAAGTCAACACTGAACATAACAATTATGTCTTGGAATATAGAAGGGCTAAGCTTTAAATTGTCAGATTTGGATATAAGAAGGTTTTTAACAAAATGGGACATTTTATGTCTTCAAGAAACCTGGTCTAATAGCCTTATTCAAATTCCTGATTACTCTGCTTACTTTTTATTAGCCAAAAAGATAAAAAATATGGATGTCATAAACTGGGATTAGCAATCTATGCTAGAACATTGCTAAACTTAAAGGGATGTCTGATTCCTACTATTTCAGATCATATGATGGCAATAAAATTGAATAGGGATTGCTTTTCAATAATTACAGTTAATGTTTATTTTCCACCAATAACCACCACATTTTTAGAGATATGACTTAAGTTTTTGGTTACTTTGCCAGAGCTGAAAAAAAGTTATGGAAATTATGCAGTAATCATTCTAGCAGACCTTAATGCAAGGCTTAATATAGACTCATCTATGTTTGAAAACTTTTTGGATCTGTATAGCTGTTTTTCTAATATAAATCCCCAAATTAGGAGATATAGAAGTTCCTGCAATAAAAAATGCAATAAAAGAGGAATAAGCTTATTTAACTTATTATCTTCAGAAAGCTAGTTTATTAAATGGAAGACTTCAGGAGGGACCATTTTGGTAACTATACTTATATAAATAATAGAGGATTATTGATCATTGATCATATTTGGACTAACTTGGAAGCAGCTCCCCTGGTAGATAATATGGAAGGACTAGACAATTTAGGTTCTGCTCACTCGTACCTCATATTTTATTTAGCGACAACTACTAAGGAAATGGCTCCTAATGGTTATGATAATCAAAGTAAACCAGAACTCTAGCAATTTTAAACACTAAAAAGATCAGATAGAATGCTTATCACACTTCTTTATTGAAAAACCTCTTCCAGAATCATGAATTCACCCAAAAAAGAATGACCTAGAGAATCCCTCATACTGTACTCAAATTGCAAGTTGTTTTTTTTATATACTTTCTTTTTTTGCCACCTGTCTTGCCTCATCATTTCACTCAATCACAGCCCCAACATGCCTCACAACCACGACCTCTTGCCACAGGAGTCTGCTCCTACGGTGTCCACTCCCTCAGTAGCCTTAGGTATCCAGTTAACCCACCAGTGGGGCGAGGAGAAGTTCCCTCTTACCTTCTCCCCAAACAATGGTACAGCAGGTGGCACACAACAGAGTCTGCCCTGTTGATGGTTTTGCCGATGTGCTTGGTGCCAGAGGGGTTATCATCTAGGAGTGACAGGCTCCATTTTCCTTGTTCCAGTCCCGCAGTCTTTGGCACTCTAGGAGAGCCAATTGGGAGGTATGCATAGTGATGCAGCTCCTCCTAGGACTCCTGGCTGATGCTGCCCCTTCCCACTGCGTGTCCCGATGTGCACTGTCAATCCCGGGTTCACCCAAGAGATGGTAGTAAAGTCATGGGACAGGCTCAGAAACCTTCCCAGAGAGGGAGAGCTGCCACTGTGTGCTAAATCCCTCTCTCCCCCTGCTGACCCCTGGCAGCCAGAGCTTGTCACCAAACCCGGGTTGCTGGCATGGAGCGAGGTGTGGCATCCAGTGCCTCAACCCTCTGCGCCACTGGGCCGGCCTCAAATTGCAAGTTAGTGGGATAAGTTAAATGTTCATATAAGACCTTTGATGAATTCCAGAATTCTACCAAGGAAAATATCTATGTCCTGGTTTAATCCTGTCTGCAAAAATGCTAATAAGAGACTAGATGGGTTGGCAAAATACTGCAAAATAAATAAGTCCAGAGAAAATCTTAATAAACTTAACAAAGCCCGTAAACAATATAAAAAAAAAATAGAAAGTGAGAATAGGAAATATTTTGAAAACATGTGGAATAAACTGAGAATGACAGTGTACCAAAAAGATACTAAGAAGTTTTGGAGTTTAATCAGTTTTGGTTATAATACTTGTTTCTCAGGATTTGGAAGCCAATATTCCTCCTACTGCTAGGGAGGAATATTATAACCAGCTATATTTTTCAGATTTAGTTGAAATTGAGTTAAACAACTTTCCTGTGGCCAGAAATATGACACAAACTATTTTGCCTAACCCTACGATAATTATGATTACTGAAATTTCTCATGCTATAGACTTAATTAAAGTAAATAAAGTACCAGAACCTTTTAAGATTATTTCAGAAACTTGTAAGTTCATGAAAGAAAAATGGATATGTGTTTTGTTAATATTATAGTTCTATTATACAAGAAGGAAACATACAGTTGGAAAGGCAGCTTAATTTTTGCATTTTATAGAAAGGGCAGTCCACAAGACCCTAAGAGGTATTGGCCAATAAACATACTAGATTCTTCTCAAAAACTTTTTATTAGAATAATTCTTGCTAAATTAAAAAATGACTTGATGATGAGGTCATTCTTTTCGAATATCAAAATGGGTTTAGGCCCAAAAGATCTACAATACGGCATTGTTTTGTATTTGCACACTTGATTTGGAAATACGTAAACATAAAAAAGTCAGAGTTGTTCTGTTGCTTTGTGGACTTTAGCTCTGCTTTCGATAGCATCACTAGATCAATTCTCTGGAATACCTTCATGGATCATGGTATTGAATTTACCTTTTTGAATACACTTATAAGACTTCATAATGATAATTGGATTGAAGCGCAATATAATAAGAATGGTGGTCTAACTAAACAAATAAAAGTTAATAGGAGCATTAGACAGGGGTGCATGTTGGCCCCCATTCTTTTTAATGTGTACATTAACACTATCTTACAAAACTTAGAAGATTCCGAATTTCATTCACCCTTATTATTAAATAGGAAAGTTTCATGCATGGCCTATGCTGATGATATTGGACTTTTATCAGCATCCCTATTGAGATTGCAATGAAAAATGAATACATTTGCCATCTTATGTAGAAATGTCAAGCTTCAGGTAAATAGAGAAAAGACTAAAATGGTAATTTTCAGTAACAACAACAGTAATAACAAATTCAAGAAACTTTACATGGACAATAAGTCAATTGAAACCACTAAATACTATGATTACTTGGGGGTATGTTTTTCGGCAAACTGCACCTGGAAACAGCAGAGGAATTTGCTTATCATCAAGTTAAAGACTGCTTTTAATGCATTCAAGAACTTTCATTCAAAACTAGGCAAGGCTTCTGTTCTGGGTGTCCTCAGGGTTGTAAATGCCAAGGTTAGTGCAAGTGTACAATATGGTGTGGAAATTTAGGCACAATCTATATTAGTTTCACAATATAGATCACTGGAACAACTAATGAACACATTTTATCGGTACATTCTCATGGTACCACAATCTGTGCCAGCTGCAGTCTTGAGAGCAGAACTGGGTCAAATGCCCATTCATTCATTAATCTTGGAAAAACAAATAAAGTTTCTGTTGTCACTATTCCTCTTAAAAGACTTTCGCCTACCAAGACAATGTCTTGAGGAACAAATTAATTATTCACCTAAAGGTTTTACTTTTCCATATATAAAAATTATTAAACACTTTATTTATCCTTTGAATTTAAAACAGATTATTTTCAAAATCTATATTAGACCTATGAAAGGAATTAACAATATTATCAAAGCAAAATAAGAAGCCAATCAGATAAATCAGATTCAGAGAGAATCTCTTTATTAAAACACTACAAATGGTATAACATTATTAAAAATAATCAACTTGAACCATATTTAGAGATTATCTCAGATCCTGCCCAGAGGAGATTGCTGACTTGGTTCTGATTGGAACTTTATAACGCTAATTACATTTTATTTAATCAAGGGAGAGGTGGATATACCTCTCCCTATTGTAAATGTAATAATAATGCATTTGATGACTTAAAACACATAATATTTCTATGCCCACTTTACAAATTAAGAAGGACTGAGTGGTTGGGTTCCATCCTTGGGATCTTGATATCCCCGATCATATTTTAAAACTGCTTTTTACTTCAAAAAATTCTGTAATACTATGTAAATTATGGGGTTTTCTGGCAACTATCCATTTGTGACCAATGTATTTCATACAGACTCTGTATTGTAAACACTCTGTAATGATTTAAGTGAAAGTGTGATGTTTGCAACAAACTGTGTTATTATATGTCTGTGCTTATGTTTTTAAAATGTAAAGACTTACAGTCGACCATTTAATAAAATGTGTACTCGTACTTGTACTCGGGTGGTGATGGGGAATTTTTCCTCCTCCCCAATGCCTCTGCCATGTGGAGAGTCCCAGGGCTCAATCTTGTTGCCAGTGTTGTTTGCAGTGTACATGCTGCCCCTGGGTGAGATCATTCAGCAGTTCAGCATGGAGTTTCATTGCTACGCAGATGATACCCAGCTATATCTGTCATTTGTGCCCCAACTTCTGATGCTGAAGACATGCTTAACACCTGTCTGGCTAAAATCAATGACTGGATGTCCTCCAGCAGGTTGTGACTGAACCCAGATAAGACAGAGGTACTGGTGATCGAGCCGGGTCTCGGGCGTTATGGGTTGCCACCTGGAGCTGACACAGGCCTTTTTCTGGGGTCTGCTCTGCTGGTGGTTTCCAAGGGTGCATGATCTGGTTGTGATTCTGGGCAGCAGACTGATGTTCATAGATCAGGTATCGTCTGTTGTCAAAAGTGTTCTTTTTTCCACTTAAGGAACATTGCCAAGATCAAGCCCCTTGTTCCACCTGAAGACCTGCTGACTCTAGTGCATGCCTTCATTACCTCTAGGCTCAACTACTGTAACTCTCTATACTTCAGGGTCATGGGAGGGGCCCTCCGCAGATTGCAGCTGGTGCAGAATGCAGCAGCCCAGTTGCTAATGGGCCTGTCCAGGTCCAGTCATGTGACCCCGGTTCTGTGTGCTCTGCACTGGCTGCTGGTTAGGTGGAGAGTCCTTTTCAAGGTGGGCTTGATCACCTTTAAGGCCATATACAGACTGGGTTCTGGCTACCTGACTGAACTTCTGACACCTGCAACTTCTGTTCACTCCATCCACTCCTCTTCGAGGGGCCTCCTGGATGTTGACAGGGTTTGGCTTAAAACATCTGGCGATTGGGTCTTTAGTGTCACTGGGCCAACCCTGCGGAACTCGGTACCATCTGCAGCCTGGGAGGCTCCATTGATTGGGATGTTCCAGTAGAAGCTAAAAGCCCATCTGGCCTACCCAGACTAACTTCCCCACATGACTGTAAGAGTTACACTGATATTTATATTTTAAAGCTGAGATTATTTATATTTTCTTCTTTTAAAGTTCTGAGTGTGAGTTTTAGCCATTACTTAATTTTTGTTAGTACTATCTGTACTGTCTTATTGTTAGAAGTTAGTTAACTGGGTGGCAAACTGATTGGTGGGTAGAAAACAGAGAATTTTGGTAAATGGCATACAGTTAGAAGATATGCAAGTCACAAGTGGGGTACCTCAGGGATCATTCCTGGGGCCAGTCCTCTTCAATATCTTCAGCAGTGACATTGCAGATGGACTGGAAGGCAAGGTTTGCCTGTTTGCAGATGACACCAAGATCTGCAACAGAGTAGATGATCCAGATGGGGTTGGCAGAATAAGAAGAGATCTGAAAAAAACTGGCAAAATGGTTGGAAGAGTGGTAACTGGAGTTTAACGTAAAGAAGTACAAGATCATGCACGTAGGAAGGAGAAACTCTGAAGCTACCTATAGATTGGGAAGGGAGTTGCTGGCAATCACAAGGAAAGAAAAAGACTTGGGCATCATCATCACAGATGACCTGAAATCATCCAAGCAGATCACTAAAGCAGTAGGTAAGGCTAGAGGGATATTGGGGTGTATTAGTAGGGGTAGCACAAGTTGTAAGAGGGAGGTAATAATCCCTCTTTACAAGACACTGCTTAGCCCCATCTGGAGTACTGCGTGCAGTACTGGAGGCTCCACCTGCACATGACATTAACAAAATGGAGGCAGTCCAGAGAAGGGCAACCAAAATGGTGCAAGGACTGCATCAGAAAACACATGAGGACAGATTAACAGAGCTCAATATGTATATCCTAGAGCAAAGGAGGGAAAGAGGTGATATGATTGAAACATTTAAACATCTTAAGGGCATTAACAAGGTGAAAGAGTCTAACATGTTTCAATATAAGAAAAATAGCAGGACAAGAGGACACAGCATGAGATTAGAGGGAGGCTGATTAAGGGGTAATGTGAGGATGTTATTTTTCACAGAAAGGGTGGTGGATGCATGGAATGGCCTACCTCAGGAAGTGGTGGATATGAATACAATGCAGGGCTTCAAACAGGCATGGGATAAGTATAAGGGATAGTTCAGCTGGATAATGAGAACCAAGAGCCCCTCCGCAAACTATGAAAAGTAAGAACATTGGAGTTAATTTGAAAAAAGTGCAGGCTTTAATGCTGCAAAATGGGGGTTGGGGGGAGGAGGATGTGCCCTGGTACTTTAACTATATGTTTCTGTTTGGTCACACACCAGGAGCCACCCCACTAATTTTACTAAATTGTATTCTAAATACAGGGGTTGAGCTTGTAAACCTTTTGTACTGATTTGAATGTAGGAGAATTGAGGCCTTCTTCTAATTGCTAAGCTCCCTATTAAACACCTGTGAGCCTTTCATTGGCCAGAGCACACTATAAGTAATGAAGCCAGGAGAATGGTCTCTTCAAAAAAATAGAGAAAGCAAGGAGACCTCAGCTCTGATAAGGCAAGTTAAAATGTGATGCTTTTTAACCTGACCGATGGAGATGGTCACTTTGCCAAAGTGGTCAGGCTTAATCAAGGTTCAGCTGGATAATGAGAACTAAGAGCCCCTCCGAAAACTCTGAAAAGTAAGAACATTGGAGTTAATTTAAAAAAGTTCAGGCTTTAATGCAGCAAAATGGAGGGGGTGTGCTCTGGTCCTTTAACTGTAAGTATTAGGGAGCAATACAGATGAGTATGAATAGATAGGTCACTGACAGAGTAAAGGCCTATGGCACATTCATAAGGTAGAAAAAATGGGCAGACTGGATGGGCCTCATAGTCCTTATCTGCAGTCAACGTCTATGTTTCTATGTTAGGCACCTAGAGCCTTTGGGAATGGGCACCATACAAATAAAACTTGCCTTGCCTTACCTTGTGGAGTTCCTCAAGGTTCGATCCTATCACCAATGTTGTTCTCGGTATTCATGCTGCCCCTGGGAGCTCATCAGACAGTACAGTCTGGGTTTTCTCTGTTATGCAGATGATACCCAACTGTACATGTCTTTTGTACCAGGCACAAATGGTGCCATTGAAGTGCTGAATAAACGCCTAGCCAAGATCCAGGATTGGATGAACTCTAACTGGCTGAGACTTAACCCAGACAAGATAGAGATACTGGTGATTGAGCCGGGTTGCAGGCATGATGGGGATGCCTCCAGGGCAGCAAAGGGTTTGATCCTGGAGTTGACCCCATTGATGGCGTCCTCTAGGGTGAGAAATCTGGGTGTTGTCCTGGATGACAAGCTGACATTTGAAGCTCAGGTGTTGGCTGTCGTCAAAAGTGGTTTTCACTATCTGAGGAGCACTGCCCGGATAAAACCCCTAATTCCACCCGAAGATCTGCCATCACTGGTGCTTGTCTATGTAATATCCAGACTCAACTACTGTAATGCTCTCTACCTCGGGGTCGGTGGAGGAACCTCTGCCGGGTGCAGCTAGTGCAGAATGTAGCATCGAGGCTGCTGACAAGGCTATCAAGGTCCTGTCATGTGACCTCAGTCCTGCATAGTCTGCATTGGCTGCCGGTCCACTGGAGGATTCTCTTCAAGGTGAGCTTGCTCACCTATAAGGCCCTATATGGATTGGGCCCTGGCTACCTGTTAGACCTCCTTAATCCTGCTATCCCAGCCCACTCCCTTCATTCCTCAATAGATGGCCTTTTGGCAGTTCCAAGGACCAGGCTAAAAACTTTGAGTGATCGTTTATTCAAGGTGGTGACCCAGTCCTCTGGAACTCGTTACCAAGACCATTGAGGGAGGCCCCATACGGTGGAAGCATTTAGGAGGGGTTTAAAGACTCAACTTTTCAGCCTAACTTTTCCTGCTAATGTTTTTTAATCTATACAAAATCTTTTTTATTTATTTTAATGTTTTTGATTAACTGTTTATATAATCTGAATCTTTTTACCACCCTGCTTTACTGTACGACACACAGAGCCTCCAGGATTGGGCACCAAACAAATAAAAAATTACTTACTTCTTTATCTTTTCACCACTTGATTGCTGCTGTGCTAGGTTCTGTTAGGCTGCCATTATAGACCACAGAGTGAGATAAAAGTTAAATTAGTGGCTTTTTCTTGAGTCTCACTTATGAAATGAAGAAAAGTAATAAAAGTTCCATGCTTGTGTAAAATTATATAATTAAGCAATAAGACATGACAGAGGGTGCATTGAGGTGGAATAATAGCACACCTAAGTTGGGTTGAAACACAAGGTCAATGGTGAGTTTATGAAATGAATTTATTAGTTCATTCATTTCTAAATTATTTGTTTTTTAAAAGGTTGTAATGTGTTTATAAATTAGTTATTTTAAAGGAGTTTCATTTACTAAAAAAAAAAAAAAGTAGTCACTGTAGCTGCTGCAGTGTTGTCGGGACAATAGGTGGTGCCAACACTATATGTATTTTGCTGGGCAAGGTAGCTGTCAGCAAAGTATGGGCAAAATCTCCAGGGCTGTTTTATTATTTAAAAACTTTGAACTCTTTATTGGCATTTTCCAAATAAGGCAATAAAGTAGAACATGTCAAGTAAAACATAGAGACTGGGATATTCAAAAATGCACCAGGGCGAACTGGGTGACATATTCAGAAATAAGCGCCAAACTGACTCTTGGCTGAGTCGGCTGAATATGGTAAAGTTGCGCCATGGCGTAACCAGAGATGCACCAGCACAACCAAGAAAGTACAGAACACACCTGCGCACATACACAGGGGCACAGTGCACAGACAAGAAGCCCAGGGACATAGCCGGGGGAAGCACAGTGACAATGGGCACAGGACCCCACCAGCAGGGCACACACAGGCACAGAGCAGGAGGGAAGAATGCCCAACACATGATGGGGCACAGCCACCAAAAGGGGCCCCGTGCACCACAGTAAATGGAGCCAGGTCATTGGTGATGGATGGGTGCATGCCCCTGAACCGCACCCCAGACCACAATGGCAGCAGGCCAGCAGGTGACCGGATGGGACACTGGCAACACAGGACTGCCACTGGTGCCCCCCAGCCCACCAGCCACCCAGCCATGGCCACCATCACACTGCAATGGGTGTCCACCCCCATGTCCCCAGTGCCACGCACACCCATGCCCCACACGCACACAGGCAGCCCACTCACTGGGCAGGAACTGAGTCAGGCCCCATGCAGAGGGCAAGACCCCACAAGACTGGTCACCCAACAGGGGATGCAGATGACCACACCCCAGCATGCAGATATGTCCAGCAGGAGGATCATGACCGTGTGCCAACACCCCTGCACACACCCACTGCCCACCCCTGACTGTAGCCCCACGGCGATCCTGCAGGCACAGAGAGCACCCACCAAACCTGGAGATGGCCCCCACCACAGCATGGCACACCACTGTACATAGCCGTGGACCACAGCAGCACCGCACAGCCACCCCCAACCCTGTGCAGACACCATTGACCAACACCTGGCCACTGCAGGATGGCTCCACACGCCACCTGCAAAGCAGACACAGAGGCAGGCATGTAGCTGTAAAATGCCTTATAAGGTGTAAAACCAGAATAATGAACCAATGAAACGGGAAGTGACGGGGAGGGACAATGAAGGGTGGGGATAGGTAACAGGGGCTATACAATGGGATCGGGGACAGTAGGGGAACAGGACCAGGAAGGGAAAGAAAGAATAGGAATAGGGCCCCTCAATGGTGGCCATGGCCTGCCACCATGCCATGCCTCCACCTCCTCCAGTCCACTGCTGACATCCGCTGCAAGGAGACCACAGCCACCAGCACCCTCTGCATGACCACCAATATCTGGTGCATGAGCCTGGTGTGTGCCCACTGAGTTCTATGTGCAGGAGGCCATCGGACACCTATGGCATGGGACAAGATAGGCAATCAGTGCAATGGCCCAGTGACATATGCCCACCCACAGCGTGCAATGGATGGCAGTACCACACACACCTGGAAAGCCCAGAATGGACACCTGAGGGGGGGACAATGCCAGCCAACAACACGGCACACCACGTTGGTCTAGAGAGACAGATGCAGCTGTGCAGTGGCCACAGGACTGCATCATGACAGTCACATGGCACACAGCAACAGCAGCAATGCAGCACAACTGGTGGCATCCATGCACATGCCCCACCCACCAACAGCCGGTACACTGTGACCAAGGGATGGCACACAGTGGCACACACAATGGACCATGTGACACACACACACAGCTGTCACAGTCCATGGCAGAGACAGCCATGGCTGTGCCAGATTCCCACAACTACCGCACTGTGACACTGAGAAGAATTGTGGCAATACATACCTGCCCCATGTGGTGCAGCTGGAGCCGCCTGCTGCCCACAAGGCTGTGCTGTCCTGGTTGCCTCTGCTGCCTCCCTGGCCTGTCTGTGGTCTTCCGGCCCTGTGGAGGGAATGAGGAGAGGTGGAAATCAGTTCACAGACATGCATGAGGAGCCCCCCCACCACCACCACACAGCATGCCGTGAACTGGGTGTGTCCCTGTACATCCATAGGCCCACACGCCAGCAGGGCTGCCACTAGTGCAGCAGCCATGTCCAATGCACTATACCCCGGGCCAAAAATGTACCCTTCTGTGGGCCATGCTGCACAGCCCTGCCAACACCACAGTATGACACCTAGCCATGACAGCATTATGAGCACACCTACCTGGCTGTGGCACTGAACCGCACAGGACACGGGCCTGCAGGAGCCGCAGGTGGTCTGGTGCCCTCCGCCACATGTCCCCACAATGGTGCCTGCACTGCTCCGCTGAGTGCCCAACACTGGTCCGCCACTCAAGGGCCTCTGGCACATGGTGCCACACCTCCACCCTGGCCTGCTGCAGTGGCACCTGGCCATACAGTTGGCCTCATAGGGCTGAACTACTGCCACCAAGTTGGATAGCTCAACCTCAGACCAGTTGACTGCTCTCCTGCTCTGCCCCTGTGCCATGATCATCTACCGAGTTCAACAGGAACATGGCCTTGTAGTGGTGCACGTGCCTGCCACATGTGCAGGATGCATGACAGGGTACACAGGGCCGCAATCACACAGCACTTGGCTGCATGGTCACTGCACAGTGTGGGGCCATACTGCAGTCTTAGGCATGCACAGCACACCAGGGCCTAGCAGGGTCCCGGGGTCATGACAGGACCTGTGGGTCAGAGGTCAGCACCCCCCATGAGCGCAGTGTTCAGGTGTGAAATAGTGACGATGCACACATGTGTGATGGCATACCGGCACGGCATGCGCCATGCCATTGCATCATGCAAGCTGCACAGGACGTATGATAGCAGTGTGTCCACTGCCACGCACATGCACACTGTGGGCACACGCACCATGCAAGCACGGATATGGCACCACAGACTTACTGTGATGCAACCCTATTGTGCATGGCGCAATCACATGATATTCAAACGCCACATGTATATCACCTCATGAGCTAATGCATGGCACAGTGGGATGCAGTAGCATATCATTACAATTGTGCACAGGGGAATTTGCATGCCTTGTGCCTTATAAGTGCCGCAAAGCAGCACAGGCCACAGACCGGTATTGCAACTGTTCAGGTACGTGACTGGCAACATGGTGGGCCGAGGCCTCATCACACACTGCAACAGGGTGCTGCAATGCTACATGCTGTCACTGATCCTCACTGCTGTTCATGTCCACAGGTGGAAGAATGTCAGGAGGAGAAGAAGCGGAGAGCCAGGGGCCTGCTCGCAAGCACAGGCTCAACTTTACAGCTGCTGAGACCACTGCCCTCTTTGAGTCCTAAATGGATTGGAAGGGCTACTCAGCAGTGCAACGGGCATGCCACAGGAGTGTCTGGTGACCTAGGGGAGGTGGCCTAGTATGTGAACAGCCACGGGCTCCACCACTGCACCACCCAGGAGTGCAAGAATAAGGTTGGCACAGGAAGGAGGCATATCAAGGACAAGGTTGCAGCCATCCGGGCATCCCACAGGGTGACTGGGGGGGGCCATCGACCATGCCACCACTGACTGCCACAGAGGAGCTTGTGGCATCCACCATCAGCCACATGGTGGTGGAGGGCATGCCTTGTGGTGGGTTCCAGATGGGTGGCAGCCCCTCACCGCATGGTGAGTATATCCAGCTGCCAGGCATGCCTGTCGTGGGTGTGTCATGCAAGTGTGTCCTAGGCCATGTCCAACGCCACATGCGTGCGTGGCTGAGGGACACACAGTGTGGCACAGTGGCGGGAGGCAACAGTGGCATGGGGGTCAAGGGTGGGTGGGCAAGGCTGGATGGGGGATGGGGTCAGGGTGCGGCTGAGGGGATAGGGTGTGGGGAGTATGGGGATGGCCATGAGGTATGCTGCTCCACTGACACACTGTTCTTGTTTTGCAGCACCAGCATGCCTCCATGCAGAGGAGCAGGTGGAGGTAGCCACAGACACGGATGCCTGACCCTCGACCTCAGTGGGCTTCCAGAGCCAGGACAAGACATGTCTCGGCAGTGTCGGGCATGCAGCCATACCTGACATGTTGTTGGATGACCCCTTGGCTGGATTCCAGCACTATGACAGCCTGGAGGTGCTGTGTGCAGAGACACAGCTCGATGTGACGTCCGACACTGATGATGACCTCACACTGGTACTCAAGAGCATAGGAGCTGTGGTGACCAACACGCCCCTACCCACCACATAGGCACCAGCAGGTCCCAGTGCTGTGCCTGCAGCCCCAGAGCCACCCCCCTGCCCCACCGGTGTGGCTGTGAGTGGCGTTGCAGCCTTGTCCAGTGTAGGTGGTGGTGGTGCTGTGGGTGCAGTGGAGACCCGGGGCCCTGCCCAGCAGACAGTTGGGTGCAGCAGCAGGATGCAGGTGACATTGGTTAGCGTACCATGGCGCCCACTGCCGATGCACCAGGCGACACTGTGGCCCCTGTATGTCCCACTGTGCAGTGTCCACCTGAGCGGGAGGCTGTGCAGCGGTGTGCCATGACCTCCCCCAGCCCAGTGGCCAGACCAGGTGGACTGGGAGGCCAAGAAGCTGTGGGAGTACACCTGGTTACTGTGTGCCTCCGTGGAGAACCAGGCATTGCTTGCTAGAGAGATGCACACACTGCGGGCAGTGGTGTACCAGATGGTCGAGCAGCGAGACATGGTGAAGCGTGGCTTATGGACAGGCTCATGCACATGCAGGAGGCCATGACTGCAGCATTAGACCACATGACTGGTGCCATTGTGGCAGCAATGGACTGAATGGCTGGTGCCTTTGCAGCTGGGTCTGCATCGGCGATGGCCTCTGGGCTCAGCCATATGCAGATGACCCCCCGTAGTGCACTGTCCACCCCACGGTCCTGGCATCTGGCAACACCAGTATGGCGGGTGCTGGAATCGGACTTCGGTGTCCCAGACACCCCCGGAGCAGACCTTTTTGGCTGCCAGAACACCCCTGTGCGGACTCGGTCACGGTGCTGCACATCAACCCCTGGGGGAGCGTCTGATATGCCCCCGTGGCCGCTGCACAGCAGGCAACTGCTGGTCAACCCCGGCTTGGCTGCCCCATGGCCATGGTGGTCATTGGACTGTGTGGTTGGTGTGACATGTCCGCTGCCCCACCCTGCCATCCGTTGCTGTTGCCACATGCACATGTGGGGGTGGTAGAGCAGCTTGCATGTGGTGGCGCACATGTGTGTTGTGCTGCATGCCCCCTGTGTGTATGTGGACCATGCTGCTGGGGCATGTGGCATGGATATGATGATGGCAGCCCAGTACGGGTGCTGCCTGTGCACTGGTGTCATGTGTCTCATCCATGCCATGTCCCTTGTCCTGTACATGGGCAGGTGTGTGTGTATGTGTGTGTCAGTCTGTGCACATGCCACTGCTGCGTGTGTCTGTGTGTGTGTGTGTGCCCATGTATTCGTGGCCCTGACCTATCTGTTGTACACCCCCGTCCCAGCATGCACACTACTGTGCCCATCTCATTCCCTGTGGTGTGTGCTGGGCCTTGTGGACCATGTCTGTGTGTTTGTGTACTCACCTGCGTTGTCCATAATGCTCTCTTGTGATTGTGTCATGGTGCCACTGTGCCTCCTGCACTATTCTGTGGTCCCTCCTGCCAAGGGGGTGCCTGCCCATCACCCTCCAGACCATCACCACCATCGTTTCCACTACTGTCACCCTCATCAGCTACTATTCCATGGTCAATGGCCATGTTATGCAGGATGCAGTAGGCCAGGAATGTGCCACAGGATTTTGATGGGCTCTATTGTAGGGCACCACCTGATCTGTTTAGGCAATGGAATTGCATCTTCAGCATGCCAAAGACACGTTCGATGATGTTGCATGTGCTGGCATGTGCCTCGTTGTATCTTTCCTCCATGGGGGAATGATGGTCCCAGGTAGGGGGTGAGCAGCCATGGCCTTAGTGGGTATACACTGTCACCTGTGAGGGAGACAACATGGTTCTCCTTGCACTGTGCTGTGCTGCCATCCGCTCCCACCCAGCCACCAGACACACCTCATCCACTGCCACATCCTCCCTCACCCATCCCTGGGGCCGTGTCTTTTGGCCACCCTGGCACACATCCTACTCACCTACAAGGTTGCCCATGGGGATGTCTTACTGCTCAAACCTATGGCACAGCACAGAACTGTGCCATATGAAGGCATCGTGAGCACTCCCGGGGTGTGTGGCACAGACATTGATGATGCACCCCATGGCATTGCACACCACCTGGCAGTTGATGGATGGGTATCCCTTTCGGTGGATGTACACCATGCCCTCTGCACTGGGTGATGTGCAAATGCCAATATGGGTGCAGTCTACTGCCCCAATCATGCCTGGCATGCCTGCCACCCAGTGGAACTCCTGCATGTTTGCTGTGCACTCTGCCTGTGTGCTGGGGAAATGGATATACTCTGCAGCATGTGGCAGCAGAGTAGTGAGGAACTGGGTGAGGAGACGGAACATGACTGACTGGGTGATGCCCATGGTATCACCTGTTGGTCTTTGGAAGGTGCCTGTGGCGAGCAGGCATATCACGGCAGTCACCTTCATCTCCACTGTCATGGCATGGCTACATCTGGTGGGTGCCTGCATCTCATCACTGCACAGCTCACAGAGCTGCCTCAGAACTGCCCTGTTCTGGTGGTACCGGCCCATGATCTCTGTGTCACTTAAGTTCTCATACGTGATCCTGGCACAGTACCACCTGTGTTGAGCATACCATCGCCGGGCCCCTTGTTGGCCACGCCGCTGTTCCTCCGGTCTGCCCTTGCCCCTTATGATGGCATCCATCAGGAATGGGCCACTGTTCATTGTTCAGGCACTGTGTGTCTCCCTGGGTGCCACTCACGCTCCGTCCGTCAGTCCGTCGGTCGGTCTGTGTCATACTAACTCCCTCTCTGTCTGTCTCTCTCCCTCTCTGGCTCGCTGTCTCTCTCTCTCTCTCTCTCTCTCTCTCTCTCTCTCTGTCACTCCCTCTCACTGTGCTTGGTGTTGCTCATCTGCTGTCTGTATGTTTGAGCCTATATTTATTGGCTCAAGTCTGCCTGGTGCAACCTGAGGTTTGCTCCACACTTGCGCCATGCTCTGCAGTTGAATATGCCATTGCGTCACTTACTGTATGCATGGGTATACCCCTTGCACTTGTGCTGCATACATTATGGTTGCACATTGGCACAATGGGATTTATGCTGCACCACAGCTACCTTTGAATATCACTCGGTGGTGCATCTTTGGACTTGTGCCAGCGCTTCTCAGTTGTGCCATGCACAAGTGCTCTGAATATCCCAGCTCAAGAGATTACAGTAAGGTTAATCGTAAAGTAACTCAAAATAATCCTACATTTAAAATACAAGAAAACCAAACTATAAGCAAAACTCAACCCTCCCCCCATCCCCTAGTCAAAACATTTACTGGATGAAGAAATTAAAATATTTTGCGAGACACCATAAAACCTTTATATAGAGTTGAATAAGTTCTGACAGAAAAAGATAAGTAAATACACATATCCACAAACAGAACTCTACATAACAATCTTAATTCAGGGAGCTAGGGCTGTTGAGAATTAAGAATCAACTCCAGTAGTTTTCCCCATAGCAAAGCCTTCTAAACTATATTTCATACTGGCAATTAAGCATTCAGATCTTAAATTAAGGAGTATTTCATTTCTCAGTTCTAACAAGGAAGGGGTTTGGTAATCTTTCCAATTGTTCAAAATTACTTATTTGGCTGTTAAGGCAATTGCAGATATAATGTGTTTTTGGACTGTATTAGGGACACTTGATAAGTCTCCAACCAGGCAAATCTGTGGGGTAAAGCATTTTACCAAGCCACGTTTGTAATCAATTTTTTCCTTAAGGGCGGACCAGAAAGAGGTAACTGAGGAGCATTCCCAGAAAATATGGGAAAGAGAATCTACCTCTGATCCACATCTAAAATAAGCCTTTGTTGGTAAGTGATTGTATTTAAACAATTTTAATTGAGAATAACAAGTGTTCTGAAGTATTTTAATTTGTATTAGTTTCAGTTTATCATTTTAAATATATTTATGTAAGTCTCTCCAAATTAGTGACTAATCTAAACTTGAATATATCTGTTTATCAGATCAGTATTTGGATACACAGTAATTGGTGTTAATGACAATTTTCTAGAAAGAAAATATTCATACAGTTTTGAAATAGCGTGGGGTTTATCAGCGAGAGTCAAGATATTTCTATTACCAACCTATGGTTTTCTAACCAAGGCGGAGTTCCAAGGTGGGCTGTAAAGATCAGTTTTAAAGCAAACAATTTATGGTAATAATCTTTACCTATATTCAGTTTCGATCTTATTTCTTCAAAAGCCAGTAAACTGCTGTCCTTTAGAAGGTCTTTCACCGAGCAATTTTTTAACTGTGGAAACCAGTTTATGTCCAATAGTTTTCCCCTCAAGTGGAAATTACATAGAGGATAGTGTATGGGCAACAGTGAACAACAACAGTGTTGTTCACTTCAAGAGGTTGTCATGACAACCGTTGAATCCTCGAGAGCGAAGCTCGAGAGCTTTGAGGGTGTGATGACACCTCAAGAATTGAACGGCACTGTTGTTGTTCAAATGTTGACTATACACTGTCTTTTATAGTGTATGGGCACCAGAAAATCAACATTGGGACAATAAATTTAGTGTATGCCATTACTTTCTCTGTATTATGCTCTCTGTCTTAGTCTCTGACTCACCGCCATGGCCGTTTCCCTGAGATCCAGAGCATTGCTAACTGCGCATGTACATAGACGTTCGAAACTGTTGTACCATCAATGTGACAACAAGACTAGGGAAACCTAGTTTTTTCAGCGAATACTGCATTCTAACATACACTATAATTATATAGTATTGGTTGGTTGATGCCCCTTGTTAGAGGAGATTTGAAAGAAGCTGCAAAGCTAATATAGGCATCTAATCGAAGTCCCAATAGTTGTGTTCTTAAGATTGCTAGGAAGCACTTTAGGCATTATATGGTAAATGGCTTCAAGAGAAATATTATTTCTTCGTAGCATATCTCTTTCAGTGTCCACCTAGACTGGACAATAGCTGCTCAAATGATTATTTGAGAGGGATCACCTGGTTAGTTTATTTAACTGACTAACCAGGTAGTAAAGAAAAAAAGTTTGATATCTTAAAACCCCCATAGTTTTTGGTGAGAGTAAGTTTGTCATACTCAATTCTAGTGGGCTTGTTGAGTCAAATAAAGTTAATAATTATTGAGTGAAGTTTCTTAAACCATGACAAGGGTAATAATTTATTCAAAGTGTTTAAAGGATAGAAGAGTCTGGGGAAGACATTCATTTTCACAGTATTGATTTGGACTAACAATGATAAAGGTAGATTCGCCCACCTTATAAGATCTTGTTTAATAGATGTTAACAAATCTGCAAAGTTCAGCTCTAACATCTGTCTCTGTTCTTGTAATAAGATCAGCCCCAAATAGTTTATATGAGCAGGAGACCAGGAAAATCTGAATTTTATTATGTCTTCCGTAGTAGATTTATTGTTTAGCGGTAATACCATTGTTTTGGCTGGGGTTGATTTTATAATTAGAGAATGTACTAAATTGTTGAATAGTAGATAGAATAGCTGGGATTGAGCTATCTAGATGGGTCACATGTGGTAAAACATCACTGGCAAAAGCTGATATGGTCAAAACATGTGATCCCACTTTAATGCCTTTAATGTTTGGGTTGTGTTTTAGAAAATAAAGTAAGGGCTGTAAATAAAAATTGAAAAGTACTGGGGAAAGGGATCAACCTTGCCTTGTTCCAAAGCATAGCTTGATGGGAGAGGAAAAATACTGCTAATAAAAAGCCTGGCTGAAGAGTCAGAATATAGAACTTTTAGCCAGTCTATAAATTTAGAAGGGAAGCCAAATTTTGACAAAGTTTCAAACAGGAAGGGTACATTCACCCTGTTAAAAGCTTTCTCTGTGTCCAGGGAGACCAGAACCGCAGGAGCTCTGATCTCCCCAGATGCAGAGAAAATGTTAGATAATTTTCTAATGTGGTCAGATGCAACTCTCCCTGGCATGAATCCCACTTGATATGGGGAAATTAATGTGTCCCAAACTGCTTTAACCCTAGTAGCCAAAATTTTTACAAGAATTTTCATATCTCCATTATATAAGAAAATGGGCCAATAATTTGACATTATATCTTTAGATTTTCCTGGTTTTGGGATTAAAATTATAACTGCCTCCAAAAGGGTATAATCAGAAAGCCCCTTCTCTAGAATACAATTAAAACAAGCATTTGTCAATGCCGAATGTTGACTTGCTGGCACTGGCATTGGTAGTGCAGGAGTTAAAGAGATGCACAATAGGATTGGCAGTGAAGAAGTGAACTGATGGTGACCCCAGCCCCACTATGCAGAGAGTGACAGGCATTGGGGTGTGCCTTTGGATTGTTGGCCATAATGCTCATGCAATTTCACCACACCCTACCCTGCAGAGACTGACAAGTGCTGCAATGTGCCTTGGGTTCTTTGGACCTTACGTTCACCCCATTCCATAAGGAAATATACTAACATAGGTGCAGTGTAGGAGAATGGGGTGAACGTTGTGGCCAAAGAGTCCAAGACACACCTTGACGCCTGTCACTGGCTTCAGGGTGGGAGGAGTGGAATGGCATGAGCATTACAGCTGACAATGGCAAGTCATAACCCTGACACCTGTCAGTCTGTACAGGGTGGGGCAGTATGGGTGGAAACCCTAATGCCAAGGGCATTTGTTGGTATTTTTGCTTCAAATTTTCAACATGGGCCATTTGTGACCCCACCTCATGAACAGTGGCACTATGAGTTTGTTTGCCGAAAGGTGATCTTGTACAGCGACTGTGCATTTTGGTGCCACAGGTAAGAAAACAGATTTCGGGCAGGATGTGAAAAATGACAGCTGCACTGTTCATGAGGAGGTGTAAAAAATGGCATTGTTGAAAATCTGGAGTGAAAATATGAAAAATTGGTGACATCACAAACGTGCATAGAAACTGCACAACGCACACCCGCAACTCAATTATTTTGTGGATTTGTATAACCAATTTTTCAACACAGGCATTTTGGAAACTCCAGTCATGTTAATCTGACCTGAACATTGATTTCCCACAACCATTGTGCACCACGTGTGAAAACACATTTTGGGCAGGATGTGGAAAATGACAGCTGTTCTGTTCATAAGAAGGTGTGAAAAAGGGCAATGTTGCAAATCTGGAGTGAAAATATTAAAAATTGTCAAAGTTATGAGCATGAATTGAAACTGCACAATGCATGCTCGTAACATGAAACTTTTTTGCAATGTTTCCACCAAATTTGCAAGATAGAGCTTTTGGGACCCCATCTCATGAACAGTCGCATTGTCATTTCATTAATCAGTCCCACAAGGTGATTTTGTGCCGTGACCATGAAATTACCTTTTGGGCCTGAGTAATGAGATGACAGTGCATGTGTTCATGAGGTGGGGCCCCAAGCACCCCATGTTGAAAATTTGGAGGTAAAATTCCAAAACATAGCTGACATATGCACCAAAGTTGAAAAAAAAAAATTTATGCCATTATACAGCATACCGGCATTTCTTCAGTTCGTGATCGGCTTTGAAGAGTCCAGATGTGTTCCTGGTCCACCAAAGATCATCGTGCCAAGCTCCAGAAGGAAGTATGGGGTGAGGGGATTGTGGGGAGGTGGGGTGTGCAGAGGGTGGTGTGGGTTGGAGCCCCATGGCGAGAGACCATTTTCCTTTTTCCAGGTATTAAAACAAATAAATAAATAAGGAACACCGCAGACAGTTTTCTTTTTTTTTACAGGTGTTATGCACACTGGGGTGGACTCCCAGTGTGCTCCATGACATTGAGGGGTGATGTTGGCCACAATGGGGTGGGCTTCCAGTCTGGCACAGAATGGGGGTGGGGGCCAGAACATGTCAATGACGGTCAGCTTTCCTTATGGGGAGGCACACTGGGGGGGCTCCCAGTGTGCCACACAACCTCAGGGTGATGATTTAGTATGCCAGCAGGGGGATTAGACACCCCTGAAGTTGGCTTTGAAGATGTGCGGCAGGCAACAGCGGCAGCCACTGCCACCATGTTTATTGAAATACTTCTCCAGGAAAGGCACGTCGGGAGGCATGTTATTGTGCCGCTGCATGACAAGCTTGTCTGTCACTGCAGTGGCACTTTCCTTACATGTGTTGACCACTTTACATATTTCTTGTGTGAGCAGATGCCCTGCATTCACCCACACTGACGCACCTCCGAAATCTGCTACTATCACAAGATGTTGGCAGGCGCACAAGCACATAAGCCAACATAAAAATCTATTAGTATTGGGACTAGATTGTCTTTACATACTTTATAAAAGTTAGGAGACAGTCCATCCAGACCAGGGGACTTGTCTAACTTCAGAGAGTTTATTACCTCTAATATTTCATTACTGGAGATAGAGGGAAACTAATCGTGCTGCTACTAGATTAGATCATTTGAGATATACAAACTGGCTTAAATAGTTCCTGTATCAGTTGATGGATAGTTTCCAGAATGCGGGTTGTAGAGGTTATTGAAAATTGATTCAAATTCAGCAACAATATCCTCAAGATGAATCTTAACTGAGCCATCTTTATCTGATATGATGGAAGCAATATGTCTGTTGAACTTGAGACTATAAAGCCTGTGTGCTAGTAATCCGGACAGTTTCTCACCCTGATCTAAATAAGTTGCCTTTGTTTTCAGTAAGTAATGTCTGACTTTCTCTCTAGATAAATCAGCATAAGTTTCTCTTAAGTTTTGTAGCTTGGCCAGTTCGTGGTCTCCCAAAGAAGAAGTTCCCCTGGCTTCCAGCCTATCTATAGCATCTAAAGTCTCTTTAAGTTTAGCAGAACACTGTTTTTTACGTTTTGAGGCCAGTCTCATAAAATGACCCCTTATAAAGCATTTAAAGGAGGCCCAGATAATGTCCAACTTGTTAACTGAACCAGAATTATTTTCCTCAAAATAGCCTATTTCCCAAAAATAGCCTAACTGTAATTGTATGTAGTTTACGTCTATATTTTGTTTGTCTTGGATTTATGTTGTGTATTGTTTTCGTTGTTTACCATTGTATTGTCAAGTGATCTGTCGAATTTTCGTATTGTATAACAGGACAACTTTGTTAAATAGGCCTTTGGCCTAAAGTTTTCATCCTGTCAAAAAATACATTTTTAACTAACTAACTAACCCAAACTATTTCTTTTTTAATGTAGTCAACTATGTAACTATTTCTTAATAATTGGTTATTCAGTCTCCATAATTTTAATTTGGGTTGGTTAGTGGTTGCCAGTAAAGTGAACTTTACTGGGGAATGGTCAGAGAGTACACTAGGGGTGATGAGGGATTCAGCTACTTTAGGCATTACACTTTTACTGATTAAACAATAATTCAACCTAGAAAAACTTTATGGGAAGAGGAATAAAAAGAATATTGTTTCAGCGTAGGATTAAGTATTCTCCAAGTCTCACATAGATTAAATACATTTATAAACTCAGATAGGGCTTTAGTATCCACTTCATTCTTAGTTTTAAAATGTGAAGACCCATCCAATTTCTTATCTGCTAGAAAATTCCAGTCTCCCCACAGGATAAAATCAAAGTCTGAAAAGGGAAGCAAGACTTTGGTTAATTCAGCAAGAAAGGTATACAACGAATAATTAGGGCCATAAATGCTCTCTAAAAAAGGTTATAATTGTTAATTTCTCCACCCACTAAGATGAACCAACCCTCTGGATCATGAATAACAAAATTGTTGGTAAATGACACTTTATGATCTAACAGAATGGCAACACCTTTTATACTGGTGGAATCTCCAGCCACAAACCTTAGTAAAGCTCAATTTTGTTAATAAACTGACATCATTTTGTAAAAATTGGATTTCCTGTAGATAGATAAGTTGACCTTGCAGAAGCCTTGTGTGTTTTAATAATTGCCACCTCTTGATTTTATCTCTAGCTCCCTTTACATTCCACATAATAAAATTAAGAAGAAGAGACAATATTACGCCTTTCCAAAGGTATGTTATGAATAGCTAAGTAACTTATCCAACACTGAGGTCTCAGAATCAATGTTCAAATTGCCCCCAACCTATAAAACCGCATCAACACTTAACAACCTACTCAGTCCTATAATTAAAAAAGAAAAATAATGCCCGGGTACAATATACCCAGCCTCCTAAGCTAAACTATAGAGTGAAGCTCAGCTCTATAGCCTGCAGCTCTCCATGTCACTTTAATTTAGCAAAGTATTAGATATATTCAAACTGTAAGCCTAAAGGCTAACTATGTACAGAATTTAACACATCAAGGTTAAATCATTTACCTTTTGAAAACTAAAATAGAAACTGGTAGTTCACCGAAAGCAAAAGTTTAGATATCACAGGGTCAGTATACTCCAGTTAAAATATTTAACCTTCCGATTGGCCCTACTCTGGTTGTTCAAATTTGAACTCTCTTTTAGAGAAAATAGTTTGTCCTTCACAGTACAGTAACTAATAAGTATGTAACTTCAGATATCTGTAGGAAAAAAAAGATGAAAATTATACCTATAAGTAACAAAATAGAAGCTGCTAATAAGAATGAATAAACACTGACTCAGTAAGTTAAGACGAATAGGTAGACTGCTACAACTCATTACATTTAAACGTAGATAGATGTTAACTTCATTAATCAATAGATCTTAAAGCCAGACAATAAAATTATAAATAAAGCCATAAGTTTCCAGTTCAGGGAGTTTTAACAAATACTGCTCTATGAAGGGTAAGATTTAGTAGAAATAAATACTACTAAACCAAGGTTGGCTAATGTAATCCCTGAGTTAAACCTTCGTTCACACATATATTCGTAAGTTCTTAGATGAAAGATAAGTCAAAGCCATTTAACTAGATAAATATTTCCTTAAAGAAATCAGTGTTCCTGGAGCTCCTCATGGAGCTTTCAGTACTATAGTTTAAAATAAGGCATCTTCTGCTATGTAGAAGAGCAAATGAATGGGAAGAAATTAAAGTTAGTTTCCACAGATTCTGTAAAATGTTCATTAGATGATTACTGCAAAGTAAGGTAGATTCTGAGTGGGGTTTGAGTCACCTCAGGACTACGGGTTGCTAAAAGAAGGAAGTTGAAGCATCGGGGCCATGCAGGTTCCAGAAACTTCTAAGTTCTAGAGATCATAAATGTCATAGAATCAAATTAACAAACATTTAAGACAAAACTGGCCGATATAAAAGTAGCACTCCAGTATAATAAAGCATGTTTTTGAATGCAAGACAGATCATTAGAAATAAAGTAAGCCACAGCTCCATATCTATCCCGTTATAGAAAACAAAGAGATTTAATATCTGTAAATAGCTGAGCATCCAGCAAACATCTTGAAAACTCATATGAGGGTCACAACACTAAGATTCTCCCAAAATATGCAGCAAATAATTGCCAAAATCAGAATTTCAAGAAAGCAAAAGGAGTCTGAAGTTGTCAGAAGCGTCACTCAATGAGTTCTAAATCCATTAGTCACAGAGGATGAAAAAACTTGACTGCACAGATCCCAGTTCTGGAAAAGTCTGAGCACTCATAGAATAGGTACACAAAATCCAAGAGCTTACAGACTGATGTTCAACTTTAAATTAAAATAGCAGATTCCTTCTCTGAAACACACATTGAAACACTCCCAGTGTTGCTTACAAACAGAGATGTGTAATATTATTTTATTTTAATAAAGCACAGCAATGGACCCAGATCACTCCCAGAAGACCAACTAAATTTAAAAGAGGGAGCTTAGGATCTTGTAAAGCAATGTTTCCCATCTTAACTGAGTTTTGAAAAAAGGTTGTTGACTTCTACATATTGAGTAACACTTATCTGAGGGCGAGGCCTAATGATTAAGCTTTGCTGCCCAATGCAGAGGTCACTTGCATTTGGAATTACCTGTAGTTTCATTTTTTAAATAGGTTGAGAAAGATAGAAATGAGCTCCTTTTGGGCTTGGTCAGGGTTGTTAAAAGTAATATTGGCAGAATTGTGTCTAATAGATAGCTTTGCGGGATAGATCATTTTAAATTTGATATCTGTCGTAATTAATTTACTCACTGTCAGAGCAAAAGTTTGTCTGCAAAGCTATACCTCCTGTAGCCAAGTCCTTAGCAATTCTGATTTTGTGGCCACCCCAAAGCAAATTGTGGTTAGATTTTGCTTTTGACAACACGTGCTGTCTGTCCAAATAGTTTGAAAGTTTCACAATGAAGGGTCTTGGTTTTTACCTGAAGGCATCGGTCTCAAGGATCTATGCACTCTTTCCACAATATATGACTAGCCGCTGGCTGTTTGGAGAGGGAGCAGCTGCATTATCTAAAATAACTTGAATGAAGTGGATCAGGTTATTACCCTGGATTTTTCCATGATCAGAAATATTATGAGGCTATTCTGATGGCTTCTACCCTCAAGATCTTCTAGCTTGTATTCTAATTTTTTTATCTTTTGTCTCACCACAGGGAGCTAGGGATCAGCTCTGGCACACCAGTCCTCAATCAAAGAGATTCTAACCTCAGCGTCTCCGACCCTCTTGGTAAGATCTTCAATTTTGCCTCTTAGACTTTTTACCTCCCATAAAATAGAGTCCAGAGTCTCCTTTATAGGTGAGATTTTGGAGAGAAATTTCTTATCAGTGAGAGTGTTAGAGGTCGAAGGAACATTCCAGGATTGCGGTGCATTTTGTTTAAATCCCTTGGATCCCGTTGTTCTGTCTGGCGCTGGTGGAGGAGTGTGTCTAGGTGGAGGTGCTCTCATTTCTGCATCTACAATATAGATATATTACAGTAAGTAGGTGTAGTAGATCTTTTTTAGTCGAGAGGAGCCTTTAGGTGGTCTAAAGGAAGAGAATTTGTTGCTAAAGTTTCAAATTTAAGATGAGGTGAACAGAGAGCTATAAAATTGCTATTACTCTCTCTGAGGCATCACGTGACTCCAGGACTCTTTTGTGTTTGTTGGGAAGATGGGACTGCAGTTGGCGTCTATTGATGGCGGATTGGGGCCTCAGAGAAGAGGTGCAGATTGTGGTTTTTATCAGTGGCTCAACTGGGGCCTCATAGCAGCTACATGACTCCCAAGATGGCAATGATAATAGCCATAGTTTGTGGCAGTTAGATGAGACCATGCTGAGATGCTTAAACCTCTTTTTTGGTTGGAGGCAGTTGTAGCAGCCCTGTCAGGGCTTCTGATGAAGCTGCACAGTTAGCGGCAGTTCTTTCAGTGATTTTGATGAAGCTGTGTATTTGGCATTAGTTATAGTGGCCCCACGAGAACTAATTATGGAGACAGCAGTTCACAGGTTTAAGGCAGGGAGGGCAGCAATTAAACTAACCCAGAGCTGGAACAGTTGTGTTAATCACGCACAATGAAAGAGCCATGGCAGACAACAGCAGCATGTGGGCATTTCTAATGATGCCAGGTCAGCCATGCTTGTTGTGAGTAGAGATGCAGTGAATTTAAAATCTGCCAGCGAAGTGAATGCAGAGTGTCCACTTTGCGTTGGCGCTTCGCTACGCGGAGTGCCACACAGGAGAGGTTCACTTCACCTTGTTATTATTTCTTCACGTTTTCATTCTGCCTTAAACGTGAAGTAAGGCAGAGTGACAACAATATTGGCAGCACCCCACCCACACAGTCACCAGAATTAATGTGCATCCCCAAAGTGCTACTGTCTTGTGTTCAGAAAACTCCCCAGTGCTGACGAAGTGAAATGAGAGCGTAACAAGAAATGCAGTCTCCCAGAATTAATGGCGCACTCAGTCATGCATGCAGTGGTCACACATAGAGTCACCAGAATTAATGTGCATCCCCAAAATGCTACTGTCTTGTATCTAGAAAAGTCCCCAGTGCTGATAAAATGCCACTGCCTTGTGTCCAGAAAATTCTCCCGTGCTGACGAAGTGAAATGAGAGGGTAACAAGAAATGCAGTCTCCCAGAATTAATGGTGCACTGCAAACACACAGACAGATTAGGATTGCACTGTGCACTCAAGGGATGCATACGAAAAGGTACAACAACACCTAACCAGTGCTCACAAGTCACAAATCCAAATCTGGAAAGGAATACATTTTGCCAGTTGGGGGATTAGTGCATGGCAGTAACAATCCAGTACCAGTAAAGATACCACAAAGCAGTACAAAAAAATTCATGCAGGTGCGGTGGATAGCAGGTTCACACTGCTGCAATTACTCTGTGGCATAATAAAAGATGTCTGATTTAATGGCACGCATCACACACACACTCACACACACACTACAAGTAATGCACAGCAAATTGAAAACCTATGGTAATATAACCAAATGTTTTAAACAGACAAATTATACACTGCTGCACCACAACAATCAGCGAAAAAATGTCAAGAATTTCTGCAAATATTACTGTGTGTACATTAACACAGTTATACAAGAAACATATAACCAAAAACAGAAAGACTGCCTTTTTCTCCCAGTTAATAAACCTACACCACAAATATGTCCCTCCCCCAAAGCACACTTCACAGTACACAGACTGACTGTTCTAAATTAACATTCAAAATCCAAACACAACAATAAATACTCGATGATATGAGCACAGAAGGGTTTCCTACAAATGATGTACTAAATTTTGAGCAAAAAAAGACTCAAAAAGGCATTTTAAACAGCTTTTAGAGGTTCTGAATCGCAGAGCTCTGAGAGCAAACTGTCTCCAGCTACCACTACACACACACTACCCAGGCCAGAACTGAGGCTGTGCAGAACAATCTAGGGCCCATGTGACCTGCAATCCCATGAATCACTGCATAATTTCATTTGGAGCTCAATTACAAGGTGAAGTGAGGTGAATTACATTGATTTCAATGTACTTCGCCTTAAAATTGGTGGAGAAGTGGTTTGGGGAAGGTGGAATAACACAAAGTCATTGGTTTCAATGGACTTAGCGTTCATCACTATGAAGCGAAGTACTCCGCTTCACATTGTGGCGTACTCCATGGGTTCCACGTTACTCTGTGAATCACTTCGTGGAGTGAATTGGGGCCACTTCGCCCACCACTAATTATAGTACTGTAACTCAAATGCTGTACAGGAAGGAACACAAATGCCTATGGCTGTACTTCCCTGAAGAGCTGAGCCTGTATCATTAAACTCCCCAATTTAAAAACTCTTATTAATGAGTACAATGGTGGGGTGGTGAAGCCTGGAGAGATACTACAAAACAGGCTTACAATACATCCAAGTACCTAGCACAAAAAATAATGTTGTGATTTGTGATGTGATCGTGAATCATGATTTGTGACCGTGATGATGAAGAAAGTGATTTGTATCATGAGTGACTCGTGATGATGGTCTTGACTTAAAAACACATATTAATGAGTACAATATTCATGCAGAATTATGCACCACACCTGTCCAGTACTCTGAAGGGAAGTCAAGGAAACAACTGTGACTTAAATTACAGATGGAGATTGGGCCCTAAAGAGATGCAAATGCACAGACAGATTACGGTTGCACAGCGCACTGAAAAGATGCAGATGCAAAGGCACAACACCTAACCAGTGCTCACCATGAGAAATTCAAATCTGGAAAAGAATAATTTGCCAGTTGGGGCGGGCTGTGGCGGGAGGGCAGTGTACTGCACTGCTGCAGTAACAGTCACTAGTACTAATACCAGTAAAGATACCAGAAAGAAGTACAAAAATCACACAGCTGCAGTGGATAGCAGGTTCACATTGTTGAAATTATTATGTGGCACAATAAAAGGTGTCTGATTTGATGACACATGTCACACACATACTCACACACACAAAGTAATGCATAACAAATTGAAAACTTCAGTAATAGAACCAAGTATTTTAAACAAACTAAAATTATGCACTGCTGCACCACAACAATCAGCAAAAAAATGGCAAGAATTATTGAAAATATTACTGTGTATACATTAACACAGTTATACAAGAAAAATATCATCAAAACAGAAAGAACTGTCTTCTTCTCCAAGTTAATCTACCTACACCACAGATACGCCCCTCCCCTAAAGCACACTTACACTGTCTCTCACTACACAGACTGAATGTTGTACATTAACATTCAAAATCCATACACAAACAATAAATGCTCGATGATATGAGCACAGGAGGGTTTTCTACAATCGATGAACTAAAGTTTCAGGAAAACAAATTACTCAAAAAGGCTTTTTTAATAGCCTTTAGAAGGTTTGAATCACAGAAAGCTCTCACAGCAGACTGTCTCCTATAGCTTCCTACACACACTACCCTGAACTGAGGCTGTGCAGAACAATCTAGAGCCCATGTGACCTGAAATCCAATGAATCACTGCAAAATTCGGCTTTGGAGCTTAAAAACAAGACGAAGTGAGGCGAAGTACATTCTTTTCAATGTACTTCGCCTTAAGAATTGATGGAGTAGTGGTTTGGGGAAGCGGAGTAATGTGAAGTTTGTTTTCAACAGACTTATGCTACCCATTATAACATGAAGTACCTGTCAGATATGGAGCACCCACGACCACGGCTGTCGCGATTCACTTCAAGGAGTGAATTTTTTTTTATTTTAGCCCTTGGTAACCGGCACGCCCACCAGGCACAAGTGCCTGCTTTCAGGGGCGACCTGGGAGCACTGGGCAGTTAAGTGACTTGCTCAGAGTCACACAGTATGCAAGTGGAGGTTGTGAGGCTCAAACTCAGGTCTGGTCTGCTGGATGTATCAAGCTCGTTCATACCTTGTTCCTCTAACCTCTAGGCTATGCTGCCAGTTGGGGTGGGCTGCAGTGGGGAGGGGCAGTGTACTGGGGGGTACAGTGAATTGGGGCCACTTCGCCCATCTCTAGTTGTGGGGGAAAGTTAGCCATAGACAGGAGTGGGTGACTTTTGTGGTGAGTGATGAGTCCTTATGTGCTGAAGGTACTGTTGTGCTAGGATGGTGGCCCATAGGAAAATACCTCTCAGACAATAAGGACTATGGATTTTTTCTACCCATTTCAATAATCCACTTTATTTTTCCACCAAAGTGCAGGCCAGTGTTCCATGGCCAACTCCATTTCATCAGGGTGACTCATTGGTGGTTGGTGATTTAGCCTCCCCAATATAAACTTGGAAAAGTAGAAAATGTCCAAACTAAGGCATGTCTCAGCATTTTAAAGGACTGCTGCCTTAAACAACACATTTAGAACCAACTAGAGGGGCTAACATCTATGACCTGGTCCTAATGAATTTCCAATCTGAATTAATCCACAGTGTGAAAGAACTGCTAGGCAATAGTGATCATGAAAGCATTATATTTAACATTAAACTGAGCAAATATGTACCAAAAGGGAAAACTGAAATTTATAATTTTAGCTACAGCAGATATAGGCATACAGTATATGAGTTGATCTAGCCAAATGGATGTGGTATACAGAAATGAAAGACAAGGGTACAAATAATTGAAGGGTTGTATTAAAAAATAAACACAAGTATATTCCAAAAATTACTGTTTACTGACTTGGAGAAATTTAAATCCCCATCTCAGGCTAACTCCCAATGCCCTTCTACCATGTCCTTAACCGTGGCCCAACTGCACCGACTCAGATTCCACTTCAGACTTGTCAGAAGAAAGGAAGCCTGTGTGCAGCTTTGTCAGATCAATATAGATGCCCCCCAACCTGGATATGACATGCTAGATCCCAGGGGCCTGATTCCAGAACAGTTACGCATGTCACTAAGTGACTTGCACCAAAAAAACAGTGCAAGTAGCAGTTTGCGCCTTCGTAATGACATTCGGTATTCCAAAAGGCAGCCGGCGACAAGTCACAGGCTGCCTTCGCCAAAGTGGTCCTACACCCCTAGTTATGCCATTAACCCCCTGTGATATGGTGCAAGGGGGTTTATGCCAGCAGTCGTGCCCTATTCTGTGAGGGTGGCTGCTGGAACAGCACATTTGCAATTCTAAGACAACCCCTGGAGGACATTGGTCTACATACAGTTAGACTAGCTATTAGCTGGTCTAAGTGTATGTTGCGTCTACCGGGGGGATGCTAGACTGTGCCAAGGCCACCCTACAGCCCCCCCCACAAACTCAAATAAGCCCCCACCATTCCCCATTGTGTTATAGAAGCCCTTTGTGGGCTGTTGTCATCCCAAGCCCCAATCCCCCAAAGAGACAGTTAATGCCCTGCAGGACCCCCCCCAGCACCCCAATATACCAACTGCCCTGATGGGCAATACATCCCCATGCCCTGAACTCCCCAAATGGCCAGCAATATTCCCTGCAGGGATAGCAAACCCCCAAAGACAAGCCAGATCCCAGTCCTGTGCAGCACTGTGCACAGTCAGTACAGTGCACAACACAGACCTCCCATGAACCCTGGTAGTCTAGTGGCTCCCCACCCCATCACTCAGCAGTGCCAGTCCACACCCCCTACACCCGGCCTCAGTTGGCAACTGGCAAACCCAGCTCTCACCTCCATGGCCAGATGCCAACTGAGGTTGCTCCGAGTGCATACTACTGTATACAGTACGTGCACAATGACTGATTGATCATGTACTGTATACAGTAGCACGCGCTTGGAGGGAGCTTAGTTGGTGGCTGGCCATGGAGGTCAGAGGTGGGGTTTCCCAGTCACTGACTGGGACCAGGTGTAGGGGGGAGTGGGGGTGGACTGGCACTGCCTGGTGGGGGGGCAACTGGACTACCAGGGATCATGGGTGCATGTCACCAGGTGGCTGGGATTGGGGCTGTGTGTGTGTGTGTGTGGGGTTCCTGTATAGCTCTGAGAGGCAGTGCAATTGTTTTGGGGAGTGGGGCTTTGGTGGGGGCTGTGCATTCAGGGCTAAGGGGAATGGGACCTGCGACCTGTCAGAGGGCATTGCTGTAGCTTGCAGCACCCTGTTAAGGTGTACCCCCCCTTTGGCACACTGCTTAGGGTGCCGCAATTCACAGGATGTAGCCGCCGGAGACCCTGCCTGTTCTGTAATTGGGCAAAGGGTCCCTGGCATATCGCCATATGGTGCAGCTTGCAAGTGCCAGCAACTTGTGCCATATGTCTTGGAATTAGGCCCCAGATTTCTAAGAAAGGCAGCCTCTGCCATTGCCACCCCCTTTCACTCCTAATAAGCAAATCATTTCTCCTGGGAGTCATCCAAGAAAAGTGGAAAACAGCTAAGGTAGTTACCATCCATAAAGGAGGCCAACAAGAACCCATGGAAAATTATAGGCCCATCTACCTGCTCTATACACTAACAAAGATACAGGAAAAGCTAGTGTCTTATCAGTTGCTAGAATACCTTGTGACTCACCATATCCTTATTCATTGTCAGCATGGATTTTGAAAACAACACAGCACTGATACTGCCCTGGTTAGGTTAACAAATGACATACTTCAGGCAACCGAGCTTGGCATGGCAATAGGTGTAATTTCCATAGACCGCACCAAGGCCTTTGACCTTGTGAACCATCGCCTGCTAATTGAAAAAATCAGAATTAATTGTGTGGATGAGCTATCCATCTGTTGGTTTAGACAATACTTTTCTAACTGCAAGCAATTGGTTAGATGGCAGGCTGTCTCTCTCAACAAAGACATATCTCAGATGGTGTGCCTCAAGGCTCAGTCATTTGTTCCCTATTGTTTTCACTATTCATAAATGATATGCCCAACTATTGTGGTGGATCCTCTCTCCAATGTTATGCAGATAATGCTGTATTACGCAGGTCCTCTGCCAACATCAACCAGATTAGCCTAGAATTGGGAAATGACTTCGAAAAGCTCGAAGCTTGGCTCCAATGAAATAACCTGGTTCTAAATGCAAAAAAAAAAGAAGCCATGTTCTTTGGCCCCAAAAGGCAGATTGCAGGTAGAAAGAACCTACTTAAGTTAACAGCAATGGGTGGTTCTCACCTTGAGGTAGTGAATTCTCTGAAATACCTCGGGGTAACACTTGACCACGGTCTGACTTTAACTAGTCTTGTTGTCCACCAAATCACTGCACGTCCATAGCTTTCCTTCTTAACTGCAGGACTTAGCTGACTCTGTGTCCTACGACATTAACAGCTGCTAACCACTGTGAGCACTGCTTTAGCCGGGGGTGGTTGCTGTTATAGTTTTGCAACTGAAATTGTATGACTTGTCATGTTTGTTCAGCTTTTTCTACTTATTATACATCCATTATGTAGCTTATGTGTAATTCTTATTCATTCCCCTTGTCTGACCTACTGTGCCTAGCATTACTAGTTGTGATGGGTAACCGCCCCATTCTACATGGTATTCGTATTCTCACTGTTGTACTGTATCTCAGTATATGCAGTATGTTGTTTAATTGTGTTAATGTATTGTATTCTGTATTATCTTCCTGCATTGTATGTTGCCATCCAGGCCCACCTTATGAATGAGTCGTTGCAAGGGTGTTCTACCTGGTTAAAGATTTTGATTGATTGAGTGATAGTCATGTAGAGGTTGTGTCCAAAACACTCCACTAAAAACTGTGTCTAATGTACAAGCTATTCCCTTTCCTCACTAAGTCTGCTTGCCTTGCATTGCCAACTGAACTCTGTCACCTACCATACAATATGGCACTATCTTACATTCCTTATGGGTTGTGGATTACAATAAGCTTAACTGCCTGTACAAATGAAATTGGTCACTTCACTGCTGGTGCTCACCCCCCCTCCACCCCCGGTTGCACCACTGTGATGTAGTAACTTTTCTGGGTTAGCCCCCTTTCACTGAATGTCTACAGAACCCTCTGCTCTGCCTATCCTTCAAACTGGTAAATGGCCCCTCCCCCAGCCTTGAAGGGGTCCTCAAGTTCAAACGGTATGCCAGACACCTTTGATCCTCCTCTAACCCCTTACTTGAAATTCCCAGAGCCCATTCTGCCTCCGGTAGATGTGCCTTCTCCTACACTGCCCCTTCCTCTGGAACACGCTCCCAAATGAGATTATATCCTATGACTCACTGGTTGCTTTCAAGAGCAAAGTAAAAGCCAAAGCAATGGCGGCAACGCACTGCAGATGTAACCGGGCAGTGATTATTAAAATACCTCTCTGATAATCCTATTGGTTTTGACACGCTCTGTCTATTTTTTCTGAGCAGCTGCTTCTTGTCGTGAACCTACACGTAGTTAACGGTCTCAACATTACCACTGTCTCAACAATTGTACTCTTGTGTAATGCTTTATTCCTAATGTAAGTGTTCTGGTTATTCAACTGCATTGTTCTTGTCTCCCTATTGTATAGTTTTGTTTAACTAATATCAAATGTCCCCTACCTTATTGTGATGATGTACTACTGATGTTACACTGCACCATGAATGACTTTAATGCCATCTGCTGCTTGGGTTTATATGTCTTTGTATATTTTACCTACTGTAATGGTACACATTTGCTGCTGCATTTCTTATTAACTCTGGGTCATCCCTGAAAAAGGGACACTTTGTTTTAGTGGGATCACCTGGTTAACAAAATTCAAATAACATGTCTCACCCTCACAGAAACCATTATTTCCACTTATCTTTACAGAACAGTATATACCAGCAGACAGACTAAGCTTATAAGTATGAGAAGCATGGAGGGCTGAGCAAGCTCACTGAGCATATTAGGTAAGATCTTTGGGGCATTTGTTTACAGGAAAAAAACACATTTTTGCCTGATTAATAATAAAAAGCAAGTGCTTAAGAAAAGGTATCAATTCTAGCAAGAACACATTCTTTCAATCATTGTGGAAAACCAACTGGTCTGAAATAGTTTATTACAGATATTCACCAGGAAAATGCTTCATTCCTAACCTATGCAATCACTGAGAAAGATTAAAGTCAAATAATTTGCCTTCATATTTTTTTTTTGCATACTATCGATTTAAACAACAATTTACAAGGAAATAGTGATTTGCAAAACGTACTGAGACAAGTTAGGATCTTTAGACTGACAACAAATAACAAATGGTTAAAAAAATTTTGAGAAAAGGTTGGAGCAAATTTATATGCATTCTTGCTCCCAGTTAGCACCTTTGGTGCAAGTACAATTTATTTTACTGTGGTGCTGTGTTATTTAAAGGATATGTTGATAGGATTAATACAAGTCATTTGGCAGGTGGTGACACTAAGGAGATTGGTACAACTTTGCAGGTAAAACTGGTATTTCCTATTTTAGATGTTATTGCTTACATTCACGCTGATGCTGTAGTAGAACTATTGAGAGATCAGTAAGAACTATTGTGGGGGATAATCTTGAGGCACCCCAAAGTCATGACATCATGGGTTGTATACACCTGATAGGTTGTTTGATGCACATGTGACTTTGAAAGAATTCCATCCCCTTTCCTTAGGGACTTGCTCCAATTAAATCAGTTCTACACGTGCATCTGAAAAGGTTGCAGCACAACCCATTAGCTCCTGAGCCAAAGACGAACATTAACCATCATACTACTGAATTAGGTAAGACATATTATCTATATATAACTGGCTAGCATTCATAGACTCAGAATGGTATTACCAGGACAGAACTACACATTATTGTGACAGCTTAAATAGACAGGATGTGTAGTAAACTGAAATAGCAGCAAGGTTTGCTTTATCCAGTCAAGAGATGTCATTTTAAACTAGTAATATACTCTTAGGCTCCTGAAATCCATGCTAGTGGTCCAGGACCTAACCGGCACCATACTATCCAGGCTACAGAAACTATTTCATATACCACTAGGCTCCTGAAACCTTTACTAGTGGTCCAGGATCTAGCCATAAAACAGGAATCAACTCAGCCTTCCATATACTGATGCCAGCTATTCTTGGTGTCCTGGAACCCCCGCCAGTTGTTCATGAGTCAGCATATGTTCCATATAACCCAGCACCCCAGGACCTCACAATAAGTAATGAAAGAATCCTAACCTCACGCTGGGTAGCCCTGCAATCCCTGTTAGTGAGGCAGGCCTAACCCTTGAAAGCTGCTGAGATATTTACTGTACATCACCCACAAATCTTGCCACAGGTAGCTCTCCCCAGTTTACTCTGATTCAAAATATTTGACCTGTAAACATGGTCCCCTCACAGTTTTTTTTCTGAACACTCAGTTAGCCTCACCTAAAGATGGCGATGATGGCTTGTTATTTTATGGCTCCTCTTCCCAGGGTTTAAATTCACTGCCCTTTTCACTCCACTCTCCTCACTCACCATGTAGCCATAATTCCCATGAGAGACACTACATCTCACGAGAATGGCTGCCTTCTTCCCCTTAAGTCTCGCTGGACACTCTAGTCATTGCGAGAAGCACATCCGCCATCTTGCACATGGCAGATAAGGAACTGTGCGCTTGCACAACCCGGTAGCGGCCTATCCCATCTCTTAGCTGCAACGAGAGCGCTACTATCACATCACAACATTCAAAATCAAAAATCATTTAAGAAGTCTGCCACTAGTACTGCGGCTAATTGTGGCAAAAAAGAACAAATATCCACTCTAGCCCTTATAGTGACTCAGAGGGGAAATGCACTCAAACAGACAGATCTTAAAGGGGACACCACATCAATCCCCTTTCCCCCAGGACGTACCTTGAGATGAGCATTAAGTTGCTCAGTGTATCTTTCCTGGTGAAACAATTCAATAAATAAATAAATAAATAAAAGAGAGGAGCCAGTATTATTAGCTCAAGGACCACTCTCATTATGCATTTCTACACTGCAGGGTTAGCACTGAGAAGGAACAACACATTACAGAAATCACTATTCTGAGAGGAAATTACCAGACTAATAAACATTACTTAATTGTATATTAAATATATCCACTTTGTACTTAAAAGGGGAATGACCATGCTAAATAACATTACCTAGCAATATATTAAATGTACCCCATTAAATCTACGACTCACTTATTGTAACACAACTAAAATAAAATTTATGAATTACGTTGGTGTCATGCCACCCCTATCAAAATACATTCTATGTCCCATTTCTCAACAGACCTAAATTAGCAAAGACAAAGAGTTTCAGACACTGTAAAGTTCCACTGACACCTGGCCGACTGGGAAAATGATGTGCTTCCTGTGCTGCGGAAGCAGCCTCTATACCAGAGGAATAAGACCCACAGGAAGGGACAAGTGGCACACATAGTATACCACTACAGCCAAAAACTTAACTACCTCCCCTTCACCTCCTACCATGTACATGGACACAGTGACAGTCATACTGCAGAATACACAAATGATGCAAGCACAGCAACAAATACTGGCAGCAATGTTAGATAAACTATCTGTCCTGACAGGCCCACAACCTAATCCCCTACCTGACAACGACAATGGCAGGCCACAAGCCACACTTAGACACATCCTAACAGAGGAATCACAAATTCCTCAATCGGCGCACCAGTCAGAAGAAGAAGAAGTAGAATCAGAGGTAGACCCACAATCTCTCTCACAGCCAAATGGTGCTTTCCTGATCAAATTCCAGCACTAGTCCGCAGTATAATGACCATGGTGGGATTCAAGAAACCTACCCCCGCTCCCACCTCCAAGCTCATTCCATCTCTCCAACCTTCATCAAAAAAGGTTGACGTGTTCCCTGTTTGCGAATCCATTGATGAGCTGGTCACTAAGGAATGGGAAGTTGCTGACCCAGCACACATCCCTGAAAGATGATCATGGGATAAAATGTACCCACTACAAGCTGACAAACTGACTCTGTGGTGTACACCCCCCCCCCACCACAGACCCACAAATAGCTCCCCTAAATAAGAAAACAGTACTGCCTACCGAAATCGCCTCGGGCCTCAAGAACCCAATAGACAGAAAATTGGAGATATTCTTAAGAAAAATTCAGAACTGGCCAGGCTAGGGCAAGGCGTACTACAGCCATGTACGCAATGCGTACTCAGCTAACATGACTCCAAGAGGTCATGAAAAAGCTACACACAAAATCAAACAAAAGCAGTACTCCTTGAAAACACCATCCTGTCCACCAAATACCTAGTGGACGTGGCAGTTGATTCCCTAAAAATCAACTCACAAGTCACAGTACTAGTTAACAGAGCTCGACGATCCCTATGGATGAAACTATGGAACACTACAATGAATCCAAATCAATGTTGCATAAACTTCCATTCAAGGGCTTTCTACTGTTTGGGGAAGGACTGGAAAGATATCTGAAGGGAAAAGAGGAAGGAAAGACACTGACCAAGGAACAATCACATAGGTCCACATACCTACCCGCTAGACAGAAAGCCCACACTCACTCCTTTCGAGACAAGAGAAGTGGACATTACAGCTATAGAGGTAACAACTAACGCCAACCGTATCCCCTCACTAACCACTACATTAGATACCATGGTAGTGGAGGATCCAATAGGGCCAGGGGTCACTACTCCTCAAGAAGAGCAACCTCAAAAGAATGACTACCCATGCTATGAGCATCACAAAAGTGTACCAGTAGGTGCAAGACTACTACTATTCACACACGATATGGAAAAATCAACTCAAAACAAGTGGGTGCTAGAAATAATAAGACACGGACACAACATAGAACTATCACAAAGGCCACTCCAAAACAGACTCATAATTTCATGTGTATCAAAGCACAAAATCACACCAACACAAGTACAACAAGTCCTGAGGGATCTATTAAGCAACAAGGCCATAGCAGAAGTCCCTGAACATGAAAAGGGAAAAAGAGTATACTCCATATTCTTCATGGTACCCAAGAAGACAGGGGGGCTACGACCAGTACTAGACCTAAAATTTCTAAATCAGTCAGTAAAATACAAGTCCTACAAGATGGAAACCATCAGATCCACCTTAAGGGTAATTCTCCCTGGAGATTTCCTGACTTCAATAGATCTCAAGGACGTGTATCTCCACATTCCCATGAGACTGTCTCACTTCAAATATCTCAGATTCCACATCTTGGGGAAACACTTTCAGTATCAGGTTCTCCCCTTTGGTCTTGCATCTACCCCAAGGGTATTCACGAAGCTCTCAAGCATACTGACACCAAAACTGAGAGAGAGAGAGAGAGAGAGACATACAAGTCATACCATACCTGGACGACTGGCTGATCAGTGCCAGATCAATCCAGCAGTCCATTCAAGAAACTCGAATGGTATTACAGGGCCTACACAGTCATGGCTGTGTCATCAATCAGTGAGTCAAAAAGCTGCCTAACTCCCAGCAAGTCCATACAGCACCTGGACTCTCTCATCAACACATCTATAGGCCTAGTCTTTCCATCAGAAACAAGATTACAAATGA
The DNA here is from genome assembly GCA_016271365.2 of Neoceratodus forsteri. Taxonomy (NCBI): domain Eukaryota; kingdom Metazoa; phylum Chordata; order Ceratodontiformes; family Ceratodontidae; genus Neoceratodus; species Neoceratodus forsteri. The sequence goes on along the minus strand of CM057449.1, from coordinate 1,588,093,852 downwards.
TAATGACACAAGCAAAACATCTACGAGATCAAAACAGACTGACTCCTAATTCATATCACAGGTATTAGGCCTAATGTAAGTATCAATAGACACAGTGCCCTGGGCCAGATAGAATATGTGTTCACTCATGTCATTACTGATCAAACAGGGTCCAACATATAATATAGACCTAACAGAGGGTGACACTGCCCACACAGGTACAGAGAAGCCTGTCATGGTGGAAAAACAGACACAAACTCTCCAGAAGTACAGTATGCCACTAGACATACAGCCAGATGCCATCACAGATACTGATGCCAGTCTATCAGGATGGGGAGCAATCTTAGAACACCATATCACACAAGGAAAATGGTCACTAGTGGAGTCAAAACTACCAATAAATGTGCTCGAAATAAGACCAGCATTCCTACTGCTCCTACACTTCTATTAACACATCACAAACAAACACGTCCTCATCCAGTCCAACAACCAGGTCACAGTGTCATACATAAACAAACAAGGGGGAACACGAAGCACAGCCATGCAAAGGGAAGCAGCAAAACTGATCCCATGGGCCCAGAGGCACCTCATCAACATTTCAGCAATTCACTTAGCAGGCAAACTCAATACAATCACAGATTGGTTGAGCTGGCAACAAATACACCCAGGAGAATGGCAATTTCACTCTGACATCTTCAGGAAGATCAACAGATGATGGGGACCAGTGGAGACTGACCTAATGGCTTCCAGCAAAAACAATCAATGCCTGAGATATCTGTCCAGACACAGGGACAGGCAAGCCATGGGAGTGGATGCATTAATGGCAAAATGGGTATTCAATGTGGCCTAGAGTACATATTTCCCCCTCTACCACTCATCCCACAAGTACTAAGGAAAATAAGAACATCCAGAGCAAGAGTGATACTGATAACCACACTGGCTGAGATGGACGTGGTTCACCACAATAGTAGCCATGGCTCTAGACCACCCATGGAGGGTACTCATACAACACGACATCCTCCATCAAGGATCAATCTGCCATCCCAGTCCCCGACACCTACAGATAACAGCTTGGCTCCTGAAAGGGAGAGACTGTTAAAAGCAGGCTATCATCCATTGGTGATAAACACTATGACCATGTCGAGAAAGGCATCCACAAACAACACATATCAGAGACATTGGGCAATATTTGCTAAATGGTGTAATCACCATAAATTGAACCCCAAAGAGTCAACAATAGCAGATATACTACTATTCTTTCAAGAAGGCCTAAACCTGGGACTGTCACCATCCTCACTTAGGATCTAAATGGTGGCTATTGGTGCGGGTGGGGGACAAATCCAAGGTACCACACCAGGAGCATACCAGGACATTATACGCTTTCTAAAGGCCACCACCAACATATGACCCAAGGTCAAAACTCTAACAGCCCAATGGGATCTCAACATTGTCCTGAGAGCAATGACAACATGCCCCTTTGAACCATTGGATGCTATATCTGTTAAGTGGCTGAACTTCAAAGTAGTATTTATGATGGCTATCTGCTCAGTGAGAAGAACTGGGGAACTTCAAGTGCTGTCATGCAGAGCCCCATTCATACCATTCCACAATGACTGAATCTCACTAAGGGCAATCTTTTCACTTGTTCCCAAGGTGGCAACACCATTTCATTCAAATCAGACTATTGAGATCGCCACCTCTATGCCAGCAGAAGATGTGCAATGAGATCCACAACTTCACACACTGGGCTCATAGTTTCATAGGTGCTTACAAGTTTGAGGGAAAGCCCAACAAGAAACTCGCGACCATTGTTACTGGTGGAAATGACATTTTTTATCTCCCATGTACTGATCCAGTCTATGTTTAAATAGTTTCATAGTATTACTAGCTATAATTTTTGGTGAGAGCGAGTTCTAGATGGGAGGTAATCTTTGAATAAAGTAATTGTTACACTTAGTGGTTTTATTGGTCACTGTGTAAAGTTTGGGGGAATGCGACCTAGTGTTAACAACTGATACCTGATTTACCAAACAAATGGTTTCGAATAAGGCAGGATCCTGAAAAGCTTTAAATGCAAAACACAAATCTCCCCTTAGTGCCCTGTATTCAAGTGAGTACAAGTTTAGATTTGTGAGTCTGTCGCTATATGTCTTACTCTCTTGTTTTTTTTACTTTCCTAGTGATTTTCCTCTGGATCTTCTCTAAATCTGATTTGCTACTGATTGTGGTTGGTGCACAAAATGGGGCACAAAAGTCAATATGTGATCTAACCAGACTAATGTAAAGTGATATGATGACCTCGGCTTCTCTACTTTTAACATATTTTAGAATACAGTTAATGATACCATGACACTTTTTTATTACATTATTATTATGGGTGTTAAATTTCAAATTGCTAGTAATAATGATTCCAAGGTTGCATTCATGTGAAATTTTTTCTAACTGTAGACCATTAAGAGTATAGTTAGCCATCCGATTATTTTTGCCAAAGTGCATCACCTTGCATTTAGTTGTATTAAAGTTCATTTTGTTATCAACCACCCACTGAGATAATAGATTAAGATTATTTTGAAGAGACTGCATAGATTGGAAGTCATTGACAACATAGCCTAGTCTGCTGTCATCAGCATACTTGTGAATCCAAATGTCATTTATTGTTTGCATGGTTGCAGTCATTATGTTGAAAAGTAAAGGTCCCAAAACGCAGCCTTGCAGGACTCCAGTCATAACAGTACCCCATTTTGAAAAGTGGCCTCTGATGCTAACCCTTTGTATTCTGTTGGAAAGCCATGAGTGAATCCATTTTATGATGTTTTGATTTAGTCCTATGGTAATTCGGTGATCTATTAATATTTTATGAGACTGGGGGCCAGATATTTAAAGCTTTGCACGGTCTGCAAACAGTTTGTGCAGGTTTAGCGCGGGATTAGCGTGGGACTGCCATATTCAAAAGGCCACATAGAGCGGGCAAAGTGCATTAGCACCAAGCAAACTATAATTATATGCAAGGGGCAAAGTGAACATAAATACAGGCACTATGAGATATTCAGCAACTAGCGCCATGCTAAGGTGTTTAGCACGACATAGCACGACCCTTAGCGCGGAACAAATTACAGCCCAGGAAAAGCTGGTCTTAACCCTGGGCAAACATCTTTGCATGTCATTGGTGCATAGTGCAGTGTTTGCGTGGGATTAGTGTGGCTTGCATGACCCTAATATAAGAGCATGACACTTAGAAAATGCCTGACATGGAGGACACATGCTGCTCACTGCTGGCACCACCATGATGCCAACAGCTGCCACCAGTCCCAGCCAAGCACAGACAGTAAGGGGGGGATCTGACCCACAGAGGACAACTAGGTAGTGTGGCCATACAGCACACACCTGCAGACCATACATCTGTGTTGACCAATAGATGCCAGCACACACATGCAGCACTGTGGGCATGGTAGCTAGTGAGGGGAGGGTGTATGGATGGCCAGACCTCACCACAGCCCAGGTGTGGCCACATGGCTGGGACACATCATGCAGTGCACCTGGGCCAGTAGTGAGAATACCCCACCACCTGAGTGCCTGTCGGAGCATACATGCCCCGCCCAGCCACATACTGCAGAACTGTACAGAAGCCACAGCACACACAGCTGGCCATGCAAATGTCACTGTGAGCATCCCATGCCACAGGTGCAGCATCTGTGGAGCACACAATGGCGAAACAGTACTGTCCACCTTCAGTAGTCACCTGCATGTTGGGCCTGTCACTCTGTACAGTGCAGTGGTCATCACTGCCCTACATACCATAGGCATTGCTGTGTCCCTCACAGTACCAGCCCCCTTGCTACTGTAGCATCTGCTGTGCACTGTAGCATGGTCTACAGTGCTACGGTTGCATACAGCACCACCACCACCTGTACCTATGCTGTGTTCTCCCCTTGGGCACACAATGCTATGCTGTACTGCATATATGTAGCCTGCAGCAACCATCATGCACTGTCAGACTGACCTACAGGTGGAGCTGCGGCCAGACCTGGCCAGACCCTACACTTCCAGACTGACCTACAAGTGGAGCTGTGGGACCCTGCAGTAACACTGGGCAAACTGCATGCAAATCAGGGAATGATGAGATGATAATCTGGCTGTTTGCCCAGAGACTACCTAAGTAGGCTCATTTGCATGTCACTTTTGAATATAGCAAATCTTATTACCGGGCAAACACGTTAGCACCGGGCTAACAGCTTAGCTCAGTGCTAAAGCTAGCGCAGCACTAATGGTTCAGGGATATTTATATGCCCCAGTACTGTTCTTTCTTACACCAGTTGCCGCCTGCTGCTGTACTAGGGTCCGTGCATCTGCTGGCATGCACATTAGCCACATAGTAGATCTCTACCTGTCCCCACGTCGCTGTGCACTGTGTTGATGTTGTGGTTTGCACTTCCTGGTTGCTATATTCAGTGCTGTCTTATTCCAGGGCTATGTTTGCCCTGCACTCCCAGTCCAGTTTGCACGGCCTCATTCCCATGCTATATTCAGAAGCTGTCTGCCCCAGGCTATTCCTTTTGAATATAGCTTGCTTTGTGCTCCAGGCTAAGTTTGCCCGCCAGGCAGTGTTAACTTATCCCAGGGGCAAAGCTTTGAATATCTGGCCCTCAGTGTCAAAAGCTTTCTTGAAATCCAAGTAAATAACATCCACTGGTAAGCCTTTGTCCAGTGCTTCACTCACTGGTTCGAAAAAGACAATTAAATTAGTCTGACATGATCTTCCAGGGGTAAAACCATGTTGTGAGACATCATTGAAGCCTTGACCTTGTAAGAGATTTGAAATTAAGGTTTTTACTATTCTTTCCATCAGTTTCCCTATGTACGATGTTAAGCTTATGGGTCTGAAGTTGTTGACATTTTGTTTTGAGCCACTCTTATGTATAGGAGTAATTGTGACTTGTTTCCTTTCTGGTACTACAGTTTCCTGTAATATGGAAGTGTTGAATAATAGGGTAAGTATACCTGACATTTCTTTAGATAGATTCTTAATAAAGCAAGATGGTATGTTATCGGGACCAGCTGATGAATTATATTTAGTTTTGTTAATAGTGGCTATAGCTTCGGCTTCAGAAAATTGAATATAGTTAGCTGTGTCATGGTTTAGATTGAGGCTGGCTAATTCATTTTGTTTAAAGACACTTAGGAAATAATTATTTAGTTCTTCAGATATGAGTTGTTCATTGGTAATTGGTTCTGAGTTGATCATTAAAGGGCCAACACCAGTGGATTTCCCTTAAAGTGATCCAATGTAGTTTTAAAATTGTTTTTTGTTGTCCTTTGTAATATTTGCTAATTTGATTTCAAGACCTTGTTTTGCTTGCCTAATAAGTATTTTGGTTTTATTTGCCTTAATTTTGAATTTTTGCCAATTAGTGTCTGTTTCTTTTTGTATTTATTAAACACTTGTTTTTTGTTTCTTATGGCTTTTTTAATATTATTATTCCACCATAATGGTACTCCATAGTTTTTAGTACCATATTTAGCATGTTCCGGTACCCATTTTTTGATGCAGTGTTGTATTTTATTGTTTATAATTGAACACATTCTAGTTGTATTTAAATTCTTAAGCTCGACTTTCCAATTCCATTCAGTTAGATATTGTTTAATTTTCAAATAGTCAGCTTTGGCAAAGTTATGAATTTTAGTGGTTCCAGTTGTAATTTGTTTAAAGAACGGGATACTCCAGAGTACCTTGTTATGATCATCGTCGCTAAGGGCTCTTCACAGATTGGTATACATTCAGTGTTCATGATGTTAGTGAATATTAAGTCCAGAATGTTATTGCCTCTTGTCAGGGTAATAACTACTTGTTCTAAGTCATGTTGTAGTATAATGTCCAGAAAATTACTTTCTAGGACCCCATTTCCCTGTAATAATGGCCAATTGATATTTGGTAAATTGAAATCCACCATCAGGGTATAGTCAGTGTAGTTATCCGTATTTTCAAGGTCATTTAAAAATGCTTCATTGGATAAGGTGTCTAGGCTAGGAGAACAATACCCAAGACCAATAGTAAGCAATCTGTCATTGTGTTTTAAGTTTGTCCAGATTAATTCAGTGTCTGATTCGGGAACATTTTTATTTTTTAGTTCATAACATTTAATCTCATTGGAGATATAGAGTGCCACTCCACCACCTTTTTTATTTGATCGGTTTTTAACTATATTATAATATCCGGAAATATTGGTACCCCAGTCAGAGATAGAAAACCATGTTTCAGTAACTCCACAAATATCAATGTTTTCCATGTATAATATAGGAATTAGTTCATCCATTTTATTTTTAAGACTTCTAGCATTAACTAGTAAGATTTTTAGTTTGTTTATTGATCCTAAAGGTAATTGTTGATCTGTGGTTTAACACCCTTTGTACTTTATTTTAAGGTTGTTGCATTACTTTCAGCACGTTGTGTTACTAAATGGTTCAGTTCTGGAGTTACCAAAATAGTCCCTACCCCCTTTAGTAAGAGTTTAAAGTTTTATCTATATAAATGTTTAAATGGTGTGCAAGTAACTGTACCCCTTTTCTGTTGGGATGTAATTTATCCCTACTAGACAAATCATTCCTATTAGAAAAATATTCCCAGTGCAAGATACATCCTAGGTCCTGTTTGAAGCACCATTGTCTAATCCAGTTATTGATATGTTTTATTTTCCCAGTCATATTAATGGGGATAAAAAGAATTTTGACAACCTATATTTCACGCACAGAGGGACTACGCAAGATGGACCATCTCATTATCATCCCACAAGGTCACAGAAAAGGTCATCCAGCATCCTGCTCATCATCACATCATACCTAAAGACAGCCATTACAGAAGCTTACAAGGCCAATAACACATCTCCCCATCAGACCTCAAGGCACACTCAATAAAGGCAGTGGCCACATCATGGGCAGAGAAAAATATGGCCACCACTGAAGAGATCTGTGCAGCAGCCACCTCGGCCTCTATCCACACCTTCACGAGACACTATAGAATAGACGTGTCACAAAACAATAAAACAAACTTTAGCTGCTCAGTATTAAAAGCAGCAATTACTTGTACAGCTGAAGAAGAAGAAACACCTACACCACCCACAGATCAGGGTAATGCTTTTTAGAAAAACCCATGATGTCATGATTGTGGAGTGCCTCAGAGATTATCCCCCACAATGGTAATTTACTCACCTGGTAAAGGTGATTGTAAAGGCATACATCATTGAGGTACTACACATCTCTCCCGGTAGACACATACAGTGACAAGTAATAATTTCTTTCTTACCAGCATGCCATATGGGCCAGATTAATAGAGTGTATCAATAGAAAACAAACTAAAATGTATTAAACTATGACTACTGTGCATAACACTTACTTAACCACAGGCCATCATTTTATAGTATTTCATTTCAGATACAGCTTTGGAAGACATCAAACTGACCTAACTGGAGCAAATTCCCAAGGAAAGGGGATGGTCTTCTTTCGAAGTCACATGTGCATAAAGCAACCTATCAGGTGTAAACAACCCATGATGTCATGACTGAGGAGTGCCTCAGAGATGTATACCGCAACAATCTCCTTTACCAGGTGAGCAATCTACCATTTGGTTAGTGAAAACATGTGCTATTGTACATAGCAAAGTACTGGTAATAGTGTATTCATTTACAATTCTGCATTTATTCTATGCTGCGTGTGTGTGTGTGTGTGTGTGTGTGTGTGTGTATATATTTATACAATGGGGTGAGCTGATAACACATGAAATAAAAACACATATCACTCACACCCAAATGCAGTCACTTGACATTTATCACACTCAGCTTACCTCACCAGAGTGTGATAAATGCAGCCAACTGACATTTATCACGCTCTGCTTACCTCATCAGCATTGATTTTGACTGTGCTGATCTCACCCAACAACACTCAGATTCTGCCCAAGTGTTGGAACTGCATTCATGAAGTTAATGACAAGAATATAGCTCACCTGTCACATCTGCACCTGCAACTCCCTCTTTCACTCTCATTTTGTGCACGCTATGAAAGCCCGAAAGCAAGCAACCAGCAACCTGAGTTTCATACTGGAAAAAAAGCCAAAAGAGAGCACAGCCTTCCACATCCACGAACACCTCAACTACCAAGGAAAACAGCCTACTTCACCCAAATGGCAAGACAGTGTTTCAGCTTGTTTTAGCAATTTTTTTTTTTGTCCTGTGTCGTCTTCATTTATTCCACAAAATAAAATGAAATAAAAAAAAAACCATTCTGGAAACCCTTATTGCATTAATCACACACATGATGTGCAGATCGTGTGAAACATAGAAACATAGAATTTGATGGCAGTTAAGGACCGCTTGGCCCACCTAGTCTGCCCATTTCCCTACCTAATGGACAAGCTGCAGATCCTAGTTAACCAACAGCCTACTTCTTCCTACCCCCCCTAGAATTTCCTTATGACTGTCACATGCATTCTTGAATTCCACCACTGTTTTTGACTCCACAACCTCCCCTGGAAGGCCATTCCATGCACCCACAACCCTCTCTGTGAAAAAATACTTCCTTACATTACCCCTGAGCCACCCCCATCTTCAAATTGTGCCCCCTTGTTCTTGCACACCTTTTTTCTGAAAGATGCTACCCTCTTGGACTTTGTTGATTCCCTTGAGGTACTTGAAAGTTTCTATCATGTCTCTCCTCTCCCTTCTTTCCTTGAGGCTATACATATTAAGCTCCTTAAGTCTCTCTTCATAAGTCTTCTGGTATAGACCCTACACCATTTTAGATGCCCTCCTCTGGACTGTCTCCATCCTGTTTATGTCTTTGTGGAGATTTGGTCTCCAGAACTGCACGTAGTACTCCAGATGGGTTCTCACCAGCTGTCTGTACAGAGGGATAACAACTTTTTGTTTTCTACTGGTGATGCCTCTCCCTATGCATCCCAGTATCCCCCCAGTCCCCCTTACTGGCCTCTCACATTGCTTGTCCACCTTTAGGTCATCTGATATGACTACTCCCAGGTACCTTTCCATTTTTGTTGTTGTCAGTATCTCACCCCCCATTGTATACTCTTCCCCTGGGTTTTTGTCTCCCAGGTGCATTACCTTGTACTTCTTGGCATTGAATCTAAGCTGCCATACATTTGAACATTCCTCCAACCTTGCCAAGTCCCTTCTCATCCTTTCCACCCTACATTGTGTATCAACTCTGTTGCAGATCTTTGTGTCGTCTGCAAAGAGATGTACTTTTCTTTCCAGTCCCTCTGCAATGTCACTTATAAAGACATTGAAGAGGACCGGTCCTAGTACTGAACCCTGCAGTACCCCACTATTAACCTCCCTTTCTTCAGAGTTGACTCCATTTACTGTTACCCTCTGCGACCTGTTCTCCAGCCAATTCTTTACCCAGGCTACCATCTTGGGACCCACTCCCAGGCTGGCTAACTTGTATATTAATCTTTTGTGTGGGACTGTGTCAAATGCCTTGCTAAAGTCTAGATAGGCCATGTCCACAGCCCCTCCCTGATCTACTACTTTGGTCACCCAGTCAAAGAAATCTATTAGATTTGTCTGACATGACCTTTCTGCTGTGAATCCACACTGCCTTGGGTCCTGTGCCCTCTGGTGTGATATGGGAAACATTCTCCACTCCCTGCAAAGTGTGCTCGGAAACTCTCACTCTTGCCTTGGCACTCGTGAGTATCCAGAACTCACTCTGCAGGAGTGAGAATATTTTCCATATCACACTCCTAGCCATCAGGTATCCCCATATATATATATATATATATATATATATATATATGTGTGTGTGTGTGTATATATATATATATATATATATATATATATATATATAACATTCATTGTAAAAATCTTTGTTAATGCATTAGCTAGGGTTAAAGTGACAAAAGTGGAAGTAATGAAATTTTAGGGTTGAGCCCCTAACCTCCCCACCACCCACAGACCAACAGACGATGGGGTGTGCCAAGTAAGGAAAAATCTGTATCTCACTTCATTTTCGAGATACGGGCGCCAAAAGTTGCTATGGGCACCACAATGTTATCCTACGGGAAAAATCTCAACTTTGTGATGGCATATCTAGGGAACTGAGTAACTTGTCAACTCCTAAATAGCATAATTCACATCTCTGGGGCATCCCCTTTATATCCTGCAAATTTCAAGTCAAAATACCAAACCATTAATCTTCAATGCAGTGGGAAAGTTTTCAAAAGTTTAAAAATTCCTAGTCTGCGAGGTAGCAAAATCCCTGACTGCGAGGTCAATCCCTATTTGTGAGCTGTCAAAATCGCAGTCCATGAGAAATCTTTGATCGTCAGATTTTGGCCATCTGGTCCCTAAGTGATGGTCAAGGATTTTGTGCCTCGCGAAGGGGATTGCTCGTGGATAGGAATTTTGTCAGCTAGTGGACGGGATTTTGTCAGCTCATGAAAGGGGATTCAAAAACCATCCTTTTTTATGAGCTGGACAAAATCCTGTCCATTTATCACTCTTTTCAAGGAGACAGCAAAACTTTGACCATCACTCAATCCTCATCCGTGAGAAGGGCCATCTGGTCCTAAAGTAATGGTCAAGGATTTTGCTACCTCATAAAAGGGGATTGCTCATGGGCAGGGATTTTGCCAGCTCGCAGACAAGGATTTTGTCAGCTCATGAAAGGGGAATCAAAAACCTAATCCCCTTTCACGAGCTGACAAAATCCTAGTCCATGAGCTGATCCCCTTTCGTGAGGCAGCAAAATCCTTGACCATCAGTCAATCCTCATCTGCAACAAGGGCCATCTGGTCCCTAAGTGACAGCGAAGGATTTTGCTACCTCACAAAAGGGGATCGGCTCGCAGAATGGCATTTTGTCAGCTTGCAAAAGGGGATCGGAAGCTAGTCGCGGACAAAGAATTTCAAAATTTGAAACAGCCATTTTTTTGGCCAAAACAAAGCAAATTAAAGGTATAGGTTTGTGGAGGGCATCACTCTGAACAAAACCTGTGCCTTATTGCAACAAGAAGTCACCCATGGAGGAAGTTACAACATTTTGTTTGTGGGGGAAAACTGAAAACAAGATGGCGGCTCGCGGACGAGGAATTGTTCCTGACGTACAGAGATTTTTTTAACTCCCCATTCACAAGCTGACAAAATCCTTGACTGTGAGCCCAATACCCTTTTGCAAAAAATACATATAAATCTTGGAGTGAACTGAGCATGCTCAGAACCCAAAAATTAAAAATTCAATAACTTTGGAGCAGATTAATATTTTTTAACCAAACCAATGCAAGATTGTTCTTTGACCCAACTCTTGCTACATTCTAAATTTCAGACCAAAACACAAAATGGTGTGGTCGCAGCATGATGGGCAAAAAACGTGCCAAAGTGGCGAAAACATATTTTCAGTGCCTCGCTGAGCAAAAACTTTAAGTGCAACCAAAATGCAACTTAGCAAATCAAGAGATGTACCATACCAGACTGCCGTGATTCACATTTTGTGCAAATCCATTTAATGGTTGCAAGTTATTAATGTGCAAAATTTGGGGTTAACATTAAAGTGCCTACTCAACCCTAACTATACTTGTGTGATTATGCAGTATAACATATATACATATATATATATATATACATATACATATATTGCCATCATTTCCCTGATGAAGTGGTATCAAGGGGAGGGCCTGGCCAACTGAGCAAGATTGCTGATGCTCTCTAGACCAGCTCTGCAGGGATTAAATCATTAAAAAGCAGAAAATAGAGAAAAAGGGCAAATCAACTTCTGAGTGGCATCTATGGCTAACAGAACACAAGCGACACCTGGTAAAGTAAATACTAGAGAGTCTAAACTCCAATCTCAGGCACAAAAGAGCCAAGAGACTGCAGCACAACTCCACAAGGTGGCATGGGTCCCGCAACATGCATCCCCACCATGAGGTGAAATGTTGGACCTGGAGAAATCCTTGACTGATGTGCTACCTACTGTATGCTGTTCAATATGCAAAAAGAAATGAAAGTGGGCTTCAAAAACATCACAGCCCAGATTGCTCACTGCAGTCGATTGTCACTGGCCTCTTGGAGATGTCTTCTGCCCACTCATCAAGGCTGGATGAAGTGGAGAAATTACTCAGGGAAGTAGAGGATTTACTGGCAGACACTGCACAGGAATGAAATTACCTTAAAAAGCAACTCTGCGAAGTCCAGCAAAAGTCAAACAACCTTGAGAATAGGTCCCGACACTCCAACATAAAGATTATAGGTCTGTCGGAGGGCTTGGAAAAGCAGGACCCAGTACCGAAGTTTATCATTAGACAGTACAGCAGTTGAAACTCATGGATGCAGCTCTTAACTTCAGGGTTGAATGGGTGCACCTTACAGGGCCAAAACAAAAGCCTGGAGAGAAGCAGCATCACTTTTTAATGAAATATCTCCATTATACTGACAAGGAGTGAATGCTCTGGACAGCTAAAATAAACAGTCCAGTATCTTTAGACAGAGGAGGAAAGGGTTTCATTGTGCAGGATTAATGCAGAGACTTGCAGATGCAGAGGCAAAAATTCAACAGGGTAAAATCAACACTGCACCTCCATGTCTGGGAGTTTGCCCACCTATACCCATCCTGGCTCAAGATCTCATGACCGGGTAGAGCATGTCAGTTTTTTGACACTCCGCAAGAAGCAGAAAGGTTTGTGATGGAGGAGGAAGCCGCTACTGAAGGTTGGTCACAGGTCACAGATCCACTTGACTGCTCCAGCTTGAAACTTTGTCAGTTTCAATCTGTCAAATATGACAGATCAGAGCTTCTCCCTAATTTCTTAGGCCACGTCCACATGGTCGGGCGCCTTGGCAGCTTCCCTCGTTCTGCATCGCTTGACTGGTTGTGTTCCTGGGGGCCCTTCCCAAGTTTTGTACTTCAAAATACAATGCAGGTCTGTACTTTTTCTTTGAGGTTCAGGGGATTTAATGCTGGAATCCAAGTTTGAAGGGAGCAGACGTGCCCACCCCTATGGAAATCCGAGTATCTCCTCTTAAATATGGGGCTGTAGACCTCTAAGGTCGGACATTTGTGCTTGAGGTGGAGGGTCTATCTTCAGTTTTGTTTGCACACTTAAATAACCTAACAGTATACTCTGAATATGGAGTTCCACCCTGAAACCAAGAGCTACAAGTTCAGTAAATTCAGAGATGTACAGAATAACAAAAGGGCACATTACTGTTCCAGCCAGAGATGCTCTGTGGGGCAGATGGGCAGACTTACTGTAGTTCCCAGTTTCTATCAATAGAGCCCATATAAAGATATACTGAAGTGCAATTACCCTAAGAAACTATCCCACCCATGCAAACTGCCTTGTATTCATACATTCAGCCTCTGTTTCAGAGCTTTCTTTACATGGTGTTCCAGTGAGCTGGGGATGGGGAAGGCTTTGTTTCATTTATTTGAATACCCAAGTGGCTCTGATTCTAAGTTAGGTTATAGTAAACGAGGCTCCATCATCAACTGCATGCTTCTCCCAATTAGCCTGCTGATATTTTGTAACAGTGCATGACTTATGTAGATACATTGCACCCCACCCCAACTGTGCCTAGGGGCAGGTAAAGACAGGGGGAGGAATGCACCATGGGCCCTAAGAGTTGAAATGGCATTGGGTCCAATACCATGAGGAGTTCCTTGTAGAGCAGCTATTGTTTGGTTGCCTCTTGGTCTGTTAGGTTAAGGGGCCAGTGGGAGGATTCACCAGTATCTCCTGCATGATAGCGCAGCATCAGAGCCTTTCATTAATCATGTATGTTTCCCCTGGCATGATGCCTAATTTAACAATGTGGGCTACTGATTCTCTTAGTGGCTAGGAAACTTAGATGTACTCTTGGACATAACCTCAAAACACATGGAAAGGTGGAGGTGACGCATCCCCCTTATAGGGACTCAGGACGGACTTGAACTCATAAAATATTTTCTTCTTTTAGAAATGTCAAGCCCAGGGTGATTTGTGTCACTGCCACACAACCAAATTTGCCTAGCTTTAGAGTTCTGGTTTCACCTCTCCTGAACTACACCAATTTCCCCCAACTGTGCCAGGGGGCACAGGTAACAGTGTGGGGAGGGAGGCATGAGCAACCCCTCTACCGAAGTTTGGACTTTACCCGAGTGGCACTGCTGTTAAATGTGTTATGGGCCTAAATGCCATATGAAGGTTTTCTAGTGTGCAACAATGGGGAGCAAATCACTGTATATTTAACTGCAGTGGTGTGTGTGGGTGGGAACTGGAGTCTCTGGTGGCATTAACTCTGTGTATGTCGCCCGGGGTTTACCAAAGGTCATCCTGGGAGAAGCTGATGATCCGTGCAAAAAATATCTTGATTCACCAAAATCCCTTCAGAACAGCAGGGCTGGCGATGGCTAACTTCTCATACCATTTTGATGCTACATTTATACCCTGCTTCAAATGATGGTGGACATGTTCGATAATTAAGTAATAGTCCATGGCTGCAGTAACTGCTTACCATCATCAAAAGAGGGGAAGGGGTAGGATCGATTAGGCAGTCAGTCAGCAAAATCTTCTATCTGTTTGTAGTTTGTTATGCAGAAGCTGTTAGAAGTTCATTGTTTAGTGACAGTTTGGGGGAAGGGGAAGGTGGGAAGAGTATTGAGAGAGGGAAATTGCAGGATGGGGTGGGGGTTGTAAAGGGGTAAAAGTTATGTTACATGTTGTCTCTGTTAATGTTTTAAAATTATTCTTACAGATACAGATAAATCTGTTGCACTTAAAGTATACAGCGGTCGATGATTATCAATGTCTCAGAGGAAGAGTGGTGGGGCAGGTCCCTTAATCTTATCTCACTATGGCTACCAACTTGGGAATCATCATGTGGAATGTTAATGGCCTTAAGAGTGTGGTAAAGAGTAAGAGGGTCCAAAACAGATTAAAAAAACTCAAAACTAAAATGGTCCTTCTGCAGAAAACGCATATGATGCCAAAAGAGGTTGAAAAAATCCAAAGAACATGCTGGGGCACGTCAGTAGCAGCCACCCACTTCACTTGAACATGGGGCGGTTGCTATTTGGTTGCCACAGAATTTCCAGGGAGGTATCCTCCACTCTGATGCTGACCCTGGGGGAAGATAAGTCTTGGTGCAGCTGCAGCTCAACTCTGGTAAACTTCAATCAATGGGATCAGTTTATGGACCCAACATTGAAGACCGGGGGTTCTACCACAAACAGCTCTTAGACATGTCCCCTTATCATGGCCCATGGATCTTGGGGGGGGAGATTTTAACTGTGTAAGTAACAATATCATTGACAGGTCTAACCCCTTACCCATAATGTTATCAAACAATGCCCGCGCCCTTCGTGAAGTGAAGAACTCCTGCTCCCTGATGGACATTTGGATGTATCTGAATCTCACTGGGAGGAAATATAGTTTTTATTCCCATTCCCACCAATCTTAGGCTAGACAAACTGCTAGTTTCCATGTCTCTTGCTCTGTAAAAAAGCCAAATAAGATATGAGCCCATCCTAGTTTCAAACCATGCAACACTTACTACACAGCTTCATAGTGCAGATGTTGAGGTCTCCTCAAGGCCCTGGAGGCTAGACCCTGTGCTCCTAAAGGATAAACAGTATTTAGGCTTCATGCATAATACAATACTATATCAGAGTACTTGGATAATGTTACAGAGGGGGGAACCACCCATGCTGCAAGGTGGGAGGTGCTGAAGGTGTATATTAGGGCAGACCATATCTTATGCAGCCAATAAAAAGAAAATAAAAGAGAAGGACATTGTCTTCCTTGAACGCAAAATACAAGAACTTGAGCGGGCCCACATGTCTCATTCCACACTGGGGCTGTGTTATAGACTGCAGCAGCAAAAGTGGCATTATAACTCACTCAGCTGTGCACAGCTGGACTGCAAGCTGCTTTTGGGTTGGGTGGGGCCATATTTCGATGGAGACAGGAGAAATTGTTCTCATGGCAGTTGAAATGTAGAGAGGGAGAAAACACAATAAAGGGTATTAAAACCTCTGATGATAATATTGCAAGTGACAGCCATACCATAGGGCAAGCTTTTACTAAGTTCTACATAAAGCGTTACTCCTCTGAGGTTTCACTTACACTTTGTCAGACACAAGGTTTCCTGAGCAAAGCCTCTATCACCCCACTTCCTCAGGAGACCTTGGCCTCCCTGGATCAGGCACTAGAGGCTTCATAGATCTCCAATGCTATTAAGCAATCAAGAGGCAGATGTTCAGACAGATCACCAATTGACTTTTTCAAGGTTTTGAATGCCAAATTAGTAAGGCTTTTGCAGGCTACTAATGAGGAAAGTATTAGTAAGGGGATACTTCCCCACTCCATGTGATCTGCAATTATAACTGTATTCCCCAAACTGGGTAAGGACTCTGCACTATGACCTTCCTATTACCCAATATACCTGCTTATCTCAGATTATAAATTCTGTCCAGAGTTACTGCCGCTAGACTGGAGCGCATCTTGCTGACCATCATCCATCCTGTGGATTTGTTCAGGGGAGACAGGGGAAGCATACTATTCGTAAAACTCTTAACATAATTTACCTTTGGGATCTTTCACAGAGGTCTCTTGGGGCGGCGATCCTAGCACTGGATGTGAAAAAGACCTCTGACTGTGTGGAGTGGGGTTATCTGTTTGAGACATTGCAGGCATATGGGATTGGGCTGTATATGCTATCATGGATATAAACCATTGTATGCCCAACCCTCCTCTCAAATTCTAACCAATGGGTCCCTGTCCCCTGGGTCTGAATTGCAGTGTGCGACACGGCAGGGCTGTCCCCTCTCACTCTTATTATATATACTTGCTTTAGAATCATTAGCTGTGGCCATTCATGAACATCCAGGTCTGGTGGGCTTTGGTGAAAGGGAACAACACAAAATTGCCCTATTAGCTGATGGTTTATTATATTTCCAAAAACCTACTGATGGTCTCCTGCATGTTCAGGCCGTGCTGCAGGAATACACCTCTATCTTGGAACAAAAAATAAATTGGTCCAAAAGTCCAATTCTACCCATTGGAGAAAAAGATAGACATACCTTGCATGACAATGCACTCAGGGTCCAAGTGGTGACTAAGATACAATATTTGGGGGTTTACATTACCTCCTGAGTCTCCAAATTGTCCTCCCTTAACTATGAGGCCCTTCTCACCAGGATTGCATAGGAGTGTGACAGATGGATGAACCTTCTGCTGACCCTGCTGGGGAGAGTTGCTATAGTCAAAATGAGTATCCTTCCACAGGGCTTATACTTGTTTCAGTCATTACCGATCCATGTTCCAGAGAGGGTTTTTAAACAGCGGGGTAACATCATTCATAAATTCCTGTGGCAAAAGAAGAATACCAGAATACGGAGTAAGGTCATGCAGCTCCCCACGTCACTTGGTGGTGCTGGTCTTCCGAACTTTAAATTGTATCACTGAGCAGCCCAACTGGCATTTCTTCCAGTGGGGCATGCTCCAGTGTCCCCAGACTGGTTGGCTATAGAGGGGGAAAGGGAGGATGATGACCTCAGGAGGGAACAGGTTCATGCCACTCTGACTTGCTCATAATCTGCAAGGTGCTCTAATCTGTTCACTAGAAGGCTATTGAGAATGTGTGGGAAAGCTCACAAATACTCTCATGTACCAATTGTCTCTTCCCAATATGCTTCTATATGGTCCACACTTAGAAGCATTCCATGGCAGTGTATTTGCACAATGGACTACTTTATTGGCAGAAGAAAGGGTTAAAATCCATCAAGCAGCTTTATGAGGGCAGGGGGGTTGCTTCCCTTCAGTGGAGTCCAGCAGAGGTGATCGTTACACTTAGGAACCTATATATATATATATATATATATATATATATATATATATATATATATATATATATACACAAGTACGCCATAGATTGTACAGCCTGTTTGCTCTGAATCCTGTGGGAAAACATGCAAACCCTTTTGAGGAAGAGCTATTCCAGCTGCAACCCTTAACTCGATCACTTTCAGTATATTATGGCATACTACTGAAGGGAGGATTATATCCCATAATTCAAATGCAGGAACAATGGGAAGAGGACCGGGGCAAACACCTCTCTCCTGAGATGTGGGCTGAGGCTATCAGTCACCTTAACAACTGCTCATGAAGTAATAGGCTGAGGCAAATCCAGTTAATCTTTCTTTACAGGACTTAAATTTCCTCCTCCAAATTGCACACCATGGATCCAGCAAAGGCATCCACTTGCCCCAGATGCAAGATAAGCAAGGGCACATTCCATCACATAACACTTTTATGTCCAAAGGTTTTTAGCCTTTTGGAATGAAGTCCACAAAATCATAACTAGTGTGCTGGGGGATGCACCACCCAAATCACCATTGGAGTTCTTATTGGGTGCTGATCCAGCCTGATGGTCATTCAGAAATTATTTACTGCTGTGGTCTCTGGCTCTGGTAAATACCCGTAGCACCCTCTTCTATTGCTGTCTTTCAGACAACCCTCCAACAATATAGCAATAGGCCACCAACTTACAATACTGTCTAAAAACTGAAAGAGCCCAGAGCGTGGTAACACGGAATAGTCAGCAATTCAATTGTATATGGCACAAGATGGAAGGGGCATTGGAGGAGAGTCTCTTCCCTGGTAGAAACATACTCTTCATCCATATTAACATTAAGCTCCTGTAACCCAAGTCACCATACAGCTAAACCTGGGACATTATATACAGTAGTTTCTACAAATAACTGAATGTGATATGTGTGCTCAACACTAGTTGTGTACCTACTTATGTGCATTTGCCACCGATAGTAATTGTATTTGTATCCATGTTGTATTTGGTTTGTTCTTTTTACTGTTAATAAAAATAGTAAAAAAAAAAAGTGGCATCAAGCATGAGACTTTTGTCCTCACTTTGGTGGAACAATAGAGTGGATTGTTGAATTTTACCAAAAAGTAGACGCATCATCATTTTCGTTTATTTCATTGGTGGTGGCATATTGAAGATTTCTCCTCCACACTAATGTGATTTGATTTGCCCACAAAGGGTAGTAAGTGTCATGAAATTACCCTAGTCTGTGTCTTGCATTGCACTTTTTTGCAGTTCCTATACAGCCTTTTATGTCTCACCAACAATGCCAGTACTGGCTTCCCGGGAAAAGCTTCTCTCATAAAATGCATGTCATAACTCAGAAATACATTTCTACAACCCAAAAAGCAGTAAGGCCAAATCTCTCCCCTTCAGTTCCAGATCCCACTGGTTTGGCAAAATAACAACAGTGTGGATGTGATGGTGATGAATCCCATATGCTGCTGGTACAGAATATAATGCACTTAATAAGTTCATGCAATTTGCCAGAAATCAGGGTAGGCTCGATTGGTGTGGACTGAGTCTGACCATTCCTGGTCTGACCAGTTCTCTGTCCAAAACTCACACTACTACTTCTCTGCGGAGGGTGACTTAGCATGAGCCAGCTACTGTAACCTCTCCCCTCCCTCCAGCAACAGACAATCATCAGGCCAGGCATTATGTGGGTGGAGGGGGTAGCAAGACACAATGAGTAAATGGAATAGCAAGCATCTGTCACTACAGCAACCAGGAGAGAGAATGGCACTGCTGCAAGCTTTGAGAAATAAGTATAACCCTATTTAGTGCTTACTTGTAAGGGGATGAGTCTCATTATGAAAAGCTCTCTTTAGGGTTAATTGCAAGATGGCAACTAGATTGATAAAATAAGCCTTTCATAACTAACTTTTTTGGAAAACCAGATCCAGATGTAACTTCCCTTCACAAGGCTAATTGAGAAATAGATCAAACATAAAAAACATTTTGGAAGAACCAGATTAAATATTTCCAGGAGCCACCTATTATTTCAATGCAAGATTTACTTACACACTCACTATAAACAAGCATTAGCTGATGCCATAACTTTGCTTGCTTGTATTTGCTGTGTAGTTGTTAGGCATAGATAGCCCAGCAGTTACAATTAGAGATGCAGCGAAGTTTTAATTCACCTGCATAGTAAACGAGAAGTGGTCCACTTCGAATTCACGTATCACTATGCAAAATTTCCATTAAAAAGTAAAAATTTGCCTTGCTTCGTGTTGTCCACTTCGAGTTACAGTTCGATAAAATGAAGTTGGTAAGAAACAGGCCACTGATCACATGCCTGACTGTCTTTACAGGTCCGCAGGTTTCATGATTCAGGAAGGCAGTTAAATAGGCAGGAAGTCAGTGTTTTACTTTCACTTTCTCTTGTAGAAAGAGGTGTTAACAGCTCAGCTTCACTGCGGTGGTTAGGTCCGATATAACTCAGGGACAGCATGGGTGGAAAAGTAGGTCTTGGATGGGATCTTCCATTTAGAACAGGCACATGCCGCAAAGCACTGGAATCCTACATTCTCCACAAAGGAGAACAGCAAAAGGTCAATTGCCAGCATTTCCGCTACTGCAGCATTGAGTTCACAAGCAACTGCATGATTTAGTGGGTATTTACTTTTCCGGGAAAAATGGCTGTGCAACGTAGGCTGCATTGTTCGGTGTTTTGCATGTGGCATGCCAAATTTATTTATTTATTTATTTATTGAATTTTGTTGACCCGGTAGGCCCACTGAGACTAGAAGTCCCTTTTCAGGGGCGACCGGGAGAAGGAGGGATACAGATGATAATCAACGGAAACTGAACCAGATTAAGCTGTTGGTGGTATATTTAGTGAATGGGGGAAATTTGGCCAGGGCACCAAGGAAATTCCCCTACTCTGACAGTAGGGGGACTTGCTGTTCGTTCTGGTGTCAGTCTCCATCTGAGGAGTGATGGAGAAGGACGTGGAGGAGCCAGGAGTGCAGGCTGCACCACTACCAGGATACCTAAGTGAAGCTGATACCTTTTTTGAGGCAGAAATACTGTTGAATAATGTCATTGGCTGTCCTGAAGGAGCTCAATCCAGATGCTCTTGTAGCTCTTACTGCTCTTGAATCGGGACCTGATTCTCGGTACCAATCTACAGAGGTATTAGTAGCCCGAATATTCCTATTCAAGGTTCTGACTTATTGCCTATTACTCAGAAAGCTGAAGTCTCTGTTTCTGCCGCCCAATCGCCTGTTCTTGATGGTAGCCCAAGTGTCTCCCTGGTGACTGGCAGGAGTTGTCAAGCACCAGCCCAGAACACTCCCATAGCGGATGTGTCAGGCGATCGACTCGGCATTTCGCTTCATGGTCCATCTGTGGTATTTCAGACTGAGTCTCGGACCCAAGACGGAGTTTCTGTTTTTTCCTTTTTGGCAAAAAAATCTCATGCTCCGGATAAACTCCTAGCTAAATCTGTTGCTTCGCGGCGAGAGTGGGCTGATACTGAGATGGACGATGCGGAGCCGTGGACTGTGGAGAAATCTTTGCATGTGGCTGGCTGGGTGAAATCTCCTGCTTCGCAACAATTTACATCTGGTTTTGCTCCGATCCGTATTCCTGGGGTTCGGCTGTGTGCAGGACTACCTAGTGCCAGCCCATCGGTGTCTCGGGACTCTTATATGGCTACAGGTACTATTTCAGACAGTGTTCCTGGGACTGACTTGGAACTCACTCCTAACCCTGCACTGAATTTTGAGCATATGGCTCTTTTGGGTACCTGTGGTGTGCATCACAAACCGCTTGGACATACTGTGGACACGGGTCATGATAATGCCAGTTTGCCTTTGCAGGGAGACACTGGGGGTCCCGATTCATTTGCTGAGGGAGATGGTGGGCCATGACCCAAAACCTATGCTTCCTTTTTTCAGAAAAAGGTTTTGCCTGCTAAACAGCACAATGCCATTCACATTATCTACAAGGGGGGTTTAGAAGTTTTCCCAGATAGGTAGTATGTGAGAAAAGTGTTGCTGAAAACCAGTTTCCATTTTAATGCTGCAGAACTGTATGCTCTGATATATGTATCTGGGGAGTGCTCATTTGACGTGAGTTTTAAGTTACAGAGTGGTTTGGAAGCTTTCTGGTTAGAGTATCATAAAGTAAAGAATACCCCTTTATGGTCCCCTTTTGATGTGGTTCCCCTGACCAAGCTGGCCCAGAAATCAGTCACTATCCTGTTTCGAAATGAAGAGGTTAGTGTCAATGATTTGATTTTTTGGTTAAAACAATGCTGTACAGTGCTGGGTCAACCTGATGCCATTTTTGATGCAGAAAATATTTGGACAGGGGGTTGGAGGGTCCGGGTGATTTTGAAAGATGTTGATGGGTCCCTGCAACATTTGCCCAACTCCTTTTTTCTAGGGGGGGGATAGAGGGGTATTGTTTTATCCCAGGCAGCCCAAAATGTGCTACAAGTGTGGTGCCTCTGGGCATATCAGCAATGCTTGTGATAAGGTCCGCTGTTCCCTCTGCAAGAAGTTAGGGCACATGTATTCACAATGCACAGAGGAGATTTGTTGTAATCTCTGTGGTCTGTCTGGTCATTCCTATATGACCTGTGCTCAGGCCACATTTACTAAATCTGGGTCAGGGGATCTTGAAGAACAATGGTTGTTGGTAGCTGTGGCTCAAAGGGAACATGTGAAGAAGTGTGAGACTGCTTCACAGTCACAGCACTCCTAGCTCCACAATTGGACACTACTTTGGATGTGCTTCCCTTGCCCCCCCCCCGAGTTTTGTTCAGACCCACCCTTGGAGGTTGCTCGTGGAGATAATGGCTACAGAGTTACCTGAGGAGGTATCGCTGCCTTCTACTGATGGGGTGCCTGTGGCTGCACAACCTCTCATTTCTTCTTCTGCAATGCTTTCCCTCCCCCCCCTCTGCCGACTGTTCCAGTTGTAGAACTAGAACAGCGAGTGACTAGGCATAGGAGCTAGAGGCAGCCTGCTTCTAAAGTTCATAAGATTTCTGAAACTAAGACCTCCAATAGGTTCCTACCTCTTTTTCAGGACTCGAGTGAAGTGGGGCATGACTCTGAGATATCCTCGGAAGATTCCCACTGTATTGAGCCTTTATCTGATTCAGAGTCTAGTGAATTAGAGGATGTTGGTGATAAGTTGGTGGGCTCCAAGAAGAGTTCCACTACTGCTAAGGGGAAGAAGAAGAGGGTGGTGGGTTCTGGTAAGTCCCAGACTCATAAACCTCCCTGAACCCTTTGATTGTCAGATTAATCGATTGTCATTATTGACAATTAATGTCAACAGTACTAAAAATGCCCAGAAAAGGAGAGGGTTTTTTCTCATTTACTGTCTTCTGCTGCAGATATTATTTTTCTGCAGGTACCCAGCTGCACACACCAGTCGAGGTTCGTCAGGTTCAACATGAGTGGTATAAGGGTCCCTCGTATTGGTCCCTTGGTTTGGGTCTTTGTACTGGGGTGGGAATTTTATTTACTCTGAATGTTCAACTTCTCAAATTGTTGGATTTGATCCCTGGGAGGGTTTTGATTTTGGATATTAAATGTCAAGGCGCTTACTACAGGTTAATTAATATATATGCTGCTCAGTCAAAAGCGGAAAGGGTAGATGCGTTTCTCCACATTCATCCTTTCCTTTTTGGCTCAAGCTGTAATATGGGGGGCGGGTGATTTTAATCATGGTCTTACTTATCAAGATAGGGAAGTGGTACATCTACTTGGAAAGTTTTCTTGACACGTCCTTTTGAATTCCACTGTACAACTGGCATATCTGGTGGCCTTTAAACTCTTTCATAAGCTGGGAAGCTTACCTTTCAGAGAGGTGTGCATGCCACTCGTATTGATTTCTTTGCCAGCAAGGGAATCCTATTACAACCGCTCAGTTTACTTCAGTGGAGTATTCCGATCATAAAGAGCTTCCTGTGGTAATAGGGTCCCAGAGTTGACTTATGGACCTGGTATTTGGAAATTGAATACTTTACTTCAATGAAGACCCCATACTCCACCAAATTTTGTATACTGTCAGTGGACAGAAGACTTTGTTTGAGATGTTTGACAATCCTTTTCCTGTGGTGGGATTGTTTGAAATATGATCTCCAGAATCTGTTGTTATCGGTTAGTAGACATAAGTCAGATTCTGAGAAGGTTAAATACCAGCAACATAGGAAACACTTGCAACATTTAATGGGTTTAGCACAGTCGACTGGCCATGATTTTGGGGGACAGATTAAGGCGGTCCAAAGTTTAATGAGGGAATTTCATGAGCGCCAAATGGCATCTCTTACAATGCAATAACAGTTTGGTACCCGAGGGAAATTGGAAACTATCTGTTCCTTTATTAGTTGTCAGGACAAGATTTGGAAGAAAAAAATGACAGCAGTTTGGGATTCTGATGGAGTGACTGCTATGACTCAATCTGGAATTATGAGGGTGGTTTCCCAATATTTGGGGACCCAGTTTAATAAATCTATTACTGACTGGACTGATTTTTCTCATTTTTTTAGTTTATTGAACATTCCATTTGTTCCTTGTGATGCAGTGGCTGC
Source organism: Neoceratodus forsteri (assembly GCA_016271365.2). Taxonomy (NCBI): domain Eukaryota; kingdom Metazoa; phylum Chordata; order Ceratodontiformes; family Ceratodontidae; genus Neoceratodus; species Neoceratodus forsteri. The sequence continues at coordinate 1,588,069,451 of CM057449.1, read as the reverse complement.
CTTAACTGTGGCTGTTTCCTCGGCTGAAGTACTAGAAGCAGTTTTAGCCTTATCTAAAGGGAAGGTTCCTGGCCTTGATGGCCTTCCATACGAGCTTTATAAACTGATTGTCTCTGCTATTTCTTATGAACTGGCCATGGTTTATACTTATATGTTGGATACAGGGTTAGTCTTTTTGGACATGACACTTGGGGTTGTGACACTTTTACATAAAAAGGGTGCTTGGGAAGATTTAGATAATTGGAGGCCTATCTGTCTTTCAAATGTTGATTTTAAGATTCTGATGAAGATTCTGGCATGTAGACTGTCTAAGGTTGCATCTTCTTTTATTTCACAGTTTCAATCTTGTTCTGTTCCAAGGAAGGTAATAACTGATTAAATGTCGATGTTGAGTGAAGTTTTCGAGCCTGGGGCTTTCCCTGATATGACTGGCTATGTGGTGTCTCTCGATCAAAGAAAGGCTTTTGATTCCATTGATCATGACTTTTTATGGTTTACATTTAAGTTTTATGGAAATCCTGATGTCTTTATCCATTGGTTACAGGCCATTTATAGTTTGGTTGTTGTGAAACCTTTGGTGAATGGCTTGCTGGGGCCTATGATTCCAGTGCGCCGAGGGGTTCGTCAGGGTTGCTTCTTGAGCCCTTTGCTTTTTGTTTTCAGTCTAGATCCCTTACTTTGACTATTGAATGATGTCCGTTTTTCTACTCCTGTTTTGGCTTATGTGCATTGCCTCCCATGGACTGCTGCAGCATATGCTGACGATATTTATTTGGTTCTTAAGTATTCCGCTGACACAATATGAGCTATTGACTTTTGCTTCTATTATGGAGCTGCCTCTGGGGTAACTTTAAATAAACAGAAATGTATGACTAAGTGTCTTGGGTGGAACGCCTGACCCCTCATGCTGTTGGTATTTCCATTCAGGATGGGCCCCTGAAGGTTTTGGGGATTGCTTTTGATACTGGTTGACAAGACCTTCTCAATTGGGACATCAAGCTTGGGCAGTGGAGGGCTTTGGTGGAGGGTTGGAATAAATGTATTATGGGAAAACAGAAATGTGTATATTTGGTTAGAACCTATCTCTTTCTGCTTTTTCTGTATGTAAGTCAAGTGTTTCCTTCCCCAAAGACAGGGATGCTGCTCTCTATAGATTGTTCTTTCAGGCAGTTTGGGGGAGTAGATTGAATCCCCTCAAACGAAATGTCTTATATCTTAAGGTTTTGGATGGGGGTCTCAATATGGTGAACCCTGTGTTATTTTTTTTTTCATAATTTTTTATTTACGAACCTCACCCAATGTGTCATCAGACTCCTACTTGGTGGATGGTATTGTGGAGTGATAAACTTAAAGCATGGTATGGCGGTTGGGTTTCCAGTACTTTGAAAGTATTTAAATCTGTTTTGTATTCTCCCCTGTATTATAGGGAGATGTTTGTTCGATTGAAGCAATGGGGTATTATACATGGGGATGTTTTTCATAAATCTAAAAAGCTGTTATATGCACAGGTCCTGGCTTCCAATCTTACTGACACTTGTACCTTTCCGTTGTGTCCTCAGTCTTCAGTTCCCAATGTTTTGCAGCTCCTTAAAAATGAACAGATCCCTAATAAGTACTGGGATCTGTTATGGCTTTGTTGTCATGACAAATTAAATGTTAAGGCTAACCAAAAACATAAAGCTTTGATTGAAAGACAGTGTACCAGACCTGCATGTGTAGGACAGTTAGAATCTATGCATCATTTATTCTTTACTTGTTCTTTTATTCAATCTTTTTGGAGTTACTTGGCAGAATGTCAGGATCTGTTACTGCTTAGGACTCTCTCTTATGAAAATTTGATTTAAGGGGTATTTACTCAGAAATGGTCTCACTGGGATACCAATACACTGAATGTATTATTTTCTGTGAAAAAATGGTACGTGTGGAATGCCAGATGTTTATTTACACTACAGCAAAAATTGCTGTCATATGAGGACCTTTCTGATTGTATTTTAAAAGAGGTCAGTAGCATCTATTTTCTGGAAAATCTTTTCATAATGTTTTGTATGTTGCAAATGTTTGGAGGAATTTTTCCTGGGTGTCTGATTCTGATGTTCCTATCACATAATGTTCTGTGGCTTTTCATTGCGATACTCTGATTTGTTCTTTTTTCTGTTATTGATGTTATGTTTGAATATTTAATAAAAACAAAATTCCCCTACTCTTTCAAGAAGTGCCATGGGATCTTTAACATCTACCTGAACAACCACCAGAACAGGCAGACGGGACCTCGGTTTAACATCTCATCTGAAAGATGCCACTTCAGGAGTGCAGCACCCCCCTCATGCTGCACTACAGTGTCAGTATTGGGATGTAACCCAAGTGCCTGGTGTGGGGATAGAACCCACAGCTTTCTGGTCTCCCGGCCTCAGAGGTGAGTGTGCAACCTGCTGAGCCACTGACACTGCCAACAGATGGCGCTCCTATGCGAACTGACATGGATGGGGTACCTTTGACGTGTGATGGTGGGTGCACAGGCGACAAGCCAATAAATGCAGTTATGTTACCTGTTTTAAGCACAGGTGTTGATGTACTAGAATTACTAAATGGACCACTGCTACTCTGACAACTACTTGAATATTCAAAATGCTCCTCCTCCTCCTCATGCCTGTAGTAATCCTACAGTGTTATTTCACCACTTTTACCAACAAGGATACTTGCACTAAAGGAAGGGGATACCATGCTCACTAAGGTAGCTGAAGTTGAATGCCCCACTATGGTATTAGCTCCCCTCTGGTGCCATGTACACAGTGCCATGTGCCTGCTCTTGAGATGAGTATGCTGGACCCCAGTGCCCAGATTGCTACTTTTTTTTAATATGCTTCATATGCACTTGGCAAAGCTAACAGATTGCCACTGTTTCATCACTACCATCCTGTATGAAAAATCCCAAACTAGGGATTTTGATGCCCTACTCTTCATATGTCGCTTCTGGGGTTGCATACGGAACGGCAGTTTTGGTAGTGATGAAATGGGGTGTACTGCATGAATTCTGGTGTTGTGCACACTTGGACTTTAACTGAACATCACAATCAATGACTATTACTTCAGGATCAGCAACAGACACAGCTACATCAGAACTTTGAGGAGGGGGATTGACGAACAGACTGTTTACAAACAGCCACCTTCACTTTCTTTTTGTCCAGTTCCCAAATGGGGTCGCTAGCATCATCATCATAATCATCATCCACAAATTCACTTTGGATGCTGTTCTCCTGTGGAGATATTCCAACCACAGCCTCAATACTATCATCCACACTTTTTTCATCAACATCTGAATGGATGGCTTAACATCAAGATCAGTGGAAACATGAGACTGCGAGTCATTAGCATGATCAGAATCATGTTCAACTACTGTGGGAAGTGGGACATCAACTACACTCAAGTCTGTGGGTTCAACATAATTTTTCCCACCTGATATGTTTGCCCAGGTTGAACTTGTAGCAATACTCATGCTGTTACCACCATGCCATCACTAACTTTACTACCAGCATGGACAACAGCATCTCCAACCAGCATTGAAGCAACTGATTTTGCTGTGAAAAACAAGAGTCAGAAAAATCCCTTTACTTCTAGCAACTGCTACCTTTTCCTTCTGCTGCATACTACCATGGCCATGACCACTACTCTTAACGCTGCTAGACTTGCTACTAGCCCCTGATGAACCTGCCTCATCATCACAACAACTTCCACTGCTAATAGTCTTATTGGCAGCAGCGCACAGCCAGAAACAGCTTTGCATAAACATCTCTTTGCAGGCATTTTTTAAGATTACAGAGACAATTAACAGCAATTTACTATTTTGGCTGTTTTGGGGGCATGATAAGCAAAAAACACAAGAGATGCAGCTGCACACACACAAGTAACAGAAGACCTGAAGCAGTCTTCAAAAATCACAAAACCATACCTTGTTTGCGGTGCTGCAATAAAATGTGTATCAATTTACACAACACACGCACATTAAAGGTCAGCCACAGAAACTTTAACTGTTCAGTAAACTACAATTCAGACAATCTTTTAAAATGACTGTAAAAACGCCCAGCAAGCAGAAAAAAACTATAAAAAATTAAGTAAAGTTGTACTGTGTGTACCAGAACACATAAATAATTAAAAACTAGCTAACAAAAGTTGGAAAAACTGCCTTTCTCACTAATCTCCCCTATACACCACAGATCCGCCCCTCCCCCGAAGCACACTTCTACATTGTCTGTCACTACAGAGACTGAATGTACTAAATTAACATTAAATATTCACACAAAATCAATAAATGCTCAATGATACGAACACATAAGTGTTTTCTACAATCGATGTACTAAATTTTGACACAACATTTTGGGGCAAAAATGCATTTTTAAAGGTTTTTCAATGGTTTGTATCTCAGAGCTCTGACAGCAAACTATCTCCAGCTTTTCACTACACACACTATGCTGAACTGAGGCTGTGCAAAGCTAGATAGAGCCCATCTGACCTTAAATCCCATGAATCACTGCAAATTCACCTTAAAGAGCAAAAAAACAAAGTGAAGTAACCCGAAATCCATAGAGAATAATGAGAATGTTGAGTTACTTCGGAATGCAAAGTTTTTTACTTTGCTATGCAGAAAATTATGCAAAATATGGTTTCTACTCAAAATACTATGCATAGTGAAATTTAGCTACTTCGCCCACCTCTAGTTATAGTTAACAAATTAGTAACACAAGTTATAATAATATAGAGATTAACATATGGGTTGGTGGGTGGAACCAGAATTTTATACACTCCTGAGGTATGGGATGCTGCATAAACCCAGAGACTGAAGATCATCGGGTTTAGAAAAGCATCCCATATGAAGGGTGGGTATAAAATTCTGAGTTACACACAACCACCCATGTCTTGTTTTTTCAGAATTGCTGACAAGCATTTTCAATAAATTATCGGTTTAGGTGTTTAGCTTAGAATGAATAAAAACAAGAAAAATTATGCTTTACAGGTGTTTGTTTTACAAGCCAATCTCATGACCATAGACAAAAATGCTAATTAATTATTTTTATAACTCAATTTGTTTAAAGAGATGGCAATTGTGGGACTGCTGCACACAGACATAGTCTTTGACAGCAGATAAGGACCGCTTGGCCCATCTAGTCTGCCCATTTCTCTACCTACAAGATAGCCACACAGATCCTAGTTAACCAACAGCCTATTTCTTCCTACCCCCACAAGAATTGCCTTATGTCTGTCCCATGCATTCTTGAATTCACCCACAGTTTTAGACCCCACAACCTCCTCAGGAAGGCTGTTCCATGCATCCACTACCCTCTGTGAAATAATACTCTCACATTGCCCCTGAACCGCCTCTATCTTTAAATTGTGTCCCTTGTTCTTGCACGCCTCTTTTTCTGAAAGATGCTACCTCTTGGACTTTGTTGATTCCACTGAGGTACTTAAAAGTTTCTATCATGCCCCCCTCTCCCTTCTTTCCTCAAGGGTATATATATTAAGCTCCTTTAGTCTCTCCTCATACAGCTTCTCTTGCAGACCCTGCACCATTTTAGTTGCCTTCCTCTGGACTGCCTCTATCCTGTCTATGTCCTTGTGGAGATGGGGTCTCCAGAACTGGACTCAGAACTCCAGATGGGGTCTCACCAACTGTCTGTACAGAGGGATAACAACTTTCTGTTTTCTGCTGCTGATGCCTCTCCCTATGCATCCCAGTATACCCCCAGCCCTCCCTACTGCCTTCTCACATTGCTTGCTAACCTTAAGGTCATCTGATATGATTACCCCCAGGTCCCTTTCCTTTTTTGTTGTTGTTACTACCTCCCCCATTGTGTATTCTTCCCCTGGGTTCTTGTTTCCCAGGTGCATTATTTTGCACTTCTTTGCATTGAATCCTAGCTGCCATATTTCTGACCATTCCTCCAACCTTGCCAAGTCCCTTCTCATCCTTTCCACGCCTTCTTGTGTATCAACCCTGTTGCAGATCTTTGTATCATCTGCAAAGAGGCATACTTTTCCTTCCAGTTCCTCTGCAGCGTCACTTATGAAGACATTAAAAAGGACTGGACCCGATACTGAACCCTGCTTTACCCCACTAGTAACCCCTCTTTCTTCAGAGTGGACTCCATTTACAATTACCTTCTGTGTCCTGTTGTCCAGCCAATGTTTTACCCAGGCTACCACCCTGGGACCCACTCCCAGGCTGGTTAATTTGACTATTAATCTTTTGTGTGGGACTGTGTCAAATGCCTTGCTAAAGTCTAGGTAGGCCATGTCCACAGCCCCTCCCTGGTCTACTACTTTGGTCACCCAGTCAAAGAAATCTATTAGATTTGTCTGACATGACCTTCCCGCTGTGAACCCACGCTGCCTTGGGTCCTGTGCCCCACTGGCCTCTAGGTACTCAACTAATCTTTCCTTCAGAAGTGACTCCATCACTTTCCCTACCACAGAGGTCAGACTGACAGGTCTGTAGTTTCCTGCCTCTGTCTTGGTCCCACTTTTATGAAGGGGGATCACATCCGCCTTCCTTCAGTCCTCGGGTACCACACCATCCTCCCATGATTTATTAAAAAGAGTTGAAAGTGGTTTCACTAGTTCCCCCCTTAATTCTTTTAGAATTCTGGGGTGAATTCTATCAGGCCCCATTGCTTTGTCCACCTTCAGTTTTAGGAGTTCTTGCAGAACCCTTTCTTCTGTGAAAGGACTGGGATCGACTCCATCTAAAGTGCTTCTGTTAATTGGATTAGGCACTTCCCCCTGCTCTTTTGTGAATACTGAGCAGAAATATTCATTCAGTATCCCTGCTTTTCACTGTTCCCCTCTGCCCACCCACCGTTCATTCTATTCAGCCTCACTATCCCTCCCTTTGTCTTTCTACACTCGCTGATGTACCTATAAAAGGTTTTATCCCCCTTCTCAACTGAGTTGGCTATCTTTTCCTCAGTTTGGGCCTTTGCTATTCTGACTTCCCTCCCTGCTTCCTTCTGCCTTAATTGGTACAGCTCTCTGTCCTGGTCTTTTTGTGTTTCCTTATAGTTCCGGAATGCTATATTTTTCTTCCTGACTTTCACAGCCACCTTTTTTGAGAACCATAGTGGCTTTTTCTTTCATTTTGATTTGTTTATTTGCTTCACACAAAGGCTTGTTGCCTCTGTGATGGCAGTTTTGATGATTCCCCATTGTTGCTCCACACTTCCTTCTAGCCTGTTTGCTAGTGCTTTTCTGAGGCACTCTCCCATCTTGCCAAAGTCAGCCCTCCTGAAGTCCAGTACCCTCACTTTTGTATGGCTTGACTCTGTAGCTGAGTTTAACGTGAACCACACTGTTTGATGGTCACTTGTTCCCAGATGGCAACCCACTTCTAGATCTGAGATCCTCTCACTGCCCCTGTTTGAGAGTTCGAGGTCTGAGATTGCTCCCTCACGAGTGGGTTCTGAAACTAGCTGTCTGAGGCCTGCCACCTGTAGGGCATCAAGAATGGCCCTGCTCTTGGATGTGGCTGCAGCAAATGTGCTCCAGTTAACATCTGGCATATTCAGGTCTCCCATCAACAGTATCTCCCCTTTGTCTGCCATTCTAAGAATGCCTTCTATCATATCCTTGTCCATTCCCTCCCCCTGACATGGGGGTCTGTACACAACCCCTGTGTGGATTGTGGTGCCCTTTCAAGTCTCCAAGGTGACCCACAGTGCCTCCTCTCCTCCCTGTTTACTCTTTTGTTCTGTTGCTTTTATCCCTTCCTTTACATAGAGAGCTACTTCTCCCCCTCTTCTCCCCTGCCTGTCTCTCCTGTAGGTTATGTACCCTGGTATGTTAACATCCCAGTCATGGTTCTCTGTGTACCATGTTTCTGTGACTGCTATGATATCCAGGCATCCCTCTTCCATCAAGGCCACCAGCTCAGGGAGCTTGTTGCCCAGACTACGGGCATTGGTACTCATTACCCTCCATTTCCTGATGGCCATACTCCTTTTGCCCCATCCCTGTCCTTCTTGCCTTTGTCACTTTCTCCATTTACCCCTGCCCTTCTCCCTATCGACACCTCTATGTTGGTGTTTACCACACTTACTACCGTGATTTTTGAGGGGCTAGGATTTCTCTGCTCCTTTCCAGTGTCTCCCCTTGGCTAGTTTAAATGCTTGCCAATGAAGCATTTAAACCTATCACCTAGGATTCTGGTTCCCCTCCTGGACAGATGCAACCCATCATGCCAGTATAGGCTTGCATCGCTCCAGGTGGACCCCCAGTCCCCAATGAAGCCAAATCCCTGAGCTCCACACCAGTTTTTCAACCACTGATTGAATCCCATGGTGCGGAACACCCTAGCCTCTCCCTACGCCATAGATGGGCAGCACCTCCGAGAAGGTTACCGTTTGCTACTTGTCTAAGGCCCCTCCCAATTCCACAAACTCTTCCTGCACTTCTCTAATCCTTTTATGCCAGGTCATTTGTCCCTAGGTGGACAATGACATCCAGCTCCCTCCCCTGTGCAGCTGCTCCAGCAATCCTGAGGATTCGCTCCCTGTCCCTCCAAGCCATGGCGCCAGGCAGGCACCTTACCTTCCTCTCCCCTTCCTCCCCCAGTTCCACCTTCCTAACAGTGGAGTCCCCCACCAGGAGTTGTTTCCTTCCCCTGCGGGGTTCTCTGCCACCCTCCTGTGGGTCTCCTTTGTGGAGGTTTCCAGCATCCTCCTTGGTCTCCACTGCAGGTGCCTCCATAGAGGAACCACACTTTGCCAGAATAGAGCAAGCTTGATTTATAGCTCACAGTTAAAACTACTCAGTTGTAACACAATGTAACACAAAATTACAACCTGGTTATCTGAGCATTAAAATGCTTGTCAACAACTATAGTGACAGTTCATGACTGTGACATGAAGAGGTTCACTGATAAGACTGTAATTGGGCAAAGTCTTCAAAGGGAAAAGGAGGACAAAGGCAGAGAGTGACAAATTGGGGAGGCAATCCAGTATTTTGATGCTGTGGTAAAGGAACAATAAATAGGAACACTTCAAAAGCCATTTCACACTTCAGAGTGATAAAAATCTACTCACCTGCTTTGCAAGCAAACATAATCAGCATTATTTCAAGGACAGGGATGTATGTGTTAAGCTTGTCTTTTTCTGTTGTAATGACCAAAATGCTTTCATGTTAGCACTTAGAATATTGGTAGGTCAAGTAACACAGCTCCTTACCTAAACTAATCAATGAGTGAGGGAATATGTTAGGAGCATGTTAGCACAGTATAAGAATACCTTAATTCCATGAGTTGCAAGCACAGCATCATGGGTATACTAATAATATAGGTTGTACAACATCTCTGCCACATTCTGACAAACAATGCACTATCAGCAGTATATACGAAAGAAATAAACAGAAGCACGTGGTATGTGTATGAAAAACATTGGTAAGGTTTCAAGTAGGAATTAGGGAATGCACAAGAAAACCCTGTACCCTCAATTTTCCAACCTTGGGACTGGGCAAGGATTTCAAAGGAAAAAGATGGAGAATGGGCAGAATTGCGAAGGAGATTCAATATCCTGAAGCCTGGACAGGTGCATGAGTGGCACACCCCCAATATCCCTGTCACTGTACAGACTGACACTAAGATGTTTGTATGCTTTGCAGGCAAACATAAAAAAAGAACAAGTATTTGTGAATGCCGAACATTTGATGCTTGGTAATTAATTTGTGTTTTGCAATTTTGAGCCCAAATTTTGAAGATACTTGTTTTAGGATTTACCTTATAAACATGACATGTACCATTTATAGTACATTGGCTAAAATGTCATTTCGTTCAGAGGTGTGAAAACACATCTCATCCAGGATTTTAAAAATGACACGTCACATTTATAAGGTGGTGTGAAAAAATGGCTATGTTGAAAGGTTAGAGTCCAAATATTGAAAATTAGTAAAGTTATGAATGAATGCTGAAATAGTGTAACATTCAGTCATAACCTGAGCATTTTACTGTATTTGTACACCAGCTTTTCAGCACAGCCTTCTTATTACCGAACCTAATGAACCCAGTAAGTGAACATTTTCATATCCCTGCCTAAATGTCATTCCGCACCACTGAAGCATCATTCCATGCCACAGGTACGAAAACACATTTTGGCCAGGATTTGAAAAATGACAGCTGCGACATTCATGAAGTGTTGTGAATAAATGACTATGTTTAAAATTTGGGGTCAAAATATTGAAAATTAACAAGGTTAGAAGTCTGCATTCATAAATTTCAATGTAGGTCAGAATTTTTTTTTAAAATATTTTGCCCCAAATTTTCAACATAGCCTTCTTATTATCTCACCTCATGAACAAGTGCAGAGAAAATATTCAACTCCTGCTCAAAAAATGATTTTGTGCAACAACTGCAAAATCACCTTTCAGGGCGCGAAAACACATTTTGATCAGGATTTGAAAAATGACAGCTGTCACATTCATGAGGTGCTATAAAGAAATGGCTATGTTGGAAACTTGAGATCAAAATATTGAAAATTACCAAAATTATGAGCCCGTGTTCACAAATTTCAATGTAGGCTCATAACTTTGTTGTTTTTTAATATTTTTGGCCCAATCTTTCAACATAGCTTTTTTATGACCCCACCTCATGAACAAGGGCAGAGAACATTTGCAACTCCTGCACAAAAGGTGATTTTGTGAAGTGACCACAAAATGACCTTTTGGGACAGATTTACCTAACATCACTTTCATTGTTCATGAGGTGGTGCCCCCAAAAAGCTATGTTGAGAATTTGGGGCAAAAATATCACAAAATGGCCAAGTTATGCCATTAAGTGCAAACCCCCACTAAAATACATTGAACTGCATACCTGATTTCCTCCGTTCCCGGTCCAACACTGAAGAATGAAGATGTGTCTGTGGTCCAGAGAAGATGACAGCATTGAACCCCCAGTGGGTAAGTAAGGGCTTGGGGGAGGGTGGTGAGTGCTGAGTGGGAGGGTCAGGTGGGAAGTGAACTAACAGCACAAAAGGCATCAATGGACCATTTTCTTTTTTACACAATTGACAATAAATAAATAAATAAATAAATAAAAAGAATAAAAAAGAAATGTTGAGTGAAGGTTTTCTTTATTTCAGGTTTTGACACTGCGGGATTGGGCACCCCCAGTGTCAGTGTTATATTTGGGGGGGAGTGGGGGAATGGGTGCTGTGGGAGGGACAGGAGGGGTTGACCATTACAGGGGCACCAGGGGTGGGTTTGGTGGGGGTGAACTAATGATGCAACAGACATGGATAGACCATTTTCTATTTTACATGCTTAAAAAAAGGAAAGAAACAATGCAGAGGAACGGTTTTCTTTATTTCAGGTTTCTACACTGGGGTATTGGGCATTGGGTACCCCCAGTGTCAGTGTTATGTATGGTGGGGGTGGGGTGGTGTGTTCTGAATGAGAGAATTGGGTTGGGGTGACAGTTATGCCAGCAGTGGACACTGGGGGATTGGGCACCCCCAGTGTCAGAGTTATAAATGGCAGGGGGGGGAGACAGTAGCCACTGCAACAGTCACTGGTGGACTGTTTTCTTTTTAACAGGTATTTCAAAATAAATTAAATAGGAGGCGGGGGGTTGAAGTTATGGTCGCGGCTGCAACAGACATTGATGGACTGTTTTATTTTTTTCAGGGTATATAAAAAAATGCAGAGGGAAGGTTTTCTTTATTTCACGTTTTCACACTGGGGGATTGAGCACCCCCAGTGTTACTGTTATGTTTGTTGGGGGGGTGAGTGGTGGGTGCTGAGAGGGGTTGAGTGGGGAAGAACAGTTACAGAGCACTGGCAACAGACATCAAGTGGCCAGTTTTCTTTATTACAGGCCATATATTTGAAAAGACACTGAAGGATTGGGCACCCCAGTGTCAGTGTTATTTTTGAGGGTGTGGGTAGTGAGTGTTGGAGAGGGAGGGTTGAGTGGGGGAAGAACAGTTACGGAGCACCTGCAACAGACATCGATGGACAGTTTTCTTTGTTGTTGGAATGCAAGGAATTTCCATGACTTTGGGCATGCGCATTAGTATGGATGCTAATGTGCATGCCAGAGTAACAGATCCAAACACTGGCTCCTGATGTTGAAAGCCACTCCACTGTTTGCTGATGCAGCTTCTTGCAGATCAAAGGACCAAAACCTTCTCTGATTGGAGTGGTTTTGGTCCTTTAATCTAGACGTTTCTGCCCACAAAGCCAAGAGCTAATCACACCTCACTGGTGTAGACTGCTAAGTCCCTGATATTGTGAACTGCAATGGGCTTGGCAGTGACACACCTACCAAATCCTCTTGTACTCATCCCAAAACATTTTGTTGCTTGTGCGTCAAACATAAAAATAGTAGTAAATAATACTGTGTTTAGGTTGCTGATTGCAATTCTTATCATGAACCATCTCACATACATTTACTATACACTAGACAACAGCAAAACAAAAATATCTGCATTATACATAGAAGCAAGTATACATGAACTCATGCAGCTTCCAGTGACTACTGTTACTGGATTGATTGAGCTCATTAAGTCTTAGAACAAATCCCACTTGCAGGCTCAAGCTGCAGCCATATAACTTTTTCTGGGGAAATTCACTTTTCTGAATGAAATCATATTGGCAATCCCTAATGGTCAGCTTTTACTAGGCCAAAGAGGAGGCATCTTAATTACTTTAACAGACTCAGGTGAGAACATCTTAGCCACGGTCATGTCTTGGACTTAGTGTTCTCACTAGGGCTTGAGATCACTGACCTTAAGATTGATCCAGTTGTTTGGTCTGATCACTGCATGGTAAAGTTCTCAATTGGCCCCCATCTCTCCCCTGTTGAAATGGTCTGCTACCAGACTTTGAAGGGGTTGTTCCTCGAGGACTGATGGCAGTACTGGACTTTTCTGGTGTGAGAGTTTCTTCTGAGAGTGAGACAGGTATGTGTGAGGTGCTGGCAGCCTATAATAGTGCTCTCTCCAGGCCGACTCTGTCACACCTGTCCATATATGACCCTGGCTTTCTCACTTGAGACCCCCGTGGTTTGATGGGGCTTTCAAGGAGATGAATACCAGAGGTCTGCGGTTGGAGTGTTGTTGGCAGAGGTCTCAGTCCAAGGTGAATATACTGGCTTTGAGAATTCACTGTGCTGACTATCAAAGGGAAATCAGCCATAAGAAGGCAGTGTTTCTGTCCAGGGAGATTGCTGCAGGGAGGAACAGACAGACTCTGCTTTTTTGGACTGTAGACAGGCTACTCCAGTCTGCTTGTCTATAGCTGAAAAGAGCAGTTTCAGTCACTCAGTGCAGGGAGTTTGCTCAGTTCTTCTCCGACAGGGTGTCCTCCATTAGGGCTGGGATCTCTCCAATGGGGCAGATGCAGCCCTGCAGTGGTGAGTCAAGCATTTCCATAGGCACTCCGATTGTCTTGGGCAAGTTTAAGCCAGTGGGGGTGACAGAGGTATGTGAAGTGATTTCAAAGCTATGGCCCATGTACTGTGAACTGGACCCCTGCCTGAACCCGTCTCTTAATGGAATGTGTTGAGTCTGTTTGTCCAGTATTCACTTAGATTGCCCGGTGTTTGCTTTTGGAGTGCCTTTTTCCTAGTGCCCTGAAAGAGGTGCTGGTGAAGCCCCTCTTAAAGAAACCATCTATCGACTCTGACACCTGGCGAATTATAGACCAACCTCTAACCTCCCATTTTTGGGAAAGGTTATTGAGAAAGTAGTGGCTCTGTAGCTCGAAGCACACCTTGCAGCCTATGGCATCTATGAGCCATTCCAGTCTGGGTTTAGGTCCATGCACAGAACTGGAATGGCATTAGTAAGGGTGCAGAATGATTTCTTCAGGGCAAGAGATACAGGGAATTGGTCAATACTCATTTTCCTCGATCTATCCTCAGTATTTGACCCTGTGGACCATGTAGTGTTGTTGGATTACCAAAGGGAGCTCTGTTAACTCACCGGTACTGTCATCAGCTGATCTGAGTCATTTCTCGCAGGCAGGATGCAGAAAGTAGTGATGGGATATTTCTCCTCATGAGACCCCCATCCATCTTTGGTACACACACACACACACACACACACACACACACACACACATTAGGAGCACCCCATACACTGTGGTCTACTTTGGCCAGTATGCCAATGCTTTCCATCTGATTTATCTCACAATTTACAGCATCCTCAAAGGCATATGGACCAGCAAGGCTTGTGAAATGTAAGCTCAGCTTCAATAGAAACCTTGAGAGTAACTTTCGTTCCTTCATGGTTCCAAGCTCATTTTAAACACAATTTTAAGGCTGCAGTGGCAGAGCCCTGCAGACTTACTGCTTTCAAAAAGGACTATTCATTCCTTGCATTCTTCGTGACCCAGCATGTTGAGTGTCGTGACTGTGGTGAAGCACTCCACTCACTGTTGGCAAGAAAGTAGCACTGCACTACCCCCCCACCCAACCCTCCCTCTCAGTACCCACCACCCCAACATAACAGTGACACTGGGGTGCCTAATCACCCAGTGTCCTCATTTCTTTTTTAACAGTGTCCCTGTACTACCGCAGATGCACAGTTATTTCTTCTTTTTTAAATGTATATTGATATCCTCCACACCTGACCCTCCCTCACAGCCTCCACCACCCCACATCCCCTAAAGAAATAGCAGTGACACTGGGGTGCCCAATCCCCAGTGTCGCACTAAGGAATCCTCTGTGCATTTTTGTTATGTAAAAGTCCTGAAAAGAAAACGGTTCATCAGTGTCTTTGTGGCCATAACTGCCCCTAGCCACTCAGCACCCACCCACCCTCCCAAAGCCCTTACTTACCGATCGAGTTCAATGCCATAATCCTGTCTGAACCACAGACAAGTCTTCACTCTTCAAAGCCGGACTGCAAACTGAAGAAACAGATATGCTTCAATGTATTTCAATGGGGTTCGAACTCAACTTTGCCAAATTCAGAATTAGTTAGCTGCAAGTGACAGGGAAGAGAAGAGCTCTCAATCAATTGCATGAACAGGTGAATGCAGCACATCCAGTTGTGCTCCATATTATACACTGGCCCGATTCAAATATTTCCAGCACTATCCAAATTTTAAACTTCTTTTTCAGGATGGTTCAAGCTATAACAGTAGTATTGCTAGCCCCATTCTATTTACAGAAGTAGCTCAGGGCTGGTAATACTAATGACAGATATTCAAAAATGCCAAAAGGCAAACTGTAGATTTGGCTTGTTAAAAAAAATGGTCCACCGTGTCCTATCTGACCCCCTTCAGTCCCTGGCTCCAGAACAAGCCCAGAGGTGATCATGGTTCTTTTTTCTGCTGACACAGGATGGTGACAGCACTCCTGGTAACCAAGGATAAGATAGCTATACTTCATTTGAGTCAATGATGTGCTGTTTATTTAAAAAAAATAGCAAAAAGGTAGATGAACAAACTCCAGCACAGAGGAGTGGTGGTAAATACCCTGGTGCTTTGAGATCAAAATATTTTCTTCAGGGGGCCCCGATGATGAGATTTCAGTCTTGAAGCTCTGTAGTATTCATGACTGCTACTCTGCACCAGAATTTGTTTGTCTGCTTGTTATTTTCTTTTTAAATAAACGTGGAGCACGTTATGAACTCAACTAAAGTAAACATCTTTAATTTTTGGTTACCAGAGTATTATCCTGTGCCTTTCCTAATCCTCTGTTACAGCACCAGTACCTTAGAGCCAGCACACTCAGCCTTTGCAGATTCCTTGGTGAGCTGTGATATCACACCCAGGGTTCAGTTTTAGGGAGATGAACACTTTATGAAGCTGGGGTTCTCAGTCCCCAGTGAGGGAAGGTATGAACTGTTATATCCCCCCACCCAACCCTCCTTCTTAGCACCCACCACCCCAGGAACATAGCAGTGACACTGGGGGTGCCCAATCCCCCAGTGTCACACTGAGGAATCCTCTGTGCATTGCTCTTTGTTTATGTAAAGCCCTGTAAAAAGAAAACGGCCCATTGGTGTCTTTTGTGGCAGTAACTGCCCCACTCAACCCTTCCACTCAGCACCCCCCCGAAGCCCTTACTTACCAATCAGGAGTCCAATGCCATAATCCTCTGGATCGCAGGCATGTCTTCACTCTTCAAAGCCAGACTGCAAACTGAAGAAACAGGTATGCATGTCAATGTATTTCAATGAGGTTTGATCTTAGTGGCATAACTGATCATTTTGCATATTTTTGGCCCAAATTTTCAACATGCCTGCTTTGGGACCCTACCACATGAACAATTAAACTGTCATTAGGCAGATCTGTCCCAAACCATGATTTCATGGTCCCTGTGCAAAATCACCTTACAGGCAGGAATTGAAATTTTTCACTGTCCTTGTTCATGAGGTGGTGTCATAAGTAGGCTATGTTGAAAATGTGGTGTAAAAATATTAAAAAAACAACAAAGTTATGAGCCTACACTGAATTTTGTGAGCGCAGGCTCATAACTTTGGTAATTTTCAATATTTTTCCCCCAAATTCACAACATAGCCATATCCTTACAGCACCTCAGGAGTGTGACAGCTGTCATTTTCAAATCCTGGCCAAAATGTTTTTACATCCCGAAGGTGATTTTGCAGTCCCTGTGTGAAATCAACTTTTCAGCAGAAGTTGAAAATTTGAAAATTTTCTCTGCCTTTGTTCGTGAGTTGGGGTCATAAGATGGCTATGTTAAAAATTCAGTGTGACAATATTAAAAAACAACAAAGTTATGAGCCTACATTGGATTTTGCTAATGCAGGTTCATCACTTTGGTAATTTTCAATATTTTCCCCCCAAATACACAACATAGCAATATCTTTGCAGCACCTCATCAGTGTGGCAGCTGTCATTTTTGAAATCCTGGCCAAAATGTTTTTTTGTTTCCATCCAGAAAGGTGATTTTGAGGTCCCTTCGCGAAATCACCTTTCATGCAGGAGTTGGAAATTTTCTCTGCCCTTGTTCATGAGGCAGGGTAATAAGAAGGCTATGTTGAAAATGTGGTGTATAAATAATAAAAGTAACATTATTTTTATTTTTTTTTTCAAATTCTTTAACCAGGAGTAGCACACTAAGCTGAAAGCTTGTTTACAGGTGTGACCTGTGAGCACAGAGAAGTTAAGTGACTTGTGCAGGGTCACACACTATGCAAGTGGAGGCTGTGGGATTCAAACCCAGGTCTCCAGATTTGCAGCTCAGAGCCTTAAACCACTGCACTATACTGCCTCCATTGAATGTTGCGAATGCGGGCTCATAACTTTGGTAATTTGTGATATTTTTACCTCAAATTTACAACATAGCCATATCTTTACAGCACCTCATGAATGTGATAACTGTCATTTTTCAAATCCTGGCCAAAATGATTTTTTTAAATCTAAAAGCTTTGCAGTCCCTGCACAAAATCACCTGTCAGCCAAGAGTTGAAAATTTTCTCTGTAATTGTTCATGAGGTGGGGTCATAAGAAGGCTATGTTCTCAATTTGGTGTAAAAATATTTAAAACCAAAAAGTTACTGTATCAGGCTATGTTGAATTTTACAAATGCAGGCTCACAAGTTTGGTAATATCCAATAGTTTTAACCTAAATGTTCAACATAGCCATTTCTTTACAGCACCTCATGAATGTGACAGCTGTCATTTTTCAGCTCCTGATGAACATGTGTATTTACATCCTGAAAGTTGATTTTGCAGTACCTGCATGAAATCACCTTTCGGGAAGGATTTGAACATTTGCTCTGCCCTTCTTCATGAGGCAGGGTCATAACAAGACTATGTTGAAAATTTAGTGTACAAATATTACAAAACAACAAATTTAGGAGTCTACGTTACATTTTGCTAATGAAGGCTCATAACATTGGTAATTTTCAATATTTTACACCCAGCTCTCACGACAGCCCTATTGGCTCTGGCCAGAACTTTTTATTTATGTGAGAGTTCATTTATAGCTCTTGAGAGGTACTGCACACTGACCCACTCCAAACGTATTTCTTTTGGTTTGTTAGGGCCAATAAGGGATGGCCCATCCCCCATAACTGTAACTAGTAGTAATGCACCATCTGGGATTCCATACATTACATAGACAATGCATTCCCTCAACAGCTCCAAACCTTGTCCAGTATAGAGTTTCAACATTATTTTAGTGGGTTGCAATTTAGCTCCTGTCCTTCCCATGTTTGGTTGCTGATTTCATGTAGCTCAATCTTTAAAGCTTTGTTTTGCCCCCTCCAACTATATGGAGTTCAGACACAACATATAGAATAGTGTATGGACAACCATACACAACAAGGTTGTGTTTCCATCGAGGGGTTAAGATGACATCACAGGGACCTCGAGTGAAGCTCAGAGGTCCTGATGTCATCTCAACCCCTGAGATGGAAACACAGCCTTGTGTGTGTATAGTTGGCCATATACTATTTTATATAGTATATGGTTCCAAAGTGCAGGACACAGGAGGCTTTCTGTTTTTTTCTCCTTACCAGCTCACTCGTCCACTCGCTGGCTCCATTGTCTCTTTGCTTTAGCTGTTGCTGCTCATGCTTCCATCTGCTTCTCCCTGATCCCACTTCTCGGTGCTCCCACTCACTAAGTCGCTCTGTCCTGCATTTCTTTTTTGAGTTTTGGTGGTGAGTTTTTTAAAAACTAAATACAAAAAAATTAACTTTTGGGGCATGGAGCAGTATGAGGCTCTTTTCGTCAACTGTCTTGGGGTCGGAGGTTCTCGCTAAGTGTTGCCGCCATGTTTTTGCTGATTTTCTTGGCAGAGCGTCGACGTGGAGTGTGTATGTGTTTGACTGACAGGAATGTTGTACTATTGATGTCGGTAATACAACAACATATTTGACCTTTGAACTGTACTACAACAAGTTTTCAGCAGTTGCTGAAATCGTGTAGAATCAGGCTAACCGTATACTATATTTCAATGTTATGCCATGTGGAAAAGCTCAGACCACCATTCTAACAGCAGGACCAATACTGTCTGAGGTGGGGCTAGAAAATATTGGTCCAGATTGGGGAAGGCGAGAAGGTCCACCAATGGGATGGGAGTAGGCCTGGCAGTCAGTAATGGAGATAATGGGTTTAAAACCTACAGGAGAGGAGTGGAACATTATGGAACATGTTATGTAAATCATGGCCTCCATGAGTTGGCCTAATTGATGTCCTATCCCTGAAGAGCAGCTGTGCCAATACATCATGGCAGCCAAACAGGAGGGAGAACCCCAGCAGCAGTTGGGAAGCAGTTGGCAGGAGCCATTTGGTTCTCAAAAAATGGGTCTGATATAGCATCCAAGCTTTCAGAGTGTAAAAGCTATGGAGGGGTGGAATAAGGGAGACAGGACAAAGGAAAAAAGAACAGCTGATGAATGTTGGGTTTGACAAAGCTGGAAACAGTGTATGCTCTTCTGCACTCTACCTGTTCTTCACACTACAAAACTCACTTAGAAAAGGGTAGGGAAAAAGTCTGTTTTCTGGTTGGCTGAGGCAGCCTGGCAGCCATACTTTGATATCTGTACTATGCATGGTCAATAGTACTGGCGCCAGGCTGTCCCTTTAGCAAAAGAAATACTGTGCCACTCTTGGAATTTTTAGCTTGCAAAAAAGGCCATATTTTACCTCACCAAGAATAATGTTAAACTGCTAAGTTACAAAATACATACTTGCTCATGTTCCCACATGTTCTCACAATCCAGTTACTTTTTTTTCTCCATTTCAATCTGTATTACTTGCTCCAAAAAATATACCACTGAATGAGGGGCCAGTTGGCACACCATTAAACTGAGGCAGGAAGAGAGAACAGCTGCAGCTATATTCAACCTTTGGCACAATTGCACTATTAGTGAAAGTGCTACTTGGCACTGTTAACTCCCAGCCTGTATGAAGCTCATGCCAAGGTCTGCTTCATGTGGGGTGCATGAGAGGTAGGAGCAACTGCAAGGTAAGGTACATGGAGAAGGCTCAGGATTTCAATGCCTCCTTCCACATCACTTATTCCATGACCACTGTTTCAAATATTCTGTAATGTTGTCTCCCCAAAAGTATTTATACAATAATTATTTAAGTACTTATGAGGGAAACAGTATTAAGTAAAATGTACTTTGTTTCTTTACCCCCTCCATGTTTTATTTTTCACTGCATGATAATAATATTTGTATCTTTTAAAACATTGGCAGCTGTGATTTTATTATTACAGAAAACCATTTACTAAGCTCAATGAGACATTCTGGTATGTGAATAACAAAAACTAAATAAATAAAATAAAATGTGCACCCCATCAAGTCTTCTTGCTTACCTATTTCAAGCAGTTTAACATGCTGGCTTTCTGCAGGACCTTCGGGATCTCCCTGCTGGTGGCTAAGGTTAAGAAAACCAGTGGAATAAAGAGAGATCTCAGAAACTGAACCACAAGTTTACTTCAAAATATTACACTATCTCAGATGCAGTTAGTCATATGGTTCAAATACAATTTTAAGCTTCTTGCATAAGCAAGCAATAACACATATGAGGTGTGGGTTAATGCTGATAAGAGCATGCCCAGGGTGTACTAGGGCATGAGGCACTTGCGCCGAGTGCCTTATGCCCCTGGGCATGCTTTTATCAGCATGTAACCCACACCTCAGAGTGTGTTATTGTGCTTATAAAATGGGTTCCATTGTAAAAAAAAGTTATTTTAAAAGTTTAGGTAAGAAGTTTTAAAATGTCTAAAAACTGTTAATATAAATAAAAAATAGAAAAGTAATCCCTGTGTTTGTACTGTATTGATAACTACAATATATGTAAAAGGCAGCCACTAGAGGGTGCTGGTGTCTGTAGCTCACCCCCACTTCGAGCACACATACGTTGTTTTATTTTTATTTTTAAATTTTTGTTATATTTAAGTAGTAGACTGTTCAGGAGCATGGCCGGATTTCAGTTGGAGCAGGTTGGAATTGGGCATGTCAGCGAGGAGCTGGGAGTTGTTGAACTTGCTTGAGCCACTTCTGGTTTTTCGGTTGGGTCGTATTTAATTTCATCATATTTACAGGTTTGCACAGCAGTGTAATCTTTTGTAGTATTTTAGTATGGTAATTTGGGGTGTACAGAGGTTGAGGATAGCGGAGTAATGGTGCCAACCAGTGAATGAGCTGGCTTGTGATAGCCATTTCCAGTGTTGTATTCGAGTTTCTTGGGGTTAGGGACAAGGTACAGGAATTTTTTTTGTACAGAGAACTAAGTCTCTGTTGAGTGTTTTGCTTTTATTTTTTTGTAATTTTGAATGATAGAATAGACGATCGATTCTGTGGTTACCTAGAGGAAGGATGTAGTGAAACAGAATGCTATCGGAAGTGAGCGGTTCTGGTTTCAGCGGTTGCAATGTGATTGAGGTACTTACGTTTTCTTAACAAGAGGAAAAATGCTATGGATGAATTTATTTCAATTATTTTTGTTACACTTTCATGTTTGACAGAGACAGAGAGATGGGCTTTGTGTTGTTTGATACCTGTGACAGCAGTGTGGTGTTTCGCACTGGTGCTGCGCGCTGTGCCCGCTTCTTAGAATAGTTTTGAGCTCAGCTTGGTTACTGATTTCTGTGTGTTGTGAGGTCGGCTATGGGAAAAAAGTCCCAGTTGGCATAAATACATGCTGATAAGGACACAGCTGAGAGGTCCTTTTAGCCAATCAAATTAAGCAATTTTGTTTACCCATTTTATAAGCTTCACTAACAGCACACAAGGAGATTAGCCCAGGATCAAACCTTACAACTTCCAGACAGGAAGACAACATTATCTGGGAACAACTGCTAATTAATGGGCTGTCTGGAGTTGTCCATCCACCCTCCACCCTACTGTCTTCAAGGACTGCAAATCCAGAATTTCTGGGACCCTTGAAGGGAAACACACACATCACCCTGTACCATAGTCTCGTGATTCTAGTGTGCCACATTGGGGGACCTTGTTGGCAGCAAGGGATATGCTATAAGGATTTTCAGAAAGGAAGAGCTTTACTGATTGATTGATTGATTGATTGATTGATTGATCGACTGATTCATGCATGTATGCATTCATTCATTCATTCATTCATTCATTCATTCATTCATTCACTCATTCATTCAGTTATTAAGTTATTTCAAAAATGTTACCTGGAAAGACATACTGAGCTGGTGACATGTAATTGTTTAGAATTGCAAGGTAAGGAAAGCCACTGTGAAGACAGGAAAAGTAGTAGTAGAAAATTTTTAGAAAAGCATATAGAAAAACTAAAATAGGAAAGTGGTTTACTCAGAGGGTTGTATCTCTATGATTTTCCTTACCAGATTCAGTGGTGCTCAGTGAAATAATGAACAGGTTTAAAGCTAACCTTGGCAATTATGTGGAAAAGACCTGTGTCCATGGTTACATCCATTGTTGAAATGGCAAGCAACTTAAGGGCCCTTGTCACTTGACTAGCTTATATCTTTCCTATGACTCCTATGAAACTTGTTTCCAGATGCATCCTCCTCATGAAAGAGTATGTAGGGAAGCACAATGTAGTAATACTCAAAAATATCTAAGCAATAAGACACAAGGGGGTGTGCATTAGACATTTCTAATGCACGGTCAGGGGTGTAGTGAGGCATGAGGCTGCAGGTCGAGTGCCTTCAGCCCCTGGCTGTGCATTAGAAATGTCTAATGCACACCTCTGGAGTGTCTTATTGCACTTAAAAAATGGGTTTCCCTTTTTAAAATATTATTGTGACCATAAATATGCATGTTTAGATAGTTAAAAACTTATATAATTAGCTTAAAATATAGTATAATAGTCCCTCTGCCTATATGAACTGATGTTGTTTTTTGTGGTTTTGCCTTAGGTCATTTGTCTTTTTGTGGCTACTGTAGATTTTGTTGTACCAACACAGATGAGCATGTAATTGCCCACCCCCTTACACACACACATATACAATAACACTATTAATGTGTATGACCTGTCATTTTAATTAGTTATTTCTTTTTAGTTTCCGTTTTTAAAAAGTGCCACCACACCAGATGATCATGGAGGAGCCCAGCAATGCCCAATTGTGAAACAGGAGCATCGCAAAAAAAAAAAGTTGAGCAAGGAAAAAGGTAACTGCTAACTTGGACAGGCACTGGGATTTACAATTTGAATGACACTTTATGAGAGAGTGAAGCCACAACTGAGATTTGTGGGCAGTTGATGGTTGGTGTGGCTGGGAGAAAAGAATGAGAGGGGGATGAGAGCCGGATTCTAGTGCAGCATGCTAAGAGTCACAACTGCAATTTTCTTTTTCAGTTTTGTAGCTAAGCCAGCTGTCTAGATGGTAAATTAATGTGCTGTCATGTTTTTTGTGAGTGAAGCTGTGTGGGGTGGGGGGTGCCAACAGGTCATATCAATTACATTTTGAATAAAAAGGAATTGGGCAGTGGAGGTGACTATCAGTGTAGATTAGATTTTTTTTAAAAAAGGGAAGAAAACCAAGCAGAAGAACTGAGGAGACTCACTTGTGCAGCATTAGATTGTTTTTAAATGAAAGAGCCCACGTGCACGACTGAGAAAGCGGTACTGTGATAAGGGAGGAAAAATGTGGTTACTGCAATAACGTCTGTTTGGCACGTGGAGAAAATGGAAAATAGCAAGTGTCCAGCAGG
This sequence comes from Neoceratodus forsteri, assembly GCA_016271365.2. Taxonomy (NCBI): domain Eukaryota; kingdom Metazoa; phylum Chordata; order Ceratodontiformes; family Ceratodontidae; genus Neoceratodus; species Neoceratodus forsteri. The sequence goes on along the minus strand of CM057449.1, from coordinate 1,588,045,839 downwards.
CTTTCAAGGTAGCACATACAGAAATACTTTGTTTTTTTAATTTTTTTTATTTTATTGAGTGGTGCCCTGGTGACTGATGAGAGTGAAGGAGCAGGCGGCAGGGTGAGGAGCAACCAAGAGGAAAGAAATCTGATTTTTGAGGAACCGTACAGTACAAATCACGTTAAACTGTTCCTTCAATTCACTGGTGTAGCATTGTTCAATGAGTTTCCTAATCTGTGCAGGGTTTAATTCAATGAATTAGTAAGTAAGTAAATTTTATTGTTAACAAATTAAAATTATTACAACATCAATAAATATACATGTATTACAAAAGTAACACATCATCTTGTCCTCATATACATTTCATCATATAATGATTTACATACATATAACCCACATTCTTAAAACTAGATTATAAAAATATATTATCTATTTGAATCACCGGGGTCCTTAACTAGGGTAAATTTTATTTTTTTAAGATGGATATGTGACTTTTTATATTCGATTATCCTACAAAATCTTGATACCTTTTCTAGATGTAATTTATCTTCTGTTTTTAGTATATAATTAAACTGATATGTAGGTCCCATATCGAGCTTTGAGAGTGTATCACCCAGATATATATTCCTTTGGGGTGAGTATCAAGTGCAAAATAAAAGAAGGTGCATAGGAGTATCCTCGTCTTTTCCACAGGCACATGTTTTGAAATTACCTCTACCATATTTTTTGTTCAAAGCATTACTTTCTATAAGTCCAAATCTGAACTTCGTGTATGCTTTTCTATTTTTAGGATTTTTACTTAAATATAAATAATGATTTAGTCCAAGTTGATTTCTCACCTTATTGGCCAGCCAATTGCTCAATTTTAAGTTTTTGGCCAAAGCTATTTCTCTCTGAAGATAAATGTCTTTGATTCTAGTCTTAATAATTTCTTTTTAATTCTTTGTATAATATTTTATAACTGAGTATAATCAGATCCAGTAGTCCATATTGCTTAATAATTGTATTCAAAACAATAGTGCTTGGAAAAGTGAATCCACCAAATGGTACAGCAACATTTCCTCTAAACATATTCTAGGAAAAGAGTTATCGTCCATGCTAAATGTTTTGAACCAATAATTTACCATCCTTATGTCTGCAAAACATTTAATTTGGTATTGTCCTAACTCTAATCTTACTAAAATTGATGCAGCCCCCTTAGGTACAGCCAACAAGAATTTATAAAATGTATTTAAAATTATTTCCAGCTGTTCTGTTTTTTCCAATCCCCACACCTCTGTGCCATATAATATCGGGGTATGTATTTTAGCATTTATTATCTTAAGCTGTTACTGATTGTCCTCCATATTTATAGTTAAACGTTTTGAAAAGTGGAATTATTTTATTAATCCTTTCAGTAATAGTATTGAGATGATCTCCCCATTTAAGATTATATGTAAAGGTTATACCAAGATAACAAAACTTGGTTACATATTCAATATCATCTTTACCACATGTCAATTTACACATTTTACCTTTTTTAATAAGTTTGTTATTAAAAATCATGCACTTTGTTTTAGTAAAGTTAATTTCAAGGTTAAGTTTAAGACACTCCCTGTGGAAATGTGATATACTTCTTTTGATCCCAGGTAACTTGTGGAAATTAAAACCACATCATCGGTGTATGCCAAATATGGGCATGCCGAGGATCTCAGCCCGGGCATGTGCAGCTCCGGATCTCTTAACTCTATTAATACTTTATTTAGAAATAGATTAAATAAATTGGGGGACAATACACAACCCTGTCTAAGGCCTAAATTAGTTGTAAATTTGTTGGTGCAATCCCCAATAGTGTTATAGCGTACTGATGTGTAGTTATCCTGATATAACTTTTTTATTAATTGCAAAATAGCTTGATCTAATCCATAACCATGCAATATTTCCCATAGGTTTCCCCTAACTATCCTGTCAAAAGCTGCTCTCAGGTCAACAAAGACACAGAATAGTTTTTGTTTTTGATTTTAATGTATTTATATATTAAATGGGACAAAACAAACATTGATCTATAGTGGAGTGGCCAGCATGAAACCTGCCTGATCCTCATCTAAAATCTTTTCACTTTTACCCAATGCATTATTCTGTAAGATAGTATATTTGTAATATTTTTGGGAGTTATCTAACAAGCTAATTGGTCTGTAATTGGAAGGGTCTCTCCAATCTCCCTTCTTAAGAATGGGGACTATTATGTTTTCCCTCCAGGTGTGTGGTAAAGTCCCTGTATGTATAATCATTTTAAATAAATTTAAAAGTACTGGAATCCACAAAGCAGGATCATCCACAATGATATCCATTAGTATCCCATCTGGTCCAGGGGCCTTATGTCTTTTAGCATTTTGAACAACATGAAATATTTCCTCTGTAGATATTTCAAATAGTATTTGAGGCCAATCGTCTTTATCATTATGTTGATCCATATCCTGCCTATAGAACATGGCTTTATAATGTTCTTCCCAAGTTAAGGGATCTATATAGTTCTCAAGCTGGGTGGTGTTCTTATCCCAACCCTTAAGAACTATTCTCCAACATTTTTTATTGTCTTTCTCCATTGTTATTTTCTCAAACTGATTCCACATCTTGATTCTATAATTTGTTCTTTTAAATTCCAGCATCTTTTTATACTCTTTTCTTTTTTTGTTTAGATTGAGTCTATTAATTCTAGATGGTAATTTATATGTTTCTCTAGCACATCTATTTAATTTCCTTTTGCTTATCTGGCACTCACCATCAACCCGTTAACTTCCTTTTTTTTGTCTTGATATCTATATTTTTTAATATGATAAATGATAAAATCTTCATTATCTCACTGTATTTATTTATGAAGTCCATAGCTAGTTTAGAATGATCCAGGTTAAGCAAGTCTTCTCTAATTCCATTATCACTTAGTAGTTTGAAGGAGTTAAAATTTGTAAAAAGGTCCCATCTGATTCCTTTTCTAACTCTCACTAAGCTTTGTTTCTTGTTTGTCTGTTTTTTTTTAATTCAGCCATACATTAATTTTAATTTCTAGGGGCAATGTTCACTTCCTGTTCTTGTCCCAATTCTGAGGTCTTCCAAGGCTGGAATTATTTCTAAAGAGATCCAACAAAGATCAGAAGTGGAGGATCCCCTAATACCTATATATGTATAGGCTGCTACCATATCCCCTCCTATTCTCCCATTAATCAATATAACTACTCTTTCTTCCAGTTCTTGTACCAATTGTATACCTCTAGAGCATTGTCTCAAACCTCTACATTTCCTATCTGCTCTAAATGTACCATGATCCAGAGCTGCACATGCCCCGGCCAAATCCATAAGGCAAATTTTTACTATGCCCAACTCTGGCATTAAAATTTCCCATAATTATAAACTTGCATCCGGGAAATTTTACATGGCAGTTTCCTATTAATTCAATCAATTTGTCTAGGTCTCCAGATTCCGCATATTTAGATGATTTTGGAGGAAAATATACTTTGATAAGTATGTAATGTGATTTATCAATTACCATTTTGATGGGCAAAATATGTTCAGTGTCTATTGGAATGTCTGTATATTGGGTGTTGTATAAGATTTTGCACCATGTACTTAGACCACCTGAGAGTCTTCCATATTTATTATTACTACATGCTTGTTTATAAAATCCTTTATAACCATTCACTTTTAAGTCACTGCCAGACCAGGTTTTCTGTAAACATATGCATTTAAATTGAACCAGATAATCAATAAATAAAGGGTCAGCTATCTTATCCTTAAGTCCCGCTATATTCCATGATAACATATTATGATCTTTTATTCCCTCTTTATTCCTTAAATGAGGCTTTATGTCTAATAGATGTCAATTTTTGCCATCCTGTAATGCCTCATACCTATTAGCTGTCTTAACCATATTTATCCAATGTACATTCTCCAACATTTCACCCACATCTTCTGATGTGTCATGTTCACTGTGAAGATAGATTTCTACCCTGTCTAATATTTCTGATTTGGAGAGGATATATTTGTAATCGGTCTCACTTTTTACTCCTATTGAAATTTGTCCTCCTTCCTCATGTCTTGTCACATAATTAATCATATTGTTTAGTCTGTTGTCCTTAGTTAGATTTTGTAGCAATTCTACAACCTTAACACACAGGTTGTATTTGGTTTCCCCAAAAAAGCTATTCAATCTGAATACTGATACTACAAAGTCATTCTTTAATAAGGGCTTATCCTTGTAATTCTCATAGAATTCAGGGAAAACATACTTTATTTCAATGAACACATCCAGTTATATTCCCATTTCCCTTAAATTAGCCTTTTGTTTCTCAATAGCTTTTAATACATAGTATTGGTCAGAGAGCAAAAGAACCATTTCTGTGTCCAATAGTGGTCTTATTATACTAAATTTGGACATAAATGATTCATTAGTAGTCTTATTTTGTAAAACTGAGCCTATAAATTGCTTTAAGTTATCATTCAGTTTCTTTTCATTTTCTTCTGGCATAATGGGAACTTTGAATAAAGGTAGAACATAGTCGGTCGCCAGGGTTCTAAGCAGAATACCTTCCAAGTTTTTTTTTATTTTTATTTTTTTCTCCTTTTGTTGTCTTTTAGTTTCCTCTATCTTTTCCTTCTTTTCCCAGTCTTCTTTAGTAGTTTCTGGACTGTCTTCTTTTTCCAGCTCAATGTCATTTATTTGCCCTGAGCTTTCTGTTTTCTTTTGATTTCTATTGATCTTAGCTCTTTTTTTGTTCATTCTTTTTCTGATCTTTTTTGGTTTTCTTGCCTTAATTTCTATTTTAACAGTTTTAAGTTCTTCTATTTCCTTTCTTGATTTCATTACTGTATTTATATTAAATTTACCTTTTTTCCCTTAATTAGGAGGCTTTGGGTGTCACTCACTTCTATTTGTTTATCTTTTTGTTCTTATCTCCTCAAGTTCACATCCTTTCCTCTTATGCCTGTTTTAGGAGTTTGCCTTAAGTTCTTTAACCTATCTTTGCTAGTTTCTTTCAGTTTGTCACTCTTGCTAGGTGATCAAATTGACTTTTTAAACCCTTATTTCTAAACTCATAATCTCCTTTTTCAATTACTTTTCTTTGTTTAAGACCTTTTCCCATATCTCAGGGTTCCTTTGTCTTAATTCCTTTACAATGTTATTGCTTGTTCAAATCCATTTGGCATCATTACTAGTTCACTTGCTGTATCTGAATCCAATCTATTCCCTGACATTTCAGGAGTTGTAATAGTACTAATTTCAATTTTCATGTCCATTGAAGTATCATTCTGTTTAACATTTGTTACATTGGAACCAATTTCCAAATTAAAGTGATTTGGATCACCCAATCTAATACTTTCTCGATCCCATTGATCAGTATTCACTCTATTATATATCCAATCTATTTTATCCTTATTCTCCAGACACACACCTTAATAAATGAAAGATTCTGAAGGATGGTAACTGAATGTTCATACAACATAGCATTAGCTAGTAGTGGATCTTTAAGTACTTTCACACAACCCTCAGTCAGGTATTCTAAAGGAGGAGTAATTGCTTCAATGGGACTCATAAATTGAGTTGCTTCTGTTAAGAAGCTTAGAGCTTCTGGGGTAATTACTTTTTGTTTCCACTGATTATCATTAAGTCTTTCAGTGTTAGTTTGAGGTGTAAATAAAGGGAAACTACAGTTCTCTATAAGACTTTCTGTTAATCTGTTGAATTCTTTAATTTTCTCTTGCACTCTCAAATTCGCTTGAATTGTTTCTTTTATGCTGGCAGCTGTAGTACTCACCTCTAAGTCTACCTGCCCAGCTGACCCTTGATTATATGATAGAGACACTTGGACTCCCTCTAAACTTTGATTGAGGGGGTATGGATCTCTTTTGGGTTTTAGGCCAAAAGATTCTGGGTTCTTAACATCATTTAGATTTTTCTTCCATCAGGAATACTCTTTTGGCTTTTTATCCTCCATAGATCCCAGATTGAGGGCTGAACCAGCTTATTTTTTCAACTTTCTTGCTATCTTTTAGAAGGTTCTCAGTTAAATCCTCACTAACTCTGTCCTGGGATTTTCCAGTATTCAGAGTGCTATCATTATCAAATTCTTTTCTTTTATCATCCCTCGTGCTGATGCATTTTTCATCTATTTTCTTCTCTATAAATTCTGTAAGTTCTACGCTTGAGTTTCCTGTCTATTTATTTTGTTCGGTTATATTTGTCATTTTTTCCAATTGCATCTTTTTATACTTTTTATCAACTTGTTTTTTTTTTGCTTTGTCCCTTAGAATATCTATTATTTCCTTTACCCTTAGTTGTTACAGGCATACTAATAGTACTAATAGTACAAACAAATAAATGAAGGCAGAAGCACCAAAAAACAAGATCCAATTACAATCTTTATGTCCTTGTTAATTTATAAAGTCTTTATCATTCAATATCAGTCTCAAAATTATGGAAGAAAGACTCCAGTCAGAAGAAGATTATCTTTAGACGATGCTTAGCAGAAACAATCTTTACAAGAATTAAAATGAAGTGAAAATAGGCTTATACACTCTGTGGTTTAATATCCTCTTTCTTTCTTGATATTCACCTCATAAGGTTCCTTCATGCAGATTAAAGATGAAATAAAATATCTTAATAATGATGAAATATGGCCTTCAATGAACCACGAGGAACTGATTTCCTAAACAGGCTGTTCACTTTTAGTACCTTTCCACAGTTACTGTTTCTCAGCTCCTTCTCAACTCCTTCTAATTCTCTAGTAGGTTTTCTGTAAATGAGGACTCCACAGCATAAGAAGAAATTCACCCTTGTATTTTGTGATGGTAACAGGTGTTGAAGAAAACCAATTTGGGCAAAAATAAGCTCCCCAGTCTCTTTATTCATAAACACATCTTCGATGCACCCTTTTACTAGTCTCAAAACCACTAGCAGCAATGGGAAAATGAGAAAAAAAAAACAGATGATAATAACAGACAATAATAACGATAATAACAGATAATAATGATGGTAAAATAGCAAAAAACAGAATAAATATCTTAATTATGTTATGAAATCTCGTTATTCCAGTAATCCAATTACTGCATATTAAAATAAGGTGAGAAGATGTACTTGTCAGCTAATAATTCTGTTTAAATTTTGCAGTTAATTTGCACATTGGTTTACACTTTATGCTTAAGCAGTTTTTTTTATCAAAAGGAATTGAATTACTATTTATTTACTATCAAGAAATCAATTACTTTAGAAAAAGATCAATGAACTAGCTGGCTAGATAACTAGTTGTCTCTAAAATATCTAAAGAAGAACTAAAAAATATCTAAAAATCTAAATTTGTTGCTGTAATAATACCATGTTTATTTGTTTGTTTGTTGGTAAAAATTCAAATGTTATACCAAACAATTTTGTCTTGTAAGTGGCTCAGATAAACTTACTTTTGTGCTATCATGCTCAATTTCAAAAGGAGAAGCCAGAAGCATGAAAAACAGTACCGCTTACTAATTGCTTGTCTGATGTTAATCAAGGAACTATCGAGGGCTGACAAAGGCTACTAGAGCAAATCTGATTTAATATTCCATACTGTGCTCCTTCCTTTCACCTTGTTTTTTTTGCCCTAGCACCTTAAGTTTGCACCTTGATTTTTTTTCAAGACAGCGTACTCATCTGCACCAACCGAGCATCTGAAAAGAGACGCTGTAACTAAATACAATGTCTACAACTTCAAAAACTTCCTGGACTTCAGCCGTAACACAGGTACAGGCGTCTACCCAACTCCAACAAAGACCAGCTAAACAGCACGAATGAATGGAGCCTGTGTCAGAGCATGCACACTATATAGTAATGGTCACGTGACTTCTCTATTCCAATCAATCAAAAGGATATAACCCCAGAGATTTTAAATAAACTTTAGACTTTAAAACTTTAAAATGTTTACTTTTAAAATTCTCTTGTCTCTATTTTGTTCTGCTTGTTCTGCTTATTAAGATTTTCAGATAACTATTGTCAAACTCCTGCAGTGATACCAGCGCTCAGGGCAAAAAGAAACAGCTGCACAAGTAAAGTTTACTCCGTAATATTACCTAAATGTTACCCTAAGTGTTACAAAGTAGCAACTCCTTCTAATATTCGTACATGTATACCAAAAACTCTGTCTTACACAATTTTGAAAATAAATAATTAAAACTTGCATAAATCAGTATAAAGGAGGCAGGATTCGCTATGTAACTGAATAGCTAAATAGCTACTAGCTAAGCAGCTGAATGGCAATGGCAAAATCAAAAAGAAATAGAAATAAGTATCAACTCTCAGTAGCTAAAACCACCCTTCTCAGGCTGCAAAAAAATGCCCAGAGCATCCATGAGAAGCTGTCCATAGGAAAGTAGGCCAATAGGCCCCTGCGGGCTTTACTGGAGCTGTCCTTTGCTACAATTTGGCTACAGCCACCGCTCTGACTCCACACACAAACAGGGAATGTCCAGAGGCTTACTCCATGGTGATGTAGCTCTTACTATAAACCAGCTTCAATATAAACTTAGATATAAACTTCGGAGCACCAAAGAAGGACTGGAAAGGTTAGTACATTTTTCTCTAATTAAGGCAACGATGGCTTACCTGTTCTAGAGAAAAACAAGCTTTGACTAACTCCTGCTGCAGCAGTTTCTCCACAACAGCTCAGCGTGTGCTCCTCTTGATCAGATGCCAAATCTTGAGTGCTGCCTCTATGAATTAATAAAAGTTATTATTGGCTTGCATCTAGCTGTTATGAACTATAAGCATTATTTTCACCTGAGTGCTTATGAGTTTCATTTCAGAAGGCAGACTAAATAACTCTTAAGGAATGCTGTGATATTTATAAACAATGCTATTAAGGAATGCTGTGATATTTATAAACAATGGCATGAAAATGTAGCTACTGCCATTTCACTAAACAGTTACATGTGAGCTGAATAGGCAGTGAAATATGGTTGGAACATAGTTGAAAGCTTCAGCAATTTGAGTTGCCAATCCAGTAGTGTCACAAAAAATAAATTCTACACCAGTGAGTAGATGAAACAGTTTAATGTGACTTGTACTGTAGTTTGAATGTTAAAGATGGGTAAAAAAAAAGAAAAGAAAAGAAAATTGGCAGTGACAGGGAAGAGAGTGTAGCAGAGCATAGAAGAGACTTGGGAAAGGTACAGCTCAACTGTCTTCTCTGTGGCAGGAAAAAAAATGGCAGCTGATCAAACATCAACAGTTCTATGTGGCCCAAGGATTTCTTTGTGGTTCTGTGTCCCCCTTGGCAGCACTTGTTTTTACCTGTGCATTAGACAGATCTAATGCACAGGTAACAACCAATCAGTATACAGGATTTTCCCTTCCCATTTTATAAAAGTGATTTGAAGTGTAAACTGAAACTGAGAAAGTCAAAGAGCCAAAAGTGAAGAAAACCAGGAAACTGGAAGAAAAGGGGGCAACAGAGTCAGCCAGACCTCTCCAGCTACCAGATAATTTTAAGTTTACTTTCTCCAATTTCAATTTTCTTCCATCTGAACTGACAAATAAGATGTCAGAAACAAGTACTTCTAATAACTCCAGGGAGCCAATTAAAACTGGTAAAAGGGTAATCCTCTCCTCATAAATGTCATTTAATGAAGAGCTGAGAGGGATACCTGTGAAGGTGGAGAAAAGCTAAAATGTGCAATAATGGAGTAATACACATTCAGTCAAAGCACAATATTACCAAGTCAATTCCTATTGAGATGATAGCATAAAGAGAGAAGAACATCACAGAAATTAAGGAGCTGAAAAGAGGGCTGGCTACTGACATTAACGCAACACTCCCAGTTAAAGAAATGCCAACACCGCAAAGAACTACAACCTCACAAATTATGTCTAAAGGTGTGACAGATATACCCTCAGATAGTATAGTGTTAAACACCATCTTAATGAAAATGCACAAAGATTTTTCTAGAGTAAACCAGAAAATCAAGTATAGAGAGATCAATCAATCATCTTTATTTAACCAGGTGAAACACTCTTGAGAAAAACTCATTGACAAAGTGGGCCTGGACATTTCAGAAATGGCAATCACAACATAAATACACATATCAAGAGGAAAAAGAAATGATGAAGATACAATAAATACATTCAAACGATACAAGGTTATGTGTAGTATGTACAATATCTAAAGGGTATGTAAAATATATAAAGGGTATTTTCAAATATACAAGGGTATTTTTAAGATATTTTCTCAACTGGAGTAAACAGTAACACGTAGACTTTCAGAGTTAGAATAAAAGGGTGTCAGACGTCAAAGATCACTTACCACAAATAGAGCCCCAAACCCATACTAACCGTAAATACTTAAAGAACTAAGGGGGAAATGTAGAAGCTATGGACTGGAGAGCTCACAGAAATAACCTTACATTTTCAAAACATCCCTGAAGGTTCTGAAGAAAGACATTGTCTGCTCTTTATGTAAAACTGGCTGGCAAAGTATTTAGAAAGAGACTCTAAAGCAGGAAAGATCAAGTTTTAAAGGGCTTATAGGATCACATTGAAAATCTCAGCTGTAACTCAAAAATATCCTACAGTTATACAGTATATGCAAAATTTCTGAGGTTCCAAGATAGGGAAAAAGAGTGGGCTATATTTAGAAGGTTGACAAATATTGGTACTTCCTGACTTGGGAGCAAACATCTGCAAAACAAGAAAACAATTCTATAAAATGAAAACATTAGTGTGGGGAAATAAATTAAATTCCAAACATCTTATGCCCAATACCCTCAAGATTATTTTTAAAGGTAGACAGACCTTTTTGAATATATTCCTGAACTGCAGGCATGCATTGTATAAGAGATAGCATTGTTCTGGACATACAGAATGGACAAGGAGCTTAGGTCAGTCAAGTTCCAGTGCAGCAAAATGACAAGATGAACCCAAGGATAAAAATCAAGATACAGAAGATATACAGGAGAAGGCAATTGGTGTCCAAGAAAAATCTCAAGAAAATTTTGAAGAAGAAACATTGTTTATTTAAGCTTTCCCAGAACCATTGGCAATAAATAACACCAGTAACAGACTTGTCTAAGATTGTGACACCTGATACTTAGGACAATATGGATAAGTAAGATAATGAGGATCTAACATAATATAACAATTGTCTGCTTTATGAACTGCCAGTGCTATTCATTTGTAATAGATTCTGTAAGCAGATTTTAGTTACTATTCTTTGATTTCATTAATAAAGATTACTTCATAATTAAATAAAAGAAACAAAGTAGAAGATACAATAGAGTAATAAGCTATAAATATTTCTATAAAAGTACAAAATTATGTAACTTATGCTAATTCCACTTGGATCAATAGGCTCTATCTTCAGTATGAAGGGATTTCTTCTTGTTGAATCCATATATCATTATGGTCCAGTGAGGAACTATGGGGAGGCAGAGTTAGTAAGGGGTGCTAGGACACTATAGAAGGGACTGAGATTTGAAATAGCAAAGGGGGTAATAAAGCAAAATATAAAAACGAGGTAACAGATGGGAACAGTAGTCATAAAATAAGAAACAATGTGCTTTAGACATCACATTCTCTTACAGAATTAATGGTACAGGATTAAGGTAGGCAAATATTACTAGCATAATAACCAAATTAGGGTTTACCTATACCAACGCGACAACATTGTTGTCGACATGCGGCATAGAGACATCCCCGATGTCAACAGATGAAATTTCACCTGTCAGACATGGGTCTGGTTTCTATTGGTGGGCTGCACCCTGCACCTCCCTTCTAAGGATTGTTAACCCAGTCAGAGGTAATGCAAGGGGCAAAAGTCAGCAAAAGGGCAAATTTCACTAGTGGTCCCTTTACGCTTATATTTTGAATCTTGTCAAAATGTCACTGTGGGGATTTCGCCAATGGAGTTTTACACTTCCATCTGCATACCCAAATTAGGGAGCCTCAAAATAATTTCATGGAATATTAATGGCTTCATCAGTCCAATAAAAATAAAAAAAATCTAAAATATGCACAACAAAAAAAACATGTTTTCAGCCAACAGGAGACCCATCAAACACAACAGGAAGCAGATAATGTAGATAAAGTCTGGGGAGCCAAGAGGTAACATTCTATATTAAATCTAAAATCTTTTTGTACCTCCTTTCTGTTCAGGAAAATGTTTTACAATTTAAACAGAAAAAAATTATTGTAATCCAAATGATAGGTTCACCATAGTAACATTTATTTATGAAAATAATATTGGGTATATATCTAGCTATACATATAGATATAGCTAACTAGTTAGATAGATAGATAGACAGATAGACAGATAGATAGATAGATAGATAGATAGATAGATAGATAGATAGATAGATAGATAGATAGATAGATGCCATGGCAACATTCAAAATATGACTTTTATTTTTCCTATGTGCAGTTTGACCTTATGACCTCACAAGTAACAAAGCCACGAGTGATGTCAAAGGTCAAACTGCATGAGGGGAAAATAGATATATTTCTGATGTGGCAACAGAATATTTAAATTATACAACACCACTTGTGTTTTGGTTCATTTCATGTTGTTTTGTTGCTTGGTTTTTGAATACTTTGGCTAAAAATGCAGTTTGGGATGACCAAGAAGACTTTCTGGATGACTAAGTGGCTACTATTTACATATGACATATATGATGCTTTTGCATATATCTGCACATCGTCTTGGTCCCAAGTTAGTGTGAAGCAAGTGTGGCAGTGTCAGCAGAGATGAAGACATGTCCTACTGCAGTACAGGGAGGAGTTCTCTTGAGTGGGGGGAGGATGTGTGTGATGACTGGCATTAAAACTATGGGAGTTCAGATCAGGTTCAAGTTATGAGCATTAGCTGAAACAAGGGAACCACTCAGCTGAATGGATGTGGAATTAAGCTGAATTTCACTAGAAAGGTATTTGGGGGAAGATTTGGTCAACATAAGTTTGTTTCAGCCACTTAAATTGAAAAAGAAAGCAATTTGAACAAGACTGGTTTTGTCAGGGGCAGGAGGTTAATGTTGTGCTGGAGCTGGCGTGTGAGTGAACTTGTGAATCTAAAAATAGAACCATGCTCTTTGCACTGCCAGTTTTAGCCAATCAGCACCTACAGTGAGAATATTTTTGCCTATGGGGGTCTACAGTGAGAATATTTCAATATTCTCACACTAGATCTGCAGGGAGCAAAAATATCACTGATATAGCTATCAAATCTACTAAAATATCCTGGTGGCTTCTATATATGCTCCAAATAATAGTTCAACACCTTTCTTTAGTGGCTGTTTTTCAAATTACCATATTTTTAAACAACCACATGTGATAGGAGGGGTTATAATGTATTTCTGTACCCACTATTGGATTCAAATGGGCCCAATAAAGAACTGAACAAAACTACTGAGTTTCACCTGAACAAGATTGAGGATTTTGCATTTGAAGACATTTAGAAGATTAAAAATCCAAGACTAAAGATTTTTCATTTTTTCCCAAAAGGCATAGGACCAGCTCACAAAATGAATTTTGCTTAGGATCAAGAATTATACACATAGAAAACTATAGCCTATTCCACTAAAAAAAAGAAAAATATAATGAGAAATTTAAGGAATTAGAAATGAAATTAAAAGATTTCAGGCATTACGAGTAATTCAGACCGAGTTTCATCTAAAAAGTTGAAGAAGCTAAAACATGAATATGATGACATTCCAAATAAAAAGTAGAAAAGGTTATGTTTTTTTTTACAAACTAAATATTATACAAGTCAGACAGAAGTGGTAAACTGCTAGTATACCTCATGCAAAAAGAGAAATAACAGCGTTAATAGAGGAATTATTACTAAGGTTCATACTAAGGTGTAAGGAGCTGAGAAGGTGGTTGGCCCATGTGAGCGCTCTGTCTTTTCACCCATAATATGTCAAGTGGTTTCCATCTCAAAATATATGAATCTATATATGTATATAAGAGCAGAAACTCTACAAGGGCAACTCACAAGTAAGCAAGATACCATAAATACAGAATTTATACAGTACTATGAAAATATATACAAATACCAAGGTAAAATTATACAGGATAATCCATTTCAAAATATTCCTAAACTTGATGAGAAACAGCAGAAATATTTAGATAACCAAATAAATGCCACAGAAGATAACAAAATGCATTTCAAAGGGAAGCAACCCCAGAATTAAAGAAACAGAAGCTAATGATGTCATATGATAAACCAGGTTTGAAACTTCAGAATTTTAAGTTGTGTAATTTTTCAGCAGTATTGGAGCCTATTAAGAAATTATTAAACAAAGGCACCCCTACCATGGTTAGTTTCTGAATTAAAGCAGTTGACATTTCAGATAACCTTAATTGTAGATAAATAACTGGCAAAGATAACTTATTTGTGAGAGACATGCTACAAAAGTGGAGTACTGCATTAATGATAACGAAATCAGCTTAGTATCATTTTACCTATATGGAAAAACAATTTCCATCATGTACAGTATTCTAAAATGATTTTTGAAAACATGGTTAAACCATGGGATTGAGTCAATAAATAATCTACTTACAGGGATGTTATGAAATCTTTCAACAAATGCAGTACGATCATGGACTACTCAGATACATGCTCTTCAGTTTACTGCAAATCAGATCAGCATTAACAAAAAATATTTTGAAACAGAGTATTGATAAGGGGGAACTTAATTACATGATCTCATTCATGCAGCACCTAATAGAACAAAGTTATATCTAAACTATATGAATGACTACTACTGACTACTAATTCTGGACATTTGCAGAAGCTAAAGAGCAAGCAGAACGAAGAACTTCAGATCAAACTTCAACAAGGTAGATGGGCTCTATTATGCTCTTCATGGAAAATATCATTAAATAATAGACAGAGCCTGCCAGCAGCTGCAACAGCTAGGTTCTTACAGCAAAAATTCAAAAATAGAACACAAGACACCCAACAAAAGAGCCTGCAGGAGCTGCAGCAGCTAGGTAACTTGTGAACCCTGTTAACTCACTTGACGCTTCATGTCGACTGCCTCTCCCACCCTGGCTTGTCCTTTAATTTACACATCACCTAGGGTCATGTGACTGGTCATGTGATCACAGCTGCCTGTTACTATCACCCTATTTCTCCATTTGTCCTTTATACAGACTGACCACTAGAAGTCACTGCTGCACTCCTACCTACCACTCTTACCTAGCACCTAGCTAACCCTCTCTAGCACTTCCCCCACTCTATTGTGCTCCCTCTGCTACTGAATTACCTCAGCTCTCCAACTTCTTACCTATCTCCCCCTTTCTGGGTTTGAACCTCTAACCTTAACCTCCATAGTCAGTGACACTACCACTGCACCATTGCAGCTGCCACAAATAACAGTGATTAACTTTCTTTAACCAACTTTCACCTCCTTACCCTATACCCCCCTCCTTGTTTCTCTGTAACCCACCCCAACCTCTGCCTTATCACATCATACACTTATCTTCTTCCCTGTTATTGCCACTGGTAGATCCTTACTCATTATGTGGTGCCTACAAGGTATTCCTACTGCTGCCCCTGCTGCAGTGACCCAGGTGAAGTTGCCCTTGTCTGATACCTGCCTGCTTGCACAACCGAAGAATCCTAATTCGGTGCTTACCCTCCAGGTCTTCTTGCTTGGTTGTGCCATACTACTAAGCAATTTCCAGCTAACCCATGAACCTCCTAATGGCCCAAACACACAGGCTGTTGTAGACAATACCTTCAACCTGCAACAGTACCCAGTCCCTTCGGGCACTGTCCTTCTCACAAGCCCATCTCTCCCTGCATACACTACCCAGCCTCTCCACGATATCCCCCCACTTACTCTTGTTCTCAGAGTGCTTCTCCTTGGATACTCTGTCCTGTACTGCCATCACGACACCAACATGCACCCAACCACTCCATCGCCAACTAAAAGGGGGAAAATTCATCTCCTCAGGATGCTACTAAACTGCCTCAAAAGACTACTCTTATTCCTTTTAATCTGCTCTGGCAATGTTGAACTAAACCCAGGACCCCAACTACCCATCACAACTCCCTCCAAGCTAGCAAATATAAAGGACACAAGCTTCATCCATATCAATGCCTGCAGTTTGCTCAGAAAATTTGACACCACCCAAGCCTGGATTTGTCACTCTAAACCAGACCTGCTGGTTATATCGGAATCTTGGCTGAAGCTTGTAACCCCTGACCATGAAGTAAACCTCCTCTCCTACAATCTGTTCAGGACAGATAGACATTTTGGTGGGGGTGCTATCTATGTCCAGGGCAAATTCCCTGTCTCCCTAATTGGCACCACTACCATTCCCAGGCAATTTGAATGCCATACATTAAGGATACAGCTATCCTCACCTGAGCCCCTCATTATCACCAGATGTTACCGACCACCTTCAGTGGGGCTCAAGCTGCTAAGCCACCTCCACCACCAGCTGGGCAATCAGTCTTTAGAACTGATTATAATTGGAGACCTAAACCTTGACTGGCTCTCTCCATGCTTTGCTCCACTGAAAGACTTCGCAATAATCTCGGTCTCACCCAGCTCATTTCTAAACCCACCTGTCTGAACGACAGAAACCCCACGCGAGTATGCCCTGACCTGATCCTAGTAAGCAAGCCACACAACATTTCCCATGCTGCAGTCCTCTTCAAAGACTTGAGTGATCACAGCCCTGTAGCTTGCATGCAGACCACTCCTAAACTCCCTTCATCCTCTATGTGTGTTGTGTATATATATATATATATATATATATATATATATATAAAAGGAACTACAGACATTTTGACAGCTACAGTTTCCTGAAAGATCTAAATAACATAAGATGGCAAGATTGTTATCTCAGAAATCTGTGTCAGATGCCTGCACCATATTCCAGAACCTCATACTAGAGGTCATAAACAAACACTCTCCTCTGACCAAAGTAAGAACAAAGAGAAGGTCTTGCCCTTAGCTTCATGACGACATTGAAACTGCTCTCCACTACAGGGATTATCTCTGGAACGCACCGTAAAACTAGGCTGCCTCCCGATCAAGGTATTCAGGACAGCAAGAAATCAGTGTGTACTAAGCTAATCAGGACTGAGAAATCTAATTACTTCAAGTTCAAACTGACATCTCTTCTTCAACTCTGCCTTATTTTGGAATACCCTGAGAGACATCGAATGGCATCAACCCCTCCTCCCTCCCGCCTCAGATTACAACTAGCGGCATATTTACTTCTGGTAAGTCTCAAATATTGGACTTACTTAATAATCATTTTGGTACAGCCAGAATGGCCTTTGACTCCTCTCCAGACAGCAAGCTTCTCTCCCAATGCAACACCGTGGAGAAACAAAAGCACTCAAATTAGGGCCCCGCCCCACAAGACGCTTTCAGCTTCGGCCCAGCCTCCTTCAAGGAAGTAGAGGATCTGCTGTTTGCCCTTGATTAAAAAAAAAGTGCTGGTGTGGACCTCCTCGACCCCTTCTTCTTGAAGCTAGGACACTGTCTTCTTACTGCCCCCATTACCCACCTGTTTAATTTATCACTCTTGCAAGACACATTTCCTGATGCATGGAAAATCATTCATGTTGTCCTACACCTTAACTCAGGCTCCCCCTCAGACCTCAATAACTATAGACCCATTTCCCTTCAACCTATCCTCTCCAAACTCCTTGAGAAAATCATCAGCTTTCAATTGTGCAACTACCTTGAGTCCAACAATAAGCTGAACCCTGTACAGTCCAGTTTCTATCTTAATCACAGCACAGTAACCACCTTGGCCAATGTGGCAAATGAATGGCAGCTGGCAATGGACTCAAAACAATACTTGGGGGCCATATTCCTTGACCTGAGCAAGGCCTTTGATACGGTCGACCACAATCTGCTTATCATCGAACTCCGCAACATCGGTCTCGACAATACTGCATTGAACTGGTTCCAATGTTACTTGACCAGGCGTCAACAGCAAATAAAAGCACAAAGGGAGCTCTCCCCTCTCAAGATGATACAAAGAGGTATCCCTCAAGGATCCATTCTTGGACCACTCCTCTTTGCAATTCACATAAACAATCTTAACTCTGGCATAAATAATGCATCCATACACCTATTCGCAGATGACACTGTGATCTATGTCACTAAGACCACCCTTGAGCAAACAAGTATCACACTACAACAAGAATTTAACATCCTGCAGCACAATCTCCTGAACTTGAAATTGCTGCTAACTGCAAAAAAAAACAAAGTTTATGTTTCTCTCCCCCCACACACACTATACACTGCCATCACCCACAGGGTCTATGCCTCTGATCTCCACCCTACTGGGAATTCCTGGAATCTGTGGACAGATTCAAGTACTTGGGCATGTGGATCAACAGCAAACTTTCATTTATGGTCCATATAGAGGAACTATGTAGAAAACTTAAGCAGAGACTGGGTCTCTTCTTTCGCATCAAATATCTCCTCACATATGAGGCCAAAACAAAGTTGGTACAATCAACTTTCCTCCCGCTCATAGATTACATAGACTTCATCTATAGACATGGTCCAAGCACAGCCCTAGCTAAACTGGACACCCTGTATCACAGGGCCATAAGATTTATAACTGGCACTCCCTACAACACCCACCACTGCTCCCTATACTCTTCATTGGGCTGGCATTCACTTAAAACCAGAAGGTTACAAAATACAGCTATCTGGACTTATAAAACTCTATCCAGCAAACTCCCACAGTATATCTGCAATCTTCTGATCATTCCTCATGACTCTTACTCACTCAGGAGATATTCTTACTCTATATAACATTGGAAATCCTGAGAATCAGAACTCAATGGCTTCCATTAGTTAAGCCATGCGCTTCCCACCATATGGAATAATTTACAAAAGTCCCTCAAACTCTCCAACTTTGTCTGCCTTGTAAAATTCAAAACCCTCTTAAAGCAGATCCTACAGTACAGCTGTACCTGCTATGCCTAATATCTTCCTACTCTTCCTCCTAGATGCCACCTCCCTGTCAGTACTCACTGAATGGCTGCCTCTTCCACGTCCTGCCATCCTAACCTGGTGGCACAGCTCTCTCTCCCCTGCTCATGCCAACACATGACACCCTTCTATTTCCCCAATAATCACCTATATACGATACCCCATCCTTTGTCCATGTGACCTGATCAATCATTCATTTCACCCTCCCTCCCTCCCCTCCCTCTCTGCCTGCCAGTCTCTGCCTCTCTTCCTCCCCATCATGGTTCCTTGCCTAGTGCACATCCACCTCACTGCTATGATGGCACCAGCATCTACCTACTATAAGACCGGTTTAGTTATAGATCAGCACTTACTATCTACTCACTGCCACACTTATTGCCTTACCCCATCATCGATATGTAGTTGCTGTTGTTTACCCAGCTAAATGTAATTTTGTTGTTATTCCATTTACACAGTACCCATGTATCTGTATGCATTACTTAAGTATGTACTTGTGGTATTGTCCCTTCAACCTTTTGCAACATTCAATGACTCTGCATTCTTGTATGATTTTTATGATTCTGTGTATCTGCTCAGCCCATCTTGCAAATGAGTATTCTCTCAAGGTGTTCCACCTAGTTAAATAAAGATTGGTTGATTGATCAACTAATTTTGGAATAATATATTTAAGATGATAAATTCAGTAATGGGTACAAATCTGAGGAGAGAGGTAGAACTATGTTTATTGGGAACTTTTAGTCAACATGGAACTAATTAGTGCTAGATGGTGTATAGCAAGACTCTGGAAAGGCCCAATAGCCCCTGTATGGAAGCTGTGCAAAAATCTGCTACTAGAATATATGCAGATTAAAGAGTTAGTATTACACAATTAAACTTTTAAAGATTTACTGGAAAATGTGGTTTCCTCTCAAAAGGACAGTAGATCTTGGGTTGGTGTGGTGACTTTGCCACTCTACAAGGCGAACTTCCAGAAGGAAAGAAGTATCTTAAACCCATTCTGTCTTTATATTTACATTACATGGTATATCTATATTTAATATCATACTAGGATAATACCTTACAAATAGAGATTCTTCAGATATCTATTTATTTATTGTAATGACACAGATGTTTATATTTCTGTTATACCTCATTAATAAAAAAAAATAGAAAAAGGAGAAATCAGCTCAAACGTGTATAAAAAGCCAGGGATGAAGCTTGGGAAATCCAATTATTTCTGCAGAATTCTGGTGGAAATTGAATAGTGAAATTTCATGTTGGAATTACATACCATATTTCCATTCATTCAGAATCCTAAAACATTATTCCACTGACCCAGGTTGCTTTGACAAAAGATGTTCAGTGACCAATACACATAATTTC
Source organism: Neoceratodus forsteri (assembly GCA_016271365.2). Taxonomy (NCBI): domain Eukaryota; kingdom Metazoa; phylum Chordata; order Ceratodontiformes; family Ceratodontidae; genus Neoceratodus; species Neoceratodus forsteri. The sequence continues at coordinate 1,588,025,526 of CM057449.1, read as the reverse complement.
CATTGAAACAAATGGGTGAATTTTGCCTGAAATGCACCCACTTGCTTCCTAATGGTTCTTTCACATCTGCCTGAGTGTCTATGCAGATGTTTTTATAGGCTGCTGTTTGTTTTGAAACATTGCTAAATTCCATGGTTTACTTTGATGGGCTGCTGTATGTTTTGAAGCATTGTTAAATTCCATGGTTGACCGTATATTGACCATGATGTAAACCACAGACATCTATTCCACACTTTTACCTTGGTGTGTTTATGTTCTGGGAAAGCACCATAAAATCAGTAGAAAGATTACAACCATGGAAAATAATTCTGTGGATAGTCTTTTCTACCCTGTGGGTACCTTTCAGGCAGGAAAACCATACCATATAACTCACTAGAAGCTGTGCAGTGTTGAAGGCCTTGACAGGCATTCTAGAGAGAACCATCTGCTCTGAGTTTTGCTGTATGGCACTCTCACCCAAATATGACCAACACCTTATACTGTAGATATTGATAACACTTACTGCAGGCTTGTTGTTAAAGTACCAGAGAAGGTGTAGGTTTTTACTTCAGTGCTTGACTTAAATTGGTGGTTGTTGGCTTTGCTAGCTAAAGCTCAGACTCAGCCTAACTGTATATTTGTGTGCTGTGGGGAAAGGGCATAGTGTGTTTGTAGTGTTCCACACACAGCAAAGAATGTTTTGGGAAACAGAGAAAGTAAGAGAGACAGACAGAAACACAGAAGTCAGATATTTTGCCGAATTTATCATTGAAATATTATTACTGTACAGTATGTGTATTGTTTAATTTATTTCATTTCTTCTGTAAGTAAATTATATATTTTTTTCATTTCTTCCAAGCTTACTGCTGTTTTAGTTTAGAGTGCAAATATTGAAAATTTGCAAACTTACGAGCGTGCGTAGGAACTGCGCAACGCACGCTCATGAAACAGTCATTTTTAGGAAGTTTGTGACCAAATTTTCAACATAGCCATTTTAAGACCTCTGCTTATGAACAGTGTCACTGTGATTTTCTTAATGTGTCCCATACAGTGATTTTGCACACCGACTGCACCATTGTGTGCTACATGGGCGGAAACACATTTTGGGTGAGATGTGAAAAATGACAGCTGTACTGCTCATAACTAGGTGTGGTAAAATGACATTGTTGAAAATCTGGAGTGAAAATATTGAAAATTCGAAACTTACTAGCAGCAGGAAGTGCGCACGCAGGCTCATAAAACAGTCATTTTTAGGAATTTTTCCACTAAATTTTCAACATAGCCATTTTAAGACCACTGCTCATGAACAGTGTCACTGTGATTTTCTTAATGTGTCCCATACAGTGATTTCGCACACTGACTGCACCATTGTGCGCTACATGAGTGGAAACACATTTTGGGTGAGATGTGAAAATGACAGCTGTACTGCTCATAAGGAGGTGAGTTAAAATGGCAATGTTGAAAATCTGGAGTGAAAATATTGAAAATTTATGAACTAACGAAGCGCATGAGGAACCTTAACACACGCCAGAAAACAGTCATTTTTAGAATTATTCCACCAATTTTCAACATAGGCTTTTTGAGAGCCCACCTTATGAACACTGGCAGTGCTGTTTCATTAATTGGTGCCAAAAGGTGATTTCACGCAGTGACTGCGAAATCACCTTTCGGTCCTGATTAACACCATGATAGTGAGAGCATTCATGAGAAGAGGTCCTAAAAACCCCATATTGAAAATTTGGTGCAAAAATTTCAAAAAATGCCTGAGATATGCAGCAAAGTTGAAAAAAAACCCATTTATTACATTATACAGCTTACCGGCATTTCCTCAGTTCGCGGTCGGCTTTTGAAGAGTGCAGACGTGTTCCTGGTCCACTCAAGATCAAGGTCACCGAGGTCCGGAGGTAGGTATGGCGTGGGGTGGGGAGGCGGGTGTGCAGGGTGGGCGTGGGTGGGGCCCAGACAGTGAGGGACCGCTTTGTGTTGCAGGTTTTTTTTATTTTAAAAAACAGGAGGACAACGCGGGACATTTGCCAGGCTGGTGTGGGCTCCCAGCGTGGCACAAGGATGCTGTTTGGGGGGTCCATGGAGCTGACAGGGGATTGGGCACCCCCATCGGCGACATCATCTGTTGCCATGCTGGGGTGGTCTCTTAGCGTGGCACCATGTACTTTCAGGGGGGGACAGTGGAGCTGACGGGGGATTGGGCACCCCTGTCAGCTATACCATGTGTTGCCACGCTGGGGTGGGCACCCAGCGTGGCATGTGCAACTCAGTTTTTGGGGAGGAGTGGCACAGCCGACGGGGATTGGGCACCCCATCGGCTATACAGTGTGTGGGGGCGAGCATGCAGTATGCATGTGTGTGTGTGTGTGTGTGTGTGTGTGGGGGACATAGCAGGCGATATCTTATCACTGCTCACTGAAGTGTAGCTCCCCCTTTCAACTGTATGCCACTGCATTTTAGACTGCTGTCATAGACAGCTCCAGCAGCGATTGGAGAACTGCGGCCGTGCCTGCAAACACACTGACTGAATTGGAAGAGGGCTGCCACACTTCCGAAAACTCAGATGATGGCACTATGTTTCTTGCACATGCGTGCAAGCAACATAAAAAGAAGCAGAGCTACCAATGCAGCTAGGGATGCTGCAGCATTAGCAGCATCTAATGTGTGTTCTGCAAAGACCACAGTAGCTAGGATGCTGGCAGTAACATCAGTGTCTTTACCTGGGGCTGGTGGAAGGATCTTTACATGTGAAAAGAGTGTTCTTTACCCAAGTCAAATGAAAACAAAACAGCTAGTGTGGTAGTAAAATGTTAATGGGGCAGTCACGGATGGGCCATCTATGGGGAGAAGAAGCAGCAGGAGATTGTGGAGGAGAGATGCAATGATGCCAGCCAGGATGAAATGCAGTAATGCTGCAACATATCACAAAATGCGGCAGTATGCTGCAGGAAACAATGTAATTCAGTGGCAATTAAGCCCTTTTTACTGCAGTATTTGGTGACATGCCATTTACTGCAAGATATTGTGTTCCATTGTGGCTGGCCCTGCTGTACATGAAACAGTTCTGGAAGCATCTCGGTGAGAGTTAGCAGAGGAGAAGTTAGTGAAGAACATAGTTGAAGGAGCAGAGGAAGAAGAAGCTTCTCACGAGAAGAAGATCTTGGATTAGATTTAGTGTAATTCTTTATGTATTACAACCATGTTACATAGTTGAAATTACTGCAATAATGCAAAAGAGAAAACATATTCAGATAAATGATTAATTCACAACAGCACAGATATGTTATTAACTGAATTAGAATACATTATACCAGAAGACTGACTTGACACTTCTATACACATTTCTCTATTTGCACATCTTCTGTCATAACAGAGGTGATACACTTAAAAAGCTTTTGAGAAGGGAAAAAGAAGGAAGAAGCCAGTCTAATTTAAATGGTAAACGTGTACAAATGGATGAAGTCAAAGTAACAGCTGCCTATAATCTTGATGCTGCACTTAGACCTACACTGAATATAGCAAATTATGTATTTTAAACTGCTCTATGCATCTTGTTGTACCTATTGTACCTGCCTGATTCTCCGAGATCACCTTATTTGAAGTTTCACTGAATACTGTAAATTATGTACAGTAAACTGTCACCATATTTACACAAGTATGGTATATTTACTGCTGTTCCATGCCTACTCATATTCCTGAGTGGCATGTCATTGTGTCTGTGCTACTGTAATATTTTCTTCCTTGTACTCCCTCCCTCCAGGATGTTTCTGGAATTAAACTACTTTGGCTCAATACAGCATTACTGGAAAAACTTTTTCAATAATAAACAAGCTGCTAACTCATGTCCAGAGCTACCATTAACCAAAGGCTTTAATGGCCCATGGTACAAAGCTTCAATTAAAACTTTTGGTTTCTCACATACAAATAGACCAGCATTTCTTCTTTCTTATGTCATGTTTCACATGAACATTGTAAGCCAGATTTGTCATCTCAAGAAGATGGTTTTGGACAAATGCCTTCTTTCATACAACATTCTACTATTCCACTTTGTTATAGCATTAATATAGCTCAAATAACTATATCATACATAATGCACATTTAAATTGCTGTTAATGTCCTCATGAGCCCCTTAGCCAAATGATGGGTGTGAGACTGGGCTTCAATATTTGGGTATTCACCTTATCAAAGATTTATAAACAAGAATAAACACATTCTCAGAAAGACCTGCTTTTTTCAGTTGGCTTAAAATATATTCTTTTCACTGCCTAATTTACCATTTGTTTTATGTTCACTGATCCAGCTAAGATCAGTTGAGATGGTATTTCCTAAAAATTCTGAATGCTGTACAAAATCAATACCATTTGCACTTCTTCTATATTTCTGCTCCAGTGCAGCTTTACTGCCATTATCACCTGTGTTTTTGATTTGTTAATTCTCATTTCATTTCCCTGCACTCATTGAAGGGCAACCTTTCAAGGGTAGAATCCAAATCAGTTAAGAAAAAGTCATTTTCCTTCTTTGAATAACTTTGGCACAGAGCCATATCATCTGCCTAATGACAATGAACTTCTATATCATTGATTATAATTAGTAAGAAGAGAGGCTCATGTTTTGTTCTTTTGGGCAGTCCTCATATCCTCCATCCATTCTAATGTAGAATCCCTTCTCTTTATTCTCTGCTTCCTGTCACCCAAAAATATGCAGACCCATCTTATCAATACAAGCATATATTAAGTGCTCTAACATGTTTTCAACAAGGATGTTATGATTAATCAAGTCAAAGGTATTTGTATAGTTGATCATAGCAACTTCTGTGGTTAATCCACCCTCTGTAGCTACATGTAATTCATTCATAAACTTGACCAGAAAATGCATAGTTGAGCTCCATTTCAAATTGCCATACTGATTTCGATTGATTTTGTCAACTATTTGATTAAAAAAAGCTTGATAAACAAATGTTTCAGCAACTTAGCTAGTGACGGACATTAATGAAGTAAGTCACAAATCCTTCAAACAGTCTTTCACTTGAGAGTTTTTGAGACTGGGATCACATCAGTTTATTTCTAATCTGTAGGAATATAACCTTGAAGCATACTGAATTAAAAATTACACAAATATTAAGGGCAGAACTTCAGCACATCCATTTAATACTCAGGCCCAGATGGCTTCTGGGCCACTGACTTTGTTAATATGAAATTTACATAATTGTTGGTACACTGCACCAACCAAAGTTAAAATGTTAGAACCTCTGCAATTTTAAAAACCAGAGGGGAAACGTTTGTCCATAATATAAGTTACCGAACAAAATTTAGAATTGATAGAGTTAAGCAAGTTTACCATATCCTTTTGATAATGACTGTCCCCACTCATAACCTACTCTTCTTCTGTAACCACTTTTCCCAGAATGTTTTTTTTTTACTGCTGACCATCACTTACAGTACTAGGATTCATAGTGAGCAATTGCTTTACCTTGCAATTATAAAATCTTCTCCTGAGCTCTTTACAAGCTTCATTAACCCTATTTCACTGCCATCAATACAACATAACATGACCCTTTTAAAAGGAAGTTTGTCTCCTAGTTATCAACATTTTGAACTCTTTGTATACTATTATTTTTAACCTTAACCAAAGTGGTCTCAAAGCCCCACACTGAGATCTATTCTTAAGTAGTAACAAGCTATTAATCTCTTCTATCACTGTACTTTTGAATTTCAACCCTTTGGACACTTGGCGTCTATTTAATCTAACACTTTGCACTCAGAGGTTTGCAAAGAAACACAATTTAGTCTGACAAACTGACTGGGGCAAGAACAACAGGTTCCAGATAAACTTGGATCCTACTGTTAAGTAGAGCTGAGCAAAATTAGCAATTTCTGAAACAGCAGAATTTCCATGAAATTCCACAAAATTTTGTGAAATTTCGTACATTTTTTTGAATTTTCAAAACGTTTTTACATGGCTTTAACTCGGTCCATGTTGCAGCTAGATGTCTGATATTTTACATGTATAGTATCTTGAATGCTACCTAAAAGGTAAGTTTCATAACATTTGCATGATGGATGGAGAAGTTATAGGGTCTCACCATCTGCCAATTTAATGTCCATGTGAAATCTTTCTGAAAATATTTCTATGCTTATAACTTAGCCACCTTTGTAGCTCAATAATTCAAAACTTAGATGCATACTTTATTAGAGGAGTCATATAAACTGCTAAATAAGAGAAGTACTGGTTAAATAAATTGTAGGTTTTAGCCATGACCTGCCTCCTGACATAACTTTTCCTGACTCGCATCCGAACCCTTGTCATCAGCATGACAGCATGACACTCCGATGCTGGGCCATAGGGAATGATTTAAAGCCTAATATTTAGGGCCAATGAACCTAACAACATTAGTGATATTGTGTTATCCAACTTTAAACTTATATGGGGCTTAGAATTCAGCAGTTTACATAACTGTGAAATGTAATTTTTAACTTTCTGAATGTTTGGAGGCTTATAACTCAATCATGTTTCATTCCAGAGATCTGAAACTTGGCACACATATGTATGGGCATAGGTGAAGTTATTGACCTAAATATGGTGCAATTTAGACAAATACATTTAGTTTACTTAGTTGTTAACTGTAATTTTAAAATTTCCAAATGTCTGGAGGCTTATAACTCAGTTATTGTTTAAGATCACGCTCTGCAACTTGGTACACTTCTATATGGGATTGGGAAATGTAACTTTAACCATAATTTCTCAAACACTTCACTTTCCAGTACTTTCATTCTCTGAACTGAAACATTACTCCTTGCATACAATACCTAAAGGCATCAGAAGGGGAGAGTGGAAGGCCCTGTAGTCGCCCCAGCTTCTTAGGACCGCCCTTTTAAAACTGCTGTTTTTACAGCACCAGCTAAAGCAAACAGCAGATGGCCAGATGCTCTTATAAAGCTGCCTCCAGTTTAGACAGAGAGCAGACAAGATAGTTAGTCAACTCTCCCTTCCCTGTCCCACCTCGGAGTGCATTGCTGACTCCGGAACAAAGTTTCCTTTGTAATATAATCAGCTGCAATTCACACTTTGTTTTTGTTTTTCTTTCTTGAGATGTTTGCTGAGTTTGTTGGGAAATGAAAACAATAGTCCCTAGCCCACCCATACTGTCTCTCCATGGCCCCCCATGGCCCAAAGGAGAAGACATGAGTAATAAATAGCTAGCATTCACTTGCCAGTTCTTCCCATCCTATTCCTAACAGCTTCTTATGCATTGCTGGCCATTTGTATCAATGGTACATATCCTGTAGCAGTGGTGCCTCTGATGAGCACTTCAGTCTGCTTTGTTATTTGACTTGTTTGTGCTGTATGTATTTCAAAGATGTCAGGTGGGTATAAGGAATGGTCTAATGAGTCCCTGGCCCACATTAATTGCCATATATGCCCTCACAGATGGTGGTTAATTTACCAGTGTGCCTAAACTTGCCTATACTATATACTATGTACTATACTAACAGCATAGAAATCATCCATCCAATCGATCCTTCATTGTTGTGTTGAGTCAGCAACAGTGTCACCAGCCGAACCCAACCAGAGAGAGAACTACATCTGACTACACTAAAGTAAGTAAGCTGAAAATGATAAAACGTAATGTTGTTGTTGCTTTGACAGTCAGTCAGCACTGCACAGCATGGCTGTATGGTTTTAAACTTTTTTTTTATATTCTGCTATTTTTGCCCCCTCACCTGCCGCCAGTATTGTCAGCCCTAGTCACGGCATCCCTGATGCTTCCACCTCCTACTAAACCCTTCTTGCTCTCCCGAATGGTATCTGGTTGGGGGGCGTGGAAGCAGGGGGCTAATTGAAGCCCAGAGACAGGTCTTCATCTAGGCAGCAGGCTCGAGGATTTTGTCCCTGTAAGCTGGGGTGGAGACGCAATGACACCAGCGCCTGTCACACTCAGAGATACTCGATCTTGCGTCGATCCAGGGTGATGACCCAGCCTCCACCAGGTGTTGCTCCTGTGCCAAGCACACCACCCCTCCCCCCGGAGAAGGAAAGACATCCTAGGGATGCTCAATCCTATATAACTATATAATGGTTGAATTTTGATAGAAAATAAATGTAACTATAATTACTTAAGCAATACGAAATGACCAAGGAGGCCTGATGTACAGTACTGCAGCATGAGGAAATTATACCCCTTTAGTGCTAAACTGCTCAAGAAGTAATCACATGCTGCTGGCACCAAAGGTGTAATTGCCAAAGGCAATCTAATTCTATGGGTGTATATTGATATTATTACATTTTTTGAAATACATTTTTGATACTTTAGAAAATATACTGTTTAAGCTCATTCCACAGGGTTTTCTTGAATGTGAGGTGCCTAGCCATTGGCTTCCTGTACCCATGCAAGCTATAGACTCCCTGCTCATTAAAATCTCACTACCTCACACAAATCCCCTTTACATCACAGGGTCCTACTGCTCCCCGGATACCCAGCTGCCAGACATCATGGACCACTTGAGCACTCTAAAATCATTCGCCTCCGGTGGAGAGTGGCACATTCTTGACAATTTCAACCAGAACTGGCTCTCCTCTACTAGCTCTAAAACACGAAGCCAAGTAAATGCCTTAAACCTCTCCCAGCAAATAACAGAACCCACTCACCTGAACACCAAATCAACCAAACATACACTATTGGACTGGGCCCTGACCTCACACCCCCATCGAGTACTCGCCGCCGGTCTTCTACCGGACTCTCTCAGTGATCACCGCATGATTTATATGATGCAGAAAATTTTCAAACCTAAGGCTCCACCCTCCCGTTCTCAGCTCACCAGGTCCTATAAATCCCTGGACCCGACCGCGCTCCTAACTGACTTATATAACGTTGATTGGTCTTCATCCCAAGCGCACCCAATATCGACGTCACCCTGGAATTTTTCTCGACGTGATTCCTGGCTATCTGGGATCATCATGCACCACTTAGACAATCCAGAGTAAGGGGTGCCCACTTGCCCTGGGTGACCGCCGATCTCATTGATCATTTTTGACTTAGGGACAGTGCCTGGAAAAACTATAAAGCATCAGGTTCCTAAAGGGATCTACAACTCTACCGGTCACTACGGAATGCCTGCACGAGGTTAATCCATCAGGCCAAATCAAACTATTTTAAGATATCCTTCAATACCAACTTCAAACACCCAATAAAGTTTTGAAGTTAATTAAACCTTTGTCCCCACTGGTCCAACCCCCTACACCAGCGCCAACATAGCAGGAAACACTGTCACTGCAACGAGCACGGTGGCCACTGAGTTAACTCCTATTTCACAAACTGGCATCCACCCTCTTGCCCGCTTCTCCTGCCCTACTCCTTGCAGCCATAAAATTCAACCCTGCCAAGTCCCGTCCTCAAATTTCTCCTTTTGCTTAGTAACTCCTTCAGAGGTATTAAAAGCCCTAGGGATCCTCAACCCCAGCAAAGGTAAGTGCCCATCTGGTCCTGACTCCAAAATGCTCCTCATATCAACCCCAGCCATTGCTAGCCCATTGACTGCTCTCTTTAACCTCTCCTTTATGCAGGGCTCAGTACCTTCTTCTTGGAAACATGCTACTGTTATCCCCTACATAAAGGCGGTGACCCATCCTCACTGGGAAACTACCACCCTATCTCCCTTCTCACCATCCTAGCCAAGTTACAGGAGCACCTCATCCTTTCCCAGCTCTCTGCTTTTCTCGACTCCACCTCCTTCTTCACTCCATACCAGGCTGGGTTTAGGAAATCACACTCCACCATAACCTCTCTCCTGAGACTCACTGACACCATCCTCATGGAATGATAACGGGAAATTTTCCTCAGCCATTTTCATCGACCTTGCTAAGGCCTTTGACACAGTCTCCCACACCCTGCTACTGTCCAAGCTCTCCTTAGCAGGCCTATCAGATTTGGCCACCAGTTGGTTCAATTCATACCTGGCAGGCAGGTCCCAATCAGTCTGAATTAGCTCCTCCATCTCCCCCCTGTCACTACAGGAGTCCTGCAAGGCTCCGTCCTTGGCCCAATACTGTTCTCCATCTTCCTGAATGATCTGCCCCTGGTCTGCACACATACATCCATTCACTTGTATGCTGACGATACAGTACTGTATGCCTCAGGCTCATCCCCTTCTGAAGTAGCAACCAGGCTGCAACAGGACTTTGAAAATGTCCAGCTTTGGTTCCATTCAAATCAACTCTTTTTAATCCCAAGAAATCTGTCTCCCTCACATTCGGCACAAGGGCAAAACTCACTAGACTCCCCATCTCCCTTATATTCCACACCCTCGATGGCTCTCCTCTGGAGTATTGTAAGTCCTTCAGATATCTTGGGGTCTGGCTGGATCAGCATCTAGATTTCTCAGAGCATATCAATTCTATTCACAAAAAACTGCACCCCATGCTGGGCACTTTATACCGACACAAAAGTTGCATCCCCCTGCAAATGTGCTCAGAAATTGTCCAAAAATGATCCTCCCAATACTGGACTATGGGGACGTGGTCTACAGTGCAGCTCCCAAGTCCTCCCTAGCCAGACTCAATCCTCTTTTCCACTCCTTCTGTCATTTCGCCCTTGACTGCCCCCCCACAACACATCACTGTGTCTTTTACCGGTCCTTAGACCTTCCTTCCCTTCATGATCAGAGGCTGTCACATTGTGTTAGGACCACTGCTAAATTTTGGGCACAAACCCTCCCTCCTTACCTTGCAGCAGCCCTAGCAGCCTCCCCTGCCAGCCTACTTGCTCAGGAACATTGATTCCCGGCTACTACAAGTCCCGTACATGTCCACCACCTCTGGCCAGGCCGCCTTTAAATATTGTATGCCAAAGCAAAGTATGCGAGCATCATTAGACAAACCTCCAGCCCACTACATCTAAACTCCCCACTAAAGATGCACTTCTCCTCCACTTGCTCGTGCAAATAGCTCTGTTAGGTCCCAGCACCATGCCTGTCTACTGAGCTGCTCTCTCCTTACTTGATGTCACAGGCTCTATCGCTGCCCCTAGAAAAGGTTGCTTCCTTCATCCCAATCTGACACTTACACTGCCTGGCATTCAGGCCCCTAGGTAGTAGCTAAGGGTCTATTATTTTTTCTGCCCCACGGGATACCCATTACTGGTGCATTACTGTTCTTGCTCCTCAATGCTAACAAAATGTAGGAGTGCATGCCAAATTGTACCCCATCATATTTTGTATTCTTCCCCATTACTAACTGTACAGATGTTGTAACTGCTGTTGTGTTTGTTTCTGTAATTCTGTTTTGTATCTCTGTAATTTTTAATCCCTTATCTCCTACCCCCAGGGTGCATCTGGAATCGAGCAGTACTCTGCTCAGTATGCCCTCCTGGTAAAACACTTAAATAAATAAATTGGTGTAACCCTGTTGGAATGCAGTTGACAAATCAGATTTGCACTCTTCTGTCTGCAGTTTTATAGCAATAAATTTATAGCGCTGCAGTGAATTAGATCACGTGACTTTGCCTATCCAAAGTACTCAATTGGATTAGGTTCACAACTGATACAGATGAGCAATATTGAAATGAACATTAAGTTTTAAACCCTTTGTTAATTTAGTTCACAGGTACATAAGCATTGTTTTCCATAAAGAAAAAGTGTTTATGCTAAAAATGGGTGATGGAGTATTAAACAAGCATTTGTCAATGCCGAATGTTGATTGCGTTGGTCTGTTGAGCACGCTCACTGGCTCTTCTATCAGTTGCTCAGTCTGTTCGTCCAGTGCTGCAGGTTGCTGTTTTGTACTGGGCTCCTGCCTGCACTGGCACCTTGTTCTGCCCACTGAGAATTCTGCAGCTGTCCCAACAGAACTCCACTGAGGTGGCTCACTCCCCCTCTCTCACTCGTTCATTCTGTTTCTCCTGGTGCTGCAGGCTGCCCTTTTGTACTGGGCCCCTGCCTCTGTTGGTGGCTTGTTCTGCCCACAAAGAAATCTGCAGCAGTCCCGACACAGGTCTTTTGAGCCTGCTGACTCCCCCTCTCTCATTCACTTGTTCCATTTCTGCCGGCGCTGCAGGTGGCCTTTTGTACTGGGCTCTTGCCTGCGTTGGCACCTTTTTCTGCCCACAGAAATCCACAGCAGTCACGCACAGAGTTCCATTGAGGTCGCCTCACCCCCTGTGTCACTCACTCATTCTGTCTGTCCTGGCTGCAGGCTGCCCTTTGTACTGGGCTCCTGCCTCTGTTGGTGCCTTTGGCTGCCCACAAAAAAATCTGCAGCAGTCCCGACAAAGCTCTGTTTAGCTTGCTCACTCCCCTTCTCTCACTCACTCACTCCGTTTCTGCCAGTGCTGCAGGCTGCCCTTTTTTATTGGACTTCTGCCTGCATTGCCGCCTTCTTCTGCCCACAAAGAAATTTGCAGCAGTTACAGTACAGCTCTGTTGAGCTCGCTCACTCTCCCTTCTCACTCGCTCATTCTGGTTTCCCTGCCAGTGCAGGCTGCTCATTTGTACTGGGCCCCTGCATGCACTGGCACCTTTGTCTGCCCACAAACAAATCCGCAGCTGTCTCGACAGAGCTCTGTTGAGGTCGCTCAGTCTCCCTCTCTCACATGCTCATTCTGTTTGTCCTGGTGCTGCAAGCGGCCCTTTTGTACGGGACTCCTGCCTGCATTGGCGCCTTGTTCTGCACACAAAGAAATCTGCAGCAGTCCTGACAGAGCTCCGTTGAGCTCACTCAGTCCCCCTGTCTCACTCACTCGTACTGTTTCTCCCACCGCTGCAGGCTGGCCTTTTGTACTGGGCCCCTGCCTGCATTGATGCCTTTTTCTGCCCACAAACAAATCCGCAGCAGTCCTGAAAGAGCTTCCAGAGCCCGCTCACCCTCCCTCACTCCGCCTCTCATTCTGTTTCTCCCAGTGCTGCAGGCTGCCCTTTGTACTGGGCTCTTGCGTTGGGCCCTTTCTCTGCCCACAAACAAATCCTCAGCAGTCCCGACAGAGCTCAGTTGAGTGCGGTCACTCCCCCCTCTCACTCGTTCGATCTTAATGTGTCCCACACAGTGATTTCCCACAGTGACTATGCTATTCTGCAGCAGGAGTGCAAAAACACATTTTAGCCACGATGTGAAAAATGGCAGCTGTACTGTTCATAAGGAGGTGTGGAAAAATGCCACTGTTGAAAATGTGGGGTGGAAATATTACAAAATTGCGAAGTTACAAGGTGCGTGGAAACAGTTCAACGCATGCCTGTAACACAGTCATGTTATGGAGTTTCGTCACCCGATTTTCAACATAGGCATTTTAGGACCTCTGCTCATGAAAAGTGCCGCTGTCATTTTCTTAATCTGTCCCGAATAGTGATTTCCTACAGTGACTGCATTATTCTGCGCCGGAACTGTGAAAACACATTTCAGTCAGGATGTGAAAATGACAGCTGTACTGCTCATAAGGAGGTGTGGAAAAATTCCCTGGTGAAAATGTGTCGGACAATATTACAAATCTGCAAAGTTAAGGTGCGTGGAAAATGCAACACACATTTGTAACACAGTCATTCGTGGGCTATTATCACCAAATTTTCAACATAGGCATTTTAGGACCTCTGCTCATGAACAGTATCACTCTCATTTTCTTAATCTGTCCCGACAGTGATTTCCCACAGCGACCGCTCTATTCTGCAGCTGGAAGTGCGAAAACACATTTCGGCCAGGATGGGAAAAATGACAGCTTTACTGTTCATAACTAGGTGTGGGAAATGGCAATGTTGGAAATCTGGGTGAAAATATTATAAATTCATGAAGTTACTGAGGCAGCATGCAAACTGTGCAACACGGTCAGTAACACAGTCATTTTATGTAAGCATCATACTAAATTTTCAACATAGCCATTTCAGGACCCTACTCATGAACAGTGTCACTGTCATTTTTTAATCTGTCTCGAACACTGATTTCCCACAGCGACCACGCTATTTTGCGCCGGAAGTGCTAAGACACATTTCTGCCAGGATGTGCACAATGACCGTTTTTTAATTTGCAAGGGCATCTGGCACACTGGGGTGGGCTCCCAGTGTGCCAGCAGAGGCTCTCTTCTCCGGGGCCAGCAGTAGCCGACAGGGGATTGGGCACCCCCATCAGCAATGGGCCAGGGTAGGGGTATTATTATGCCAACGGGGATTGGGCACCCCATTGGCAGGAACAAAAAGGGGGGGCTCACAGAATGCCGATGGGGAGTGGGCTCCCCCATTGGCCATAAAACAAAGATGGGAGCACTAAAGCCAATGGGGATTGGGCACCCCGTCAGCAGGAACAAAAGTGGGGGGGTAACAGAATGCCGACAGGGGTAGGTTCCCCAATCAGCAACAACACAAACGGGGGAGCACTACAGCCAATGGGGGTTGGGCACCCCATCAGCGGGCGTTTTCAAAAGCAGGGGACAGAATGCCAGCGGTGGCTCCCGATTCAGCAACTAAGCGTGGTGGGGGTTATATTGTTTGTGAACACGGTGGCAAGCAGCCGCCATGTTCACAAACAATCTCAGGGGTTTTACATCCCGCCTTGCAATGATGGGTTGCTCCCTCATTGCAGCGGATGGCTGACGCTGCAATGACGAGGTGGCCCCTGATTGCAGCGACTGATTTTTTAGAAAGTTGTGGCACGCTGGTTGAACTAGTGTCAGCAGCAGCATGCCATGGCATTGGGGAAAGCGGGGCAAGCCTTTTCAGGCTGTGGGGGATTGGGCACAACAGTGCCATGCCTCCACAACCTGCTTCTGGAGAAATCTGTCGCGAACATGTTTTTATGCATGTGCAATCAACATAAAAATACTACAGCAACAGCATTTGTTAGTTGGCACAAATGGCATCATATGTTGTTTTAAAGATACAGTAATGTGTTGCTGTCAAAACATCAGAATACATTTTGTTTGGTTACTTTTCATTCCTGAACTGAGATATGCATTGTTTTGTATTATGCAAAGTTCTTGCTCTGCTACTACATCCTTCAGTATGAAACTAATGATTTGTTTGTGGTTCTGTGTTGTTTACTATCAGAAACATATGCAAGCAGTAAGCACCAACTACAGTATGACTCTATTATGTATAGTAAAAAAGTAACCTCTAGGAAACAGATGTTTAAAAAATGCTGGTTGCAACCATATTCATTGATGTGAATAATCAATTCCACAACTAGCAATAAAAGTTGTTCTAAAAATCTCTGAGCTAAAGAGAAATACAGTGATGATGACTACAAGGATGTCAGAAATGCACTCGTTTTTTTTTTTAAATGATGGATGGATGGATGACAATGCCATACACCCCTGTAATTGATTTACATTCTTCAGATATTAAAAGCTATTACTTTGCTGTGCTGAAATAGAACAGGGGTTTAAATTAATGAACAGTCTAATGCCCAATGTTTTAAATGACACATTGATACGATACTGGTATTTGTGGCAGATTTACTGGTAGTTACCATTTAAATAACAATAAGTGGTGAGTGTGTGTGTGTGTGTGTGTGTGTGTGTGTGTGTTTCTGTTACTCAAGCATCCCACACTGCTACAGTGTAAAATCATGTGCATGGTTCACCTGGTACAACTTTAAAGAACCTGTTTCTCATATAGGCTGTTGTCCTGTATTATCTTCCAGAAGGCTCAGAGAAATCCAGCTGCTCAATTTGGATTGCAGTCAAGATGTGTGTCACATTGTGTGTAGTTGCTTAAACAGTATGGAAGACACAAATCTGACTAAATGTAATCCAACAGAAAATCTGTCTGCTGTTTGAATGCATGTAGGAATCCTCTGTCACCCTTTTAAAGAACTCATGACATCACATGGGAACACTGGAAAAATATAAGTACTATATATACACACTTTGTTTTGCTATTTATTGATACAGGATAACCCAGACTGGCACTTAGTGGAGTAGTCTTGCTTTTCTCATTTTTTGGCAGATGAGCAGAGTAAATCAAGGAGAAGTTGCATGTTATTTGACTTGCTCAGCCTCATACAACCATTACGTTGCTCTACTATGGGATTTGAAAATGGATCTCCAGGTCCCAAGCCTATTGCACATATACTCATAGTTTTGTTTTACTGTAACTGCTGTTATTTTTGCAGTTTTGTAGAGTTGCATATCTCTGTTGTATTTCTCCTGCTTATTCCTCAGACCCCCCCCCCCAACACACACACACTCACACTCTGTCACAGCTGGAAGCCCTTCTCTGTCTGTTTACCAACCTGAAAAAAATCTGTTTTTAAATAGCGTAAAAATGGTTACCTACTAAACTTCTCATTTTCCATAATTACTAGGCATGGTGGCACCTATTAGGTGCATTGCTAACAGGTAAATGATTCTGGTGGGCTGAGAGCAAAGGAACTAATACAGTGAACAAAAGTGTTAAATGTGATAAAAGTCAACTGTGCTGACTGTGATAAAAGCATATATACTATTACTACCACACTTAGTTACATACAGAATCATAGTGTGCTGAATGTGATATGCTGTGGGCCACCCTGGAGATGTGGAGTGGAACCACTATTTGGATTGGTGTTATCTACAGACCTCAGGCAGAAGGGGAGTTAGATAAGATACTGGTAGAAGCCATTGGCAAAATGGCAGAAAAGGGGGAGATGTTGCTGTTGAGGAACTTCAATACACTGAATATAGATTCCTGGCCATGTTCCTGCTCTTGTATTGGTTGGAGACGGTGCAGTAGCAATTTGTTAAAGCACAGGGTGGAGGCCCAGAAGCATCTTTTTGGCTAGCAAACAAGTCTGGAGCTTTATTCAGCTGGGTAAAGTTAGCCAGGTCTTTTTCTTCTTCTAGTTAGTAATGTCAGCCACTACTCAAAGTTGTTACTGCTGTTGTTATTGTGTGTTGATCAGCTGCAGTCGGGGGTGGCAGGAGGTAGTTTCAGGAAGGGAGACATGAAACATGTTTTCCAGCTCAGTAACTGCGATTGAAATGGCCTTTTCCCCATTTAAAAACTCATGTAGGGCCCTAGATTAAATCCGTTAATGATGTCAACTGATGGCCTAACTTGCCCATCATGCCATAAATCAGCAATCTTAACTTTTGCAAATTGGGGAAGCCAGGAAGTCATAACCAATTTCCTCCCATCTTAAAGTTCAGGTTACCCACTAGAGGCTGGGCAGGATCTTGTGTATGCCTGTAGGATAGGGAGGCTCACAAATGAGAGTGGATTTTAACAGAAGTACCAACCGGTGTCTTGGTCAGAGCAAAGGGGGGCAGTTTAGGGGGAATATGAAAAAGGGCAAGGGAAGAGAGGCCTTGAGCCAAAATAAGCTTTTTTTTCAACATTAGTCATAAGGGTCTGTACTGATCAGGGCCTAATTCCTCACTCCTTTCTAACCCTCTCAGGTATTTCACAGCATGGCTAAAGTTTGAAATGGAGGAACCTCAACCCTCCTTTTGTTTTAGGGACAGTGAGTTTCCCATAAGCCCTATGGGCATGCTTACCCTTCCATATGAACTTGGTGATCAGGGAGTGTAACCTAGAAAACCAGGCCTGAGGCAACCAGATAGTCAGCATATTGAGGGGACAGAAAATGCGGGGTAGTATATTCATTTTGATTAAACTTACTCTCCCCCAGAGTGATAGTGGCATCATCCTCCATCTATCTAAATCTTGTTGAATTACTTGCACCAGAGTATCCAAATTATTGACCCACAGGGATTTGGGGTCCCTAGTCACAAATATGTCCAGATATCTAAGTTTTTGGTGCTCCTATCGTAGACCTGAACCCTCAACCTCCCTATGGTGAGTGACCGAGTTAAGAGGGAAAACTATGGTTTCTCCAAATTCAGTTTATAATTAGCTAAAACCCAAATTCATGAATCAAACTCAAAGCTCTGGTGATTGAGGCCCTGGATTTTACAGATGGAGAAGAATATCATCAGCATATGCTGATATTTTGAATTCCTGCAAGCCTACAGTCACTCCCTGAATCTCCAGGTCCATTTTAAGCCATACCAAAAGTGGCTCCAGGTGCAGATTAAATAAGAGGGGGAATAGGGGACAGCCCTGCCTAGTGCCAGAGTGTGGGGGGGGGGAGTAAGAGGAGGAGAAGGTTCTGTAACAATGTATATGGGCAGTGGGGTTAGGATATAGGGCCTTGATCCATTGCACAAAGAGGGGAGGGAAGCCAAACCTGTGTAATGTTCTGAAGAGAAAGCACCAGTCCACCCTACTGAACACTTTTTCAGCATCCAGAGACATTAGTACTGCAGCAGATGTGTTAGTTTGGGATGCGGAGAAATGTGATTCAATTTCCTCACATGGTCCGAGAATGACCTGCCCGCCATGAATCCCACCCGCCTCAGACAGATCAGAGAGGGTATAACACAACCTAATCTGGTTGCTAATATTTTGGTAAGGATCTTGATATCATAGTCCAAAAGTGAAATAGGTTGGTAATTGAAACCTGTTCCGGATTCCTCCCCTCCTTGTGCAATACAACTATTAGGGCCTCAAAAAGATGTGGGTCTTGACACTCGCCAGCCAGAATAACTTGAAACAAATGAAGTAACCATGGGGCTAGACCTTCCTCCAGTACTTTATAAAAGTTAGGGGAGAAGCCATCTGGACCCGGAGCCTTGTCCAATGGCAAGTTACGAGCTGCCGACCTAATCCCTGCCTCTGAGAGTAGGGAAATCAGAAAGGACTGTTGCTCTATAGAGAGGCCAGGTATGTTCAATGTGGCCAGATAAGCATCAACTTGAGCCACCAAAGGGGGGTCAGGTCGAGTAGTATATAGGCCCTCATAGAAGGTCTGAAATTCAGTTGCAATATCTCTAGGGTTTGTTAAAGGAGGCCGTCTACCCTGGAACGGACTGCATTAACTCAGCCGAGAGGCTTCCTGCTGCCTCACCTCAGTGCCAATAGGTGGCCAGCCTTCCTGGTCAATATAAGTGGAGTTTGTTTAAGGATAGCATATTCCACCTTTTCTCCCAGAAAATCATTATACTGTGCCCTAACACGGATCAATTCCTGTAGATGCAACTCAGTGGACAAGGGGGAGACAGTCTTTTCTAACTGTCTAATTTTATCCAGTAATTCTTTGGCTTGATATTTTCATTTGTGCTTCCACAGAGATGCAGTCCTGATGAGTTCTTTTAGAAAACACTTCAGGCCTCCCCATTCCATCTCAGGCCGACCCGTGGTGTTTAGGTTACTTTGTATATACTGTGCAATACAGCACTTTAATTTGTCTAACACCCACTGATCCTTCAATAATCTATTAATAATTTTTCAGGCAGTATCCATCTGGTGATTTGGAGATATTGAAATGGCACAGAACACTAAAGAGTGGTCTGAAATGACCTCTGGAGAGATCTGGAATTCCATAAGTCCTGGAAGGAGTTGCTTACTTATTAAAAAGCAGTCTATATGGGAGAAGGTCCCATGAATTGGAGACCTAAAGGTATATTCCTGTTGGCTTGGGGTGTAAAACCCTCCATGGGTCACACAAGCCTAATTTATCTATCAAGTCCCTAATAGCTCTTTGAGCTGGTGATAGGCCTACCTTCTGTTTGCCTGTCCTGTCCATGTCTGGGGAAAATGGAAGGTTCCAATCGACGCCTAACAAGAGCGGCATAGACAGGAAAGGCAACAAGAGATTGAGCAATTCCATGAAAAAAGAGGGGGTATCTGTATTAGGACCTTAAATGGATCCAAGGACTATGTCAGATCTATCCAAGGTACTGATCACAAACACATATCTGCCCAAGGGGTCCACAATACTTTGGTTACATTTAAACCCCAGGTTTCTAGATAACAATATAGCCACCCCTTTACTCTGCGTACTTGACCCTGCAGCAAAGACTTGTCCAATATGTAACCTCCTTAATAAATTTGCTTACATTTCAAGGAGGTGGGTCTCCTTAAAATAGAAATTTGCCCCTTAACCACTTGCAAATGTTTCAGTATTTTATAATGCTTATGTTTGTTGCGCACTCCATTAACATTCCAAGAGACAACTTTTACACAGTTAGCCATGACTGTTAAGGACAAATATTAATGAGAATCCACATACTGAGTTGTCATGACAAGCACCGTCTGCTGATCCAATGGGTCCTACCCACCTCCCCCCAAAAAATCCACACCCAAGATACAGAACAATTCACAACAACTCCCCCTCTACTCCTACCCCCCCACACTTCCCGGTTTCAAACAATTATACAGAATGCTAAAAGATACCTTTCTCAAACCAGTGATTAAGCACCCAGGCACACATAGACCACATACTGAAGTGGTAAAAACCCCACCCCTCACCTCCCCTCGATATGGTACGCAATGCTGACAGATACAGCATTTAAAGACCCCCCCCACTTAACATTAGTAATGAAAAATCGAGTAAACTATCAATAACACAAACACCCTAGAACATCAAGGCAACTATGAAACACCCTCTTGTAACCCAGAAGGGTAATTGATCTCCCTACCTCTCCGCCTGAACCTAAGCAAAGAACAAACTAACTAGACAATGTCAATGCTTGTAAAGTATTTAACCCCAACTCTTAATATAGCCCTGTAGCAACCTTATGAATCCAGGAGCTGTAAACAGTTAACAAATGGAAGAAATAATAAAGATGAAGTTGACAGAGAGCCCCTGTCAAGACAAGAGGGTACATTCTATCTAGATCACTAGGGTTGAGAGTGTATCCTTGCGCCCCATCATCTGCAAGTTCATTGTGTGCACAGGCAAATAGAAGATGCAGGTCTAAACTGTGCTGGCTGCAACCCCACGCTCGTGGCGCATATTTGAGCAGCAGACTTGCCTGCAGGATATCTCAGCAGAAGCCATGCGTTATGCGACAATCGAACAGCAGCAACGCTCAATACCTCCAGTCTATTGTTTGGCACTAGAATGCTGCTACAACATGGGAAAGCACACAAACATTACTACCAAGTTTGAATTAAACATATAGCACCCTGAAAGAGGCTGAAAACTCCAAATTCAAACCACCTCCAGAAGTCCGTGGCAGTGATCTTCCAGCTGTATCTATGCATCCACTTTCCTCGCCATGAAACCATGAAGCTCAATTTACAGACCACTACTAAAGCAGAAAGCAATGGTTTACAGGTGGCACCTCCATGGGTATGTGCACTAGCCAGTGTTTGGAGGGATTGGGCACTTTTTCAGAGGGGACCAGTTCAATTGTCCACTATCCCTCAGTTCTCACATCACTTTCAGCTCCACAAAAAAAACTTATCACAATAGAAGAGCCCCAGACATTGAGCAGAGGGCCACTTCCTGAATAAATCTGATAACAGTCCCTGTAGCTCTTTCATAGCCTGCTCGTTGGTGTTGAACGAATGCCACTTCTCCTGCACCCAGACTTGCAGCTGGGCAGGATATAGCATTCGAAAATGGATTCCCGCAGGAATAAGACGGGAAATCATAGAGTGAAATGAGCCTCTCTTTTGTCGAACCGAAGCTGGTAAGTCATGCAAAATGCGTATCTTATGGCCTTCCCACATCAATGCTTGTATGTCCCTCAGTTTGAACAGGATATGTTACTTGTCCAAGTCATTCAGTAGTCTCAGAAGAAAAGGCTGAGGGGGTGATCCTGGGGTCAGTTTGGGGCAAACACACAGTGAACCTGCTCTACAACATATGAGGTCTCATTTGGTGAGTGGCTGTCCACTTTTTCCAGCAATTTCTGGTGAAAACGACTGGGAGAACCCTTCTTCATCATCCTCCAGGAGGCTGATGACCACCAGGTTGTTGCAGCTACTATGGCCCTAGAAATCTTCCAATTTAAGCTCCATTTTGCTCATTTGTTTCTTGAGAGCTACGATCTCAGGGTCTGGTGTTGTCCTCCACTTTTCTAGTGAGACAGCCTGTACTCAGTGCCTCTTATTTGTCTGGAGATGTCTATTATATCCTTTTTCAATACAGCTACATCCGAGGTCAGTAGAAGCAGAGCTTCTTGGAGCAGCTTCATCTCCAACAAGAAGCGCTCCTCTGTGAGTGGTGTAGCAGTAGTTTTGGGCGAAGGAGTGCAGGTTGACTTAGTAGGCTGCTGTCTGGCTTTTTTTTGCGGCCTTGTCGGGAGAAGTAGGAGGAGTATGGCATGGAAGCTCCTGATTCATATCGACCTCCATAACGAAGGTGGGTTTTTTCTCCTGATTCAATGCCCAAGTAGACTGTCAGGTGATTCCTCCTCAGGAAGAAAAAGTGTTCTAGATGAAATTATCCCAAACTTTAAGCCAGAAAGTAAGCAGGAGAGTGGGAGAGAGAGAGAGACAAGAACACTGCCTTCTCTAACCAGGCATCACATGACTCCTGATGTTCTGTTTTTAATGTTTCCTTGAATAGGATTGGTTTATATCTAACATTTAGCAAAATTAAGCAATTGGCTGGCCCGTGGCACAAAGGGTTGAGGCGCTGGATCCACACCTCATGGCACACGTCAACCAGGAATGAGCCCAGGTCCCTCGGAGGTTGGCACTGGGGGAGGGCAGAGCTGGATGGAGCTGCCAGCAGGCAACTCTCCTCTCTGTGGGAGGTGAAGTGGCATCCCTCTGCTAATGGCTGCCCCGGTGAATGCCAAGATGCAGCGCAGGCCATAAGGGTGCCAGACACTAGGCCAATGGGGTGGGCAGAAGGGGGGGTCATTACCAGGGCTGTAAGGTGCATGTGCACCTCCATGCACATGCATCCTTCTCCTGAGGCTCTCGGGAGAAAATAGAGGAAAAATCACCAGCAGCAGGATGAAGATCGACTCCTCACAGGTGCCGCTCCTGGGCCAGGCATAAGGTAAGCCTCGGTTATCCCGGGGGACAGGACTGGGGGAGCTGATCAGATGGGGGTTGTTGGTGAGGAAGGCGCAGAAATAGAAGGATAAAAAAAAATTATTAAGCCATTTGTAAAGGACAAACGTTTACTGTCAGGAATGTACTGCATAAAGACGAAGTGTCTTTATGTTCTGGCTGATACTTTGAATACTGTAAATGCTGAAAGATTTACTGGTGCATGTCCTTGCCTTTAAATTTAAAGGCACATATGCCTATATAGCAATGCTATTTTAAGGAGCAGGTATGATCAGAAGAAAAAATTCAGAATTGGCATCAGCAGGTCATCTACAAAACAGTACCTAAAATGTGACTTTCAAGCAATTCCATTCCTTATTATTATTGAAGTTCACATTAGATGGAATCTGTTCCTTTAGAGTTCATGTATTCTTGAACCAGTTCTTAGCTGAGATCCCAGTCCTTAGTTTGTGAATTATGGTTTGTAGCTGTAGAAGTGACTGTGATATCACAAATTTAACACTGTGATGTCAGCTAGGTTAAAAAAGTACCTGGACTTAATTAATTATATGGCATAAAGATACTGTTCTTTCTTCTGTCATATATTGTCTATGCCAACAGCTTTCTTTTTTTTTTTTGCTCCTCTCTTACTGCCCCAGTTGGCTACTCCTTCAGACTTCCAAGTCCCACCGCCACCACACATGCCCCATCTCCATCCACCTCCTTACCAATGCTGTGACCCAGGGTAGCCCGATGTAATCCATCACTGGGTGGACCTCTCCCCCATGAGGCTACATGGGGAGGAAAAACACCCATAGGCATCAAAGTACACATCCTGGGCACATCAGGGTCAGCACAGACACCTCCGGGCTACCATGGTGATGGGGACTGGTAGTTGTCATCTTGGCTGGCTGAGGGAGGATTTTTTGCTTTTCTCCTAACCCACCCACCTCCAACCCACAATAGGTCAGCCACAGCAGTGACCTGGCAGTGGGGGTGTTTGTCAGTGTGTTGGGACCTCACACCACCAAGAATGCCATCTGAAGCCACCCCCAGCAGCCAACAAACAGCAGTCCAAGAACCCCCCCCCCCAGGAGAGAAGCATCTGAGGGATGCTCTAAACTCCCTCCCTGCCAAACTCCACTCCTGACACTCGGGCTCAGTTCACAAACCTGGGTCGCCAGCATGCCAAGCGAACACCTTCACTGGTTGCCATGGAACGGCTACCAACAGCTTTCTATGATATAGAAGCTATCACCCAGAGGGTTGGACTGTTCTCTTCCCCTTAACTCTTTATCCCCTTTTTTTTCTGTACTGTTATTTCCTTTTCTATTTGCATAATTCATAGTGAGCATACATATAAAGAAATGAATTCCTTCATACTGCAAGTGATTAAGGACTGTTAGCATGTGTCCCAAAGTTAAAATGAAAAGTAAATATCTTTACTTTTAATGCTGCCGTGGCTTAACAGCCATGGTGTGAATGCACCCAACCCCTTTCTTTATTCTGTCTCACGCCGGTGCTGACTGTACCATCAGGTAGCCAAAAGCAGGAGCCACAGAGGAAAAGCATGGGCAGTTCAGAAAAGGAACATGAAGGAACCTGGCACTGAACCAGACAGTGGCTGCAGAAACCCATTTAGTTGTAGTGGCTGGAAAGAACTAGGTATTAGGGGGCCATCTTTGATATATAGTGCTGTTCTGACAGGACAAGGACAAGGACATGATGCTGTCAAGTATAGTTGAGTGTTACAGTGCCTGTTTTGCTTTTCTGGAGCTTCTGCTATATTCATTATATCATGCACTAAGAAGCTGCTCTTGGTAGGGAGCTGTCCATGCTCCATTTGGAAAATGCCAAAATAGAGCATCAGGTGGACATGGGGACAGTATAGAAGCAGTCTTTCTCTTGATGGCCTGCTGTCAGCTTTATGTTCATTTGGGCCAGAAGAAAAGATGAGCCCTCCTATAAAAAATGAATTAAGTACATGATAAATAACAATGCCTGAAATCATTAATACACATACTGTATTTAAATGTAATTATAAAAGGACATACACACAGTATACTGTACAAATATAATTCCATAGCACACTAAGATTCTGTATATAGAAACATAGAAATATAAAACATTGCTGGTAATAAAGGCCGGGGGGGGGGGATTTTCAAAGGGGCTACAAAATAACCAGCTATGCCGAAATGTGTATAATTGCATTTCCAGGATGCAGTAATGTACTTGCTTTATATTTTCATACTGGCATCATGAATGACATGCCATGGCACAAGTAGAAACTTGTAGCATAATAGAATCACAATTGCATCACAATAGTAGCTATATAAGTTACATAAATTCCTGACTCAGGTGCATATTATCCAAAGTGCTCTGGAAGCATGAGAAGAATAATGGACAGTGAGAGACACTGAGAGAGAGAAGACATGCCAACAGGAGGCCATGTGTGTCATCTCATGTTAGTAAATGCGTTATTGCTAAAAGATGTGTGGAGGCATGTATAAAACAGGTGATGTGTCATGTTGGTGTGTGTCTGTGAACACTGCTCAGGAGACAGGCTGTAATGAGAGACAGAAACAGCAATGTTATGGACAGCATGGGTGAGCCATTGACTGTTGTAGACAATGTACTGGATTTAGTAATGTTCAAGGAGACAATGGACAGTGTTGCTGAGTTCTAGAGTGTGCTGCATGACTGTCACAAATGTAAAACTATGTAGTAACAGACTGACACAACTGTGGTTGGTTGTAACTGTTATGTATGTGAGATCATCATTCACATGTAGACTTGGAACAACATCAAGATGTTTATGATCCATACACCATGTACATGATCAAGATGTAGGTTATAGTACACAGCGTATATTTGTACCTACCACACTGGTGATACAGTATGTGTGGTGTCCTGTGTTTGTGCAGTCTCAGATATGCACAAGCTGTGGTGAACTGAATGTCTCATGTATGTTGATGCATGGCACATGTTGGTGGTGCAGATGTAATGTACCAGCAGCTGCATGATGATGTCCCGGATGAGGATGACACACAGTACTGCACACAGATGTGGTTGATTATAAGGAGGAGGAGGATGCTAGACAAGCACACACACACATACAAGGGTATGCACACTGCAGCTCTATTAGGAAGAGGAGATGGGGGGAGAACGTACTTGTTGTAGGCACCAATGAATGAGAGGGGACGCAGATCATGCACAGGATAGATGTGTAATTACACAGATCATGATATCACCCTGCATGCAGTGCCCACCATCCTGTGGGACAGGTGCATGTGTGCCCTGTGACTATGTTAGAACACACACACATTGGTCAGGCCACATGTTGTCTAGTCTCACCAGCCTGCACTACATGGTCATATCCACTGGTGATACTCACTGCTACAGATCTGTGCAATTCTGCCTACTTTGGCACCTCATTGAACATTTTTACTTTGCACAGAATATTGGTTTTGCACATCTGTTAATGTACTGCACTTTGCATATTATTTTATTTGCACTGTTTCATCTGGCACTGAACATTTGTGGCTGCATTACTGTTTATGTATGTTTTCTTTTGCACCTATTGTATTGTCTACTTCCCCTCCCACCAATATGCATCAGAAAATGAACTTCTACCATTCAGCATGTCTTTCCTCATAAAACATTTAAAATAAATAAACATCTACACATGCAGCAGACACCTATGCCACATGTACACCCTCACTTTGCACATCATATAGGTTGTGGACAATGCAGGGCACACTAGAGGCACACGGTCCAAGGCAAGAGAAATATATGCTCTAGTAGTGCAGGGAAGGAAGTGCTGCTGCTGCTGGCTGGCCAGTCCCAATCCAAAACACTAAAAGAAAAGCACCTGCAACACTTATGGCAGTAGCACTCACACCAAGATTCAGGTTTAAATGCTGATGATTTTTATTGCTGAATTAGCATGATAAAACATGGAGTAGTGAGGAGTGAGGAGCAGTGTGGCTGGTACCCAGGCACCTGGCGCTTCACCCGACTGAGCTTCATCAGGGCAGGCCCTAGAACACACCTATCCTACCGATACCACCCACATAATGGGTGTAGCCAATCATGGTTGCTAGACATACAATTCATAATATGTGTGGTGACAAGTGGTGGGATTCAAACCTAATGCACACAGTACATTATGAGCAGTTAGGAAATCAGACACACGAGTTATCTTACAAAATCATTACAGATCAAGAGATTAAGTCCATCAAGCTCACAAAGGCAAAGTTAATGTAAAACATTATTAGAAAATGATTATAAAAGTTTCAAAAGTCTCCATCTTTCCTTATCTCAAATTCTGCTGTAAAATTTATATTAGGGAAAGACAGAGAGAAACAAGGGACAAGTCACAAGATGACTGTCTCCTGAATATGGGAATTAGAATCTGGTAAAGGGAACTAGAGAAGGTTGAGGAAGAGGAGAAGGGAAAGGGGTTGGGGTTGGTGAGAGGGAGAAAAAATGGGTATTATACAATGGGCATAGAATTGAAGCACAAATCCTCTAATCTCATTGGCTAACTGGCATATCTCTCCCATTGTAAAACCTACAATCACCCCACGGGAAGAGGTGTCAGGCAGCCTCTCGACATATCTCCCACCCAAAAATCACAGTGGGTCCCATTTCATTAAACAGCAGCCGCCAACTTAATTGCTCGATATGACGCTCCATCTGAAACGAAATCGCAAGTTTCAATAGCAAAAACAAAGCACAGAAAACATGTATAGCTCCTTTGAATTAACTGAGAAATGGAGTTATAACAAATGCTCAGCACACTCGAAAACAGCACTCAGCAACCCCACAACAAAAGTCAGCATGTCTTCCACTCTCTGTGCCTTTCTCACCATGGGACCAGACTCATCCTGCTCAAGCGGCACCACAATGTCAAACTGCAACTTTCAATAAAAAAAAAATAAAAAAAATCATAGCTCTTTCAAATTAATTCATGAAACTGACCTACAACAAATACTGAGCACACTCGGAAAAACAGAACTCCACCACAACAAACCTCAGCGCCTCTTCTACTCTTGGCGCCGTTCTCACCATAGGACCAGACTCCTGCTAGAAGTGACACCGTGCTATCCCATCATACAAGCAGCAATGCAATGCACTATTTTCTGTGGCGTGCTAACACTTTCACTATTCTATTTAAAATAAAAGAAGTAAAAAATTAAAATCACTAACCCCTCAAAAAAAATTACTAAACATGCAATTCCAACATTGTATAATTGCAATATGCCACTCAAGAATGTTGGTGATGCCAGGATTACCACACTCTGTTGTTTTGGCCACTCAGCTGCACCTCGTACAAACAACACCCCAGGGCATGGGTAAATCCTAGCATCACCAACACGCCTCTGTGGTATATTGCTTAATTATTGCCAGATTGTGAATAGTGGTTTGAGTCTTCTGTACGATGTGTACAAGAAATTGCAATCACCCTATATAATTTTCTTTTTGTTCATGTTGGAGATCTGCTTGCTGGTCCAGCTTGTGGTGCAGGCAAGGAGACCTATAGAAAGAAAATAAAAGAGAAGAAATTACAGCCAAATAGAGAAAACACCACTTAGTTTTCTCAACAAGGAAACTAATTATTTTGATGGACATAGGTATGTCCTTATTATTTAAGAAAATCACTTATCAAAGTCAAAAGAACTGTAAAACAGAAACGAATCAATATCCCCATAATGTGCAGTTAAATACATTACATATAGATAGGTTCAGTTTTACTTAAAGTATTACACAAATGCTACTAAGGACTAAACCAAAGATGTTAATAAATGGAGAGGAGAGGAGAATGGGGGCAATATAATGGTGATTGAGTCACAGTTTTGTTTAAGGGTCCCATAGAAAGGGTTTTAGATCCCAATCCTGGTTGAGGCCCTTGGGGCTAGTGTCCCACTAATAGAGATCCAAAGATGCTGTAAGAGTTTTTTAGGCAACTTCCATGTCTGTTGTCTGCTCTTATCCATTCAATCCCCATAAATTTCAATTCTTTTAGGTTTGATTTGTGGTGTGACAGAAAGTGAGCCCCACAGCGTTGTCTTCGCTCTTGTTCTTTTTTTTTTTTCACTCCTCCCAGGCCCCCTGTAGCTCCACTCTTTTGGTCTCTCTCACACTTACCTGCCTCTTCCACCAGACTCAACCCTCACTGCATACCTGCCTCCTACAGTAGCGCTCCCACAGGATCTCTGACACCCCTTATCTGGCTTATCCCTGCCAGGGGTCCCATGTGGCTACTGGGGAGGAAGCACCTCTAACACTGGAGTTGTCATTCAGAGAGGCAGCAGGCAGGAACCATACTACTAAGAATCATACTAAGAAATGATAGATGTACAGAAGGCAATAGTCCATATGAGTACATCTCCAGCAAGCAGGTGAACACCCACGGTTCAGTAAATAGTTATCTATGTGGTTTTTAAAGGTCTCAGGACTAGTGGAGTGAACTATAGCTGTAGGGAGTGCATTCCATAATGGACTTATTCTTTGGGTAAAAAAGAAGCGTTTTTTTTTTTTGGGATGCGTTAGTGACAATTGATGTGTGTGGCTTCTTAGATTACAGTCAAGTAAGTTATAAGACATGCCCAATTCAGTCATTAGTTCAGGATCTTTTGATAGTTTAAACATAAATAACAGGTCACCCCATGTCCTCTGCAGCTCTAGTGGATATAAGTTTAATTCTTGGAGTCTTACATTATACTTCTTGTTGTGCATCACTCCACTCCATAAACACTTGTGCTGTGGCTAAAGAGTAATCAATGCAAACAAGAAAGCCAGCACAGAATGAATGGATATAAAAAAGGCTTTAATAAGAGGCTTTTCAAAGTGCAGGCAGTGCTATGAGTGTGGTAGCCCTCAGTGACTTGACCGGTTCGCTCAGGAGCTTTCTTAAGAGCACTTTTGAGAGTACCCCCGAGCGAAACTGGTCAAGTCACTGAGGGTCACCGCACTACATAGCACTGCCTGCACTTTGGATGCCTTACTTATTGTAAGTCTTTTTGGAAAGCCTCTTATTAAAGTCTTTTTTGCACCCATTCACTCTGTGCTGGCTTTCTTGTTTGGATTGGTCATTCAGTAAGGCAGGAACAGCACGTTGGGCAGTCAGGTGGCATGGAGGGGGCCTGTTGGAGAATGTCATCCAGTGCTACGCAACAGCCATTTTCATTTTCTCCCTCCACCCCCCCCACATCAGGGCTGTATATCTGCAGCATCCTGGGAAGGACTCATGGCAGTGTGTGGTCATCCACACCACCAACTGTGCCTCTGCTGATCCATCACCAGGAGCCACCTGAGGGTAGAACAAGCCATACCCTCCCTCCCAGGGAGGAGATCATCCACATGGATGCTCTTTACCCCCCCCAAGTCTCCGCTTCAGTAGCCCTGGATACAGGTTGCAAACCCAGGTGACCAGCATGCCAAGTGGGCACCTCAGCACCATGGAACTGGCTTCTCTTGTTCTTAAGGTCACTGATATGTTCTTGTGGGCCTTCCCCCTGGTGTAGTAGCAGTGGGTCTCGGGCCCATTTGGACTGGCTGGTTTTTGTGATTAGTTGATTACTTTAATTTTGCTTTATTTAGGTGTTGCTGAATATTGATTTATTGTATTATTTGTATTTTATTTTTAGGATTTGTGATGTTTAAGTTATTTCAAGGAAAAAATTTAAGCAGTGAGAGTGCTTGTCATCATCTTATTTTCCACCCGTCCGGTCCGGTGAGAGAGTTCCGGCGGGTGGTTTATATATTTTTCCCTCTACATAATTATTTATTGTATTTTACTTTTGCTGTTATAATTGTTTTATTTTTTGTCTCTTGGTCGTGAGAGGACTGTGGGACTTAAAGTAATTTTTGCGATTGTTTAATTGTTTTACTATAATACTGTCTTATTTAGTTTATGGTGGGTGGTAGTGTTTTTATTGTTTATTTGTTTTATTTGGTTTTAATTTTTATGAGCAGCCTGATGTGCTTGCCTGTTCCACCTGTTGTCCGTTACTCGGCCTCCGCTCTCCGCACCCTCCGCCCCTTCTTCTTCCCCCACTTACCAACCCAAGTTTATCATCACTGTAGGGCTTTGGGGATAGTGCGAAGGGGGAGGGGGAAGCGAGGGGATGCCGGAGGCTGTGGACAGCAGAGTGAGCGTTGCTCTCCCATTGGGGTGGTTAGACCTCAAAGACGCCCTGGGGCGAAATGGGTTCTGGAGCGTGGTAACCCCGTTCTAGTTCCCATACCCAAGGGACCTCTTCTCTTAGAGGGCAAGTGGTTGGGACAATTCGTCACCCTCGTCCTACTCGGACGCTGTTGTGCAATGCCAGATCTGTCTGCAATAAGACTGCTCTTATTGTGGACTTTGTTGCTAGGGCAGACCTGGCTTGCATTACCGAGACCTGGTTGAATGGGAATGCGGCCCCAGTTTTAGAGGCCGCTATTTCCACCGGGTTCTCGGTTATACATCGCCCGAGATTGGATCGCGGGGTGGGGGTAGCGGTCTGTTTCAAGACCGAATTGGGCCTAACTGAAGTTCCAGTAGGGGAGGCCAGATCATTTGAGTGCACTGTGGCAGCTGGGGTGGAGTGCAGGATTGCTCTCATCTACCGTCCACCCGGGGATGAGAAGCTTTTCCTGCAGGAAATAGCAGATTTCGCTGCCGACATGGCCTTGGAATCGCCCAGATTGATGGTGCTGGGCGATTTCAATGCTTAGGTCGACGATGAATCTTCGCTTTTAGTCAACATTTCTCCAGGCAATGTCATCTCTTGGCTTCACTCAGGTTGTTTCCACAGCTACTCACAAGGGAGGTCACTCTCTTGATCTGGTCTTCCTCCTGGGATTGAGGCATCCGACTTGGTGGTGGAACCGTCGGTTGGTCTGACCATTACTCAGTTGGATTCAATTTTGTGGCCCCCCTTGGTAGGTCGGCCCCTGTGGAGTTGGTCAAATACCATCCATTGTGGGATGTTGTCCCTGAAGATCTGATGGCGGTCATTGACCTCTCGTTGTGTGATGAATTATGCTCTGATCCTGAGCGGCTGGTGGTGGCCTATAATGGGGCCATCTCATCTGCTCTTGACCAGATTGCTCCATCCCATGTTCGCCCCCTTCTGCACTGTTCCACCGCCCCTTGGTTTGATGGGGCGTTGAGAGGGTTGCGGAGGTTGGGGCGTAGGTTGGAGCGTCGCTGGAGGAAGACTGCCTCGGATGTCGATCATCTCATTTTGCTAGAGCATTATAAGCTCTATCAATCAGAAATTTACCGTAAGAAGGCAGAATTCCTGTCCAGGGAAATCTCTGTTGCTCGGAATCGACTGGCTCAGCTCTTCAGAACTGTTGACAGACTGTGCAGCCCAGCCTGTCGGCAGGTCCGTCGAGTTTTTACGCAGATTGACTGCGAGGAGATCACTCATTTCTTTTCGAATAAGGTGGAAGACATTTGGAGGCAGTGTCCCCAACCTCACTCCAAGGTTGTTGCAGTTGATCAGTGTGCTGTCCCAGAGCCCAGAGTTTCCTGGAGTTCCTTTGATCTTCCTGACCTTGTGGAGACTATGAGGATTGTCTCTGAGATGCGCCCAACTTGTTGTAGTTTGGATCCGGGTCCCACTTCCTTGATTATAGGATGTAGGAACTTATTGGCCCGGTCCTTGCTCAGATTATTCGTGTTCTTTGGAGATGGGAGTTTCCCTAGCTCTCTGAAAGAAGGGGTGGTGACTCCTTTGAAGAAAGCTTCCTTAGACCCGAATGACCTTGCCAATCTACTGTCTGATCTCTAACCTCCCTTTGTGGGGAAGGTTATTGAAAGGTGTGTGGCTCAACTTGATAACCATTTGACCATCCATAGTTTAAACGAGCCTCTCCAGTCAGGTTTTCGTAAGAGGCATAGCACTGAGACTGCTCTGGTTCGGGTGCTCAGTGATCTCCTGATGGCGAAAGATCGGAGACACCGTTCTATTCTGGTTGTCCTTGATCTATCATCAGCTTTTGATACTGTGGATCCTGGGGTCTTGCTCGAATGTCTGAGGTCCATCTGTGGGCTTTCTGGTGTTGTCCTCAGATGGTTTTCATCTTACCTCCTGGAGAGAACACAGAGAGTGGTCCCCGGTTTACATTCATCCAGGGCTTTCTCTCTCCCCTGTGGGGTACCTCAGGTTCAGTGCTTTCCCCCATGTTATTCTGAGTATATGCTACCCTCGGAGACATTGAAAGATGGTATGAGCTGAGGTTTCATTGCTATGCCGATGATACCCAGCTCTACCTGTCTTTTGCACCTGACCAGGCTAGCGCTATCTCGGTGCTAAATAATTGCCTCGCTGATATCCAAGACTGGATGAATATCAGTGGTTTAAAGTTGAACCCGGGAAAGACTGAGGTTATGGTGGTGGACAGGGTTGAGGGTTTAGGGATAGAGTCCCCCTCTGGATTAGTTCTTGGGGTAGATCAGATCCCTACCTCTGATCGGGTGCGTAATCTGGGTGTGGAGCTTGACACTGGTTTGACCCTTGTTATCAGGTGTCTTGTAGTCAAGACTTCATTTTTCATCTTAGAAACATCTCTCCAGGGGATTAAGCACCTGGTTCCACCCAGGCGATTTTGCCGTTTTGGTCCACGCCTTGTGACATCTCTCGCTCTTGATTACTGCAACTCCCTATACCTAGGGCTTGCTGGGATTGATATCCACCGCTTGCAGCTTGTGCAGAATGCTGCAGCATGTTTGTTGACTGGGGTGTCTAGGAGATCCCATATTACCCCTGTGCTGCTCACTCTGCACTGGCTGCCTATACAGTGGCGGATCACCTTCAAAGTGGGTCTTTTGACCTACAAAGCCCTACATGGGTTGGGTCCCGACTACCTGAAAGATCTTCTGGTACCTTACATCCCTCTGAGACAGCTTCGCTCAGCTGACGAGGGGTTGCTGGAGATTCCGAGGGTAAAGTTGAAGTCTTCTGGAGCCTGTGCTTTTAGTTTTGCAGCGCCCACCCTTTGGAATTCTCTGCCCCACCAGCTCTGAGAAAGTACAATGGTGGATAGTTTTAAGAAGGCCTTAAAGTCATTTTTATGGAATCAGGCATTCCCCTGCAGTATCTTAAATTGTTTTAATATTCTACTGGTTTTGTTGTTAGTGTATGTACTGTCATGTGGAATGTAATGATGATCTGTACAGCACCTTGAAATATTTGAAAGGTGCTTTATCAAATACATTTTATTATTATTATTATTATTGTATGCTCTGGCATAATGGTCTTATTGTTCACCTATGTAAATCATAGAGCAAGGACACTAATGGGAATGAAGAACAAACCCTGTTCCACAGGTTGTAAACTCTCCAACTTCAGCTTTCCTTTGGATGTTGAGTTATTTCCACTATAGCAGTTAGAACATGCCAAACATTGCCACATTTATGCATTCCTGGTGGTTTTCTGAGTAACCAGTTAAGAATTTGTTCCTAATTTTTTAGACGGCACAAATCTGCTGTGTACGATTTTATCACCTACATTAGATGCTTTCTTGAAGGAAATAAATAGTCCATCTCCTTCACCCCTATTACCACAAAGGAAACAACTGGGCATAACCATACCAGATGGTCTAACCAGACATAAAAATCATACGCTGACAAAAGATGTTGTGGAGAGCAAATTTTATCGTGTGCTTCTTTGAAAGTGCTTTCTAGTATAAGAGCAGCAAGTAACACTGATCCAGGGATAGAAACTCAACATTTCACGTGTGTGTGTGTACGTTGTCATGTGTTACTGCCACCTACTGACAGCTGATATTTATACAAATACATTTAAGTGACACTGACTGTGTGATAAAAAGCAGACAAAATGCATACAAAACAATTTTGCACACAATTTTGCAAACATGGGCTAACACTAATCAGATACAATTACACCACTCTGCTATAATGTGGTACATACACGCCATGTGCACCGAAAACATCATTTGTTGCATACTCAGTAGGCCTTTGTACCATATATTTTTATTAATATTTTATCAGATATACATAAGGTATGCATCAACCTGGTGCTGAAATAAGTTGAAATGTAAAAAAAAACCAAAAACAATTACATCCTTTAATAGAGATTCCATTAGTCAAATTACACAATTGTTCTCAGATTACACACATGGTATCAAACAGGAGCTGTGTCAAACAAATACAGCAGAGCTATTTAAATTGCTAAAATAAACTATTTCTTATGCATGTGTAATTATAACATTCATACAGTTATTCATTTATACCTACAGTACTTAATGGTGCAACACTTCCTTGCGCTATCCTTTTCTGATATTACATAATTACAGAACAAAATGTTACTGCTATACTACTACTACACTTACTGTATGTATGTACAGAAGTTCTGACCATAGCTATCTAAAGTATTGATTACTAGGTTGATGGTTCAAAACCCACTTTGTCTGTATACATACAGTTCCCCTGACTTATCAATATGACCTGAAAATAAGCTCACAACAGAAGAGTTTGTCTGTCAGTATCAATTAGCATGAACTATGTCTCAAAATGTGTTTATTTTTGCTCTATTTACACAAAAACAAGCACAGTTTTATTGCATGATGTGTGTGCAGTTTTAATAAATAACTGTAAGCAATTTTATCAAGCGCTGTGTCAAACCAGCAACTCTCAATGAGCAACCCTTTCCCACTAAAACACCACCAGCCTAACACCCACCAGAGGAGGAGAAGAAGACTGCGGTCCCAAGCACCAGTTTAGTAATCCCTTGACCTTGTGAACTCCTAGCTTTTGTTTTTTTTTTTGGCCAGCCTCAAGGACCCCAGACCTAGTAGGTGAGATCCCGGACTTTTTTGAGCTGCCTGCGGTCAATGAGCACTGGTCAGCCTCAGAGTCTGAGATGACAAAGCACAGCTTTGCAGTCACTGCCTTTTGTGCAGGGGGATTAAAAAATAAATAAAAGTTGTTCAGATCCTTTGCTCACTTTTTTAATAAATAGAAGGGGAGGGGCTACCTGGAGGGGAGGGGGATCAACAAAAGCAGTACCGGGGTGGGCACCCTGGTCTGCTAACTTTATTATTAGGAAGGGGGTGGGCACCCTGGTCTGCTAACTTTATTTTTAGGAAGGGGGTGGGCACCCTGGTCTGCTAACTTTATTATTAGGAAGGGGGTGGGCACCCTGGTCTGCTAACTTTATTATTAAGAAGGGGTGGGCAACCTAGAGGAGAAGCAGTACTGGGTGGGCACCTGTTCTGTTTAAGAAAAATTAAACCAGGTAGGCAGCGAGACAGATAGACAGACAGACAGAGACAGAAAATAGATAGACAGATAGTAAGTACAATATCAGACTTGACATGAGATACGATATTGGATACAGTTTCAAAAGTCAGGAACAGTTGTTTGTAATATACAGAGAACTGTTTCTGATAACTGTTCCTGATGTCTGAAATTGTATCTGATATTGGAGTAAAGAGTTTGGTATTCTCTGAAGCACATGAATCATTCAAAACACAGAACACATAGCATGTGAGTGATATAATACTGGACTGGCTGGGAATGGATCCCAGAGCACAGCACTGAGAGAAACCATGACTAACCACCTGGCACTCTGAGAGATGGACACTGAGAGAGCATTTGACTTACCCAGTGTGACACCAACCACAGTTATTAACACAGAAACATAGAATTTGATGGCACATAAAGACTGCTTGGCCTACCTAGTCTGCCCATGTATACAGCACCCTCTCATTGAGAGTTCAGTTGGCGGCCAATCTCTGTGGTGACAGGAGGTGTCTGTCATTTATTACATGGTTCTGTCATTTTTTTCTTAATGTTAATAACCCCAGATCATTATTTCATTGACTTTTTTGTTTTGTTTCTAATAAGCTACGTCTTTGCTAACGTCAGCTGACAGAAATGGCACCAACTATTCATTCATGTCATACTGAAAGAAAAACAAATAAAACCAAACCATTTCTGTCAGTCTCACCTCAGAAATGGAGCTCTTGATGCCAATACTACTAACCAATGAACTGTCAATCAATTCAGAGCAGATGCGTATCTCACAGACCGCTTAGAGACAGGAAACAGCTCCCATTTGCCGAGAGTGCTTGCTCATCCCCTGCTAAATAAAGGGATGCTGTATCTGTGGGATGAGCACGCCTCAACATTGAGCTGTGATTTTCATACAACCCTAACAGAAGTAAAAAATCAATGATATAATGATCTGGGGTCACTAACATAAAAAGAGAGACCATGTAATAAATGGCAGAGAGACTCAGTTTAACTGCAGCACGTAGCTCAACAAAATAAAATAAAATGACAATTTCAACTGACAGTGTCCCTTTAATGTTTTCTACAGGGATGGCTATTGGAGCATGGGGAGGGGGAGGGACCACTAGACTGTCAGGGGACTTTTGTTTCAATAATGGTATGGTGACTGGAGTATGGAGGAGGGACCACTGGACTACTAGGAAATTTTATTTCTGGTCGGCCTGGTGGCATTGAGGAGTAGAAACATAGAATTTGATGGCAGATAGGACCACTTGGCCCACCTAGTCCTGCCCATTTTCCTACCTAACAGATAAGCTGCAGATCCTAGTTAACCAACAGCTTACTTCCTCCTACCCCCTAGGATTGCCTTATGTCCGTCCCATGCATTCTTGAATTCCCCACTGTTCTTGACTCCACCGGCCTCCCTCAGGGAGGCTGTTCCATGCATCTACAACCCTCTCAGTGAAAAATACTTCCTCGCATTACCTCTGAGCTGTCCCCCTCTATCTTCAAATTGTGCCTCTTGTTCTTGCACATCTCTTTTCTGAAAGATGCTACCCTCTTGGACTTTTTGATTCCCTTGAGGTACTTGAAAGTTTCTATCATGTCCCCTCTCTCCTTCTTTCCTCAAGGGTATACATATTAAGCTCCTTTAGCCTTTTTCATTATGTCTTCTGGTGCAGACCCTGCACCATTTTGATTCCCTCCTCTGGACAGCCTCCACTCTCTCTATGTCTTTGCGGAAATGGGGTCTCCAGAACAGCACACAGTACTCCAGATGGGGTCTCACCAACTGTCTGTACAGAGGGATAACAACTTCCTGTATTCTACTTTTGATGCCTCTTCCTATGCATCCCAGTATCCCCCTAGCCTTCCTTACTGCCTTCTCACATTGCTTGCCCACCTTTAGGTCATCTGATATAATTACCCCCAGGTCCCTTTCCATTTTTACTGTTGTCATTATCTCACCCCCATTGTGTACTCTTCCCCTGGGTTTTTGTTTCCCATGTGCATTACCTTGCACTTCTTTGCATTGAATCTGAGCTGCCATACATTTGACCATTCCTCCAACCTTGCCAAGTCCCTTCTCATCCTTTCCACTCCATCTTGTGTTTCAACCCTGTTGCAGATCTTTGTGTCGTCTGCAAAGAGACATACTTTTCCTTCCAGTTCCTCTGCAATGTCACTTATAAAGACATTAAAAAGGACCGGTCCCAGTACTGAACCCTGCGGTACCCCGCTAGTAACCCTCCTTTCTTCACTGTGTACTCCATTTACTACTACCCTTTGCGTCCTGTTGTCTAGCCAATTTTTTATCCAGGCTACCACCTTGGGGCCCACTCCAAGGCTGGCTAACTTGCGTATTAATCTTTTGTGTGGGACTGTATCAAATGCCTTGCTAAAATCTAGGTAGACCATGTCCACAGTCCCTCCCTGGTCTACTACTTTGGTCACCCAGTCAAAGAAATCTATTAGATTCGTCTGACACGACCTTCCCATCGTGAATCCATGCTGCCTTGGGTCCTGTGCCCCACTGGCCTCTAGGTACTCAACAGTTTAACAGTTCTTTCCTTCAGAAGTGATTCCATCATTTTCCCTACCACTGAGGTCAAACTAACTGGTCTATAGTTTCCTGCCTCTGTCCTGCTCCCACTTTTGTGAAGA
This sequence comes from Neoceratodus forsteri, assembly GCA_016271365.2. Taxonomy (NCBI): domain Eukaryota; kingdom Metazoa; phylum Chordata; order Ceratodontiformes; family Ceratodontidae; genus Neoceratodus; species Neoceratodus forsteri. Next base: position 1,587,986,877 of record CM057449.1, on the reverse strand, counting down.
GGGATCACATCTGCCCTCCTCCACTCCTCAGGTACCACCCCATCCTCCCATGATTTGTTAAAGAGAGTAGTCAGTGGTGTCACTAGTTCTACCATTAGTTCTTTTAGAATTCTTGGGTGAATCCCATCAGGCCCCATTGCTTTGTCCACCTTCAATTTTATTAGTTCTTTCAGAACCCTTTCTTCTGTAAATGGACTAGTATCGACCTCCGTCTTCAGAGTGTTTCTCTTGTTTGGTTTAGGTACCTCCTCCTCCTCTTCCTTTGTGAATACTGAGCAGAAATATTCGTTCAATATCCCTGCTTTTTCACTGTCGCCCTCTACCCACATTCCCTCCCCTTTATTAAGCCTCAGTATCCCTCCTTTGGTCTTTCTTCGCTCCCTAATGTACCTATAAAAGGTCTTATCTCCTTCTTAACAGAACTGGCTATCCTTTGCTCGGTTTGGGCCTTTGCTATTCTGACTGCCTTCCCAGCCTCTTTCTGCTTTAACTGATAAAGTTCTCTGTCCTGCTCCTTCTGTGTTTCCTTATATTTCCTGAATGCTATCCTTTTCTCCTCAACCTTCCCTGCCACCTCTTTTGAGAACCATAGCATTTTTTTTCCTTTGTTGTGTTTTATTGATTTGCTTTACACAAAGGCTTGTTGCCTCTGTGATGGCTGTTTTGCTTACTCCCATAATTCCTCCTCCCTCCTTCTTGCCTGTTTGCTAGTGCTTTTCTAAGGACACCACACCTTGTGCTACACCGCAACCAAGGTTGAAAACAAGCTCAGGTCATCTGGGGTCGGCTGGGGGAGGGAGGCGCTGGACTGAGCCACCAATTGGCAGCTTGCTACTCCTGTGGAAGCTCAAGCATCACTCTGACAAGTGGATGGTGTCAGGAGGAAAATGCTGTTAGGCAGCTTGGCAAAGCCATGTCTCAGCACAGATTCCCTCCTGGACCTTGATCCTTTGCACTGGCATCCTCAGGGATGGGATAAGGATTAACACAGTCACTTAAGTAACTACGAAAAACCCAACCCCATGGCCATGTAGTGTGATCACAGTATGGATTGGGGATGGGCACTACGGAGAGGCAGTATGCTGCCAGCAAGCTCGGGCCAGCCACAGGAAAAACTGTGCTATAAAAAAAAAGAAATGTTATTTCTATAACAGGATGGTGATAGGAGTACGGGGAAGGGAAGGGACCATTGGACTACCTGGGAATTTATTTTTATATACGGGACAATGATCAGAGCATAGGAAAGGGAGGAGCCACTAGACTACCAGGGAGTTTATTTTTATATGGGCAGGGGCTATTGGAGCATGGGGAGGGACCACTAGAATACCAGGGAATTTATTTTTTATATATGGGGATGGCGATCAGAGCATGGGGGAGGGGTGGACCACTAGATTACCAGGGAATTTATTTTTATATATGGGGACAATGAGGGTGATCAGGGTGGGGGGGTTAAGCTAGACACTAGGGAATTGCTTTTTCAGTATTTTCTTACAGGGCAACTGACTAGAGGGAGGGGGTATGCTAGACACCAGGGAGTATTCTGACAGGACCTACGATTTTTGATGACAGGGAGCTGCATTGAAAACTGTGTTATCTAACACTACAGTCCTTCTCCGTTCACTTTCAATTTCTGATCCACATTGAAAGGCATTAAAACTGTTCTGTGCATGCTGTGTGCGTTATCTCTAAGACTGATTGTAGAGCCGACTCAGAAACGAAAAACATTATTTTTCAAAAGTAAATGTCTAAAACTACAAAACTCCAAGCATCAACCACCCCAGGAAATCTTTTCCCACCAACTTACACAACAATACAAAATTTCACATTTTAAAGATTTATAGTTTTTTACCAAGAGGAGAGCAAAAATTCTGAAAGAAAAACCCAATTGAAATCAATGGGAAAATCATATTTTTCAACACTTTGATAACTCTACAAATGCTGAACAGATTTACATGAGGCTTTCAGGGATTGTAGATTCTGCCATGGACAACAAACCCTGAAAGTTTCATGTAAATCTATAAAACCATATTTCTGCAATCAAGAAGCAAAAAATCAAGTTTAACATAGAACTTACCAGGCACTGCAACTAGTGGCACAACTGTACCACTATAATATTTTTACCGTTAATATCTCTAAAAATAGTGAACCAATTTGCATGAGCCTTTCAGAGATTATGGATTTTGCAAATAAAAAAAATCCTGAACATTTCATGTAAATCTCTAAAACCATCTTTCTGTAAGCAGCAAACAAAAAATCAAGTTTAACATAAAACTCACCAGCCACCCTTACTATAGGAGCGCTAGTGTGCCCCTATAATCAATGGCCCAGATATTCAAAAGAGTTGAGCCATGCGCAATAGGGTTGCACCTGCACAAGTCCGAAATTGCGCCATTCTGCGATATTCAGCAGGAGGCAGTTGCGCCCCTGAAATCATGCTGAGCAACAGCGCAATGATAAGAAGGCATGCGCAACTGAAGGGGGAGGAACCATGCATAAATGGCGCAGTGCGATATTCAACGACTTGTGCCATGCACAATAGAGGAGCAAGCGGAAGTTGCGCCATAGTTGAAATGAGCCAAAATAAAAAGGAGCAAGGGAGAGGCGCCAGAAGGCTACAGGGAAGCCACATGAGGCAGAACTCTAGCCAGACAGACAGGGCAGGAGAGACACACATGGCAGGCCAGGAAAGGCATCCTGAACACACAGGCACAGGGAAGGTGTGGGAGCCACAGCCAGTGCAGAAGGGAAGTGCCACACACAGCACAGAGGCCACCACAGGCAGGTGTTCCCGGTGCAGGGAAAGTAGCAGGGAGGACAGCGGGAGGAATACAGTAACAGCTGCCAGGGGGGGTGAACACAAGCCAGGGACATGGCCAATGCCATCTTCCAGATGGAGGCTGTTATGAGGGGGGTGAGAAGGCGGGTGGCAGGGGGGCGTGGCCGTGGAAGGGCCTGTCAGCAGTATGCCCCCAACAGGCAGTATCGAGCCCGCACCAGCTTCGAGCTGTACACTGATACTGAGATTGTGGGCCGGTACTGCCTGAATAGGGAAATTCTGAGGTGGCTCTGTGAGCTGTGCAGTGATGTGATGCAGGCACCCACACGACGGAGCCATGCCCTGTCAGTGGAGACTAAAGTAACAGCCTGCATGTGCTTGGTCTCTACGGGTACCTTCCAGAGACCAACTGGGGTCACCACAGGCATAACCCAGTCATGCCCGTCACGCCACCTCACCCAATTCCTCAGCGCACTGCTGCCATGCCGCAGAGTACATCCATTTCCCAGCACACCGGCAGAGTGCACAGTAAACATACAGGAGTTCCACAGGGTAGCATATGCCTGGCTTGAAGGGGCAATAGGCTGCACCCCATGTGGCCATACACACACCACCTGGCCCTGAGGGGCCACATACATCAATCGGGCTAATGCCAGCATCAACTGCCAGGTGGTGTGCGATGCCAGGGCACATAATCAATGTCTGTGCCACGCACCCTGGGGAGCACACGATGCCTTCATCTGGCACCAGTCAGCACTGTGCCACAGATTCGAGGTGGGGACATCCCCACTGGCCACCTAGTGGGTGAGTATGCAATCCCATGGACAATCATAGGGCCTGGGGGGCATGGCCAGGGTGACATGGGTAGTGGCCTACATGGCCTGGGGCAGGTGATGCTGATCACCAAACTAACCTCCACCTCTACACACAGGTGACAGTGGATACCCACTCCTCCCTGGCTGCTCACACCCTACGGCCCCGCAGCCCGCCATAACAACACTACAATGAGGCGCACCGCCACCACACGTAATGTCATCCGAGGGTGTTTGGGATGCTGAAGGCATGTTTCCATTGCGGGACACTCCAGCGGTGCCTCTACAGTAACAGCCCCACAAAGGCTTGGCGGTTTATTCCTGGCCTGTTGCATCCTGCACAACATGGCCAATGAGATGTGGGATAGCCATACAGGTCGAAGAGGGGGACAGCGATGGGGACGAATGAGGATGTCCGATGATGGGGCAGCCCCCTTGGGGTAAAGGACTCCCCAACCGCTCGGGCTGGCACAGCTGCACCGGGACACCATCACGGAGGAGCACTTCCAGCCAACCCAGGTAAGTCATGGGGCCATGTGCAACCACCAGTGGCTAAGACACAACCACAAACATGCATGGACACACACCAGGGCTGCATGCCATCAAGGAAAGTGGCAGGGCACAGAAGCACACACACAACCAGAGATGGGTGAGGATTAACCTGCCACATGGATGGACACACACACACACACACACAATGCACAAAGCGTGCAGAGGCAGGAGGCATACCATCCAGAATGCCAGCCTAGCCACGCACATGTCCATGCCACCATGCCCACTGCCTGCCCATGTGCATGTGTGTCAGATGCTGAGCACCATTGCACATTGGTGTATAGCTCAATACAGGCATCATCATGCACATGCAACCGCGGACAGCAGCCGGGAGGGTGTGCAGGTGGACTGTGTCCGCTTACAGGCGGGTACCCACCCGTGCACTGCCCACTGAAACACACAATGCACAGGGGCAGCACCAGACAGTAGCCACACTGGGAGACAGGTCAGTCACGTGACACAGTGCCCGACCACCACAGATCGTGGGTGGCCCGCCGAGTTCCACGCCAGCACTGACAGGCTGACCACTGGCCTCATGGGATGGCACTGATGGTCCCCAGGGGTTCCACTGCGTGAAGCGTGACCGTGCTTGCGCAGGGGTCTGCAGCACACTGAACATGCCTGTGCCAGGAGTGCTCGGGATGCCCACAGCTGAACCCGGTGTCGACAGGGAGGGAGTCGCATGACGCTGGGAATGGGGGTGGACAGTGCACTGCGTGGTGTCCACGATGCATGGGCACCTGACTGTGTGCCGTTTGTGGCCATGACAACAGTGAATGCCTGTGCATGCCTGTCAATGGCAGCAGTCATCCTCCGCAAATGGTCCATCCCTGCCAGGATCAGAGTAGTGTCTCTGCTGCGATGTTCCCCTGCCTGCTCCAGAGCCACCGCAGTGCATCCACTGATGTCGAAGCCGCATCTACCGCTGGACTGATGCTTGCAATAGGCGGGTGTGCTTGTCAAGAGGTCATCTGCTTCCTTGACATCCTGTCCCTCAGGGTGTGCACGACCCTGATGATCAGCACCCCTTGAGGGTGGGTGCTGCACACCAGGACCAGGTCTGGGCATGTCCACAGGTGGTGCACAGACGCCGCCGCTGAACCCTGTACCCCCAAGCCCATTGGCGACTGCTGATGCTGCCCCTCCGGCTGCCGCTCCCCAGGGCTCAGTGGTGCTGCCGCAGTGGCCGCAACAGTCCCACTGTCCAGAACAGACACCAGTGCTGCCCCACTGTTGCTGACAGGCACTGGCTGGGACTGTGCTGACACCCAGGCCTCCGCAGCAGCATCACTCACAGCCATGGGCGTGATGTATCCTGCTCTGTGGCCATCCCAGCACACCACGTGTCACTGCCCATGACGTCAGCGACATCATCATCAGTGACGGACTCTGCACTGGCCCCAGTCACAGCATGCTGGCATCCGTGGATGCCGGCACACTGGGACACAGGCAGGGCTTCCTCCGCACCTGTTACAACGACATCAGTGTGGACAGCCAAGCGGCCCCACTGTCACAATTATCCACGTGTACCTGTGGAGGTGGATGGGCCCTCTTCCATCTCCAGCTGACTGTCCTCAGTGGACAGGCCCACCACCGCTGACCCATGCAGATGCTCAGGATCTGTAAGGGAAAGCAAAGTCGCGCTACTGCATGTGACCTAGCCTGCCCTCCCCATAGACAGACCATGACTTACCATGCAGTGATGGGCCACCACCCATCTGGTAGCCACCACCAAGAACACCCTCAATGGCACTGCGCTGCATGCTTCCAGCAAGCCTCTCCTCCTGTGGAGTCAGCTGTACCACCTCCGGCTGTCCCCCACCTGTTGCAGCTCATGCTGCCCTGATGGCAGCCACCTTCTCCTTTATCCTCCTCCTGTCCATGCCCATCTTTTTCTTACACTCCTGCACGGAGTGCTGGTGGCTGCCATGCAGGTTCACAGCACATGCCACCTCCTCCTATGCAGCTTAGCGTGGGCTTGAGGGGCATTCCCGCCGTACACTGAAGTGGCTACATGATCCAGGTAGGCTACAAACAGGGCTTCGGTCTTGGCCTTGGTAAAGTTAGGCCTCCTCCTCCTCCCACCACTGTGTTCCTCCTCTCCAACAACTTGCTCGGTCATTATGTAGCCTGTAAGAATGGCAGTTGTTACCTGTGACTGTGCAGTCCCATGCATGTCCTGATATCCACAGTCCACACTCCCAAACAGCATGCAACTCACCAATAGACTGCAGTAACCGACTATGGCCACTGCAGCCCAATGTCGCACTTTTATAGCGCAACCCATGCAAATGAGGCGAGGCGCAACTTTAAGTGGATGCAAATTGCAGTGCGCCATTGAATGGCTGATTAGATGATTTGCATATGATGGCTGAATATTGCGCTGTTGCGCTTTGTGCAATTGTGTTGAATGTGCTGAGCCAATGGCGCAGTTCTGTGACATGTGTAGTACACACCTCACTGCACATGCCCGGGGTTGCTGACGCAGGCGTCTGCCACGCTGATGACGTGCTCTGCATGGTAGACAATGCAGGGCATGGCCACCATTTTGCCAGTGGCACTATAGCGATGGTCACTACATGGTGCTGTGGCACTGGGCCATCATAGGTGTACTGGGCCAACTGCGCGGTAGGCCACTAATGGCAGTGGCACACAGGCAGCCAATTGCGCTACACGCATTGGGTTCCAATGGCACTGTGCATGTCCATTCCTCCAGAGACCCTTGACCCTGTGCCCGACCTTTGCCCCCTAGGCACCATGCATCAGGCATGGGTGCACCTCTATCGTGCTGTTCGGTGACAGCACAATAGGGAATGGCAGCACTGTACCGCGCAGCATCTGCATGTGGGGAGCCGTGCTGCAGAGTGCCATATTGCCAAATCGAGCAGTGAGCATGGCACACACGAGGGCAGGTCAGTGGTCGGCAATAGAGCTGGCCAACCTAGTGGCCATTGTGGAGCCACATCATGGGCCACTGTTCGGGGAGGGCCCCTGGACAGGTCCAGGACCCAGGTGTGGGAAGAGGTGGCCAGTGCACTTGAGGAGGCCACAGGATGGGGGAGGAGTGCTGAGCAGTGCTGCCACAGATACGGGGACCTGCAGCGGAGGGAGCCGGAGCTGCTAGCATGCCTGTGGGCACATGCCAGGAGGGGCACGGTGCCACGGCCAGGTAGGGGTTACGTCAACACACTTTTATCTTCCATATGGGTAATACTGTTGTATTTGTCCAGCACATGGGGAGGGACTGTCCGGGGTTGGCTGTGGTGGTGTTCACAGGGTGTGGGGTGGGTGGGTCTGGCTGGGTGGGAGGGCACACACCTGGGGCAGGGGACTTTGCTATGGGATTGTACTGATGTTCCTCTCACCATGTTTTCCCCACAGGCCCGGAGGAACGCCACCGTGCCCATGAACTTCGGCTGCAGGAGGAGCAGAGTGCAGCAAGGCAGGGTGAGTGCCCTCACCACCCACTGGACCAGCCCGATGAAGGTGAGTGCCATACCTCTGTGATTACTATTGCATGCTGTGTAACAGGGTGGGCAGCGGGGCATGGCCACCATCCATCGACACCACTGCCATGCATGCGACTTGTTACAGTCAACACTGTCCAGTGGCAATGCATGTCTGGGAGTGCATCAATGGTGGTCCATGCGTGCACCAGGTACATGGTTATGCCACTGCCTTTGCACCACATAGCCATGTCACTAAATGGCCACAGTGGTGCTGTGCTTGATTTGGCCGGTGGGTGCGTACAGCATTCCGCATGGCTGTATGCGCCTGGGTGGGCAGGTCATGTAGACGTGATCACTGCGGGTGGTCACAAACCATCACAGAGGTATGTCCCACGGGCGTATGCCATGCACAGTGGGCAGGCTGTGTGGGGTTGTGCATTCACACCTATTGACTGTGCTCCCTTGTCCTAGGTACACGCCACCTTCGGGAAATAAGGGAGGCGCTGCGGGAGATACTCCTGGTGGTGAGGGCTTCACTGGACATCCTCCGCAGGATAGACAACACCGGGGTCCTGTGGAGGCACAGAGCTCGACGGAGTCGGAGTGGGGAGAGGTGCTCCTGCTAGGGATCCATCAGTCCCTGTATTCCCCTACCTCCCTGGACCCACCCTCACACCCCTCCTTTCCCATCCTGTTTGTCCACCCCTGCCCCCTACCCACCCCACCTTGTTTGTGGCCCTCCCCCAACCTTGTATATATTTGTGTACATAGCATTGTAAATAGTTGAATTTTATATGTTTGTTCAATACACAGTTATTTTGATATGAATACTGTGGTGGTCTCTGATTTGTAGTGGGCTATAGGTGCTCAGCTGCAGTGGTGTGCATGGCATCAGGGGTGGTGCAGTCATGGGTATGTGTGTTTGTCCGTGTGGAGGTGACTATGGTGTGGGGGTAGCTATCAGTCAGTGTCTGTGGTGTGTGTGTTGTGCCCTGTGCACTGGATGACTGTATGCAGTGGTCCATGGTGCATGCTCTGTGTCCATGGTGCACCTATCAGCCCATCCATGGCCTGTGCAGCTGACACACATGCATGTCTGTGACCTGCATGGTCCGCTGGCATGTCACTGGTGGCAGTCCCTGCAGAGCAGCCACTGTACCCGTCACATTGCTGGGTTGTCTCCTGTCACTGGTGTGGTGCATGTCTGCCTTGGGTGACACTGTGGCCTCCACAGTTGTTGTCCCACCTCCATGCTGTGCCTTGTGTGTGTTGCAGGGCATGTGCACCACTGTCTGTGACTTGTGCTCTGGGCGAATGATGGTGGTGTATGGGTCCACAGTGCCTGCGCAGGGTGGCTGGCACTCTAGTGCCATGGAGGACCGTGGGTTGTGTGTACACAGTTTACATGGGCCCACACTGGGGGCTTGCTGCCCCCCACCACCGCGCTCCTGTGTTGTTGTGCCCTGAGATGGGTGTGGGTGTCTGTCCATGCACTGTGTGGCATCCAGTGTGGTGCATGCTTCCACGCACCACTGTGGGTGTCTGTGCTGGCTGTTGTGGCCAGTGGTGGGTCGGGGTGTGTCACTGGAATACTGTGCAGGGTGCTGTACCACTGGTGGTGGTGTCTGGGACAAGCCCTGTCCCGTGTGGGGTACCTCATGTGCCAACGCATGGTTGGTCTCTCAGCAGTACCTCGGGGGGACTGTGCGTGGTGGCACTGTGTCTGCTGTTGTTGCATTGCTGTGTGCTGCCACCCGCTGATGGGTCCTTGTGGTGGGGCTGGCTTGCATGGTTCTGTGGTGCACAGGGTTGCATTATCACAGTGGGGGTGGTGGCATGCATGGGGTTTCTTGCAGTGGTGGTCACTGCTCATGGGGGGATGGGGGGTGTCTGGGGGTCATGGTGCAGGGTGTGCTATTCATTGGGGGAGATGGTGTGGCACGGGGAGGTCAGCCCTCCTTGTGTGCCAGTCACAGCTTGCCGGGAGGTGTGATGGGGCACCATGGCCTGGCTGTGGGTTGTTTGCTTGTCTCCATGGGCCGGTGGTTATTCCAGCCCTCCCCCAGTTGTGTAGTGCATGGGGTGTGGGGGGATGATGTCTGTTCTGCTGTGTGTTCCTGTGCCCATCTGTGGCATGGGTGGTGGGCCCCTACCTCCCTAGTTGTGCAGTTGCATTGCCCTGCTGCTGGGGGCATCCCTGGTTGCACTACGGCACCTCTGGACTGCTCAGCTGAACATCCCTTGTTGTGCTATGGCACATCAGATCTGCTCAGCTTCCCCTCCCTACTTGCGCTTTGGCGCAGGCGGTACGATATTCAGTCGTCAGCTGTAGGCGCAGTTTGGCCTGCTCCGTTTTTGAATATCATGTCTCTTGTGCATGGGCACAATAGACTTGCACTTGCTCCTGCTACTTCGCACTTTTTGGGCGTAGTTTGAATATCTGGGCCAATGTGTATAGAGACTTTACATTGACTCCTATCCATAAATAACTGTTTTTCCCTGTCAGGTCTTTAAACTTTTCTACAGTATACATTATATTATAAAGACAGGATTTGAGGCCATCTATGCATGTTTTCACGAAACAAAAATCAATGAATTTACTTGTACATAACTTTTTTGTTGAAGAACCTGCAGTATTCTTGACACAGTCAACTGGTCTGAAGGGTCAGGGAGGCTTTTATGTACTTTGGGCAAAATATAAAACTTTGGTATCTGTGGGGAATAAGTAAGCAATAATACCCTCCAGGGTGGGCTTTATTGGGAAATACTGGACTGCCCAGGGGCATAATGAGGCCCGACACCACTGGTGGAGGGCCTCATAACCCCTGGAAGGTCCAGTATTTCCCAATAAAGCCCATCCTGGAGGGTATTCTTGCACTTAGAAAATGGGCACTGTAAAAAAAACAAAAAAAACAAATGTAATAAAAAGCTGTTAATAAAAAAGTTGTTTAAAATAAGTTTTGTAATAAAATAGTTCCTCCACCTGCATGTGCAGGGCTGAAGTGCCAGTGTAAGGCTGTTACACGTGGTATGGGACCATAGGGTTGGAACAGGAGAGGAGCGTGGCTGAAGCTCCCATTTCCATGTTTAAATGCCACTGTAGAAACCTAAGAGAACGTGTGGCTGAATTAGTTGTTTTTTTTAATTCACTGATGTGAAACAGGAGAAAGTAGCGAGTAATTTGAAGCTGTTCATTGCTGTGCTATTGCAGAGCACGTGGGACTACAGCATGGCTGCTGAGGGGATGTAAAGCCGATTAGTGTCATGTCTTTGAATGTGATTGCTTCTGTACTGTGTTGATAGGTGTTTGTGGTACAGTTAAAACCATTTTTATTTTGTACTGTACCTAGAGTAGCGAAAGAGGGATGAGAGAAACTGGCCAAATCGGGAACTGCTGGCTGTGTACACAGTGGGGGAATTCAGTGAAACCACTCAGTATGGCAGTTCAGCAACTGTGTAAAACAATGACGGCTTCAATATAACTATTTAAACATCTGTGGTCACTGCAGGAGCTAGGGGCTAAGGATGAGGAGAATGTAATGCCCTGCCATTATTTGGCACCAATGTTTTAAAAGGAATTGCTCCAAATATGCAGTCAGCTCTGTTGTGTAGGTGAGTGGAAACAGACAGGGTCACAGAAAAGAACGTTTATTTATTTATTTTTTTGTCATTTTTAAAACCTGAAGTGAAAGAAGTATTTTTTTTCTTGAAGCGCATTGTACGGGAGGGGGGGCAGAGTACTGCCACCATCTGTGACGGGGAAATTGGCTGCTCCCTTAGAGAGCATATGAAATGTTGGCTGCTCAGTTTCAAACTTCGGGGTGTTCATGGATACCCCAAGTAATGTGGCATCATGAATTGGCACCTGTTTTTTAGCGGGCATCTAATGAAAAATAAATGCATGCTAATGATGGCTTTCAGCCAATCAGCATTCTTTATTTTTCAAGCCCATTTTCTAACTCCAAATAAAACAGAATTCCTCTTCTGTAATGGAACCCTGAATTTTTGCCATTTCCAACACTTCTAGCAATTTTTTTCTTGAAGACAGGGGGTTGAGTCTGATGACAGAGGTCTATAGTTAGAAGTATCATTAAGGAATTCAAGAACATTTTAATGTAGAAGTCCTCTGTCATATGGACAAGGCTTCAACCTTTGTTTGCCTTCTTGAAAACTAGTCCTTTAGCATTTTACAGTACTTCTAATGCTTTCATTTCACTTACTGACAAAGGAACTGATTCACAAAGCTCCTATGACTGGCATAAGGGGCTTGCACCACAAGGAATGGTGCAAGGTGCGACTTGCACCACAAGATGTGCTAGGAGAGATTCATAAAAATAGCCTGCATCAAATGCAGGCTGTGTGCACCACAGGGCACTCGCACCAACCTAGCACCATGAAATGGGCTGTGGCATGGTGCTAGGCAGCCTGCAGCAGTTGCAAGCTGCCATATTCCCTTAATCAGGATCCACAAAACCCTCCCAAAGGGCAAAATTCTAAGTACCACTAGACCAGCCAGGACTGTCCTAAGGGTACTTAGAAGTGTGTCCTCTAGGGTATTGAACATTGCGCCAATGTGCTGTGGACCCCCCCCTTCCCAGCCCTGATCCCCTGTCATCAACAAAATCACATCCCTGGTGGTCTAGTGGACCTCCCAGCGGCAATCTGCCCATATAAAACAATATAATTCCCTGGTGATCTAGCGGACCCCCCATCCCAAATGTACCCATATCTTGTTAAGCTATATTTACCTCATGATCTAGTGTCCCCCCACTCCCCACCTGGCAGGCAGTGCCCCACAACTCCGCTCCCCTCTGACCCATCCCCAAGCTCGCGACTGGTACAGCCCTCAACTCGCCACCACAGCCAGTCATGGACTAGCTGTCAAGGAGTGTGGACTATATACAGTACATTCTCATTGATTGACTGTCAATCAGTGAGCGCATACTGTATAAAGTACACACTCTTTGAAAGCTCAGTCCATGGCCGGCTGTGACGTAGAGCCAAGGGCTGTGACGGTTGTGGGCTCAGGGATGGGGGAGCAGGGTGGTAGGGCACTGCCTCCAGAAGTGGGGGTATGGGGGACCACTAGACAACCAGGGAAATATATCTTTATATGATATGGGTACAAAGGGGATAGGAAGTGAGGCTGCTAGACAACCAGGGAATGATATTATTTTATATGGGCAGATCGGGACTGTGCAGATTGCTAGACCACCAGGGAAATATTTTATTGTACAGCATATCGGGACTGGGTGAGGAGGTCCGCTGGACCACCAGGGATGTATCTAATTTTATTAAAATGGGAATCAGGGTAGGGGGGTCTGCTGGACCACCAGGGACAAATCTAATTATACTAAGACAGAGATTGTGGCTGGGTGAGGGCTGCTACCCACCAGGGACATGGTTTTGTTTAATAAGAAGGGGCTCAGGGCTGGGGGCCACTAGCCACCAGGGACTGTTGTCCGTGGTTCTATTACCACACAGCCACACCATGGCTTGTGGCACACTTCCAGATGTGCCGTCTGTTTGGTACAGGGCCATGGTTGCCGCAAGCCTTGGGACTTTGCCACAGGGACCCTACTCGCTAGTGAATAAGGTGAGGGTCCTTGGTGCACTGGCGATCTGCACAAGCTGATGTTGGTGCAGTTTGTGCCTTCCTTTGTGAACTGGGCCCAAATTCTTGCAGTGGAACTCTATATTATTTTCAGATAGTTCTATTTCTACACATACTGATTTTTCAGAATGTTTTGATCATATTATTGGTGGTAGTGGGGCAAAACATGGACTTAGATTTACTGTATATGCTTCCTTTCTAAGTCTGGGTTAAATCCTGGTTACCAATTTTATGATAGTTGTTACTTGTATCTCCCACCTGCTTACACATAAATTCCTCATTACATTCATCAAGAAGTGAGTTTAAAATTTCAAGTTGGAATATGTCTGAGTCATCCAGTCCCACATTAGATTTTAAAATGAACTCTGAATTACATTGTTCTTCACGTGGAACTCTTAGTGCTGGTATTAAAGTTTCCACGAGATTTATTAGTAAATCATGTCCTTAGTTGGTACTATATTTATAAAATCTTCGATATCCAGATCAAACTCCATGGTGTTGTTTGCTGTCTCTTTGCTGGCAAAGTACTCCTTCAGCCTAGTTCTTCAAAAATGTTTAGACAAATCCACATGGGTTTTGAATCTAGCAGGGCCTAGCTGAGGTGTGTTGCACCTGGGTTATGCCCCCATCATCCCACATACACCTTACACCATATTCCTGTTCTGTTATTCTGTGATACTGCTATTTTGCACTAATATGTAGATTTAGGTACCTATCGTATGAGCATGGGTGCCAGGAATGTGCTTTGCTGCTAATACATGCTAATGTTTACATCCTTTATAGGATTATATCATGCATGATCATTATACCTCACTATAATGCATTACATTTGCCTTTTATCTATATTCTACATATAATCTACTGAATTACTCATAAGATGACTCTTATGGATTGTCAGTGATTACTATATACACTTATATACTTATATTCTCATATGATCATATGTAGTATGTGTCGTACACGTAGGTTAGCATGCCACGTGCATTTTTGGTTATTCAGCATTTCTCTTTGTCTAAGCTTCATGCTGACAGAGACATATTCTTTGTCTCATATTATACTCATTAGTAATTTTGTCTCCTAAGTAATTACCCAAGGGAGACTGCCTAGTATCCACCTTGTTTACAAGGTAGAACCAACACATTATATTTCTCATATCCATAACTATAATGTTATCTCTGTTACCATGCTGTTATCTATGGTATATAACCTTGTGTAGGCCAGCTCAGCTCAGAAATCTGAGAGAGAGAGAGAAAGAGAGAGAGAGAGATTTTGTACTTCTTCAGAGACTGGCAAGAACCATAATCACTTGTGATTTTCTTTGTCACATGCTTGGTGTGAGTATAGTAATAAATTATCATTGTTACTTCTGTTTGTGTGGTTGTTTCTTTGGCTTACACTGTAGACATACAAGAATCTGATTTATTTAGTCCAGAGCTGTCCTCCTGGGCTACATTATGGTGACCGTGGCAAATGTCTGAGTGTTAGTCAAAGTTACACTTTACTTTCTTTTGTAACTTAAAACACTGCGTGAGTAATCTCCAGTGACAAGCAGCTGTTACCGTCTTCTGTGTAAATCTTTTTGGTCTGTTGCTGTTCCCCAGTGCATGGAACTTATGCATACAGACCTCCTGCCAGATATTTAAATCTGTGTATTGAGCTGTTTTTCTCTTTTCCTCTGTGGAAACACAGAGCTGTAAGATTCAGAAAGAGAGACAGATTGCTTTCATTTGTGAGTTCAAATCCTAGTGTGTTTATACTCATTTAGGAGCCCACATTCACCAAAGGCTGTCTGTGTGCTCTGAGTAACTGTGCTTTGAAATCTATTTCCTGATCCACAGACAGCTAAGGGTTTCTCTTTCTATATAGACATGTCTGAAACAATCAGCGCTGAGTTGAGGCTGGAAGCCTCACAATACCTCACTGCCCACGGTGGTTTTGAGGATTTTGCTAGTGTAGCAAAAGGCAGAGACAATCCTATAATGGCTATCATTGAACACTATAGTGAATTGAAAAATGGTACCAGGAAAGTAAATCCTAAAGGATTATTCGTTGCAACAATTTTTACAGGTTTTGAAGCAGCTTTACATGAACTGCCTGTTTTTAAAATCTGAGTACACTGCTAACAAGCAGAAATTGGGTCTGATAGAGGCTAACCATATAAGGAGGGCAGACAGACTGGAATGTCAGATCCAGTCTCTGTGTCAGCAGAATGAGTCTTTGTTACATGACTACTAATAACAGAAGCCAGGAACTGCATGCCTTGAGAGATGATTGCAAAAAGGAAGAGCTTGATAGGAAGCAGGTTTTACAAATGAATAGTGTTCAATCTGAAACTTATGATACCTTACATTTTGAAAATGAGGATCTTTGGAATGACCTGACTGAGGTAAGTGCTGAGCTAGATCATCAGATCGGGGAAAATTCCAAGGATACTACTGCGTATAGGTAATTAAAGAAAGAGTTAATCAGTGATTTTTCTGGAGGAGAGTCAGGCATTCATCATGTTAAATGCAGGAAAAAGATGGTGAAACTGCACCATCAGAGGGTGTACTCATGGGACATATTAGAGCCAGTGAAGGCCTGATACACATTGATCTTGTCTCCTCTGGTGATTACGGGTGTGAAAACAGGGAACCACAGGGTGCTGTGGAGTGAACTAGCCCATCAACTGTCCATCCTCCGAGGGATTCATAAAATAGTGGATTGTTAGTGTCTCAAAATGGCGGACACGGACATCAACACATCACATCCCCATGCCATTCCCAAGATGGCTGACATTACATCAGCAGTGATGATGAGTTTGCAAGCTGCCATAACACAAGATGGTGGTGCCCATGGGTCATCATCCCAAAATGGCTAACCATCACATCATTGAGGTCAGAACACATGACCACAGATATCTGTGATCGCTGCCTTGTCTAATAAGGACAAGCTAGAGATCCGGGAAATGATTATGAAAGTTTTGGGTAGACTTGATGTTACTGATGAACAGAGAGAAGCACTTAGAATAGCAGTGGATGATTATCTAAAAGAGTCTAGCCAACAGCCCAATATTGTGAGAGCTTTGGCAGATGCTGCAGCAGAGGCAACAATAAAGGGAGCCACTTTAGTACTTCCTGACACAAAACCACTGCCATCTAACCCCATGAAGTCTGCTCAGTCAGCACAACAGATGACTGACAGTATTGAAGACATGCAGCCCTCTGATAACTTTAGCTGCCACCTTGCTAAGGTTAAAGCATATTGTGAGATGTTTGGATTGCCTCCAGATGGCTGTGTACAAGTGCTAAGGTTAACTGTAGACAACAGCCTCTGGTCCAAACTTGCATCAGATATCAGAGACAGTACAAAAAAGAATGGGCTAATATTTGTTCAGTCTTGATGGCAGCTCAGTATCCAGGAATAGTCAGAGCACGACTGGCTTACAATGTGAAGCAAGGAACTAAGGAATCCCCAGCAAACTATCATGGACATTTGTGGATGGCTTATAGTTTAGGCAAAGCCTTAGCAAATGAAAGATGTAAAGTTGATAATTTGGAATATAAAGATTTATTCCTACATAATATGACACCAGGCCTCCGTGAGAGGGTTGAGTGTTCTATTATTCCTGAGGAGGATAATTTAGCAAAAATGTTGAAAGTGGTTAAAACAGCATTTCAGTGGTACCTGTACATACTCAACACTGGCAATAAAAACAAGGTTGCTGCTATTCAGCAGGATTCTGAAGGGCAAGCCACTATTCAATGGAAGGGGGGGCACAGGGTAAGAAGGCTTCTGCCCCCATTAAGGCAAGATGCAAAAAAAACTGGAAGGAGAGAAAGTATAACAACAAAGGGAATAGACTGGGTGGCAAGTACCAACATAGTGGGCCATCCTACAGGCAGGTGGCAGAGGAGGATAGAAACCTCCAAGATGTCATGCAGTTTAGGAAATCTAGTAACCCTGTTCCTGAATACCATGTGGCTGTGATAAGTCCATCATCACAGGCCACCTGGGGGGGGATGCAGGTCTGATTTATGAACCTGTACTGTCAATGACTAGAGCAGTACCTCCTCCAACAGAACATACTACTGAACCATAGACTATAGCTGAAGCAGTATGTGCATTTTTCACTCTGCTTTTAGCACATGCAGCACCACCTGAATGTGCAGCACCATCTGCGTATGCACCACTACATATGCAGGAGCCATTACATGCACAGGTAACACCATCCACATATGCAGCAACATCTGCACACACACCACCACCTGTACATGCACCACCACATTTATAGGTACCACCACCGGTACATGCAGAGCCATCTGCCTGTGTACCACCACCTGTAAGGCCACCTCCACCAGTGCCTCTGTGACCATCCCACATAGTTGCTGCAGTATCAGGCAAGAGGCAGGAACTGTATGGGTCAACCCCAACAGCAAGTAGTTCTCACAAAAAGGTGCAAGATATTGTAAAGAAACTTGAGAGAAGGACCTCTAATAAAGGACAATGACAATTGGAGGCCCCAGTCTGTATTATATCCCTATTATAGTGAGTATAAGCAACAGACCCTGTGTAAAAGCTGAGGTTTGGGGCCACCAACTAGTAATGCTGCTTGATTCTGCAGCAGCCATTTCAGTATTACATGATGAGAATCCTGAATTCTCAAGCTAGTCTACCATATGGGAGACTGGAGCACAATGGGGGGATGGTACTGCACTGCAGACTTATCAGCCCAAAGCCATCCCTGTGGTGGTGGGCAACCTCATCACAAAATTCACTTTTGACCTCATGGTGTTACATCACCATCCCAGTATTTTGGGAATGGATTTTCTAGGACAACACAGATGTGTTGTGGATCTGGAAAACAAGCTAATGATCCAAATACCAGGACAATACCATACAGTCAGGATATGTGATTCAAATACACTGGCAGCTATAACACACAATGACACTGAGTATGATGTCATAGACCTCCTCAAGGATCATGACTCATACAGAGACCTACAGTCAATCATTGTCAGACACAAGTAAGTGTTTGCAAAGGATAAGCATGACTGTGGTAAAATAAATACTACCATTGAAGTAACAGGACCACAACCTGGTAGGCAAAGGCAATATAATTTTCCTGCAGAGGCTCTGCCATCTCTAAAAAAGACCACTGAATCCCTGCTCCAACAGGGTGTAATTAGGCCATGTGTCTTAACAGTCAGATCACCCATTTGGCCTGTTCAAAAGCCAAATGGGACCTGGAGACTAACAATTGACTATAGAAGGCTTAAACAGGCAACCCCAAGTTGTGCACCTACAGTGGAATCATCCCCTGATGTCATCAAGATGCTGACCCCAGAACATAAATGATTCACCGTATTGAATATTTCCAATGGATTTTGGTCCTTACCACTGGATAAAGAGATCCAGTACAAATTCGCCTTCACCTTTGAAGGTAGACAGTACATGCATGTGGCGATGTCTCCCACAGGGATTTCATAACAGTCCATCCCTTTTTCACTTACACATGAAAGCTGCATTACAGGGATATTCAACCCCTGAATGCCTATTGCAGTACATAGATGATTTGCTCTTGACTACCACCACAAAAGAAGAACACTTGGTTCTGCTAGAAGAATTAATAACTATCCTACAGAAGTCAGGGCTCAAGTGCAACCCTTCTAATGCACAACTGTGCCAGAAGTAGGTTCTTTTACTAGGACTCTGCATAACAGAAAAAAGAAGATGCCCTGACATGAAGAAGATTCAGGGACTGCAGGATTTACCCCTGCCAACCAGTGTAGCAAAATTAAGACTTTCCCTGAGTATGGTAAACTACTCCAGAGACTTTATTTGTGACTTTGTACAAAACAGCTGCATGTCTGTGTGAGTTACTGAAAAAGGATGTACCTTGGACATGGGGTGCATTACACACCTGAGCTGTAACCAGTTTGAAATAATCTCTGGCAACATCCCCAGCATTGATTAATCCTAACCCAGCTTTAGGGTATCATTTAGAAACTGCTACATCAGATATAGCAATTTCAGCGGTTTTAGCACAAAAGTTCAATGGACATGTTCTGTCCATTGCCTATGCATCTCAGATGCTTTCCCCAGTAGAGCTAAAATAAAACCCTTGTGAAAGGAATCTTTTGACCAAGCATTGGGCCGTGAGACACTTTACACACATCATCAGACATGCCCCTTTTGTATTGCATTCCAGTCACATGCCCACAAATTTTCTATTGTCAGACAGTAAAAGATGGCTCTGTCTCAAATACCAGACTTACACACCAGTCTCTGCTTTTATAGGATCGTGACATCAATGTTCTTCCTGCTAAAACTCCATCCTTACTGTCCAATGGCCCTTCCTGCAAGCAACTCAGGAAGTGCTAAATGACATCACTTTGTGTCTTGTTTTTACTGATGGCTCAGCCACACATACCAAAGAAGGTCAGATAGCAGGGTTTGGAATTCTCATAACACATCCTAATGATGACAGAGTGCGCTTTGCTAAGAGATGTACCATCATTTCTGCACAGTATGCCGAACTAGCTGCTACAGTTTGTACTCTGGAAGTGCTAAAACAAGGCACTGCAGATACTGTTTTCTTTGCAGACTCTGACTGGGTCTGTTCCTAGCTGACTGAATTTTTACCCTTTTGAGAGAAAACAAACTTCCAATCCTCTGATGGTGCCCCGTAAAGTACAGAGACTTGTTTGCATATATCACCACATTAACCAGACAGTTTAAATGCAAACTATAAATCCATAAGGTCTGAGCACACTGCAAAAGTGAACGTTATGCTCCTTTCAATAACCATGCCAATTCACTGGCACAAGATGATACTAGGGGAAAGGACATATGGGAAATGAAAACTCCCTTTGTCCCAGCTACACTATGTGTTGCTGCCATAAATAAAGAACCAACTCCTTTTGTGCCCATGGATCTAGTGTCTGCACAAAGGAAGGACCCTCACTTGAGGGCAGTGTACAGGTGATAATGGAACTGAAGAAGAACTTCCAGAAATAAGCTCTTATAAGAAAGTGAAAAATTACCTTCAATTATCCAGTGATGGCCTACTCATTTGGTATAACTGCTGTAAAACTTCTGAAAAGTTATGGGTAGTTCCTGAACACCTGAGGGTAGATTTTATCTACCACGTTCACAATACTCCAACTGGTGGACACCAGGAAGTCGACAAAATCCTAGACAGACTGAAATCTTCTGTCTCGTGGCTACACATGAGAAATGATGTAGAACACTACATCAATAACTATCTGATCTGTGCACAGAAGAATCCTATACCAGCTAGGAAAAATACTACATTGCTACCCCAGAGGTACTCAGGCCCCTGGAACATCTGGATTGACTAGATTGGTCCTATGCCAACCACTGAGAACAACAATAAGTTTGCACTGGTGATCACCAACCTATTTTCCAAATGGGTCAAGGCTATCCCAACAAACAGCAACACAGCCCAAGTGACTGCAAATGTCTTGGTAAACCAGCTATTTACCAGGTGGGATTTACCCCTAAAGGTAGCTTCTGATCAGGGATCCAGCTTCATAGCCAAAGTAATGCAGGAAACTCTGGATTTGTTGGGGGTAAAATAAAGGTTTCATATTCCTTACCACCCACAGTCATCATGACAAGTGGAATGGGCTAACATGCAGATCAAAATCATGTTATCCAAATATAGTATATGGTTAGGACTTATTTTAGATGGAAAACAGTGGCTTCCCAAATGCTGTTGTAGGACAGTTCAAAGGTCAAAAAAGCTATTGTACTATAGTTCTGATGTCAGATCGATAGTGCAATAATTTTTCAGCCTTGAGCTGCTACATGATTGGCTGAAAACAGAGCTCATTAAAAAATGTGCTCTAAAATGGTGGAGGTGCTTTACATTCAGTCGATAGTGCCATTCATTCAGATAGTTGGGACACGGACTGCCATACTCGGCTCCATGTTGCCAAACTCCAGTTTGCCAGTTTTTTTTTATTTCTTTTGCCATTATTCCTCCGGGTCAGAACAAAGCAGGACCACAGGAAGCAGTGAAGCACCAGTGTCTTCTGTGTTGAAACTGGATGGGGACTGCATCATGGACCAGGAGCGAGCAAGTGGGAGAATATTCACAAAGTATGAACCTTGTCAAAAATGAAACATCCTACATTTTGGGGAACCATATACTATATAAAATAGTATATGGTTGCCCAAACACTAACATAAGCTTTGTTGCCATCTCGGGATGTGATTCCATCACATCCCCTTGATGGCAACATAGTTTTGGTGTATGGGCAACCATACACTATTTTATATTTGTTCAGAAAAACCCAAAAGTATGGGATTCATTATTGCCATTGCTCCTTATGGCAATAAGAAGGACACCCTCTGCAGGTACACAGTGCACCGCATTCAAAATCATGACCAGATAGTGCATAAGACTCCCAGAACACTTACTTCTGGACCTTGGTGTCCCCAATGCTGACAGGGTGTCAGTAAACAAATATGTCAAACAACTCAAACAAAGCATCCAAAAGAAACACTTAATTGCTGCACAACATATGGGCAAGGCCCAGCAACAGGCCAAAACCCAATTTGACAAAACTGTGCATCCTCTAAACTGGCAAGTTGGAGACCAGGTAATGGTACTTAGCGATGTACCACCTACTGTACACATACATTTGTAGACAAATGGGAGGAGCCCTATCCCATTGTAAACAAACTCAGTCCAGCAGTCTACCAAGTTAGACTGCCCCACAATATGACAGTCATTAATAAATGGCTACATGCCAATCAAGTGAAACTGTTTAAAAGAGATTAAATTACTTTTCCTTACCCCAATGGGAGGAATAGTACCGAACTAAGTTTTTCTTTTCTTTTTTCCTTTTAGGTTCCAGAGAAAGATGTCTGCTTTTCATTTATTTTTCTTTTTAGAAATATTGGTCTTCTTACAATCCCAAATTATATGCTGCAATGCAGATAAGAAACTAGTGACCCCAAAACATAAACAGCTTGTTGAGGCAGAATACCTCATAAGCCCACGAGATCTGAAAACATCCCGTGGTGTGCATATTGAAGTCCCGGAAGACAGGGTCATCATCCAGGAAGGCAGTGAGGCCCACTGAATGTTATGATCATGGCTTCGGATCAATCCAGTCTTGAAATTGCATGGTATGCAGTTCAAAAAAGATCTGACTCCAGTAGGTCATCTTTACAAAGGCACTCTCCAAGGCTGGCCTAATGTCAAAATTTACCCCTATGGTATGCTGTCTATACAAAAGGCACACCCCACAAATTCTGGAGTATACAACCTAACAGCTAAGATTGATCCAGACTCTTGTTTACATCTTGCTTATCAACAGGAATTTTGCATTCAAAATGATATATCAACAAAGGCCATTGTTCTTAGGGTTTTACCCTATGATACCCTGGGATTTGTGACACCTGATATTGAGTGCCCAAAACAGAACCCTGGCCCACCAAGTGGTCTAGTTGCCACTTCCCAGCCAGGCACCCTAGTTAATAATGTGCAGTTCATGCACATTCCAGTGGTTTTGAATCTTACCCATTGGAATTTAGACAAATCTGGCCTATATTCCACAACAAACATTTCTCATTTCTTTCAAATTATGTTATTGGTATGCTGGCCCGGTGGTGCTGAGGGTTGAGGCACTGGACACCACACCTCGCGCTGCACCAGTGACCCAAGTTCAGGAACGGACTCAGGTCACCGGGGCTGGCATGGGGAAGGAAGGATTGAGCATCCTATGACTACTCTCCTTCCTTCAGGGAGGGTGAGGGCCATACACCAAGTGACACCCAGCAGAGGCTGGGGCCTCCACATTCACAGGGCATGTGTAAAGGGGAGGAGCACGGTGGGCGTCTGCACATCAGTGCGATGCAATTGCACGTCTGGCTCCTGATTTAGTGAAAAACAGGAGGAAAATGCTGGTGGGGCAACCTCGGCAACTGATGGCCACCCTTGCACCTCCGGAGTCAACTAAGCATCTTCGGCAGCTCCGTGCTGCAGGTCCCTGTGTGGGGGTGATACTGTCATGGGCCAGACAGAATGATGGGGCATGAAATCCACATGCCGGGCTCAACTCTGGGGGTGCAGGTGCTGGTGACTGGGGGTCAGTTGGAGACCGCTCTGACCAAAAAGGTAAAAAGTGATATGATAAAAAAAAATGATGTTATTGGATATCTTGGCAGCATTCCAGGTACGCAATAATGACCCCGATACTGGGGCTGATAGTACCCCACATAGAGGATTTTCAAACCCAAAACCTATTGGTACTGCTAACAAAACTAAGAAACCCAAATGCACCAAGCGTTTTATAGCAGAAACAGGTATGGCCTCAGGCCTATTTGGTTCTGGTATGTCAATTTGGAATAGGGCTGATATAGCCAGTATTCAAGCACAAATAGCAAAGGTTCATGGTAGTATGAAATATATATCATACCTCCCCTTTTACCTGGTGTAGATGGTCTTGCTCAAGAGAAGCGTTTTACAGTTTATAACATGAAAAATATTGCTAGGGGATTTGACCTAACAAAGGACAAGATTAATGAATTAATCTCGGCTAACAATCATGAAGCAGACAAGTATCACATAGCCAGGGAAGTCCTTTACTCCGCCTATGGCTCTTATGTTCTTACAGCCATTGGTAATCTCTTCCAGGATCTGGAATTAGGATGTATCCCAGATCTCATACATGACAGATGTATGGGTCAGTGGTATTGCCCCAAATGCACTTCTACTGCATGTGTTAACAAATGTTTATCAGAATCTAACACCATTCCCTTGTCAATGGCAAGGAACCTTGGGTATGTAACCACACACACACTAGTATTGCTCCATGTTTCGAAACTTATTCCTGCACAATCAAGGATGTTATGTTTGTGACTCTCATCAGCGTCATTTCTGCAGTTTGATCTGGCAACTTCCATCTTTGATTGTCTGGCAACCATCCATTCCATTGGTCATTTTGATGGGAACTTTTATCTTGAAAGGTTGGGACTACCTCTTTTGTGTGTTTACCATGAGGTCTTAGAATCCTGACTGACTCCGAATTTTGATTGTTGTACCTGGAAGGATTATTACCTTTTATGCAGATGTGACACCTTCAAACTTGTTTTACAAACTTGTGAATACTGGCCTAATAACTGGAATTAGGCTTCCTCTTGTGAACTCCCAAATATACCATAAAACGTCCAGCCAATTCAGATTCTACACTCAAGCTCATTGTTATGCATACTATGAAGCCAAGCCTGGGGTGCGGGCAATCCCCTAACTTCAACAAGAAGACTTTTCTTCACTTGATCTTCGAGCAAAACATCCATTTTGTCCACTGCTTGTTTTCGAAGCCTGGCTGGCACCCCATACAAACTGAGCATTCTTATGAACTTTTACACTTTGGGCAGTGGTGTGATTAACTTCCACAACACTGTTGTTATTCCATTATAAAACTCAATGTGCAATCCAGTGCACCCCCTGCTGAGGCCTCTGCAAATACTGCAGCCTCCTGAACATTTGGATCTACCTTCAGAAAATCTAAATGCATCTAGTTTAAACTATGAACCTTCTTCCAACACTTGATGAAACTCTGGATTTATCTCTGAAATTGTTCATAGTTTATGGCTTGTGGACAATGATACTTCCTGTCATGTTCGACTTAACAACTGGAAAATGCCACAGAAACATAGACTTTGACAGTAGATAAGGACCATGTGGCCCACCTAGTCTGCCCATTCCCTACCTACTGAATAAGCAGCACATGCTAGTTAACCAACAGCCTATTTCTTCCTACCCCACAAGAATTGCCTCATGTCTGTCTCATGCATTCTTGAATTCTCCCACAGTTATAGACACCACAACTCCTCAGGAAGGCTGTTCCATGCATCCACAACCCTCTCTGTGAAAAAAATACTTCCTCACATTGCCCCTGAGCCGTCCCCCTCTATCTTCAAATTGTGTCCCCTTGTTCTTGCACATCTCTTTTTCTGAAAGATGCTACCCTCTTCGACTTTGTTGATTCCATTGAGGTACTTAAACATTTCTATCATGTCCCCCCTCTCCTTCCTTTCCTCAAGGGTATACATATTAAGCTCCTTTAGTCTCTCCTCGTATGGCTTCAGTTGCAGACCCTGCACCATTTTAGTTGCCCTCCTCTGGACTGCCTTCATCCTGTCTATGTCCTTGTGGAGATGGGATCTCCAGAACTGGATGCAGTACTCCAGATGGGGTCTCACCAACTGTATGTACAGAGTGATGACAACTTCCTGTTTTCTACTGGTGATGCCTCTTCCTATACATCCCAGTATACCCCCAGCTTTCCCTACTGCCTTCTCAGATTGGTTGCTAACCTTAAGGTCATCTGATATGATTACCCCAGGTCCTTCCCATTTTGTTGTTGTTACTACCTCCCCTCCCCATTGTGTACCTCTTCCCTGGCTTTTGTTTCCCAAGTGCATTCTTTGCACTTCTTTGATCAATCCAAGCTGCCATACTCTGACAATTACTCCAACCTTGCCAAGTCCCTTCTCATCCTTTCCACCCCCCCTCCTTGTTTATTAACCCTGTTGCATATCTTTGTGTCATCTGCAAAGAGGCATACTTTTCCTTCCAGTCCCTATGCAATGTCACTTATAAAGCTATTAAAAAGGACTGGTCCCAGTACTGAACCTTGCAGTACCCCACCAGTAACCCCCCTTTCTTCAGAGTGGACTCCATTTACTATTAAATTATGTGTCCTGTTGTCCAGCCAGTGTTTTAGCCAGGCTACCACCCTGGGACCCACTACCAGGCTGGCTATTTTGTTTATTAATCTTATGTGTGCGACTGTGTCAAATGCCTTGCTAAAATCTAGGTAGACCATGTACGCAGCCCCTCCCTTGTCTACTACTTTGGTCATCCAGTCAAACAAATTGATTGGATTAGTCTGACATGACCTTCCTGCTGTGAATCCATGCTGCCTTGGGTCCTGTGCCCCACTGACATCTAGGTACTCAACAGTTCTTTCCTTCAGAAGTGATTCCATCATTTTCCCTACCACAGAGGTCAAACTGACAGGTCTATAGTTTCCTGCTTCTGTCTTGCTCCCACTTTTGCAAAGGGGAATCACATCCACCCTTCTCTAGTCCTCAGGTACCACACCATCCTCCCATGATTTGTTATAAAGGGTAGTCAGTGGTGTCACTAGTTCTCCCCTTAATTCTTTTAGAATTCAGGGGTGAATCCCGTCAGGCCCCATTGCTTTGTCCACCTTCAGTTTTAGGAGTTTTTCAGAACCCTTTCTTCTGTGAAAGGACTGGGATCAACCCCTATCCAGAGTGCTTCTACTGATTGGATTAGGTACCTCCCCCTCATCTTCTTTTGTGAATACTGAGCAGAAGTATTTGTTCAGTATCCCTGCTTTTTCACTGTCCCTCTCTGCCCACCCACCATCCAGTTTATTCAGCCTCACTATCCATCCCTTTGTCTTTCTACACTCCCTAATGTACCTATAAAAGGTTTTATCCCCCTTCTTAACTGAGTTGGCTATCTTTTCCTCAGTTTGGGCCTTTGCTATTTTGACTGCCTTCCCTGCTTCCTTCAGTCTTAACTGGTACGGTTCTCTGTCCTGCTCCTTCTGTGTTTTCTTATACTTCCTAAATGCCATCTTTTTCTCCCTAACCTTCCCTGCCACCTCTTTTGAGAACCATGGTGTTTTTTTCTTTCGGTTTGATTTGTATATTTGCTTTACAAAAATGCTTGTTGCCTCTGCGATGGCAGTTTTGATGTTTCCCCATTGTTGCTCCACCTCTCCTTCCTTCATGTTTGCTAGTGCTTTTCTGAGACACTCTCCCATTTTGACAATGTCAGCCCCACTGAAATCCAGCATCCTCACTTTTGTATGGCTTGACTCTGCAGCTGAGTTTATCATGAACCACACTGTTTGGTGGTCACTTGTTCACAGATGGCTACCCACTTCTAGATCTGAGATCCTCTCTCCATCCCCATTTTTGAGTACCAGGTCTAAGATTGCTCCCTCCTGAGTGGGTTCCAACACTAGTTGTCTGAGGCATGCCCCCTGTAGGGCATCGAGAATGGCCCTGCTCTTGGATGTGGCTGCAGCAAAGGTGCTCCAGTTAACATCTGGCATATTCAGATGCCCCATCAACAATATCTCCCTTTTCTCTGCCATTCTAAGGATGCCTTCTATCATATCCTAGTCCATTTCCTCCCGCTGAGATGGGGGTCTATATAAAACCCCTGTGCGAATTGTGATGCCATTTCCAGTCTCCAGGGTGACCCTCAGTGCCTCCTCTCCTCCTTGTTTACTCTTTTGTTCCGTTGCTTTTATCCCTTCCCTTACATAGAGAGTTCCATCTTCTAAAGTGGTTTATTCTGCTGATGGAGAATACTGTGTGGTGACCAATTATAAATTCTACTGGTATGGACAAAAGTTATGCAAAATGGACTTTTCTAACTTCTGTTTTTTTCCCTAAACAGTGTGTTGTTATAGGTTGTATTGTGATTACACCTGTTCCATCCTGGAAACCAAATACCATTGTGTCTAGTCCTGACTACCTGGATGCTTTGTCTCAATTTCTACCTATTTTTAATGTTCATATTGGCAACTTGAGTTTGTCTTTCTAATCTCTTCTTAATAGAACAGACACCCACCTGATTTATATCAGTAACAATGTTACCAAGGATCAGGAAGCACTTGATGATTTGATAAGTGACGACATTGCTATGATATTGGAAAATCCAATTGTGAAGTTTACTTTTCAAATGTTTGTGGTAATTCAATTTTTGCTAATATTGACCCTGAAAATTACATTTTGTTGTTATAGGAAAACCCTGAAACACCACCATGATCAGTTAAAATTCCTCTGTCAGGCTCATGCCTTGGGCCTGTAGATGAATGGTGCCTAACCATCTTCTTTTTGTTGCGTTGCCACTTTTGCAATTAGGGCAACAAAGCGGGGACTGTTGTGCCTGGACGTGTGCTCTCTATCATCCCACATACACCTTACACCATATTCCTGGTCTATTATACTGTGATACTGCTATTTTGCACTAATATGTAGATTTAAGTACCCATTGTACAGGCATGGGTGCCAGGAATCTGCTTTGCTGCTAATATATGCTAATGTTTACATCTTTATTAGATTATATCATGCATGATCTATTATACCTCACTATAATGCATTACGTTTATCTTTTAAAAATATTCTACATATAATCTACCGAATTACTGATAAAATGACTCTTGTGGATCGTCAGTGATTACTATATACACTTACATATTTATATTCTCATATAATCATATGTAGTATGTGTCTTACACATAGGTTAGCATGCCACGTGTATTTTTGATTATTCAGCATTTCTCTTTGTCTAAGCTTCATGCTGACAGAGACATATTCTTTGTCTCATATTATACTCATTAGTAATTCTGTCTCCTAAGTAATTACCCAAGGAAGACCGCCTAGTATCCACCTTGTTTACAAGGTAGAACCAACACGTTATGTTTCTCATATCCATAACTATAATGTTATCTCTGTTACCATGCTGTTGTCTCTGGTATATAACCTTGTGTAAGCCAGCTCCACTCAGAAATCTGGAACAGAGAGACAAATTTTGTACTTCTTCAGAGACTGGCAAGAATCCAGTTCCCTTGTGATTTTCTTTATCACATGCTTGGTGCAAGTATAGTAATAAATTGCCATCATTACTTCTGCTTGTGTGATTGTTTCTTTGGCTTACACTGTAGACATACAAGAATCTGATTTATTTAGTCCAGAGCTGGCCTCCTGGGCTACAGGTGCAAATGGTAATCCTTTATTCAGAAGTGATTTGTAATTCTTATTTGGCAGCAAGTGCTAGAATTTAAAGCTAACACACAGAGTATATTTTATCAGTAGTTACAAGACTGAAGTCTCTACTAAGGGACTTGTGCTACTGTTTACAGTCTGGTAATAATACCCCCCCGACCAACCCCCACCCTTCCACCTCTTCCCCAAGACCATTTACAAGATTCTTGTTCAAATACTCAGCAGACATTCTTCTCATGACTTGCCCTTTGTTTCTTTCTGTGTTTCCCTAATATGAAATTTACAACTAGAATCTGGGACAAGGAAATGATGGACATTTTGGAAACATTTTTCTAACAATTTTCATAACAATTTTTTACATTAACTTTGCCTTTGTCAGCTTGATGGACCTAGTCTCTTGATCTGAAATGCTTTTGTATGATAACTGTGATTGATTTCCTAACTGCTTATAATATACTGTGTGCATTAGGTTTGAATCCCACCACTTGCCACCACACAGAATATGAATTGTATGTCTAGCACCTATGATTGACTACACCATTACATGGGTGGTATCGGTAGGATAGGTGTGTTCTAGGAGCCTACCCCCTGATGAAGCTCAGTCGAGTGAAGCGCCAGGGTGCCTGGAGTACTAGCCACACTGCTCCTCACTGCTCACTACTCCATGTTTTATATGTGCTAATTCAGCAATAAAAAATCATCAGCATTTCAACCTGAATCTTGATGTGAGTGCTACTGCCATAAGTGTTGCAGGTTCTTTTCTTTTGGCACACTGAAGGCACCATAGTTCACCACCTGTTGAACTGGGGTGGAGGGAGAAGAAGGCTGGCCATTCCCATGCTCCATATGGGGTATTTTCAGGCTGAGGGTGGGGCTACAGGAGCCAGAATGCAGAGTTTGTGAATGTCATACTTGACATGCTGCACTCCTGGAAGAAAACACAAGGGAGATGGAACAACAGAACACCACATGACAAACAGTAGCTCAGACACACCTAGCACTGGTCATAGAATGCAGACTTTGGTTGCTCATAACATGTTGAAAGGAATCAAATTCATTAGAAGCTGAGCAGTTTTTCAGAATTCAGAATTTTTACATTGCAGGCCCGAATTTCAAGAAACACAGTCATATCTGGAATTGGAGTTGAAATACAATTCTGGGTTCCAATCTGGCTGCATCTGGCAAAACCAAAACACTAGGAGACTCCCCCTGTGTCTCTACCATGAGCCCACATTCTCTATCTGAACTGCTGGTACTGGTTAGTCTGGTGGATCACATAGACTTGCCTGCCTCTGGCCCTCTGGTGAGGTGGTCCTGATCCACCGTCCTCCGTGGTGCACTATAAGAGGAGCCTCTGTAGCACAGGCCACTGCACAGGCATTTTGCCCACTGATATCCAGCCATTTCTGAGTTTGCACCACCCCCCCAGAACCCAAGTCCCTCCTGACCCTCACGGGGTCTGTGACCCAGCCAACTAGCTCAGATCAGACTAGATACCCACAATGGTGCAATCTCCTGCCGGTGTAACAAAAACATTTAAAACTGAAGGCCCAGCTGGCCACCCTCCTCATGTTTCTCCTATCACTCAATAGAACTACCCTCACTAAACATCCTGGGAAATTATTTGGGAGTTGAGGAGGTGGCCCACCCACACCAAACCCTGGGTAACCACAGACAAAAGTTATTCATTTTAGTGTCTCAGTGGCTGAAATTTTCAAGATATGGGGCAAGTAGACCACCTCCTCACCTCTCCATTTCCCAGATCACTCAGTGTGGGTACTATAGGAGTGTAAGGAGGATGGCTGGATGGTCCTTTGGGATTTTTATTTTATTTGCACTGGTAGAGGGTTGGGTTATGGGTGCAAGTTGGGTGTGGGTTGGATGCATCACAGACCCACTGAGGGTCAGGATGGCCTCAGGTCAGGAGGAAGGGGGTATGAAAACTGTACACTGCAGTTAGGTTGGTTATAGCCGTGCTGCAGCCACATGGGTTAGCTAGGGTCAAGTGACTGGTTGTTAGCCTGGGGCTACTACATGCCTGCCAGAAGGGCATCTGGGTGTGCAAATGGGTTAAAGGAAGAAGGAGAACAGTGGAGGAGTATTGCCACAGATGATCACCTAATTGCCTGAAAAGATGAAGGTAAGAGTAGTCAGAGAGGAGAATCCCTTCTAAAGCTGCAACAGCCAACATGGACATTCATCAAACAAAGTAGGAGACTGTGGAAGGGAAACACAAGAGTAGGGAAGGGGTGGTCTCAGGTAGGGTGGTGTTTTTTAAGTCCCTTTCTTGTTGTTTTTTGAGCTGTGGTTGGGGGTGGAGCTGCTATAGTACTAAGATGTGGAATAAGAAATTGTGATTCTGTCTCCGATTCTGTCCCGCTGGCTTACTTGGAGCTGGAATGGAATCATACCTGGAATTGAGATTTCAGAAACTCCAATTTGCACAAAAAGTATAAATTTCAGAGAATCCAAGCACCTCTACTGCATAGCAGCATGCTATGTGACATCAGTGTGTGCGTGTGTGTGTGTGTGTGTGTGTGTGATCTATCTATCTGTATTAACTTGTAATGCAACAACTGTATCTATTTCTCACTCAGTCTCTCTCATGTCTTCTATTACTGTACTCCCTTTGATTTGGGAGGCCTACTTTGTTTCTTTTATATCTACCACATGACTTAGACCAGCTTTTTAGGTCACACAAATAGCTGATGCAAGTATTAAATTTGATATAAGTCATTTGTCTGATGCAATTGTGGTGTATGTCATAAATTGCAACACAATAGGGATGCAAATGCAGATGCAGCACATACTGATGCAACTATCTTTTGATGGTTGCCCTACATCCTGATACAGATGTGGCTACTATTTGCATCACAATACTGATGCAAATGTTTTATTCTTTTTGGTATCTGGGAAAGGCCCACTAGGCACAAGTGTCTGTTTTCAGGGGTGACCCAGCAGCACTGTGGAGGTCAAGTGACTTGCTCACAGTCACACAGTATGCAAGTGGAGGTTGTCCAGATCAAACCTAGTGTCTGCTGGATGTGCCAGGCTCATTCATTGCTTGTTACTCTAACCTCTATGTTACACTGCTAGCCCAGTTGCAAACTGCAGTTGCATTATGCACAGCTCTGAAAATCCAGGTCCAAGGGTCCGTCCAGTAATCAAACAGTATTAACTAACGAGGGTAAATGCTGCTGCTGCTGATGCTGTGCTTTAAGGAAAGTACAGCAATAGGTAGCAGCATATTAGCAAAGATGGTTTTAAATAAATGTAATAAACTGAACTGACATTTTAAGTGTTTTTACAATGGGTAGAGAGTTTTCAGATTCCTGATTGGATAAGAGCCATGCCCTTATACATCAACAACCATGAAGATGGCACTTCTGGGACATCATGGGAGCTGTGTCAATGATGACCTTGTGCTACTTAATGGAATTTTGAGAGAAGGTTGCAATTTTTTTCTCATACCTAGCAAACAGCCAGCAGAGAAAGAAAAAAAAAATGGCAGAGATTTCTCTCTTTCAATGTGAAGTGTCTGTTGGAGAATTGCTTGAGACCTTTGCAGAACCAGCAGAAATTTAACCTGAAACACCAGATCAACCAGTAAAAGAGAACAAAAATGTGAGTTCTTTTCTAGAGCTTACTTCAGAGGAATTACAGTAGGTTCACGCAAGGTACAGAAGGATGAACATGGGAGTCACGTGATGCAGAGCACGGACTAGCTGCTTTCTCCGGGTGCTCCGACCTCCCTTCACTCTAAACAACTTCTAGCTTCATTGTAATTCGTCTTTTTTCCAAGCTACTGTATAGTTACTAACCTGGACAACAGGACAAAACCGACGGAAAGCTCCGATGGAAGCAGAGATGCGTGAGCTGCGCCTGAAACATACCCCACCTGCCACCGAGAAGGCAGGAAAAATCCAGGGCCTCGATTTCTCCACAAATACAAACCCTCGATACAGAGGCTAGGAGGAAGAACTTCTCACATTAGCAAATTTCTAGAGGAATTTCGCCCCTTTAAGCTGGAAATGCAGGAATTAACAGGAGAAATTAAAAGTATTACCTCCGCACTGGAAGATCTTACATTAAGGACCTTGGACAATGAAGCAAGGATACGGTCCCTGGAGGGGAGCAGCGCAAGACTGGATCCAGTACTGACCCAAATGAAACACCGCTTAGCTAAAATGGAGTCGAAAGTTGAGGACTTAGAAGGTAGAAGCTGCCGAAATCTGTCATGACATAGGATGCACAGTTTCCTTTTCAGAAATCCTGCCAGTGCCAAGGGCTAGTGGGGAACACAAAAGAAAAATTAGGGAAACAAACCAGTGGCTCAGGGAGTGGTGTGAGGCCAGAGGGTATGGGTTGATGGGGGATTGGGGGGAGACCTGGGAGGATAAGGAGCTGTATGCTAGAGATAGACTACATCTCAATTTGGAGGGGAGGGGAATCCTTAAGTTGAAAATAGAGGAGTTAATTGGTGAAAAGTGGAGTTTAAACTTGGAAGGGGGGTGGATGGGAGAAAAGGCAGTCAAGGGATGCCGATAAAGGAGGGACTTGTCTCCACCCCCTGGGGACCAGGAGGATTGCAGGAAAAGACCAACTGGCAAAGTGCAGACCAGGAGAAAACAGAATCTCAAGGGAACACAAGCAGGGAAATGGAACTATAGGGAAAGGGTGGAAGGTAGTCCTGCTAAATGCCAGGAGCTTAGCAATAAAATGCCTGAGCTCCAGGCGATGTTAACTGAGGAGCTGTGTGAATGGGCAGTGGTCACTGAGACTTGGGCCACTGCAAGACATGACTGGGACCTGAACCTGGAGGGTTACACTATGTTCAGGAAGGACAGGAGGGAGGGAAGGAAGGAGGGGTAGAATGATAGTAAAAACTGCATTGGCATAGGGGAGTAGAGGAGGCGGAGGGAACCGTGGAGGCATTTGGGTCACCTTGATAACAAGGGGGGCAGAGAGTAAAAATAGGAGTGGTGTATAGACCCCCTGCCCTGGCGGAGGAGCTGAGGACAGTCTGGTGGCAGATGTTAGAGACACTGCAGACTGGGCAGAGGAAAGGTGGTGGTGTTAGGGACTTAAACATGCCAGGAACAGACTGGGAGACTATGACATCCTCTATGACCAGGGAACAGAGGTTGTTGGATGTCTTTCAAGACACGTTCCTAACTCAGCAGGTGAGGGAACCGACCAGGGAGGCACAGGTACTGGATGTGGTCCTGGCAGACAGTGACCAGATTGGGGGCCTGGAGGTGAGGGACCCATTGGCGGGGAGTGACCATGCCACGGTCTGGTTCTGCCTGGACCTAGGAGGGGTAGAAGGCTGCACAAAGACGGAAGTAACCGACTTCAGGGGGGTGGATTTTAAGGAAATGGGAAGGATCCTTAAGGAGCATTTGGATGGGATTGGGTCAGACATGGACGCTGATAGTAGGTGGGAAATCATCAGGAGAGGGGTGCAGGATGCTACCAGCACCTGTGCAAGAGTAAGACGAAAATGCGGTAGGGCCCAAAAACCTGTTGGTGGACCAGGAGGTCCAGGAGGTGGTGTGGGAAAGAAAGCAGCCTATAAGAAATTCAAGTGCTCAAGGAGGAAAGGGATTGAGGGAGTATGAGCTGATGGCTAGAAGGGCCACTAGAGTGGTGAGGGTGACAAGGCAAGGAAGGAGCAGAACCTGGCCAGGAAATTAGGAGAGGAAAAGGGGTCTTTAGATACATTGGGGAAAGACGAAGGGTGAAGGGGCAGATTAGCAGGATTAAATCAGGGAAGAGATGGGCACAAGACCCAGAGGAGCAGGCTGAGGTACTCAAATGAGTACTCACCCTCAGTTTTCACCAGGGAAATTGGGGATGCTGCATCATACATGGGAGGAGACAGAGATAATGAGGAGGGGGCCCCTACCAACGGCAGGTCTGGGAGGGGGGCACTGGCAGGTGGGGGAGGGCTAAGCAGGGAGAAGAGGTACTGGAAGTGGAAATCATAGCAGAGAGAGTGAGGGAAGCCCTCAGCTCTCTTAAGATGGGAGAAAGCACCGGGCCGGATAAATTACATCCCAGAGTGCTGAAGGAACTTGCAGATGTCCTGCATGAAACCCCTGGCAGAGCTTTTCACCATCTCTGAGGACAGGGTGGGTGCCCCAAGACTGGAAGGTGGTGCATGTAGTGCCCATCCACAAGGGGGATCAAGAGAGGTGGCAGGGAACTACAGGCCTGTCAGCCTGACATCAGTGGTGGGCAAGGTGATGGAGGGCATTGTCAAGGAGAGGCTAGGGGGGACCTGATAAGTCAGGGTGCCTGGACGATAGACAGCATGGATTCATCCTGGGAAATCGTGTCAAACAAACCTGGTGGAGTTCTATGACTGGGTGACAAGTGCCTTGGACCTGGGTAGACCAGTGGATGTCCTCTTTAGACTTCAGCAAGGCATTTGACCTGTTCCTCACGTGGGCCTGTTGGATAAACTAGGAGAAATGGGGGTGGGAAACCAGATGATCTGATAGATAGGCAATTGGCTCCAGGACCGGACCCAGAGGGGTCGTAGTTGGTGGGATAGTCTCTTCCCAAGGAGGGTCATTAGTGGGGTCCCAGAGGATCAGTCTTGGGCCCCTTCTGTTCAACGCCATGTATCTGACATAAGGACAGGAATCAGAGTGAGATGAGTCTCTTGCAGATGACTCAAACTGGGGGCGGTGGTGGATGGGGAGGAGGGAGGGTGGCCCTGCAGGGGACCTGGAGGCTCTGGAAAGATGGTCAAGAAAGTGGAAGCTGAGGTTTAATGCAGGGAAATGCAAGGTACTCCACCTGGGGCCAGAAACCCAGGCCAAGTGTACACCCTGGGGAATACAAAGTCTCAATGGCTGAGAGGGACCTGGGGTGGTGGTGGATGTCAAGATGAACAACTCTGAGACTTGTAGGAGGGCAGCAGCCAAGGCCAACAGGATGCTGGGATGCATCGCTAGGGGATCACCTCCAGAAGGAGGGAGTGATACTCCTCTGTATAACTGCTTGGGTGAGGCCGCACCTGAGTACTGCGTGCAGTTTTGGAGGCCGCACTTAAAAGAGGGATATTAACCTCCTGAGAGAGGTCCAGAGGAGGGCAACCAAATGATTTGGGGCTTGGGGACAGGACCTATGAGGAGAGGTTGAAGAGCTAAATATGTACACTTTGGAAGAGAGAAGGGACCGGGGGACATGATAGAGGTCTTCAGGTACATGAAGAGGGTAAATAGGGGAGGAACAGTGAGGGTGCTTCAAGGAAGGAGGAGGGGCCACTAGAGGCATGGGTGGAAGCTGGAGGGGGAAGATTCAGGGAGAAAGGAGGAGGTGCTACTTCACTGAGAGGGTGGTAGAGCCATGGAATGCACTACCTAGGGGCTGGTGGAGGCAGAGACAGTGGAGGGGTTCAAGAGGGGTGGGACAGGTACAGGGAAGGGTTCAGGAAGCAAAATCCAATGCAGCAAGAATATCCAGAACTGGGAAGGGAGAAGCCAGAGAAGGCGAGGGGATAGCAAGGTCAGCACCCAGGGTGGGGCTGACTAAACGAGCAGACACGAAAGACCATTAGGCCTATTCTGCTGGCATTTTAGTATGTTAGTATGAAATAATGCGGTGGTCATTGGCTTGCCTGAAGGGGAGGAAGGGCCAGACCCGATCAAGTTTGTTCAGAAGCTGGTGGAGAAAATAGCAGGCCCTTCTCCTTTTGGACCCACTTACACCATCGAAAGGGCTCATCGGGCTTTACGCCCGTTACCGCCAGTGTCTGCGCCCCCACGATCCCTTATATTTCGATTCCTAAATTACCAGGAGCGGCAGCTGTTTATCTCCAAAGCCAGAGAAGCCAAGGAGCTGCAGTGGGCTGTAGCAAGGATTAGGGTAGCTCAAGACCTGCCTTTGTCGGTGCGGCAAAAGAGGGCAGCTTTTCATCCCCTGGTCAACAAGCTTGTAGCGGCTGGAATCAAATTCAGAATGGGCTACCCGGCCAGATTTCAGGTACAGGTAGCTGGGGGTTGGAGCTCATACAAAAGCGTGGAAGCTGCAACTTCTTCTCTCCAAGAGGCATTTCCAAACCTCTTCAAAAACACCTGACCTCACAGAAGGTTTGTTGTGATAAAAAGGGCTCTTGGTGCCCTATCTGGGACTTGTGAGTGTCCATACATTAAGCTCATGTCACAGCTGGGAAATCTACCAGAGAGATGACTCCGGTATCATCAGCAAGGCAATTGCATGATTCCGATATGGGGGGGGCAACTGGACCTTCCTTTTTCGGTTGAGTTCTGTCAACCTTTGTGTTATGATGGCAGTCCCGCCTCTCATGAAAATAACGGCAGTTCTTTTCTGTTTTTTACATCGTTAGCTGGTATATGTGGGTTGTTTCATGGAACCGGTGAATAACATGCAACCGGTGCAACTAACCCGAAGAAAAGAGCGTTTTACTTTCTCAAAAATGGATCTGAAGTAGAAACTTGAACTTTAATTTACTGATCCCGCCACTAGAGGGAGCCATAGACCAATTGATGGCTTAAATGCTGTCTATTAATGGGACCCATTTACTTCATTTAATTTTTTGAACACTGAGAGGCTGAGTCATTACAGTTGCGCAAATTAACTCGAATGTTTAAGAGGTTAAAATGTTTTATTAATATTAGTAGGGCCAGGCTGTTGCTATAGGCAGAAAAATTAAATTGTTAATAAGGATTAGATACAGAGACTTGGAGACGTTTTAGTCCAGCTGGGTTGTATAATATCTCATTGTAGCGAAACAAATGGCATATGTCCCAAATTTATACTGTCTCATAGAGTAATGTATAGATTATAAGGAAACTAGGAAAGCAATCAGAAGCGCTATAAGTTACTACAGCTGAGCCTAAAGTTAGCTGAGTTTAAAGTTCATTCCTCTACTTTAGGAACCTGTATATGTTTGCATGATTCTTAAAATGTACTAATTTCAATTTAGAAAGCAAATGATGAATATGATACTCTGTCAGTAGTTTCGTTTAAAGAAGTGGTTGGGGGAGGAAGGAGTGGGGGAGACTGAGTCATGTGTACTGTTGTCATGGGTCATGATAGCATGGTTCGGGTGGGAGGGCAGGGAGGATATGTGATGAGTGAATATTCAGGGAAGGGAAAGGGAAAAAGGGGTTTGGATGGACTCATGTATAAGGGTTTTATTTAGAAGGGGAGTAGGGGGAGGGTGCACAAGACCACAGGTTTTGCAGATGGTGACACTGAGGCGGGTTGTCTGGTTCACGATGCTAAGATGGCAGATAAAATTATGACATCAAACAGGACTATTAGATTTCTAGCTGGAGCGTTAAAGGGGCATGACAGAAATCAAACAGTACAGAATCCTGAAACATCTAGAGGTTGTGAAAGCAAATTTTGTTTTTGCAGGAAACGCACCTACTATGTAAGGAGGAGAATAATATGAGGCTTACAAATTGGGAGTGGTTTTCTCTCAGGGTACTAATGCAGTAGGGGTGTTATGATACTAATACACAGATTGGTTCCTTACCCCATTGTAAATTATTCAAGATAATGAGGGTAGATACATCCTTGTCAGAGGGAAGTTGCAAAATACAGAGCTCTTAGTAGGTTCTATCTACGGTCCCAATGTAGACACTCAGGATTTCGCTGTAAAGCTATTGGATGTACTCACGCCTTTTAACCGACTCCCCATGATCTTAGGGGGAGATCTTAACTCAGCCTTGGATCCTCTAATGGACAGATCCAAACCTTCCCAGCTGGGCCTGACGCCAGCTTTGCGGGCCTTAAGAGAGCTAATTGATTGCCTTGGCCTTACAGACGTCTGGAGAGTGCTACACCCGAAATCTCGGGAATACACTTTTATTTTGCCAGTTCATGGAACTGCATCCCGTATTGACTACATCCTGCTCTCCCGCACTCTCCTACCCGGGGTATTGGACTCGACAATTGTAGTGGGACCTCCTTCAGATCATGCTGCAGTTTCGGCTTCAGTCTCCTTCTCATCCTTGCCCATAAGGGGCAATAGATGGAAGATAAATAACCAGATCTTGCGGAATCCTAAGGCAGTTCAAGATATATCGACTCAAATAGATTAACTTATAATAAATAATATGAGTGACACTGTCCGGCCAGACATGTTCTGGGGGCATTCAAGGCATTTACAAGGGCATCCTAATTGGCTGGGTTAAGAGAAAAGGAGAGGGAGCGATCATGTCAGACTTACTGACCCGGATAAGGGCCAAGGAGTCCAACATGTTTCCAGGCTCAGGAGAAAGATAAGCTGGATTTAGTTAGCTTAGAGATATGTATCTTAAATTGTTAGGGAACAAGCAGAACTGGCTTAATCAAAACTAAAGCTAGTTACCTAGACCAAGGTGAAAAGGCAGGGAAGCTCCTGGCAAGACGTATTACACAGCTAGAGTCTTCTCGAATAATTTCGGGGATACAATCCAAGGCAGACAGTTGCATTAAGACCGCCCCCGGGGAGATTGTCCAGGAATTCCGGAACTATTTTGAATCCCTCTAAGGGGCTATGGAGTTCCCTCCTTCTAAGATGGAGATGCTTACCTTTCTTAATGACTTGCAGCTCCCCTCAATGACAGATCCTGACCGGGCACGGTTGGTTACCGACATTACCCAGGAGGAGATCGAGCAAGTCATTCAGAGTCTCCCGCTAGACAAAATGCCTGGCCCGGACGGCTTCTCGTCCAACTTCTACAAGAAGTTTTCCAAACAATTATCTCCATTATTGCTTATGTTATTCCAGTATATTCTTAGTGGTAAAGAGTTGGACCAGTCACTCTTCGAGACACTTATTGTTCTTATCCCAAAACCAAATAAACCTCCTGAGCAGCCTGCCAGCTATAGACCTATCTCCTTGCTAAATTATGACATCAAAATTTTAGCGAAATTATTAGCAGAACAAATAAATTAAAGTCCTACCCAAACTCATTGGTGCAGAGCAAGTAGGTTTTATGAGAGGCGGTCTGCAGCAGATACATCAGGACCTTGTGGCATGTCTTCCTCAGGTTGCAGGTGAGCCGTCTCTCCCATGGCTCTTGTCTCCATGGGCATGGCGAAGACATTCGACAGGGTTCACTGGGTTTTCTACTAACTGCAATGGACAAATTTGGTTTCGGAGAGGTTCTTAGACTGGATTGGTTCCCTCTACTCAAGTCCTCAGCAAGGGTCTCTTGCAATGGTGTTATTTCTGATTCCTTTGCCTTGCATTTGGGTACCAGACAGGGATGTCCCCTATCCCCCCTCCTCTTTAATCTGTATTTGGAGCCCCTCATCAGGCATATAATACACAACCGAAGCATTAGCGGTATTAAAATCCTGGATCATACTATCAAGGTAACAGCATATGCAGATGACTTACTGATATACGTCTCTGAACCGACTGTATCCATTCCAGCCTTGTTAGAATCTATCCGGGATTTTAGCCGATTAGCCAACTACAAACTAAATTTAGAAAAATCTATAGTTTATCCCTTATGAAAACCCTCTTCAAACAGGAGATTAGAGAATTAGGCCTAGGGTGGAAATCCAAATCTTTTAAGTATTTGGGCCTTACCCTGATGAAGAATATGAAGAGGGTGCGCCAAGTAAACCTGGATTCCCTTGTACATACTATAGAGATGGATCTCAAAAGATGGGCACAACTTCCTCTCTCCCTCTGGGGCAGGATAAATATAGTCAAAATGAATGTTTTTCTCCGACTGTTTTATCCCCTGAGTATGCTTAATATCTGGTTGCCACTTTCCTGGTTTAAGAAGCTTCATGGGTCTATAGCTAACTTTGTATGGGGATACAAGAAAGCCAGGATGGCCTATCATAAGTTGGCCGCACCCAAAGCATCAGGGGGGTTAAGAATGCCACACTTTGCCCTCTACTTCTGGGCGGCCATGTCAACAAATATCTGAGGTGGGTCCAGAACACAGACACTCTTACACAGTTAACTTACATGCCTTATGGATACAACTGGAGGTTGCCCTCATTAAAAATATGGTCTTGCTCGGAGGCCTTACTCTATATCAATCCCAAATTACTCCCCTTCCCCTTAGGAATTCCTCGATAGGGATCTCCCTAGGATCCGCACGAGCTTTGCAATTTTTAAAATATGATAATACCAGGGACTGGTCTCAACCTATCTGGGGCAATCTGTTTTCAGATTTGCCAGAAACCTATTAACCCCACGTGGTTGACTCTACCAGTTGACTGTCGCTCTAAAAACTTCCTTAATGAAGAGGGTTGTGTGTACCCTTCAAGGGAGATCCTGTACAAATTTAACATTTCCAATAGAGGAATTTTTAAGGTATACCAACTTCGTCACCTCTTGATTAGTAAAATAGGTACAACTCCAATACAGATCCCGAAAGTTGATTTCCAGGAAGAACTGAGAGTTTCGGTGGGACTCCCTCATGCAATCTCCAAGATATATAATATCTTATTTAACTGGGCCTACTCTTCAAATCCAATCTCAGGGACCTACTGGGCCAAGGTGTTCCCGGAGGATGAACTAAATTGGACAGCCCTTTGGCAGAGCTGCCATAAATTCATTCTGCAGGACCAGCTGAGACTCATTCAGTTTAAAATTCTCCATAACATCTACTACTCCCCACAAAAACTTGGGAGCCTAAAGCTAATCTCAGATTCAAAATGTAATAGGTGCCATGCCGGGATTGGAGATCTGTTCCATATTTTCTGGAACTGCCCAAAAATAGTCCCGCTATGGACAGACATCAAAAATAAAGTTGATCCTCTGCTTGGCCTTGAGGATCTTTTCACTCCTGAAATATGCCTGCTGGGGGATATGTCCAGTATTTCAGTTAGGAACAGAAAGTTCTATATGGCTTTGATTTCTATTACTCTTAAAAAGGTGGTTCTTAGACACTGGAAAGACCCTATAGTGATCAGGTACCCTGAATGGCTTGAGGAATTACTATATAATTTGAGGACTGAGAGGATGATAGCCACCCTTCAAAATAAACTTCCCAGGTTCGAGAAGATCTGGGCCCCTTTCTATATTGCCTATTCACTTTAAGACATACAGGCACCCCCTCATACACAAATAAATACTATGGTCTTGTGTGGGGAGGGTAGTGGGATATTTTTTTTTTCTTTTTTTGGGTGGTTATGTTTTGGGGGGAACATCGCAGAGAATGTCTCCTGTCACTAGTTTGTTCCAAAACCAAGGTAAACTTTCATGATTGTACCATGTTTACTGGAAGCATTCTTTGTGAATAAACTTCAAATAAAGATTTAATGGAAAAAAAAAAGAAGGATGAACATAGTGTAACTCCCTTGTCGGGGGCTTATCTGTGAGCCGCTGAAAAAGGCTCATTTTCCCCAGGGTTTTGGTTACACCCCCATTCTTTTTTTGTCCTGGGTCCCAATTTTCCTGTCTGCCCTCTGTGTTTCTGTCCTCTCCTGCTGGCCCCCGTCTTTTTTGAGAGACGGGCTGGAGGAAACTTAGTTCCTGAGGCCACATGTTGGAGAAATGGCACAGTGGTGCCAATGAGTTCCTCACTGTGCAGTAGCACATTTTCGATCGTCCAATCTGTGGCCACTTTGGGCTGCCTCTCCAGTGGTCCCGATCCCAGTACAGAGCAAGAGACGGACTGGAGATCTTGGGGCAACTGGAGTGGCAGCAGGCGAAGAGAGAGAGTAGTTTTTTAAAAGCGCCAATTGCACTACAGCATTTGGGAGCACCTCATGAATATTAGTGAAGTGGCGTCCCTTTGAAGTAGTGGGTCCTGTCTAGCTCTGGGGCAAAATGAAGAGATAGTGCTAGGACAAGGGAAAAGGAGAATGAATAAAGTGCTTAAGTGAAGTAAAGGTGTGGCTGCAAATCCATGGGGAAAATAATTAAATAAAAATGTGACTGTAGCCAGAGAATAAAGTGGGGCTTTATGTGTGTGCTGCCTGGCGACATTAGGAATGACAGCAGTGACTGAAAAAGGGCTGGATAGATAAACCTGAATATGCAGTCACTTTACAGGGCACAGGGGTGGCTACCAAATGGTGGGGCAAATGTGGATTAAAAGTAAAGGGTTTGGCTGCAGGGACACTGATAAACGGTGTGGGAGTGTTTACATTGGTCACCATGTTTTGCAGCCATGTGACACCAGCCAGTCAACCAGCAAGCCAGGATTCTTGTCAAGGACTCTGGGACTATGTGAAGGGACTATTGGGGGAAAATACTGGGAAAAGTCTAGGTGCCTTTTTCTGCACCAATGAGGCATCAAGGGAGCCTTCTACATATTTTTTCTGAAGGATTGTGGCTCCAGCCAATGGGGATCTGCCAGAAAGCTCCCAAACTGAGAGAGAACTGTAGGACTTTGGATCAGTTCAGAGAGGAGTTCAGTGGGAGCCCCTCCAGGGGAAGAGGGGCTCTTGCCCCTGGAGAGAATAGGGCTGCAGGATG
This sequence comes from Neoceratodus forsteri, assembly GCA_016271365.2. Taxonomy (NCBI): domain Eukaryota; kingdom Metazoa; phylum Chordata; order Ceratodontiformes; family Ceratodontidae; genus Neoceratodus; species Neoceratodus forsteri. Next base: position 1,587,943,460 of record CM057449.1, on the reverse strand, counting down.
GGCCTGCCTGCCTGGGGGCTGCCAGCAATTTTCCCCCAGGGCAGGGAGTGCCTGCCCCATCAGGAAAAGGGAAAGCAGAAGCAAGAAAGAAGCAGCTTTGAAGAGAAAAAGAGAAAGCTGCAGGTTGCTGAATGTTCTGCGTTGTTCTGAAGTTTCATCACAGCGGTGAGATACAGAGGAAGAGAGAAAGGCTGTGTCTTGATCCTGAAAAAAAACAAAGGTCACATCCTGAACCTGAAAAAAGGACACAGGTTGTGTCCTGATCCTGGTAAAAGGACAAAGGTTGTGTCTAAGCCTGGGAAAAGACAGGAATACAGAGGAATGATGAGGAACAAGAGAATATAAATGTGTTGAGAAAAGAAAAAGAAGAGTGAGCTTCTTCAACTTGGAAAATTTTTAAGTACCCGCATGGTGAGAAAAGGGACTGTGAATGCAGGTGATATATGTGAGCCAGTGCGAGAATGTAACTGTTTTAAAGTTGAGAGACTGTGAAAGCAAAAGGATGGACAGGTGCTTTTCGGGGCCAGGTACTTGGTGTCTGCTCCTGAGATACAGCCAGGAAAACAGAGAAACAGATTGCTGTGGCTACACACCGTAGGAGGAAAGATAAAGACAGAGAGCAGAAGAGAATGTGCTGAATGTTTCTGCTGACACCCAGGGCCAGGTGGGGAACTCGCTAACCCCTATCAAGTGGGGTCTGCCACTGCAGGGGATCACAGATCTTGTACCCGAGGGCTAGGGTGCTCTGATCAGGGAGAGCCGGGCCGTGGGTCCACTCCCTAGTCCTCTGTAGTTGGCAGGCCTTGCCCACGTGCCCTGCAACAGGCTTGTAATGGGCCAAAGGGGACAAGCTGCAAGATCTGAAGGTAAGAAGAGAAAAAGCAAGCTGCAGCCTTTGTACCCCTGTTTCAAGCAAAGTGCCTGGCTCTGATTGCATTTTCCATCAATCCCCAGGTCTTCAGTGAACTGTGCCATCCAAGAACTGATTCTGCAGATCCATGAGTAAATCACAGGAATTGCCCTGCACCTGGGGACTGTAAATAGTTTAAGCATTTTGGAAAATAATAAAGGACATGTCTGGTCATTCACCTGGAAATTCCCTCCCATCAAAAATTATATCCAGTAGTAACACCACTTCAGACCAATCGGAGATGCTGGAAGCCCTCAATAATCATTTTGCAACTGCTGGGCTAGCATTTGACACATCCCCTGCTAATGCCATCCACACTCAGCAGGGATTATTGTTTCACAAGTCTCCTGTTACCAAAGAGGCTTTCTCCTTCCTGCCTGCCTCTCTAAAAGAGGTTGAAGATCTATTGCTGCTGTTGGGTATCAAGAAGGATGCAGGTTCGGACTTTACAGAGCCTTACTTTCTGAAATGTGCATACCATGTGTTGCAGTGCCAAATCACGCACCTCTTCAACTTGTCACTATCCCAGGGAGCCTCGCAATGGAAAGTAGCCATGTCATCCCTCTGCTCAAATCCGGTGACCCTTGTGACCTTAATAATTATAGACCGATCTCCCTCCTCCCCATTCTGCCTAAATTATTGGAAAAGATAGTGAGTGGTCAGCTAAGAGCATATCTTGAATCCAGGAGACTGTTAAACCCAGTGCAGTCTGGATTCAGAGCAAAGCACAGCACCATAACTGCCCTAGCAAAAGTGACTAATGATTAGCTCCTTGACCTTGACAATAGGAATTTTGTCTATGCCGTGTTTTTGGATCTAAGTAAGGCCTTCGACACAGTCGACCATAGCCTGCTTCTTTCCTCCCTATGTAACCTAGGTCTGGACCCTAACTCTGTGTGCTGGTTTGCCAACTACCTTGCGGAACGGAAGCATCAGGTTAAGGCTGAAGGTGATCTTTCACCACTTTAATACCTACAGAGAGGTGTACCTCAGGGGTCTATCCTTGGTCCCCTGTTGCTCGCGGTTTACATTAAGAACATCGATGACAACATCAATAAAGCCAATATCCACTTGTTCGCTGATGACACAGTACTTTATTTGAGTCGTCCTATGCTGGAAGCAGCCTGTGAAGACCTCCAAGCTGAATTTAACCTATTGCAATACCAGCTCATAAGCAAAAAGCTTCTGCTTAATGCCAAAAAAACCAAAGCGATGCTCTTTTCCCCTTCCTCCTATGCGGTGAACCCCGCTTGCATTGGGGCTATCCCTCAGATTACCACAGCACTTGGAGAAAATCTAGAGTATGTGCCAAATTCAAATATCTGGGTGTATGGCTTGATCACAAACTCTCCTTCTCTGAACATCTCGAAGAACTACAGAAGAAACTAAGACAAAGACTAGGACTATGCTACAGAATTAACCACTTCCTTACTAGGGATGCCAAGCAGCAATTGGTTCAAGCCACGTTCCTTTCATTAATAGATTATGTGGACCTTCTCTATAGCCATTGTACTGCCTCTGCCCTGGCTAAGTTGGATACCCTATACCACAGCGCAATCAGGTTCATAACGGGCCTTCCACTTTCCACACACCATTGCTCCTTGTACACTGCGGTGGGCTGGACTTCCCTTCATTATAGAAGAAATAGAAATGCTGCTCTATAGGTTTTCAGAGCAGTTACCAACAAGCTCCCCCTATACTTCTCTGATTGTATTCCCCTGAGTGTGATAGGTGCCTGTGCTCTAAGAAGCTGTTCCCTAATTACCTTGCAATTACCTAAGGTCAAATCTCGTTTCTGCAGAGCTGTCATAAGTTTCTCATTGTCTTCCTTGTGGAACAATATGCAAAAAAACCTGAAGCTGAGCTGTCCTGTTAGCCTGAATATTTTCAAGTCGCTCTATGACTGCTCCATGAAGTAATCCTGCAAATGTTTCCCACATTGCTAGCTTACCTCTTTTTTGGTTTCCCTCCTGCCCATCCTGCCTCCTGCCGTGCCTCTGCCCCAGCCTCTCTCTCCTTACCAAAATACCTGCTTCCCTGCCTCTCTTTAGCTATGGCCAAGTTTCACCCCTTCCTGAAGTATGCCAGTTAACTATTCCAACCCCATCTTTTCTTCCTAAGCTGGTATCCCTCTTCTTGCCTTTCTTTCTCCTTTTATAATAATAATAATAATAATACTAAGCTTTATTTCTTTTGCGTCTTTCTGAAACCAAGGCGCATTACAAAATAACATCATAAAACAAGTTAAAAACCAAGCCAAAATATACAGCATTAATTAAAATCTGTATCGTCACCAAATGCCTTTGTCCATAAAAAGGATTTTAGGCCTTTTTTAAAACCCTCCACCGTCGTGCACTCTCTAATCCAATGAGGTAGAGAATTCCAGAGAGTCGGCACCACAAAACAAAAAGCGCGGGCACCGGAAGATTTCAAAACTACTCTCGGAATCTCCAGCAACCCTCATTGGCTGAGCGGAGCGATAGCATTGGAAGGTAAGGACCAGAAGATCTTTCAGGTAATCAGGGCCCAAACCATATAGGGCTTTATATGTCAGTAAACCGACTTTAAAGGTGATCTGCCACTGAACCAGCAGCCAGCGCAGATCCCGCAGCACCGGTGTAATATGGGAGAAATGTGAAGTCCCCATTAACAACCGGGCCGCTGAGTTCTGCACTAGCTGCAAGCAGCGGATATCAACTCCGGGAAGCCCAAAGTAAAGGGAGTTGCAGTAGTCCAAGCGGGAGGTCACAAAGGCATGGATCAAAGTAGGCAGGTCGCCAGATGGAACAAGATGCTTGATTCTAATGATGTTCCTAAGATGGTAAAAGGATACCTTAACAACCGCTGACACTTGCGCATGCAATGTCAGCTGATCGTCAAGGATCACCCCCAGATCTCGCATCTGTTCAGAGACAGGGAGCTCCACATCCCCCAGGTGCAAACCTGAGGTTTGATTTGCCCCTGGCCCCTCAATCCAGTGGCCAGGATCCACGACCATCACCTCCGTCTTCCCAGAGTTCAGCTTCAACCAGCTGGACCTCATCCAACCCTTGATCTCACTGAGACAGTTGTTAAACACTGAGAGTGCTCTATTCTGGTTAGGTGCAAAAGACAGATAGAGCTGGGTATCATCGGCATAACAATGAAACTCCAGCCCATATCATCTTACAATGTCTCCGAGGGGAAGCATGTACACTGCAAACAACATGGGGGACAGCACAGAGCCCTGAGGCACACCACAGGACAGAGCGGTAGGATCAGAGAAAAATATCCCAGATACAACCCTCTGAGTTCTACATGTGAGGAAGAAGGAAAACCATCTGTGTACCAAACCCGACAGCCCACAGATGGATCTCAGGCGCTCGAGCAGCACCCCATGGTCTACGGTATCAAATGCTGCTGACAAATCCAAAAGGGCCACAATGGACCATTTTTTCTGGTCTCTCGCCATCAGGAGATCATTGAGCACCTGAACTAGCACAGTCTCAGTGCTGTGTCTCTTTCGAAAACCTGATTGAAGAGGATCGTAGATGTTATGGATGGATAAATGGTTGTCCAACTGGGCTGCCACCACTTTCTCAATAACCTTCCCCACAAAGGGGAAGTTCGAGATGAGTCTGTAGTTAGCTAGGGAGTCTGGGTCCAAAGAAGCCTTTTTCAAAACTGGTGTCACCACCGCTTCTTTTAGGGAGCAGGGATATTCACCAGAGTCTAAGGAGCACCAGACTATCCTAGCTAGAACCGGAATGATAACCTTACCACAGCCCATAATCAGGCCAGTGGGACCCAGGTCTAAACTACAGCTTGTGGTACGTATGCCCTGGACAATCCACATAACATCATCGATATCCAGCCTTTTGAAGAAACTCCAGGTAAACAGGGTACTTGTAGCCATAGGCTGGACCACAGCAGTTCCCATGGTGAGTCCTGTGCGAGTCTCGGCCCTGATGTCAGCCACCTTATCTGCAAAGAATCGAGCAAGTTCCTCACATTGTATTTGTGAAAAGGCTCGATGAACCTGCAGACAGGTTGGGTTGCACAGCCTGTCCACGGTTTGAAAGAGCTGGGCTGGTCAATTCTGTGCGGCAGCAATTTCTCCGGACAGGAATACTGCCTTCTTATGAGAAATTGCTGACTGATAGAGTTTATAGTGCTCTAAAAGTCTAAGATGGTCGGCATCTAAACCGGATTTTCGCCAGCACCTCTCCCACCTGCGTCCTAGTTGCCGCTTCTCCCTCAGATCCCCATCAAACCAAGGGGATCGAGGGCGAAGGGAGAGAGGGTGCACACAGGTGGGAACAATTAAATCCAAAGCAGCGGTAACAGCCTTATTATAAGCTAGTACCAATTCTTCAGGATTAGAGCTCATTCCAGGAAGTTCTGATAGGTCAAGAACCGCAATTAGGCCTTCGGGAGTAACATCCCGTAAAGGGCAGAACTTGACCATCTCCACAGGGGTAGGCCTACGCAGGGGGGTGCAGAAATTGAATCTCACGGTATGATGGTCAGACCAACCGACAGGTTCCACCCCCACATCGGAGGCTTCCATCCCCAGCAGGAAGACCAGATCCAGCAAATGGCCATGTTTATGAGTGGCAGAGGTAACCACCTGTGTGAGGCCCAATGAACACATCAACTGGAGGAAGTGTTGACCAAATTACAAGAGTTCGTCATCGATCCAGCCATTAAAATCACCCAGCACCATCAACCTGGGTGATTCAAATACCATGTCGACGATGAAGTCCGCCACTTCGTTAAGGAATAGCTTCTCGTCACCGGGTGGATGATAAACAAGTGCTATCCCACAGCCCCCGCCTGCCACTACAACACATTCAAAGGATCTGGTCTCCTCTACTGGAACACTGGTGAGATTCAATTCGGTCTTGAAACAGACCGCAACCCCCCTGCCCCTGCGATCCAATCTTGGGCGGTGTATCACCGAATACCCAGCTGGAACTGCAGCCTCAACTACTGGGCCGGCATTAGTGTCCAGCCAGGTTTCCGTGATGCAAGTCAGGTCCACAGTGCTCACCAAGTCTGCTATAATGGCAGTCTTGTTCACGATGGACCTGGCATTGCAAAGCACCGCCTGGGTTGGATAGGACTCCTGGGATGCCCCAACCACCTGCCCACCATTTACAAAGGTGGTGCCCTTGGGTATGGAGACCAAACAAGGAAATCCCTGTTCAGCACTCCATTTTGCCCCAGGGCGTCTTCTGGACTTAACCACTCGGATGCGAGTGCCCCACTCATCCATCCGCCGCTGTTCATACCCCCTGCCCCTCCGACACCTCCCACAAGCTATTCCCAAGGCCCTACAACATTGGTATATAGGGAAAAGCAATGGATGGGAAAGGAAGGGCAGAGGGCATGAAGAGCGCAGATGTATAGTGCAAGACGGGGGTGGGATGACAATAGATACTATCATCCACAAACATGGCACCGTGATGATAATCACTAAGCTCCCTATAATAAAATAAAATAAAAAAACAATACAAGAATTACAAATCAAACTAAAAAGAAAACTAAATCATAAATAAAGCAAAAACTTAACAAACAAAATCCACAAAATATAAATTAGACAACACAACCAACAACAAAAATAATTAATTAAACAATATACAGTCCAAATGAATTTTAAAAAGTCTTTTCCAAACAGTGGAGCTCCCACCTTCCACTGCCAGAATGTCCAACTATGAAGTCACAGACGCTCACTCCATGAAATCAGTCACCAAAGGGACACAAAATAAAATTAATGCCAAAGTCCCAGAGGAGCACCCCCAGTTCAGCCCCCCAAGGAGCTCTCACCATCTAAGGGGGGATAGTAACGGTAGGAAGCCCTCCAAGACAAAATAATAAACTAAGGCAGGCAGATCCAGGAGCAGTTAATCAAGGTACAGTGCCAGAAACAAGCCTTCGAGGGCTCTTGCCACCACAAAGTAAAGTACACCATCCTGTATCCTTCAAAGAACCGCACTAGGATCAGTTCCACCACTAAAAAATAATGTAGCAGCAACAAATAGAAATTAAAAAGCAGAGGTCTTACTTTCTTGTCGACATCCAGGAGAGAGTCAATAAGAAGGGAAAGGACTGGATAAACTACAGCTTGCTCCAGGGACCTACTTCATGGACCGACCCGCCTCGCCAAGGACCTCACCGCCACCAGGTCAACTCTCCAGTTGCTCCAGTGTGGGTCAGAAGTGCTGGGGAAACTGCTGCCAAATAGCAGCAGTCTCCCAGCCCACAACCCTAGAGAGGACAGGTGTCCAAAGCGAAGACCACAAGCCACAAACAGAGACCCTAACAGGTCCAAGAACTTGCTTCCCCTGACTCTTTTCTTTTCCCAAAATGGGTAGGCTGAGTGCAGGTCCACACGCCAGATAATCAGGACCCCACTCGGGGGCAAGACATCCGGAAAAATCCAGGAGGCGGCTATGCCTCCTAACACACAGTTCCTGGACCCCTCCGCTGCATTCCAAAGAACAGTGGCCCAAAAATGACCACTTATGTCCTTAATCCCCGGAGTCGATCCTCTTCAGGTACAGCCCAAACCGGAACGCCAACAGCTGGCAAACAGAAACAAAATCTCCAGGGCTATAAATCCTCACTCCCCGATATTCGTTTCTCCAACTAAAACCTCGGCTCCCCTCTGTTAAACAGTGCCCTATGGTGATATCCTCAATCCTCAGCCAACAGTCGTATTCACAGTTCCAGTCCTCCGCTCCACACCACTGTAGCAGGTCCCAAATACGCTATAAATTGAGCAAGACAGAACTCCAAAAAACTCCCCACGACAGTTGGACGATAATTGGACTTTCTGCAAAAATATAACGCAAAACATAATAAAACAAAATAAAACAAAACTACTAAGATGCTACTAATAAGAAACAAATGCAAAAACGGAGCAACAGAACAGAGCAACAAATGTTTCACAGATTATGATACACTGCTACTATCTTTCCACCTAAATGAACATTCCGGCTGTACCCAGTTATGAGCCTATCTGTTGTAAAGGCCGTCTCACTCAAATGTTGATGTACTTATGTATATTTTTCTTCTTTGTATAATATTGCATTATGTTTTACCATGTTACTGTACTATGATTTTGGTATGACCAGGTCCATCTTGCAAATGAGCCCTGCTCAAAGGTGCCCACCTCAATAAATAAAGATTTTGATTGATTGATTAATTGATTGATTGATTGAAGCATGCATACTAGCTGGAGATCGAGCCAAGGTTTAAACAAGAGAGAGAAATGTAAAAAGTTGTTTAATTCTTCAAGCGCGCCAACGCTAGCTACCAGCTGCAACTCAGGCCTGCAACTTAAATTCTGGTACCCAGTGATAGTACTTTGGGTTTATAAGATGGACTGGGACCTGTGGGTCTGGGTTTGAGTACGAGTCCATCATCAGCAGTTAGTTAGATAGATAGACCCGGGTGGCTGCAATTATTAAAATATGGGATTGAATCAGAAGGGGAAATGTGATTACTGGGAAATGCAAATATTACAATTGCTTGAACTCTATTCAACTTCAATCATCCTAAACCCTCCCCCTGTAAATAAACCAGATGTTATTGTGTAGGGGGCCATAAGGTTCCCTAACAATTTTCCAGGCAGGCCAGATGAATCTGGAAGGAAAGGCAGGAAGCTTACTCTGTGACAAAGATGCAAGAAGTTTATTTACCAGGGACAATAAACAAAAGATGGCAGTTTTCAAACACACTACAGGGTAACAAAATAAACAATGAGACCATATGATTAGGATAAACAATTGGTCGAACCCAGAACAGGGGTGTTAGCCCTTTTTAGTCCAAGTCTGGCGTGCACCTGGCTGAGATGACAAAATGATGGACGAACCAAACTTGGGCTTTCCTATGCATTGGCTGATCAGCAGGTGGGTGTTGACCCCAACAAGTGCTTGTTACAGACAGGCCATAATCGGACATCCCCCTATGAACAAAACACAAAGAGGCACACTGCCAGATGGACAAAGAACTTGGCAATCTTCTACAACTCCGGGCAAGAAGCTGAAGACTTCTGCTTGGTGGGCGATTCTCTAGATGATCTGCAGCAATGACCACTGGCAAGTCCCTGGCACCCAGGACACCTTCCAAGAAGAAGACTGCTGGTGATGCGACTCTCTGGCTGCCTCAATGGAATGACATGGGTACACGCACACTTTTGGGCGGCCAGCAAAATAAGAAAAGGGCACGCATGATGTTAACTGGGGTCCCTCAGGCTTGAGCCGGGGTGGCTCCTAAGCTAACTCACTACTGGATACCTCACCAGTGGCTCTCTACCACTTACCATCACAGGACTGAAGTGGAACACTTGTGGCAGAACTTCAAACAGGCTGATGTCACTGGAGGTGGTATTGCTGCAGATGGGGGATGGTCCGGGGACCTCCCTGGGTCAGCGTCAGACTCTGGCGAAGCTGGTCCAGGCAATGAAGGAAATGCTGGGCATCAGGTCTACATGAGTGCAATTCAATAACATAGTCTGTAAGCAAGCACACAGTTCAGATTTTTAAGCAGACAGTTTGGTTCTTGCAAAGGGTGCAGTCTCTAGGGGAGCTGGGCAGGCAGCAGCAGCACAGTTCGGTTAAGCTGGGGCCCAGAACACCTCCAGGTAACTATTTGGGCCACTTAGACCATAGGTCCATTCCACCTTCCTACCAGAGCCTGTACTGTACCTTTATGGATCCTCTCTGCGGTGGCTATTTCTGCAGAACCAACCCCCTTTACTAGCAATAAAACTGCCCCTATACTGGGGTCTATGGGACTTCCCAACCAAATGGGACCAAGGGATCTTTAAGTCCACCCCTCTTCATCCCCTCGGGGCTTTTTAGTCATGGAGCCCTTCTTTCTTAGCTTGGGGACAAGCTGCTGTTCAGCTTAGACTGACCGACTCCTGGATACCTTTAACTAAAATGATAAAATAAAAATAAAATACTTTGGGGCTCTGGTCACACCTGGGGCCTTTTCTTGGCCTTGCTTGGCTCTCCACCCTCTGCTCCTTAGTTCCCCCTCCCTGGAGGCTGATGGTTCACCCTAGGAGTCCACTGTGCCCCCCTGTAGGTTACTAGGGCCCTAGCCCTTTAAGCATTTTTCCTTTGTTGGTGGGCACTCTGCCAATTAAATTTTCCTTCCCCATTTCCCCTAGCACCTGTGGCACAAGTGTAATCAAAATCGGGCCCATGGCCAACTCACCACCATGGCCTTGGTCTGCTGCACTGCTGAGGAGGATCCAGGAACCAGCCAGGGAGCCATGCTCCTACCTGGACTTTTTTCTCTGCTGTGGCTGCTGAGCAGTGGAACTAAACATTTGGAGTGTGTTTTCTGCCCGGACCTATTTCTTGGTGGCACAACTTGGTCTGCCTGCCCTTTCTTCCCCCCTCGCTGATCAGGGCTTTGCCCAGGGAGAGCAGGTCGAACATACGAACATACGAAATTTGCCAGCAGATAAAGGCCTAGAGGTCTATCAAGTCTGCTCGAATGTGCAGCTAGCACCCCTTATTCTGCAGCTGCCCCTCCCTTCCACCCTTCCCCTTCATTAACCCTCCCCCTTGTCCTGTCCCATCCTCGCTTTGAAGCAGTCCACTGTTCTACTGCATACCACTTCTGCAGGTAATGCATTCCACCCAGCCACCACCCTCTGTAAAAAGTGTCTCCTCATCTCCCTCCTGAACCTTCCTCGCCTCCAGTCTCATATCATGGCCCTGGTGGCCTCCCTCCTTACTTTGAACAGCCCTCTGTACCTGTCTTGTTTATTCCTTTCATGTATTTAAAGGTTTCAATCATGTCCCCTGTCTCTCCTCTCCTCCAGTGAGTACATGTTCAACTCCTTCAACCTCCTCTCATATGATAAGTCCCCAGACCCTTGATCATCTTTTGTCGCCCTGCGCTGCACTCCCTCCAGTAACTTAATGTCCCTTTTCAGATACGGACGCCAGAACTGCACGCAGTACTCCAGGTGTGGTCTAACTAATGACCTATACAGTGGCAGAATCACCTCCTCCCTCCTTGAGGATATACCCCTTGCAATACAGGTCGCATCGAGGAGCTGCACTACACCTGACCGACCCTGCTGCTACTGCTGCCACACACCCAGGATGCCAACCAGAGGGGAGCGATGCCGAAGGAGCCATGGGACCACAACAGGTATGCCTCTCCTCCATGCTCTCCACATCCTCCACCCTCCTTGCTCAGCCACCGACTCTCTAGCTCTAGCCATTCCCCAGCCGTTTTGTAGGGCAGGGGAAGTTTTGGCTTCCAGACAGGAGATTGGGCACTACCAGCCCAACAGGGAGGGTCTCCTGCCCACAATCCCCCTTCTTAGTGCTGAACGGTGTGAAATTGCACAAAGGGACAGGGTGAGATTTGTGGGACTGGGGGGGGGAGAGACTAGCAAGAGAAAAAAGAAAGAGAAAAAAAAATGTCCACATCGGGGACATGGGGTACTACAATCATTTTGCAGCAGAGATGAATCCAGAGCCTAATTTTAGTGAGCAGGTTATTTGCTGAAATTAAAAGGTAAATGTTTTAACCGAATGTGGGGAGGTTTTGAACTTGGTAAGTCCATGCCTGGGGTAATTGTTGGGGAGGTGGGTTTGTACAACATCCCAGGGAGTTGTACTGCAAGCAATCAGACCCACTAAATAGGTACTTTGCATGGAGGCACTGCCATTTTATTTGCTAATTTTGGGAAGGAACCCCCGTAGGTCAGCTTTGGGAATCCAGGCCCCTTAACCTGTATCCTAGATAGCAGGTAGGGGTAGTGGCCCTCTCCAGGACTGCGCTGGAGAGGGGCTTACAGTAACACACAAAAATGACCTCTTGTCTCTCAACAGCTTCAAAAACTGGACTACTGCTAGGAAAAATTGAGCTTGATTTTAAAGTTGCTTCAGAAACTGAAATTTGCACTGCCCTGAGGTACTTCTATGCTAAGGTCCATCAGGCAGATGGCAGAGAATACTGCCTTTCCAGCTTGTTAAGTCTCAGATCCGGCTTAAATAGACATTTAAATGCTCCAATATAGGTCACTCTATCAACCTCAGTAGTTCATCAAACCTAAAACCAACTAATAATGTGCAAACAGCCATCTGCAAGCACTACAGAAAAGAATGCAAAGACAAAAGCCAGCATTACCTGCTGATACTCCAAGCTGATCTCTTCAATAGCAAAACAATCTAGTGCACTGTCTACCAAAACTGCCTCAGACCAACTTAACAAGGTCTGGCTTGATACGCAGTTAGGTACTGTATGACCAGAAGAGGTTGGGAAGATTTTCGCCAGCTAAAACCTGACAACTCCTATAAGAAAATAAATCAGCAGGGCCTTGAGTACATCACGTTAAATTTTAATGAGCCAATGAAAAACCATAAACAATTGAATGAGCCCATTAAGGAACAGTATTGGGGCTACATCTTTGCAATGCCTGGGAACCCTCTGTGCCCTGTAAGCTCCTTTAAAAATATGTTGCCAAGTTACCTCCCAACCCACTGGCATTTTACCTCCATCCTTGCCATTTCAAGCAGCCTACGACAGCTGACGCTGCAGTCTGGTACTATAAGGAACCTCTTGACATGAATTTCCTTGCCAACATGATGTCAAGATTAAGCGAGTTAGCAAAACTCTTGACCAGGTACACTAATCATAGTGTCCAGCCATAGCAGTCCATCTCCCGTTGATGGATGGTCTTGAGTCCTGTGAGATTATGGCCATTACCAGCCATAGGATGGAAGTAAATCTTAGGCATTATTGGGTGGCATCAGATGATAAGAGAAAATCCTGGAGCTCCATGCTAGTGAGTGACGGAAGATTGCATGCACTGGGAATGGCAACAACTCTGAAAATGCCGGTGACTGAGGTCCTGTCATAGCACAGAACCACAAAGAGACCTCTCACCACACCTCCAATTCAACACAGCATGTCTCAAAAAACAAGCACTTCCAGCACCTCGTTGTACAGCACTCAACTCAGCACAAACTGCAGTGGTTATAGAAGCAACTCCTCTGTAATGCACCTCCTGCAAAATAATCAGAATCCAACACTGCACATACCCTGCAAGAAATCACAGAACTAGACCCAGTTCGAGTTAAAAAGGCAAGCACAGTTGTCATGGTGCCATTTACTCAAAACAGTGAAACCTGCATGCTACTGCATCTTTCCTGGGCAAGCACAATTTATTAATTTTATAAAGTAATTTACTCTCTGGCTGACTAGAGAATGTGGTTGTAATTTCATTTTTTAATACATTCTACAGTACAGTTCAGAAGGTACTTATTGTTCAGCATGATTTATTGCCCCCCCTTCCCCATCCCCATGTTTTGGGAACTGTTTTTCCTGATTTTCAAAATTAGTTAAAATAAATTTAGTCTAATTTATTGCAGTAAATGTCTCACTCCTGTCTATTGTTTAGATCTATAACCCATTTTGTAAGTGCAATAAGACACTCCGGGGCTGTGGGTTGTTGCCTAATGAGAGCTCTTCCCAGGTGCTATGCTACAGTTTGAGTGAGCCAACTGGATCACACCTCACTGACAAGGTGCAGATGGAGATTTTGGGAGGAAAATATGTGGATATGTTCTCCCTGTTGAATCAACCCAAGGAGCCAGAGGAAGAGAAGGACAAGAAAGGAAAGGAGGATGGGGTCAAAGCTAGGAGATGGGTTCAAGTATGATGCATGTAAGAGAATTAGTCTGTGGCATTCACCATATTTGCAGGGACAATCCCGCAGGCAACACCGGAGAAGGCCCATGGGTTATGGAATTACTATGGCAGGGTCATGGTGATGCATGCCAATAAGTCAAGTTATGAATGGTTACAGTATGAAGAGGAGTTTCACAGATGGGAACAGGCCAACCCAGCACACTATTGGGGGATGCTGGACATGACATTGCTGTGGGTAATAGAACATGGGGAGGGGGGGTGGAGTCCAGCACACATACAACAGCTTCTCAGCCTGGAGGTCACAGTCCCCTAGGAGGGGCATCAGGGATATTGGCCCGTGGAGGGTTGGGATCAGGACATTGCTACAACTATAACCAGGGGGTGTGCAAGATGTAGCCATGCAGGTTTAAGAATGAATGCATGGCATGTGGCCAGCTTCATCCTTTCTCCCAGTGCAAGCCTGGTAGTGGGACACTGCAGCCAAGTGGAACAATCAATCTCTCAGCCCTAATAAATGTGGACAGACTAGGTCCTGGCTGTGCAGGTACCCAGACCAGAAGGCTGCTTGGTTCCTGGCAGACAGCTTCACATTGGGGTTTCAGATTCTGTATAAAGACCCTTGATGGTGCTACAAAGCCAAAAACCAGAAGTACTGTAGGCCAGGGAATGACTGGATTTGGTCAGGAAAAAGATTAGGAAGGAGGTCTGATAAGGGAGGATTAGTGGCCCCTTTGTGGCACTGCCCTCACCCCTGCTGTGGGTATCCCCAATTGGACTAGTTCCAAAGAAAGCACAGGGTGGATTCAAGATGATTAATTACCTGTCTTACTCAGAAGGGGACTCTGTCAATGATTACATCAACCCATGCTTTATGGCAGTGTTGTACTCTCTATTTTCAGGACAACAGAGGTGGTGAGTGCAGCAGGGCAAGGGGCCTGGCTTGCCAAGGCAGACAATTAGTCGACCTTCAGGCTTTTGCTGGTCCAAAAGGAGGCTAGAGATCTACTAGGAATGAAATTCAGGGGGCAGTATTATGTCTACCAATGCATGCCCATGGGCTGAGCAGTGGCATGAACAGAATTTCAGTGCACTTTCCGCAGTGGGCGGTGATGATGAAAGCAGAATGGAGTGAAGTCATCCATTACTTGCATGATTTTTTGTTCATGGGACGAAACAGCACAGGGGACTGTGGACACTTGTTGAAAGTATTTTAGGAGGTGAGATCGGACTTTGGTGTGTTGTTGGCAAATGTCAAGACCAAGGGTCCCTGAACTGTGCTGTCCTTCTTAAGGATTGAGATAGACACACAGGCTAAGGAGTTTATGTTACCCACAGATAAGGTGAGAGCCTTGAAGGAATTTTTGGCCAGGGTTGCAGGAGCATGGAAAGTAACATTGAGGGAGTTGTAACAACTTCTCGGGCACCTCAACTTCACATGTAAAATCATTCCGATGGGGAGGACATTTTGTGAAGAATGGTTAAGCTTGAGTCAGGCTACCTGAAGTCACGTCATAGGCTTCAGGTCAATGAGAGCATGAGGGAGGATTTGGCTGTCTAGATGACCTTTTTGAACTGTTTAACAGCTATTCAGTATGATCAGTGCCCACTACCAGCCAGGAGCTCAAGCTGTACACAGATGCAACTAGAGGTTTTGGCTTTGGAGAATACTTTCAGGGGCTTGGTGCATAAAATAGGGGCCATAGAGCTGCAGGGAAGCAGGGTTCATATCCATTGTCACCTTGTTTGAGTTTTTTCCAGTGGTGGCGGTCCTAGGGGTATGGGGCTCCCAGTTTCAGGACAAGAAGGTAATCATTTAGTCGAGCAACATGGGGGTGGCTCATACCATCATGGTCAAGTGGGGACTAAAGGGTCAAAGGGAGACTTGATGAAGCTATTTGTCATAAAATACTTAATGCTTAACTTCAAGTTTAAGGTGTTGCATGAGCCTAGTGCCTGAAATGGAGCAGCATCCCAGGAGAGTCCCACCCTTCCTGTTGGATTTGGTGAGCCTGAATCATTGGAGCTAATGAGGAAAGTGATAACCCTAGTACAAGGGCAACTTACAGGAAAGGAGTGGAAGGTTTTCTGCAGGAAAGAGAACTGCAGGGCAGGGAAAATGCTTTGCCCATCTTGTTAGATCAGTGCTGCCAGTACGTACTATTGAGGAGGCAGCAGGGATACACACTGGGCATGATCAGTCAGCAGCTGGCAGGCATCACATTGTTTTCAAAGGCCCATGGTGAACAGGACAACATGTGAGCATTTGTACTATGAAAAGTTTTAGTATGGACACAGAGTATACCATGGAAGTTAAACCACTGGTGGCCACTTAGCCCTAGTCTGCTGGACAGGGTGAAGGGGGTGAATTGGAGCAGGTGTGCTTGGACAAAATGAAGGTATGCCTCTTTAGGACAGCCTTCCTAGTGGCCTACTGTGGCACATTTCAGGTGTCGGAGTTGGTACAGTCCAACAAGGTACCAGAAACAGGAATGGTGCTGGCAGATGAAGATGTGGTGGTAACACCTGAGGCAGTTTTTCTGTGCCTTCAGCAGAATAAAACTGACCATCTGGCAATACATAGTTGGTATGACCTAAGGCTGCTGGTAGGGACCAGGTGAGATGTTTAAGATGAAATACTGCAGTACGCAGCCAGTAACCTGGTGGTGGGGGCATTCTTTTGTCACAAAATGGCACCCCCTTACAGTGTTTCAGATTCATTGTGTGCTGAGTAGGGCCACTACAGGCTAGGGTTTAGATGGGCTGATTTGATCACACAGTCCTTCTGCATTGCTGTGGCAACAAATGCAATGGTACCTGGTTTGATGAAAACACAGATAAAGGCATTGGGGAGTGGAAGTTGCAGGCCTTTGAAGGGAATGTTCACAATTGCCATAGCTGTTTTCTTTTTGTTTATTAGCAGGTGTTCACACTCAGGTGAAGCAGATCTAGATCTGTGGGCATTTGTTTATCTGCCAGAATGGCCTGTCGGACACCAGGGGAAGAAAAACTTTTCTTGGATCCATGCCAGTAGAAGTGCAGTGGATGGGCTACAGAAGAAGCCAGTGGAGAGATTTTGTGCTAGCAATTCAGGCAAAGACCAGGAGTCAAGGCTCTCCTGGGATCCTATCGTTTATTTGGGCAGCAATGGCTTATGTCTGGTCAAATCATTGGATTTTAATTTGCCAAATGAAGGACAAGCTCTGCTGGTTGTGGCAATGTTGGCTAGCAACTATGTTAATTTGTTCACACATTGTGCAGCAGCAAACCTGGCCTTATCCTAATGATATGGGGATAGCTGGGAAAGCCTGGAGAGTGGCGAACATGGTTATGCATACTGTAGCTTTATGGGGTCAACAGGGGATAAGGTGCTGTACCACGATAGCATCATAATGAAATTGCCACACCTGTATGCAAAGGATCGGGTTCGTCTGTCAGCAGCAGAGCTTGATAGGTTTTTGGCAGATATACAGGGCATTTCGGAATACTGACAGTGTGCATACCTTGGGTGGATTGGTGATAGTTGACCTGTGGCAGCATGGTAGTCTCACAGGTAGGGTATGAAGGGGCAATGAGGGAACATGTTTCTGTCACAGATGGGTTGCTTCCAAGGCTGGCAGGAGGTGAGTCCCTACCCACAAGTATCTCAAGGGGCCATTCAGGGGAAAGCAGCCTTAGGTTGTGGCCTGCTTGTGTAGCAACCTCTGACTGGAAAGGGGTACACACATACCACTCAGGAGCCACTCATTATGCCTTGGAGGCTAGAGTCCCTCCAGAGGTGGTGTGCCTTTTTAAGAGCTAGATGTTATGCCCCAGTGGATGGCTTGGAATGCACAATCAGAGGCTTGCTGACACTACCGAGCTGTGCATGTCACTCTATATATCGTAGTTTATAAATAAACACACGGATGCAGTCATTTATTCCAAAAACACTGAGTGTGTCTCTTCAGTTCAGGTGGAGGGGGTAAGGGACTATCAAGACAATGTATATTGTTAGCTGGAGGCATGCCTGCTAACAAATGCAGAATTGCAGGATTTTGTTTCATAGTGCACAATGGACTCAGCCTGTGTATATGTAGCAGCTAAGGACCACAACTATCATGGGAATGGATAGTAAATCAGCAGAATACAGTAAATGTGTCTTCATACCACCCCTAGAATGCGCTGACAACATAATGGCTTCAGAACATTGGAAGTATTAACACTTTAAATGATAGAAATGTCAGATTGACATTATTGTGAAGGAGAGAGTCTGGGATATGTTGCCAAAAACAGGCACTCACATTAAAATATTTTTAGGCTCACAAAGATTCACAGAAACTTAGACAATGGCAACAGAAACAGACCAATTGTCCATCTTGTCTGCCCATGCTACCCTAATGCCAGGACCTATTCTCCATCCAGGGTCTTAGCCTCCCATCCACCTCACTATTTCCTCCCAGTTTCTGTTATCCTGAGCAACCACTATACTTTTCAGTCTGTTCCAGCCATGCTTAAAACCATCAATTATTTTAGCACCCACCACTTAGACTGGTAAACTGTTTCATGGTTCCACAAACTTTTCTGTAAAATAATACTCCCTCATATCCTTCCTGAACCTGCCTCCTGTCAGTTCCCACTTATGCCATTGGGACTTCGAACTGTTACTTATGCTAAATAATTCCCCGCAGTCCTCCTCATTTATTCCTTTAAGTAACTTGAAGGTCTCTGTCATCCCCCCAAATCTGGTCTCCAGTGAGTACATATTCAGTGCCTTGAGTTGCTTCTCATAAGAGCTCCCCTGTTGGCACCGAATCATTTTAGTCACCCTTCCCTGCACTGTATACAGTCTGTCCTTACCTTTGCTGAGGTGAAGACTCCAGAACTGGGCACAGTACTCCAGGTGAGGCTTCACCGAAGAACTATAAAGAGGTAGAATTGCATCTTTCCTTCTGTTGTCAGTACTCCTCCTGATACATCCTAGCATCCTGTCTGCATTGCTATAGGCCTTGTTGCGCTGGCTTGATTGTTTGAGGGTGCCACTGATGATAACTCCTAGGTCCCATTCTTCAACTTTAGTGCTGAGTCTTACCCCACCAATTCAGTATGCAGTCTGGGGTTCTTGTTCCCTAAGTGCATCATCTTGCACTTTTTGGTGTTAAATTTCAACTACCAAATCTTAGATTACATCTCTAACTTTGCAGGTCACTCTGCATTTCTCTGATTCTCTTGTCACTATCCACCGTTCCACAGAGCTTCATGTCATGTGTGAAGAGGCATAACCTGCCCTGGATTCCCTCTCTAATTTCGCTAATGAACATATTGAAGAGGACCAAGCCCAGGACAGATTCATGTGGCACCTCACTCATGACCTCCCTCTATGGACCTGACCCCATTTACAACAACCCTCTACTGCATCCCCTTTAGCCAGTCACCCACCCATCTTACTATGTTGCCAACTGTGCCCAGATCCTCCATCTTCCTCAGCAGTCATCTGTAAGGTGCTGAGTCAAAATCCTTACTGATGTCAAAATAGAGTAAATCCAGGGTATGACCCATATCCAATGCTCTCATCACCTAGTCAAAGAAGACTGTCAGGTTAATTTGACAAGACCTCAGTGCACAAACCCATGATGTTTACTATCCTGGAGATCATTGCTTCCCAGGCAGCCAACAAAATCCTCTATGACCAGTGACTCCATCAGCTTCCCTACAACTGAGCTAGAACTGAGAGGTCTGTAGTCCCTTACCTGTTCCTTGTTCCTGCCCCTTATGGAGTGGAACTATGTCCTCCACCCTCCAGTGCTTCAGTACTACCACTGTTTGTAATGAGCTATTGAAAAGCCTTCCCAGGTTTTCAGCCAGTTCTGCTACCAGTTCCCTGAACACCCTCAGGTGCATCTCATCTGGTCCCAGGGACTTATCTATCTTTGGGATGGCTAGCCCTTTCCAAACACTTTCACTTGTAAATAATTGCTATCTCATCTCTGGACCCATTTTGTGGCTGCCTTGATGCCAATGTCTGGCAAGGGCCCACTGTCCTCCCTCATGAAGATAGAGCAAAAGTAATCATTTACAACAGCAGTCTCTTCCCTGTCCTCCTTTTGATGCTCTTAATCCCCTCTGCAATATGCAAATCCATGTCTGCTTTTGCCTCCCTAACTGCCCTCAATGCTTCCTTGTTTCTTAGTAAGTATTCTCCTCATTCTTCCTCCCCTTGCTTTTGTTTGTACCTGCAGAAGGCCTTTATCCTGGCCCTCAACATGCCCCTGACTAGTGGTGGGCAGTGGTCCCAATTCACTCCATGAAAGTGATTTGAGGAGTGAAGGTGGTGCGGAGTGCTCACAGCCTGAAGCCAGTTATTTCATTATAATGAGTAACGTGAAGTCCACTGAAAACAATGACTTTGCATTACTCCGCCTTCCCAAACCACTACTTCTCCATTCTTAAGGCGAAGTACATTGAAAAGAATGTACTCCACCTCACTTTGTCTTGTTTTTAAGCTCCGAAGGTGAATTTTTGTGATTCATGGGATTTCCAGGTTACGTGGGCTCTGGATTGTTCTGCACAACCTCAGTTTGGGGTAGTGTGTGTATGAAGCTGTAGGAGACAATCTGCTCTGAGAGCTCTCTGCAATTCAAACCTTCTAAAAGCTGTTAAAAAAAGCCTTTTTGGGTCATTTGTTTTGCTGAAACTTTAGTTCACTGATTATAGGAAACCCTCCTGTGCTCATATCATCGAGCATTTATCGTTTGTGTGTGGATTTTGAATGTTAATGTACAATATTCAGTCTGTGTACTGAGATACAGTGGAATGTGCTTTGGGGGAGGGGCATATCTGTGGTGTAGGTAGATTAATTTGGAGAAAAAGACTGCTTTCTGTTTTGGTGATATTTTTCTTGTATAACTGTGGTAATGTACACACAGTAATATTTTCAATAATTCTTGCCAATTTTTCGCTGATTGTTGTAATGCAGCAGTGCATATTTTTAGTTTGTTTAAAATATGTGGTTATATTACTGAAGTTTTCAATTTGCTACACATTACTTACTGTGTGTGTGAGTATGTGTGTGACGCGTGTCATCAAATCAGACACCTTTTATTGTGTCACATAATTTCAGCAATGTGAACATGCTATCCACTGCAGCTGTGTCATTTTTGTACTTCTTTGTGGTATCTTTACTGGTACTAGTACTAGTGACTGTTACTGCAGCAGTGCAGTACACTGCCCTCTCCCATAGCCTGCCCCAACCAGCAAAGGAATTATTTTCATTTGAATTTCTGATGGTGAGCACTGGTTAAGTGTTGTGCCTTGCATCTGCAACTCTTCAGTGCACAACACAATCTTAATCTGTCTGTGCATTTGCATCTCTTTAGGGTCCAATCTCCATCTCTAACTTAAGTCACAGTTGTTTCTTTGGCTTCAATTCAGAGTACTAGACAGGTGTGGTGCATAATTCTGCATGAATATTGTACTTATTAATATGCATTTTGAAGAGGACCATCATCACGAGTCACTCATGATACAAACCGTTTCTTCATCATCCGGTCACAAATGCAGTCACAAATCATGACTTACGATCACGTCACGAATCACAACATAAATTTTTTGACTAGTTACTTAGATGTATTGTAAGCATGTTTTGTAGTATCTCTCCATGCTTCACCACCCCACCATTGTACTCATTAATGAGTGTTTTTAAGTTGGGAGTTTTGTGCCACATCTCATCGGGGCCTAGGGAAATACAGCCATAGGCATTCGCGTTTTTTCATCATCACGGTCACAAATCACAACAATTTTTTTACTAGTTACTTGGATGTATTTTAAGCCTGTTTTGTAGTATCTCACCAGGCTTCACTATCCCACCATGGTACTCATTAATAAGTGTTTTTAAGTCAGGGATTTGGACAGTATCTGCAGTACGTACACAGACTGGAAAGAAGACTGCACACATGCAGTTTAGCACAGTTTACTTGCACTTCTCAGAATACAAAGTGTCACGCATACGGAGGACAACAAAAAAGGGCATAATTACATACTAGGGTCAGGGATTGGTGAGGAATACATTTTATAACACAGCAAGGAATGTGTGGGGGGCACATGGTGTGAGGAAAAAAAAAACTAATGTGGAATGCCATGGTGATCCAGCAGCAGTTCCAGCATGGACATAATTTGCAACTGACGTCCCTCTATGCGATTCAGCCGCTGCTCCACAGCACTCATCCTCTCATTGTCCTCCTCAACACCACTCCAGAGAACTGCCAAGTCAATCTGTGTTACATGCAGTTCTCTGGGGTCCACACGTCCTACAGGTTGACCTGCTGGTGGTGGTCGGGGTGGGGGTGCTGGTGGAGCAGCAGATGCTGCTGTGGCCCTCCTCTTCTTAGAGATGCCGCCATGAACAGCTGCACCCTCTGCCACAGAATGGCCAGCAGGTGCAGGCATGTTCCATTTTGTGGCAGCCACCACTCCAACTGGTGGTGATTGAGCATATGGGTGTGCTGGCCCCAGTCCCTAGTTGAGTCCCCCGGGGGCCACGGTACATCTTCACCTCACATAAGCGGCACTTGACCACACTGCTGCCCCCCTGACACAGTCAAAAAACTGCCAAACAACGGAGGTGCGGGGAGGACCAGGCACAGACAGGGTAGGGCCAGATGAACTGGCAGCTGACTGGTCACGGTGCTGAACAGGGATGGGATCCCCACCTGTGCCTGGGGGAACAGGCACATCCTGCTCCAGAGGACCTGGTGCTAGACTTGGTGGTGGTGGTGATTCAACTGCCTCAGAGTCAGTACAGGAGGTGGTGCTGGTCCTGCTTCCGGGGGACAAACAACTAACTACTTATAAAGGTAAGAAAAATTAAATTTACAGAAAGAACAAATTAAGTAAAAAAGAGTACAGAAAAGACAAAAAAATGTAGCTTTTAAAAAAGCTGTTGGGTCTAAATCAAAGTTTAAATCTCCTTCTCGCTCTGATCTCAAAGTATCAGCAGTCACAAAACACACTCCTCTCTCTCTCTCTCTCTCTCTCTCTCTCTCCGTCTGCACAGGATAAAGTAATAGTGTCTGCTAGTATGACTCACTTCCTTCCTGCCTAGCTAAAGAGCATGTGACTTACAGTATTGTAAGCCATGTGATGTGTGGGGGGCTGCCAAATCTGAAACACCAAGTGGATCACTTGGAATCATAATGAGGAACGCAGTCCATTAAAAACAATGACTTTGCCTTACTTCGCATTGCCATTCCACTTAACACAAAGTGGTTATGATGACGGAGTGAGCACTTTGCATTGCCCACTCCACTGCATCTCTACCCCTGATCTTAGCTGAAAACCATAATGGTCTCTTGAACATGTTCCTTTTGGTTACCATTCTCATGCATAACTAAGATGCCTCAGGAACAGCCCCCTTTATTCCCCCTCCCCCTCCAGTCCTCTTATGCTGTCAATCCCCATTAATTTGTCCTGGACCAACTACCACAACCTTTTGAAGTCCGCACTTTAGAAATCAAGGACCTCAGTTCTTGAATGGGGTTTTCCACCCCAAGGGCCAGTTCAAACCTAATGATGGTGAGGTCGATGCTCCTAGTGGCTCCCAACTCTCACAGCTCCTACCATCTTTGAGTTGGTGAGTACCACATCAAGAATGGTCTCCTGCCTGGTGTGTTCCTTAACTAGCTGTACAAGTAGACAGTCCTGGAATGTGTCTAACAAGGCTTGACTTCTGACACTCCTGGCCACTGGAACATCCCAATCGATGTCCAACATGTTCAAATCCCTACTACCACCACTCCCCCTTTGCTGCTCCCCTTTCTAGTTCTTCCTGCTTTCTGTCCCTCCTTCCTTGCCCTGGTGATCTGTAGATACCCTGAGTATAGTTTCTTGTCTGAGTCCAACATGAGTTGCACCCACAGCAACTCCATCTCCCCTGTTACCCTGATGCACCCATCTTCCACAGCCTCAATGACATCTTTAATATAAAGACTCAGCCACCCTCTACCTTTTCCTCTGTCCCTCCTGGACATTGAGTACCCAGGGACAGTCAGGATCCAGTCATTATTTTCTGTTGCCCAAGTTTCTGTAGTGCCCAAAGGGTCATCCCAGTGTCTGCCATCATTGCCTAAAACCTGCTGATTTTGTTACCCAGGCTGCTGGCATTAAGGCAGACCTCTTTCCATCTAGCACCTGAACCCTTTTTTTTCTATCTACCTGACTTTTTCTTCCCTGATCCTGTTAACTTCTTGTTTTTTGTGGTGGTGGTTTCACACTTTCTGTTTCACCTTTCTTTTTTTCCCCTAGCCCACTCTGATCACTATTTCTACCAGTTGTGTTAGTACAAGCCCACAGATTTGGGGGAGTACTAGCTAGATTCCCCTTCCTCCCACCTGTTACCATGGTTCCACTAGTCCCAGTCTCCCCTGCAGTCAGTTTAACTGTCTGAAATGGACATCAGGCTTCTGCCCCAACACACTGGTCCCCTCTCTTGTCAGGTGGAGTCCATCACCATTGAAGAGCCTCCTGTTCCAGACGTCCCTCTAGTTCCCCACAAAATGGTATCTCATCTCTAGACACTGTCCCTTGAGCTACCCACTGTTCTGCATCCTCTTTTCCTATTCTACTACAGTTGCCATTACTGCCCCACACAAGGAGAACCATGGAAAAGGCTAGGGAGGTTTAGTGTACTGACAATCTGTCCCTCAGTCTGTAAAAGTTCCACTTTAGCATCTCCACTGATTGGGTCACCAGATCTTTGGTACCCAGGTGTACCCTACCTAACTCCCCAATTGCTACCACATTCTCCCAAGTCCCAGATTTATGATTTAACAGGAAGCACTTGATCATCCCCCTCCCATCGGACTCTCCTTCCACCTCCCTCTCCACACCCCTAATCATTGAGTCCCCAGCTACTAAGACTCTCCAAGTAGACTTGTTCTAAGGATCATACCAAGGAGTAATTAGGAGCAGAAAGCTAGGTAGCCCATCGAGCTCCTTAAGCTACATAAAGTAGGTTAAGTTTTTAGATGAAAACAAAAATCCATCCAACCTGTTTTTAAATATATTATTGTTTTGACTGACAATAACTGATGTTGGCAAACTGTTCCAGGGGCCTACAATTCTTTGAGAGAAAAAATAAGCCCTTTTCTTATCTAAATTTGTTTCTCATCAATTGAAGTGAATGACCTCTAGTGTTGATAGCCACTTGTTTAAAATCAAATCCACATTCTGTTGTTAATTGTGAATCATGTATAATGTCCCATGTAAGTAGAAGGTCACCTCTAAATTGGTGCTCTTCCAGGGACATTAGATTATATTTTGAGAGTCTTTCACCATAGGACACAGTTTTATCCAGGCAAACCGACTTTGTAACTCTTCTTAGAAGTCTTTCTAGTCCAAGTATGTCTTTCTGCATAAATGGGCTCCATAAATGAGAAACACAATCAAAATGAGGTCCAACATAGGCTTAGTAAAGGGAGCAGAATATTTGGATCTTTAAATTTATTATACCTACAGTAATTGCCCACCAAATTTTGTTGGCTTTACTGATAGTACTTGTAATATAGAAGATCAACATTTACGTATGAATCAACAATAATACCAAGCTCTTTCTGGTTATCCACAATAGCTAAAACTTCATTATACAAATAATATGGGTTTCTGGGATTAAATTTTCCAAAATGTAAAATACTACATTTAGAGATTTTAAACCTCAGGCCCCAATTAATGGACCAGGTCTCTAGGATATCTATATCCCTCTGAAGAGCCTCAATATCTTCAGATGAGCTGCAAATGTTGGAAATGTTGCAGTCATCAGCATATTTTGTGATTTTGCAGTGGAGATTATGTGATGAGTCAGAGATGAAAACTTGAAAACAGCTGGGGCTAAGACAGATCCTTGGCGATCCCACTTTCTACTGGTTGTCAAGTTGATTTATGGCCATCAATAACCACTCTCTGCATTCTATCTTTAAGCCAGTTGGCTATTCAATGTATAAACAAGGGATTAATACAGTGTTTTTGCAATTTCTGAATTAATGCCCAGTGTGGTACAGAATCAAAGGCTTTTTTGAAATCTAGAAATATCACTTCACAAGGAATTTTATTGTCAAGGTTGTCACCTTATGGGGCACAAAAACTCTGGCACAATTTATCAGTTGGGGGGTGAGGATATAGCATGCACCAAGCAGGAAAGGGATCTTGGGGTTGTCATCTCTGATGACCTCAAGGTAGGGAAACAGTGTGACAAGGCAGCAGGTAAAGCAAATAGGATGCTGGGATGTATAGGCAGGGGCATCACCAGCAGGAAAAGGGAGGTCATAATTCTGCTATACAAGACACTAGTGAGGCCCCATCTGGAGTACAGTGTACAGTTCTGGAGACCATACCTACGTAAGGACATAGACAGGGTAGAGAAGGTTCAGAGGAGGGCAACAAAGAGGGTGCATGGATTGCATCACAAGTCCTATGAAGACAGGTTGAAGGAACTGAACATGTACTCCCTGGAGGACAGGAGGGAGAGAGGGGATACGATAGAGACATACAAATATCTGACAGGGAGGAACAGGGTGCAGGAAAACACTATTTTTAAGTGAAAAAGATGTTCCAGGACTAGAGGGCATGGGATGAAGTTGGAGGGAAGACGATTCAGAGGAAACATGAGAAAGAATTTCTTCACAGAACGGGTGGTGGACAAGTGGAACACCCTGCCAGAGGAAGTGGTGGGGGCTGAAGCAATCATGGGATTTAAGAATGCATGGGATAGACATAAAGGAATTCTGGAGGTCAGGGGTAAGGGGCAACAGACTTCTAGGAAAACAAACTGAACTTACAAGCTCAAATGGGCAGACTGGGTGGGCCATAGGCCCTTATCTGCCGACACTGTCTATGTATCTATGTCACTAATAAAATCATAGAAACTTAATAAATTGGTGGAGCATGAATGACCTTTAACAAACCCATGTTGACTGGTATCGATGACTGCTAGGGTGGGGACTAGTTCATTCTTAATTATTCTTTCTAATATTTTGCAGAAAATTGGAGTGAGACTGATAGAGCAAGAGTTGTCAGGGGTACATTTTTCCCCTTTTTTAAACAGAAATACTACATTAGCTTTTTTCCAATCAGATGGCACAAGACCTGAATTTAGGCTTGTTTCATAGATAGTCTTTAAGGGCAGGCACAAATGATCTTTCATTAGACGGATGATGTCCCCTGATATGCCATCTGGACCAGGAGAGGAACCTTGCTTAATACTGTTTAATTTGTCCTTGATAATATCTGAGGAGATGGACATACTTTCAGACATAGGGCCGGGCCTAAGTCGACCTTTTTCATGCTTGAAGCTTTACTGAAAGCTTTGCAGAAATGTGAATTGAGTAGATCTGCCATTTCATTAGGGTCAGATATAACAGTATTATTTGTATTAATGGTCCAACTTTACATTCTTGCTTCTTAATAGAATTTATATAACTAAACAAAATGTTACTATTTCCTTTTTGGGCTTGTAAGGAGATATATTTTTCCATTTCCAGTTTTGATTTTCTAATTTCTTTTTTGCATTTCTTTTGAATTATTTTAAATGTTAGCATGGTCCTTGCACACTTGTTGATAATGTATCTTTCAAACATTCTTTATTTCCTTTTGATAATTTTTTGTAAATTCTTCCTGTTTGTCCCTTGGGTGCCTTCACATTGTCCTGCACTTTTCCTCTGACTGACTCAGAGTCCCCCAGTGAGTCAGGTACCTGTACCTCTTCTACAGGTGCAAAGTGGTTTGCTGTCTGGATGCTGTTGGGCAGGACAGTCTCTCTGTGGCTAACCCTGCCTCCCTTCCTTTCTCTTCCCACCACTCTCCTCCACCCCTGGACCTGTAGGCCTCTGGGGAGAGGGTCAGGGGTGTGCTCCAGCTGATCTGCTGTCACAGCTGAGCTCTTGCTGCCACAAACTTTTTTTTTTTAAGCAGAAGAGAGACACTAAGCTGAAGCTTGTTTACAGGTGCTACCTGGGAGCACAAGGAAGTTAAGTGACTTGCTCAGGGTCACACAGTGTGCAAGAGGGGGCTGAGGGATTCAAACCCAGGTCTCCAGGTTTGCAGCTCACAACCTTAAACCACTGTGCTTCGCTCTCGAGGTCCATATGCTGGTATCTCAACCCCTCAATGGAAACACAGGCTCGTTGTGTATACTTGCCTATACTTCATTCCTTATATTATTTTCAGCCCTAATAAAACAACTTACAACCTCATTTGAGTGTATAAATTGTTTCAGATGTGCAACAGGAACTATGTGTTAAGGTGTAAAGCTATGTTACCATATTGTCAAGATTGCAAACCATATTTATACAGTGTGTCTGACGCCTATTACAATCGCAGAATATGAAAACAGGAATAACTAGGTGATCAACGTATCCTGGTGAGATATAAAAGGAGCCTAAGCAAAGGAAATGCAGAGTAAAACTAGTTGTTGAAGTGTGAGGATCTCCAGTTTGAGCTATTGAGCTGAAGGAGGGAAACTGTAAACTTTCTGAGAAAAGAGTGCCAACAACTATGAAATGGGTAGTAGTCATAGATCCTAAAAGAAACTAGTGAGTTCAGGACCATCTGCCTTGTTTCCTCTGTTACAAAAGTCAGGTCTGTTTTTAGAACATTATCTCTGGTGTTAATACACCTTTACTTTGCCTTAACTATCCCAATTCATCAATGTCCTAAACTGGGTTAGTTAAGGCAAAGTAATTTTTTTAAATTTATTTTACCAGTAAAGTGGACTGGATTGATGACGCATTCTCAAGCCATGCCTGGGGGCATTGGGGTTTACAGCAGGAAAGACAATACATTATTTATTATATAATACAATATACATACAGGAAGTCTATTAACGCAAAACAAAATTTCTATATATACAACATAAAATGTGCATATCACCAAACAAGATTATCCTTATATACATGTAAGACCCCCTCCCCATCTATATCTAGGGGCCTGATGGAAAAAGGGATGGGGAGGGGCGCCCCACATTGCAGTAGTCCATCCAGCTTAACATCGAATTGATGGCACATAACTGTCTGCTGACACCGCAGGGTTTGGTTTTCTACTTTAGCTTCATGACAGCATCGAGCAGCCTGGAGAGAGGAGGACTACAAGCTGAGACTCCAACTGTAGGGCAATTGATGTTAGGAGGTAACTCAGAATTCATAAAACAGCAGGAGGCCATACCCGATTAAAAGAATAAACAAAATTAATTTATTTAAAACATTAAACAGCAGTTTCTAGGAGCTGGGGGCATGGCATGTAGACTGGCAGCATAATCAGTGACACAAGGCCACAGCACCCAATTTAGGCCAAACTGGCAAAGGTGCTGGACTTCACAGGAGCTGAGGGGCTCTGTTTTTGGGCAACAGCAATGAGTGTAGACTGCAGGACACACAACTCACACACTGAGGCCCACACAATGGCAGCTTGTCTCCCCGCTCCACTCCACACATCCTCCCAAGTGGTGGACATACAGTCTGCAGCACTTCATTTCCAAAGGATCCTTTCCTCCTGCAACACAGGGCAATGGAGCCGCGACCCTGGCATCCCTGGGCCTAGCACAAAACACAGGTCATATGGGGGACTCACAGGGCTCTCCACTCTCCCATGCAGGCTACCTTTACATTGAATGAAGTGCCACACCAGGTAAACGGACTGGAGGGCTTCCATTACCTCCTAGCCCCATGCCACAGGCTTCTACCACTGTAGCATCCCCACCATTCCTTTCTATGCCACACAAATCGGTAGCAGGCCCTTTTCCACCGCAGTGCCATGGAGCCTGGAGTGGGCCACCCAATCCTCCCCAGGCCATGGCTCCCAAATATGCAGACCCAGTCCTCATTTGATGGCAGAGCCCTGCACCTCTTGCAGTGCCTAAAACCCAGGCTGGGCTGGAGGAGCAGCCTACTGATATTCTGTGTCTCTCCCACCAGCCTCTCCTATGCGCCAAAACTGGCCAATAAATACCCTGAGGGATGGACTGTCTCCACCTGTCCCATAGGTGGTCAGCCCCCAGGCCCAAACATAGAAGAAGTAGAAGGAGAGGCAACATTAGTAAGCACTTCCTGAAGGCGATGCTTATGTACACATTAAGATTAAAATTTCAAGTAGTGTTGTAGCATTTGCAAATAGAAGAATTCAGCAAATTTCTTTTTAGGCTCTGTTTGAAATGTTGACTTTTACTTTGTAGGTTGAACCATGTTTCCGCAGCATTTTTCAGCAATTTTGTGCCAAAGTGAGAAAATAATCATTCAGCTGTCTTGGTCTTAGTTCATTTTTTCAACAAATCATGTGGTAGACATTTTACAAAGTGATTTTAAGTTTGTTGGGAATACCAAAAGTAGTGTTACCACCAGAGGTAATGTTCTTGAATATAGCCTTGTGTCCTAACAATATCTGCATTCTGACCAGAACTGCATTTTTCTTTCTTCTATGCATTGTAAATAAACTAGAGATGGGTGAAATCCACAGATTTTGTTACACAAACTATTTCATGAAATTTGAGCATTTTGTGAAATATTTTGAGGGTGTGAAATGCGAAATTCTACCAGCAAAATGTGGAATTTCACTGGTGAAATGCAAAATTTTGCCACTCATGGGCAAAATTCCACATTTCACTGGTAAAATTCCACATTGCAAACCCATGAAATATTTAGCAGAATGTGCAGATTTCACGAAATTCACGATTTTGACGGAAATTCACAGGTGAAATTTAATTTTGCTGCATCTCTAAAATAGACATATAGGGTGGGAAATTCAGAGGGGTTGTGCCTGGCGCTAGCGGGGTTGCCTCAGCGCAATTCCACATTGTGCCCAGTGGGATATTGAGAGCTGTCTGGGCGCCCAGCGCAAATCCTGATGTGCGGGCGCCAATGATAATATGCAGCCCAGATGCAGGGGCATGCCCATGCATATCACGGCACATCCTGATATTCAGCCCAGGATGTGCAAGCCCAGCGTATACCAGTGCCCTGCACTACACCCTTTGGGGGCTCAAAGTTGAGCCCGTGCAGAGTAGGAGCAACTCTCAGCCACCCACAGGTGGGCTGCTGTGTTGCAGGGCACAACACAACAGCCCAGCCGTTGGTGGCCACCTGCCCACCCAGAACACTGTCTGCAAGCACTCACAACCCTGGTGGTCTAGTAGACCCCCCCGACCATAGCCGCGATCATGTGGTATATGATAATAAAGATATCCCTGGTAGTCTAGTGGCCCCACCAGTCCCTGATACCCCGATGAGTATGACACAATCCCATCCCTGGTGGGCTAGTGGTCCCCCCTCCCACCTGAGACCCTGAGTCCCTGAATAATGGCAATATCAGGGTCCCTGGTGGTCTTGTGGAATCCTCCCACCCATTGCCACGATCACAGTGAAAACCCATATCTTAATGCCATGGTGATCAGTGGCACCCCACTCCACCCACCCACAGAACCCCATGCCCACCCCTCCCCCATCATTGGCGGTAGCTGCATCTCACCCACCACATCCCTTGTGCCCGCTGGACAGGTACAGTATGGGCTATAAGCCCATTGGTCCCCAGTGTGGACCAATGGGTTGGCACGCTATACTGTACTAGACAATCTCAAAGCTGTGAATGACTCCATTCACACATTTGTGGGACTGTCTAGTGCAGTATGCCCTGCAAGCCCGTTGGTCCACATTGAGGGACAATGGGCTTGCAGCCATTCTGTATCTGTCATTCAGCAGGTGGTGGACAGTGTGCGGGTGGGGATGCAGCCACCTGCCAATGACGGGTGGGCATGGGCTCTGTGTGGGTAAGGTGTGGGGTGCCATTGATCACCAGGGCATTACAATATGGGTTTCACTATGATCACAGCAACTGGTGGGGAGATTCCACTAGACCACCAGGGACCTCACAGCCATGTCTCGGGACTTGGGGACTTGGGTGGAGAGGGACCATTAGGAGCACATGGGATGGGGTTGTGTCAAACACACTGGGGTATCGGGGACTGGGGTCCACTAGACTACCAAGGTTTACTGTATTAACATATACCACGCAATCACGGTTATGGGGTGGGGATGCCCGGGATCCCCACAGCACACTCATGCTGAGCAGGCGCCAGGCACAAGTTGCTGGCCTGCCCTTCCAAGGCATGCAAATGGGTCCATAATGACATGCAAATGGCCCGATGTTACCTTGCATATATTATGGCCTCATCTGCATGCCCCTGCTGAAAATCGTGGGTGATACACCTAGCGCAACTGCACTTGCACTGGGGCATTCCCGTGCTCCCTATCAGTGGCTTGTGCAGGCACAATGTCACTTTGCCATGCACAGTTTGTGCGCTGCCCCTGCCATATTCAGCAGTGCTGTGCCATGGTGCAGCACCATTGAATATCACCTGGACCTGGACCCTGCACATCACAGTTGTGCTGCACCCAGGCTTGCACCACTGCCTGGCACAGTCTGAATATCTCAGCCATAGTTCCTTAAGTGATGTTTGCGTGTATTACTGAGTCCTGCTATATTTCATAACACATACTCCGAAGACTGGGAGCTAAATGTAATTGTCTCAACCCCTCAACTAAAAATACAGCCAACACAATTGAATCCTTAAACCTCACCTTTCCACTGACCTGCCTACCTCAAACCTTACTTCTCCAACTGCTTGCTCAACCACTGGACCTCTCCTCTTACCTTCACCATATTCTGTCTGCTGGCATCCTCCTAGTTGTTTTCAGTGTCTATCGTATGGTTTACTGTGTCCAAAAAAATCTGTCACTCAAAGATTATCTGGGCTAGATCATTCCACTTCCTCGACCTCTCCTCCCTTCTAAACAGCTTTTGTATCACTGACTGGTCCCAACTCCCTATATCCACCAATATACGTTAGATGATGCATTATTCTGTCTCCAAACTAAATACATTGCAATAGAGGACAAACACACTCCTCTCAGAAAGTCTCAGGTTCCCTGGATCTCTGGCAATCTAAGTGATTAATTCAAAGCTCAAGACTGCATGGTATCCCCAGAAGCTCTGGGCTGTACCAGTGACTTGATGACATACAGTACAAACAGTTCTGAAAGGCCACCAGGGAGGCCACAGTAAAGTTCTTCTCCATCAACCTCCTGAACAACTTTAACTCCCCTTATAATTTCTGGAAAGTAATCAGTTCCCTTTTTGATTCTCAAACCCTGTCAGCCACCCACATTCACAAGTGGGAAGCTCTCCCATCTCTGGTCCTGCAGAGCTTGCTAATACTTTTAATCACTTCTCCTCTTGCAATTTCTCCCTCCTTCCACCTCCCTTTTCTCTACCCCTCCTGACCTCCTCCTCCTCTCAAGCTCCCTCCCCACCCTCATCTCACTTGCCTCTGCCTCTTTATATTCCCCCCTCCCCAATCTCTGCTAGTACTACTCTTTCTGTTCTACTTTCTTTCCATCCCTCCAAAGTGGCACAGCTCTTAGTGTTTGGATACCAACTCCTTCACCTTTCTGCTCCTAATATCACTGTTTCTATTGCCTCACCACTCAATCTGTGCTTTCAACTCAGAACTATTCCTCAGATTTTGAAGCAGGCTAAAGTCCTACCCCTCTAGAAAAGGGAAACTCCTTTTTTCCTGATGAATTACCAACCTATCTCCCTCCTCCCTGCCCTGAATAAGGTGCATGAAAAAAAAACTCATCCTCTCTTACTCTCCTCTTTCCTTGACTTTTCATCCTTCCTTTTTCCATTCCAGTCTGATTTCCACAAACATCACTCCACTGTCTCCACCATCTTTTGGGTCACTAACCCCATTCTGAAAGCTGTGGATCAGGGCAAACCGCAGTAGCTATTTTCATCAATTTGGCTAAGGCCTTGGACACAGTAACCAGTTCCTCTTTTACTGGATAAACTAACGGGATTGGGACTTTCTAACCTGGCTGTGTGGTGGTTTCACTCCTACCTTTCTGACTGGCTCCAGTCAGTCCAGGTCAGCAATACCTTATCCCCCCCCACCCCACACCTATCAGGTTTGGGTGCCACACACGGTTCCATTCTTTGCCTCATCCTCTTTTCTACTTTTTTAGACAACACCCCCTCAGTCTGTGTCTCCTCACAAATTCACATGTACACAGATGATACAGTACACTTTGTTTCAGGGCCTCAGTACCTGAGCTGGAATCATCACATCAGTAGGTCTTTGACAATGTCTGATGCTAGTTTCACTCAAATCAACTTTTGCTTAATGCCAAAAGACAGTCTTTATGACATTCTGCACAAAGTAAAGGTAGCAAAGCTGAAACACAACAGACTTCATAACTTTAAGTAGTACTCCACTTAAAGCTGTAACTCATTTTAAGTGTGTTGGTTGTCACCTCAGCTTCTCAACCCACACTGCTGAAATTCATCAAACACTCCAAAGCTAAACTAGACATTCTGTACTGCAACAAATCCTACTTGCCACTCTTGGTCTGCTACAAGTGTATCCTCAAGATGGTCTTGACTACATGAATGTGATTTACAGTGTTGATCCCAAATCTACCCTGGCCAGATTGGATCACCTTTTCCATTCCTGCTATCATCTTGCCCTAAATGTCCCACCCCATACTCTTCAATGATCAATTTAACTTGACCTCTCTCTCCCCTCCCTTGAAGCCCAGCATCTTTCTCACCACTTCTCCACACTCTAAAAAGTAAGGGTTCATTAGGGCACTTTAATGAATCTCAAGGTTCCTCAGCTCTAACGGCAGCATGTAATGGTTCTGTGTGGAACCTAAATGTTCCCTGCATGGAAAATAAGCTGAATGGGTTCCCCAAGGACCTTTTTACATTCAATTTTTTATATCACCCATAATCCATTCACCAGTGTGCTACTGAAATGGACATCTGCTTTTAAGGACCGTGGTCAAGATCCACACTGTAAAAAACATTCTGCTAGTTTTATGGTATTTTCACTGTAAAGAAATCTATGGTCCATCCCCAATGTCAAATGACAGGGTTTTTTTTACCGTTATAACTCAATTCAAAAAAATGAGACAGGAACAAAGTCTGATAATTCAGCCTGTACACTTAATATGACACATGCTGTATCATAC
Organism: Neoceratodus forsteri; assembly: GCA_016271365.2. Lineage (NCBI taxonomy): Eukaryota > Metazoa > Chordata > Ceratodontiformes > Ceratodontidae > Neoceratodus > Neoceratodus forsteri. The sequence continues at coordinate 1,587,908,837 of CM057449.1, read as the reverse complement.
ATTATTTTTTTAATCTTGTTGGTTCACTACAAGAAGTTTGAAGGGCTTGATCCTCAAAATATTCCTAGTCCATCTGGCCAAATACTGGTTTGCTATCATTCCCTTCTACCTCTCTTCTCTCCTCACCCCCTCTATCCTGACATTTTACTACCTTCTCTCTAATGTTTACTTTTTCCATGTCTCATGCTGCAAAACCTCTACTAGTCAGTTTTCGTTTTATTTCCACCTTCCTGTTCTCTGGAGCAGTTTTCCTCTCCCTATATATCTCTAATCCAAACTTTCCAGAAGCCACTCCTGTTGACTCATCTTTCTCTCTCCCCTGCTCCTCCTGCAGCTAGCCACTACTCACACTGTTTTGGCTGCTACATTACCTTCCTCTTGCCAGTGGTGAACCTCAACACTACTTTAATGATTGGTCAGCGGACACATGGGGGGAGAGAGGGATGTCCTGCTGCAGAGCCCCTGTTGTTTTTGCAGTTTTTGTGTATTTATCATGTTTTTCATTGAGTGTTTGTACACATTATTTAATTCAATATTATATTTACATCAGTTTATTTACTGTGTTTACTTATTTGAATAGTTTTATACTGAAATTGACATTAAACTATTATGGGGCTCTTTTGAATAATGCAAGGTTTAGTTAGTTGGTTGCTGACTGCAGCTACTGGTTGGTCTGTACCTTTCCTATGTTAGTTTCTGTTCTCCTTCTCCCATAAGCACTACCAGCTGGGTGACGGGGATTTCAGAGAAGTGAGAGCAGGGCAAAGAATTAGGAAAGGTTAAATGCAGTTCGGTAGTTTGTAAAACTAGGGGTTTATGCTGACAGACACAAACAGAGCTGACTAGACAAAGTGGTTTCAACTCTTGGTTTCCATTTGCTTTTATTTAGATCTGTTTAGCTTTGTTGTTTGTATTACTTGAACTTTTTTTTTTATATACTTGTTATGTTTCTTTATTTTGTATAACCTGAATAAATAGGTCAATCAGATTTAGCAGGTTAATCATTTGAAAGTAAAATTCAATAAAGAGTAAAGGTACCTAGCAGACATGTGGTTCATAAATTGTGTTACATCATTTTAATTGATTTAAGTGATTGACTCTAAACGTGTATTTTTACATAGTATGCTCTTTGCTTGTGCTTCCCCTTTGGCATTATCCATATATGGGCATATCTAATAATATTAAACTGGTGCAACTGTACAAGTGTCTTACCTGAGGTATGTCACCCTGCTGGAGATAAGAAGCTCCTCAGTGCAGAGCCTTTACTCATCTAGTGGCCTGAAGGGGAAGGTATTAGATGTGCACTAAGCAAAGGTGGTCTAATTGATTTAGCTAGAAGTCTGTTGAGCGGACAGTAATATTCAATTTGATTGCTGCTTGTTGGTAGTTTTTGTATGCATTTTTTCTTAGTAATAGCAAAGGCATTTGGAAAATAAAGCATAAATCCTTTTTGCTGTGATAAAGAGGAATTTTAGAATGGAGTAGATTTTAAATGGATCTGATGGGCAGACTGGATGGGCCTTGCAATCCTTATCTGCCATCAACTGCCATGTTTCTATGAAGTGAACCTCTGTTCTAAAAACTCCAACCGTATTTTGGTAAATCTGAACCAGATTACATCTCCAATCTCCCCATTCTTTTTGCCATTGATGATGGAGAAACATGGGCTACTCCAAAGGCTGACAACCAAGAGGGAAGTCGCTGAAATAAGGGGAATTGAGGGTAGCAACATTTTGAAAAGCTGCATTAAAAATATAGCTTTTCTCTTGATAAAGTAAGTAAATCATCTGGAATCAATTCCTACTTTAACAACTGCAATAGTTTTTAGATGGTACTGAGGAAGCTGCAACATAACTTGTAGTGCAATATTATTATATTAGGGTTTCCAAGTGATTTTTAATAGATATTTGTAGAAAGTAGATACCTTGACATTTTTGATACTTAATTCGAGCAACATACTTGTGTTAATTAATTGCCAAAGTAATTGAATTAACATTTCATGTTTCATTTTTTGTAGGTAAATATACTTATAAAAGATAGATAAGTCAATCAGAAAACCTTCACCATGGCATTCTGTTATTGGCAGACTGTGGGAAAGCTAACTAGATTATTAATTCATACTGAATTGGACATGTTTCACTTAAATTCTCTTTTATTGTTGCAGTGGATATTTTATCCAACACACATCCTGGCAAAAGTGACATTCATTAAGGTTAAGTACCTCCATTTGAAGTACATAGAAGATTTGAAGTACAGTGAAATCAACTGGAAAGGAGAAAGAAATGGAAGGAATCAGAAGGACTGCATATTAAAGTGGTGACAGCAGGAGCGAAGTGAACTGTGCAGAGAATTAAGAAGTTTGTAGGAACTTCTACAGCCTCTCATTTACAATAATTCACTGTTAAAATTGGTTTTATTAGTATTATTGTGCATTTATCTGTAGTTTTTATATATTGTGTTTTACATAGGTATTCTATAGCTGTTCCTAGTTTTAGTGTTTAGAATAGTTAAGACTCATAGGCAAAAATATCCAACTGTTCTCTCTACTGAGGCAATGAATAAGATAATTGCAGACAGCCTTAAGGCAACAAAAGAATAAGGCTAGGAAAAATAATAAGGCATTCCTGATTTGATTGGAGACGTTTAGATAGAGCATGTGAAATAAAGTACAAAAAGAAATAATCTAAACAGAAAGCTAAAATAATGTGATAATTGAAACTAATAATCAACCTAAAATCACAATGCATTTAGCTGAGAAGATTAAAGAAATTATTCCTGACCTGGAGTTAGATAGTAACTTGAGTCAAGACCATGTTCATGATCAAGTAATCTCTACTCCTAGAATTATAGTCCTGCCTGTGCTGAGTCAATTCAATCTCAAAATTCTGTATCTAGTAATTTATTAAATTCACTTGAGAAACTCCGTATTACATTTTGAAGAAGCCAGCGTGGCAGAGAAGAGGAGTGTTTTATAAATAAATCTTCTAAATAATGATACATGAGATGTGGCGTCCGTGAGAGGTATAGCAGCACACCAGGAGGCAGCTGACTACATTGGGAAAGAGAAGTTTATTTCATTTTTATCTGTTTCAGTTTGGCAGATGTTGCATTTAAGGTGTTTTGCTGGAAGAAGCGAAGGGGGGGCTATCATTAAAAGTACAACATTCTGCTGGATTGATTTGATATTGGTTTTTGGGAATTTGGCTGTGGGAGGTGAAGGGAGGTATTTTCACTGATGGAATCAAGCGTTCTGTAGGTATTTTGTTATTTGGTGTTGGGGCATTGGTGCTGAAACGTAAGGGAGGTGCTTAACCAGTGTTTATTTTTCTTTTAAAACAAAAAGTCTTTTAGCTCAACTGAATTAACCTGTGTTTAAATTCTTTTACAACAAAATGTCTTTTGGCTCAATTGAAACAAATGTGCTGTAGATATTTTGTTATTTGGTGTTGGGACATTGGTGCTGAAATGTAAGGGAGGTGATTAACCAGTGTTTATTTTCTTTTAAACAAAAGTCTTTTGGCTCAGGCTCGGCCTTTTGCCAGGATTTGGGGGACTTTGTTTGGGGTAGTTCATAAGCAATACTAGGCTGATTGTTTATATGGGGCCACAAAGCACCACCCAACCACCTGCTCCTCCTCATCCTACCCACCGCTAGGCACTCACTACCTTTATGGGTACCTGCTTCCCTGCTACTTCCTGCTGCATCATAAGCAGAAACCGCTCGCACCTCTACTAATCGTTTCAGCCAGGAAACTAGACAGAACCATATATAGACATAATTTAGGAGGGAAATAAAAGAACATTCAGGTGATATTAGCAAATATTACACAGCAGAATAACATAGAATGACATATGGAGTAGTACAGTGCAGTGGGTGCAGTGCAGCAGCATTCAGAAGTACATTCAGGGAGCTGCGGTTCTGCCCATTTGCAGGCACCTCTTGGGCTGCAGACAGAGGTGACCAGACTCAGGGCTGAGCTTGGAGGAGTGCTGGGAACCTTCATCCCTCAACGAGAGGCCACCAGGTCCCCAGACAATGCTAGAGAGAGCACCTAGGCACAGGACTGGATGGACTATGGTGGGCTCAGGAAGGGTTAGGGAGATAGATCAAATGCGTATCCCTCATCCATTCCAACTTAAGAACAAATATGCTGTTCTTGAGGAGCGGGCGTTCACCACAGTGCAGCCCAAGGTTGTGACCAGGAAGGATGAGCAGGCCAAAGGAGGAGGGCACACAGGCAGGTCCAAGAGAATCCCAGGCCAACAGGAAGGAGGGCAAGTGGGCACAACCCACAGAACCCCAGAGGAGGAGGAAACCTATCCTAATGGAGTACTCATTTGTTTGACACATGGACCTAGTCACAGACAGCAGAATGCAGAGGGAAGTTAAGTATCTCCCAGGAGGCACAGCTCAGAAGGAGGGGTTGGGGATCCACAGAATCACTGGGGCAGTGGCAAGGGGCTGGAGGGCTAGATGTCATTGTCCATCTGGGGACAAATGACCCAGCAAGGGAGGGGGCTAGCATAGCGATAGTACAGGAGGAATTCAGAGAGCTGGGAAGGTGTCTTGGGGAGGTAGCAAACTCTGTTACATTTTCAGAGATTCTACCTGTCTGAGGAAGGGGTAGGCAGAAATCAATGCATCAGGAGCTTCAACAATTGTTTGGCAGGCTGGTGCAGAGAAAGCAATTTTGGCTACATTGGAGACTAGAGAACCACCTGGACTGATGCAGCACCTGTACAAGCACAATGGCCTGCATCTGTCCAGTGAAGGAACTACAATCCACAATGAACAGTTTAAATGTTTCCTTAGTGAACATTTAAACTAGCGGGGGCATCAAGTGCAGGGAGACTCAAGCAGCCCGCCTCATGCATTGCAAGAGATGGAGCACTGGACCAAGGAAATATGTGTATTTTACAGATAGCCCCAAGATACTGGTAAGGGACACAGTAGGAGCAGAAAATCAAACTGTAGATGCCACTAAAGCTGATGAAAAGCAACAGCAGGACAAACACACAGTAAGGGAGGCAGTAGTACATGGAAAATCATGCACACAAACACCCACAGTCTGGGTAACAAAGTCCCAGATGTAGAGGCAGTAATGACAGAGGAGGATCTGGATATAGTGGCCATAAGTGAGACACGATTCACCAGTAACCAAAGCTGGAGATGAATGTAGGTTATACTCTGTACAGAAGGGACAAACAGGCAGGAAAGGGGGGTGGCCTGTACATCAAAGAGAACATAAAACAACCACAATACAGGGCAAACATGAGGAAGGAGAGGAATTATGGGTCACCCTCGAGACAGGAAAGGGAACAGCAGTTCAGGTAGGAGTAGTCTACAGACCCCCAGCTCAGAGGGAGGATGTGGACAAAATATTGCTTGATAATATACATGATATGATGGCAAGGGAGCACGTTCTGCTGATGTGGGACTTTAACATGCCTTACGTGGACTGGTCTGTCCCTGCAGGGACCTCAGCCAGAACCCTTGACATCATGGACTCACTACAGGGGGTGGACCTCAGACAACTGGTAAGGGAGCCCAACAGAGACAGGGCAATCCTGTACCTGGTCCTAACCGATGGAGACAGAATAGCAGACCTCCAAGTGGAGGGGCACCTGGAGTCCAGCAACCGCCACATGGTACAGTTCAAATTCAACACTGGGATACAGGCAAGCCATACAAAGGCAAATATCTAAGATTTCAGAATTGCTGACTTCTGTAAAATGGGAAAAAGTGTCAAAGAAATCCTGAAACAGAAACAGACAGGAGAGGGAGTTAAGGAGCAATGGAGCGCATATTAAAGATGCCATTATTGGGGTCAAAGAACAATGTGTCAAGGTGAGAAATAAATGAAAGAGAAGGAGGAAGCCTCTTTGGTTCTCCAGGGCTGTAGCAGAAAAGCTAAGAGCCAAAGCGGTGGCCTTCAGAAAATATAAGGAGATGCAAAAGGAGGAGGAAAGGGAGGAGTAACAGAATTGTCTAAGAGAGGCAGGAAGAGCTGCAAGGAGCGTAAAGGTGCAAACTGAGTAAAGATTAGCTTAGTCAGTTAGGAAAGGGGTTAAGACATTCTATAGGTACATTACTGAGTGAAGAAGATGTGGGGGACATGCTAAACTCAGAAGGGATAAGGGGGAGACCATAGAAGGAGATCAAGACACAGCATCAAGTTTTAAACAAACATTTCTGCTCAGTCTTTACAGTGGAATGGGAAGGGCAGAGGCCATGGTTAGACAGAATGAGCACAGAGAGGGGGGAGGTGAACACTAGTCTTTTTATAGAGGATAGGGTAATAAAAGAGCTTACAAAGCTGAAAGTGGACAAAGCTATGGGTCCGGATTGCATACATCCCACGATCCTGAAAGAACTAAGAATGGATCTGGCAGTCCCACTGGCAGTCCTGTTCACTGAGTCCCTAAATACTGGCATAGTCACCAAGGACTGTAGAAGGTCTAATGTGGTCCTTCTTCACTAGAGCAGCAGCAAAGAGGAGGCAGGGAACTACAGGCCAGTAAGTATCACATCAATGGTGGGAAAGATCATGGAGACACTCCTTAATGAATGAATTATAGAAAACTTAAAATCCATAGGGGTGCAGGATGTGAGGCAACAAGGATTCACAGCAGGAAGGTCCTGTCAAACAAATCTAACTGATTTCTCTGACTGGGTGACAAAGGTAGTGGACCAAGGTGGAGCGGTGGATGTCACCTACCTAGATTTTAGCAGCTTTCGATACCATTCCACATAAAAGACTGTGTCAACAAGCTGGGTAGTCTGGGGGTTGGCCACAAGGTGGTGAACTGGATTAGTAACTGTCTGAGACAGAAGGCAGAGGGAAATAGTAAATGGATCTCAGTCTGAAGAAATGGAAGTCACCAGTAGAGTACCCCAGGGTTCAGTTTGTGGGCCAGTCCTCTTCAATGTCTTCATCAGCGACATTACAGAAGGGCTGGAGGGGAAGGTTTGCCTGTTTGTAGATGACACTAAATTCTGCAACAGGGTTGATACACCAGAGGGAGAGGTGAGAATGAGAAAAGACCTTGATAAGTTAGAAAGATGGTCTGCAGTGTGGCAACTGAAGTTTAATGCAACTAAGTGTAAGATCATGCATGTGGGAAGTAGAAACCTGGGAAAGAGCTACAAGATGGGGAGAGGCAGGCTACTGTCAGTCACCAAGGAGGAAAGAGATTTGGGGTCATTACCACAGGTGACCTGAAGACCACCAAGCAGGCAGCAAAGGTGGTGGGGAAGTCCATGGGATGTTGGGTTGTATAGGAAGGGGCATCACAAGTCATAAAAGGGAGGCACTGGTTGCACTGTACAAAACACTGGTGAGGCCTCATTTGGAGTACTGCATACAGTTCTGGAGGCCGCACCTTCAAAAAGACATAGACAGGATGGAGACAATGCAGAGGAGGGTGACTAAGATGGTGCAGGGATTACAGCATAAGACATACAAGAATAGGTTAGAGGACCTCAATATGTACACACTACAACAGAGGAGGGAACGGGGGACATGACTGAAATGTTCAAGTACCTCAAGGACATAAGTAAGATGAAAGGGGAAAACATCTTCCAGTACAAAAAGAGTACTAGAACAAGGGGTTGTGACATGAGATTAGAGGGGGGGCCACATAAGGGGAAATGGAAGGAAGTTCTTTTTCACTGAAAAGGTGGTAGACGCATGGAATAGCCCAACCCAGAGGGTGGTGGGAACAAGCACTGTGGCTGGATTCAAACATGCATGGGATAGGAATAAGGGGGCCATACAGATAGAAGGAATAGCTTAAGCAGGCGATCAGCTATTGGCACCGGCTGCCATTAGAAGTAGGGAAAACAGACAGACTGGATGGGCCTAGCAGTCCTTTTCTGATGACAATTTCTATGTTTCTATGTATTTCATTATCAAATAGCTACCTTCAATTGCCCAACCACTCTTTCTCTCATCAGACCCTGGATAAGTTAGGTCAACTTAGAGGTGCTGTAACAACTATTAACAGTGCTTCTTCTCAAGTTGAAGTGCACAAGGTTAGTAATGGAAGAATTAATGACACGGATATTATTATGACTGAGGTTCTCTGACTTGCAGAATACAATTATTAGACTAAAAATTAAGATACATCTCCCAGTCATAGAAAAGATATAGAGAGTCTGAATAAATCCCATCCCATTTGAACCTATTTCCCATTAAAACGCTGTCTGCCAGTTTAGAGTCTACCAAGGTATTTCATGCTGTAAATGAAAATCTTGAACTGACAACTTACTACCCTTCATATCTCAGCATAGACATTATTAACCTGATGAGTAATAAATATCCAGCAAAGGTTTTGCTGATGGAGCAGTTGGTAATATTCAGGAATGAGCTTGATACTATTAGGGAGAAGGTATACATTAAGGAGACTGAAATTCGGAATCCTGACACTCACGGGATCAAGTTCAGTCTCCCGACACATGCCCGCCCAACAGCTTCACTGTCCCAACACACGCATGCCCAACATACATGAAGCTGATGCTGATGGGGGTAAGGTAGCGGATTTGATGAACTGCCCCCTTGTCAGGCATCACAAGGAACCAGAGGATACCAAAGCTGGCTGAGCTGCTCCTGTGGCATAGAGGGCTAAGCCACTAACAGCTCGGCCAGCATAGTCTTGTAGATCCAGCTTCTGTTTCCGGTAGCAGCTAATTTTTGCTCCCTGATATTTCACCCCATAACTGCTGTTTTTTACTCTGGGGTCCATCCCTCGAAGATGGTTCTTTTTAGTTATGGGGCGTGCGGGGCAGAGCCCGTAAATGCAAGTCCCTTGCGGGATGCTGCGATTCAGTCTGGGGTGCCTTGCGGGATAATGAAATTCAGCTTCCTGAACTCGGTCTTGTACAGTTTGGAATACTGAGTTTTGGGATTCCATAGGTATTCCAGGGAGAATACTGCTATCAGTGGTACCAGAATGGATAATATTTTGAGAAGATTTGAAGTGGACCAATTCAGACAGCTTTGTCAAGCATGCATTAAATCCGTCTTTCTGCATCTGTAACTTTAAGCTAACTTTCCCCTTTCTAACTTGTGCCATTTTGACATGTCAAGAGTAGTTTAAAATTAGCTTTTTGCAAGCTTTAGCTGAATACAAGTCATTCAAGCGCTTCCAGGAAGTCATGTGACATGACTGTGACATCACTGTATGGAGCCTTTCTGACTGTAATCAGTGTTACCTCCTGGAAACAATGTGTGCTGCACCAGTCACTCCTGACAGCATTGTTCCTTCTTCCTCTGTCGTTCTGTCCTTACAAATGTGGTAGTAAGATTGTGCTGTCATGGTATAATGTTTGCTGCTCAATTTGTGTACTTGTATACATGTTACTAATGATGTTTTTATGCAAATACTTTTTGTTTATTAGTTTCTAATTCCTGTGACCATTTTTTACTTAGTTTTTCTTTTCTTTACCATTCTAGTGAAATATAGGCTAGCTGTTATGGGTTATATTGTATATGTTACAATATTGTATAAAGAATACCAGAGAATGCCTGTGTAATGGCAGTCAACAGTTTTCAGGGAAGGATGTATAACTTATGAAGCAATACTAACTACAGTATTTAATAGGATGCTAGTGTGTTAGTTTTCAGTAACAGTTCACAGTGTGACTTTTTGACAACCATTGTGATTGTCATCAGCAATAGTATGCTTGATTGGTTGTAAATGTTATGGTACTGTACTGAGTATTTCATAGGACGCAACCGCTCACATGGTTACATTTTTCTGTCATAGGTGGTTGGTCAGTCATAGTGGCATACATGTCCTGCATCAGGGATGCTATGTTACTAGCAACACGGCTATGGCACTGTCCTCATGATTTCCTGAAAGTAATCTCTGTATAAGAACTGTCTGGGAGGAGCTGACTACTTCATGCCACAAGCCCAGGACATCACCAGAAGATGCTAACTAGCACAAATTAGCTCAGTTTCACAGTTCTGGCTATGTTGGGATTCTAACCTGTGATTCAGCCAATTTTGCTGTTCATTTTCTTGGTTGTGTCATTACTCGAACATATGATTCAGTCTATTTCACTGTTCTGTGCTCTTGGTTTTTGTGATATTCTAACCTGGTACACAGGCATTGCGCGGTGGGGCTGGGTGCCACCACATCATGCTTCCAGTATGTTTTCATAAAAAATATTTTCATACAGTAGGACTAAACAATGAGATTTCTTTGGTGGCTCCCCTTCCAAAATTCTAGCTATGCCTAGTGAGATTCTCTATTGGATTTAAACCTGTGATTCAGCCAATTTCATTGTGTGTGCTTTTGGTTGTGTTTGACTCAAACCTGTGATTCAGTCTATATATTCTTTTATTGATATCTAGGATCATACATTTGAGCTGGAAGGTATTTTACAAAGGTTCCACATCAGTACAAGCAAAACAATAAAACAAGTGATGGACAAAATAAGTGCAGCGTTACAGAGTAAATTGCATAAAGGTATATACATATAATAAGCACATGATAAAGCAGTTAGATGTTGAATTTTGTCAGGAGCTGTGGAGGAGGTGTGGAATGAGTGGGTTGAAGGTGAAATATGGGAGAAAGAGGAGTAGAGGGCTGGAAAGTAGATAGAGGGGTAGGGGTAGGAACATGAGGACAAGGTAGAGTAGAGCGGACATAAGGGGAGGGGTGAATCATGGGGTAGGTGAGAAGTAGGGTTAGCAGTTACAGCTGATTGAGGAGGTAAGGTGTTGATGAGTTTTGTCTTAAATGGCCCAATCGAGGCTCATTGGTTAGTGGGGGTCATTAAGCCAACACGGGCATTGTAATTGAAGGACCACTGTGTCTGAGTTGTATGGAAGTAAGGGACTTGCAGAGATTGGACATACCTCTTGTTCTGTGGGGACTGGATGCCAGGTTTAAGAGAATCTGAATGGCAGGTGGGGTTAGGCCAAGGCATTTTTTTACCCCAGGAGACAGACTTGGTATTGAACCCTGCCCTGTAGGGTTAGCCAACTGGTTTGAGCGTAAGGTCACACAGGTGTGTGTGTGTGTAGTCTGTGCACACCTAGTACTAGCCAACAAGATTTATTTAGGGCATGCTAACTCATTTAAGTAGTGTCAGAGGCTGCCCACACAGACAAGCCCATAATCGATGATTGAAAGGATGGAGCTTTTAACGGTGAGCAACAGCACTTCAGGGGTTATGTAATGCAGGTGCCTGTAAAGGAGGCCAGTTCTGGAATTCACAGCCTTCATTATATGGTCTACATGTTGGGCAAAGGATAACGAGCTGTCGAGGGTTACACCTAGGTGTTGAAAGGTGAGTGGAGTGGGCACGCTGTTGAGGATGGTTAATTGAGATGCCTTGTGTTTATTATGGAGATTTGCGAGTAGTTCGACCTTGATTTTTTTTGTAGTTCATGAGGAGTTTTTTCTTATTAAACCAATCCTCAATGGAGGAGAATTTATTTTAGAGGTGTGATTGTAAAGGGCGATGTTCACGACTTTTGGAAAAAATGATGGCATCGCAACGTACAGGAGTATTTTTTCTTTGCAGACCAGGGGAGGTGGTTCAGAAAAAGGCTGAATAATAGGGGGCCTAGTATCAACACTTGAGGCACCCCCGTGTGCACCTCTCTACTTCTGGAAATGGTATGGTTAATTTTGACCCACTGTGTTCTGCTGCAGAGGTAGCTTTTGAATGACCCCACAGCTTCAGTTGAGAAGCCAGTGGAGTGAAGTTTGTTGAGCAATGTGTTGTGATTATCTGTGTCGAAGGCTTTATCGATGTATATCACCCCCATTAGTTGGCTACTGTCTAGGGCCTCATAAAGGAAGGCAGAGTACTCCAGCAGTGCAGCAGTGGTCCTGTGAGCCTTGCGGAACCCGTGATGTTGTGGACATTCGATTTTATACTTGTCAAGATAGTCAGTCAGTTGATCAGAAATAATCTGTTCTAATGCCTTGGAGAGAGGGGTAGGATTGATATGGGTCAGTAATCAGTTTAAAAGGCACAGCCACCACTTTTATGAACTGAGGTTAATACTGCAGCTTTCCACCTCTGGGGCAATTGCCCCAGTCTGAGGGATAAGTTCAAGAGTTTTGTGAGTGGCATTAGTACCTCATCTAGACTGAGGGCAATAAGTTTTAGATCCACGGTGTCATTACTGTGTCAGGATTTTGCCTAATGTCCTCAGAAGATATTTTTTGGCTTTGGTTATGGAGAGTACCTTGCAATACAAGGGGGAGGGTCCAGTTGGGAAATCACTGTAGTTGTTAGTAGTGTCATCTTTAAGACCCCAGTTGCATTGATGGAGTCTGATGGTACTATGCTGCTGAGATCAGAGAACATACTGTTAAATGTTTCAAAAGAACACAGGCCTGCACCTGGGGACCGTGTTGGCAACAACAAGTAGAAAACAAATAAGAAAAGCCAGCACAAGTCTTCTAGCAAATATCCTTCTTTTCAAAAGTGCACCAACAAGAATCGATGTCACACAAAGGAAGCAAGAAAGGTTTTTCTCAGGGTGCTAAATGTGCTTCATTTTATTCAGATAAATTCCGATGGATGCACCCTGCTTCCATTAAAAAAACTATTTGCTTCACAGCAACACACTCCCAACGCGTGAAGCACATTTAGCACCCTGAGAAAAACATTTCTTGCTTCCTTTGTGTGACATCGATTCTTGTTGGTGCACTTTGAAAAGAAGGATATTTGCTAGAAGACTTGTGCTGGCTTTTCTTATCTATACTGTTAAATGTGTTGGCTATGGTTTTTTGGTCCTGGGTAATTTCTCCATTCACCATTAGCATGGAGGGAGAGGTTTTACTGGTGTTGCCAGTAAGGTCCTTGAGGTTGTTCCAGAATTTTCTAACGTCTCCCAGGAGTTAGAGAGGCATTCTTTGAAGTAATGTATTTTGGCTAGTTTGACTCATGGATGCAGATGTTTCTAGTTGTTTTATATTTTTGGGTGTCTAACTGTTTGACAGTGGCCTTGGCTCTTTGCCAGCAATGGTCTCTAGTGGTCATGAGGTTTAGTACAGCAGGAGTTACCTATGGATTTTGGGTGCCCTTTATTTTATGCTTCCTAATTGGGGCAAAGATGTCACAGGCTTCATTGAATTTTGCAATGAAGCAATCCAAAGCCTGGTCTACATCCCTAGGGGAGTCAAGGGTCAGCCAGTCAGTATGTTTAAGGTAGGTCTTGAGTGCCTGTAGTTGTCCTCTTTTAAGGACGTGATTGGTTATGGTTTGGGGGATGGGCTTGGGGGCTTTATTGACCCAATAGCATATACAGGTAACAGGGGAGTATTTACTTAGAGAGTCTGCAAGGACTGTGGTGTCAGTGATCCGCTCAGGGTGGATCCACAGTTCTGTGCTCTTGGTTCTTGTGGTATTCTGACCTGGGACACAGGCATAGTGGGGGAAAGGTCCTGGGTGCCCCCCCCCCCCATCATGCTTCCAGTATGATTTCATAAAAAATATTTTTGTACACTGAGACTAAATAATAAGATTTCTTTGGTGGAACACCCTCCCCCTTTTAAAATTCTGTCTATGCCCAAGTGAGATTTTCCAATTTCACAGTTCTGTGCTGTTGGCTTTGGTGAGATTCTAACCTAACATTCACCTATTTCAGATTTGTGCGTATGGCTGTGTTGGGTTTTTATTAGAAATACAGAGACAGAAACCAGTTTCCAAACGTGTTTATTTAGGTCCTGGACTCATGTTGGGATAAGCACTCCTCCTAGACTGCCATATCCTGATGTGACATATCAGCTTCCGGAAACAAAACTGGTTGGTGCTGTGAGATGCACCCAGTCAGCCACAGAGGGTCTTGGGGTTGGGGCTGTAGGTAGGCCAGGTGCCTGTGCTCATTGACTGGTCTTGGGTCTGGGCAGAGAAGTGTGCTTAGCTGCTACTGCTGCCCCTAGGCAGGTGCATCCACAGCCCCCTGGTTCACACCAGTCCTGTCCACCATTGTAGCAAGACATGCAAGTGTGAGGCCAAGGAACTTACTCCCACCACAGGTTATCACCACATGCAGCCAAATTCACACAATGGAGTACACACAGCAAGGGAGGAGGGAGGAAGCAAGGGTGAAACAAAAAAAAGGTTGTCTATATGATGGCCTTGGGCTCCCCGTGCTGCCCTTGTGTTCAGGTGCATTTTTTATTTTATTTTTTATTTTTTATTTTAGTCTTTGGTAACTGGGTAAGGCCCACTAGGCACAAGTGCCTGTTTTCAGGGGTGACCTGGAAGCACTGGACAGTTAAGGACTTGCTCAGAGTCACACAGCATGCAATTAGAGGTTGTGAGAATCAAAAGAGAATCAAACTCAGGTCTGGTCTGCTGAATGTATCAAGCTCATTCACACCTCATTCTTCTAAGCTCTAGGCTATACTCCCAGCCCATGCCTATGGGAAGTGTCCATCACCCGGAGCAAGTGACACAGAAGGTGAAACTATGGAAGATCTCAAAGCTATTGAAGGGCTGGCCCAGTGGCATGGTAGTAATGCTAACACCTGCCATGTCGGTAACCTAGGACCGGAACAATCTCAGGTTCCTGGGGCCATCTGGGGGAGAGGATGAAGCATCTAGTCCACTCTCCTTAACCAGGGGCTTACTTCATCAATTGAATGACTGCCACTAGGTGGAGGTCTGGTGGCAGTGTCGGTCTGTGAATGCCAAGGAAGAGAGGGTGCTGCGGGACTATGTAACATGCATGTGCCTCCATACACACACACTGATGTGTGTACCCCAGCATTGGGATCAGGGAGAGAAAAGTGGAAAATATGGCGAGGCAGGTGTCTATGATGTGCTGCACACTGAGCCCTTACCCCCCTTACTACTAGGGTGAATTCACCAACTACACTGGATTTGGACTTGGGGGTTGCCTATCTGTCCTGACCCTACTGGGGGGCAATCCATGGGGTTAGGGTGCCTAGGTAAAGCTGGGAAAGGTGTTGGATAGCGGGAGTCAGTGTGGCATGGCAATTGTGAGCCCTAGCCTGCCTTGGCCAGGGTGTACAAACAGATGATGGAAAAAAGAGTAAGCTACTGTTCTGATAGAAGATGTTGAAACACTGCATACAGTGTACATGAACCAACTAGTTAAGACGCCATGACAAAAAGCCTTTTGTAGGTGATGGTGATGGTCCGAAAATCCATAGTATATGTGCTCAGCCAGATAGCACCTCCCACTGAGGATATGTTCTGCATGCCATGGGATGTACAGGACCACAGGCCACAGCAGTACGGAAGTGGAGGTTAGACAGCAACTTCACTGAATGCTGGGGTGACGATGATAGAAGGGGTGAGTAGTAGTAACATTAAAAGAAGCACATGAACTGACAACTGTGGTGAACTGGGTGTAAAAGACAGTGCAAATTGTGTACTATCATACATAGATGATTATTTTATTGTGAAATAACATTTGCAACAGATGATTTAAAAGAATGCATATAACAAATGAAAATATTTAGATATGTTTTGTGCCATTGTCTCTGTTTCTACTTCTTGGATCCATTGTGCTCATTGTATGTACATTACAATAAATGTGGGACTGTGCTTCACATAGCAACAATAAACAGCCAGAAATGAAAGGAAAACAGGCACATGCTATATGCAATAATATTTTATAATTCCTTTTATATCTATATATGCACACGTGTTATTCAGAAATAACATGTCTGTAGTAATGATGGCAGCAGCTATCAGCTTTTCTGAGCTATCTGCTTTATTTCTGTGAGAGTATACTGGGCTAAGCATGTAAAGTGTCACTTAAGCACAATAATAGGGGTTTTATTACTGAATGCAGTAATGTTATGTTGTGCCTTTGCCCAGGAATTATGATGCTGCAATGGACTGCAGCACTCCTTTGCAGAAGGCTTGTTTACACTGCTGACTTTGCAGCACATCAATCCACGAGCACAGGTTGGTGCGCTGCAAAGTCAGCTGTGTAGACACTTTCCAGAGTGCCCTAAGAGTGCTTTAGATTCTTTTTTTGCTTTCACTCAGGAGTGGGGATGTGTAGTGGAGTGAGCATGTTAACCTGCAGTGTGAATCCTCTGTTGCACTCGCTTTGATGCAAAGTCCTCTCTCCCAGCATCCTGAAGTTCATTTTTATAGCACCACATGCATGTTTGTGAAAAGGAGCCAACGGGTAACATGGGCAGGTGTAAGAACTTTGAAGTGTAACAGTATCTGATGTGGTGGATGCTGTTTTGCTATTATTATGTGAACACAAGCCTAGAGCTTTGAGAAATATAAAAACATAGCATCTGATGGCAGATAATGACTGCTTGGCCCACCTAGTCTGCTCATTTACCCTACCTACTGTAACACCTCAGACCCTACTTGATCTCCAGCATTTACCCCCATTCCTTACCACTAAGGTTCTGTTATGCCTATCCCATGCCTTCTTGAATCTCATTACCATTTTTGCTGCTGATATAGATGGGAGCAGTTTAAATATAACTTTTTTAATCATTGGTGTAACAGGGCGTATGTGCTTGGGAGGGGATTGTCACTAAAAGGCAACACATCACAGCAGATGTCAGTTGAAACAAACTGGACCACTGAATGCAGAGCCCCCTCTGTGGTGTAACCTGCATTGTAGCAAGGGTGGGCTGTGTAAACAGTTTATTGATCCAGCAGCAGCCATCGCAGCAGGAAGGGAGCCATGTAAATGCAAGAGCGCTACAGCTGTGTAAACATGGCATTTGCCTCTCACAAAACACTCCCAGGCAGTGCCCCTGCATTCCATTCTCTCAGCTAACTATGCTACAAACAATGGCATCATCAGCTGGTGCCAGGAACTCAGCAGTGCGGCCTTCAGTGCACCTGGGGAGAATGCCAGCAGTTCTCGGAACAGAGGTAGGCTCAGATATCAATAATGATTTCATGAAATGGAGCCTCATTTCACTGTATACATGCATGCAGCATGTAAAATGGAGCTTTGGCTTCAAACAGAAAGAAATTTAGAAACAACTCACAGAGGCTAAATTGGTCCTCTTTACCTCAATACATCCTGTGAAAGAATCTTCCTCGGTGGAAACTGTTGAACTGGTACTTGGTACTAGATCTAAGTTTTGTTCAATAATTTCCCTGTACAGTCCCCCTGAAAAAGTGGTAAAAATGAAGAAGGGCAAAAAGTAAAAATGAGAAAAAGAAGGGAAAGGTAAGAAAGAAACCATTCAAGATAGATCATTTTCTGTCAGCAATGACTAACTCCACTTATCCAAAGCAGATTGTCAAATCAGTAAATTTGCATAATAATAGTAGACAGATCACAGGTAATGGAAGTTTGAGTGCAGAGTCAAAATCTGATAACATACTGTAGGTCAAGGCAAATTCCTAGTCCCAAATTACAGGCTGCTTGTATTACCTCATTCACCAATTGCAGGCAATGCAATCAAGTAAGGAAGGGTGCTGAAAAATGCAAGCACGATATAATGAAGAATCAGCACTCCAGACACAAGAGTCAGTGAGAATATTAAGTGATTTTTACTTAACGGGAATGGTTCAGTACTTACAATTCATACAAACTGAATACACACAAATACAAAAATCTAGCTCCACAGTGATGATAAACTAGCATCAGTGCTTCCGGGTCCCCACCCCTTCATCAGGAGGCATGGCTTCAAAGAGATTTTGGTGTTAACACATGTAGGTTCATAGGTAAATACGAACATAGATCAGAAGATCCATATAGACTTGTCACTAGTCAGTGGTATTGCCTGCATTTTTCCCTCTTCCAAATGTTGATCCAAACTATGTTTGAAGGATGTTAAAGAACTACAGGATACAACCTTCTCTGGCAATGCATTCAAAACTTTGACCACTCACTGACTGAACCACTTGCTCTTCACACTAGTCCTATACAAATCCCCTTTTAACTGCTGACTATGTGATCTTGTAGTCATTATATTCTGACTTTTCTGCAATCCTATTGATTCTCATAAGAATGCATTATTGCTGGCATTGTATACATAACAGAAATCTCCTTAAACTCCTATACTCAACAGAATATAGATTCAGCTCAGTCAGTCTATCATGATATGACATATTAGCCATGTTATGTATTCTTTAGTCATTTTGTGCCGCACTTTCTATTGATTTTTTTATCCTTTATTGTTTGAGTGGCTAGAAGGGGAAGCAATATTCTAGGCATGGTCTAACCAGTGATGAATATAGTGTAATGATTACCTCTTTATTTCTACCCTAATATTTCTAAAAATACAACCCAGAATTTTATGACATTTCTGAACTATATAGCTTGAGTGGGTACTTAAAGAAAACTTATTTGTCATAAACACGCCAGATCCTTTTTCATTACAAGTTTCTAGGAATAAGGTGTTGCCTAGCAGATAACTGGTTTGAGGGTTCTTGTGTCCAAAGTACATGACCCGATACTTATTGACATTAAATCTCAGTTTATTCTTTCTGCCCATTTATAAATTTGATCCAAGTCTTTCTGTAAAGCTTTCCCATCATTCTGATTATAAACAATGGTCCCTATTTTAGTATGATCTGCATATTTAGCCATCCATGATTTATGCGATGTCTGCATTCCTGAGATAAAAACGTTGAAAAGGAGTCAGCCAAGCACTGCACTGATCCCTGAGGAACCCCACTTGTCACAGAACCCCATTCTGAGCAATAACCTCATATTTTCACCATTTGTCTCCTGTCATTCAACCATGAATTTACCCACCATATAAGATTGTAATTTAACTGGAGTTCAATCAATCTTTCGATTAATTCTTTATGTGTAACAGTGTCGAATGCTCTGGAGAAGTCTAGATAAACCACATCAACAGAGAGGCCAGAGTCGAGTGCAGTACTTAGTGGTTCGAAAAATGACAGCATATTTGAAAGACATGACTTCTGAACTGAACCCATGTTGTGTTATATCCATGTTTCCACATTTGTTGATGTCTCGTTAATTCTATCTTGTATGATACCTTCCATTAATTTTCCTATAGTGGATGTCAGACTAATTGGTCTGTAATTTGTCACCATATGTTTCTCCCTTTCTTGTAGATCGGACAACTACTGCTTCTCTCTACTCTTTAATAGTTTTCCCTCCTGGATAGGTTTATTAAATAGTATAGTTAATGTTCCAGTAAGTTTGTCTGATCATGTTTTAATAACTTTTGGGTGTATCCCATCCTGTCCTGCAGATTTATCATGCTTAGTATTTTAATTTTATTATACACTTTTGTTCTGTAATCTGTATTTCATCTTGTGGTGGAATTTGATTATTATTAGGTATTGAGACCCTCTCCTTCCTTTGAAATATGCTTAAAAAGTAAGTGTTAAATTATCTTGCCATCTCAGATTCTTCTGTAATTGACATACCATCCTTTACTAGTGGTCCTATACTCATTTGGTTTCCTTGTAAAACTACTGTATAACTGTAGAATTTTTTGGTATTATTTTTTACTGTTGTTGCTAAGTTAAGTTCCATGTCTTTTTCCTTTTATAATGGCCCTTTACAGATCTTTGCCCTGTTTTCATAATTAATCCAGACATCATTAGTTTGTCTTTTCTTATGTTTCTTAAATGCTTTATTCTTTTATTTTATATGTTTTTTTTTAAAGTTTTATTAAACCATGGGGGTACCCTACCTGAGCTATTGTATTTGTCCACCTCAGGCACATAGTTTTTTATATAATAGTTGCTTTCTTTTTCATTAATTTTTTCCCAGGTTGTTTCTAGATCTAGATTTCTTAAATCTGTTTCCCATCTCCAGGAGGAGAGATAGCTCTTCATTCCATTAAAATCTGCCCTGTTGTAAAATGTTATTTTGGTTAGGCCTTTTATACTGTCCCAGTATGTTTTAATTTGAAATCCAACAGTGTAATGATCACTACAGCCTAGTGGTTCAAGTATCTTGATATTATCAATACAGTCTGGAAAGTTACAAAAGACTAAATCTAGAATATTGTTACTTCTGGTAATACTTGTAATTACTTGTGGTAATTTTTTATGTATTGTTATTTCTATTAATCTTTCTTCTGTAGTATTCTTTCCTTCTAACTCTAACCAGTTTATATGTGACAAACTGAAATCACCCATTATGATGTAATCACCTTTGGGGTCTACCTTTTCTATTAAGTTTAAAATGCTGTGTTTTGTTCTATATTGTACCTTGGAGGTCTATATACAAGACCAATTGTTCATTTCTTATTTAACAGATTTACTTCTCCCAAAGCATCCCACTGTCTTGCTGTACTTTTGTATGTTTAATTTCTATCATTCTGAGACTATTTGACACATACAGTGCTATCCCCCAGCTTTATTGGTCTTTCCTTGTGAATAACATTATATCCTGGGATTTGCATTCCTCAGTTGCCTTCTTTACATCAAGTCTTAGTGGCTCCAAATAGAAATTCTATCCCTTTTAAGGATATATTGCAGTTCTTCCAGTTTATTTTTCAGACTTCTTGCATTAATGAGTATACAATTTAAGTCTTTGCTGTTATAACTCCTTTATTCATTCTAGGTTGTGACAAATTGCATATATAATGACAATCAAGAGTTTGCATATATGTATTTTTACCTCTTTCCCCGTCTATTTAATTTAAACATGTCAATATGGTCCCGTAAAGTATTGTCCTAATTTTTTACTCCCTGATCGACTTAGATGTAAACCATCACCACTAAATAATCTTTCATTGTTTACAAAATGTTGCCATGTTTTTATATGCTGTACCTCTTTGGTCAAACACCAATAATGAAGCCAATTATTTAGCCTCATTATCTTACAATTAACAGAATAATTAGCTCTTGGTACAACAAGTAGCTCTGCAAAGATCACTTTGCAGTTTAGCTCCAACAGTGTGTGATATCAATTAGTCCATTATAAATCTCCTCCAATGATGATCCTTTAATATCATTTATATCCACATGGATAATAACCAAAGGCCTATCTTCTGCTTGTTTTATAACTCTGGGGATCTCTGTCAAAATATCCTTAAATCCTGCCCCTGAATAACAATTACTACTAATCAACTCCTTATTTAAAATTGTGGTGTAATGATCAGTGTACTTAATAATTGATTCTCCTAATATATACACTGGTCTTTGTATTTGTTTTTCCTTCTGGCTATGTGACTCATTCCTCTCTGTATTTGCTAACTGCTCAGAATCTTGTGTGTCCAAGCCCACTACCTGCATGTGTTCAGCGATATTTTTCCTTTCCCCATCTTTTCTTTGCACATTGTTCTGATCTGGAATTATGTCTGTCACACCTGAGTATCTCATTTGTCTCATCATTAATTTTATCCATCAGGTGTTCCAGTGGTGTATACTTGTGCAACAGTATTGTGAATTCCATAGCTCTCTGTCCTATTTTGGCCTGACTACCCATGGTTATGTTCAAAGTTTCCTCCTCATCCAGTTCTCATTGTCAATTACCTCCCATTTCAGTATTGCTTAATATATCCCTACTACTAATAGAAATTCTCACTATTCTTTGTTAGTTCTTATGACATTCCTCTGATGCATTTGCTCTCTAATTCTAAACTTACAATCATTGTCTTCAGACTCTTTATTTAAATGCATTGATTGCAGACATACTGATGGTACTCAGTTACCTTGTGCAGGGTAATCATATTACAACTTGTATACATTACCCCTGCTTTCCCATCAACCATAGTAACCACATTCTGTTCCATATTTGCTTTGATTGCAAATTACCTTGACAAATACCATGCTATTTTCCTTGTAGTGCTACAATGTCCTGCACAAATGTCCACCTGTCCAACTGATGCCAACAGATGTTGGCCTCACCTGCATCGCCTCTGCTCTGCACTCACTCTTCTCACTCAAGCACTGCCTTTGTAGGGAGCCAGGTGGAAATTGCACATGTAGTATCAATTATACCATTAATTCATTGACTACAAAGCTTATTCAGAAAAAGGGGATATGTGTTAAACCAAACATTGTGACTCTAATTAGTGTGGTCTGGATTTCACCAGCCCCATTTAAAAGTCCAGTGTATCAAGTGATTTACTTTATATCCAGAGTCACACTGCCACACTGAATGGTTAAAGACATTAATCCAAAATAAACTGATCTTTTTATTAAATAAAAGCATGTAAGTGTTATATGACCTCATTTTCTTTCACATATAAATTTTATTTATTATTATGGTGCCATAATAAATAGCACATCCTGATCTGTTTTTTGTATAAAATTTTTATAGCATATATACACATAGTTACTGGAAAAAGCATTAGCAGGAAGGCACAGCCCAAATACTTATCATACCATGACCACAAAATTTTGTTTTTACATGATAAATAATAATTCAATTCACATGATAGCAGCATTAACATGTTAGCAGCCAAAACATGTCCAAAATTATTTCAACAACAGTGTATATATGGCTTCCAATCCATTTGATCATTAAACCCATTGGGTCTCAAAAAAAGTGAATATTTTGGGCATTAGACAGGTGGACATCAGAGACTCTATAACATGCAGCACTAAAGATGTAGTGTATGCCCTGTGGTGTTCCTGTGGTAAGACATATGTGGGACACACCACAAGGATGTTAAAAGAATGTATACAGGAGCACTACAGGGCTATATGAAGGAATGATCAGACACACCACATTTCCAAACATCTATCTAAAATAACTGATGTGAATGCCCATAGAATTTCGTATATGGGTATTGATCATGCACTAAGGAGAATAAGAGGTGGTGACAGGGATCTAACATTGGATCATAAAGAATCCATGTGGATCTTTAAATTAAGATGTTTGAGATCCAATGGGTTTAATCATAAAATGGATTGAAGCCATATATACATTGATGTTGGAATTGTGGACATGTTTGAGCTGCTATTATGTTAAGGTTGCCATCATATGAGTTTTATTATTATTATTTATCGTAAAAAATATTTTTGTGGTCATGGTATGATATCTGTTTGGGGCTGTGCCTTCCTAGCTAATGCTTTTTCCAATAACTATGTGTGTATATAGTTATGTATTTATAGCTATAAAAAAATGTTATACAAAAAATGATCAGAATGTTCTATTTATTATGGCACCATAATAATAAATAAAATGTATATGTGAAAGAAAATAAGGTTATATAACACTTATATACTTTATTTAATAAAAGCTCAGTTTATTGTGGGTTTATGTCTTTAACCATTTACTATGGCAGTGTGACTCTGGATATAAAGTAATTCAGTTGACACACTGACCTTTTAAATGGGGCTGGTGAAACTAAACCACACTAATTAGAGCCACAGTGTCTGGTTTAACACGTAGATACATCACTACTATGCAAATTACAGCAGCATTTGCCATAGATGTGTCAGTGTACACCAATGACCCACTCTGGTCATGACAGCAGTTCAGCTCTGCTGAGGTGGCTATCACAGACTTGAAACAAATGAATCACTCCAATGGGAGCACTTCATTTGTAGGCTGAACTCCTGCCATGTGCATTAGAGTGCACACTAATGTGCATGGCAGTAGTTATGGCCCCAGTATTCTGCCTCTATCTTCATTCTCGGGCCTCTGACCCCCCCAAACATCAACTGTAGTTGTGGTGCTGACTTCTCGGCTACCCCGCCTCACCTCAACATAAGCGGCCATGCAGCTTTTTGTTACAGCCAACATTGGGGTGCCCAGTCCCCATGTCAGCACGTCCCCCCCATATTAATTTGACACACTGAAAGCCCACCCAGTGTGCTGAAATAATTCACTGTACTTTGTTTTTTTTTTGTTACTGACACTGGGATGCTCACTCCAGTGTTGGCTGTGTCCCCCCAACCCAATTCCTGTAGCCGACATTGAGGTGCCCAATCCCCATGTTGGCATTACCCCCCAAAGCTACAGTATTGTGGCACACTGGAAGTCCACCCCAGTATGCCTAACTATAGTTTTTTTTAAATCTGTAAAATAAAAAGAGTCCCCTGATTATTTTTTTACCTGCTAAAAATGAAAACAGTCTCTCGTCATCTCCCCAGTCACCCACCCACCCTCTATACACCCCACCTCCCTGCACCCACACTCACCCCATACTTACCTCCAGAGGTCAGGAGCAGTGATCTTCTCTGGACCAGGAACATGTCTGCACTCTTCAAAGCTGTTCAGCAAACTGAGAAATCAAAGATAAGAGCTGTATAATGGCAGACAATGGGGTTTCAACTAGGTTGATATCTCAGCCATTTTGGGATTTTGGTCTCCAAATCCTCAACATAGTTTTGGGATTCTCACCATGAACACTGTCAACTCCTATTTTATTACTCATGTCATGAAAAGTGATTTCATGGTCCCTCGTGGAATCACCATTCAGGACTGAGTAACAAAACAACAGTGCCACTGTTCATGAGGTGGGGTCCCTTAAAGCCCATGTTGCAAATTTGGTGAAAAATGCCAAACATGACTGTGTTACAAGCATGTACTGCTTAGTTTCTACACATACTTGTAACTTCACCAATTTTTATATTTTCACCCAGATTTTCAACATTGCCATTTTTTCATTCTCTCTTATGAACAGTACAGCTGTCATTTTTCACATCCTCCAGAAATGTGATTTTGCACCTGTGCTGCAGAATTGTGCAGTCACTGTTAGAAATCAACTTTCAGGATGCAGTAACAAAATCACAGTGTCACTGTTCATGAGGTGGGGTCCCAAAATCACGTTGAAAATTTGGTACAAAGATACCTCAATACCTGAGTTACATGGCCATTGAGATTTTGCTATGCACGATGTAACTTTGGCAATATTTTTATGTTTTCACTCCAGTCATTCAACACTGACAGTTTTCATACCACCTCATGAACAGTATAGCTGTCATTTTCACTTCCTGCCTGAAATGTGTTTTGCACCTGTGGGCCGAATGGCACTGTCACAGCACAAAATCACCTTTTGGGGTTTGATTAACAAAATGATAGTGCCACTGTTCATGAGATGGGGTCCCAAAAAGCTGTTGAAAATATGGAGTAAAAATACCAACAATCACCTGGGTTGTTAGGCGAAGAGTTTCCACTGTAATGCCCCACCCTCCCACGAGTAGAGACTGACAGACATTGGGGTGTAACTTAGGATCATTGGCCATAATGCTCATGCAATTCCACCCCTCACCCTGCAGCCAGTGACAGCCATCAAGGTCTGTCTTGGGCTCTCAGCCCTAATGTTCACCCCATTCTCCTATAGTGCACCCATCTTAGCTTATTTCCTTATGGAATGGGGTGAGTGTAAGGCCTGAAGTCCCCAAGACATACCGCTATGCCTGTCAGTGTCTGTGGGTGCTATGAGGTGGAATGGCATGGGTGTTATGGTCGATGACCCAAAGGCATACCCCAACACATGTCAGTCTCTTCAGGGTGAGGGTGGGGGTTGGCGTTAGAATTGGAAACCCTAATGTCTCAGTAAGAAAGTAAATCAGGGAGGGGCACTAGATGTCACCTACCTTGGTTTCAGGAAAGTCTTCAACACTGACCAACATAGAAGGCTAATTAACAAGATGGGTAGTCTGGCCACAGGGCACAATCTGATACACTGTGTTAGAAACTGGCTGACAGACAGAAGGCAAAGGGTAGTGGTAATAGGAACCAATCTGGGGAGAGGGTGATGACCATCTGGGTACCTCAGGGATCAGTCCTGGGACCAGTCCTATTCAATGTCTTCATTACAGACATTGTGGAAGGGCTAGAAGGAAATGTTTTTCTGCCTATTTGCAGATGGTGCCAACATCTCTAACAGAGTGAATACTCCTGAAGGGGTGGAGAAAATGAGCAGGGACATGGAGAGGCTTGAAAAATGGTCTGAGGAGTGGCAACTGAGGTTCAATGCAAAAAGTGCAAATAATGCACCTGGGAGGAGGGAAACCTGGGAGAGTTACAGGGTTGGGGGCAATTGCTGACAATCACCAAGGAAGAAAGGCACCTAGGAGCTATCAGTTTTAATGACCTTAAGGTGTCAAAACAGAGCACAAATGTTGCAAGGAGGGCCAGTGGCATGCTGGGGAGCATAGGGAAAGGTACCACTAGCAAAGGTGTGAGGTGGTGATGCCACTGCATAATGCACTAGTGAGGCCTATTCTACAATACTGTGTGCAGTTCTGAGGCTGCAACTGCACACAGACATTGACAGGGTGGAGGCACTCCACAGAAAGCCAGCCAAGATGGTACATGGCTAGCAATGCAAAACATATCAGAGAGAGATTGCAGGACCCAATATGTACTCATCTTAGGAAAGGAGGGAGCGAGAACATGATACATACATTCAAGTAATTCAAGGCCATAAACAAGGTGCAGAGCCAGCCCGGTGGTTCTGAGGGTTGAGGTGCTGGACGCCACACCCGTGCCACACCAGCGACTCAGTTTAGGAGCGAGCTCAGGCTCTGGGGATCAGCAGGGAGGGATTGGATTGAGCACCTGATGGGCTGCTCTCCTATCCTGGAAGGAGGGTACTTAGACATCTGAGCCCGTGACCCCTGGTGGAGACAAGAGGATGCTGCAGTAGCTTGGGACAGCACGACACAGCGTGCCCTACACTGGCAGAATTGCTGTGAGCTAAGCATAGTGGAGTGCACACACAAGGGGAGGGGGGAAGGACAAGAAAAATGGAAAAACCCAGTTAGCAGAGGTAGGCGACAGCACATCTCCACCATGCCCAGCACCAGATCTGACTGGGCCAAGCCTCATCACTCCTCCACCCGGGCCCTGCCCGTCTGCTAGGGTCTGTCTCTAAGGAGCCCAAGTAAGTGGTCAGGCTACCCTCCTTGGGTGGGTTAAACTGTGGGTACTGGCAGTGGGGGGGGGAGAGAGAAGGGCACTGGACCACAGTGGATCTCAGGCGGGCAGGCAGAAAGGAGAGGATGCCTGAGAGAGTTCTTCTGATCTGTGTCAGGAGGAAAAAATAATTGAAAAAAAAAACAAGGTGAAAGAGCGAACATCTTCCAGTGCATCAAACATTTGGCATTGACAAATGCTTGTTCTGAATGAGCTTTGTATTCAATGAATTAATGGTATAATTGTTACTACATGTAGTTTCACTTATTTTCTGTGGTATTTAAGTAATACCAACATCTCTTTGAAGCCACGCCTCCTGATGAAAGGGTAGGGCACCCTGAAGTGCTGAGGCTAGTTTACCATCACTGTGGGAGCTGGACTTTTGTATTTGTGTGTATTCGTAGCTTGTATGAATTGTAAATACTGAAACTTTGCAGTTCAGTAAAACATTACTCAATATTCTCACTGAATCCTGTGCCTGGAGTGCTGATTCTTCATTATATTGTACTTGTACTGACCTGGCTGTTATCAAGGAGGGTGGTAACCTCATGCTGAATAAATTAGGTGTAAAACAACTACTGAGGAAGGAATACTTGATAGCATTTCTAATTTACATCCGACTGATAAAATTTAAAGACAGGATGGGGAGAATAGGGATTTTGCTAGAGCAGTAACTAGAGCTGTGTGGAATACAAAATGTTGCCTGCTGAATACCCATGCAGTTACTATTCCGATTCTGCAGAATTTTGAGGAATTTGCATGAAAATTCCTCAGAATTCGGCCAAATTTTAAATTTCAGTTATTTTGCCCTAAGTTTAAAAGTGTGCATCCAACTGACACTAAATTTGGTATGTGGATAGTTAGTAAATGCTTACATAAATGTACTGAATTGCAGAGTTGTAGGCTGAAAGCGAGTGGATGTATGGGTGGCCAAACATTTCATCAAAATTTAAATTTCAGTTATTTTGATCTAATTTAAAAATTTCTTATCAAACTTTTTCCACACATTTTAAATGTACTAAAAACCTAGCTCTACGACACTGTTAAATACACATTATGCAAAAAATGTATTGTCATATCTAAACACATTTCAATTGCTTTATGCAAACATATTTTATATGCAGTGGAAAACCCGAACTAACACAACCCACTGGTTCACAGGAAAACTGCTAAATCTATATTGTCATTAAGTCCCATACCTTCTCTGGACTTTAACACAAATATCCAGAAACTTTCTCTTTGCCCTATTTTCATTTTAAATCACCACCCTCAGTCCTACCGATACCTTTTCAAGTCCTGTAAACTTGATATTGTGCTTCTATTAGTATCCTTACAGTTGACTTCATGCTGTACTATAGCATATGTTATTTCACGCTTTTCTACTGCTCTAAGGTGCTCACCAATTCGGACTTTAAATACCTGTATGACTCGTCCTATATAACAGAACCCACAGGAACATTGCAATAGATATACCACTGCAGTGGTGTAGCACAGAATCAAATCCTTGATTTTAAACTGCTGATGTGTAATAGGATTTAAAGTATTGGTCACAGTTAAAATGAACAAAATTTATAGTTTCCACATCTTTTGTTCCGACTGGGGGTGGGGACTGACCATAGTAGTAGTTTTTACTTTCTACTGGTAAATACAACCTAATCACCTTATCTGTCACAGTTGGAGCACATGTAAAATGACCCTGTGTCTATCACCCACGTGTTTTAACATGCCCCAATTATCATGCAAGACTTTTCCAAACCTGTGCATCTAGTGTTATATTGGGTAACAAATCCAACAGACCTATACTGATTGTTCTGTTTCTGAATCACAGGTTTTGGTGCCAAAGTTTAATTTCTATCCATACTTTCCACAGTTTTGATGGCTTTATGTATTACTTCCCTTCCATACCCACGTTCCTCAAACCTTTGTATTTATCTGTCTTTGAAAACATCAAAATCTTGTTTTCTAGTACAGTTCTTTAGTGTCCTAATCATTTACCCCTTAGGTATATTACAGCATATGTGACCGGGATGAAAACTACTGGATAGTAATAAACTATTTTGATCTGTTGGCTTAGAGAATAACGAAGTACCTTTTTCATTGCCCCCCTTCCAATTTAAAGACCCTAAGATCCCAAAAATTGACCTCATCTTTGTTAGTTGTTAATTTGAAATGCAAATGTTCATTAGTAGAATGTAACCAATTGACAAAATCCATAAACATCTCCTTTGCTCCTTTCCAAACCACAATAATATCATCAATAAGAACGCCACAAACCAAATATTAAAAATATGGATTTGTGGCATCACTCTGAATCCAATCCTGTTCCATTTACCTACATACAATTAGCATAATTAGCTATCGTGCCTCTATGGCAGTACTTTTATTTGTTTATAATAACTGCCCTGAACAAAAAGTTTGTATCCAATACCAACTCTGCTAATTGTAATAAAAAGTTGTTGGAACTATATGAGGGAGGGGTCTTTGATCAAAAAAATATTCCAATACATCTAAACCACCCATATGTGGCACATTGGTATATAATGCGTCCACATCTAAAGTGGCAAGAAAAAAATCACTATCCACTGACATGGACTCAAGTATGTTTATAATATCAGTGGAATCTCTAAGATATGAGGGCAAACACTGTACTATTGGTTGCACATGAGCATCCACAAAGTTAGAAAATGTTTCTGTAAGCCAACCTGCCCCAGAAATGATAGGTCTACCAGGAGGGTTTAAAGAATCCTCATGTATTTTGGGCAAGCAATATATAGTGGGTACAATTGGATGTGCAACCACTAATGCTCTATACTGTGAGCTGGTAATAAACCCACTGTTTAGTCCATCCTCTAGGACACAATCTATTTTTCTTTTCACTTCACAAATATTGCGCTAGGTAATTTCTGATGAAAAGCAAACTTTGCTAATTATCTATGTATTTTAGTTATATATTTGATCTTATCCATAATAACTCCCCTCCTGCCAGCCCTTTAAATATTATGTTTTGATTCATAGATACATTTTCAAGTGCTGTATGCTCACTTTTACTACAGTTGTTAAACCACCTCGGTGGGGAATCATTCACTAACTTCTCAATATCTGTTTTACATTTTTTACAAAAATCGACACTGCAAGACTGAGTATAGGACAATAGCTAGATTTAGGTTTCAAGCAAAATTATCTATTTCAACATCAGCAGACGAACTGTATCCATATCTTTAATATCATAAATAGCTTTTTAAGTGATTTTCCTAGCAAATCAATGTAAATCTACAACAGTTTGGAAACGATTAAGGCCAGTGGTTAATGAGAAGGAAAATCCTTTGTTTAACACAGTCTCTCCATCAGTGGTTAAAGAATGTCCAGATAAATTAACTGTGGCCGATGTTGGGACAGCAAATTTAATACCTGTATTCCCTTCATCCTCTTCCACGCCTTGCCCTCCCTCCTCGTCCTCTTCCTTGGAAATCTGGTTCCTGAAACTGCATTTTCCACTTGCTGAATCTCCATGGCGGGGGACTGCTGATACTGCACCTGTTGGACCCAAGGTGGATAAAATCCTCTTGTTCGAGAAAACCTCTGAATTACTATGTGTATCACTTGGCCCAGACATATAGTACAAGATTGTTGCATTTTCATTTGAACAAGGAGTTTTCAAATGGACTTCATGTTATTTTGTACTCCTGTACCTGACATTTCTTTAACTGTCCAATCAAACACTTGACCCAGTCTATAGTCCTCCTCCTCCTCATCTCGATTAAATATCTTTTGTTTGGCTCTTTTTAATTGTATGTCATAATGTGGCACTTTATCTGTTAACTGCTTTTAATATTTATGAAATTCACTGGGACTGCAACTCTCTTTCAAGTTCTTCTCTTTATCCTCTATATTTTTAGTTAAATGTTATCTTACCGGGATAGCATGTTCCAAAATTAACTTGATGGAATCCAAGCATGCAGTCTCCATTAAAATGTGCCATTTGTCCATAAACACCTCATCATCAGTCCCATATGCTGGCTTATGTGGAATTCTCAAACTGAGTGGAATTCTCCTCACTGTAAGGTATGCCTCCAGAGTCACTCTATGCCAGTGCATCCTCCCCCTTCAAAACCAATTTCTCCAACAGTTTGAAAATAGATTTAGGTGATATTGGTCCATCCACAACAGAAGAGGTTTCCTGTTGCAACAGCAGGTTACCTCCTTCAGGCTCTGCAAAGACAGTGTCTGCAATACTCACCATCTCACTTGACATGACTATATTAGCTCCAGACAACACGTGTCTTATTGCCATCCTTGTAACACAACAAACGTACACAAAAAATGGCAAAAACAGTGGCAAAGCAATGGCCAGATCACACTGAAGATAAATGCACTAAAAGATGACCTTTCAAGCTATTTAATTTGCAATTCATGAGGTCTCAAAATATTTAAAACACACATGAACTGCACCAAGAATGACTGGTACTCTGATAAATGCATTAATATTAAGTGAAAAAAATCAGCACCCAGTTTAGCTAAACGCCAAGCTTCATCAAAGATGAATCACACCAACAATACCATGTTTTAAATAGTATTCATACACGTGCAAAAGGAAACCATATGGTATTGCAAGGTAGTAATTGATTGTGTTCCTATATATCATTATAGTCAGGTTAATAAAGAATTAATTTGTAATTAGAAATTCTTGTATTTTGCAATGGCAGCCAATTGAAAATTAAATATTTAAAATAGTGGCTGAGTATTAAATTAGAGATTAGCTAGTTTCTGTTTGCTGCTATGCATAGAATTAAATACAGGAATGCAGTATTTTAATTATTCACTTAAAGTTGTGGTGATTAATTATGTTTCATTTGCACATGTATGAACACTATTTAATACATGGTATTGTTGGTGTGATTCATCTCTGATGAAGCTTGACGTTTAGCTAAGCAAAACATAAGATGTTTGTTGCCTTGTGGCACAATGCCATGGTGAGCCAGTATTTTTTTGCACTGATGAACTTTTGTTAACAAATTCCATTTTGAATATATATGGCCTGGACTGGGTGCTGATTTTTTTCACTTAATATTAATGCGTTCGTTGGAGCACCAGTTATTCTTAGTGTGGTTCATTTCTTGTGTATTTTAAATTTATTGTTTAAAGTTTCTGCACATCTACAGCCTTAAGCTATGCTGAGCAGTATGACTGCCTTTTAAATTCCTTGTTTAGGTGATTCACTGTGCCTGTCTCTGTCCCTCCCCCAGACCACCCCCACTCCCCTACCTTATTTAATACTGTCCTTTCATCTCTTTCCTCTCCACAGCTGCTCCTCCAATGCAAGTGGAGGTCGTGAGGGCTCCCTGAAGCTGCCCTCCCTCAGAAAACACAGCAGATATGAAAATACAGAGCAGACTGCAATGAGGAGGTGCTAGAAAAAAATGTCCGCTTGCTCACAACTGAACTCAGAGGAATGTTGGCTCTGCCACCCCCACCCCCACCCTTAGTGAGCAAACACTTATGTAGGAAGGCTCATGTGCTCTGAAAAAACAATCAGCCCATTTCTACACTAGCAGCCTATATTCTCTCACCACTAGCGGCCACTACTTCTACCTCTACTCAATCCCTATTTCAACATCAACATGCAACCTCTCCTTCTTGCTCTAGCTACAGTCACTTCCCTCCTACCCTCTGCATCACTCCCTCCCTCCACACTCAAGTATTGGTCATCTAAGCTGTTTCCCAGCACTATGGCACCTCCCTTCCATCCAATTATGACCAACCCCTGGTGCTACCTAATGCTTTTTGACTTGCTACCCCCCTCCTCTCACTTCCCCACCATGTTCACTTGCTCCTCCCTCCTGAACCTTTGGCCAGCCCTTATATCCATGAGCTGCATAGAACCTCTATTCTGACCACCTATGTGCCCTCTTACCCTGGTAAATTGCTACTCTTTCTGCCTCAAATACCCCACACAACATCTGGTCTCCTGGCACACCTCATATGCACCTAGTCATGGCCTCAAAATACTGCCCTCATCCCAAACATTACACAAAACTCAAAATATTCAGGACCACACTGCCCATGCACTCCTCCTCCTCCTCCTATCAGATAATGTGCACTCCTAATCCTGGGCCACCTGCATCAGGTGCCCCTGCATGTGCAGTCCTGGTAACCCACTGTTGGCTTCCCTCAACATCTGCAGTTCACAACCTCCAAGACTGGACTGCTCATCACTCCCCAGACATTCTAGCCTAATCAGAGACCTGGCTCTCCAAAGACATACCTGATGCATCTGTCACCCTTAATGAATACTCCATTTTCTGAGCTGACAGGCTAAGCAAACGGAGTGGTGGCTGTGCCCTGTATGTAAGAAACTCCTGCAAGCCCTCCCTGTCTCCCTCTCCCCACTGCACATGGTGCTCAAACCCTTGCCATTAATTTAATCCTTGGCATTCTTGGTAAAATGTTTACATTATGGCTGTCTACACCACCCCAACATAACCAAAAGCCCTCCTTTAACTCAGTACTGACCAGTATCACTCACCTCCCATCCATTAGTGAAATCATTGTACTGGGTGACTTCAATGTGAACTAGTTATCCCTGTATCTATGCCCTACAAAGAATCCATTCTATCATGT
The DNA here is from genome assembly GCA_016271365.2 of Neoceratodus forsteri. Lineage (NCBI taxonomy): Eukaryota > Metazoa > Chordata > Ceratodontiformes > Ceratodontidae > Neoceratodus > Neoceratodus forsteri. The sequence goes on along the minus strand of CM057449.1, from coordinate 1,587,875,469 downwards.
CACCTTACCCAGGTTGTCCAGTCTCCCACCAGACTGGATGCCAAAACTGGGACCTCCACACTAATTGACCTCATCTTCACTAACCGCCCAATAATCTCACCCAAGTCAAAGTGCTCCAAGATACTGTAAGTGACCACTCCACGGTTACCTGCTGGTGGTCAAACAAACTTCCCCAGCCCCATCCAAAGTCTCCTACCAAAGGCGCCTCAAAAAAGGGTTCCTCTCCCACCTCAAAACATTCCTCTCAACCTGTTATTGGTCCCCCATCCACACTGCCCAGTCTGTAGACACTGCCCTCTCCTCTTTTATCTCTACTTTTAATGCTGCTTGTGACATCTTCACCCCCTTCTCCAAGCAGATAGTGAAACAACATGACACCCCCTTTATCTCCGAATCACTGCTAGACCAAATGTGCCTCAGAGACAACATCTGGTATAGATCCCTGTGCTCCAACCCCCATGACAGACAACATTACAGAGAGGTAAGAAACAAATGTACCTGGGCCATCTACCAAGCTAAAGCCATCTATTTTAAACAAGCCCTTATCTCCCCCTGGTGATCAGGGCAAAAATTCTGGAACAATATTAAAGAACTCAGTGGGAAAGTTGTATCCCCAACTCCTGTCCATCTACTAGTCAATGGGAACATCACCCAGGATCCCACTAAAATCTCTGATGCCCTAAATGCTGCCTTCTCAGACCTTAGTCATATGCTTCCCCCAAACTTTTTCGACTCAATCCAAAACTGCACTATGGGCAAATCTGCCACTACTGACCTCGCCCTTTTCCAACTGCGAGTCATCTCCTGCAGTGAAGCAAAATGCTACCTTACCAAAGTCCTGGTCAATTCTTGCTTTAGCAGCGACTCCCTGGACCTCAAACTCCTCTGCCTTGCGTTGGATAAGACCCTGCCCCAGCTTATCAAAATACTTAACCTGCCCCATGCCTCAGCCAGTTCCCTACACCCTAGAAAATGTGCAGTAATAACCTTCATCCTGAAGAGTGGTGACCGCTCCTCCACCAGTAATTATAGGCCCATCTCAATCCTACCCCCGCCAAGGCACTCAAAAAAATTGTTTCAGACCAGCTTACAGACTACCTGTCCAAACATAATCTGCTCTGTCCCAAACAACATGGCTTCTGGAGGGGCCACAGCACTACGACTGCCCTCCTCAAGTTTACGTCATTTATACATGAGGCCCTGGAACAGGGCCACCCGACTGGGGCTATCTATGTTGACTTGATGAAAGCATTCAACACTGCCAGTCACACATTGCTTCTCCACTCCCTTCCATCTCTGAACATCTCCCCCAAGGCCACCTCTTGGTTCAGAGACTATCTCACCAGCAGAATACAACAGGTCAACATAAATGCCACAGTCTCCTCCAGTGGACCAGTCCTATCAGGAGTGCCACAATGATCCATATTGGGCCCCTTGCTCTTCACCCTCTTCCTGAACTCCCTCCCTAAATCCTGTAGTGGTAAATTACTGCTCTACATGGATGATGCTGTAGTTTTATGGAAACACCCCACCTAACTCCCTTCATTCTGCCCTTCAGTGTTTCTTTGGGGAATGTGAAATCTGGTCTCTGAACACCGACTAATACTGAACTACAAGAAAACTATGTCCATGATCTTTGCCCACTGCCAGAGCCCACACAGAAACTCCATGAAAACTTTCACAAACTCCATGGGTACCCCCAGATCATGTTACCTGGTAATCACACTGGATAACTCCTCACCCACCACACCCAAATGCATCACCTCCTCCTCCATCAATGCCAGGCTGGGGCTACTATACCAGCATAAACACTGCCTACCTCCTGAGGCAATCTGACCTCATTGCTTCTCTTCTGTCTTATCCCTGGTAGACTACAGCATCATAATTTATGGGGCTGCAGCTCAAACTGCCTTACACTGCATAAAACTAGCCCTAAATAAAGCCTGCCACCTGGTATCAGGTTGTGATAGATTAACACACACACTTGTGATCTATACAAGCTTACAAATTGGCTAAACTTTGAAGGTAGGCTTAAGTACCACACTTGTCTCCATGCCAAGAAGATACTCCTGAAGCAAGCCCCCTCAGGTCTCTACACCCTCATTCAGTTGATCCTACACAGAATTACCTCCAAATGCTCTTCCAAAACCCTCTCTCCTAGTTCCCCATTGTAAGACCTCCCTTGGTCAAAGATCTTTCTGCTATCATGCCCCACACTGGTTTAACAGCCTTCCTCCCACCATCTCCTTGGAACCCAGTCTTAGCTGCTTTAAAACTGACCTAAGGACCCTCCTCCTGGATTCCTTCTTCTGTGACTGTTCCTAGCCTCACCTTCCCTAAAGTATTTGCCTGGCCCCCAACTTCTAATTATCCTGTTTACCTGACTAGCCTAACAACCCTCACCTGTAGGGTACCTTTCCATACCCACTTGCACATTAGTTCACCCAAAACGTCTTTATGATGTCTTAATTTTGAACCTGCTTCCTACTGCTTTTATGTACAATTTGTACTTTGACGCTGGGTCACTGGCTCAAGCTGCATGTACTTTCTGAGTATTGTTACTGTTTATATTCTTGAACTGTTTGTATTTGTTGTATCCTGACATGGAGCCTATGCATAGAGTCCTTAATTCAAAGGGTTGTAATTTGATTACCTAATAAATAAAAATTAACTGAAAAATAGTCACCCGAGAGGACTTCAAAAGCTCAGCCCAGCTTGTCAAATAAGGTAGTGATACATGCATTGTGAATGTTAAATGCCACAAAAGAATTCTGGAAGTCTGGATACTTCATGTATATGGTATAAATATTTGAGAAAATGTTGCCAATAATTTTTGTTTTGTTTTTTCAACTGTAAATTTAAATTGCTAAACCAATTTACTCAGTTGTGTTAGACATCAGGATACACTGACATGATATATGCATGTCAAATGTTAAGTCTATGCCTTCAAGAGCAGAGAAGTTCTAGACATCCACATTTGTGAGAGTTTTCACAAAATTTTGCAAATATTTGCATAGTAAATTTTGGACCCCTGTAACTTAAAAATCTTTAATCCAATTCTTTCCATATTTAGAGGATACTATAACCATTACAAAAAGGTTATTCATGCTAATATGCACATGTCTATCTCCAAAGGTGCCTGAGTTATACACAGATACAATTTGTCATGAAATTTCCCTCAAAAAATAAAATGACAGACTTTGAGCACATATAATTTTGAGACAATGCATCCTAATGTCATGCAATTTTACACAATTTTAGAACAACTATCATCAAGTACCTATGCCAGATTTAAGATCTCTATCCCAATAGATGGCAGAGGTACAGTATATGCAGATAAAACGTTTTATGAAATGTCCACAACAAATAAAATGGTAGATTTTGAGCACCTATAATTTTGAGAAAATCTATCCTACTGTCATTTAATTTGGCACATTGTTAGAACACCTATCATCAAGTAATCTTGTCAGATTTAAGATAGCTGGCCCAATACCTGGCTGAGGTATATGCAAATTAATATTTTCACGAAATTTCCCACAGAAGAAATGAAATGATTTTGAGTACCTATTATTTTGAGACGACCCATCCTAATTTCATGTTTGCCACATCATTAGAACTCCTTCCAGAAAGTAAGCATATCACATTTTAGAGCCCTAGTTCAATAGATGTCTGAGTTATGACCAAATAAATACATTTTAAAAATTCTGCACAATTCTGAAAAAAAGTCCACAAAATTTCACAGAATTTCATGACATTTCATTTCTGTGAATTCAGAATGTTCTCATTCTGCACAGCTCTAGTAGTAACTCCCCTTAATTGTGGGTGGTACATCAGTTCTCATGAGGAATAGAACTTCTGCAACTCTGACTGCAATAAAGTGCATAACAATGAGGGACTGGGCTCTACTGATGGGGCAATGAACTGTGGTGTTCTCATACTATATGGTTACAATAAGGAAATAACCTCTACATGAATTTTACCTTTGGACTCCATTACTCAGTGATTCCAAGTGACAATGGAAGTCCAGGGAAATGATGATATTAATGATGTTACTGTTTTCAATGACAATTATGGATTAGACTGTGTGCAAATTATGTGCATAACTCACAGAGTGGCAAACTATTTTGGAACATTGAAATGAACAATGAACAACTGAAATTCAGTTATAATAATAATCAACACTTTTATGATAGGTCTCCTCACACCTTGAATATGTTTGGTCTAAGAAGACACTCTGGTGAAACAAAATGTAAGATTAACTAGGTCAATTTTCTCTTTCTTCCCAACATACCTTCACATTTCTTTGGGTAATAAAGGGGTCATTATGACAAAAAAAGGAGGATTTTGAGGGTGCTGGCTAATAGTGGTCTCTTAGGCTGTATGGGAATTCATGTGGTACCGAATAGCTGTTTTAAAATTAATATTCCACACTTGCAATCTCAGTTCCTGCTACTGAGATAACTATGTGTAATGTCTCCATTACTAATAGGTTTAATTTCTTAGCAGAATGTCAATGACTTCTAGCACAGCTGATTCCAGCCCCAGATGACTCTGGAGAGCACTAAAGTTGTTATTAGTAAGATTTTTCTCATCATATGACTTTTGGGACATTGCGGGTCTTAATTGTGAGTGGGTAGATCAGGGCTGGGTTGATTGTTTTTCTTCCTTTAGCATAATTTGTTTGCAAGAAACCTGCACATAAATGAAAACTACATCATCATATCTTGTAAATTTTATTTGTTTCCATATCAGCAGATATTCTTTTGTGTAGCTGTTAGGTATTTGTGATTGCTTTACTTCATTTTCACTGTTCATACTAGTCCCTATAACTGTCCTGGGTGTCTCCATTTTCTGCTTGTTGAAATCCATTGTCTCTGAGAGGCATATTGGCATATGAGAACATGATGGGTCAGCAACCTTTAGATTCCACAGTACGCCTGCCTGCTTCATTATAGTTCAGCAAAACAAGTTGCAGTAAGGTGTGAAATAACACATGTACCTTCAGTTAGCTTTGCAAACTGTCTGAGTTGTAATGAAGGGGTTTTCCCTATAAATTGCATTCAGTTTTTGTGTTTTCAGAGAGTTTTTTCAGGGTATTTTACTTTCAGCATAGAGCTACAAGGTATAAATAGGTGATATGCCATCATCTTTTCATATGGCAATGCAGCTCTCATGGATAATGAGATTTCAACATCCATAAAATTGAGACCCACAGGATAGTTACAGGGACTAGCCTGAAAAGTGAAAACAAACTAAAACAACCATGTATATCCCTAACAGCTACAGAAAAAGAGTTGTCTGTTGACATGGAAATAAATAAAATTTACAAGATATGAGGGTGCAGTTTTCTTTTAAATGGACAGAATATTTCTGTTAATAATTACTTCATATATAAAATCCCAGCAAAGAAGGACACAAATTGGTAGGGCTTCTGGTGGTCTGGCCTGTTGTATTAAAATTGATAGCTGTATCTCTTCAAAGCCTATCTTGTCTATTGAATTCTGTGTTGTATTTTGTATCGTGATCTTTAATATTTTATTTATTCTCATTAATAAATATGTCCCACCTTATTCTTCAACATACTCTCTTAGTGATCCATGGGGATTATTAGAAGAACTCATTAAAGATCTTTTGAAAAGTTTCTAGTTTGCCAGTTCTTATTATAGGCGACCTTAATGTTAGGATCAGTAATGTTCATGAGCTTTTGATAATACAGCAATTGATGTGTTATGCAGTAGTTCCTCTTTACCAGTGAGAGTTTTACGAGACAGCAAATTAAATGCCGCTGGCATATGCCTCATACAGTTTTTGCATGATTATGATTTTTATCAGTTAAATGGTAGACTCTCCAGTGATGAGGAAGGTAAGTTGAAATTCATCTCTCCTTTGGGTGCATCCCTTATAGATTTTGCTTTGTGGGACAGTCCAATTGAAATGCAAAGTTCCTTTTCTGTCCTAAGCAGGGCAGATAATGACCATCTTCTGATCATTATCATGTGGGCTTTGTCTGAGATTGATTGTAGTGAGGCTGTAAGAGTGCCCTCAATAATAATTTCCCACTTCGAAGCTATGATCAGAAATACAAAAAAAGAAGTATATTGGAGTGATGATCTCTCTTTTAGGCTTAAAGAGCAGTTTATTCTTCATTTAGAAAATCTTCAACATGATGCTTTGTGTCATTCAGTGATCAAACTGTATACTAATTTTAATTCTCTTTATGCTCAGATTTGTTCAATTATATATACTTTTCTTGTCAAAAGGGCAAGAAGAATTATGAATAGTTTCATCTATAGTGTATAGTGTAAAAAGAAAAAGCTAAACTGCTTAATAGGATTAGGAAAACCAGAGGCAAGCCCCACAAAAGTTAATTGTTGTCAGTTAAATGCAGACCAGAAAATATATAAAGACCTTTTACATAAGAAAAAATTGGATTACTATCAAAAACAACGGGATATTATGTTTAATGTTACAATATGTGATACAAGAACCTATAGCAACGTGTTGCCAAGGGCACTTAGAATTTTTTGGACACTGTCGATTCATATATTTCATCCGAGGCATGGGTAGCTAATTTCTTCTTCTGTCTTCTATGACCAGAAAGCATAGGATTGTACGATTGGCTTAATAGGTGATGAGGACTTTAGGCCTTTAATATCACAGAAGCACTTGACGCGATCAATTCCTTAAAGCTTAAGAAAGCCTCTGGTCCTGATCTTATACCAGCTGAGGTTTATCTTCAATCTCCTTTTCTGTGCTCTGGTTTTCTATTACTACTATTTAATAAATTAATTAGTGAGGCCTGTTTTCATGATTCATGGTGTGGGGCAGGGATTATTCACATTTTTAAAAATAAGGAAATAAGTTACAAATATATCATCTAATTAGTTTACTGGATGTTTCTTCCAAAATCTATTTTAAAATCATTCCAACCAGATTGTGTAATCAAATCTCAGCCATAAGGGATCAATCATTATTACAGTTTGGCTTTAGAGAACATTGAATAACTGTTTTATTCTTTAGACATCTATAGAAGAAATATATCTTAATTGGTAGACAGAAGCAGTATGTGGCATCCATCGACTACTGTTCTGCTTTTGATTATATCCCACAGTCAATTTTATGGAAAATGATGGAAGCAGGGTATTGACTCTTGTCTTATTTCCATTATTTCTGAATTAGATAATCACACAGTACCTGGGCCAGAGTTGGGTTAAGTGTGGGGAGTAAGGTTTATAAAACTTAATGACTAACAAAGGTGTGGCCAAAGCTGCATTTTAGCCCCATTATTTAATTTGTACATTGATCATGTTACTAGGGCATTCATGTCTGTTGTTTCTGACTCACCTAGGATAGGTTCACCTGATGTGTCCATTCTGGTATCTGCTGATGACTTGCTTCTCTCATTAGAGCATCACAGTTAGGTTTACAAAAAAGCTGAAGTGCTTGGTTAGTAAATCAGAAAAGTTGGCCTTTACTATTAAAAAATAATAATAAAACTCAGGTATTTGTATTTGGCAGCACCAAGTCTGACAGTAGGTGATGGGTAGGTGGTCAAGATATATCTTGAGTATAGTTATCCTTATTTGGTATACATTTTGTATCTTGTGAATCTTGAATACATTTTGTGCCCACAACAGCTAAATATAAAAAACACACATCTTGGCCTTAACAGATTTAATTTTAAATAAGGCAGACAAAGTATTAGGCCACTTGTTTAGTTGCTTCCTTCTAGATTTAATTCACAGGCTCTCTATGGTGCTGAATTCTGGGCCCTTTATAAGATTTTGGAATTAAAGAAATTATCTATTCAATTAATAAAATCCTCATTAGGTCTTAATAAATTCACTCCCACATCATATATAAGATCAGAGAAAGGGCTAAATAGTTTTAAAACACTAGCAGACACATTAGTCTTGGGATATTGGATAAGATCATTAACTTCCTAAAGGCAATTTACTTAAGTTAGGACTCTTGAGAAGAAAAGATGACTGAACAGTATGACATTAAGTCCCTTGGCTGATGTATTTGTATGTTTTGTCAACACTAAAGGAAGATGACCTGTCATATTTAAATAAATACATCAAATTAGGAATCACAGTCAGTGTGAAATATGAAAAAAAAAAATGTCAAGAATAACATTCGATTACATAATCAAGGTAAAGATTTGGAAGAGAAATCAAAATTATGGTTCTCTCTCTGGTACACTACAAGTGACTTCTCATTTTATTTTATTTATTTATTTATTTAATTTTGGTAACCAGGTGAGCCCACTGAGACCATGACAGTCCCTTTTTCAGGGGTGACCTGGGGTTAATTACACATTCAGTGATGATATATATACAAGCAGTAGTATTACATACAAATACATTTCTGTAAGTTTCCAACTCACTTTACAACATTTGCTAACAATGATCATATAAAGACCAAAGACTATATTCATTTTTAGACAGTTGTTAATCCTCTTAAGACAGTTGTGGGAAGAACAAAGGAAAAGGAAAACACATAACACACATAGTTTAATTCAAGTTCTGCACCATGACTAGGTAGTCAGGGATGTCAGCGATTGCAGATACACTGGTTCAGTTCCAGAAGATGTGCCTTGAGCCCCTTTTTAAATCTCCCGAGGGAGAAGCAGTTCCATAGGCTTTCAGGAAGTGCATTCCAGAGGGTGGAATGCTAGCTGGGTATGACCTTTGCCCTAGGGATTATCTGACTTTTGGTATCTTGAGGAGGTTGCAGCTGGAGGACCTAAGGTGCCTTTTGAATTGGTTTATCAGATAATAATCTAGCTATGCTGGGGGCATTTTCCTGCCTTAATTTGAAGGCTATATGTAGTGTTGGGCACTATAATCTCCTTCTAGAGATAGCTATGACAGGGCATGTAGCACCTGACAGTGATGCTCATGGGACAGTGTTCCTGAGGCAAATCTGCCAACTCGATGGTATAGGGTCCCGAGCTTTTCCAATTCTTCCCTCTGGCAGTTTGTAGGACTGGAGTGCCATAAAATAGAATAGGTAGTATGGTGCCTGTAACCACCTTTAGCCAGGATTCACGAGTAAGGAAGGGGCTCAGGCGGTAGGGTAGGCCAAATTTCTGGTTCACGGTCTTGGTTAGCTGGTCGATGTGTGCTTTGAAGGAGCAGTTTTGGTCTAGGGTTATGCTTAGGTATTTGGTAGATTCAACCACCTCAACCACTGTACCATCATAAACAGTAGGTGTCAGAATTGATCTGTTCAAGTCCTACTCTCGCCTTGCCAAACAGTATTGCCTTTGTTTTTTTGCCATTCAGCGCGAGGTTGTTTCTTATCAGCCATTGCTCGAGGAGTTACAAATCAATTGTCAGTTGTGTATTAAGGGTCACTATATCTTTGGAGGACCTGTACAGCACTGCGTCATCAGCATACAGGATTATGTTTCCATCTCTGCAATTATTTGGCATCCTATTAATGAGTATGGAGAATAGTAGGGGTCCCAGGATAGACCCCTGAGGGACCCCATTGAGAGTTGGGTATGTGTTAGATTGGGTTCCCTGCCATTTTGCAAGTCAAGTCCTGCCCCGTATGTATTCGGAGAACCATTGTACTGTCAGACTATCTAGGCCTATAGCTTTTAGGGTTTTAGTGAGTAGCTTATGATCCAGCAGGTCAAAAGCCTTGGTAAGGTTGATAAAGATCACACTCGAAGAGCCCTTCATCAAGGCAGAGAAAATATCCGAGGTGAGGCTGACTAGGTAGTGTCCGCTCCATGTTTTTCCTGAAGTCATGTTGTCTGGCTGTGAAGATGTTATGCCCCTCAATGTAGGTTCATAGATGACTCTTTCTAACACATTGCTCAGGATGAGAGACGTGCAATGGGATGGTAGTTCTCGATTTTATCATGGGGGTCACCTTTATGTATTGGGTTAACTAATGTGACTTTCCAGAGAGCTGGGACTCATCCCTCTAGCATGGATCTGTTAAACAACCATGTGACTGGGGATGCTATGATTGGGGCAACGATTTTGAGTAGCCTGGGTTCTAACTTATCATGCCCAACTGATCCATGGGTTTTAATTTTCCTAAGTAATTTAAAAATCTCACATTTAGACATGAGTTTGAAGTGGAAATTCGGGGGTGGGGGCGAGTGGTAGTCAGTCTCTGAATGTGTGGGTTGATGCAAATCTGTACTATGTGTCTTGAATTTGTCCAGGTCAGTGAAGAAAAGATTGAAAGCATCTGCGGCTTCGGCTGGGTTTTTTAGTATAGTGCCATTTGCCATTCTGTCATATTTTCCCAGGTCTGGGTTTTAGGTTTTACTTGGAGTGTATTAAACATCCTGATAGAATATTTGCCTTTATGTGTTATAAATATGAAATATTTCCAAGTAATATATTGTATGTGAGATTTGCATACCTTTCTAATCCTCATGATGCTTCTTGTTCCTGTGCCATTGAGGGTGTAGAGAATTTGTTCCACTTTCTTCTGATTTGTCCATGGTATAATAAAATGAGATGGTTTTGATTAGCCCAATTTTAGATGGGCTTCTTGCTTACCAGATGATCCAATAATTTTTTTATTGACAGCACAAGATAGTTTAATTCTTAACCAACTTGCCACTTATTTTCATATAATAAAACATATCAGGAAAAGAAACCTTTATATAAAGATATATGATTGACCTAGATAGTTACTTACACTACAGTTTCTGTGTGGTTGAGTATGAAATTCATTATACATATACAAATAATTTGCAGTTGGCTGGCTTCTTTGAGTTATGAGTGGGACCACTTTTACATAAGAGACTTCTGGCTAGTTGGGATTACATGTACTGTAGTTTTCTGCATTTGCTAATGAGATCTTTGGGTGCCACCGCCTGAATGTTATTATGCTGCAGTAATGACACTCACATTCTTCTCATTTTATATTCAACTAGTTCTTTATTCATTAGGATCTGTGAGTACTGCAGTGGATATTGTGGCTTATAGGCTCTTAGTGGAGCATTTTCCTAAATTAATTGCACATTTATAATGCTTGTGTATAGTACTGATTTTTCAAAATACTGATGTTAAAAATCAATTGCAGTTTTGTTAGACCAATGCAGAACATAACTTTGCCTAATTCTAAAATGTTTTTTTTTTAATAATAGGCAACACTGTATATTTATTTTGTTATAATAACTGGTCAGCAATTTTTCCCTATGGGCTGAACTAGTTGATATTTGCCATAACAACCGGCTGGTTGATATGGCATTCACGCGCTGTGCCACTCAAATGGTGCCACCCTGCATTGGCTTATGGAATGGATGGGCAGGTTTCTAAACATGGTGGCTCGTCTCTTACTTCCTGAGAAGACATTCCATCTCTACTGTCCCGAGGAGCCACCACAAAAAGAAGACACGATCATCCTTTCTTCTGTTTTTAAAATGTGTCTGATTGATCCAGCCTTTTACCCTGCTAAATATCTGGTTGATCCTGCTGTCTGACCATTTCAGCACTGGAGCATGCCCTAGATGCAATCTTGGCGGAGGCAAACTTTAAGTAAAATAAAAAAAAGCAAGCATCAGGTGCCAAAATTAAAGTATGAACACTAAAGACAGGCAGGAGAAAAATTGCTGCTCAGTATATTATAAAAAATAAAAGATGGTAAAGTGTGTGGCATACTCGAATTTAATGCACACCATCAGTGTGGGATGCATTAAGAAACCCCTCGGGCTTCGCCCTCGGGGTTTATGTAGTATCCCACACCTCGGGTGTGCATTAAATTCTCATAACACACTTCCCCATCATTTATTCTCTTTTTGTTATGTATTTTTCTACACATGTAATGGTTTTATGTCATTTTGTTTTATTTTGTAAGGCATGTGGCAAACAAAATTTCCATGACAAAAAAAAATTAATGATTTAGTACATTTTTGCAAATTTTTATCACTACTTTAATGTTTCCAATAGTTAAAAGATTCAGTAATGTATTACCATTAATACAGCTGCTTTGGACTCTTATCATCAACTGGGAGCTTTGAGTGGGAATGACGCCTGTCCCTCCCAGTCCCATTCTGCAATCAAATGGTTTTACAGCAGCAGCAGCAAGGGACATTTCCTTGTGACCTGCACACATTTCAAGCTCTGATTTCCTTGCCATAAGATGCAGTCCCATGTCATCAGAGTTTGCCAAAATAAGGGGTTGTGACGGGTGATTATGTTGCCTCCCCCCAAAAATAATTACCACTTTGGACTCTTAGTGCAGACTAGGAGCTGCTGCTGGAAAGGAGGAGCTCACATCCTCAGCTGTATCTTACCAATCAGTTGGCTTACAGCAGCAGGGGCATTTCCTTCTTTCTCCTTACAGGCCCTACTTCCTGTAATGGCCTCCATACTGTGAGCTGGAGTGCATGGACAGAAGCATTACACTGTGGCATCACCTGCAGAGTCAGTCATCAGCCTGCCATGCTACTTATGGTAACCTGTAATGAGTGCTTCTTGTGGTCTGATGCTCCTGAGGCCTCTGTAGTGTTACAAATCTGCATAGTCATTTCTTTCAGCAATGTAAGTATAGTATACTGTATGCCTTTCTGCTCATAATCTGTTCCTGACTGGTTTCTTAGACAGGTATTATTATCACAACAATTGGTGTTCCACCTCACCTGGGCTACCTTTACTTCTCAGTTCATTTGCATTCCTACCCAGTGTTCCCCTGCATGCTAACACTATCACTGGTGATCAGCCCCATCTAGGCTACATTTATGTTTCAATTTGCTTACATTACTACCTAGGTGGTCATTTGCCTGCTACTATTACTGGTAAATCCACCCTGTCTGAACTACAATAAAATGTCCATTTCAGTTACATTCCTGTCTTGGTGTCCCCTTGCTTGGTACCGCTATTACTGATAATCCTTGCCAGAGATCAACCCTGTCTCGGCTATCTCTAAATTTCAATTTGCTTACATTCCTGCCCTGGTGTTCCCATGCCTGCTACTGCTATTGCTGGGTATCCACCCTGTATGAGCTATGTTTACATTTCAATTACAATTACATTCCTGCCCAGGTGTCCCCTTGCCTGCTTCCACTTTTACATGTAACCTTTAAATATCATATCACTTGTAGTCCTAATGTTGCTCTACGGTCACTACACTACCACCTGGGAGCCACTGTGTCTGGGCTATCCTTAAATTACCAATTGTTAGTAATTGTGCCTAGGTTTTCCTTTGAATGCTAATACTGCAGATCAGTACTACCTAGTTTGGGATATATCTACAACTCATCCTGCCTGAGGCAGTTTCAGCCAGCATCCTGCTAGCTTATATGATACACTGGTTGTTTTTTCACCTCATTGGGAGCTCCTTAAGCCACTATGTTTGATTTTTTGTCTAGTATTTCTCGGCCTCTGGTTACATAGCAAGGAGAACATGTATAATTCTAACATTTCATGTCTGTTTAATTTATGAAGGTATCTGTGATGATATATTCAGAATCTGATTGTTGCTATCTGCTTTCTTCACAGCTCCTTGTTAGTGTGAAGCTCAATCCCATCTGATTTTCACAGCTGTTTTGGAAAGACCACTATGACTTTCTAATGTCAAAATCTTAAGTTAATAATCACAGTAACTTGGATGCTCTTCCTTTTCTTAATCTTAAAATCCTACTACAAGTTACAATGTTTCTTAAACAGTTTGACTGGTACGGATATCCATCCCTTAGTCCATCTATTAAGTTTGTTTCCATTAACTTTTCTTGCTTTGATCCATTTACTTTCCACAGGTGAGGTTGACTTAAATCCTGGCCCCAGGCTGATGCTTCCTCTTCACCTTAAACATCACCCCCAGCATGACTTAAAAAGACTCAAGATAGCCCACTTGAATATTAGTAGTCTCATACTTAACCTTCACGAGCTAACAGTCTGGGTCAACCATTTATGTCCTGGGACTGCAATTTTAAAGGCCTGAGATTGCAAGCACCAAAGATATGGTGTACTGGACTTGCAGCAGTCTAATAGGATTTTCCATCCCCTGCAGCAATTGAAGCAAGTTTGAAAATCTTTTTGTGGTGTAGCTTGTGTCAATCTCGGGGACTGTTTTTAGTTGGTGCAAGCTGCCATAAGTTGAGAAAACTGTCACTACTGCTTCTGATCTTAGAAAATCAAGTGCGGCTGGCACTGCTGTAGTGGCAGTTTCAAAGTGCTGTGATGCAGGGCTTCATGCAAGCCCTGCACTATTCTTTTAAAATCTTGTCCCTGATATCCTTAGCCTCATAGAAACTCAGTTAAAGACCCCTATGCTAGAAATTGTTGCTGTACCCCTGGTTATAATTTCATTAGGTGTGATTGCTCTGTGGCAAAAAAGAGGAGGTAGTATTATTAGTTATTTCAAATTGCATTTAAATGTCACTGCCTCAAGCATACCATTGGTCTTAACTTTGAGTTTTGTCACACCATCCTTTTGCTGGAAATTAAAAATAAATTACATCTTTTTCTGTGTTCGTATCCCTCCAGTCAGCTCTTTTCTCCTTAGTATAATGGGCCCCTAGTAAAAACAATAAATACATTCTATTTGGTGACTTCAGTGTTAATTGAGTTAATGGTAAGTCCAAATGTGTTGGATTGACACTCAGTAACTACACTTATCTAAAATTATCAGTGAACCAACCAGGTTCTCCAATACCGGAAGCTGTTCCACCCTCATAAATGGGGTTCATAGCCCTACAGTGAAAATAATAACTTGTTCTTCTGTGCCTTCGGATGTGATCAGTGATAATTTTTCTATCTTTTGTGTATGGAGGGCAAAACCCCCAATGTTCCACCAAGGATGATCTAGTTTCAGGATTTTTTAAATTTGATTCTACCTTGTTTCTGTAGGAGCTTACCCTACTGATTGGTAATGCCACTGTAACACAAATGATATTAACTAGAAAGTCTCTTACTTCACCTCAGGCTTTGTTAGCCTTTAAGATAAGTGTGTTCCATTAATAAAGAGAAGGGTGCATGACCCTATTACTGAATGGATGAATGGCAACCTCTTATTGATGATCAAGGCTAGAGGTAACTGTTGGGCAGAGTTTAAAGCATCTATGTCTATCCCTGACTGGAACACAATATAGGCATCTTATGGTAGAATGCAATATGGCTATTTTGTTCAACAAATACTCATGTTGTAAAATTGTAGTTGACACCCCTGCTGAGAACATGTGCCTTTTTGGATGTGGGTACAACAAACTCTCAGTCAAAATACAATTTTCCCCTACTGACATGGCTTGTAATTGTGTCAACCATTATAACCCTATTCCAGTTAAGAATGCCTTCCAGTTATGATTAACTTTCTTATATTGATTTCTTCCATTCTCTACCCCTGTGCTCCCCTCTTATTGCCCCCCCAGGCTCTTCCATTTACCCACTGTTCTAAGAGGTTGCAGTCAATGAAGTCTACAACCAATTGTATGGAGATTCCCTCATGTAAATCCACTGACTCTGATAGAATTCAGCCTAAGCTTCAAAAGGTTGCCTCCAATGAACTTGACTCACCTATCACTAGATTGTCCAAGCTTTCCCCGACTGTTGGGTTTGTGCCTGACCTTTGGAAATTGTCTCACATTGTACCAGTCATTAAAAAAAGCAACACAAATGTTAGGTCTATTGCCATTCAACCTGATCTAAATAAAATCCTTGAGAAACTGGTGGCTACTGAGCTGACTGAGTACCTCACTGTACATAATATTAATAGCCCATCTCAACAAGGCTTTAGGTGGGGACCACTGCATTGTTTACTCCTACTGATAGTATTGCTACTGCACTGGATGAGATGTTACCAGCACTGTGTTAATTGACCTTACTAAAGCCTTTAACCATGTAGACCACTCTGTGATGTGCTCAGAACTTGATATTGTGGGTATCTCCTCCTCTGCACTTCTCTGGTTTGTAAATAATCTATTCAATAGGCATCAGCATGCCAAGTTTGGGTTCTCTAGCTTGGAAATAAACTCTGCTTCCACATGCATTCCTCAGGGGCCTATACTAAGTCACAGATTTTCCCTGTTTTCCTTGATGTTTGTCCCATAGCATGCTACTTTTTATACAGATCTCCTTTATAGCTCAAAGAAGTATGCATAACCTTAATTGGCATCTATCCTCTGATCCTCACACTGTCCAGCACTGGCTGAATCTTAACAATCTAGTTCTGAATCTCAAAACTCAGGTGATGCTTTTCAGCTTTTCTTCTAAATTATGGAACTAGCCATCTCCTTTGGCTATCTCATGTCTCAATGGCTCCACCCTTGTCACTGCCTCCTCATTCAATTCTTTAGTTATTACCTTGGATCTATCACTCAGTTTTCGTATTTCACATTTCTGGGATCTGAAAGACAATTAACTCTAGGCAGGGCATCTCATACAGCGTAATGAACAATCTTACCCAGAGCTTGCCTTGCTGTTTACTGCAGGTTTTACTTGCTGAGCTTAGGTATAGAAACATAGAATGTGTTGGCAGACAAGGCCCACCAGACCCACCCAGTCTCCCCAGTTTAACTAGCTGACAACTAGATCTTTGCTACTACCTAATGTCCCCCTTCCCATATCCAAGAGACCCTTATGTCTATCCCATGCTCCCTTGAATCCCTCCACAGTCCTAGCTCCCACCACCTCCATTGGGAGTTTGTTCCAGCTATATACCACCCTCTCCATGAAGAAGAATTTTCTAATGATTCCTCTGAACCTCCCCCTCTACTATCTGCATAACATATCCCCTTGTTTTTGATTGCCTCTTTAGCAGGAAAATGTCACCTACTGGTACCCTGTTTATACCCCTGATGTACTTGAAGGGCTCAGTCATGTCCCCTCTTCCCCTTCTTTGCTCCAGAAAGTACATGTTTTGGTCTCTCAGCCTTTCCTCATATGACAAATGACAGAGGCCCTTTACCATTTTTGTTGGCTTCCTCTGGACCTGCTCCACCCTATCCAGATCCTTCTTGAGGTATGGCCTCCAGAACTGGACCCCATACTCAAGGTGTGACCTGACCAGCTGCCTGTACAAGGGCATTATGACCTCCCTCTTCCTACTAGTGATTCCCCTACTGATACACCCCAGCATCCTACTGGCCCTTGCCATCACCTTCTCACATTGCTGTCTCACCTTCGTGTCCTGTGAAATGATTATACCAAGGTCTCTTTCCAGCTTGGTTACCTCTAAGCATGCCCCCCATCCAGTATTCTACTCCATGGGTTTTCTTGCCTAACTGCCATGATTTGCATATTTTTGCATTGAAAGACAGTTGTCACTCCCTGAACAACTCCTTCCAGTTTTTCCAGATCCTCGCGATACCTCAACTCCTCCAGGGTATCAACTGTATTGCAGGTCTTCCTGTTATCCGCAAATAGGGATCCCTCCTCCAGTCCCTCCGCTATGTCCTCTATAGAAATGTTAAATAGAGTGGCCTAACACTGACCACTGAGGCACCCCGCTGGTAACCATGCCCTCCTTTGAAGGTACCCGTTTACAACTACCCTCTGCCTTCCACCCCTGGCCAGTTTTGCACCCACCTTACTACTACCGAGCCTAGCCCAAGACATCTCATTTTGTGCAGTAGTCTCCTGTGCAGTATGGAATCAAATGCCTTCTTAAAATCAAGGTACACAACGTCTACAGACCCCCAATCCACCACCCTGGAGAAACAGTCAAAGAACTCTATCAAGTTCATTTAACACAACCAGCCCTCAGTAAACCAATGATGCAGTTGGTCCTGTAGGCCATTGGCTTTGAGGTAGCTAGTGATTCTTTTCTTTAGCAGTTTCTCCATGAGCTTGTCTACCACTGATGTTAAGCTCACTGGTCTGTAGTTGCCTACCTCCTCCTTTTCCCCACCCTTGTGTAGGGGGACCACATCCACCCTTCTCCAGTCATTGCGGACCTCCCCTGATTCCAAGGATTTATTGAAGAGGCTGGTCAGAGGATCCACCAGTACTTTACTAAGTACCCTCAGTACTCTTGGGTGCACCCCATCTGGACCCAGGGTTTTGTCCACCTTCAGTCCCTCTAGCTCCTCAGGACTTCCTACCCCAGAATGGACTGGAGTCTACCCCTCGCACCACCTAGTTTTTCCTGATTTGCCTACCCTCCCCACCCTTCTCATCAGGAACACTGAACAGAAATATCTGTTTAGTTTATCCACCTTCTCATGGTCATCTTCCACCATCCTCCCTTCTTTGTTTTTCAGCCTGACTATCCCCTCATTTGACATTCTCCTCTTGCTCACATACTGGAAAAAGGGGTTATCCCCTTCTTTGACTGAGTTGGCTATTCTCTCTTCTGTCCTTGCCTTTGCTTTCCTGATCTGCAAACCTGTTTCCTTCTTTTCCTGGTATATAGCCCTATCCTCCTCCCTGTGCAACATTTTATACCTCTTAACTGCCCTTCTCTTTGCCCTGATCTTCATCACTTCTTTACTATACCATAGTGGCTTTCTTTTTCCTGTTTTATTTATCCACCTGACGAGAGGTTGGTGGCCTCTAATATGGCCCTTTTATTGTATTCCACATTTCCTCCACCCCTTAAGTTTTCTCACTCCTGTTAACACTTGTTGAAGGCAGTCCCCATTTTCCTAAAGTCTATGTGCCTGAAATCTAGCACCTTCACCTTGGTCCGATGAACCTCAGCAGTAGTTCTCACCATGAACCAAACAGTGCTGTGGTCACTCATGCCAAGATTCCCCCCTACAGACGCCTCTCTCACCCATTCCCCATTTGTAAAAATCAAGTCTAGGATCACACTTTCCCTGGTTGGTTCCCTTACAAGCTGCCTCATGAGAGCTCCCTGTAGGGAATTCATGATCTCCTACTGCTGTGATGCTGCCGATGGGGTGCCTCATCCCACATCTGGCATGTTGAAGTCCCCATCAACAGCACCCCTCAGTTTGCCATGCTCTGGATCTCTTCCATCATTGTCATGTCCACATCACCCTCCTGCACTAGCGGCCTATATACTACCCCAGTGCATAAGACTTCTTCCTTCTCTGTTTACAATAATACCCATATAGCCTCAGTCCCCCCCATCTGCCCTGCAATTCCATGGCCTTTATGTGTTGCTTCACATATAGTGCCACCCCCACCCTCCTTCCCTTCCTGTCCTTTCTGAACAGTACATACCCCGGTACCACCATGTCCCAATTCTGGCCATCATGAACCCCACGTCTCTGTAATTCCCACAATGGCTAGGTCCGCCTCAGCCATGACTGCTGCTAAATCTGGGATTTTGTTTCCTAGGCTCCTGGCATTGGTGCACATGGCTCTCCATTCACTGGACCCATTTTTCTGCCCTCTGGTGCTTGTTCCCTTCCCCCTTCCACTCCCCTGGATGTTTCCCCTTCCCCTTGCAATTGACATCCAATTTCCCGCTTACCTCACCTTATCCGTTGCATGTTCGTCCCCTGGGTGCCTCCAACCGGTGTCTCCCCCAGTACTGCAAAGCTGCCACCCTCCACCAAAGTGCACCAATTGTTTCTAATTCTGGTCAAATCCAACCCAAGGGAGTGGAATTTGACACATAACAATATTTGTCACTTTGTCTTGGCCTCAAAATGTCACATCCATCATTATACTTTGTAGTCTAGTCTTGTATGGCTTTCTCCCCATCCCTTCTAGAATTTACCTTGGGTGGCATTATTTATCATGTGTTGCAAAATCAATCCCTCGTATCCCTTGACTGCCTCCTTCTGGCTCTGCATAGTGATTACTCCTTAAGATCCAATGAACATGCTTTACTGGCCACACCCAGTGAGGTACTAAGATGGAGACCTTGTGTGTGCTAGATGAGCACCTAGACTTTAGAATGCCATTTCCTTGGATCTGCTCTTGCTGGATCATTTAGAGGTTCCATGTAAATTTTATAGATACTTTCACCAAGCATCTACATGCTGTTGGTATTAACAATACTGCTCTTCTATCCTGAGTTAGGTTTGGCTTTACATAGAATCTAATACATATAAGGGCTGCTTGTCCCATCCAGTCTGCCCATTTATTTACATTCATTTTTGCTGCAGACCCTACTTGATCTACGACAACCCCCTCTTGATTACCTGTACCATTCCCTTGTGCCTATCCCAGGCATTTTTTACCTCACACTGTTTCCCCCATTACCTCTGCTGGAAGGCTATTCCAGGAATCCACCACTCCTTCTGTGAAGAAATATTTCCTCACATCTCTCCTGAATTTACCACCTCCAGCTTCATAGCATGTCCACTTGTTCTAGAGCACCTTTTTCTCTGAAAAAAATACTCCTCTCCTATACCTTACTTATCCTGTGAGGTATTTAAAGGTCTTTATCATATCCCTGCTCTCTCTAGCTCTCTCTCCACTTCCAGGATGTACATATTGAGCTCCTTTAGCCTGTCATCATATGGCTGCTGATGCAGACTCTGCACTGTTCTGATTGTCCTCCTCTGAACTGCCTCTGCTCTGTCTGTATCCAACCTGAGATGTGGTCTCCAGAACTGGACAAAGTGCACAAGGTGAGGTCTTACCAGTGATCTACTGTATATAGGGTAACATCACCTCCCACTTTCTGCTGGTGATACCCCTTCCTATGTACCTCAGCATCCCAGTAGCCCTCCTGACTGCCTTTTCATGCTGCCTGGCCACCTTTAGGTCATCCAATATGATTACCCAAGGTCTCTTTCCTGCTTGGTCATTTTCAGTGACACTCCACTCATTTTGTACTCCACCCCCTGGCATCTGTGCAGCAGATGCATTATTTCTAAAAGAGTCTCACATCTGTAAACCTCTATTGAAATTCCTCTGGTGAGAGGATCCCCAGTACTACCTGTGATATTTGGTACATCACTGCCCTGTAGTTGTATTTCATTGGAGAGAGACTGTAGAGGTGAGGCCCAGTCTCTTTAAGTCACCAAAAATACTCCATCTGCCTTTCAGTGCACAATGGGGTACAGAAGGGCTGGCATAGCCTATGTTGCCACTAACTGCTGACTAGCCTTGTGTGAAAGTGATAAGGGGTTGTGATCCACCTGTTCTGCAGCCACAGGTTCAAATCCATCCTTTTGGTGATGATTTAGCAGTATTTTAAGTGTTTTTAATTTGTTTATCACCAGCAGGCCAGAAGGTAAGGAGGGAAGGGAGGCACTTCTGATTTTCTGGTATTTCTGTCTCGCCCCCAGCTAGTGGGTCAAGCATGCACAGGGCCTTGTGCAGAGATGCACACAGAGACAGGTATGTCTGTGCATGTCTCACATGTCTGGCAGACCCAGTGGATCTGTGGGCTAAAAATGCTACACTATTGTATAACTAGGTTTAATCCATTCCTGAATGCTACCTAGTAGTTGAACTGAGTCACAAGGTTAACAGTCAATAGTACTTTTTTAGCAGCATTACCTATAGTATATCTATAAAAAAACTGTATTTTCTTCATTCATCTTTTCAGTACTGTATATCAAGGTCAAATGAAGTACTCTTGTGTAGGCACTCCTCACTGACTAGTCACAAGCTTTACTGAAATCTCAAACAATGGATCCAACTATTGAGCTACTCATAGTGCTATGTGAAGAGGGATCTTTAGTCAAATGCTTTGCATCTAAAATGTCTGTAGAAAAGCCCCTACTAATGATCAAAGATGTACTGTATTTTCCTGCATTAAATGTAAATCCCACACCAAACTACAGACCCAGCTAATGTTAGTTTGAGCTGAATTAAGAGGGTATCTTGAAACAACAAATAATGTAATCACTGTCAATCCCCAGAAACTAAAATAACCACACAAGTGAAAAAATCAGGGCCAGCTATAAAAAAGGTCAAGGGAGGAGGAACACAACACTAAAGAGTCACACACTACTGGTGCAAGAAGTAAGAGAGAAGGGAAGACTCTGACGAGTCCTCAGATAATGACTTGTATACTGAAAATAAAGAAAGTCATTTAAAAATGGAGAAGGGCAGATGACAGATTTGCATTAAAACCAACAAACAGATAAAGACATCTCTCCAACTCTAAATATGAAGAGGTAGGGAATGAAGTTTACAAAGTGACAGAAGCACTAATAAACCTAGGCAGATATTGTTTACTGAGGACTCCATAATTAAACACTGTGACTCAGTAATATGTGTCCCTGACAAACCAAACAGGATGGTGTCATCATGTTTTCCAGGAGCTAAAATCAACAACTGAGCAAAAGGGTCCCGAAACATTAAAAATTGTGGAACAAGCCCAATTGTCACTATTCACATGGGCACAAACAACATAGGACATGATCACGAGAAAGACATCTGTTACAACATACTAGAAACAGGTGGGAATATCAAAGGGGTGCAAAAGTACTCATCTCTGGAATATTTCCCATCCCCAGAGCTAATGCAGAAAAAACAATACTATAATCATAATAAACACAAGACTAATGAATTGGTTTAAGCAGGGTGAACTAAGATTCATTGACACCTGGGCCCATTTTCACAAAAGCACTATCTATACAGCAATGATGGGTTGCACCTTAACAAAAATGGTACCTTCATATTAGGGAGACTCATCAAGGCTAACATGGAAGTGATCCCTTTAAACTAAGCCAGTTGGGGGAGGGGGGATGTGTCCACACGAGCTATGCCCCAAAAATCAATTATATAAATAATCACACAGCCCAAATAATAACCTACGAAATAAAAATCTTAATTGCCTTTTATCTAATGCCAGAAGTCTCAACAACAAAATGGGGAGCTTCAGTCAACACTGTGCACCGAGCAAACAATTGACATCATATTCATAATTCAGACTTTGTGGACTGAAGACGACAACTGGGGAAAAAAGCATTCCTAGTTACCAGTTACTAAGGCTGAACAGAAGACACAAGAAAGGAGGAGGACTTGCAATTTACAACTATTAACATTTCACACACAATTAAGACCCAAACATCTAACACAGAATCCATATGGCTAAAATTTGAGAGAAACTCAACTTACAGCATAGTCATAAGTCTTGTTACAGGCTACCTTCTTGTGATGCAAACACCAACTATGAAATAAGACAAGAACTAGATAAGGCATGTGATTTGGATAGGACTGCATTTGTCAGATATTTTAATTGCAGTACTATTGACTAGAAAAACCAAACAAGTAACACAAAACAGAGTACAACGTTTCCTAGTACATGTGTCAGGCATAATGTTGTACAACATGTAACAACACCCACAAAAGGGGATAACATTCTTGACCATGCCCTTAGCAGTGAGCCTACTGAAATTACTAAATGCAAAGTAGTCCTAGGCAACAGTGATCATGCATGTGTCATCTTTAACATCCCACTCACCCATCATAGGATAAGAGGATGTATTGAAATCTATCTGTATAAAACCACCAACACTAAAGGTATTGCAGCAGACCTTGCAAAAATCAACTGCCTTTTTATATTTGATGACAAGCCAATTGAAAAATGCTTGGATATCTTAAAGCACAACATTTTAGAGGCCAGCTACAAGTACATATAAAGGGTATAAAAAAATATAACTGTAAATGACTGAAACAAAAATGGTTAAACAAAAACATCCTAAAAATGATTAACACAAAAAACAAATATTATGCACAATACAAAAAAACATAATACACCTTCAATTTGGGAAAAATTCAAAACAGCCCAAAAAACAACCAAAAGGGCCATAAACAAAGCTAAAAGAAGATTAAAAGTAAAGTTAGTGAAAACTGCAAAAAAACAGAACAGCAAGCAGTTTTATGGTTATGTTAACTCAATTAAAAATTCAGGCACTAACATTTTAAACTATCCTTCAAAATAATAATAATAATAATAATAATATTCTCAGAACCACATGAGATGACTAATGTGTAATGATTATTTCTGCTCCGTACATTCAAGAGCTAGACCAATCCATTATTATTGTAAAATGAAACAACTCCCTGTCAACAAGATCACACCAGAGGAAATAAAAAGGAAAATAGAGGGATTAGAATCATTTGGGGCTTCAGGGTTGGACAACATAACCCCTCAGATGTTAAAATTAATGAATGAAAATATCTGTGTCCTACTACAGGTTTTATTTGAAAAATCATTATGTGAGGAGTAGTTCCCAAAGACTGGAGAACTGCCAGGATCACCCCATCCATAAGAAGGGAAGCAAACAGATGACTGGAAACTACTGACCGATCAGTCTAACGTCTGTCCCAGGAAAGTTGTTGGAATCCATAATTGAAGATAAGATACAGAATCACATAAATGCAAGAGATGAAGAAGACCTGGAGCAGCATGACTTCATTTCTGGCTGATCCTGCATCACAAATCTTATCTGTTTTTACAATAAGATTAGTCAGATCATAGATAGAGGAGAATCAGCTGATGTGTTGTTAGACTTCTACAAGCGTTTAACATGGTACCACACTGAGCGTACACTGAACAACTTATCAGGTTGGATAGATGGTTCTTTCATAAGGTGGATAGCAAATTGGCTTACCAACTGTACACAACAAGTATCCAAGAACAGTTTTCTATCCCAGGGGTGACAAGTAGGGTCCCGAGAGATTGGTTCTGGGACCACTCCTGTTTCAATTGTTTATTGCTGACCTGAATAATGACCTGGATAATAACATCACAAAATATGCAGATGACACAAAGCTGGGTGGTCCAGCCAACACTCCTGAGCCAACTTAGAGAATTCAAGAAGACCTGAATAGATTAAGTAAATGGGCATACAAAAGCGGTATGTCATTTAACTTACATAAGTGAGCTGTCCTTTATTTGTGAAGAAACAACCCTAAGCATCAATACATTCTGAGTAACATACTTCTACACTCCACTACAAAAGAGAAAGATCTAGGCATTATTATAAATGACACCTTAGACTTTAAAGAACAATGTCTTACTGCTGCATCCTGATCAAACAGGATCTTAGGAATTATTAAAAGAAGTATCAAAAGTAGAAAAGCAGATGTCATAATGCCTTTATACAGATTTTACATCAGACCGCATCTAGATTATTGTAGTCGACTATGGTGCTCCTACTGAAGAATAGATATTGACCTTGTTGAAGGAGTACAACATAGAGCTACAAATATATTGGTGGAACCCAAGAACAAATCATACACAGAAATATTAGAAGAATTAAAACTCTTTAGTCTAGAGGTACGTCGGAAAAGAGGAGACTTATTATTTTATAATATAGTTCAAAATCCTCACCTCATAAATAAAGTAAACATCACATTTTAAGGATATTAACTCAAGAACAGATGGACATGCACTTCAAGTTATAGCAGGTAGATTTAAAACTAACAAAGAAAATACTTCTACACTGAGAAGATTGTTAACCTTTGGAACAACTTGCCAGAATTTGTTATAATTGCTGAAACCAAAGATATTTTCAAACATAGACTAGATAGATTCATTATGGAGGGTGGAGGCTAGCTTTTTATTCCTGAACACAGGAGCTACTTTTTGGCACACTTGCATTCTCAGCTCCTTAACTCATTAGTAATGTTAGTGACATTCTTTGTATTAAAACCCAGAGGTCATACCCATGACCACTCCTCCAGTTTTTCCAGGCTTCTGCCCCCTTCCCGAGTGTCCACATTGTTGCAGATCTTGGCATCATCTGCAAAGAGGCAGACCTTCCCTTCCATGTCTTCTGCTATGTAACCTATAAAGACACTAAAGAGGACCAGTCTCAGCATTGAACCTTGAGGTGCTCCGCTGGTCACCCTCCCTTCTTCACAGTGAACTCCATTTAGCACTAACATTTGTCTTGTATCCCCCAACCAGTTTCTTAATCAGGTTACCACCTTGTTGGTGGCTCCCCAAAAACAAATATGTTGCTTATCAGTCTTCTTTGTGGAACAGTGTTGAAAGCCTTACTGAAATCCATGTAGGCCACGTCCACTGCTCCTCCCTGATCAAAGTTCTTGGTTACCCAGTCAAAGAAATCTATCAGATTTGTTTGGCATGACCTCCCTCCCTGTAAATCCATGCTGCCTCGGATACTGTAACCCTATTGGTTCAAAAAATATTCCACAATCCTTTCCTTCAGCAGTGTTTAACATAGAAACATTGAAATGTGATGGCAGAAAGGGACCCCACTGGCCCATCAAGTCTGCCCCTACCTCATCACCTTAAGTAGCCCTGGACCTACCTCTTTACACCCCACCCCTGTGCCACCCCCACTGAGGAGACTCTCACCCCCACCTTACTTCCAGTTTTTTTCCCTTCCATCTCCTGTTTATTCCTATGTAGTTATGCCATGACCTCTTAAACTCCCTTACTGTTGTGACCTCCACCACCTACTCTGGTAGCCTGTTTCCATTAACTTACCCAGCACTGATGTCAGGCTGACAAGCCTATAATTGCCCATCTCTTCCCTGCAATCACTTCTGTGTACTAGGACCACATTTGCCCTTCTCCAGTCCTCTGGGACCACTTCAGTCTCCAGTGATCTGTTAAATAGGAATATCATAGGTGCAACTAGCACCTCCTTTAACTCTCTCAAAACCCTTCGATACTTCCCATCTGGTCCCATAGCTTTTTCCACTTTGAGGTTAGCAAGTGCTTTCAGGACTCTCTTCAGAAAGGATTAGTGTCCACTTCCCTTCTATCAAAGCTCCTGATGCATTTTTTGTGGTCTCTCACTTTACCCTTCCACTGTGAACATTGAGCATCTGTCTCAATCTCTGACAAGGTTTCTAATTTTACCTGTTATTTGAATCTTGTTGCAAACTTGCTACTCTTTCACTATATATTCAGTGGTATATATTTCATAATTTCATCTTTATGATTACCTTCATATATATAGTGCTTGTTGTTTGTATTTATTTTGGATTACTGCATATTTCATGTAACTACTATTTATTTGCTGCATGCACACCTTGATGTTATTGTGCTGCCTAATCCATTGTAACCTCCCAGGTCATGCCTGAAAATGGGCATTTACTTTGTCTGGTGCACTTTCCTATAATAAAAACTAAATAAATGCACTTTTGCAAATGTTTGTATCCTGCATCATCTGATATTCTGTTATTACAGTACACTTGTCAATTTTTGTCACTGTTAATTCTTGCAAGTTTGTAACTGTTGTATCTTGTTCCATCTGATATTTTGTATTGTACATTGCACTTGTCACTTTATACTTTGCAAACAAGGCTATACATGTGGTTTTATGGGAGGCTGCCATAATCTTCCCCCCAGTACTACATAAGCCCCTATCAGTCTTACAGTCTTGGCCTAGCATTTCTCACATATGGTCTAACAGCAGTACTGGCTCTGCCATTTTATGCTGTTTCACTTCATGTGTCTCCTTGCCCCTTCCTTCTGCCTCCATATGCTGTTTGTTCCTTGCTCAGTAGTCTGTGCTCCTCCTGCTTATACTATTATCATTTTTGTTGCCCACATGTTTTCCTTGCTTCTGCCCCCTCCATTTTGTTTCCTTTTCTTTTTGTTCCTGGCTCCGTATGCTGTGCTTTGCTTTTCCTACCTTTGTTTCTTTATGTCTCTGTCTCTGTCTCTTTCTGTGTGTGTGTGTGTCTCTCTCTCTCTTT
Organism: Neoceratodus forsteri; assembly: GCA_016271365.2. Taxonomy (NCBI): domain Eukaryota; kingdom Metazoa; phylum Chordata; order Ceratodontiformes; family Ceratodontidae; genus Neoceratodus; species Neoceratodus forsteri. The sequence goes on along the minus strand of CM057449.1, from coordinate 1,587,847,993 downwards.
CTCTCTCCAGTGCTTTGTTCATGCTGCAGTCCTCTACCCACCCACCTATCCCTATGTGAATTTGCTCAGATTTGCTGACCTGTTCTTCCTCCTGCTCGTGCTGCATTTCATCTATGTCTTGCTGCCACCCATATTCTCCTGCATGGTGTGCTTTTAAGGTATGATTGCTGGTGTTTCCTTCAGTTCTCTTCTCCCACTTTAGTTATCAGCTTTCTGTTTCATCTGCTGGCTAACTTCCTCCATTCCAGGGGGGATTCAACCATCTTGGGCTACAGCCTTCATGCCCTCAGATGCTGAATTTTTGAATGCCTGTCTTGCAGCTTAGGTTTATTTCACCTGCTGCTCTAGGTTGGATTCAGTCTTTTTTATTCTTCATCTACATAAAGTGTTCCCATGGTATCCCATTCTCTCTTTACCTCCTATGACATGCTCTGGTTTGTGCCATCTTTGAAGTCCCCTTGTTAGTTCGGTCACTGTGACAGGAACTAACAAAGGGCTCAAAGTTCAGTCTTTGGATAAGCAACATAGTGGTAGTACAATGTCATATAGAAGCACATTTTTGCAGCTGTTTGCCTAGCCTAGCCTGTACTTGGACACAGGCCCCATCCCCAGAGCAACAATGCAGATTCCAGGGGTCATCTGCCCATAGCTGTTCCCTCCTCAGAACAGGTGCAGCACCATAAGCTCCACTCAAACTCCTCTAATCCTGTGGTTAATCCTTCCCAAGTGCCTTCATATCAAACCACATAGAAACCTGCTCAGTTCAATTGAACCTGGAGGACATGGACTCTTTGCAGTCTGCCTCCCACAAAACTCTTCATAGGAAAATCTTGAAATGTCAGTTCCACTGCAATGAATGAACTATTCCCAAGCTGATATCTGCACACAGAATATTGAAGGTCCCCCTGTTCTTCCACTGTCAGGAGGCAGGAACTGTTCAATTTGTATGTCATAACACTAATGGTAAATTTAGTGTCACCTTTGCCACCAGTACCTACTCCTACTACCACTTCTGTTTCATTTCAGTTTGAGGAGTTATTAGTTAATATTTTTAAAGTGGGCTTGGCTGTAGATTGGTTAGATTCCAGAGTGGTATCCTGGAATCCAGGCCTTCCAGTCAAAAGTCAGATCAGGATCCTTCAGTTGGCTTCCATATCTTTCCAGCAATATGACTCTGCTTTCACCCTCCATTTCCTTGCAGCTGTGCTAACAGCCATTATTGCTTATCTGGCTCAACCTCACCAAACTGATTCAGCAAACAACAGTAACCCTGCCAGGTGACCCATCTATGCCTTTACAACATATTCTTGCTATCATATATAGTGGCACTTCTATGATTACCACTGATCAGTCTCTGCCAAAACCATTGCTTGCAGTATCTATCAGCACTTAACTCACATATCTGTTGCTTTGCAACACCATGCATTCTTTTCTGCACATCTACAGCCACTGTGGGCAGTCCACTCTAAGCTGGTCTGACAGTGTAGACCTGCCTTTCCCAAACAGAGCCACAAATGACAGTTTGTCTAATGTTTTACTCAGTTCAAATTCTCATCTCCAGCAACTATTATTTTCCCATCCATCTTAAGCTGATTCTTCTCTCAGGCCTTACTAAGGAATTCTGTACTGGACATTATTCTATGCTATCCATGTCATTATTTGCCCTAATCTTCAATCCACTACTATAGATGCACATATCTCAAGACAGACTGCTCAGCATTTCGACTTGATATCTTCCTTCTCATCCAAATCATATTGCACAAAATGAGAACTGCCATCCTTATTAGGATTCTAGTTTTCTGTAAGGATTATTCTCCAAGGTGGAAGATTCATATCCATGCTGGACAATCAGTGCAGCAGTTGGGTTTCTGCTTGTGATGCCAATGTCCCAGGTTTAGGAATGGATCCATGGAGCCTGAGGGCCAGGAGGGGGGAGGAGGATTGAGTGTCCCATGGACTGCTCTCCTCCTCTGGGGAGGGAGAGTAGGTGAGCATCCGCATAACTGACTTCTGGAAGAGGCTGAGGGAGCAGCTTCCACAGCCTAAGCTGTGGGAGGCGTGCCAGACATTGGTGCTTTGGCACCCCATGACAACACATCACACCTCCCACTGGGGAAATAGCATCTGAAAATGCCAGCCCCATGAATGATGCACTGCTCAACCGGTCCCATCCTGCCTGCCCACAGCATTCAGCTGGTGATCAAGTTTAATATTCTGTCAGTACTGGCCCGAGCCCATGGCTCCACCGTGGGTGGCAAGCCAGGAAGGAACACCGGTAGCCATCTACTAAGAACCTTGCTTGGACTCCACTGGGGGCTCATTCACTTGGCAGCCCTGCCCTGAGGGGCATGCCCAGGAGGATTGCCACCCAAGGTGAGTCCCAGTGGATGAGTGGAGGACCAGGGCTGAGCCACTGGGGCCTGGCAACAAAAAGAAAGAAGTTTCATATCCTTCTTGACTTTGCACATTTAGTCACTGCTGTGGATCATCATCTACCATCACTGCTTCTACTCTTTCAGACCTCACAATGTGGTCACATTTTCTCAAACCAGAATGGCATATTCATGTTTTCTAAAGATCCTGCTCCAGGATCAAACCTCAAGATTTTCACCACTGCAACCCAATCCTATGGTTTTGTGGCACTTTGTGGCCTGTCTAGGTTCATTTGACCATAGTCATCAGAAATCCAACATATTCATCATTTTCAATCCATGTCTCCCCTGTATTAAATGTATCACATTGTTGCAGCCTCTCTCACCCGGTGTCACCTTCAGAACAATCAAAGTGTTGCAATCTGTTCTAATGACCAAGCAGCTATAGCCATCATACATAAATGTTGATCTTTTTTCTTCTCCATTCACAAACTTCCTGACAACCACTCATGGTCAGAGGTCCTTCTGCTACAGAGCCCCATTCTGGTTTAACTCTCTCCTGCCCCCATCACCAATGCCACCACTATCTCCAAATTCAAACCACCTTCTAAGCCAACTCCTCAACACTCGTAGCTGCTCCTATCTCTGAATGAGGCCTGACCTCGACCTTCCACCAAGTGGACAATGCCCGCCGGGTGGCTCTCCACCCAGCCCACCCCTCCACCCCTTCCCCAGCACACCGCACCTAAGTATAACCTGGCCAGCACCTGCTGTCTTATGGTAATGCCAGTAGATTGCCCAACATATGTAACTAACTTGTGTAAGAACTATTTCAAATACCTGTACCCTGTAACTCAAATGCATTTTTGTTTGACCACAGTGTGACGTGGCGCCTCTGATGAACGCCTGTTTCAGAAAACCTGTACTGTGTAATCTAAAATACTATGTATGTCCTCAATGTGACGAGGTACCTTTGGAAATGAGCCCCTGGCTCAAAGGTTGTAAACTGATTCTCACAAATAAATAAATAAGATTAAAATGAACCTCTTTGTTGTTTAAATTCAAAATTGATTCATTGTACATACCTGGTCCTGCTAACTTTCTTTCTGTTTGTGTCTCCAGTGTTCAATTCTAGCAGCTCAGAACTTCCAGTCTTCAGGTCAAAAAGTAATGATTCCTTCTCCAACATTCCAGTAGCAGAGGCAAATTACTTAACTGTTAAGCTCAAACCATGCTAACTCAATGATCTGAGATTCACTCACAGAATCTAAAAAGGCTGCTTATTCAGTTCTGCATATCCATGCCTTCATATTATATTGCTCAGAAACAATCAGCCTGCTGACCACATCATACTGCTCACACGCGTTCAGCCTGCTGGTAATATCTTGCTGCTCTCAAGCATTTGGCCTGTTGGTCACACAATACTGTTCCATGAAATTGTTCTGTAAGCCACATCATACTTCTCAAAAGCAATTAGTTTTTTGACTATGTAATACTGTGCTCAAGCATTCCTCTTGTTCGGCCACATCATACTGCTCACAAGCATTCAGCTTATTGGACACTACCATCAAACAATACATATTGGACATTCAGTTTACCTTAAAGTTTATCTAACCTAGTTACAGTAGCTCATATTTATCCAGTCAAGCAGTGAAACCATTCCTTCAAGCCCTAAGAAAAGTACTCCACGAAGGACTGTCCTTAATTTCAAAGATTAGGGTATGGGCGTTATAGCCTATTACCTTATGGCTGTGTTAGCCCTTTTCTGCAAACATTTAAATTTTTTTCCTTAGTCCATTTAAGGAGAGAACGTATCATAAATCTTGCTGAACTGAAAGCCACCCGATCCCTTCCACTTCCCTGTCTGCCATCCCTGCCCACATGCTCAGACATCTTTTGACTTCTAATGAAGGACTTAAGCAGTGGCTTTACTTTATATAAAGCATTGCTTTAACCAAAAAAAAAAAAGAGAAAACATAGTTTGATGGGCATCTGCCTGGCTTTTCTTCCCAGCTATATGTAAACCCTTAACAATCACACAATCTTTGTCTACTGTCTAGTGTTTTAAGAGTCAGCAGGAGGTATGCACTGCCTCAGGAAGCTCAAATCTTAACTCAGGAGGCTCAAATCTTAAATCATTGGAGAATGGTGTGGTACCTGAGGACTGGAGGAGGATGGATGTGATTCCTCTTCACAAACGTGGGACCAAGACAGAGGCAGGAAACTACAAACCTTTCAGTTTGACCTCGGTGGTAGGGAAAATGACGGAATCACTTCTGAAGGAAAGAATTGTTGAGTACCTAGAGGCCAGTGAGGCACAGGAACCAAAGCAGCATGGATTCATAGCAGGAAGGTCATGTCAGACAAATCTAATTTATTTCTTTGACTGGGTGACCAAAGTAGTAGACCAGGGAGGGGCTATGGACATGGCTTACCTAGACTTTAGAAAGGCATTTGACACAGTCCCGCACAAAAGATTAATAAACAAATTAGCCAGCCTGGGAGTGGATCCCAGGGTGGTAGCCTGGGTAAAACATTGGCTGGACAACAGGACACAGCAGGTAATAGTAAATGGAGTCCACAGTGAAGAAAGGGGGGTTACTAGTGGGGTACCACAGGTTTCAATACTGGGGCTGGTCCTTTTTAATATCTTTATAAGTGACATTGCAGAGGGACTGGAAGGGAAAGCATGTCTCTTTACAGATGACACAAAGATCTGCAACAGGGTTGATATGCAAGGTGGGGTGGAAAGGATGAAAAGGGACTTGGCAAGGTTGGAGGAATGGTCAAATGTATGGCAGCTTAGATTCAATGCAAAGAAGTGCAAAGTGATGCACCTGGGAAACAAAAACCCAGGGGAAGAGTACACTATGGGGGGTGAGATACTGACAACAACAAAAATGGAAAGGGACCTGGCGGTAGTCATATCAGACAACCTAAACATGGGCCAACAATGTGAGAAGGCAGTAAGGAGGGCTGGTAGGATACTGGGATGCATAGGGAGAGGCATCACCAGTAGAAAGCAGGAAATCATTGGCCCTCTGTACAGACAGTTAGTAAGACCACATCTGGAGTACTGTGTACAGTTCTGGAGACCCCACCACTGCAAAGACATAGACAGGGTGGAGGCTGTCCAGAGGAGGGCAACCAAAATGGTGCAGGGTCTGCAGCAGAAGACATATGAAAAAAGACTATAGAAACTTAAGATGTATAGCCCCAAGGAAAGGAGGAAGATGGGGGACATTATAGAAACTTTCAAATACCTCAAGGGAATCAACAAAGTCCAAGAGGGTAGTATCATTCAGAAAAAGAGATGTGCAAGAACAAGGGGGCACAATTTGAAGATAGAGCGAGGACAACTCAGAGGTAATGTGAGGAAGTATTTCTTCACAGAGAGGGTTACAGATGCATGGAACGGCCTTGTGGAGGAGGTCATAGAGTCAAAAACAGTGGGGGAATTCAAGAATGCATGGGACAGACATAAAGCAATTCTAGTGGATGGTAGGAGAAAGTAGGCTATTGGTTAACTAGAATCTGTAGCTTATCTGTTAGGTAAGGAAATGGACAGACTAGGTGGGCCAAGCGGTCCTTATCTGCCATCAAATTCTGTGTTTCTATGTTTCTATCTTAACATTTATTTTCCTGTGGAGCTGCAAAATAGTGATTTTGTAGTGCAGAATGTTGTATTGTGCTAGGGGAAATAGGAGGAAGCTCAGACATTTTGGGTGGGCTTTTAGAACAATCAGGCCAATCAGGAAGTGGGAGAAGGGCTAGCTTGGGGCACAAAATTCCTTCCACCCAGTGTGTCCCAATATGCTTATATATCCCAGAGCACAGGTGAAACAGAGCAAGAGTGGAACAGGACTGGCATCTTGTGTATCAGCAGCCATCCACAGGAAACAGCACGCTTCCACAGGTGACAGTAGGCATCTGCAGGTGACAACAGGCATGCAGGGAACTGTGCTGGTCCAGTAAGGTACAGTGCTGCTTGTGTAGGAAGTACTGGAAGAGGGTAAGGGGGTAATGGCAGCAGACAACAGTCCTTACAAACAGTAAGTACCTCTTGAGTGAGAAAAAGGGACACCCTACCTAGGGTAGAGGCATGTAAACAGTTAAGGAAAGGCACAAAATGGAAGAGTAGGGTAAAATAAAGCAAAAAAGGAGGAAACAAGAAACACCCTATCTAGGGTAAGTTTACAAAGGGGTAAACTAAAAACAAAGTAGAAAACTAGAAATGCCCTATCTAGGGTAACAATACAAAGGAACAAAGTAAAGAGGGGAAACTGGAAACACCCTATCTAGAGTAAGGTTATAAGTAATTTCCAGTAGAGGTAGAGGGTGAAGAAATTAGAATTTTGGGAGTGGTGCAGTGCACTGGTTGTGGAGCTACAGTTTTTAGAGAGACCTCCTGGAAACTGAGGTGCTGCCCCACCTGCACACATCCCTCTGGGTTGAGGGAGGAGGTCACTGGACTCTGAACCAAGTTAGATAGGATCTAGAGAACCTCTTCCCCCACCCAGAGGCCACTGGGTCTACCACCATTGTCCCAGAGGGTTCCAAGAAGAAGAAGAAGATATGGCTGAATTGTTGTGGGCTATGGGAGGGTGGAGGTGCTGGGTCAGCCTGTGCCACTACATAATTCATTTGTCACTCTGGCAGGATGGGACTGCTGAGAGAAGGTACTCATGGTATTGGCAAGTGAAGATGCCAGAGTCCAGCATAGGGGAGGCCTCAAGGTGGGAGGCAGAGAAAGAATGCAATGTGGATCCTAAGGATTGCTACAATAGTGAGGCAGAAGGGGGAGCTGGATGTCAAGGTCCACCTGGGGACAAATGACCTGACTTGGAATGGAGCTGGGATTGTGCAGTAGGATTTCAGGGAACTGGGAAAGGGCCTTAGGCAGGTGGCATATGCAGTGGCTTTTGTTGAGATGCTGCCTGGCTACAGCTTGAAGGAGGATAGGCTAAGTAAGTAAAATTGTATTTGTATATGGTGCCCAAACCCAGATGCTCTGGGCGCCTTACAGGCAGTGTAGTGACATTTAAACAAAACAGAAAAAACTATTAAACAATAGGGTCAATAAATCAGTAATTACTGTAAATATATACATTACAATAAAATCAATAAAACAGTTTAACTGTAAAATGCATGATTAAAAAGGTGTGTATTTTAAAAACCTCCACAAAGGGTGTGGCAAGATTAGGACATATCTTATTGTTTTGGGTCATGTTTTATATACTTTTATGTATATAATGCATCAAAAATGCCCATGGTGGCCAGTGTAAGTGCAAGGGATCATGGGTACGAGTGCATGGGCCCTGTGGAATGATGCTGTAATTCTTGTTACTGGGCAGAGAATCTGTCAGCTATTAGCCAAGGGCTAGAGTTAATTAAATCATTTTAGAAGGAGTCAAATAATAATTAAGCAGAGCTGGCCAGCCAGCACATGCATTTGTGTTTGAATGGGCCCTGGCATCCAGAAGTGCCTGGATGTTTGACTTTTCTTTGACTCTGCAAGGCTACCTAAGCTAATCCTGTTACCAGCTGAATGGGCTACGATTTAAGTGAAGTGTAGCTGCCATTTCCAAACTGGGAGTCTGGAATTTACCCCAGAATTCTGCTTTAAACTGTTGACCTCTTGAGTTTTTTTTCACTTTCATATTCAGAAGTGCATATCTGTGTTTTGTAATAAAATACTAAAAACTAATTGGTTGGCTAGCCACAGAAACTGAATGCTAGCCAATTGCAAGGCCAGCCACTATCCACTGGACCTGCCATTTTGAAACCACTTAAAACAAGAATGCAGAGGGGTATCTGAGCCTTTTTAGCCTTTAGCTTTTAGCATTTAGCCTTTTAGCCTTTTTTCTTCATTTGGGACCCTACATCTGCCTGGATTGGTGGCAGTTCAGGTGGATGTTAAAGATCCCATGGCACTTATCGAAAAGAGTAGGGGAATTTGTTGGGGAAAGGGGAAGTAGAATACCATAACCAAGACTGTACAAAATTCAGAATTAAGAATCATATCCCAATATGTCACTTTTCACTGCAGCTGCCATCAAAATTTAAAAGTTCCATAATAAATTCTGCCATCCTTTCCAAAGACAATCCAAGTGTGTTTTTGACCGTTTTTTCATGTCTGATTCATGAACTCTTGCAATAGCCACTTGTATATTTTTCAGAAGTACTTCCAAATGAACAAAATGCTGTTGAAGAACCCATTTGCATCTTGCTTGCCATAAATAATACTTGAAAACAGAGAAGACAATTTGAAGATTCTCTGCCATAAACTGATTCCACTTTTGAGACAAATTGACGTATAACAGTTCTTTGTAAGTTAAAGTTTTAAACAAAGATGAGTTCATTGTATCAGCTATTAAGTCCCAAAAATGTAATGCATATAGATATTCCAAAAATAAATGTTCTTGTGTTTCCAAGATATTCTGACAACCGTGCCATTAACAATATCTTTCTGAGACAGCTTTGTGTTTGTTGTTATTCTTCACATTTAGTCTACCATAAATAGTCAACCATACCACATCTCATGCATATACTGGCAACCTTTTATTTAGTAGTTGATAAAAATGTGGCAGACTTTGCTGCAAAGTACAATAAGGCAAAATTATGTGGTCCTGACATTGAGCTTTTACTATTTCATCATACAACCAGTGTCTGTTTTGAAACCATGTAACATTGTATGGTACTTTCCACACATAAGTTGCTGAAACATTTATTTGACAGGTTGCGGAATAAGTCGAATGTGTGACAACAATCTTGATTTCCCACATTCCCATGCCCTAAGGCATGGCAAAGTCCATTCCTTCATTACCGTGTACCATGGAAGCTGCTGAATGTGTACCAGATCCACTCTATTATAGTGTAGGAATATGATATAGTAAAAGGCCACAGGGTGAATCATCCCTATCTCTCCATCCTGAATATTCTGATATGTCACTGTTCTCTTAACAGGGTTCAATCTGCTCCCCCACAAAGCCTGAAAAAAAGGCTATATAATCTTGTTAACAAGTGTTTTGGAGGGGGAAAACATAACTAATGTACAACAGAATAGGTACTATCATAGTTTTAAGCATAAATATTCTTTTTTGTTTAGCTATTGTCCAATGAATCCATCTCTCTATCCTTCCTTCTGCCTTCTTCAGTTTTTAATCCCAATTAAAACCTGCCGAATCCCCTTTTCCAAATTTAATATCCAAGCTCTCTATTGGTTCCTTATTGAGTAATATGTCAGCAAAATAATCCTTATCCTTATCTCTGTCTCCCAACCAAAATCTTTTACTTTTATCCCTGTTAATTTGAGATCCGGAAGCCTCTGAAAAATTCTGAAGATGGTTTAGAATCATCTGTTCTTCTGTAAAATCACTAGCCAAATTTACCACGTCATCAGCATATGCTAATATTCTCAAAGGGGGGTTATCAGGCAAGAATCTAATGCCTTGTAACTTGGGGTCATTACCAATAATTTGCAACAAAGGGTCAATACCAAAGACATATAATAGGGGGCTCATCGGACATCCCTGCTTAACCCCCCTATGAACCGTAACCTGTGTTCTTTTCCATCCATTTACTATGGGCTTCACCTTAGCCTTTATGTATAAACTTTGAAACCAACCAACATAACTAGGGGAATTTCATAACACAGTAAAACAAAAAGCAAATAATTTTGACAGAGAGAATCAAAGGTCTTTCTTGGATCAAGACCTAATACCAATTCTGCTTCCCCCAGAGTACCTCTATGAAATATTTCTCTTAACTTGATTAAGTTCTCATGAATTCCCCTCCAAGGAATAGCACACCCCTGTGCTGTACAAATAAGTGAATCTGGACAGAGTGCCAATCAATAGGACAAAACTCTACTCAGTATTTTAATGTCAGTGTTCATGAGACAAATGGGTCTCCAATTCTGCAACCTTGTCCTACCCCCTTTTTTAAATAATGGAATTAAGTCATATTCCACCAAATAACTTGGAATATTATGTGTAAGCAATAAGTCATTAAATAATCTAGCAAGTTTGATACTCAACTACTCACAACCAAACTTATAAAATTCAGCAGGGAGACCATCGGTGCCAGGAGTAGAATCATTCCTTAACTTCTGTATAACTCCCTTAATTTCTTCAGGAGTAACAGGAGCAGTCACATTAGATTGCTGCTCAGTAGATAAAGTCTGAGGTGGCAATTAGCCTATATACCATTCAGTGTGAAACATATCCGGTGAAACCCTAAAAGTGTGTTCAATAAAATCATCCACTATGGACAAAATAGCATACTTTTCCTTAGAAATGTCACCTTCCTCATTTTGCAACTCCCAGATGAATTTATTTTTTGAACTCCACTGACTCTCTTTAAATGGGTCAGAAGTAATTTTCTGATTAATCTGCCCAAATCTAAATTCCTGTTATAAAGTTTTAGGCCTATCATATTGGAAAAGAATCATACACTTTTTTACTTCTTGAATCTGAGAGGTAAAATCTAGTCCAGTACTGTCAGCCAAGGAAATCAATCTGTGTAATTGTTTCCTGATGTGCAAGTATTTTAAATATTTCTCTACATTCAGTTTCCCAGTATACTTCTGAAAAAGAGATTTATATTCTATCTGCGTGTCCTGCCGCCTATCTATTAAGGAATCATACATACATTGTACCAAAATCCTAGCTTTCCACAGTAAAAGAGCTCTCTGTTTTATCTCATCAAGATGCAGAAGGGATGAATTTAACTTCCAAGAAGGTTTCCCCCCTTCAAGGGAATCATCCCATTGACAATCTATAACCACCACAGAATGATCAGAAAACCCAAAATCTCTCACATCTGACCTTTTGACCACCAATTCCTGTGAAATAAAAAAAAATATCTATTCTAGTCTTTAAAGCTCCTTTTCGGAAAGTAAACCCTCCCATAGGCTGACATACCCGATATGCATCTTGCAATTGAGCAGTACCTATGATAACTTTTAATGCATTGGAATCCCAAAACATTTTTTTCAGTTTTGAGTCCTCTATCCTCTTTTTGAATGCTAAAATTAAAATCTCTGCACCAAATTATAATTTTAGAAAAACACAAAGAAGGCTGCATTTTCTGAAATAACTCCACCCTCAAAGCCTTCCCTTTGGGAGCATAAGAGTTAATGAGATGTATCCTATGGCCCCATAAGATACATCCAAAATCAAGGCCCTACCAGGCACTAAATCAATAAGCTGAGTTACCTTTAAGTCCGCATTTGAAAACAAAATACCCAACCCGTCACACCTAGCTTGACCCTGAGACCAAAAGGTAACCCCGCCACCATTTTTTATCACAAAGTGCTATTTCCTTAAAAGTTTTTATCCTAGTGTCATGTAATAAAATGATATCCATCTGCAGTGAACTTCATTCTAATAATGCTAAATCCCGTTGTATACCATTCTTAATACTTTTGACATTTAAGGAGAAAACCTGAAAAGAAGCCACAAGAGAGAAAAGGAAAAGTCAGAACTAGCATGCAGTTTTTGATCTAGTAGGCCACCGTTTTTTTCCTAAATGTCCTTTTTCCAATTTGGAAGAAGTTCCCATGGAAGAAGCAACTGAGGAGGAGTCAGAGCCAGAATTACCATCCTCTGCTGAGTCCTCCATAGGTTTGACCACCGGCAACACAGAAAATGTATTAGAAAGAGCTTTCCCCCTCTTTTCACAAATATCTCTCTTTGCCTCTGGGTTCGGCCGGGGCATTCACTTTATCCCTTGCCCATTCTTTATAAGTAACCCTCCTGTAAGGTTCAATAATGGTCTGAGGGTGCATAGATGTAACTTCTGAATAACATACTATGCCCTCAATGTCCTGCCTACCGACACTTCCACTATCTTCCATATCCACCACATCCTCAATCCTATCCTGAGGGGCGGCCACTTAATCCCCCCCGCATGGGTAGTCTCTACCAATATCACTGGGTCTAAGACTGCCAGCTTCTCCTCAGTTTGGAAAAGGTCCCCCTCCCCCCCCTTTCAGGCTCAAGGGGGCCATCCACCTTCTGCTGCTGGTGTGTGTGTGTGTGTGTGTGTGTGTGTGTGTGTGTGTATCTAAGGAGACAGACATTTCAGTATCTAACCAGGGTAATGTGGTCTCTTTTTCTTTAAGGAGGTCTTGCATCCTTCTCTCAGAGGCCAAAGCACAACTTTTCTTTTGAGCTTGAGTTATTAAAACATCATGGAATAGGCTATCCCTTAAATTATGGGAAGCCCAAGGGCATTTAATGTACAAGTGACCCTTTTCTTCACATAGGCTACAGTGAAATAGATTTTTACAAGTGGAGGAAAAATTACCTGTTTCCAAACAGTGAGAACATTTGGGGGTATCACAAGCATTACTGAGATATAGCCTACAACCACACCTATGACAGGATTTAGGCTGGCCTAGGTAAAACAAAGAACACCTGTCTTTACCTGAAAACAGACAACTAGGGAGGTGCGCAATGCCATTATTGGTTATAAACAATTTGCATTTCACCCTCCACCTCCCCAGTCCAAAATTGCTCAGAATCTATTACTGGAGAGTGATGTTCCAGCACCTCACATCTCTGTTTTAACCAGTACAAAATGTCTGCAACATCCACCCCTTCATTCTTGAAAATGATCGTAATCGTACGAACAGCAGGTTTAGTAATAGGGATAGCCAAAAATGAGGCCCATAATGGTATATCCTTCAAACTATTATATTTGGTCCAAAACTTCCACAATTTTAAAACTAACATCATAATTATGTTCTTCAGTATGAATTAAAGCAAAAACTTCAGAGGCATAACATTTGAGGGAATCTTTCAATAATTTTCTCCCAATATAAACCCTATCAGGAGGATCTTCCAGGCCTCCCTGACACATCAAGCAAATAGCATTTCTCCTAGGGGCAGGTTCTCTAGAGTTAGACTTAAATAGGTCTGCCTTCCTTAATAAAGGTTTAAACAATTTCTGTTTCTGCGGATCTTGTAACAAGTCAACCCCCACCCCTGTATGCAAAGTGTCAGAGGATTTTAGGTTATCTGACAATGGTGGTACAGTGCAGTGCTCAGCAGGGATTGGTTGTTCTGTAGAGTGCCCATGCTGAAAATCCCCACCGACTGTTGGCTGGTGTGTGTCTAACTCAACGTGCCCCACCCCTACTAGCTCTGAAGGCAAACTCGGTCCATGACATTGCACTGTATGCAGAACAACACTGGGCCCGGTAACTGAGGAGCCCTCTGCTCCTTTGGAATCAGTTTCCCCATAGCAGTAACCTACAGTCCGTTATACTCCCAGATTTTCAGATCAACTGGGTCCGGTGACCAACCATTGTCTCCTTGAACCCAGCCCACAGCTGCTAAGGCTGTGTCCAGACATTTCCTGTCAGTGTCCTCTTTTCAAAATATCACTGTCCCTTTCCCAACTTTCCCCATAATCCCCAATGATTTACTTATCTTAGCTGGTGCAGCAGTATCCTGTCCATGCGCCATAGTAGGTAAACAATCCCTCGGTTCCAAACCATGCAAGCCCCCTCGTATGTTCTCCTTAGCAATGGTACATACGGGCAACTGGCTGCCTGTAAAATCCTCGGTGCTCATACATGCAGCCTGTCGGGGCTACTCGCCTTGTGGTACAGCAGAAAAATTCTCTTTTTCCGCATCCAGAACTTGAAGATCTCTTTTTTTGCTGACTCAGGCGCTCATACTAGCATAAGTAACATCCACGCCAACTGGTAAGTCGGCATCCAGAATAATACAAGAACTCTCTATAGATCCAGACAATAACGGTGAAAAAAGTATCTTCAGTCTCGAGATTTGTTGAGGCTGGGGAGGAGATCCTCTCCCCTGCCTCCCACACATCCTCCACCTCCAAAGTCCGGGACACAGTAGCCATCCAGAGAACAAACAGTAGCTCCCCCTACCAGCAAGTAGGGGAGTTTTTATTGAAAATACATAAAAATACATCAAAAGAAACAACAAAAAACACATACATTTTGTTTTATGCAACCATAATTATAAAAGAAAATCAACCAACCAATACATCACCATTATAATATTGCTCCCAGTCCCCCTTATTTATATTTAATAAAAATCTGGAATCCTTTCCACAATTTGAATATTTTCCCAGCAGTCCCAACGTGTTTATCTTTCATATGGACAGATTTCATTGCCTCCATTATAAGTACAAAAAAATTTCATATGACATAAACTTATTTTGTAGTACCCACTGGCATCTAGCCTGCCACAAATAATATTTTAGACAACAAAAGAACACAACTAGCGTACCCCAATCATAAGAACCAAAAGGTGAGGAAAAAAAACAAAAAACAAGGCCTGATAGTCGAGATTTTGTAGCCATGGAAGCTGTAGCTTAGCTTAAAAAAACCATAACCCTGAAGCATAGGAACACTTAAATAAAAAATTATCCATAGTTTCCTCCTTCGCCTGACAGCATATATGGACAATATCTTCGCCAATCATTTTATGCTTAGCATTCCCTTGACATATAACCTTCCATAGACTGACAGCCAAGCACCTCCACATTTGAGAGAAGGAATCCTATGATAATTAAGTTGTTTAAGAGCAAATTCAGTGCAAAAAGAAGGGCAATTAACAAATACAGGTTCACTTGGATACAATTTTCCCAGGAAAAATAAATATAATCCACCCATTATGTTATCTTTAATACACTGAAAAGAAATGGACCATTTAAACAACTTCTGAGCACACAGTTTAAAAAACCCTGGGATATATATACTTTTGGGAATCTGTGGGGTAAGGGGTGCCCTCCAAACACCAAAAAAGGGTTTAAAGTTATTCATTACCCATAACTGCTGAGTCAATAACGGAAAGGAGAGGTCAAAATTAAAGTTCTGAGCAAGAAAAAGCCCATAAAAAAAACTAAGAGGATCCACCATGCCCAACCCCCCTTTAGAAATAGGGAGATAGGTATAGCAATGTTTAATGGGGTTAAGCCTACTCCCCCAAAGTATTGAAAAAAAACATGCATACAAACGTGTTTCCAGGGCTAACGGAGGAGGATATACCAAGGCTATATATAACAGCCCAGGAATAATAATTTTTTAATAACAAAAATCCTTTTTATTTTGGATAACCTCCATCCCTTCCACCTTTGAACCTTTCATTCTGCCTTTTCAATGCAATTTCCCAATTATCCACAGGAGATTTTGAGTCTAAAAATTACTCCTAAGATTTTACATGGTAAGGAGGAAAACACAATATCAGATACTGTAAACTGATCTTGATCTATAGGCCCTAAAAGCAACCTCTAGATTTCTTTGTATTAATTTTTGAGTTAGAAACCTTCTCATATTTAGCAATACAACTTAGGACAATAGGAATTTGAACCAATGCAGTCAGAAAAATACAAATATCATCCGCATAGGCTTGAAACAATCACCAGATCTGAAAGCAAATGCCCAGAAATGCCTGGTAATCCATCCATCTGATCTAACATTTTAAGTAATGGATCCAAAGAAAATGCATATAATAAAGGGCTCAAAGGGCAGCCCTGTTGTACCCTCAAAGTTAACTGAAACTGGGAGGAATACTGACCCTTAATGACAGGATATGCTACAACTTTTATACATTAATTTAATCCAATAGACAAAATCATAAGGTAAACCATATTTCTCTAATACTATAAATAAATAGGAACGAGATACCCTGTCAAAGGCCTTATTTTGGTCAAGAGACAGGATGCAATGCCAATTGGGAGACCTATTGGAAAACTCTATTATTTCCCTAAGAATAGTAAGTGCAGACAAAATTTTCCTATTTGGAATGCCGCAAAACTGAAGAGGATATAACAACTCAGCCGACACTGATCTCAACCTTCTATTTAATATTTGGGATAGTATCTTGAAATCTGAGTTCAAAATGGTTACAGGTCTCCAGTTACATAAAAGAGTTCTATCACCACCCTTAAAAATAAATATCAACAATCCTGCTGAAAACTGCACAGGTAAAAAATGAACACAGTGTAGAAAGGAAAAAACCTTCTCAAGACAGGGAGCTAAAATCTCACCAAATTGTTTAAAGAATTCATAAGACAACCCATCCAATCCTGGAGAAACTCCACCCTTTAAGGAAGAAAAAACTTCCAAAATCTCTTGCCGAGATATAGAATCAGCTAATTTATACACTTCCTGACCAAATGGGGGAGATATAGTAAAATCCTGAAAAAACTGGTGAACATCACAACTTTGGATCTTAGGCCCTTCCTGTTCCTTTATATAATACTGGATAATAGAAAATAAATCATCCTGGGAGGTTTTAAATTTCCCTTCCTTATTTTGTAACACCTCTAATCCTAAAGAGCTCCTTTTGTCCTTAAAGGCCTCAAAGGGTCCCCTAATGGTGTTCTTTGAGTGCCAAAGGAAAGCTCGGAACGTAAAGTCTGTGCTCTATCGTACTGACAATCCCTCATAGCAGACTTCGTAAGGGAGATTTGGGCAGAAAAATCATCTCTAGAAGTATTAGCCACTGAAAACAGCCCCTGGAGTTTCTTCCTGAGGTTTAAATATCGTAAAAATTTAGCAGTAACTCGTTGTTTCCCATAGTTTTGGAAGAATTTCCTGATATCATCTTTTGTATCCACCCACCAGTCCCATAAATCCTCATATAAAACCATAACAGATACTCGGGCAGCCAATAGAGAAGATATACCTTTTACAACCCCTGGGTCCTGCAAAACAGAAGTATTTAGTTTCCATCGTGGTTTATTTATAGGTTTGTGTAGGGGGTCACTAAAGGAAAGAGTGATGAATAAATGGTCAGAGAATTCAGTAATATGAGTTTTATGGACTGGAAGGGATAAATTCTTTTAAAAAAAAAGATAATCTATGGTAGATATCAAAGACCCTTTCTAAAGGTGTAATTCAACCCTTTATCCTGATAACTCCTCCCATTCCTCAAACCTGCTAAGTTAATAACCCTCTCTAAGGCAATAGTGTCATAATACTTTTTCTTCCCTGCTTTACCCCTACTAAACCCAGAAACTTCACAATTAAAATCTCCCCCCAAAATAATATAACTAGAGGTAGCCAAAAAAGGGGAGAGGGCTGTACACATAGCCACCCTACCCACCTTTGTCTGTGGCCCATAGACTATTATAAAGCAAAAATCAGCCTGTTTCCATAATCCATCAATGATAAGTAGTCTCCCCGGTATAAGATCCACCAATTTTTTGAGAATAAAATTAAAAGAACCAAAAAGAATCCCCACACCGTCAGCTCTGTCTAATCCAAAGGACCAATAGGATGGTCCCTAGATCCATTCAGATTTTAAGGACCGACACTGGTCTGAAGTATAGACCCATGTTTCCTGTAAAAATAAATATCGAGGTCAAACTGATGAAAAAAATAAAAAAGAGCAGTTCTTTTGCAGTTATTCAAAAGACTGCTGCAATTTAGAGATCCAACATTAAGGGGAATCATAAACATTTAGGTTTTCTTCCTCTTTTTTTTCTTCTTCCCTTTATAATCTGTAGAAGTTTTACTCCCATAGGATTGTGATAAGGCGGGGGTACCAGTATTCATGTCAGAATCCCCTGTAACAGTATCTAAAATAGCATAAGAATTTTCCATTTCAAAATTAGGAATGTCTACTGAAGTCAGGGGATGTTTTTTTTTTTGGGGGGGGATAAAGGTTTAGAACTTCTAGTAACTCTTTTTCTCTGCAGGGTTAGAACTAAGAGGTTTCGTTTTACAGGATCATGATAACAAACTGGTGGAAACTCTTGAACATTATGGGGTCAGAGGCCCACACCCTGCTTTAGAAATAACAGCAGGTTCAGACCCCAAGACCTTTCTCTCTTCCTCTACCCTTTCAACCTTTGTGATCTTAGTGTGAAGATCTTTTCTGATTTTTAGAAAGGGCTTCATCCTGAGCTTTTTGTATTATTAACTCTACATTGACAGAGGCTTTGTTAGAAGTCACCATGGACAGTTCCTGTACCCATGACCTGACTCTTCACATAAGTCACATTTTACTAGGTTAGCACACTGAAAATTACCATGTCCAAGTTCCCCTTGATATCTCACATCTGGTGGTGTCACAGGAACTAGAAAGATGTGTCCTATTCCCACATTTATAGCATGCCCGAGGCTGCCCAGCATAGAAACATACCCCCTATCTCTCCCTAAAGAAAAGGAATTAGGAATGTGTTTAATTTCATTGTTAACTTGTTGTAGTTTCACCTTATACCTCCAACTACCATTCCAAAATAATTCAGAGTCTAATACTGCCTCAGGGCTACTTAACACCTCGCATTTCTGAGAGAGCCAAAAGGAAATGTCATCAACGTGAACCCCTTCATTTTGAACATTATAGTCACATATTTGATTAATGATGGAGTAAGGAGAGTAACGACAAAGGGAGACCATAATGGGGAAAATTTCAACTGGTTGTATCTGCCAAAATAAATCCAGCAGAAAGACAGATCTAAAGCTGACGTCATAATTGTCCTCCCCTGAGATATTAATGAAGGCAAACACATCTTTTGGTGAAAACTGCAGAGATTCTTTTAGAAGAAGTTTCCCCACATACACACGGTCAGGCCAATCTACTAATCCCCCTTTATAGCGTATACAGACAGCGTTTCTTCGAGGGGCTGAGTCTTTACAGGATTGTGTAAAAAGATCTGAGAGAAAAGGTCTAATGGGGGGTCCACAGAAGGATCGTTGAGAATTATTTCGTCCACTATGACATTAGTTCCTACTTTCTCCGGTATAGACGGTAAAGAATCAGTTAATTTATCAGTTCCATGTTGCAGTATCCGAGGCTCAGATAATTTCTGGAGTGCAGGAGACCACTCTGAGGGGAGAGAGGACAAGGGAGAAACTGACGACCAATCTGGGTCTGGAATCCATGTTTCTGAGGGGTTTAGTTTCCATCCAGAATCTAATAGCGCTTTCTCTGGAGCCCAGTCTTTATTTTCAGTTGCATTTTTAGCAGGTAGGGAAAATGCTTGCTGAATTAATTTAGAAGTAGAGATCTTCTGAGAGAGTTTATTTTTATTTACAGCCTGCTGTATGTGATTCATAGGCAAGTTCCGATTTGCTGCTGTTAAGGCAGCTCTTTTATTTTTATTATATCTGGGGAACCCTTATTTCTGTTTGTAAAGGAAAAGGATGTAGTATGCGCCATTAGAGGCGCCTGTTTGATATACCGTTCCTCTTTGTAACATACATACAGCATTTTGCAGTTTTGACTCTTCCATTATCGAGGAACCAGAGCCAATGGTAAAAAGCTTTGTTTGCTTGTTGCCAGGCAATGCGCTAGCACCGGGAATATTTTGAAAGCTTGAAACTGTAGTACGAGAAGACTGACCTTGCAGTGTTTTAACAGAGGTTCCATAATTTGTAGCTTCACCACCGGGACTCGGCTCTTGGCACTCGCCATAACCAGCGACTATGCTGCCAGCCAAAATTCCTCCAGATAAACTCTTGTTCTGTACAGTTTGTAAGGTTGGTAAGCTTGAAGGGTTCTCATTCACCTGTGTGGTGTCGCAGACTGAAGCAACTGCGTCCTCCGCAATGACAGGCTTGTCAATCGAAAATGATGTAGGTTCACTCGTAAGGAAACTATCCTCAGCTCCCTTGTTGAAAGTAGAAGATATCAGAGACACTGACAATTCATGAGGTAAGGAGTTCACTTCTATCATAGATACAGCCATATTTTTATCCATATGATCCTTTGCAACAACAGCATTATCATGAACAAAACCAAATGTTCCCGTTTGCACTGAGGGACCGAAAGCCTCTTCATTTTTGAGCCCCGAGGAGGAGGCTCGCTCCCCTGGATCACAGACGTCCTCTCCCTCCAACGAACTCTGCAGAGTGGCCATATCTGGAACAGCAGCCATCTTGGAGTCACCAGCAAAAGGGTCCCCTCTGCTCACAGGAAGCAGAGTAGGGGAAGTTCCCCAGTGTCCTGGCCAAATTTCCCTCATTCACTAAAAATACCACCAACAGCTTAATGAGGTTCAATTTCAGTTCCTTACCATCTGTATCCCCCCCCCGGTCGCTCCTGAAAAAGAGATTTCTAGGCCCAGTGGACTTACCAGGTCAACAAAATTCAACAAACAAACCATCTGCTTGGAGAGCAGAGACAATTTCTCCTAGACTAGAGTCAAAACTTCAGCTGCTACTTCTAAAGGACACTTTGCACTTCAAAATTCAGCAACCTAATGACACTAAGGTAGAACTTTAAAAGTAGAATTCTCAAAGTTTATTTTTTTTGTATACTTTCCATTTTATTTTCCATGTCCTGTAACCAACATCTAAAATTATGTGTCTTTATGTTATTTACTGTTTTTTTAAATAATTTAATTAGTAAAACCTTTGGCTAATTTTTAAAATAATTCTGCCTATGTCATTTGTGTGTGTGTGTGTGTGTGCTGATTGGGAAGGGTTGTTCAAATGATTCTACACCTGTGTGACTGTTTTAAGGTCAAACACTACCTTGTGAAGTACCACCAGGGACTTTGTGATGAAAGAAGGGGTAGAAATATGAATGATCTCAGGAGGAGCCTGTGTGGGTTTTGAACCAAGCTTTGCATTTCTGGGAAAGACACATAATAGGGTGTATAGGGCCCCCTGAAGCCCTATACATGCATGTGGCTTTCTAGGTTGTGGTGCTGTGGCTGGTTGCTCTACCCCAGACACAGACTCAATACTGCATTTTGTCCTCAGCAGAAGAGAGGAGCCCTGGGTATCTGGTGCACATTCAGTTGTGAAATAGTGAGCATGCTAGAAGGACAAAAGAAAGGGATCCCCTGACCCCCCATCACTGGAGGAATTTGCTGTGATGCAGAGAGAAATTCTACCCCATGGGAGTGAGCTGGTGACAGATTTTTGGTGGCAGAGGAGGGATTCAAACCTACGCCCCTGAAGAAACTGGAGATGGACGAGATCAGGCTACAACTGGAGCTGAAGAAATTGAGGCTGGTGCAGAGAAAGTTCAAAGCCCAGCAAAAAAAACACAGTAGAAGAGGCTTGAACTGGAGATGCAGTAAAAGCAGCTTCAGAGAGAGGCTGAGTAAAAAGAAAAGCAGCTTCAGAGTGAGTTTGAACTGGAGAAGCTAAGACTTCAATGACCGGTGCCAGAGGAGGTAAGTGGCATGGATGAACTTGAAACTCCATGGCTGGAGTATAAGTTAAACTCCAAATTAATAGCTGAATTTAAAGAGGAGGAGGACATGGATGTATTTTGAATTTGTTTGAAAAGGTCTGTATCCAGGCCAAAATATCCAGTGAGTCCTGGAGCCTCCAGCTATCCCCGCTACTTACTGGTAAAGGGCGTGAAGCACTAGGCCAAATGAACAATAATGATAGCCAAGATTCTAAGAAACTTAAAGCTGCTTTACTTAAAAAGTACGAACTGACTCCTGAGACCTACAGGTTTAAATTCCAGAAACTCCAAAAAAACCCTGACATGAGCTTTGAAGAAATAGCCACAAAGCAACAGGAATTTTTAAAGCATTGGTGGGAGGGGGTGGAAGCAAACTCTACGGGAAAAATTGAGGAGGTTATACGTTTAGAACAGTTCTTTTGGGCTTGCCCAGTGGAGCTGAAAACCTGGCTGGAGGACTGGGATCCTAAAACGGCACTGCAAGCTGCTGAGCTCTTGGATTGTTATGCCAGGAGCCAGCCTGCTGTGATAGGAAGTGGAGGAGCAGGTGCTGCAGCACAGAAAGGGAAAAGCACACCTTCAGGGCAGCTAAAACCCTCAATGTCTCTGCAGAAAGGGGGAAGCCCCAAGTTACCAAGAAGGGAAGTCTTGGAAAAAAAGAATTATGAATGTTGATTTTGTAAGCAGCCAGGGCACCTAGCTGGACAATGTCCTAAAAAGGCACAAAGTGGACAAAGTGTCCCTCAAAAGGAGGTGGGTGCACTGTGTATCTCTGAGAGTATGCCTATGAACTTGAGGAAGCACATACACCATGTTACTGTAAATGGGGTGCAGACCCATGGGTTAAGGGACACAGGGGCATCTCTTACCTGGTAAAAGGGGATTTGATTGAGCCTGAACAGCTTATACCTAATCAATTTGTCACTGTGAGGGGAGTCACAGGAGAAGAGAAAACCCTGCCACTAGCTAGTGTGCTTCTGCATTAGGGTGAGACAGGAGAGAGGGTACAAAAAGTGGCAGTGACAGACAACCTGCCACGGATGCGATTATAGGGAATAATATGCAGCAGGGGGTTGTGTGTGTGGTTACCCACAGTCAGATGGCTAAGGCCCCTTGTAATTCCCTAAACCCCATAGAAGCCCCTGTGGAAGAAAATAGGAGGCTGGTTCCCCAGCCTGTGTCTCCTGAAATGGAGAATAGTGAAAGGGAGGTAGGACTTCCCCAAATAACTATTCACCAAATAGTTACAGAAGGTTACTCTGAGGAGGGAGGGGTAGCCAATGGTCAGAAGGTTAGGAATGGCAGTGACTCTGACTGCTCTGATGCTAGAATTATGGACCCCAGTTTAGGAACTGAGGGGGTCATGTCCCATGCTTTGGGAAAATGTGAAGATTAACTGACCCCAGTTTGAAGAGGCTGAGGGCTTGTGCAGAAGGTGATGGGACACAGGGAGGTGACATGAGACATAGGGTATTTTGGGACAATGGACTGTTGTATACACAGGAAGTGAGTAACAAGGGAGGGGTGATGGGCAGGCAGCTTGTCGTTACCCAGAAGTATTGTGAGTGGTTGCTCAAGGTCGCCCATGATATTCCCATGTCTGGACATTTGGGCATCGCTCGCACCATGCAATGATTGGCCCCAAATTTCTATTGGCCCAACTTCACCCAGCAAGTGTAGGAATATTGCAGGTCTTGTCACCGGTGTCAACAGATAGGGAAGACAGGTAGTAAAATAAAAGCTGCCCTACTTTCCTTGCCCTTTGTGGAGGAGCCATTCCAGACGGTAGGAATGAACATTGCAGGACCCTTGAATACCCCAAGCTCCTCCGGAAAAAGGTTTATCCTGACAGTGGTTGATTACACCACCCAATATGCAAAGGCAGTCGCCCTCTCCTTCATTAAGGCACCCAAAGTGGCAGATGCCTTGCTAGAGATTTTCTCCCATGTTGGGTTTCCACAGGAGGTTATCTCTAATCAGGGGGCTAACTTCATGTCGCACCTAATGAAATCTTTGTGGGAGAAGGGTGGGGTGGTGCAGAGATGCATGACACCTTATCACCCACAAGCCAATGGGCTTGTGGAAAGATTTAATGGTATCCTAAAAATGATGCTCCAAGCATTTGCTGAACAGTATGGGAGGGTCTGGGAAAAATACCTTCCCCACCTGTTGTTTGCATACAGGGAAGTGCCCTAAGAGTTGACAGGGTTCTCCCTCTTTGAACTCTTATGGATGTAGGGTGCGTGGGCCCCTAGACTTTAACCGTGAAGACTAGGAAGGCAAGCACGCCACCGAGGGGATTCCCATAGTGGAGTGTGTCCTTAAATTCAGGGAGAAGCTGAAGGAGGTTATGGGGATGGCCCAAAGCAGCCTGTCAATTGCCTAGCAGAAGCAAAAAGTCTGGTGCAACCGCAGAGCCAGAGCTCGCATGTGCAGCACAAACCAGGAAGTAATAGTCCTCTTCCCAGTCCAGAAGGACAAGCTGCAGGCCATGAAGGCAAGACCATACAAGGTAGTCCAAGAGATAAATGACATGAACTATATTGTGGAACTGTCTGACAGGAGACATATCCGTCAAATGGACCATATCAATATGATGAAGCCATATGTAAACAGGGACGACACGGTGTTTGTTGTTTGTAGTCCTGGGGAGGCAATGAATGAAGAAGACCCCCTCCTGGACTTGCTAGAGGAAAGCAAATGGGAGTCATCAGTGGAGACAATCAAACTGTCACCCCAGTTGACCCTGGAACAGACCCAGGAAGCAAGGGAGGTCTTTGAGGATTTTGCCCCTTTATTTACTGCCAAGCCTGGATGGACCCCCTTAGTGACCCATGATGTGGAAACAGGGATGCAAGCACCCTTATGATGGGTAGCTTACTGGGTATCTGAGGCTGTCCTAATGGACATTAGGAAGGATGTGGAGGAAATGTTGGAGTTAGAGGTAATCCAGAAATCCCAGTCCCTGGGCTTTGCCCATAGTCCTCATCCCCAAGCCTGATGGGTCTACTTGCTTTTGTGTGGACTATCATGGACTCAGTGCAGTCTCGAAGTCCAACACCCACCCAATGTTTTAGACAGATGAGCTGTTGGATAAATTGAGTGGGGCAACCTACCTAACAACCATAGACCTGACAAAGGGGTACTGGCAGGTGGAGTTGACTGACAGCTAGGGAACGGTCAGCCATTATCACTCCAATAGGCCTCTTTGAATTTAAGGTGAAGCCTTTTGGGATGCAGAACACCCCTGCTACATTTCAAAGGCTGGTCAGCCAGGTGTTACAGGGTACTGAAGGGTATGCAATAGCTTATCTGGATGATATTGCCATTTTCAGTATCAGCTGGAAGGAACACCTGTCCCATCTGAAGGAAGTGTTGGGCAGGATACAGAAGGCAGGACTCACTGTCAAGGCTGAAAAATGCCAGGTTGCCATGGCTGAGGTATAATATTTGGGACATGTAGTGGGAGGGGACAACTATGCCCAAACCAGGTAAAGATAGATGCCATTGAGAATGGCCCAGGCCAGAGACCCAGAAGCATGTCAGATGCTTCCAGGGGACTGCAACGTACTACAGAAAATTTGTACCAAATTACAGCACCCTGGCAGCTCCCCCGTCTAGTTTGTTAATGAAAGGCAACCCAGAAAGTAAAATGGGACCCAGCATGTAACATGGCCTTCACTCAGCTAAAAACCACACTGTGCAGTGCCCCATGATGGCAAGCCCAGACTACACAAGACCATTTGTTGTTCAGACGGATGCCTCGGATGTGGGGATTGGTGCTGTCCTCCACCAGACATCCTGACAGAGTAAGGATCACCCAATTGTGTACCTAAGTAGTAAGCTACTTTCCCAGGAGCTGGCATACTCCACTGTGGAGAAAGAATGCCTTGCCCTGGTGTGGTCACTTAAGAAGCTAGAGCCCTACCTCCATGGGAGGCTCTTCAAGGTACAGACAGACCACAATCCTCTCATGTGGCTAAACCAGATAGGAAAAATAAATGGGAGACTCTCTTCAGTGGAGGATTGTACTACATGCCTACAACATGGGCATTAAACATAAGTCAGGTTCTGCTAATGTCAATGCAGATGGCCTAGCCCGCCTAATCAAAGTAAGAGGCAGAAGTGGTGGAAACTCTTACTAAAAAGAGGTGTGTTCTTCCAGGTTCTGTTAAGGAAGGAGTGTGGTGAGATTAGACCATATATTATTGTTTTGGGTCATGTTTTATATAATTTTATGTATATAATGCATCAGAGATGTCCATGGTGGCCAGTGTAAGTGCAAGGGATCATGTGTACAGGTACATGGATCCTGTGGAAGGATGTTGCAATTCTTGTAACTGGGCAGAGAATCTGTCAGCTACTAGCCAGGAGCTTAAGTTAATTAAATCATTTTAGAAAGAAACAAAATAATAATTAAGCAGAACTGGCCAGCCAGCACATCCATTTGTGTTTGAGTGGGCCCCAGCATTGACTTTCCTTTGTCTCTGCAAGGCTACCTAAGTTAATCTTGTTACCAGCTAAATGGACTACCATTTAAGTAAAGTGTAACTTAATTGCTGCCATTTCCAAAGAAGAAGACTATAATTTCCCCCAGAATTCTGGTTTAAACTGGTTGACCTCTGATGTTTTTTTGCCTCTCATATTCAGAACTGCATATCTGTGTTCAGTAATAAAATACTAAAAACTGATTGGTTTGGTAGCCATAGAAACAGAACACTAGTCAATCGCATGGCCAGCCACTATACACTGGACCTGCCCTTTTTGAAACCCCTTAAAACAAGAATGCAGATGGGTATCTGAGACTTTTACTAAGATGCATACTAAAGTATAAGACGCTAAGAAGGCTGTTAGCCCATGTGTGCTCCTACCATTTATGCATAATAAGACAAAAGATTTCTGTTTAAGATGTAGTAATCCAGTCAGTTTTTGACTTGCCCCTTATCTTTACTGGTGATAACTTCTAATGGTACCTGATTCCAAGGGTTAACCACTCTCTGCATGTAGAAGGACTTCCTTTTATTTGTGTTTATTTTTGGGGCCTTAATTGCAATGGGTGTCCCCTAGAACTGAGTTTGTCATTTTTGAATTCTAAATCTAGTTCATATAAGAGATTGCTGTCTTACATTATATCATAACACAGTAATATAGCTCCTCATACTCTTCTTGTCTCCGGGACATGCGGTTTATTTTTTGTTATCATTCATCATAGGATGACGTTTTTAAGTTATATATCATTTTAGTTGTCCGTCTCTGAACCCTTTCTATTCTCTTTATAGCACCCTTTGTAATCAGTCCCCACACTGGACTTCCATAATCCAATAGTGGTCTGATATATGATCTGTACAGGGGCATTGTCACACTCTCATCCCTACTTTTGAAGTTGCATCATATAGCCCATAGTAGTCTCTTTGCTTTAGCTACTTGTGCATTGTAATGTTTGTCATATGCTAGTGTATTGGTGACTGTTATTCCTAAGTCTTTCTCCCCATGTGACTGTCTAAGAGTTTTACTATTTAGCTGATATGTGGCTTTCCGCTTGCCTAGGTGTATTCCACGGCACTTTTCAGTATTAAAGCTCATCTCCCAATTTATTGGCAATTTTGATATGTTAGGGCCCTTTGGAGAGACTCCACATCTTCTTGTGTTTTATAATGCCTGTGAGTTTTGTGTCATCAGCGTATTTACTTAACCAGTTTGAGACATGTTGACCCATGTCAAAAACAAATATCTGGAATAGAACAGGTCCAAGCACCGATCCCTACGGCACCCCACTAGTCACCGCCACTGTTCCAATAAGTAACCATTTATGCTAACCCTCTGACTTCCTCCACTTAACCAACATTAGATTCACTGAACCATTTTGTGGTCCACCTGAATATCTATTAATTTCTGTATTATAGCTTTATGTGGTACCTTATGAAAAGCCTTTGCAAAGTCCAAATATATACAGACCACAGACCATCCTCTCTCAAGGGCAGCAGATATTTTCTCATAGAAACATAACCAAATTTGTTACACATGATCTACCCAAAAACAAAACATGCTGTTCCCTATCCCTTAATCCCTTGCTTTCAATGTGTTCATTTATTATATCTTTTACAATGGACTCCATAATCTTTCCTGGGACAGAAGTTAGACTAATTGGTCTATAATTTGTGCAATTCACTTTACATCCCTTTTCGTGGAGTGGTATCACTAATGCTTTTAGCCACTCCTATGGGATTTCATTTTTTGGTATTGCTCTTGAATATAATATTTTTAGTGGAGTTGCTATAATAGGTGAAAGGAGTTTTAACAATTTAGGAGCTATGTTATTTGGCCTAGCTGAGACAGACATCTTTAAGTTATCGATTTTCTTTATAATACACTCCGTGGTTATGGTTATTTCTTTTCCTGAATTGTTCTGGATACTACCTACATATGGTTCGTTTTTGGAAAAGACTGATCCAAAGGATGTATTAAATATGCTCACTATGACTTTAGGTTCATTAATATGCCTGTCATTGTCCATTATCGAACATAACCCAGTTTTTGAGTGAATTTATATAGCTATAAAAACCTTTCATATTTTCCGTTGTAGCATTTTTTGCTAATCAGATCTCTATATTTTATTTTTTGTTTTGTTTTTGCACATTTTTTGTATTATTTTGTATTTTTGCAAGTTGTTTTCAGTTTTGTTTTTAATATATTGCTCATATAGACAACATTTTTTCTTTAGTAATTTTTTGATGCTGTCAGTTAGCTATTTTGGGTTTATGCCTCTATTGTATTTTTTTTTAATTGTTTATCACATATCAAGAAGATATGTTTTTTAATTATATTCCACATTTTGTTGGTGGATTTGTTATTAATTCAGATTCCCAGTTTATTTTGTTTAGTTCTTCATGTATTTTTGTAGTGTTTGCCGATTTATAGTTGTAAATTCTCCTGCACCTTTTGTTTATTTGTATACATTCCTGGAATTAAAAATATATTGTACTAGGATCACTATTTGCCAGTGGTGCTTGTACTCTACAGTTTGTCACATTTATCTCATTCGCACTTAGTACTATATTTAAAATATCCTCTTCTTTAGTTGGGTTGGTGACATGCGGTCTTAGGCCTAGTACTCAAAGTTATTGGTAAATGAAATATTATGACAGTTTGTCCCTACCATTTGTTCCCAATTGATATCCCTATAGTTCAGGTCTCCCATGAAGACCACATGGCCCATCTCACAAGCCTTCTCAAGTTTTTCTATTATTTCCTCTGTGATCTCAAGGCTGCTATTAGGAGTTCTGTAGCACAGATCAACTGCAATGTTCTTATCCCTGGCTGTTTCTATTTTTATTCAAAAGGATTCAGTGTTGCAATTTTCCCATTTTATTTTATAAGTGATGTTTCTGGAATTTATCTGATTTGATATATATGTTACTACCCCTCTGCCTCTTTTTTGTGTCCTTTCTAAATGAAAAAGTTGATAGCCTTGGACATTATTATTCCAGTTGTCATCTTTTGTCCACCAAGTTTTGGTTATGAAAGCCATATCTGCTTTACCATTTGGTTTTAAATAATGCTTTACGTTCCTTTTTCTTTTTCTTTAGGCTCCTTGCATTTACTAGGTGACAATGTAACACTTCAGATTTGTGCATTTTCATTTTGCCTATACCCTTTGTCCCTAGTTTATTTTCCTCCTCTATGGGAGGGAGCAATCTTAGACTTGGTACTCTCAAATGGGGACAGAGAAAGAATCTCAGATTTAGAAGTGGGTAGCCATCTGGGAACAAGCGACCACCAAACAGTGTGGTTCACGATAAACACAGCCATACAATCAAGCCATACAAAAGCAAGAGTATTGGACTTTAGGAGGGCTGACTTTGGGAAAATGAGAGAGTGCCTCAGAAAAGCACTAGCAAACAGGCAAGAAGGAGGGGTGGAGGAACAATGAGGAGTAATCAAAACAGCCATCACAGAGGCAACAAGCCTTTGTGTAAAGCAAATCAACAAAACACAACGAAGGAAAAAAACGCTATGGTTCTCAAAAGAGGTGGCAGGGAAGGTTAAGGAGAAAAGGATAGCATTCAGGAAATATAAGGAAACACAGAAGGAGCAGGACAGAGAACTTTATCAGTTAAAGCAGAAAGAGGCTGGGAAAGCAGTCAGAATAGCAAAGGCCCAAACTGAGGAAAGGATAACCAATTCTGTTAAGAAGAGGGATAAGACCTTTTATAGGTACATTAGGGAGCGAAGAAAGACCAAAGGAGGGATACTGAAGCTTAATAAAGGGGAGGGAATGTGGGTAGAGGGTGACAGTTAAAAAGCAGGGATACTGAATGAATATTTCTGCTCAGTATTCACAAAGGAAGAGGAGGGGGGAGGTACCTAAACCAAACAAGAGAAACACTCTGAAGACAGGGGTCAATACCAGTCCATTTACAGAAGAAAGGGTTCTGAAAGAACTAATAAAATTGAAGGTGGGCAAAGCAATGGGGCCTGATGGAATTCACCCAAGAATTCTAAAAGAACTAAAGGTAGAACTAGTAACATCGCTGACTACTCTCTTTAACAAATCATGGGAGGATGGGGTGGTACCTGAGGACTGGAGGAGGGCAGATGTGATTCCTCTTCACAAAAGTGGGAGCAGGACAGAGGCAGGAAACTACAGACCAGTTAGTTTGACCTCAGTGGTAGGGAAAATGATGGAATCACTTCTGAAGGAAAGAATTGTTGAGTACCTAGAGGCCAGTGTGGCACAGGACCCAAGGCAGCATGGATTCACAATAGGAATGTCATGTCAGATGAATCTAATAGATTTCTTTGACTGGGTGGCCAAAGTAGTAGACCAGGGAGGGGCTGTGGACATGGCCTACCTAGATTTTAGCAAGGCATTTGATACAGTCCCACACAAAAGATTAATACGCAAGTTAACCAGCCTTGGAGTGGGTCCCAAGGTGGTAGCCTGGATAAAAAATTGGCTAGACAACAGGACGCAAAGGGTAGTAGTAAATGGAGTATGCAGTTGAAGAAAGGAGGGTTACTAGTGGGGTACCGCAGGGTTCAGTACTGGGACCGGTCCATTTTAATGTCTTTGTAAGTGACATTGCAGAGGAACTGGAAGGAAAAGTATGTCTCTTTGCAGATGACACAAAGATCTGCAACAGGGTTGATACACAAGATGGAGTGGAAAGGATGAGAAGGGACTTGGCAAGGTTGGAGGCATGGTCAAATGTATGGCAGCTCAGATTCAATGCAAAGAAGTGCAAGGTAATGCACATGGGAAACAAAACCTAGGGGAAGAGTAAAAAATTGGGGGTGAGATACTGACAACAGTAAAAATGGAAAGGGACCTGGGGGTAATTACAGTATATCAGATGACCTAAAAGTGGGCAAGCAATGTGAGAAGGCAATAAGGAAGGCTGGGGGGATACTGGGATGCATAGGAAGAGGAATCAATAGTAGAAAACTGGAAGTTGTTATCCCTCTGTACAGACAGTTGGTGAGACCCCATCTGGAGTACTGTGTGCAGTACTGGAGATCCCATCTCCACAAAGACATAGACAGAGTGGAGACTGTCCAGAGGAGGGCAACCAAAATGGTGCAGGGTCTGCACCAGAAGACAATGAAGAAAACTAAAGGAGTTTAATATGTATACCCTTGAGGAAAGAAGGAGAGAGGGACATGATAGAAACTTTAAGTACCTCAAGGGAATCAACAAAGTCCAAGAGGGTAGCATCTTTCAGAAAAGAGATGTGCAAGAACAAGGACAATTTGAAGATAGAGGGGATGGCTCAGAGGTAATGTGAAGAAGTATTTTTCACAGAGATGGTTGTGGATGGATGGAACAGCCTCTCTGAGGAGGTTGTGGAGTCAAGAACAGTGGGGGAATTCAAGCATGCATGGGACAAACATAAGGCAGTCCGAGTGGGGGGGGGTAGGAGGAAGCAAGCTGTTGGTTAACTAGGATCTGCAGCTTATCTGTTAGGTAGGAAAATGGGCAGACTAGGTGGGCCAAGCGGACCTTACCTGCCGACAAATTCTATGTTTCTATGTTTCTATATTTCAACTGATCCCCACCTCCACTGGTGTTCAATTTAAATCTTCCTTTGAGATTGCTCCAATGATCAGTTTAACTAAGGTATTCATACCATGATGTTCAAATGCAAATCATTTAAGCCTTTAGCTTTTAGCCTTTTTTACATTTGGGACCCTGCCGTCTGCTTGAAGAGCAGAGACAATTTCTCCTGGACAAGAGCCAAGACTTTGGCTGCTACTTCTAAAGGACACTTTACACTTCAAAATTCAGCAACTTAAGAACACTGAGGTAGAACTCTAAAACTAGAATTCTCAAAGTTTAGGGGTTTTTTTTGTATACTTTCCATTTTATTTTCCAAATCCTGTAACCAATGTCTAAAATTATTTGTTTTTATGTTATTTATTGTTTTTTATTAATTTAATTAGTAACGCTTTTGGCTTATTTTTAAAATAATTCTGCCTATGTTGTTTGTGTGTGTGTGTTGCCTTGATAAGGGTTGTTCAGACAATACTACGCCTGTGTGACTGTTGTAAGACCAAACACTACAAAAGTGAAGTACAACTAGGTACTTTGTGATGAAAGGAGAGGAGGAAATACAAAGGTTCTCAGAAGAAGCCTGTGGGGGTTTGAACCAAGCCTTGCATTTCTAGAGAAAGACACATAGTAGGGTGTATAGGGCCCCCAAAGCCTATACATGCCTGTGACTTTCTGGGTTGTGGTGCAGTGGCTGAGAGGGTTCTACCCCAAGAACACAGACTCAAGACTATATTTGTATCCCCTCACATGAAAAGAGGATACCCTGGGATTCTCTGGTGCATGTACAGTTGTGAAACAGCTAGTGTGCTTGAAGGACAGAGAAAGGGTATCCCTGGCCCCCCATCACCAGAGGGATTTGCTGTGATGCTGAGAGAATTCCCACCCCAAGGGAGTGGGCTGGTGATGGGGGCTCCCTCACTGATTTGGGGAGTGAGTTCCAAAGGACAGTGCCAGCTACCTCAAACATTCTATCTCCTGAAGTTTTAAGCCTCACCCTTGGAACCACTGGAAGGCCCCGGGGGGGCAGAGTGAGCATGGGGTAAGAAGATCATTTAGGTAGCCAGGGCCTGATCTGTATAGGGCCTTAAAGGTGAGCAAGCCCACCTTGAAGAGAATACTCCATATGACAGGCAGCCAGAGCAGGTCACGCAGGACCAAGGTCAGATGCCTTGATTTTGAAAGACCCATCAGCAACCTGGCCACTGCATTCTGCACTAGCTGTAGCCAACAGAGGTTCCCCCCACTGACCCCAAAGTAAAGAGAATTGCAGTAGTCCAACCTGGATGTGACAAAGGCATGCACCAGCATTGGCAGGGTACCAGGTAGAACTAGGAGTTTAAACTGGGTGATGTTTCTCAAGTGGAAAAAACACTGTGGATGAAAGTCAATACCTAAGGTTCAAGTGTCAAACCATCATTAAGGACAACACCCAGATTCCTCACCCTAGGAGCAGCTATCAACGGAGTAGGACCAAGAAACAACCCTGTTCCCATACCAGTGGCAGCCACATCATGCTGGTGACCAGGCTCAACTATCAATAACTCCATCTTGTCAGGGTGCAGTCACAGCCAGTTAGAGGACATCGAATCTTGAATCTTGGACAGGCATCTATTTAGCACTTCCATGGTACCATTTGTCCCAGGTGCAAACAACATACTGTATATAGCTGGTATCATCTGCACAGCAGTAAAAACCCAGACTTTTTCATATAATCAGCTCACCCAGGAGCAGCATGTACACCTCAAACAACATTGGCAATAAGCTCGAGCCTTGAGGAACTCCACAAAGTAGGGGCTTTAGGCAGGAGGAGAAATTCCCCATCACTACCCGTTGTGTCCTGTCTGTGAGGTGAGACTCAAATCAGTTGATGACAGTACCGGTGAGTCCACAATACTCTCTCAAGTGATCAAGCAGCACAATGTGGTCCACGGTGTCAAATGCTGATGAGAGAGCTAGGAGAATGAGAATTGATCGGTCTCCTCTATCTCTCACCCTGAGTAGGTCATTTTGCATAAGCATAGGTGGGCAGCAGCTCAATATGGATGTCAAACTGGAGCCACGCCTACTAACACTATGAGCAGCACAGACACGGGTTTAAAACAGTCAGTATGGGAATGCAAGAAGCAGTCCATCAGGTGCTGGGACACACTAAAAACTGTTTAAAAGAATACAGTTAAAAGCCACATTAGCTTTAACCATATTCTTATTAAAAATCAGTTTTTAGTGTGTCCAAACACAGTGGACTGCTTCTTTTCATTCCCATACTGACTGTTTTTGAGCCCGTGTCACCTGTTCTGTACTAGGGCATTTTGCACCCTGACCAATGTTGTTTCAGTGCTATGCAGTGCCCTAAACCCAGACTGGAATGGCTCATAGATGTCAAAGGCCATGAGGTGGGCCTTGAGCTGCAGAGCCACCACTTTCTCAACAACCTTCCCTAAAAATGTGAGGTTGGAGATTAGTCACTAATTCACCAAGACATCAGGGTCAAGAGATGGTTTCTTCAGAAGTGGCTTCACCAGCACCTCCTTCAAGGCACCTGGCAATCACCCCTCTGAGAGCAAACACCGGACAATCTCTGCAAACACTGGACCCACAGACTCAGCACATCCCACTAGAGATGTGGCAGTTCACAAAAACTGGGCCACAGCTTCAAGAATACCTCAATGTCCTCAGCCACCCCCACCAGCTGGAACTCCCCCAAAACAATCGTAGTGCTTCTGCCACAACAAGGCCCACCAGTGCGAGGCTGATTTAGCCCCACTGGGGAAATCCTGAACCAAATGTTCCCTGCATCAGGAGTTTCAACTTCTAGTTGAAGGAATGATGTAAAGAAGAGGGGTTCAGCTACATTGTGGACTGGGGACCAACCTTGAAGGATATGGGCCTATACAGAGGTTATGGTTGGTCTGTATCCATCTGGGAAGGAAAACACAGTCCTCAGTGGATGGTTTAAATGTTGCATTGATGACCATTTAAACTAGCTGAGAGGAAAGGTAGAAATAAAAAGGGTGGCAGAAATTGCCCTGACCCCTCACCTATAGACAAAGATAGAAGGAGGGGAGGACCCAATGGGAGGAGAGTCCCCCAGGAAGCAGAATGAAGAAAACAGTGCAGTGGTAGTAGACAAAGAAGATGGGAATAAAAGTTGTGAAAAGAGAGGGGTAAAGGAGGCAGGGCAAAAGGGAAAGAAGGGGGGGGCCAAAATTTTAAAAAGGTGTGGAAGGCCATGTGTGCAAATGCAAGGAGTCTTGGAAATAAATTTCCAGCCTTGGAGGTTATCATGGCAGAGGCTGACCTGGACATCTGGCCATTACTGAGTTATGGTGCATAGTGAACCACAATTGGGACATGGCCATTCCAGGCTATAATGACCTCAGGAAGGATAGGGTGCAGAGGAAGAGAGGAAGGGTGGTGCTGTATATAAGGGATGGTAACAAAATGACAGAAATGCAGGGAATCCGGGAGGAAATGGGGATAGGAAGTACTGTGGGTCACCCTGGAGACAGGAGTCAGAGTCTGTTTTCCCAGTGGGGTGATCTACAGACCTTCATCTCAGAAGGGAAGAGCCGGACAAATCACTGAGGGAAGCCATTAGCACAGTAGCCAAAAAGGGGGGAGGATACTTGTAAGGGACTTCAGTCTGCCAGATGTAAATTGGAACCTCCCAGCCATGGCCTCGGCTAGAAGCAGGGCCATCCTAGACTACCTGCAGAGTGCGTTTCTCAGGCAACTAATCAGCCAGTCGACTCATGAGGGGGCAATACTGAATCTGGTGCTCACTAACAGGGACAGTATTGTGGATGTCAATGTGGAAGGCCACCTGAGGACCAGTAATCACCATACAGTGTGGTTTAGCATAAGGATGGCAGCAAATGCATGCCACACAAGGGTCCTGGACTTTAGAAGGGCAGATTTTAAAAATGAGTGAATGCCTCAAGGATAACTTAGCAGAGGAAATAGCCAGAGGGGTGGGTGGGGTGGGTGAGGAACACTGGATAAATCAAGGAAGGTACAGTATTGTGAGGGCAAAAATGCTCTGTGCAAAGAAATGAGCAAAAACAAAAGAAAAGAGAGATGACTGCGTTTCTCAATGGAAGTGGCTGAAAAGGTTAAGGCTAAAAGGGTAGCATTCAGAAGGTAAAAGGAGATGCAGAGGGAAGAGAACAGGGAAGTGTACAAGGAAAGGCAGAAAGAAGCAGTGAAAGTGATGAGGAGCGCAGAGGCACAAACTAAGGAAAAGACAGCCATGGGGTAACTAATGGGGGCAAGACCTTTTTTAGCTACATTAGCAAGAAGAGAAAGACAAGAGGCGGGATTGTGAAATTAAAAAGGGTGTGGGGGGACTGTGCACAGGAGGGTCAGGAAAAATCAGATATTATGAAAAGATATATCTGTTCAGTCTTCACTTTGGAAGGGGAAGGGGATGGACCACATTAAAGCAGCAGGAACACTGGGGAGAAGGAGGGAGGCACAAGTCTATTTACAGAGGACAGCATATTGAAAGGACTCACAAATCTGAAAGTGGGCAAACTTTGGGGCCAGACGGGGTACACCCAAGGGTGTTGAGGAAACTCAGGGAGGTACTAACTGCACCTCTGACAGCCTTATTCAACAACTGACTGGAAACAGAGTGTTACCAGAGGATGGGAGGAGGGCAGATGTAATCCTGCTTCATAAAACCGGTAGCAAGGAGAAAGCTGCAACTATAGGCCTGTCAGTCTGACATCAGTGGTGGGGAAGCTAATGGCATTAATTGCGAAGGAAAGGATTGTGGAGTACATTGAGTCCAGCAGGTTACAAGACCCAAAGCAGCATGGATTCATGGGTGGGTGAGGTCATGTCAGCCTAACCTGATATATTTCTTTGACTGGGTGATCAGGGAAACAGATCAGGGTGGAGTGGTGGACGTGGTCTACTTAGACTTCAGCAAGGTCTTTGACACCATATCACATAGAAAGCTTGTTAGGAAACTGGGTAGTTTGGGGTGGGTCCTAAGGTGATAAATTGGGTACAAAAGGGTTGGTGGATAGGCAACAGAGGGTGGTGGTAAACAGAATTCACTTGAGGGAAGGGAGGGTGATCAATGGGGCGCCTTAGGGCTCAGTACCAGATCCAGTCGTGTTTAATGTTTTTGTAAGTGACATTGCAGAAGAGCTGGAAGGGAAAAGATGCATCTTTGCAGATGACAACAAAACTGCAATAGGGTGGACACCCCATGGGGGATAAGGAGAATGTGCAGAGATTTGAGAAAACTCAAGAAATGGTAAAGAGGGTATGGCAGCTGGATTGCAATGAGAAAAAGTGCAAAACCATGCACCTATGCCACAGAAACCCAGAGGCAGAGTGTAGCATGGAGGGAGTGGTATTTATGGCCATCAAACAGGAAAGAAACCTGTGGGCAATCTTATCTAGTGACCACAAGGTAGGAAGGCAACACAACAAGGCAGTAGGTAGGGGTTCCTTGTGTGCCCAGGGGGGTATCACCAGCAAAAGAAAGAAAGGGGTGCTGACACTGTTTAGATCATCGCCAAGACCCCACTTGAAGTACTATGTACTATGTCCAGTTATGCAAACCACATCCCAGGAAGAACATAGACAGGGTGGAGGCTGTCCAGTGGATGACAACTAAAGTGGTACAGGGACTGCATCAGAAGCCTTGTGAGAATAGGCTGAGGGCTGTTAATGTGAACACCCTGGAAGAGAGGAGGGGAAGGGAGAGGGATAAGTCAGAGACCTATAAATACCTCACAGTGCTGAACAGGTAAAGGAGGTGAGTATTTTTCAGAGAAGAATGTGCATGAGAACAAGGGGACATGCAATGAAGCTGAAAGGGGGAAACTTTAGGAGGGATGTGAGGAAGTACTTCTTCAATGAAAGAGTGGCGGATGCCTTGAATGGTTTTTCAGTGGAGGCACTGGGGGAGAAAACAATGGTGGGCTTCAAGCATGCTTGGGATAGGCACAAAGGAATCTTACTTGAGAAATGAGGGAGGAGGGTGGGGAAGTAGCTGAAGACCAGATAAGATCCATGGTGAAAGTATAGGGAAGGAAAAAAGAGGCAGACTAGGTGGGCCAAACAGCCCTTATCTGATGACAATTTCTGTGTTTCTATGTTTTGTTACACCATCTCTCACTCCTTCTTCTCAGACACTCTTTCTCTGGTGTGGCTCTTTTGCCTACCTATTTCCTCTAACCTCGAGAAAAGGCTCCTGGTATCTCTGTAGGGTGTAATATATTCTACACATTAAGGCTGGCTAGACAATTCTCAAAATTTCTCTGTAACAACTGATGCATACATTAATTAATAGAAGGTAGAGGTAAAGGCCTTAGAAGCATTTTTGATTTCAATGTAAATGAGCAAGTTTTGCCCTGTAATCTTCAGAATATAAAAATAAATCCTCTGGTAAACTAACTTGTCCAGAAAAGACCTGTCTTTTAACCATTCCCTTTTATTATGAGGAGTGGGGAATAACAAGGCTTCCAAGATTTAAAAAAGACTGCAAATAGACATTTGCAACAGAATTCAGAAAAAAAGTGCCAGACATCTTAAAATCCATTAATCTGTGTGGAATTTAATATCTGTAATCCCTAGTAGGCATAAAGCTTGAAAAAGGCATAGAAAAATGATGCAGCAAAAGGCCTGTATCTCTATCCTCCATCATAGTAACATGCAGTCAGATTTAAGAGCTTAGCACACCTCATAATTCACACTAATGCACCAACCGGAAACTTTTGCTCATTGCCTTTTAAAAAGTTACAATATTTTTTTTATGTTGAAAGGTCAGAGGTATTCATTTATTTTAGTAGGGTTCCATATATGTGCACATCGAACCCTTGTGAATGTAAATGTAATTACCTGTTCAGCACCAGCTTGTGCATTAGAGAAACAGTAAGGTGCTTTTAGGAGTCCAGGTTTCCAGTTGCTGTGGTGGTGCAGCTGATAGTACAGCCAGAATGGTATTAAGGGTGGCCTGGGTTCAAATTCCTGCTGAGGCACTTATTTCTTTCTCTCTTCTGTTTGTTTGGGTTCCATATATGTGCATACCATACCCCTGTAATTGAAAATGTAATTATCTGTGTAGCAATAGACTGTGCATTAGAGAAAGAGTAAGGTGCTTCTGAGAGTGTTGTGAATGAAGATGTAATTATGGACTTCCAGTGCCATTATGAGGGAAGATGGATGCTTAACTCTGTACTCCAATCTCCAGAGATGTAATCCAAAAGAATTCCTCTATAAAATAAGTTTCTGCTGGCCTTGAAGCAGACTAAACATGTGAAAGATGAACTCGCCATGAAAATCTGGAGGCAAAGTTGGGAGCAAAAATGAGACAAGCTTGTGAGTCGAGAAGAAGACAGCCAGCCAACTGCTCTCCCAAATGGTCCTCTGATGGAACAGTGTGCTCGGTGAGGGAAGAAGATGATCAAGCCTCACAGATCAGCTCTGTTACTAGCAGGGCTACATCTTCAAACATTATGAGTGTGTTGCAAAGAATTGATTCAAATGTGACTGAGATTAAACAGGAATTTAAAAGGCTAGGTTGCATAACCGCAGTGGTGGAAGAAGGACTAGACCAGTTCCAAAAGGAACAGCAGAGTATCAGCTGCAATGTGCTGTACTTATGCCACAGGGAATGGGAGCTCTTGGGAAGGGCAAGGATACAGAAGCACATGGCTGTCGAAAGAACATTAGAATCTTTGGTTACCCCAAAACCTGTGAACAAGGAGAAGTGAACATTTACTTGCTTTGCTGATACAGACAGGAGTTACAGGTCCCTGAGGGGAAAGTTATTGCCATAAATGATTTCACAGGGTACTAGGGCCCAAGCCCAAGGACTGAGCACCGCCTACATCAATCCTAGTAAAATTCTCCAGATACTTGGTGAATGAGATGATCATGATGAGGGTACTGAACAGAAAGGACTGGAATCTGGATGGCAAAAAAGTGTATGTGGATCAGAACTACACATCTGCCACCATGCAGAGATGGATGCAAGTTCTGGGAGTGATAAAGCAGCTAAAAGAGAAAGGCATTTGTGCACAGCCAAGGCATCACAGCAAACTGCAAGTGCACTGGGAATCTGGTCCCAAAACTTATGACTCGCTGTCACAAGCCTCAAAGCCATTTGCAAAACAAGGGATCAACCTGCCAGACATACAACAAGAAACATGACAAAGCCCCCCAATAAATGGTCTGGGAAATGGTGGGGAAGGAGGCAGGAAAAAACAAGGGACCCCATATTGAAGTGTCAGACCAACAGCATAGAGAACTGAAACATGTGATCAACCTGTTGAGAAAAACTTAAAAACTAAAAAAGAATCTGTCTGCTTGACATTCCACTAAATACTTCAGTAGTAA
Organism: Neoceratodus forsteri; assembly: GCA_016271365.2. Classification (NCBI taxonomy): domain Eukaryota; kingdom Metazoa; phylum Chordata; order Ceratodontiformes; family Ceratodontidae; genus Neoceratodus; species Neoceratodus forsteri. The sequence goes on along the minus strand of CM057449.1, from coordinate 1,587,808,073 downwards.
AGAGTGTGACAACCTGTGGGCTTGTAGATGGCCCTCTCCTAACCATTGCCACAGATTATCCCAAGACCAGCTGGCCCAGATTCCCCTTCCTGAAGCACAACCAGCAAGCTGAAAAGCATCTTTTGTTTCCTGGTCCTGAAGAGCCAGACCTATTCCCCGGAAAACATGGACTCAAGGTAGGAGCTGCTGAGATACAGAACCATAACTGCATCTGCAAAACAGGTACTCGGCTTGTTTGGAAGGAAGAACTGAGGGTGAGGGATGAGTCAGGCAGAGGAATGTCAGGAGAGTGTTAGGAGGGGAAAAGCTTGTGTCATGTCAGTAGAATGCAGCCACATAGCAGACCAGCCCTAAAGAGAATGGTGGAGCTTGGAGACAACCCACTATAAATTTCAATTCTTCTCTGCCTTACCCTTGAGGACCTCCCCCCACACACACACACACAGCAGCAACAACAGCAGGAGGCAGTATAGCGCACTGGTTTAAGGCTCTGAGCTGCAAATCTGGAGACCTGGGTTTGAATCCCACAGCCCCCACTTGCATACTGTGTGACCCTGAGCTAGTTACTTAACTTCCCTGTGCTCCCATGTTGTACCTGTAAACAAGTTTTCAGCTTAGCGTGTCTCACCTGGTTAAACATTTGGGGGAAAAAAACAACAACACATCAGCTCAGGGAGATTTGTCAAAGTCTGCAGCTCTCGGCTCAACCCCACTGACCTGGAAGCTCTGGTGGTTCCCCCACCCTGAATGCAGGACTGGTAAGGGTAATGGAACACAGATCTTACTGTGGAAGCAGGTGTGGTGGAATGGGGCTAAGGTGTAGATGTTCTGAGATTCTGTTTGACTGAGAGGCATTTAAAGGTTCATAGGTTCATAGGTAAAATGTCAGGTCCATTAGCTTCCAGAGCCATTTATAGTCCTGCCACTTTTCAATAGTTAAGCTCCCATTTTTGTTCTTCCAAAAACCTATCCAATGTAGTCTTGAAGGGCGCCAAACTATTTACACATACCACCTCCGATGGGAGTGCATTCCAGGTGTTCACCACCCATTGACTGAATCAGTTGCATCGGATGTCCTCTAGTTATCATACCAGTGCTTTCTTTCCAGCACAATCCGGCAGATTCCCATAACAGTCCACTTGTTATGGCTTTGTACACATAGCATAGATCCCCTCTCAACCTTCAGTACGACATGGAGTATAGTCCTAATGACTGCAATCTGTTTTTATAATCCACGTCTTTTACAGAACATAGCCTTCTTGTGAATCTACACTGAACTTGTTTCACCTTTTTACTTGGCTCTACTTCCTGAGGTGTACACAAAGGTGCTCCATATTCTAAAACTGGTCTGACCAAGGACCTGTACAAGGGAACCAAAACCTCCTTATTCTTACTCCTGATGTTCCTTAGAATATTCCATGTAACTCTGTTTGCCTTTTTCACCATTTCATGGTTATGCTTGACAAAAGTAAGGTCACCAGATACAAGGACTCCTAGGTCTTTTTCATATTCTGCATCCAGTAATAACTTATTGTTTAGTTTATATTGTGCATGTTTATTGTTAGAGCCAAGGTGCATTACCTTATATTTGTTAATATTAAATTCTTGTTTATTTTCTTCAGCCCAGTCCCCCAGTCTATCCAGTTTTTTCGGAAGATTTCTTATGGAGTCCATATCATTCACAACTGCTCCAGCTTTGGAGTCATCTGCATATTTGCAGATCCTGACCCCATTTGATACCTGCATAGAGGATATCATGACACGAAATAACTTTGGTCCTAAAATGGAACCCTGGAGCACTCCACTAGTAAGCTTCCTTCATTTGACAGAAAATCTCTTATCCGGACCTTTTGATGTATGTTAGTAAGCCATGAGGCAATTCATCTAACTAAGTATACTGTTATCCTCAAATTCTGCAAGGTTTCCAGTGAAATCTCATGCGACACAGAGTCGAAGGCTTCACTAAAATCCAAGTATACCACATCCACTGCAATCCCACATCTAATGCCTCACTCATAGTTTCAAAGAAACTCATAAGATTACTCACACATGATTTACCGGTTTCAAACCCATATTGAGTAATGTCTATATGGTTTAACATTCTGAAGTTATTTTCTAAAAATTAATTTACAAAACCTTCCATAATTTTTCCAGTTATGGATGTTGTACTGATTTGCCGGTAATTTCTCACATGCTTAATATCATCCGTTTTATGTATTTGTGTTATGTGAGCCATTCTCCAAGTGTCTAATACCTTTGCTTCCTTCAGGGATTTATTGAACAACATTGCCAAAGGCACAGATAACTCCTCTCCCAGGTCTGACAGAAATCTCGGATCGTATCTGTCAGGCCCTCTAATTTATATTTGTTTAGTTTTTTTAACTTTTCCTGAACTTATTTAGCCATTATTTCAGGCAATTCTCCCTTCCCCCCAACTCTGTCCTCTTTAATTTGATAATCACAACAGTCCTTATATATAGCAGAACTGTTAGAGCATTCAGAGTGAGGGTAGGGGAACACATTTGTGCTATACAAAGGAATGATGTTACATATGCTGTATCTAAATCCATCAGTAGTAACCCGGTGTAGAACACTGTGTTACATTTTTTGGGATAGAAAAGGTAGACTGTGGTGTTAGGGGTGGTGATATAAAAAAACACATTGGTCAGCATGAGAGTTACTGGATATATAAATTAAATGTCAAGAATACCAACGGCTTAAATTATAGCACAGATCTATCATCTTTTTTTTAAAAGATTTTAGTTAATATGTTACTGATCAGTCAAAATGAGAGATGAGGCAAGTTTACTTTTGAATATCGAGAATAAATGAACTTGGTGTATAAAATAGACACTTAAATGTATTAAATTCAGAATGAGTAGGTTGCTATAATAGCCATTGCATTTGTAAACATTTGTGCATGATGTATTAAATTTAGGATGAGTAGATTGCTATGGTAGTCACTGTATTTGTAAACATTTGTCTACATTACTTATTAGTTTTCAAACCCCCTTTATGACATTATTTTTATTTTTTGTTTAAGTATGGACCTGATCTGGATATGGATCAAGGACTTTGATTGTACTTAATAATATTTTTCAAATAATAGCACTGTGAAACTTTAATACTGTTTTAAAAGTATGCATTGCAAGCTATTTGTATTTGTTAAATAATTTTAATTGTTTGGAACATGGAAAATTTAATTGAATAGAGCTTGCAGATGTTCAGGGTAATTGCATTAATATTGTGATTGGCCAAGATTTAATTGATGTGCTTGTTATAAAGATGGAATGTTGTGCTGTGGATTTGTGTGATGAAGCTCAATGGCAGATGAGTGAAACGTAACTGTCTGCATTTTACTTCTGTAGGTTTGGTACTATGATGGTCACACATACGCTCGATTAAAAAGTTTGCAATTTTTAAAAACAACTGTGACCATGTTTGTTTTGGTGGGTGCTTCATTTCTTTCTTGATATGTGCCAAGGAACAGGCAGAGAACACCAAAAGGAAGGAGCTGCTGTTATAACTATACTCAGGGCCCCTACTTTTCTGCGGCACAGTGGGACCAACTTCTGCAGCAAGACTACCATTTGCCACAGAACTTCTACGGTGGTGGCTTGTAATTTCTGCAGAAGTTCTGCAGCACTAACAAACTACCACATCACGGTGTCAGCTTGTCATCCTGACTTCAGTTTCATGGCAGTGGTTACAGCAATCAGGATGGGGGAAAGCACAGTAACACTAGTTCAAAAAATAACAGACTTATAAAAATAATTTTATGCCTAAAAAAGCAAAACAAATGTCTCTCCCTTAAGGTCCTAGCCTGTTGCATAAATGACATATGCAGAGGGGATCTTATGTGATAAATAAAGTATTTCTATATGCATGCTATCTATCCCACTAATGAGGTTTCCACTGTCTGTCACTTGTATATTTGTATATGCTTTCTACACCACTCATGAGGTTCCCACTGTGTATCACTTATATATTTATATGCAATCTGTAACATACATACAAATATGCGTGTGTGGTGAGAGACAGATACTGTATGTGTGTGTGTGTGTGTGTGTGTGTCTGTGCATGCGCATGCATGCGTGTGTGTGTGTGTGTGTGTATATGTGTATATATATATATATATATATATATATATATATATTTTTTGATTTCCATGAACTTGCATCCTCATTCATACAGGTCCCATTGGAAATGGAACAGATGAGTTATTGCAAAACTCATTTTCATGTCAACCTGTCACAAGGAGGCCTTCAGGAAGGAGGCAGAGGCACCACAGGGAAAGAAAGCAGCTCCTGGTGGGGGACTCAATTATTAGGGGATAGAACTGGGGGGGCAGGAAAACTGAAGTAAGGTGCCTGCCTGGTGCCATGGCTTGAGGGGACAGGCGCATCCTCTGGGATCACGAGAACAGTTGCACGGGAGTCTGAGCTGGACATCATTGTCCACCTAGGGACAAATGACTTGGCTCATCATGAGATTAGAGCAGTGCAAAAGGACTTTGTAGAGTTGGGGAGGGGCTTAAGACAAGTAGCACACACAGTATCCTTCTCAGAGGTGCTGCCTGTCAGTGGCATGAGTGAGGCGAGGGTACTTTGCACCATGCAGTTTAACAAATGGTTAAAAAAATGGTGTGGAGCACAGGGATTGGCTTCATTGGGGCTGGGTTCCACCTGAGGGACACCAGCCTATACTGGCAGGATGGTCTGCATCTGTCCAGGAAGGAACAAGTCTTTAGCAATCAGTTTAAATGCTTCATTGGCAAGCCTTTAAACTAGTCAAGGGGAGGCACTGATAAGCAGAAGGAAAATCCCAGCCTCCCTACAAAACAGGGTACTAAATGAGAAAAAGACCAAGGTAGAAAGGTCAGTGGGGGTTGCCGCTAAAGAAGGGAAAGCCATCAAAAAATGAAGAGCAATGAGTACCAATGCCCATAGTCTGGGTAACAAGCTTCCTGAATTAGTGGCCTTGATGGAGGAGGAAGATCTGGATATTGTGGCAGTCACAGAAACATGGTACACACAGAACCATGACTGAGACGTAAACATACCAGGATACACTATCTACAGGAGGGACAGGGAGGGTAAAAGAGGAGGAGGAGTAGCTCTCTACATAAGAGAAGAAATCAAAGCAACAGAACAAAAGGGTAAACAGGGAGGAGAAGAAGCACTGTGGGTCAATTTGGAGGCAGGCAATGGCACCACAATCCGCACAGGGGTTGTATACAGACCCCCCTCTCAGGGGGAGGAAATGGACAAAGAAATGATAGAAAGTATACTTAGAATGGCAGATAAAGGGGAGATATTGCTGATGGGTGATCTGAGTATGCCAGATGTTAACTGGAGTGCAGTGGCAGCAGCCACTTCTAAGAGTGGGGTTATTCTGGATGCCCTACAGGGGGCATGCCTTAGACAACTAGTATTGTAGCCCACTCAAGAGGGAGCAATCTTAGACCTGGTTCTCTCAAACGGAGATGAAGAGAGGATCACAGATGTAGAAGTGGGTAGCCATCTGGGAACTAGCGACCATCGAACAGTATGGTTCACAATAAACACAGCAATAGAGTCATGCCATACAAAGACAAAGGTACTGGATTTTAGGAGGGCTGACTTTGAAAAATGGGTGAGTGCCTAAAGAATGCACTAGCAAATGGGCAGGAAGGAGGGTGGAAGAACAATGGGAATAATAAAACTGCCATCACAGAGGTAACAAGCCTTTGTGTAAAGCAAATAAACAAAATGAAATGAGGTAAGAAACCACTATGGTTCTCAAAGAAAGTGGCAGTGAAGGTTCAAGAGAAAAGAAAGTTTCAGGAAGTACAAGGAATCACAAAAGGAACAGGACAGAGAACTGCATCAGTTAAAGCAAAAGGAAGCTGGAAAGGCAGTCAGAACAGCAAAGGCCCAAACCGAGGAAAAGATAGCCAAGTCAGTTAAGAAGGGGATAAACCTTTATAGGTACATCAGGAGCAAAGGAAGACCAAGGAGGGATATAGTGAGGCTTAATAAAGGGAAGGGAGGGTGGGCAGAGGGTGACTGTGAAAAGGCAGAGATACTAAACAAATATTTTGCTCAGTATTTACAAAGGAAGAGGGGAGGTACCTAAAACAAACAGTAGAAACACTGGATACAGAAGTTGATACCAGCACATTTACAGAAGAAAGAGTTCTGAAAGAGCTCTTAAAACTGAAGGTGCACAAAGCAATGGGGCCTGATGGAATTCATCCCAGAATTCTAAAAGAACTAAGGATAGAACTAGTGACACCACTGACTACCCTCTTTAACAAATCATGGGAGGATGGGGTGGTACCTGAGGACTGGAGGAGGGCAGATGTGATTCCCTTCACAAAAGTGGGAGCAAGGCAGAAGCAGGAAACTACAGACCTGTTAGTTTAACCTCAGTGGTAGGGAAAATGATGGAATCACTTCTGAAGGAAAGAATTGTTGCGTATCTAGAGGCCAGAGGGGCACAGGACCCAAGGTAGCATGGATTCACAGCGGGAAGGTCATGCCAGACAAATCTGATAGATTTCTTTGACTGGGTGACCAAGTAGTAGATCAGGGAGGGGCTGTGACATGGCCTACCTAGACTTTAGCAAGGCATTTGACACAGTCCCACGCAAAGATTAATATACAAGTTAGCCAGCCTGGGAGAGGTCCCAAGATGACAGCCTGGGTAAAGAATTGGCTGGAGAATAGGACACAGAGAGTAATAGTAAATGGAGTCCACTCTGAAGAAAGGGGGGTTACTAGTGGGGTACCGCAGGGTTCAGTATTAGGACCGGTCCTCTTCAATGTCTTTATAAGCAGCATTGCAGAGGGACTGGAAGGAAAAGTATGTCTCTTTGCAGATGACACAAAGATCTGCAACAGAGTTGATGCACAAGGTGGGGTGGAAAGGATGAGAAGGGACTTGGCAAGGTTAGAGGAATGGTCAAATGTATGGCAGCTTAGATTCAATGCTAAGAAGTGCAAGGTAATGCACCTGGGAAACAAAAACCCAGGGGAAGAGTACACAATGGGGGGTGAGATACTAACAACAACAAAAATGGAAAGGGACCTGGGGGTAGTCATATCAGATGACCTAAAGGTGGGCAAGCAATGTGAAAGGGCAGCAAAGAGGGCTGCAGGGATACTGGGCTGCATAGGGAGAGGCATCACCAGCAGAAAACAAGAAGTTATTATCCCTCTGTACAGACAGCTGGTGAGACCACATCTGGAGTACTGCGGCGGTTCTGGAGACCCAATCTCCAGAAGACATAGACAGGATGGAAGCTGTCCAGAGGAGGGCAACTAAAATGGTGCAGGGTCTGCACTGGAAGACATATGAAGTGAGACTTAAGGAGCTTAATATGTATAGCCTCGAGGAAAGGAGGGAGAGAGGGGACATGATAGAAACTTTCAAGTACCTCAAGGGAATCAACAAAGTCCAAGAGGGTAGCATCTTTCAAAAAAAGAGGTGTGCAAGAACAAGGGGCATAATTTGAAGACAGAAGGGGCGGCTCAGAGGTAATTTAAGGAAGTATTTTTTCACAGAGAGGGTTGTGGATGCATGGAACAGCCTTCCAGAGGAGGTTGTGGAGTCAAAAACAGTGGTGGAATTCAAGCATGCATGGGACAGCCATAAGGCAATTCTAGGGGTGGGGTTGGAAGAAGTAGGCTGCTGGTTAACTAGGATCTGCAGCTTATCCATCAGGTAGGAAATGGGCAGACTGGGTGGGCCAAGCGGTCCTTATCTGCCGTCAAATTCTATGTTTCAAATTCTATGTAACCTGCTTTCCCTGACTCACTGCGTAACACCATCAGGCCATGACATGCTTGTGAACCAATTGTGAGATAGAGCTCTCCAGCCCATCACAATGTGTCCTCCATGTGACAGAACACTGCACCATACCTTCCCAGGCTCCGAGCAGTGATGTGTTCCACCAATCCTTGTGCTGCCCAGCCAGCTCCCAGAGCTAATCTCTGAACCTGAGTTGTCAGCACAGAAACACAGCATGCTACCCTCTGGCCCAATAGCAGTCCCTGCACACAACAGTTCTCAATAACTTTTAGGTGATTCTATCAACCAATGACAACATGTAATCAATAACCCTGGCAAAAATGCATACAGTGCAATTATTTATTTAACAGGTCTATTCTTTCAACAGGCCTACACATTATTATATTTCACTTTTCTGGGCATACTTACTTTATTTTTTTTTTAAATGTAGACAGCTAAATTAATTTTACCAGTTATTCATTTCAGATAGCGTCTCTATATCTTAAAGACACAAATAGGTTTGTACAAAGTGAGGTATGGACTTAACAGGTCTGTGCTATTGACAAGGTTTTGTTTAAGTTGGCCCTAGTGCAACAATGTAAGACTGAAAATTGTATTCGGCTGTAGTGCAGGTTGAGCGGGCAGTGGGAGCTGCGGTAAATAAGTGACTGTTAATTTCTGCTGCAGAATGCAGCCATTTCATTAGCTAATGTATGATGTTATAGCAATAATAACATCACATTCTGAGCATATGGTGGTTTTTGGGTATAAAAAGAGGGGAAGGGAACCAGATTCTATGTATCAACAGAAATATTAATAAAAAATCACCAAGAAGAGTGAATCTGTGGCACCTCAGAAGTTCTTATGTAGATAGTAAAGTTCTGTGCAAAACTCATGTGCCGCAGAATTCTAGGGGTCTTGACTATACTTCACTGGGACTATATTGCCCCTCCCTCCAGCCCCCACCCTAAGCCAGTTCTACTTTATAGGCACAGGATTTGACTGACAACAGGAACTTCCTGTTATGGAGCAGGAAGTGAGTGATCACAAAGCCACAAAAGACTCACCATCCTAGAAGGAAAAGAGTAGCTCTCCATCCCCCCAGCTGCTGGAGGTCTGACTCTGAGCAAGTAAGGAGACTACTGAGAAATATAGGAACTTCTTGTCTCAGAACAGGAAGAACAGGAGCTTAAAGAGCACAGAGGCAGTAAGTAAGTAGGGAGAAAAAAATAAAAATTAAAAATCAATAAATAAACAGAGGAAAGCGTAAGTATTCCAAACAACAGTTAAGGGGCAGAAATAAGACATGATGGGAGCGGTGCAGAGCAGTGGCTGTGGACCAGCAGTCTTCCTGGAAATGTTCTGGAGGATGTGGTGTTGTCCTATCTGCATGCACCTCTCTGGTCTGAGGGAGGAGGTTGTTCATCTCCAGGCTGAGTTGGCCAGGATTTGGAGGACCTCCTCTCCCACCCAGGGACCACCACGGCCACTGCCATTGCCTCAGAGGTTGCCACAAAAGAGGAGCAGTTGGACCACAGTGGGCTCAGGGAGGATGAGGGTGGTGTAACAGAGGCACATCCCTCCAGTTGTACCTCTCCACAATTCATATACCATTCTGGCAAAGTGTGGTTCCTCTATGGAGGCACCCACAGTGGAGACCAAGGAGGATGCTGGGAAGCTCCACAAAGGAGACCCACTGGAGGGTGGCATGGGACCCCACAGGGGAAGGAAACAACTCCTGGTGTGGGACTCCATTGTTAGGAGAGTATAACTGGGGGAGGAAGGGGAGAGGGAGGTAAGGTGTCTGCCTGGTGCCATGGCTGGGAGGGACAGAGAGTGAATCCTCAGGATCACCAGAGCAGCTGCACAGGAGGGAGCTGGATGTCATTGTCCACCTAGGGACAAATGACCTGGCTGAGAAAGGGATCAGAGCAGTGCAGGAAGAGTTTGTGGAGTTGGGGAGGGGCCTTAGACAAGTAACACACACGGTAACCTTCTCGGAGATGCTGCCTGTCTATAGCATGGGTGAGGCTAAGGTGCTCCACATTATGGGATTCAATCAGTGGTTGAAAAACTGGTGCAGAGCTCAGGGATTTGGCTTTATTGGGGTCTGGGGGTACACCTGGAGTGATGCAGGCCTATACTGGTATGATGGTCTGCATATGTCCAGAAGGGGAACCAGGATCCTAGATGGTAAGTTTAAATGCTTCATTGGCAAGCATTTAAACTAACCAAGGGGGGAGGCACTGAAAAGGAGCAGGGAAATCCTAGCCCCCTAAAAGATCAGGGTAGTAAGTGAGGTAAACACCAAGATGGAGATGTCAATAGGGAGAAGGGCAGGGGTAAATGGAGAAAATGACAAAGGCAATAAGGACAGAGATGGGGCAAAAAGGGGTAAGGCCATCAAGAAATGGAGGGTAATGAGTACCAATGCCCGTAGTCTGGGCAACAAGCTCCCTGAACTGGTGGCCTTGATGAAACAGGGATGCCTGGATATCATAGCAGTTACAGAAACATGGTACACAGAGAACCATGACTGGGATGTTAACATACCAGGGTACACAACCTACAGGAGAGACAGGGAGAGCAGAAGGGGGGGGAGTAGCTCTCTATGTAAGGGAAGGGATAAAAGCAACTGAACAAAAGAGTAAACAGGGAGGAGAGGAGGCACTGTGGGTCACCTTACAGACTGGAAATGGCACCACAGTCCACACAGGGGTTGTATACAGACCCCCATGTCAGGGGGAGGGAATGAACAAGGATATGATAGAATGCATCCTTAGGATGGCAGAGAAAGGGAAGATACTGTTGATGGGGGACCTGAATATGTCAGATGTTAACTGGAGCCCCTTTGCTGCAGCCACATCCAAGAGCAGGGCCATTCTTGATGCCCTGTAGGTGGCATGCCTCAGACAGCTAGTTTTGGAACCCACTCGTGAGGGAGCAATCTTAGACCTCGTACTTTCAAATGGGAACAGTTAGATGATCTCAGATCTAGAAGTGGGTAGCCATCTGGGAACAAGTGACCACCAAACAGTCTGGTTCATGATACACTCAGCTACAGAGTCAAGCCATACAAAAGTGAGGGTACTAGACTTCAGGAGGGCTAACTTTGGCAAGATAGGAGAGTGCCTTAGAAAAGCACTAAAAGCACTAGAAAATAGGCTAAAAGGAGGGGTGGAGCAACAATGGGGAAACATCAAAACTGCCATCACAGAGGCAACAGTTTTTGTGTGAAGCAAATAAATCAAAATGAAAGAAAAAGCCACTATGGTTCTCAAAAGAGGTGGCAGGGAAGGTAAGGGAGAAAAAGATAGCATTTAGGAAGTATGAGGAAACAAAGAAGGAGCAGGACAGAGAACTGTACCAATTAAGGCAGAAGGAAGCAGGGAAGGAAATCAGAATAGCAAAGGCACAAACTGAGGAAAAGATAGCCAACTCGGTTAAGAAGGGGGATAAAACCATTTATAGGTACATCAGGGAGCGTAGAAAGACAAAGGGAGGGGTAGTGAGGCTGAATAGAATGGACAGTGGGTGGGTAGAGAAGGACAGTGAAAAAGCAGGGATACTGAACGAATAATTCTGCTCAGTATTTACAAAAGAGGAGGAGGCGGAGGTACCTAAACCAATTAACAGAAGCACTCTGGATAGGGGGGTCAATCTCAGTCCTTTCAAAGAAGAAAGGGTTCTGAAAGAACTCCTAAAACTGAAGCTGGACAAAGCAATGGGGCCTGATGGAATTCACCCCAGAATTTTAAAAGAATTGAGGGGAGAACCAGTGACATCACTGACTACCCTTTTTAACAAATCATGGGAGGATGGTGTGGTACCTGAGGACTGGAGGAAGGCAGATGTGATTCCCCTTCACAAAAGTGGGAGCAAGACAGAGGCAGGAAACTACAGACCTGTCAGTTTGACCTCTGTGGTAGGGAAAGTGATGGAATTATTTCTGAAGGAAAGAATTGTTGAGTGCCTAGAGGCTAGTGGGGCACAGAACCCAAGGCAGCAGGGGTTTCACAGCTGGAAGGTCATGTCAGATGAATCTAATTGATTTCTTTGACTGGGTGACCAAAGTAGTAGACCAGGGAGGGGCTGTGGACATGGCCTACCTAGACTTTAGCAAGGCATTTGACACAGTCCCACACAAAAGATTAATAATCAAATTAACCAGTCTGGGAGTGGGTCCCAGGGTGGTAGCCTGGGTAAAACATTGGATGGACAACAGGACACAGAAGGTAATTGTAAATGGAGTCCACTCTGAAGAAAGGGGTTACTAGAGGGGTACCTCAGGGTTCAGTACTGGGTCCAGTCCTTTTTAATGCCTTTATAAGTGACATTGCAAAGGGACTGGAAGGACACAAAGATCTGCAAAAGGGTTGATACACAAGGAGGCGTGAAAAGGATGAGAAGGGACTTGGCAAGGTTGGAGGAATGGGCAGAAGTATGGCAGCTTGGATTCAAAACAAAGAAGTGCAAAATAATGCACCTGGGAAACAAAAACCCAGAGAAAGATTACACAGTGTGGGGGAGGTAGTAACAACAACAAAAATAGAAAGGGACCTGAGGATAATCATATCAGATGACCTTACGGTTGGCAAGCAATGTGAGAAGGCAGTTTGGAGGGCTGGGGATACTCTGATGTATAGGGAGAGGCATCACCAGCAGAAAACAGGAAGTTGTTATGCCAGTAGAGACAGTTGGTAAGACCCTATCTGGAGTACTATGCCCAGTTCTGGAGACCCCAACTCCGCAAGGACATAGACAGGATGGAGACAGTCCAGAGGAGGGCAACTAAAATGGTGCAGGGTCTGCAATAGAAGCCATAGGAGGAGGGACTAAAGGAGCTTAATATGTATACCCTTGAGGAAAGGGGAGAGAGGGGGACATGATAGAAACGTTTAAGTACCTCAGTGGAATCAACAAAGTCCAAGAGGTTAGCATCTTTCAGAAAAGAGATGTGTTAGAACAAGGGACACAATTTGAAGATAGAGGGGAGATGGCTCAGGGTCAATGTGAGGAAGTATTTTTTCACAGAGATGGTGGTGGATACATGGAACAGCCTTTCTTAGAAGGTTGTGGGGTCTAAAACTGTTGGAGAATTCAAGAATGCATGGGACAGACATAAGACAATTCCTGTGGGGGGTAGGAAGAAATAGGCTGTTGGTTAACTAGGATCTGCAGCTTATCCTGTAGTTAGGGAAATGGACAGACTAGATGGGACAAGCGGTCCTTATTTGCCATCAAAGTCTATGTTTCTGTGCATGTTTGCAATATATTATTTAGTTTTTGCCATGTGTCTTCTAAAGTCAAATCTTCCATTTCTTTCCAATCATGGGCAGACAATGTTTGCTTAATTTGTGTAGTTTGCTTTGGTGTAATTTCTAATTATTGTTCTGCCATGGACCTTTTGTATGTCCTCTGATATTGATCATTTAACCATGCTATGGTCACTGCCGCTTAGTGGATGCATTACCACAACACTTCCACCTCTTTCTCCATATTAGATAGAATTAAGTCTAACAGATGATGATCTCTGGTATTTTCTTTGATTACTTGCATCAACCTACTAGTCATTCATACATATATTACTCTCTATTGATGTCTTGCCCAGATATGCTTCCCAGTGGATGTTCGTAAAATTAAAATCCCCCATCACAATGGTTTGTCTGATAATCAGACCACTATCAAGTACATCCAATAATTCAATATGTTCCTTTTCGTTCAAATTTGGTGCTCTGTAATAAATTCCAAGATTTATTATCTTAATCTGGGTTTTTATTTTTAACCACAGTTGTTCCACTTGCCTATTCTCATAGTTTATTTGGTCAAGGCCCTGTGCTTTTAAGTGCACTGAAGCTATATCCTCACACCACCACCATTTTTATGAACTCTAGGCTTATGGAAAAGTCAAATCTTCAATTACATCCAACTAATCATCTTTCTTGAGTAAGGATTGTGTTAGATCACAAATATCTATGTTCTCTTCCTGTATAATGTACTTTACTTTATCTATTTTGTTTTTAATGCTTCTTGCACCTACTAGTAAGATCTTTATTCCTTTAGTTTTCCTTTTGCTGGTGGTAGTTTGAGTGCATGTATGGGCACTTGAGACTGCAAGCGTCCCCTTGAGGAATGCTTGAACTGGGTCCATAACAATTCAGGAATCATGAGGATTCATTTGTTTCTCATTTTTTGAACATAGCCTGGTATTACTAACTGCCTATGACTAGATGTCTTAGCCTGCAGCAAGATCAGAGGCCTGTGGCCTCATATAATAATTACTACAAGGATAATTATAACTGAGTAGCTTCATACATGCTACAGGATGTGCAGCAGCAGAGATAATGAAACTGGACGAGGCAGACTGACTGCTTCTTGTATTGGGGCAGTGTGGGAGACATGCCCTGTGTGGAGAGAAATCCTCCTTATGCAGCATACCTAGAATTATCAGTGTTCTTTAATGGATTCCAAATAGTTAGACATTTAGGGATAATGTTGTTCCTCTTTTACTGGGTTAATGTAGAAGGGTCAGAGATAATTATTTGTTTTAGTGTAAGATGTTCAGGTGATAATCAGGCCATATAAAATATATCGGAGAAAATATGTCTCTAAAGGCCAGATATTCAATGGAGATGCAAATGCAGTGCAAAGGCCTGTGCCACACTTGTACCTGCGCCCAATCCAGTGGTTGCTATATTCAGTCAGATAGCAGGCTGCCACTATCTGATTGAATATCAGTCCACGTTGGTGCAGAGCTAAGTAACACTGTGCTGCCCCAGCATGGATCTGGGTTGTATCCAACCCACAGGTATCAGCAATCCACAAAACTGATAATGCCAGGACCCCTGTGGGCTACCCTCCCAAACACCCAATCTTGTATTCACATCCCTGTTATCAAGTGGCACCCCTCCACTACCGGAACACCTGACCTGTGTTCATGTCATATCCCTGGTGTTTAGTGGCATCCTCCACCCCCGAACACCTGTCCCATCCGTAGTTCCGTATCCATGGTGTCTAGTGGCACCCCTTCCCCAGAACACCAGTGCCCTGTCACAGGTCATATCCCTGTTGTCTAGTGACATACTCCAAGCCCTGAACACCTGTGTACAATGATACAGACCTCCCTGGTGTCCAGTGGTAACCCTCCAAATGCCTGTCGACATAAGTAATGGTAAGCATTGGTGACGCAACATCCCTCCACCTGCCCTACCCACTCATGGCACACCACCCATCCAACCCACCCTGTAACAGGGTGTCCAGGGTCACACTGGGAATCCTTTTACAACAACTGGCACAGCCTTCCTCTCTCCTTCCAGCCAGATGCTGTATGATTCATACAGTATACTGTAAGTGCACTCACTGTCACAGCTCATATGGTGGCCAGCCGAAAAGGTGAGAGGAGGGCTGTGCCAGTGCTACTACTAGGATTCCCAGTGTAGCCCTAGACACCCTATTAAATAGGGAGCTGGATAGGTGAATCCCATGAGCAGGTGTGAGTGGGTGGGGTACACTGGACTGCCAATGCTTACTGTTACGTATGTCAACAGCCATTCAGTGGGCAGGTACAACTGAACACCAGAACAATCTGTATCATTGTATATAAGTGTTCAGGGGTGGGGTTGCCACTTTGACACCAGGGATATCTGACAATACGTGGGACAGGTGTTGGAGGTGAGGAGTGCCACTAGAGACCAGGGATATTTTCATGAATAGGCACAGGTGTTTGCAGGAGTGGGGTGTGCCACTATACACCAGGGATATGGAAGTATACATGGGAGGTGTGTTCAGGGGGCTGGGGTGCCAATAGACATGAGAGATATGACCACATACAGGGCACAGGTGTTTGGGAGTGGGGCTTTCCACTAGACACCAGGAACTGCAACTTTGCAGATGTGAAGGGTGGTCTAGGGCAAGTGAGTACAGTACGGCTGCCCTGCAATCGGTGGGGTGGGGGCTAGAGCTTGTCACTGAGTTAGGTCATGGTTTTCGGTGACAGTAAAAAGCACTGCTTTGGGGGCCATTTACTGCCATCGCAAACCTTTGAACATGTTGCTGAGCCTGTATACAGGAAGGGAACCCCTCATTTACATGGGCACAGTTTTATTTTAGTGCTTGGGTGCTAACAGGCTTAGGATGCACTGCATGGGTCTCTGAATATGACGCCCCCAGCACAAGTCACAAACCCAAGTAGCCAGTGCAAAAGACATTAGCATTGATGCTATCATTTGAATATCTGGCCCTATATGTCTTATATTTTGGGCAAACAAAAAGCAGATGAGGTACATTTATAGCACAATCACACTGAGGCTGACCAATGTCCAAAATTCTATACTGTTTTTTTAACATATTGCTTATGTAAATTTCCATATGGAAGTAAGTAAATAATTTCCTGTTATAGGGAGCGACTAAATAAGTCAGATATAGTTCCAAAGCAAAATGCAATATGTTTTTCAAAAGCCAGTAGCAAGCTCTTTGTGCACTAATATCAGCCTTGACTTCTTTGAATTTCATGCATAGCAATCCTTTGTGAAATCCTATCCTTAATTATTTTATTGGTTACAAAGTAGGAGACTCTGACATGTAACACTAGCCTAGTTTGTCCAAATGCCTGAGATTGCCATAGACCAAGGTAATTTAAAGCCTTTATGAAAGTACATGAGCATTTCATTCTGGCACTGTTTTGCATATCTGGCCTCTTGTGCTTTCGTGATTTTCTACCAAAAGTTTAGCATTTGTTTTTTAAAAATATATATTTTATTGAGAAATAAACAAATACTTATCGAAGCATACAATAACAGTAGAAAGTTGGGGGGAGGGGCAAGGCCTGACCAGCAAAGATGGCAGAAACTTAATCATCGGGCTTCCTCACCACTCACCAGCATCCTTAAAACATCAGAGGCATCCTGCAGTTTTTTATTTATTTTAGTTTTTGTTGACCAGGTAAGTGCACTAGACAAATTCTTGCCTATTTTCAGGCATGACAAAGGGGAGAGGTATACAGATGAATGCCAACTGACCTTGAACCAGATCAAGCTGTTTGTGGTATTTTTAGTGAATGGGGGGGAGAATTTGGCCAGAGCACTGGGAAAATTCCCCAACTCTTGCTGCAGAGGGCGCTGATGCACTGCAGGAGAGTTTGAGGACTTTCAGTATGTCTCGGACGATGGAAGGGGATGGTCAGGTTCTTGGAGCTCCTGAAACTGCGCTGAATAACACTGGTGAGATGGATTTTGATGTGGAGGAAGTTATGTGGAGCTGAATTAGAGAATCCTGTAATACCAACCCTGAGGGTCCTCTGTAGGTGATATGGATCCAGCTGAATTGAAATTGCAAGTGGATATGGAGGGAAAAAAGAAACAATTGTTGGACCTAATTACTGCTGCTGAGATGGAATTTAATTTAAGTAGGTTGAAATTGGAGGAAGAAAAGAAAAAAAGAAAAGGGTCTATGGCAAGCCCTACGTCAGGGACTGGCAAACGTTTTCCTGCATCTACTGAGTTGGTCCGTTTGTTAGATACTTGTGGGATGTCTCAGATTCCTGAACAGTGTCAAGGTGATAGACTTTCAGCATCTAATGAGACTCATGTTTTGGCAGAATGGTTTTCTGAAGATGCATTGCAGCAGGCAGGTTGGATTTATAAAAAACGAGCGATGGGTTCCTGACAACACTTACCCTATACCTGGTTTAAACAGATCAATTGCCTTTATAAGTTGTTGAAGAACCTTCAGACATTGCTTTTGGTGGAACACCAGATGTTGCTTGAACATCTAAGTCCCTGTTGGTCCTCACTGCAGCTGTGCAGACTGGCATTGAGGTGAGAGAGAAGTTGGTTGAGACAAATGCGGTTCCTTCATTGCAGGATTTTTGGAAAAAGGTACTGGTTCAAAATCTTTGCCTGAAAAAGACTGATTGTTTGGATTTGCACACAGGTGATATGGGGATGGTGGGAGATAAGGACAGTATCCCGGGGTTGGGGTTTACGCATACTGGTACTGGCAAGCAAACTGAAAACATAGACACTCTGGTGCAGGACACCTGTCACTCTAAAACGTATGCAAGGTTATTTTGTAAACTGGCGGTGGCTGCAAAATGGAGATTCCTTGTTAGACTTCGATATGTTCAGAAAGCTCCAATTCCCCCAGATACATTGTGGGTGGGGAAGTCTTTGATTAAAGATTCAAAGGAATTTCCTCCCACTGAGGTTTAGGCACTCATCCATGTGCCGGGAGACCGGAACTATGATGTTAGTTTTTGTACTTTTAAACTACTAGACAAATTGTGGATACGGTATTATGAATTGAAAGATTCGGCATTATGGTCAGAGTTTACAGCCATTCCAATTACTAAGCCAACTATAAAGACTGTGACAGTATTGTTTTGTAGTAAGGGGGTGGATGTTAGTAATATTACTTTTTGGTTGAAGAAAAGGTGTACAAATTTTTATCACCCACAGGCGATCATGGATGACAATGGGTTTTGGAATGGGAGGGGACTTGTCGGGTACAAGTAAAGCAGACTGACACTGGTATTCAACATTTACCAATCTCTTTTTACTTTGTTCTATGCAGGCCAGCCTAAAAGTTGTTACTGCTGTGGTGCTCTAACTCATTTAAATAATGACTGCGATAGTATAACATGTTTTCATTGTGGGGTTTGGGCCATTCTGCGCACAATGTACAGCCCTATGTGTAACTTATGTGGGGATGATGAGCATGGTTTTCAGGAGTGTCCATGGGCAGTCCATAATTTGGATGAGATTTCTGACCATGATATTTTGTTAACTCAAGCACAAAAGCCTTTTAGGCAGGATGAGAGATGTGAGGGGGATGTCCCCTTGCAAACTAGATGTAGACGGAGAGGTATAGGTGGACTTTATAGTTGTACAGGAGGTGGGTTTCGACGATCAATGGGGCTGCAAAGTATAGATACCCCCCCCACAGACCAATGAATGTCTTCGAGGCCCTTTTCCACCAGAAGTAGTATCTGACATTGTAGAAACTCCTTTTGTAACTCCCCAGCGTTCCCCAAAGCGAGTTCCACTGCAAGTTTTTACTAGTTCACAGAACAAACAGGATGGGAAGTTTGGATTGGGTATGCAGGGAGACTCCACTGATGTTGAAGTTGAGACAGGTCCGTCACCTGTTTCCCATACAGTTGAGGGCATCCAGCTTATACTGACAGGTGTATCCCTGTCACCCCTGCCCCTTTCAAATCAGTTTTCTGCTTTTTCCTCATGGGGTGAGCAGGCAGATAGGGAGGATCCTATGGATGAGGACAGGCCCCCTTCCTTCCCCAGTTTTGGATATTCCCAAACTTGATCCTCTTAAACCTAGGGTGGTAGAGCCCCAAAAAAGAGTGACGAGGTCGAGTAAGATTGGTATAAATATTCCTCCCTGAGCCTATCAATTTACGGATAGCTGGTGTTAATGTGAGTAGTATTCATTCTGATTATAAATGGAAAACAACTTTTAACATTTTACAGAAGATGGATTTTGATGTTTTCTTGCTTCAGGATACTAGGCTTCATACCTGACATAGGTTTCTCAAGCGACCGGCATTGGAAGTGGTGTCCCTCCTACTGGTCGATGGGTATGGATAATTGTTGTGGGTAGGTTTCTGTTTTCATTCCACGAATGTTAAGGTCTTACGACTGGTGGATATAGAACCTGGTAGATCATTTATGATAGATGTAATTAATTCCTTCTGAAGTAGAATGCTAAATATTTATGCACCCCAGATTAAATTGTTGGGAATTGATTTTTTAACAAAAATACAGCCCTATATGCACACTAGCAGACAGATCTTTTTTTGAGGAGATTTTAATATAAATTTTAAGCAAGGGACTGTACTTGGCAAGCAGTATTGTGATAAGTCCTTCCTACGGAAAGTAGTTACACTCGCTGGTTTGAAAGATTTTCAAGAGGGTGTTTCTCAGACTGGGAAAACTACCTTTTATAAGGGTAATCTTTCTTAACAAATAGATTTTTTGTTTATAAAGAAATCATTGCCAGTTTTTCAAACCTATATTATTCCATTTGAGACTTCAGATCATATGTTGATAGGTGTATGTATAGCTGTACTTCCAGATAGGAAAGCTGGGCCGGATTTTTGGAAGTTAAATGTTACTCTTTTGAGAAATTCTGGAGTATTGGCTGGTTTTAGATCATTGGTACAAGATAAAGCTAAGACACTTTTTCTTTATGAGGATATAGGACTTTGGTGGGAAGACATGAAACGTCTTATAATAGTTTTTTTCTGAGTACAGGGAAAGACCAGGGCAGCTTCATCTTATACCCGTTATTTAGAATTATGAAGGGATTTGAGAGTTTTGATGTCCAGGCAGTATACTGATGGGGTAGATCTCAGGAAGATTTTGATTTAGTTAAGTTAGAAATGAGGACTTATCAGTATGATTGATTTCTTTCTTTACAAAGAGAACAGACCTTTGTCACATGTGGAGGGCGGAGAGCATTAACCCCTTTGTAAGTAGTCAGAGTAGATGGGAGAAAAAATTAATAACAGGTCTGAAAACATCAAAAGGGTCACTGGTGGTTGATAATGAGGGAATTACAAGAAGAATTATGCAGCATGTGGAGACTCAGTTTGGGACCCCAGTAGAAAGTTTCCAGTCTGCCCCTCTGATATTGCAGGTGGCTGAGGTACATTGTTTGGTCCCAGAGTTTCATGGACCCTTACTAGCTCCTTTTTTGCATATTGAACTTTCTAGTGACACGGGGAGGCTACATAGTGGGATATCACCTGGTTCAGATGGTTTTCCAAGGGAAGTGTATGCTGAGCTATGGGATGTAATCCCACAGGAAATTTTGAAAGTGTTTAATTTTTTCTGAGATGAATATTACTTACCGACTGATATGTATGAAGGTTTCTTGATTTTTAAAGTTAAATCAGGGGATTCTACAGACTTAAATAATTGGCAGCCTATTACTTTATTAAATACTGATTTTAAGATATTTCAAAATTATTGGGTAATAGATTGGCCCAGGTGATGGAAGTTTTAATTAACCCAATGCAATTGTGTTCAGTACTGGGAGGAGAATTACAGAGGCCCTTGCTATTTCTTTGAGAAATAGTAGAAGAGGATCTGAGGCATGGTTTGGGATGGTAAGCAGGGTATTTGTTTAGTATAGATCAGGCTAAAGCTTTTGATCGAGTTTCCCATACATTTTTATGGGACTGTTTAGCTGCCTATGGCATTCCTAAGGCCTTTATTAACTTGGTGGAATTATGTTATGCTTTGGCATGTGTAGTACCCTTTGATAATGGGTTATGTGGTCCAAACATTCAGGTGCGTAGGGGGATTCACCAGGGTTGTCCCCATGCCCCATTTTATATGTCTTTATGAGAGATCCCATTATGAGACTGATTCAAAGATCCCCAGCGATCCGTGGGCTGTTTGGGGGGGTGCCATGGCTCTAGCAAAGTGATTGCATATGCAGATGATCTCTGTCTTTTGCTTCAGGATGGACAGTCCCTAGAAATGGCTAGAGGTCTCATACAGGCTATAGGGAGAATTACGGGGGCAAGCCTAAATTTGGAGAAAATGAAATGTGTTGGTTTATCAGGATTTCAAGATTGTCCTCGGGAAATAAGAGGTTGTACATTAGCCATGGCTCCATGTAAGATTTTAACGATTTATTATGGGGGTAATACTATGGCAGAGTATAACTGGGGTAGGTTGCTTTCTTTAGGTAATGAGATGATGAGCCAATGGAACTGATGGAGGGTAGTTAAAAAGAAACAGGGGTATCTCATTCGCGCAATTTTGACACCGCTTTTTTTATACACTAGTGCAGTTCTTTTGGTCCCCAAGTGTTTGGAAGTTTCTTTGTTGGGTTGGGTTTTTTTTACTTGTTTTTGGGGTAGTCATTTAAATCCTATCAAACGTAACATTTTATACAAGGAAATTAAATGTGGAGGGGTTAATATGATCAATCTGATTGTGTTTTTTTTTAATTTTTTTTTCTATATCAATATATTTCCCTTGATGAAGGGTACCACACACATATTGGGTATTTGGGGTTGTTCCCTGCTTCAGGAAATCCTATCAGAATGGAAAGGAAATACATTTCTCCATAAAAATAAAAGGAATCCTATTTTGGTGAAACTACAGGAGGGGGTATTTGATTGGATTATAAAGCAGGACATTAAATAACAGACAGTTTTAAAATTATCTCTGTAACAGCTGTATAAGGAAATTCTTACGGTTCATTTTTGGAACACCCTTTTTTGGGGTTCTCACAAATACAACAGGATTTGATTGCTGCTTATATTATGGATAGGAGACTACCAGAGAAATTCTGGGATATGGTGTGGTTGGGACTACATGGCAAGATAAACGTCAAAAGAAACCAGAAACATAAAGGTTTACAGGAGAGGTACTGTCCCAGAGACTGTTGTTTTCAGGGAGTGGAAACTATGGATTACTTGTATTATACATGTCCATTTATTATTAATTTTTGGGATGTAGTGAAGGACAAGTGGAAAAATGAGCGGCCTGTTCCCGCGGTTCCTACTTTATTGTATTTTAATGTATTGCATTTTTCCCCAGTTGGTGGTACACCCCATGACAGTACTCTTGGAGAATTATTTGCACATTTTCTTTACTGGGTCTGGATATGCCGTTGTTTGTATTTACATCAACAAATTATAACTGCTTTGGATCTATACTATATTCTTTCTGGGGAACTTAAGAAATGGAAAAGGCTGAATCTTTATGAGGCGATTTGGACAAATGGACAGCTTGGTGGTCTCATAGAATTTATTTAAGACCCCACTATTTTGTTTATGGAGAGAGGATATTTCAGCTTTGGGTTATGGGGTGCAGGGTTTTATATCTTGGATTTTTGGGTTTCTCATTGTATGTTTGTAAGGGTATAGTAATTCTGTAACGTATTTTTCATGATTTGGGGGGGAAAATGGGGGGGCGGGTTTTGACTTTAGTATTGTATCAAGTTTAGAATTTAAATAGGTTTCACAGTGTTTCTCTGTGTTTTTTTCTTCCTTTCAGGTTTGTTTTATTTTAAGTTTGGCTTTTTTTGTAAGTGGTCCTGTTTTTGGATTTTCTTTTTCCTTGTTATTGTATGATGTACTGTTGATTTTGTTAATGACTTTTTTGTTGCGATGGAAACTAAAAATTAAAAATTCCCATACTCTTTTTGAGAAGTGCCAGTGGATCTTTAACATCCACCTGAACAGGTAGATGTGACCTCGGTTTAATGTCTCATCTGAAAGACGGCACTTCAGGAGTGCAGCACCCCCCTCATGCTGCACTGCAGTGTCAGAATTGGGATATTACCCCAAGTGCCTGCTGTGGGGATAGAACCCACAGCCTTTTGATCACCTGGTGTCAGAGGCAAGGTGCTACCCTACTGAGCTACTAACACTGTTAAATTAGTTAAATCTTAGTTTAGATCTACTCGCTGTTTGGACCTATTATTTGTGCCCAGCCGACGATGAAGATGCAGACTCAGCTTACCTTCTCAGGTTCCAGAGGAGTGACTCTTCTCTCGCAGCTGCCTGAGACCAGGGCCTGCTCTGGAGCTGTAGCAGGAAGCTGGCCACTGGAAATACTGCAGACTTCTGCATCAGTGAAGAAAAATAAAGGACTGTGTGCTGTTATTCTCCATATCCAACCTTCAAAATGAAATGAGGAACAACATTACTAACATGTTGGCACAGATCTCTCACCTTCAAGACATGTTGGAAGGGCTGACTCTTCAGTGTATGGTACAGGAATCTCAGAACTGGAAGAACATGTAAGTACTAAGGAGGGCCAGGCAGTGAACTGGCACAGGGAAAAAAGCCAACTTCAGGACACAGTAAAAATGTTCATGGCAAAGTTCGGCAATCAGGAAAACCGTGCTCACCACAACAATGTGCATGTCATTGGCATGCCAGAGGGAAAGTAGGGCACTGACCCTAATGACTTTATCCCAGACTGGTTGGTTGCACTTCTAAACCTGCAGGACTCAGGGCACTCCTTTGAGGGAGAATGAGCACACTGAACCCCAGGACACAAGCCCAAGCCAGGCAAGAGGGCAAGGCACTACCTCATAAAATTTCTGTGGTACCAAGACTGTGAGGCAGTCCTGAGAGCCACCCAAGCTACAGACCCTATCATGTTTGATGGTGCCAATACATGTATCTTTTCAAATTATAGCCAAATGTTACTGAGAGGGATACAAAGGTTTGTAGATCTGAAGGCCACCTTGTACAGGAGAGGGTGGCAATTCTCCCACCACTATCCATCTTGTCTCCACATCCAGAGATCAGGCTACCCACAAGAACCCTCACCTCAGTGAGAGAAACCAAGCAGTTTGCCAACTGAGAGGAGGCGGACAGAGGAAGGTTGGTCAAGTGCACCACTGTCCCATCTACCTCATCCAATAGCTGCCTGTTACTGTGAGTTTATTTTCTCTTGTTCGGGGACCATCTGTGTTGGTGTACTGCCCAAAGCCCCAGATGTTTTGCCCTGGACCCACTGACTGGCCCCTACAGCAACTATCCTTGTAGTCTGTCTTTTCTAATCCCCCAGCAGCCTACCCCAATGTCAGTCCTTCTAAGCCTTATACAGAAACATAGAAACATAGAAGTTGACGGCAGATAAGGACTGCAAGGCCCATCCAGTCTGCCCATATATAAATATGCATACCTCTAAAGACTAAACTTACTCATGCAGAGATAGATGGCAATCAGGGACTATGGTGCTACAGGACAGAAACAGGTACAGGGAGTGGGGGGGCTCTGTTTCTAAGATCTGCCTCAAGCTCTAATGGCCGATTACACTTCACTGACTGGAACTGGCACAAGGTCATGACAGCAGTAACTGTTCCCTGGACTTCGCTGCAAGAACACAACTTTTTAAGTGGTCTAAGATGGACTGCAATGCCCAGACCACAAACACTGTGTGTTCTATTAACTTTCTTGGGTTTTCAGCAGTCAGAGACTGTGTCACCTAGGGTAGTGAGGATGACGGAGTGAGAGAGAGAGAGGGGAAACATTGATCTCTGTAGCAGTGAGCAAGGGATATTACACAGCACTTACAGGAACAATGCAGCATTTTATTTTGGACTGGACTTGAGTGCACAGTGACTACAGAACTGGTGAGAGACAAGCTGTGTGGTCCATAGCAGGGGATTCAATGTGACCTCCCCTGCTCACTCTGCCAGTGCCAGACCATAGCCACATTGTGGTCTACTACACATTAATGAAGCCATGTGGTGAAGCAGCCATTGATCTTCCACACAATCATACAGTCGAGCTGACACTAGCGTGCAGGCGCACTCTTGCTAATTGGCCAACCTGCACAAAATCACAAACTCTGCCTAGGCCTAATAAGAGTTTCATTTCTGCATGTACAGTAGATTTGCTTCTTATTTCACAATGGTTGTGATTTCTTCTTACAAGAATGCATTAAACTGGGTGAACGAGCAAATGAAGGGGGAAAGGGAGGTGGAGAGGTCCCAGGGATAGCAGGTCCATATGAACTCACATATGCCTATAGATTTCAACACAATGTTCATCCAAGAAATGGGATACTCATTTCTGTTTTCACTGAAAATTCTGTATTCCAGGTTCAAATTAAATTTAAAATGTTAATTAATTGTTCCACAAGTTACTACATAATGCTTCTGATGCCAGCCACTTTGGTCAGAAACGCTGTTATAGATACTTTTGTTCCACTTAGGATGGTGGCGGTGGTACACAGGATGTCACAGAAATATTACTGCCTAGTTTGCAGGATACCACATAAATTATTTGGGAGGCTCTGTGGGGAGGCAGGGAGAAAGTTGGGGGTTGATCCTGAGCTGGAGGGAGGGAGGATCTGAAGTTTGGAAAAGTGGGGAAACCAAGGGGCTATGGTGTATTTTCATTCCATCAACATAGTGTCAAAAATAATGTACAGCTGTGTATATAGGAGACAGAAGGCAGCCTCTGTGCCCAACAACTAGCTTCTTACAATGGTGGGTAACATAAAGATATTGTCCTGGAACGTCAGTGAGTTGAAAACCCACTTGAAACATAGGAAGGCATTGTAATACATTAAACAGCAAAAACTTGATGTAGTAATCCAGCAAGAGACTTATATGGCAGCAGGGGAGCTAGCCCACTGGGAAGAAAAACTGGGGCAGGGGCATGGCAAGCAGCTAATTTCAACTTTAAAGCAAGAGGCACTGCAGTCTGAGTGAGGCCCAGATCTAATTGACAAACTACGAAAGTGAAGAATGAACCCGGGGCCAATACACCTTTGCCCAGTTTACAAATGAAGTGGATCAGTGGATTTCTTTCAAGCCTTATCAGTTGAAATGTCACAGAGGAAAGGTCAATCTATATTGGGGACATGAAATGCATGTTGGGTGGGTGCTGGATAGGTCCTCTAAAACCTCCCTGACCCAGGACAAAATTCTAAAGCCCTCAAACACCTGGCCTTAGATCACAGTCTAGTGCATGCATAGAGGCACTGGGTACCACCTTTACTCCCATGCCACTCTTCATATGGCTGAATCGATATGTTCCTGATTCTCACACATTTCTTGGCAGGGGAGGCAGGTGAATTGTGATCCTGTTCTGGTGTCTGATCATGTCCCCATAACGCTGCATCTGGGATGACAGACACACTGCACGCCCAGAAGCCTAGAGGCTTGACCCAACCCTACTTAAATTATGGGAATACAAAGAGTTAATAGCTGGCAAGGTCCAGGAATTCTGGAGTCATAACCACCCAGGGGACACTTCCCATGCCCTAAGGTGTGAATCCCTAAAGGAATTTTTGAAAGGCTGCACCATAGCCTTTGCCAATCACAAGCACAGACTACTACATAAGCAAATCCAAACATCAACCATAAAAGTGCAAGCCTGTGGACAAGTGCACAAAGTGAACCCCACCCCACCCCACCCCACAGGTTTACCAGGTTCTACAAAAAGGGAAAGTGCAACTGAATACACTCAGTAGCCACTGCAGTGGGCAGTGGCTATTGTGGCAACTTAGGGTCAAGGTGGTGGCAGCCCCACATCAACACACTGAACAAAGAAGATGGCATTGTACTGAAACTCCTGAACCAGGGAGATTGGGCACATTATAAGAAATACTAGCAATCCTAGCAGACAGATCTGAGGTCAACCCTTGACCCAGCAGCTGCAACAGTTTGCTGACTCAACACCATTACCCACAGTACCACCAGAAACCATTAGCTCTATTGATGTCCCACTGCCTTGGGAGGAAGAGAACTGGCAGTGAATAGCCTTTAGGAAGCGAGGCCCTTGGACCTGATGGTCTGCCAATAGACTGTTATAAAATCTTTCTACCCCAGCTGAAGGACCTTCTATGGAACTTGCTCATGGAGAGTCTCAAAGCTGGAGTCCTAACCCCCTTCATGCAATCAGCCAAAATTGTGGTTCTGCCAAAATCAGGCAAAGACCCTAAATTGTGTCCGTCCTGCTGCCCGATATCCCTTCTGACAGCTGACTACAAGATCTTGGCAAAAGTCATGGCATGATGAAAATACAATACCAGCACCAGGGACAAGGTGACGAATAAAAGGCTTTTAATGCAAGGTAGCCAACAGCTCGAGTGAACGCAGTTACTCTACCGGTTTTGCTCAGCAGAGCATCATCAGGAGGGTGCCAGTATAGTTTTTCATGTTGCTGAGTCTTTTTGCCTGGCATGGAGGTGGCACTGGAGCAGAACTTGTTCATTGACCAAATGTCATGACAAACAGGCTGGAGACTGTTGTGCCCCAAGTAATACACATTGAGCAATCTGGCTTTGACAAGGGAAGCAGGGCAAAGCAACCCTCAGGTGAACACTGACATGTTGTGGCATTGACCAG
Source organism: Neoceratodus forsteri (assembly GCA_016271365.2). NCBI lineage: Eukaryota > Metazoa > Chordata > Ceratodontiformes > Ceratodontidae > Neoceratodus > Neoceratodus forsteri. Next base: position 1,587,780,449 of record CM057449.1, on the reverse strand, counting down.
GGAAGCAAAGCAAAACAAAAGGAGGAAATGGGGAGCATTATAGCTCGGATCCTGAAAAAGACCTTTGATCTCAAGAGTGTGGGTTCATGCATCACACTTTGGAAAGGTTTGAGCTGGGACCAAGATTCCATAGCTGAGTTAAACTGCTGTACACAACCCCACTGCACAGCTCCTAACCAATGGAACAGCTCTCTCATCTTTCATCCTCATAAATGGGCACCAGGCAGGGATGCCCTCTGTCTCCCCTACTATATGTGCTCATGCTAGAGCTGCTGGCTGCTGCCCTCTACAATAGACAAGACATACAGGGTTTCTGGCTTTGTAATACCCACCATAAGGCTGCTTTATTTGCAGATGATCTTCTGCTGTATGTCCAAGGCTTGCATAGACCCCAACCCAACGTGGCCGAGGTCCTGGACCAATATGACCAACTTGCAGAGCATTAAATCAACTGCAGCAACAGTAAAATTATGTTTTTTGGTAGTGAGAGGTGAGACAGGCCAGAGGATTAGTCGGGTATCCCAGCTGAAAGCAGTTCAAGCTATTAAATATTTGGAAGTTATGATACCCAATAAAGTCAAGGCAAAGCAAAATGTTTTCACTTCCAATCCTGGAGGCTCTGGGCACTGCACAATAAAACAAATCTATCATAAAATTACATAAAACATGAAAAAGGAAAAAGTTTTCTCTACAAATTAGCTTATATATATTAAAATCAGTAAAACCAAAAAAGGGGTGGGGGGAGAGGAAGAAAAGTCCTAAACAACTGAGTCTGGGGGATCAGGAAAGGCTTGATGAAACAGGTAGGCCTTGAGGCGTCCTTAAAAACCTCCACAGAAGGGGTCTGCCATATAACTGGTGGGAGTGAATTCCACAGGACGGGGCTGGCTACACTAAATGCCCTGTCATCGGACATTTTCAACCTTATCCTGGGACTTGCTAGGAGGCCCACTGAGGAGGATTGGAGGGAGTGGCTTGATGTAGCAGGCATCAGGAGGTCAGACAGATAACCAGGGCCCAACCTGTGTAGGGCCATCCAGTTGAGTAACCCCAATTTAAAGAGACTCATCCACCTGACCGGCAGCCAGAGCAGTTCACGAGCACCGGGTGATGTGATAGAATTTAGACTGCCCCACCAGAAACCTGGCCTCTACATTCTGCACTAGCTGCAGTTGGTGGAGATATCCCCACAGACCCTGAGGTAGAGCACATTACAGTAGTCCAGCCTGGTCGATATGAAGGCATGTACCAAGGTGGAAGATCCAGGGTGGAACAAGGGATCTAATCCTGGCAATATTCCTGAGATGGTAGAAGCTGGTCTGACAGTAGTTGACACCTGAGCCTCAAGTGTCAGACCACTGTCGAGGATTATGCCTAGGTTTCATACCCTTGAGGAGGCCTTCAATGGCATGGATCCCAGAAACAAGCCAGTTTCCACACCAGAGGCCATCCTATTCCTCTCTCTAGCCGACTACACCACCAGTACCTCCATCTTATCGGGGTTCAGTCGCAGCCAGATGGAGGTCATCCAGTCGTTGATCTCTGCATGGTAGTTGTTTAGTACTTCCACTGCATTAGATGTTCTTGGTGCAAAGAAAAAATACAGCTGGATTTTATTGGCATAGCAATGAAAACCAAGACTGTATTTCCTAATGATCTCACCTAGGGCAGCATGTAAATGGCAAACAACATCGGGGACAAGACCTGAACCTGAGGTACTCCACAGGACAGGAGACTAGGGGAGGAGGAGAAATTTTCCATCACTACCCGTTGCCTCCCATTCATGAGATAGCACTCAAATCAGCAGATGACCATGCCAGTGAGCCCACAAAATTCCCTCAGGCAGTCAAGCAACAGACAATGGTGTATCGTATCAAATGCTGAGGAGAGACAGAGGAGAATAAGAATTGTCCCCTCCCTTTGATCTCTAGCCCTGAGTAGATCATTGTGCACTCTAATAAGAACGGTTTCCATACTATGCCTCACACAAAATCCAGACTGGAAGGGTTCATAGAGATCAAAGGTCAAGAGGTGCTCTTCTAGCTGAAATGCTACCACCTTCTCAACAATCTTCCCTAAAAATGGGAGATTGGAAATGGGACAGTAATTCGCCTTGATGTCAGGGTCTAAAGATGTTTTTTTTCAGAAGGGGATGCACCAATGCCTCCTTCAAGGCATCGGGAAAAATCCCCTCAGATAAAGAACACTGGACAATCAGGGCGAACACAGGGCCAACAGTATCCACACATTCCATTAAGAAATGTGTCAGTACCAGGTCCAGTTCTAGGTGCGCTTCAACTTGGATGCAACCTCAATGACCTCTGACACCTCCACAGGCTTAAACTCCCCCAACCAGGCAGACTGCACTCCGGATGACCAAGGTGACCATTTTGGCCTCCATAGGGTCCACTGGCAGAATATCCTGCTGGATGGTGGACACCCCTGTCCGAAGAATCGAGCAAACCCTTCACATAAAGTGCTAGAAAAGGTCTGTTTCGGCTGTAGACAGGCTGGATTTAAAAGCCTGTCAACAGTCCAAAATAGTGCTGTTGGTCAATTTTTTCCCAGCAGCAATCTCCCCTTGGACAGGAACTCTGCCTTCTTCTGGGTGATTGCCCCTGGTATTCACGATAGTGAGTATGCAGGGCCAGTTTATCCACCTCCAAGCAAGACCTCTGCCAGCAGTGCTCCAGCCTCCAACTCAAGATCTTCATTGCCTTGAGCTCCCCACCAAACCAAGGGGACCTCAAGTGAGAGGATTTGGGCTATGCATGGATTGATACAAAAGAGTCAAGCGCTGCAGTCAGCACCCTATTATAGGTTGCGGCAGTTACGTCCAAACCCCCAAGCATGATTTCTTCAACAACATTTTTCACCTCACTAAAATATTAAATCTACCCTGGAGAGCTGTATGGCCTTTGCCTCTTCAACCCTGGGCAGGCTAAATAGTATTAAGATGTGTATTCTTCCCAAACTATTATATCTATTTCAAGGACAACCTACCTGCATACCAGGAAAATTTTTCTCCCAGTTAAATTTCCGCATAAATGGTTTTGTCTGCAGCAATAATCCTGCCAGGGTTTAGGCCTCAGCATGTCAGGGAACAGGGAAGAGCAGGGGTCTAGGTCTGCCCTATAAGAATTACTACTACTTGGCAGCACAGCTAGTATTACTGGGAGAGGCAGACAGAGCAGACAGTCACTCTTGGCTGTCAATGGAGGATGCTGAGGTGGGCTGTCCATTCCTACAGGGTACCCTAGGTGCAAGAAACACCATTATGGAAATCAGCAGTCTTAAGAACCCCTTTAGCAGAACCATGATAGAAACCTGGATAACAGCCCACAAGCTGAAATCCCATGGAGCACAACTCTTCCATTAAGGTCTGGTTGACCCTCACTTACAAAGGCATTCCAAGTTAATGATGTCTTCTTGCACTGGGGGCTGCTTACCTGGGAGTGAAAAGGTCTTAGTACAGCTGAACTGTTATATGAAGAGGGGGCTGAAATACTTTGACCAGTTTAAGAATGAATACAAGTTGGACCCATGCAACTTCATTGTCTACCTCAAACTAAAAAGTCAACTTGACAAGAAAGAAATAGGACCTGGTAGGCCTCTGGACTTATCTCCTATAGAACAGGTACGGCATAGACTACAGCCTGGCTCTAGATCTACAGTATATCTGCCTACTACAAACTACTCTGGGGGGTTGGCCAGACCTACTTGCCCCACTTAAAGATCATTGGTCATGAAACCTGGAACAACTGACCCCTGTAGAGGTGTCGCATGGAGCAATTCACTTTGCCCAGCATGTAGCCAAAAATAACAAACTAAGACAAGTCTAGTATAATTTTCTATATGTCATACTACTTGCTGAGTAAACTGCATAGAATGAGGCCTGACTTTGATCCAGTATGCCCCAAATGTAAGGTAAATGAATGAACTTAAATGTTAGGCAAAGGAAGGAACCATTGTACCTCTAGCACTGACCTGTCTGAAGGTAAAAAGCTTTTGTTGGGAAGTACATGGCATGATGTAACAAGTCCTGGGTGCACTCCTTCACAGCAAAGGAGTTGCTGTTGGGAGCAGACTCTTCACAAAGTTTTCCAGGGACCGCCCTTTATGGGGATTGGCCTTATCAATGCAAAGAAAACAATAGCCCAGCACTGGATGGTCTCCACAACTCTAAGTATAGTCCAATGTTCTAGCAACCTCATTGAATGCCTCTGGATTGAAAAAGCTCAGTACTCTGCCACTAACCAGTTGGGAATGTTCAAGGCTATTTGGATGCATCTCCTGGTTGTCCTGGAATCGGGCAATTTCCCTGCATGACCATCTAAATCCTCAGCATTAAAGTCAGGGGTATGGTAATAATGCCTAGCTGAAACCATGAAAACACCAGTGAGCACTAGAATGCGCTAATGTAGTTTTAAGCAAGTTTTAGATAGAATTGTAACTGGAACCAGCAAATGTATGATGCAATTTGTTGGAATGTAAATGATGAATTGTAGCATGAAATAGCAATGAAAAGTCTTCTTAATAAATTAATATTACATGTTGCTGAAGTCAGAGTACGCCTGTCTGAGTATTATAGCTCACAGGCTGTCTGGAATATGAACTTGAAGTTGTTCTTCCCAAGCTGAATTGCAGCTTTTTAATGTGGTGGTATTTATTAGTTGGCAAAACATTCATAATATAGTTGTTGTTTTTTTTAGCAAAAATGTATTTCTGACATCCTAATATTCATACTCAGTATATTTTTAGTTGTCTCAGATATTGTTAAAACACTTGTTACAGCTAATTTTGTAATGAAAAACTCATGCCATTAAAGATGGCTGCCATTTGCCACTTTTAAAAACCTCTTCTGCTGAGGTTACCTGATAAATGCACATGCTAGATTCATACTGTAGATGTATTTGAATGGTGCTACCTCTTGTTTCAGATGTTAAATAGGACAACACTTTACCAAGATATTTAACTTTTTTATGGTGGACATGGAATGGGATTATTTTATTACCAATTATTTTACCAGGTGAGACACACTAAGCTGAAAGCTTGTTTGCAGGTGCAACCTGGGAGCACGAGGAAGTTAAGTGACTTGCTCAGGGTCACACAGTATGCACCTAGGGGGCTGTGGGATTCAAACCCAGGTCTCCAGATTTACAGCTCAGAACCTTAACCCACTGTGCCCTACTGCCTCCAATTGGGATTGGGAACTTTTAAAAACTTCAGTATCCTGTATTTTGGTTCATTAATGAAATGAAACAAAAAAAATATGAATCTTGATATTTTGCCAGACAAAACTTGCTGCTGAAACAAATCAACATATGGTTATAACAAATACTGTTGCTTTAAGTGTTGGACTCAGGATGTCAATATATAGGTATAGTTTATGCCATGCAATCAGATAGGATTAGCTATCCATCTGGAGATGTGCAGGGGGAGGTCAAGTGGGTCATGTTCCCATGGGAGGATGTTATTTCTCAATGGCATGTTTTAGTTGGAGGTAAGACCAAACATCAGAGAAGTTTAACATTTTTTTTGAGTCCAAAGAATTGAGAGAAGCTTGACCTATTTCTGCTCTTGCAATACAATTCAGAACAGTTCTGGGTACCTTTAAACTTTGTCTATACATCATACTGTATATAATACTGATAGGAAGTCTTGAGACTTCATGAGTACCCCAAATATCTGCACCAAACAGAAGCTTAGTTTTTAGGCACCAACAGCATAGCTGTAAGCACCTGTTGTGTTCATGCACACTCTTTCATTTTGTATTTAGTCTTGTTCAAAGCTACATTCAGTGTAAGTGATTTGGCTGTATGATGTCACTGATGATGTCCGTGGTAAGGCTTTTATGTCTTGGCATAGGGTTTCAAACCTACACAAGCTTGTGTCTGATGCCCAGAGTGGAACAGTTTTTTTTCTTTCTCACTATAATTTATGTAGTATGAAAGAAATTGTTAGATGTCCTTGCAGATGATAGTGATAGACTTTCAGCAAGGATTGAAGTTCTATATTGCTGATAACTTGAAATGTTCCAGCACAGATTTTGAGAGTTAAATGCAACTTGGGAAACACTGCTTTAAATAGACAGACTGTTAACTATGGGCATACACTGCAGATGTGTAAAGATTCTGCACTCAGTGCTAGATGTTCTTTACCATAGCATGATTTTTCCTATATAGGAAGCTTAGTACAATAGTAAAGCTACAAGCTGTCAAGCAGTAGAGAGTGAGGGACTTGGGTTTGATCCCCAGAGTAGAACATTTTTTTTCTTTCTCAGTACAATTTAAGTAGGATGAGAGAAACTGTTAGATGCTATTGTTGATGTTAGTGATAATCTTTTAGCAAGGTTTGACATTATATATTGATACTAACATGAAAAGTTCCAGCATGTCTACTGAAGTTTAAATGTAACTTAAGAAACATTACTTTGACAGACAGATTGTTCATGGCTAAATTTTACTGCATCTGTGAAGGGGGGGTCCACAGTCACTGCTGCATGTCCTTTGCCACAGAATGCATCTTCTGTCTAGGAAGCTTAGTATAGTGATAGTGCAAAAGACTATCAAGCCATAGAAGATAAAGGGCCTGGGTTCATCCCAAAAAGGGTCTTTTTTTCTTTCTCACTGCAATATATGTAGCATGAGATAAATTGTGCCATTTCTGATGTTAATGATAGACTTTCAGTGAGGTTTGGCATTCTTTATTGTTGATAACTTCACAGGTTTCAGCTCAGCCACTAAAGTTTAAATGTAACTTAGGAAACATTATTTCAAACAGACATACTGTTCATTACTAAAATTCACTGCAACTGTGGGGGGTGTTCGCACTTAGCACTGGATATGCTTTGCCACAGAATGCATTTTCTGTCTAGGAAGATTCATACAATGGTACTGCAAAAGACTACCAAGCAGTAGAGGGTCTGGGTTCAACCCCCAGAGTGGATCTTTTTTTTTCTTTCTCACTACAATATATGTAGTATGAGAGAAAATGTTAGCTGTCATTTCTTATTTTAATGATAGACTTTCACCAAGGTTTGACATTCTATATTGCTGATAACTTGTAAAAAGTTCCAGCTCAGACTTAGAGCTCTAAATGCAACTTGGAACATATTACTTCAAACAGACAGACTGTTTGTTACAAAAATTCACAGCAACGGATGGGGGGTTGGGTAGAGCTCAGTGCTGGATGTCCTTTGCCACAACATCATTTCCAGTCTAGGAAGCTTAGAACAGTGGCAGAGCTGCAGGCTACCAAGCAGTAGAGGATGAGGGACATGGATTTGATCCTCACAACAGAACCTTTTTTCTTTCTCACTGCAATTGATTGAGTCTGTGTCTCAGACTTCATTCCCAAGCCACTTTTCTTTTAATTGCCAGAGGAAGCCTGTCATCTTTCATTCTGGTCACATAATTGTTTTATACTGACCTTCTTTGGTGCCTTTAATACCATTGGTACTTGGATTAATTTTGCATTAGTAGTTTACATAACACCATTTATACTGTTCTCACCATATTTCTAATTAAATAGCAACAGTTCTCCAAAACCTACTTAGATTTACTTTATTGCATTTTCAATATGTTTTCCAGTTTCTATTGCAAGAAAACATAGCTGCACTTGTTTCAGATTAACTTTGCTTAAGAATGATGCAATTTAAAGGATTTGTTTTCTCATGATTATGTTTTGTGTTTTCAGGTTTATTTCTAACCCAGATTCTAAAATAGACTGAAAATGTTATCCAATTTTCTTTGTAGTCAAGATTTTGCTAACCATAACAAAATTGTGTCCTCTGCATATGCTAAACAACTGCTACTGGACTGTAGTACATTAGGGTTATGATATTTACTATCACTAACTTTGATCAAAATAGAGTTTATGAACAGGTTGGAAAGTGTAAGTGATAGAATGCAGCCTTACTTCATGTCAAGCTTGGTTTTAATCTTGGGAGATAAATTACCTCCAGTGAATACTTGACTTGGGTCCAGGTGTCTGAGTATAATCCCATGATGATAATTTAAATATCAGATGATATATTCATAGCGGCCAGTCCTTCCCAGAAAATATTTCTACTTACATGATCAAAAGCTTGCAAAAAATCTACAAATACCACTAATAAGGGTTGTTAATTTATAATATTGTATTCGTATGCTAGATAGTTTAAAATGAAAGTGCTGACACTGAACAGTGTTCTTTAAACTTAACTGGGCCTCTAAGAACATGTAATTCTCCAAGATGCATATGTTTAATCTCTCAAGGATAATACCAGATAAGATTTTCTGTAAGTTATCCATCAGACAAATAGCTTATACATTAAAGGGACACTGTCAACCTCTTTAGGCCTCAAAGTGTCCCTAATTTAAACAAAATCTGGTCAGATCCACCACTGCTGTATAATGAAGTTAGTGAAGTTGTGTGGAATTGTTAAGGAGGTATGGAGAAACAACACAATGATTTGTAAGTAGTAAGATTTGTTTTAGTTTCTGTTGTAAGGAAGGCATACAGGTTATTGGGAAAATACATGGAGGTGTACATTTTAATTGAAGGAATAGGAAGCAATATAGGTGTACAAAAGAACCCCAGAGCAAGTACCACTGATGTATGTGTTATCCTGGATGATATTGGCCAGACAGCCAAATTTTAAAGAAAACACAAAAATTGCACATACCCCAATAATGCAAAGCATTGTGAGAAACATATGCAAAACCCCATGATGCTACAGAAGGTGGCAGTACATGAAAAAGTAATGGTTAGAACATGTTCAGCCTTGGGATTATTTACACAGTTTTTTGTTTTTTTTTTATTAGAGAAACAGGGTTTTTGTCCATGAGGTGATGTAAGTTATACTTAAGCAATGTGTTGATTTCAGGAAGTCAGGTGTAATGATGAACTGTTAGCAGAGAAAATGTGATAGTAACTTTCAGAGGGGGTCGCTTTTGATAAAGGCAAGGTAGTTATGCTTATGATAATGGGAATATTAGGAAAGTATGAGGTCTATACAGAAGTGAGTACAAATATGCACAGTTTCATAAGTATGTACTCAGAGTGCAGGCAAATGTGATATGCAAGTTTTTAGAAATAGGTAAAATAGCAATACATGCAATTGCTAGAAAGATAGATAATTACATAGACATGCAGGCCCTGGCCACACTACACTAAAAGCTGCAATGGATTCAAACCATTACAGACTGTAACAATGAGAGTGTGTCCACACTGCCAGTGAACAGTGTGGATAATGGTTTGAAACATTACAGCCTGTCCACACTGAGGTGATAGGCCTGTGGTCTCAACCCTGTAGTAGTGCACATTCCATGGTGCACTCAGTGATGACAGCTGCATTTTGAGATGCCTCCCACATGTCCTATGGAGTACTGTATATGGCAAAATCATATTATGTAAATAACTATATTTCACTGTTATGAGACACACTTATGTTGTGGAGAAGACAGAGAGAGGTTTGAGGAGGGGAGATCCATATGTTGGAATCGCCAATGAAGAGGGAGGGAGCAGAGGGAGGGGGGACATCTCATCAGTTCTGCCAGTATTAGGACACCTGGGCACAACAGACGTTCATGTACTGCTGCTGTATGGCTGAAGGTAGACCTCTGCTACTGCCTTCAGTGTTCCCCACTGCTCCCACTGTACACAGTGCCACACATCTATTGTCCACCACAGCAGTGCTCCATGATGCACTCAGGAGCTCCACTAATGTATGTGTTCACTACTGGCACTGCCTCAGGTAGTTTTGCTGCCACATCACACATGGGCAGGCAGGGTACCCCAACACTTGGCACAGTGAGAAGAGTAATCAAGGACAATACACGGATACCATCAGGAGGTAGCCCTCGGGGAGACAAGTGTGGACAGAGAGGTAGGTTAGGTGGGGACATGGAGGTACACCTGGGTGGTGCACATACAGCTGTCAGATTACTATGGTATGGAGCTATCCCAGCACTGAAGCCTACACCTGTGCTCCACACTGCCATCTGCATATGTCCTGGTAACCTCTGACCTCCCTGCATGCAGTGAAACAATGCTGCAATGTATGCAGGTATAATGGGAGACTGGAGGCTACACGGTGGAGTGTTTAGACACAATTGCAATTAAAAACTGATAAAGGTGTAAAGCTGTAAATAAGAGTGAAATAACCATGCTGGCATGCATACCACATAAAGTGGTTCTTGGAAGGATACAGATTGGGGATGGCTCAATTAAAGGAGTAGTCCACCCAGAATTTGCAAAAACATATGTTATGCAGAGTGTTTTGATTTGAATTTAAAGTCCTAGTGTGTCTTTCCCTCTGACTGCTATTAGGAGTTTTTTCTAAATTAGGCTGCTAGCTTTAGGGTAGTGTTATGACCCCTAGGGATCTCCATCACAAATAGGTTTATTGCCTTCTGTCTCCTACAATGAACCCTGTCTCATGTGACAGTGATGTAGCTAGGCCCATAGATTTAGCATATGCAGTGCTTTTTAAAATCAGTTCAAAACAGCAGAGCTTAGTAACTGTTCTTTTCCACTGAGCACAAATGGCAACAGTTACAATTTAGCAAATGCCTGAGAGCTACCTTTAGCTGGGGTTTCAGTAAGAAAACAGCTTAAACAGTTTTAATTCACTATTTGTGTTTTCTGGGTGTGTCATATCTAGCTAGCAGTAATATGTGTTTTCATTTCAAAATTTTATTTCATCAAACTACGCACAACAATAAAAAAGCACAGAAATTGCCCCAGATCATCACTGCTATCATTAGTAAAGACTATAGCAGTTTTCTTATAGAAAACTCACTCAGTTAGCTCTAAAGTATTTTTAAACTGTAAACGTAGGTACCAGCATTCTTTTTTTTTTACCAGGAGAGACACACTAAAGCTTGTTTACAGGTGTGACCTGAGAGCACAAGGATGTTAAGTGATTTGCTCGGGGACACACAGTACACAAGTGGAGGCTATGGGATTCAAACCCAGGACACCAGGTTAGTAGCTCAGAGCCTTAGACCACTGCGCTATACTGTCTCCCCTATTCTATTAGGTAGAGCTGGCAGATAGTGCTGATTTTGCTCTGTGACATGATTTTCAATTTTTTTTTGGTTACAAATTTGAAGTATCTTTTTTAAAAAGTACAAAAATATGTATACGTGAGTTATTTAGTTTGCCGAATATTTGTTTTTTTATTTGAAAAAGTGGGATACACTAAATGTGTAGTGCAATGAACCATTGTAAAATGGGATCAAATGTGAAGCTAAAATAGTCACTGTCATCCTGTTGTTTTTATGCTATACCACACACAGGAGAAAAAGTGACTTTAAAGTATTTTGCAGTTTCTGGGCTGCAGCTTCATATTATACACTCCATTTGTAAAAAAATATATCACAGAGCAAAATCAGCACTAAATGCTAGTTCTACCTAACAGAACTTAGTACCTACATTTATAGTTTAGCTAATACCTGAAATCTAACTGAGTGGATTTTCTGTAAGAAAACAGCTAGAGTCTTAACTAATTATAGCACTAATGATCTGGGAAATTTCTGTGCTTTTATGGTTGTGTATAGTTTGATGAAATTAAAAGTTTTAAAATTAAAACACTCCTGCAAGCTAGATCTGATACACATAGAAAATAATAATAGTGAATTAGAGCTTAATTTAGTAGTGGTTTTCTACAGAAACCCCAGTTAGCTAGTTCTCAGGTATCTGCTAATAGGCTAATTTAGGAAAATTCTAATAGCAGACAGAGAGAAGGACACACTAGGACTTAACATACAAATCAAAACACTCTGCATAACATAGGACTTAACATACAAAACACTCTGCATAACATATGTTTTTGCAAAATCTGAGGGGACTGCTCCTTTAAAACTGCAAGCCCAGTAAAAAATATACACTGCAGCCTCTTGCTGTACTTACATACTTCAGCTGATGCAAAATACAGAGTAAGATGGTGGGGCAGGGTTGGAGGATAGGTCTGAATAACACCATATACCCACAAGGAGGGACTTTCCATCTCTTGGAATGTATTTGTGAAAATGTGTGACCAGGAGACGAATGTAAGCTGAGCCAAGGCTGTTTAAACAAGTGCTGTATAACGATGCAGTTTCAGGCTTTTTCTTTCCTTCTGAAGCTTAAGCTCTGATGCCCCAGGCAGCTCTGATAGTCAATTGTTTCAGCATGATAGATCCACCTCATACCCCTCCCACATGAACCAAAAAAAAATGTGGGGTGGATCTTTAGGAGCTTCTTGGGTGGAGGTGGAGATGGATCTTACTCCCCAAAAAACTAATGCTGCCTCCCACTACTCAGGTTCCAGTTCTTGAACTCCCACTTAAGAAAGAAAATAGTGCACTGCAACCATTGACTAACATGAAAGCATATTTATTTGAGGGAAGAAAACATTTCTTGGAGGATGGTAAGGCAGAGGAGATTATTTACACCTTCAGTCAGTTCCACGGAAAGAAAACATGACGTCACTCATTTTGTACATGCAAAATATCTGCAGCCATAAAAACACATATTATAATTGTTTATGTTCTGTAGGGACTGCTGATGTAGCTGGCAGTTTTATTCTGGTTTCTTTTTTTTTATTTAAATGTGAAAAACAGACTGTCCTCCATACTGGTGTTGCCACAAATAAACATATTTGTTTACTTTCTTGATCAACTCCTACTGCATCATTCCTGGACTTGGCAATCCCCCCAACACAATCCAGCCACTCTTTATACAATAGGATGAGAGGAGACTTGCATCTTGAGTGTCTGCACTGTTTGGGGGAGTGTTTGTAAGTCTTGGGAAGTATGCATTAAGAGTAGATTAAGGAGTTAAAACAAAACAAATTTGTGTATAATTATACCATTAACATGCATTTCATTTCTGATAAGAAAGAAGGCAGATAAAACAAACAGCAACATCAATGAATTCTAGAGAAGGTGAGCAATCATAAAATGTGGATTTTTAATTCAAAATAATATGATGCAGAAAATGTTGACAGTGTTCCTTTAAGGGGTTATCCTAAGCTCCCCTCTTGCGTATTGGTACTATTACTTAATCTTTCCATGAGTCAGGTAAGATGTTCCGTGCACATATTATATTAAATAATTTTACTAGGATGGAGATCCTCCAGCTTTTGACCAATTTATAAATTCCAGCACTTATCAGGTGTGGCCCTTAGGCTTTAACAAGTTCTTGTTGATAACCTCAGCATTTGCTCAGTGATAATTAAAGATTGTTGAGTTTACTGAGGTTTTAGTGCTAACTTGCCCAACCAATTATTTTCAGTTTCTTAGAAAATAAGTTTATGTAGAGTTGTGCCCAGGTTTCTGGATGAATCTGGGAATTATTATTGCTGTTCAGTTCTTTGCTATAAGTGTCCAGAAATGTTCATACCCATTACTGTTAATAGCCTGCAATAGTTTGTTCCATGGATTTTTGCTGAGCTACTTTTCTTTTCCAAGAGATGCTTCTATATTCCCTTTGATTCTTTTAATAATTGTATATTCTTATTCATTTTTTTCCATTCATTATTATTTTTTTCCTTGCTTGCTTTCTTAAGAAATGTTGTGATGGTGTTTCTTTTTATACCTACAGTAACATTAAATCAATTATTGTTATTTTTCTATATTTTTTAAACTGTATTTGCTTATAAATGTTCACTGATATATTTTGCAAAAATGGACAAAACAGTCAGTCCTTGAGATGGATCATTCAAAGATAGAATATCATTTAAACCCTTTAAATTATCTGACTATAATAATTGTAAAATATTTTCCTTATCCAAAAGTTGTCCATTTACTGTAATACTTTTTTGTTATTGAGTATGATTGGCTGCATGGTTTTCCTTTGGGCTGGTACATTGAGATAAATGATCATATTCATACAGAAAGGCAGATGATCCCTACCTGGCTTGATTATCACCAGAAGAGACTTCACTAGTGACCACACAGAAAACTATTAAACACTAAGTCAATAGTAGAGGCACCCTTATGCCCAAAGAAAGTATATTTACTCATCAGGTCACTCTCAGTTTGCCCATTCAGTAGCAGAACAGCAAGTCTGTGAGTGAATTACGTTCAACAAATATGTTCCTGGGGGTGTCGCTTTAGAATCTTTCACATTTCTAATTGATACAGTGCTATTTATACCATGTACTTCCAAAGATTGTCATAATTCAATTACATCAAAAAGTTCAACTTTGTTAACCCGGATATTAAAATCCCCTGCTACTATAATGTGGACCAGGGGATACCCATCTTCCAATTGAACAAGTACACCTCTAAACTCTTTCTGAATCTCAAGTGTATAATGCTTTGTACCTTGGGGAGGATGACATGCATTAATAAAAATGAAAGTTTCATGACCGGTTTGTAACTTTAAGATTAGAGCATACTTCAGTTGTTACAGAATTCTGACTGAACTACAGCTACACAGCTCTTTTAAGATGTTGATCAATGTCATTAAACTCTCTACAGGTCTGGCTCCCCTATTGTGTTTTAGGGCTTCAAAATCATAAGAAATGAAACCCTCAGTTGTTGGTGTTTCACTAAAATATCAAGGATTCTCTAAATTCCTTATCAGTATGTTTGTCATTAAGACCTGCAATGTTCCAAGTGAACAACTTTAAATTAAATTCAGAATATGTACCAGATAATAAGATATTGTCTTGTCAGGCTGTAGTTTAATTAAGAATTCCAGTCCATTTATTGTCTGGATTGGGGAAGGGGTTATCAATGTTCTGTAAGTCCAGGTTTGTTCTTCTACTCCTCATGAGGACCTTTCTTTGACCTACATAACAATGGAGTTTGTTCTATTAACTGTCCCCAGTCTGTCAGTGTTATTCCTAATGTATCCACTTTCTCTGCATCAATCATTAAGCACCTTTGTAGCTCTATATTCCTTATTATGATATTGATTAGTGTGTTATATTAATCTACTGTACCTGCACCCTTCTGGCTTCCTTAATGCCATCGCTTCCAATCAAGTATGTTTGCAAAAAGCATATCAATTGCTCTTAAGGGTTTGGCATCCATTTTGTCCTTCTTCCATGGAATGACAATTATTACTAAAGTTACATTCTGATCATGATAGTTGCTTTTCCAAATGGGATGTTGCATATAATAATGTATGCAGGTTTGCTTTATCTGCCCCTTGTCTCACCCACCACTGCAAGCTCTACTTAGACTTAAACTGGCAGTCACACCCCTCCTGGCAAACTTATATCCTTGGCTGCCTAATAGATAACATCATTAGATGCTTTACTCCAGCCTTGTTGGCCTCAATGTTTATTACTGCAGAACATAGTCACCTACTTTGGTCTTCCATCCAGGCCTCCTCGTAGTTCCAAAATGATCCACCAAGATGAGAGAACAGGGATTTGCTCATTTTGCCCCTAAATCTTGGCACTCTCTGCCTTATCACTTTAGGGTCTCCAAGTCCAACACAATCTTCAAAAAAGACTTATTTTGTTACCCAAGATCCTCCAATAAATGTTCTTGCTCATGACTTTATCTAATCCATTTTGATTAATCATGTTCTTTCTGTTGTCATACACTGCTTCTTCCACATTTACTTTTGTTATCTGTGTAAATATATATTTTTTGTCTCGATTTGGAACTACAGTAGAAGGAAAACACCATTTGTAAACTACCTTACCTTTTTCTATCATAATTGGTGTTCCTCAAGGCCTGTTGTATGAAAGCCAGTTGCACTGTGTCTTGTCTTCCCAGGGTCTTTGTTATGTTACTCGTCATTTCTGTCTCAGCCAGTTAGTCCTGAACTATTTTTAACGTTGTAATAGTAACACTGCATTGTACCAAGCTGACAGCTGAAATTTATACACTTTTTCTCTACTATCCTCAATTATTGTATTTCTGATCATTGTAATAAATGCTGTTGCCTATAATGTAGTCTCCTGGGTCATGCCTGAAAATAGCCAGACTTTATCTAGTGCACTTATCTGGTAAACAAATGCTTACTAACTACATAACTAAATAAATAAATAAATACATACATACATACATACATACATACATACATAAAATAAATGAGACTCCCAAAATTAGCTACACTCTGATAATTCTCCCATAACCCTTTTTATTTTGTTTATAGTTGTATTTCACTTCATCTAGGGGTTCACTTGATTTGAATATTCTGATAAGCTCCCTTGACTCTTCCCCAAAAATGCTCAGTCAAATATCTGTGCATTTTCTCATATGGCAAATGCTGCATCTCAATTATCCAGTATTGCTGTTATCTGGCACTGTTTATTTAGACCCACACATCTGTACAGAATTTTCAAAATGGTTATTTAATTTGCATTTATAGATTTTTCCAATATAATCTATATTAATGTATACAATTTTTCCCTATCCTCTCCTTGTATCTGATGCATGCAATAGATAATTAAAACTATCCCATTTCCTGTTCAGCCAAATTCAATTAAACTCCCCAGAGGAGGTCCCTGGTGACGAAGTTGAGAATTTTGGGGGTCATGTTCATGGATCTCACAAAGGTGTTTTATCTTACTGATTATAAATTGTTTGTAATAAATTGTAAAATTATGGGAATCTCAAATACTGTTTCTTTTCTGGAATCAGAATGAACTTTCTAGCTGTGCTCAGTCAGTTGGTACTGGGCCTAAAATGTCATCTCAAAAATCAGTTACTCAGAGGGTTCCACAGGGGTCCATTTTAGAACCCCTACTATCCTGTTTGTTCATAAACTTGGTTCTGGAGGCATGTTCAAACTGTGAAACTATTTTTGTATGCTGATGATTTTATTATTTTTATTATAATTATTTTCTCCATAGGATGGGTTCTCTATTCTACTAAAATCATGCCATAGATTTTTCACAGTAGATTGTCCTCCTTGCATCTCTTGAGTGTTCCAGTACTACTTGCTATATTTTGCACAAACATAATTAATTCATCCAGCTGTGCAAATTGCATTGCATTTCATGTCTTAAACTCCCTAAATACATTTTCATTACTACAATGTGTTCCATCATAATTACATTTGCTATATATTGGTCTTTTGGCAATGTAACTGTATCATCACTCAAACGAGCTGAAATATATTCAAACTTATATACTTTAGAATGAAGGGCATCTCTCCCTGTCTTCCTCTGTTATCTGATAGATTTCTTTGACTGGGTGACCAGGGAAGTGGACCAGGGCAGTGGTGGATGTGGTCTACCTGGACTTCAGCAAGGTGTTCAACACTGTTCCACATAGAAGGCTTGTAAACAAGCTGGGTAGCCTGGGATTGGGCACAAGGTGGAAGTGGGTTGGGAATTGTTGACAGATAAAATACAGAGCGTGGTGGTAAATCGAGCAAAATCTGAGGAAGGGACATGACCAGTGGGTTACCACAGGATCACTTCTTGAGCCAGTACCATTTAATATCTTAATTAGTGACATTTCAGAGGGCTGGAGGAAGGTATGCCTCTTTGCAGATGACATTAAGATCTGCAATAGGGTAGGCACTCCAGGAGGGGTAGAAAAAATGAAGAAGGACCTAGCTAAACTGAAGGAATGGTCCAGAGTGTGGCAGTTAAGATTCAATGCAAAGTGCAAAATCATGCACTGGGGAGCAGGATCCCGGGATGATTACATGATGGGTGGGAGTAATTAACGGCCACCAAACAGGAAAGAGATCTGGGGTGATCATATTTAATGACCTAAAGGTGGCCAAACAATGTGCTAAGGCAGTAGAGAGAGCCAGTGGGATGTTGGGGTACATAGGGGAGATATCACCTGCAGAAGAAAAGAGGAGGTGATGCCACTGTGCAAATCATTGGTGAGACCTCATTCAGAGTACTGTGTCTGGTTCTGGAGGCCCATCTCTGAAAGGACATAGACAGCGTAGAGGCAGTTCAAAGAAAAGCAACAAAAATGGTGCAGGGCATGCACTAAAGGTCATACGAGGAGAGAATAGAGGCACTGAAAGTGTATACCCTAGAGGAGAGGAAGGAGAGTGGAGACGTTATAGAGATGTTCAAATACCTAAAGGGAATAAATGATGTACAAGAGGGTTTTTCTGTCAGAAAATAAGATGCTCTAGAACAAGAGGGCATGGCATGAGACCGAAGGGGGAGTAGACTAGGGAGCAATGTGAGAAAGTACTTCTTCATGGAAAGGGTGGTGGAGGTATGGAACAGCCTTCCATAGAGGTGATGGAAGCAAAGTTGGGGAGGGAATTCAAACTGCATGGAACAGACATAGGGACCCTAGCTGCTCAAAAAGAGGAGGTAAAACTTAAAATTTTGGGGAATCAAAAGTCAAAAGACCTGAAGGTGGAGGCAAGTGGGAAACTTTGCTGCTGAGAAGAGAGGCATGGTGGATCTGTACTTTGAAAATTTATAAGAGCAGATATGGACTAAATGAAAGTTTGAACTGGTCAGTGATAATATAAGGAGTCTTTGTTATTTACTCTCTGTTCATTCCTGTTACAGTTACCCATCATACCACTGTCTTTGAAATAACACACATGATATTTAAATCCAGATTTAGATTAGATATCTATTATGAAGCACAAAATATCCTCCCTCCCATTTCCCGCCCACACCAATAAATCCTTGGTTCAGGAAAGAGACATCCAAGGGGGAATCAGGTTGCAAAGGTTATTCCCAAGACACTTTTATTAAGATTATATATAAATATCATAGAAGACTTTAACTAAATTTGAGATTAGGATTAATTACAGTCACCTTTCTAGAAGGGCAATAGGTCACTTCCCTGACTTGTAGAATGCCAGTATGGCCAGGGTTTAACATCAGGGAAGTAAGACTTTAAGGGTACTAAAAGCAGTCTAACTGTTTTTGATATAAGGAACATAATAAAATGATGGAAATGATTTTAGCTAAAGCAACACACGATCATTTCATACTTTAGCATATTAAACTATAAATGGTAATTTCAGTTATCTCTTTAGTCCCATGGTAGATCTGGTTAGTACTCCCCAAATCCTTTATACAGAATATAATTCAAAAGTAATCTGACATAACCTAAACCCTATTGTTTCCCTGATGCACTTGTTTTGTTGGCACTAGCATCATAAACCCAGATGGAAGAAGCTTTTTGGTTGGAGGGACCACTAATAGTCATCAACAGAAACACCGAGTCGGGGGAGATAGTCACACCCCGTGATATCATCACAGTGCAACACACATTGTGAAAACTGCGGCTCGGCCTCCACCAAAGCTGCAAGGAAAAGCAGTGTGAAAGATAAGGAAATGCCAAGGGCATCCGAGTATAATGGTGGCAGTTTCAAAATTCATACAATTTCCACAAGCCATTACATAACAAGGAACCCCCGCTTTAAAAACTGAACACAAAAACATAGAGAAAAGGGTTCGATGATTATATTGAGGTACGCTTTAAGTCCTGGAATCCAGTCTTCTTTACCCAAGTTAACTCTGAGAGTATAAGTATGGGAAGTTTAAAAGGACCCTCGTTTTGTATTTTTCAGAACAAGAACTTTTCCTAAATATAAAAACCTGAAAACAGATAATACCATCAGCATTTCTGAGGTACAAAATCTTATATTTAAAAGTAAAAGCTAGTAAAACATAAAAACAGATTGGCGATATAAGAATTTCTTTTTATAACAACATGAACATTTTATGCCCTGTTTTTTCTTAGGCATCAAAAACATATAAAAATATAAAGAGAAGTCTATTTAAGATTATTTCCGAACAACCACTGATACTAATGAAGGTATGTCAATACAGTGGTGGTCCCACAAGGCTTTTTCTGGATAGCTGTTTTTTTCCTTTTGAATTGAATAGTGAATACAAAGTATAACACAGAGTACTGTTATTGTTTAGCTTTCAGTTTATAATGGAGGGAACAGAGTAGAGTCCTGAAATGTTAGCTTACTCTGAAAGCACTTTTTTTGGATACTCTGAAAAGAACTTAAAGGGACACTGTCAACCCCCCTTAGGTCTCAAAGTGTTCATAGTTTAAAAAATACATTTTATGACTGCCAACATTCTGTCAAGATTGCTGATGTAGCTTGTAGTTTGATTCTGATTCTTTTTTTCTTTTAAAAAGTGAAAACAGACTGATCACCATGCTGGTGTTACCACAAAAATAGGTTTGTTTACATTCCTTGATCAGCTCCATCTGCATCTTTCCTGGACTTGGAAACACCCACAACACAGTCTAACCACTCATGATGCAATGGGAGTTTAGGAGGCTTTTGCATCATGAGTGATTGCACTATTTAGAGATGTTTCTAATGTTCAGGAATTAAGCAGTAAGACCAGATCCACGATTGTAAACAGAACAAGGTTGTTTACAAATATACATTAGCATGCATTTCAGTTCTACTAAACAAGGAGGCAGACAAAAAAAACAGCAACATCAACGAATTTTAAAGAAGGTAAGCAATCATAAAATGTAGGTTTTTAACTAGAAATAATATGTTGAAAACAAGTTGACAGTGTCCCTTTAGTTGCAAGCACAGGTCTGGAACCCTGAAATGTCTGAATTAAATGTTTTTGAATGAAAATACAAAGGATATGCAAAGAGCAATCTTGGAATTTAACTAAGAGAATAAAAATTTGCAGAAACTGGGGTACAGCAACATGTGGGAGTGTACATTTAGAACACCCCCCATCCACTGTTCCACACAAAAGTTTGAAACAATCATTCCAGAATGCCTTAAGGTGTGGATAGTTCCTTTCTGTGGTTTGAATGGAGGCATGGAACAGCCTTCCAGCAGAGGTGGTGGGAGCAAAGTCAGTGATGGAATTCAAAACTGCATGGAACAGACATAGGGGACCTAAGCCATTCAAAGGAGGAGGTAACACCAGAGATAAAGTAGGATCTCCTGCATTTTAGTAGGTAGGGAAAAGGGCAGACTGGATAGCCTATTGGTCCTTATCCGCTGTCAAATTGTATGTTTCAGTGTTTATGTACCATGGAAGGAGTAGGGTAGAGTCTGTTATTCAAATGTTTAGACCAGATATTGTCTGCTGTAGATCTAGGACTAGTTCTTGAATGATTGACCTGTCATTCAGTTGAGAGGCTCAATATGTTGTTGACTTTTCACCAGTTGAGCCAAGACAAATTACCTGAAAATACCATAAAATTCACTGTCTGGTCACTCTTACTTCTATGGTTGCTATGTGAAACACATTACTACTCAAACACTTTTAAATGGGAAGCTGAGAAACTCACTGAAGAGTTCACATTAGTTGCAGGTTCAGGACATTTCTGAGGAAACTGCTGATTGAGACCATGACTAAAAAAAAAAAAATTTAGTAAGCTTGCCATGGAGCAATTATTTGCAAACTGTAGATCAGCAGAGTCAGCAATAATTTTTGGAGTGGAAGTGATTTGATTATCTAAAGATTCCAAATTAGGGTATTTTATTTTCAGTTACATTAATTTAATCCACCTGCAAGACATGTGCACTGCTTTTCCCCACTTTGGATCTTTACAGTGCTGTTTTAGAGGCCTTTTCTACATTTAGCCAAGTTTTCTTGTTTTTATTTGTATTTTAACTTGCAGGCTCTTAGGGCTTTCCTCTAAATCCATACCTTTGCTTCTAGTATTAACCAAATTATTAGTTTTGGTATGAAGATCTCAAAATGATAAAATGTACTATTCAGTTAAAAGGTAAGCATTAAACCACGTAACACCTTGACTTTACAGAAGTTACAATCAGACAGTTTAAAAAGTTTAAACAGTGCAGTAGTGAAAAAATGATATGATTATTAATGAACAGGCAAAAAAGTCTTATCTTGAGATATGTCCAGCCCAAGCAGTATCTAGATGACAGAATGTCTTTTCCAGTCCTCACATGAGGGACACTAGATAGCTAAGAAAACTCAGTCAGATTGTTGAGTTAAGAATAAGCTCTAGTTTCAATTTCATATAAATGGCTTCAATCAGCTTTAAAATGTGCAACTAGTTCCATTACTTTCTGTGGGTTCCAGAGGATAAATTGAGCCCTCCAGTCAAGAGTTCCAAGAATTGGGTTTTATACTGATTCCAGCACCAAGAGCTCAGGGTTCCGTGTCATAATAGTGACCGCAAATGAGTGATCGCTATTATGGCGAGTGTACATCGCTGAAAAGAAAATTGTGATAGCACACTCTGGCCCTGACTTCCAGGACTAAATAAAGTCTTTTTCAGGAAGCCGAGCCCCCCATGCCCCCTTGTGGAGATCAGGATTTCTGCACCCCTGAATTAAGATTTTCAACTTCAGGGGTGCATGTCGGGGTAGGGGCAAACCCATACCTGGCAAAAATTGCCGTAGCTTGCAGCTGCTGCAAAACGTAACCCACTCCTAGACTCAAACCCAATACCTGCACTGCCAGAGCTATCCTCCCACACCACCATGCCACATGGCTAGCCTGACAGTGGCAGGTACACCAGTGCCTGACAACCTTCCCTGTCCCTCCCCTTCCCTCGCTATTCCTCCCTCCATTCACCCCTTCTTAACCCTAGTTGCTTTTGCATACCGCTTATTCTGCAACGTAGCTCAATAACAGCACCCAAATGAGTCACTATAATTTAGTCACCATTTTGGGTCACTCATATGACATGCTACCAAGCTCAGTATATGGTTTTCCTTTAAAAAGGCAAATAATATTTCAAACTACCTTTATAAAAAGGGGTACCTATCTGCAGTATATAACCCGCTATAGATTGTATTCCTAATAAAATTATTTACATAGTAACTGAGATCATTAAATACATAAAACTCCATTCTGGGCCTTGCTGTGCCCAACTTTCAGTCATGTGCAGCTGTATTAAGCCCCAAACAGCCTTAGCTTTTTTCCAGAGAGATATATAGTATAATTTGTTAGCCTGCTGCCACTTAACCAAGCTGATCAAGTGAATTCAGCACCAGTTGTTAAAATACAAAATAAGTAAAACTTACTCCTTGTTTATCATCTTAAAAAAAAAACTACAATCCCACTTGCAGTTTTCTACTCTTACTCTGCATTCTTCTGGTGAGTCAAGGTGTTATGCATCTTAAATGATGTCAGCCTCCTATCATGTGACTATAAAGCCACAAAAAGCAAATGGGGAGAAAAGATAAAATATAAATATATCAAACTATCACAATTATACCACATATATTTTCCTAACACCTCTGTAACCAGTATCTGTGAGAAGGGGCAGCATTAGCTCAGCATTAAATAGAAAGAAAAATCTGCCTTATCACCACAAGAATTGCTTTCCTTAGTATAAAAGTTAAATTTACTTTTTGGTTATTGCTTTTTTACTTTTTGCTTATTATACACTTTGACACAGTTTTATAACACAAGTCTTATATTAAATAGTCCGGGCAGTGTGGGTGACAGTCAATGCTGTACCCACTCACACAGGTCCCGGAACAGACATGTTACAGCCAACCTCCCATTCATTTGTACAGTCTGGGAACTGAAGACACACCATCCATAGCCTGGAGTGTACACTGCAAATGGCATTGCAGGATACCACACCCCATGGCACCCAGGATACCTCAGCAGTCTGGAGGGTGGCATGTTACACAGGGGAATGGGGGAGAATTTGGGCCTGCAACAGTGTATAGCAGCAGGAAGATACAGCATTGACAAAGCATGCATTGAAAGTATGTCAATTCCTCTATGGTTTGCCAGGGACATACACACAGCTGCCTACACTGATGGGTCTGCAGCTTGCGTAGTGCCACAGTGCACAGTACAGCCATTTGGGTCATTCTGGAGTGCAGGTTCCTGGCCTGGGCCAGTAGAGTCAGTGGATGGCCGTGGCAGGATGTGGAGGGCATTTTCAGTCTCCGCAACAGGTCGGGTATGAGGGAACAGGGATGTTTAGGTAGCAAGGTGGTGGGTGAGGGTCATCTATGCTATGGATATGGACTGTGGTTTCCTCTGGTGCAATTGGGTCCAGGAGGGGGCCTACACTATGGAGCTCTTCAGGGATGGAGTTGGATCGATTGGGGATGGGAGGGAGTACCTCTAGTTCACCAGGGGCTGCCAGACTGCTGTGTACCTGGGTGCACTTCTGCAGCCCACCTGTGGGTGGCTGGCCAGGTTTAGCCTGCTATTCATGGTCTAACTGTGGGCTGCACTGCTCTGGACTGCAGAGGCGCACTCCCACTGAATATGTCACAGCATGGCATATGCATGGGAACACACCCTCAACTTGCACAGTATATTATTTGTGTGCACCCTGGCCCATTCCCTTGCAGCAGGTGCATCCCGCACATTTGAATATCATGCTGTAGCACATTGTTGGAGTTGTGCGGCACATCTCCCTTTTCTGCCAGGATGCACCATGCATCTCCTTTGAATATGGGGGCCCTGGGCTAGCCTACTCTGAAAAAATACATTATCAAAATGGTAAAATCATGACCCCAGTGAAAACAAGATATTGCATCTAATCTGGGCCAGCATGAGTAAATACAGTGCAAAAATGTGTAAATGAAGATCCCTATGACAATGAGATGTAGCATCTCCCCTGCACTATCCAGGATACAAAATATAGGATAAGAAATATTTAAAGGAAATCTACTCTAAACTGAACTTCATTGTGTTCACTGACATGAACAGTTTCTTTATTGTTTTATTACATATTAGAATGCAGTATTTATTCTGAATGCTGTGGCCATGAGGATGGTGTGTACAGTGTGTGTGTGTGTGTGTGTGTGTGTATGTCTAGGATACAAAATACAGGATAAGAAATATCTAAAAGGAAATCTACTCTAAACTGAACTTCACTGTGTTCACTGTCATAAACATATTACAATGCAGTATTTATTTTGAATGTTGTGGCCATGACGATGGTGTGTACAGTGTGTGTGTGTGTGTGTGTGTGTGTGTGTGTGTGTTGCTGTAGCTCAATATATTTTTTTTCCCCAAAAAGCATAGTAGAAAATGCCTGTTGATTGATACATATTTAGTATGGGTAGTTCATTGAAGACTTGGCATATATCTGAAACAGTGCTTATCTGATAGTGTCTTTAGAGGTTAAAAAAACAGTGTAAATTATAGATTTGCTGGGAAAGAGATGACATTTATGATGTATGAATCTTTCTTGAAAGACAATACATTCCCAAGTGAAACTAGTAGGAAGAAGCTGTTTAAATGCTAAGTATTTAAATGTGCAAGTTGCAGCTTTCTGAAGGGGGTAAACAAATCTCCAGTTTAATAGGCAACCAATAGTTGACAAATATCTAACAAGCTGTTTCAGTTTCCTAATGGTATCTGATATGCAGCTTGGAGTTATGTCTCCAACTTTCTTAAAAGAAGGAAGTTTTTTATTTCAGTTGGCATGGAAGGATACATTGAAAAGTCCAAAACGTGTTCCACAATACTCCATTTCCAGCTACAGATAGCAAGATGGCTGTAGGCTTTGCCCACAGCCATAAAAAACAACTAGCTGGCTAGCGCTGGCTCACTGACAATTCCTGCTCCCTTGCAATATGTTGAATGCTGCCCCTGCACTTCAGTCTGATAGCCAGTGTACTCAACAGAAGGAGGAGGATTGAGCATCCCACTGGACACCCTCCTTCTCCAGTTTCATGTCCCACTGCTCTACTGCCTGGGTTACTACAGGTGGCAGTGCAGTGGATCCATGAATTATAGGTGAGGGCTGTTGGAGCACACTCATGGATTGTCTGCATCAGGCTTCTCCAGCAGCCAATCCTCTTGCATGGTCCTAGTGAGAGGGCAGAGAGAACAAGGAAAACAGCATGCATAGGCCGGGCCACTGAAGGACTCCAACTACAGTGCTCTTAGGTTGACTCACATCTTCACCTCTGCCCCAGTTGACCAGATGTCTGCGGGGAAGTAATGCCACAGTGGCTGATGGTAGACACAGCCCCAGAGGTTAAGCTGTGGTAGCACTGGGGTGTTTCATGGGTGGGTATGGGTACTGAGAGTGACTTCAGTGAGGTCTCATCAGGAAGGGCAGCTCATGTGGTGACAGTTGAAGGAGGACCCAGCCCATGACCAAAAGAAGCAAAAAAAAATTTGAGAAAAATAAATTCTCTAGAAATTTATATTTGGCTAGGTTCACAGTCATACCATGCCATCACAGTCTTGACATAACCTGGTCCAAGGTGATCAGATGCTTTTCCACTGTGGGCATTGTTACCAACATATTGTCCATGAAACAGACTACCCAGTCCAAACCATGGAGTATCTCATCCATCATGTGCTGAAAATTTGCTGATGCTGTAGAAACTTCATAGGCTAGGTGATGATGATAATGGTAAAGGCCCTTGTGAGTGTTTGTTTATTTGAAGTTGTTAACTAGGAAAGGCGCAATGAGCCAAGGCATGCTCCAGGTGCAACCTGGGAAAAGAGCTTGCAAGAAGACCAGCTGCAAATACAAGTCAGAACAGCAAATACAGGAATAAAAGATGTATACAGAGGAAGCGGTATCATAAAATGGCATAATGTAATACAGTAATTGTATAAAGCAGTAAGCAGTAAACAATCAAGTGGGAGATAAGTGTCCAATGTGTGTTGGAGTAAGGGTAACAAAGTGAAGGGCAGCTACTAAGGAACACAGCAGGTGAGGGCCAAGGGAGAGGATACTGGCTTAGGGAGGGGGTAAGCATGAACAGGTGGATGCAGGAAGTTGCCTTAGGTGAAAACTTACAAATAAGCGACTCTCCCACTGTGCTAAATTCACCTTCAAGCACTGGTTGGGGGAGCTCTCTTCCTACCTCACCTCCTCTTTTATAACAACCCACCCATCCTTCCATTCCCTTAGATCAACTGACTCCCACACCCTGGTAGTCCCCCACAGATCCACCCTAATCGGCCAATCCGCTTACTCTCACTGCCTCCCAAAAATTTGGAATTTACTCCCCCTTCAAATCCAGCACACATTCTCTGTCTACTCCATCAGCTCTGTCCTGAATAATTGCTTAGCACCTAGCTGCTCCTGTCATGTCCCTCTCTATTTCCCTCTTCTAAGCCCTGGATAAACCCTACCCCTCTATACTCACCTTCTTTTTACCCTGTGCACACGCAGCCAACAAAATGTCTAGTTCTTCTTACCTTCCCCCAAATTGCTCACCCTTACTGGTCTCCCTTAATCTCTCACAGAATTTAAGGGACCCAAATGCTCTCCATGGGTCCCTCTCCTACCCCCCAGGGGCTTGTATCCCTTATCTACTCCCTTTCTCTCACCATCCCCCCACCTCACTCTCCCTCTCCTGTCCCCCCTTTTCTTCACATAAGCACTTGTTTACTTATTAACCGCACTTATTATTGTTCACTCTTTCTACTTATTATTCACAGCACTGTTGTAACACCTGCCTTACAACTGTATGTTAATGTTGATCTTTTAACTTGAATGTTTAATGTTTCACTCCTATTGTACCCCTTCCCCAGGCCACACCAGGAGACAAGCGACTTTTCACTCAGTGTGCCTTCCTGGTGAAACATTTCAATAAATAAATACAATAAAAAAACAGAAAGCTGGGAGAAAAGGGGGGAGGCAAAGGGGAGAGGGAAGCAGATTCTAGAGGGAGGTAACAGGAGAAGACTGCTTGGCCAACAGAGGAGTGAGGGTGGGGAATGAAGAAGGTGTGGGAGTCCCTGGAGCAGAGTGAATAGGAAAAGTAGGGTGCTGGGGATAGCAAGGAAAGTGTGTGGGGGGGACCCAATGAGTATTTGATGATGAAGGCAGTGAAATGGTGAAGAAATGACAGGGGAGGATAGACAGGGAAGAGTAGAGGAGCAGTGATGGGTATGGAGGAGAGAATTGGTGGTGAAGTGACAAAAGACACTGAACAGGGTATCCTGTCTTTACAAGATAGGAGGAGGGGTGACACCATAGACTATATCTGGATAATTAAAGACTGAGAAAAACATTTTGGTTACAAGTTCCTTACAGACATAGAGGGAGAGGCAGTCGTTGTTGCAAAATAGCATGCCTAGTTTGGGATGGAGTTTGGCATGAATGGTGTCTATGTGGATGGAATAATTGATATTGCTGTCAAGCCAAACTCCTAGATACTTGAATGCAGAAACCACTTCCAGAAGGGTGCCAGACAGAATAGAGAAAACAGGGGGAGACAAGAGCCTGAACAGTTTCTAGCTGGTGCTGAAGTTCGTTGTCACTGTCTTTTGGTATTGATCTTAAACTGGTTTTCACTGAACCAGCATAGGATATTATGTAAATCCTGCTGGAGCAGTCCTGTCACAGCAGTGTCCATGGATACTAAAGTGCAGATAACCCTGTTGTCAGCAAACATATGGATGTACAATGAAACACATGCAGAGGGGAAGTCATTGAGAAAAATGGAGAAAAGCACAGGACCTAGGATGGAGCCCTGTGGGACTCCGGCTTGAATAGGGAGAAGTGGAGACAGGACTCCTCCTACCTGTACAGACTGTTGGCATCCCAAGAGGTATGAGTAGAACCAAAGCAACAGTGTTGGCTGATAGGCTGTGGAGCACAGTTTGTTAAGGAGGGTGTGGGACACCAAGTCAAAGGCTTTGACCAGGTATATGAATATAGCAGAGGTGAAGTGGCCCTAATCTATCCCAATGAGAATAGACTCAGTGACTCACAGCAGGTACGATATGGTAGGATGGTGCCTCCTAAAGCCAGACTGGAAGGGGGAGAGGAAATTAGAGGAGTGAAGGAAGGTTGCGAGTCTAGAGTAGACGGGGAACTCCTGGAACTTAGCTAGGGAGGGGAGATCCAGAAACAAATGGTTTGATACCTTTTATTGGACCAACATAGATGTAACAAAAAAAAAACAGTGTTTAACCTTTCAGACAAATCAAGTCCTTCCTTGGAAGCTAGCGAGAGGAGAAAAGAGATGGGCCAGTAGTTATCAGGAGAGGAGTGATCACCCCCTTAATGTAAGGGGGAGTAACTTGGCAACTTTCAAGGCCTGAGACACAGTGCATAGAAAGAAGGAGAGTTTCAGGACATGAGGTGGGGGAGGCAGTGACTGGGGCCAAGATACATAGAAGTTTAGGGTCCAATCAATCAGAACTGGACTTAGAAGGGTTAAGTGAAGTTAGGGTGAAGAAACGTCATGGGGTGACAGGTGGGAAACAGTAACCTATGGATGATGATGGAGGAGTGGAGGCAGAAGGGACTGGGGAGGGCTACTGAAAGTAGGGTAGAGGTGGTGAGGAAATAATTGAGATGAGTGGTGCCAGAGGAAGGGTCAGAGGCTGTTGAGCCATTCACCATGAGAACAGGGGGAAAGGATTGGGCAAAAATGGAGTGTATAACTTTTCAGAATTTTGCAGCGGAATTTAGGTTGAACTGAAACATAAAAACATGTACTTTGATGGCAGATAAGTACTGCTTGGCCCACCTATTCTGCCCATTTCACAACCAACTGGATAAGCTGCAGATCCTAGTTAACCAACAGCTTATTTCTTCCTATCCCCCACAAGAACTGCTTTATGTCTGTCCCATGCATTCTTGAATTCTCTGCACTATTTTTGACCCCACAACCTCCTCAGAAAGACAGTTCCATGTGTCCACTGCCCTCTCTGTGAAAAAATACTTCCTCACATTACCCTGAGCCATCCCTCCTTTATCTTCAAATTGTGTCCCTGGTTCTTTCACATCTCTTTTTCTAAAAGATGCTACCTCATGGACTTTCTTGATTCCCTTGAGGTACTTAAGTTTCTATCATGTCCCTCCTCTCCTTCCTTTCCTCAGGGGTATACTGTACATGTTAAGCTCCTTTAGTCTCTCCTCGTATGGCTCCTGTTGCAGACCCTGCCCCATTTTAGTTGCCCTCCTCTGGACTGTCTCCATCCTGTCTCCATCCAGTCCCTTAATACGTATACCCTTGATGAAAGGAGGGACGGGGGGACATGATAGAAACTTTTAAGTACCTCAAGGGAATCAACAAAGTCCAGGAGGGTAGCATCTTTCAGAAAGAGATGTGTGTAAGAACAAGGGGCACAATTTAAAGATAGAGGAGGGACGGCTCAGGGTAATGTGAGGACATTTTTTCATGGAGAGTGGTGGATGCATGGAACCGCCTTCCTGGGAGGTTGTTGGGTCTAAAACAGTGGGGAAATTCAAACATGCATGGACAGACATAAGGCAATTGTAGTGGGGTTGCAGGAAGTAGGCTGTTGGTTAACTAGAATCTGCAGCTTATCCAATAGGAAGGGGAATGGGCAGACTGGGTGGGCCAATGTGGTCCTTATCTGCCATCAAAGTCTATGTTTCTATCACACCATTATAAGCCTGCATCCATCCAGGTGGATCCCCAGTCCCCAGTGAAGCCAAAACCCTGAGCTCTGTACCAATTTTCCAACCATTGATTGAATCCCATGGTGTGGAGCACCCTAGCCTCACCGATATCATAGACAGGCAGCGTGTCCGAGAAGTTTACTATGTGTGCTACTTGACTAAGTCCCTTTCCCAACTCCACAAACTCCTCCTCCATGGTTTTGATCCCTTTTCCAGCCAGGTTATTTGACCCTTAGTGGACAATGACATCCAGCTACCTCCCCCATGCAGCTGCTCCTGTGATCCTAATGATTTGCACCCTGTCCCTCCAGGCCATGGTGCCAGGCAGGCACCTTACCTCCCTCTCCCTCCCTCCTCCCCCAGTTCTACCCTCCTAACAATAGAGTCCCCAACCAGGAGCTGTTTCCTTCCCCTGTGGGGTCCCATGCCATCCTCCTGTGTGTCTCCTTTGAGAAGGTTCCCAGCATCCTCCTTGGAACCATGCTCTGCCAGAACAGCATATGAATTGTGGAGAGGTACAACTGGAGGAAAGCACCTCTGTTCCACCACCCTTATCCTCCCTGAGCCCACTATGGTCCAACCGTTCCTCTTTCTTGGCAACCTCTGAGGCAGTGGCAGTAGTCCTGGTGGCCCCTGGGTGGGAGAGAAGGTCCCACAAATCATGGCCAACTCAGTCTGGAGATGAGCAACCTCCTCCCTCATCCCAGAGAGGTGCCTGCAGATAGGACAACACCGCATTCTCCAGAATGTCTCCCAGAAGACTGCTGCTCCACAGCCACTGTACTGCAACACTCCTGTCATGTCTTATTTGTGGCCCCTTAACTGTTGTTTTGAATACTTACCCTTTCCTCTCTGTTTATTATTATTTTTTAATATATATAATTATTTTTTTTCTCCCTACATTCCTACTGCCTGTGTCCCTTAAAGCTCCTGATCTTGGATGGCTGGTGGGAGGCTTTGAAACAGGCCCATGCCTGGCAGCATGATTTGCACAAGGCAATAAGGTTGGGGTGATCCGTGGATGGTGAACACGCTTGACCCTTGATTTCCTTAGGGGGCACTGACATTCCACATGTGAGTGAGAATGGCTATGAAGTGGGATGGGGCAGTATCAACATCAAGGGCATGATATACGAGTGACCAGTCTGAAGAAGTAAGGTCTTGTAGCAGCGCATGAGTGTCGAAGGATCTGAGAGACATGGATCATATGTATTTGGTGCTGTAGCGGGTAAGTCTCACTTTCCTTATATAGTAAGTCATGACTCATGCTGGTCATGTTTATGGTCAGAAACATCTCTGTCTCTGGCTCCTTTTCCAGCTTCTGGTATGCAAAGGATAAGTTTAGTTTGCTGAAGAATTTGCCTTCTACCAATGTGGCAAACAAATCCTCTGCATTTTGTAGTGTATATGGTTCTCATTCCACACAAAGCTTCACTATGACGTATAATCTCAACACAGCCTTACTGTCTTGTCCTGCTTTGTTACAAAAATAGGGGCAGGCCAGTCACTGCTTCCTACACCTGCATGATACCATGTTTCCCTAGTCAATCCAGTTCTTGCTCCATTGATTCTATTAAGGCATTGGACATAGGCTTAGGCATGTAGAATATAGGAGTGGCACTTGCTCACTTCAAACTCTTTGCCTTGAAATACCAAATGGTGCCATAACCTGCTTGAAAAATAGATCACATTCATCTACTACTTCCCTTACTGAGTCTTATAGCACTACTGTCACAGTACAAATGAAGAAAATTATTTCCCAGTTCCATTTAGTCTTATCCATCTAGCTCTTTCCCAGTGGTGTACTGTAGGTCTCTGACCCTGTACCACTATAAGAAGTTCTTTGCAAAAAAACTTTGCACTAGTTAAGATTAAAGCGACAAAAGTAGAGAAATGTGGTGTTAGGGTTTCCAACCCTAACACCCCCCCACCACCACCTTGCAGGCAGCAGGCATGGGTGTACCTGCCATTATCAGCCCTAATGCTCACCTCAGTCCATGAGTAAGTAAGCTGAGATGGGTACAGTATATGATAATGGGTGAGCATTAGAGCTGACAATGGCAAGGCACACCCCACGCCTACTGCTGTTTCCAGGGTAGGTGTTAGGTTTCCAACCCACACCACATTTCCTACTTTGTCACTTTAACCCTAACTAGTGCATTAATGAAGTTTTTGCAAAGAATTTCCTTTACTTTTGAGAAAGCATAATTGTATTCTTACTTGCCTATAGGAGCGCAGGGCAACCATAATTTTTGATGTAGTGTAATCTTATCCTTATTTCCTGTGGGAGTGCACACTCTATTATCATATCCTTATTTGTGTGTGGAGCATGGGCCTAGTCCATAATGGTATCCTGCAATCCCATCCATGTATAATTTTTCAGATACATTAGTGGTATCTTGTAATAAATAGCATCAGAAAACACCTCATATTGCAATCTTATCCTTTTATTTTTTATTTTATTTATTGAAATGTTTCACCGGGAGGGCACACTGAACAACATGCTGCTCATCTCACGGTGCAACCTGGGAGGAACGGTTACATAGGGCTGTGAAGGATGATCAGTTACAATAGTATGTGGGTAGTACAAACAATACAACATTGTAAGATTATGCAACAGTTGGAACATAAGATATTGTACAATAAACAGTAGTGGAACATTGGGTAAATTACAATACATGTCCAAAATCATAAAAAAGAACATATAAATGTACAAAAAAGTAATAATGCAACAGAACCATAATAGTGCATGAGTGTTCCAAGAGCAGGCTTGAGGTAGTACGCAAGTGCTGTTGGAGTAAATAGGATTGGGTAGGTTGTGCATACAGGTTACCCAGAAGGGCAGGTGGAGAAGAGAGGGGGGAGAGGCAAGAACTGAGTATGAGGAGAAGGGGTAGCCACTTCCAGATTCCCCCTTCTGGATGTTGAGAACCCTGCTGGGGGGGGGAGTCAGGGTAGGAAGGCAGAAACTGGGGATAGGTATTAAAGAAGGTTAAAGCAGGAACACCTGAGGGAGAGATAATCCTATGGAAAACACAGCAAAATTTGAAAGCTGTGTAACTTGACACAAAATTATTATATTTTCTGAAAATCACCAAAAGGCACATCAGTATCACAAGCCCCTTCTAGACTGAAAATTTCAAAGCAAAATTGCAAACTGTTACTTAACACCATAGCGACAAAGAAACGGCTCCATAAACCTCCCAGTACAATGTTATTCTGCGGGAAATCAACCAAAATTCAAATCCGCAGAACTGCAAACCAAAGTAATGTATTTTCACCAAACCAGAAAGGCACATCTGTGGACCAGGCCCTTTCTACCCTGAAAATTTCAATCCAAAATTCAGAACCATTACTTTGCTATGAAGTGACAAAGAAACAGCTATATAAAATTTATTTTTCACAATTTGTGATACAGAATTCTGTTTCGCAAACCCTTTCCACAATTTGTGATAAAAGAAAATCCTTTTTTTGCAAATTGCAAATGTGGTAAACGTTTTCTCAGATTTGTGAAACAGGATTTCTGTGGCTAAAACAAAACACATTTCTCAAAAAGTAATCAAAAAGCTAAGCCCAGAATGTGATTCTACAAGCCCCGATTAAGTAAACGCAACTGTGGGTGTTTACCAAAGTCGTGTATTGTTTTTGAAATTAAAGTTTGTTTCCCTTGCTAACCAAAAACAAGATGGTGGCAGCACGAACTAGGATTCCGCATTTGCAATCAGGTATCCTGTTTCACAAATAAGAATCCTGTTTCATGCCTCACATCTAACTTTTCCCATAGCAAATAATCAGAAACAATTAAATTAGATAACTTTTGAACAGATTAATATTTTTTCACCAAACCTCCAAAAGGCACCACTGTGACCCATGACCTACAGTATATACCCCAAACATTTCAGGCCAAAATTTCATACCATTTTTGCGCAATGCCATGAAAAAGAATTTGACAAAAATTGTAATTTACACATTTTTTAAGACTCCATATCTCTGCACCCACACGTCCAACCAAAATATAACTTGCCACATCACGAGATCCCACCTTTTTACCTTAAAATAATTAAAACATCGGAAGCAAAAAAAAAATGCCTTCAACAAGTACTTCGCAAATCCAGACATAGCAGCGATGGCCTAGAACTGAAATTAATTTCCCTCATTATAATTGCTCCTTTAACAAGAATTCTCAACCTCTCCCTTATCACTGAGCAATTTCCTAAGGACTAGAAAGCCACAGTTGTAAGTCAATTCTTAAGAGCAGTGATAGATCAACCCACACTAACTACCGGCTTAGTTCTATCCTACCTCCAAAACATTAGAACGTATTATCTACGATCAACTAATTGACCACCTAG
The DNA here is from genome assembly GCA_016271365.2 of Neoceratodus forsteri. Taxonomy (NCBI): domain Eukaryota; kingdom Metazoa; phylum Chordata; order Ceratodontiformes; family Ceratodontidae; genus Neoceratodus; species Neoceratodus forsteri. Next base: position 1,587,745,921 of record CM057449.1, on the reverse strand, counting down.
ACAAGTATCAACTTCAATGAAAAGAGCAGCATGGATTTTGGAACTACACAGCATAATGACAGCACTGGTTGAGTTTACCAGCTTCATTCATGACTCCCTTGATCGAGGGCTCTTAGTGGGGGATACCTTTATTGACCTCACTAAGGCCTTCAATACTGTCAATCACAAACTCCTGATAACTCAACTATGTGAATGCACTGTCTCCCCTACCTCCCTGAGATTGTTTTGTAAGTTCTCTCTGGGCTTGTCCAACAGGTCAAAATCAGTGACACACTATCAGACAGCCAAAATATAAGCACAGATGTTTCCCAAGGATCCATCCTTGACCCACTGTGATTTAGTCTTTTTCTAAACAATCTCCCTAAACTGAGTCATGACAAAATCTTGTTATACATGGACAACGCTGTCCTCTACTCCAGCCACCCTGACCTTCATACCCTGGAACAAAGCCTTCAGCATAATTTCAAACGTGTTGAAGACTGGTTCTCTGGTGCTCCGCTGCTTCTCAATTATAAGAAGACAAAAGCAATGCTGTTCTCCTCTACCCACAGCAAACATAGATCCGTCAACTTATCCATACGCAACAAACAAAATGAAACCTCGAATTGGTATGTAATCTTCAGCTACCTCGGGGTTACTCTGTATAGCTATTTATTTTATACACTGCACATCAATAATGTCTCCTGGACTGCTCATAGGAAGATCGGTCTGCTCTTCAGACACAGGCACTGTCTCACAATGAATATCCTAAAACTCACCGTAAATAGCTCTGTCCTGTCTGCGATAGACAATAGCCTTGTTGTTTATAGCTCTGCCTTTGATCCAATTCTGAAAAGAATTGCCCTTACCCTAAACAAGGCCTGCAGGCTTCTCCTGGGTGCTCTGCACCATACCCATACATGTGACCTATATTCGCTTATAGGCTGGCTGAACCTGGAGAACCATATTCAGTACCAACTCTGTCTCCTTGTCAAAAAGGCCACTGTTGGCCTGACACCTCCTGAGGTCCAGTTTATGCTCTGCCCTGCCGTTCCAACCAGGTTGACCAGAGAGGCTCAAAACCACCTCTACGAAGTCCCCTTCCACCACACATCCCTAGGTCAGTGATCTTTTGGCTATCGGGCTCCAAAGAAGCTTAACTCACTCCCACCTGACCTTCAAACTGAGTCCAAGCTTGGGCCCCTTCAAAATGAAGCTCCGCTCCCATCTCACCAGTCTTATGGTCTTATGGCTTGCCACTGCTCCCTATCTTAGACTTAATTAATTAGTCCACATCATTATCATCACAGCTCTCTATCCTCCTGGCCTATTGGTCCCTCTCACCCACCACCCTCTTTCTCCTTCTTAGTCCCATACATGTCATTCCTCTCCATTCCCCTCAGCCACCATTCCTAGCCTCTACTACCCTCCCTACTGTGCCTCCCCCTCCTGCATCCCTCCTCATCCATGGCACCCCCATCTTCCTCTTCCTCACTCCTCCTGCCCCATCCAGTCCTCACCCAACTCCAATCTACACCACCTTCACCCACCCTGACATAGTGTCCCTTGGATATTCTTAATCCCTGTCTCAATCCTTCTGCATCCACTACCCTCTGACAAAGAACATCTTGGTTCAGTCCTATTCTCTGCCTTGAACCTTCTTAATTTTACTTACATATAATCATTTCTTAATGCCTCTGACAATGGGAATCCTGGTTCATTCCTATTCCCTGCCTCAAATATCCCTTTTTCTCCATTGTAACCATGCCTTACCTAATGCCTAATATTACCTCTACTGTATATACTCCCTAATGTTAACCATTGATGCTCTTACTATTATTATCAGTCTATGATAAAAGATATGATTAGAGATGTTCAGATTATACATTCTCATATTGTTTCCTCTTGCTGTTTCTTGTTGGCGTGTCTCTTATGTTTAATCCATTTTTTGTAAAATGTGTGTAAACTCGACATGGAATAAAAAGAGATCTTTGAAAACTGATGGGGCACACTAAATGTTATGCAAATTGCTAGAACAGCTGCAAAGTTATTAAAGTGCAAATTGAGATCAAGAATCCTGTTTTGCAATCAAGAATCCCATTTTGAGCCCATCTAACTTTTCACATAGGAAATAATGGGAAAACTTTAAAATGTAATAACTTTGGAACAGTTTAATATGTTTTCACCAAACCATCAAAAGACACCACTGCGAGCCAAGATCTATATACCCTAAACATTTCAGACCAAAATTCCACACCATTTTTGTGCAATGCAGTGTGACAAAGAATTTGACAAAAACTGAAAGTTACACATTTTATTAGATTCCATATCTCCACATCCACACATCCAACTGGAATGTAATTTGCCATGTCAAGAGATCGTTGATCAGTAATGGTGCATGCCAATTTATTTCTAAATTGCTTGAACAATTGCAAAGTTATTAAACTGCATTTCTCAGTTTAACATAGAAGTGAAGAGCAGTGAAAATTTGACAAAAAACAGTAATTTGTACTTTTTAAAGACTCCTTATCTCCACAACTGCATATCCAACCAGAACAAAACTTGCCACATCAAGAGATCATTGTTCTCTGATGGAGCATGCCAAATGTCATGCAAATTGCGTGAACAGCTGCGAAGTTATTGAAGTGCAAATTGTAACCAAGAATCCTGTTTTGTGATCAAGAATACCATTTCGAGCATCACATCTAAATTTTCCCATAGAAAATAATGGGAAACTTTGAAATTGAATAACTTTGGAAAAGATTAATATTTTTTCACCAAACCTTTAAAATGCACACTGTGATCCAAGACCTATATACCCTAAAAGTTTCATACCAAACATCCAAATCATTCCTAAGAAATGCGGTGACAAAGCATTTGACAACACATAGTAATTTTCATATTTATGACACTCTGTATCTCACACCCACACATCTACCATAACACAACTTGCCACATCCAGAGATCCTTAAACCCTAATGAGGTAAGCAAACTTTCTTGTGAATCAGTTGAACAGCTGCAAAGTTATTAGTGCACAATTTTCAGTTTAACATAGAAGTGACCATTGAATCCTAACTATAGGGCATGACCATTCCCTATAATACAAATACCAGCATGGGATAAATAGGTTGCCTTGCAAGAAACTGTTTTTCTTAAGCCTGAAAATAAACACATGAGAGAATTTGCTTAAGTTGGCTGAGGGAGAATTAAAGAAGTATGTTAGTAAGATGGGGGGTACTGATAGTCACCAAGAAGGAAAGAGCCCTTGGGGCAATTTATTTATTTATTTATTGAAATTGTTTCACCAGGGAAGGCACACTGAACAAGAAGATGTTCGAATCCCAGCATGACCAGGGGGTTGGGGGAAACAGAGGATACAGGATATATAATTATAAAGTGACAATTGGAACATAGTATACACATTGAGGGTTCACAATTTTTGCAGTACAGGCAAGGACTGTCAAACAACCATAAAACAGTTTAGAGCAGTCAGAAACAAAAACAATTCAAGGACAAATAAGTACCTAGAAGGCAAGTGAGTGCGCTCAGCTGGGAGTATACAGCTTGGTGTAGTTTCAAGGCTGTTGGTCAGCTGGGAGGGGAGATGAGCGGAATCAGGGCTTAGAGCAGGTGCAGTTTACCATGAAGTGGTTTATGAGGGTGGAGGAGAGGGAGTTAGCAGAAGAGGAATGACAGATTTGAGGGGTAGCTCATTCCAGATTTGGGGAAACAATGAGAGAATGCTGTTTGTCCAGCTGTGGACTTTGGCCAGGGATGGCAAGTAGTCGGGATAGTCGGGAGTCAGTGGATCTGAGGCGTGAGAGGGTGGGGGAGTAATGAGCAAGGAGGAGAGGTTGGTGGGGAGGGTGCCTAGCTAGAGCTTAGAGGTGGAATTTAGTGCAGTGAATGAGACGTTGGTTTTCAAGGGATGGTAAGGCCAAGGTGCGGTATAGCTCGCAGTGTTGTGTAAGGGGGGCATTGAGAGCAAAGCGGCAGAAGGCATTGAACAGGGTGTCAAGCTTGGATAGGTAGGATTTAGGGGCCAAGCTATATACTATATTGCAGTAGTCAAGGGATGGGAGAATCATCTTCTGGATTAGCTCACGGCATACAGTTAGAAGGAGGCTTCGGTGGTTTCTTTGCAGAGCACCTAGCATGGGGTGCAGTTTTTTTATAGTAGCATCTATGTGAACATTAAAGGACAGATGACAGTCAAGCCAGACCCTAAGGTAATGGAATGAGGGGACATCATCGAGCACTTGCCCATCAAGGGTGTGGAAGATGGGGAGGGACAGGAGTCTGAACAGGCGTTATCTTGTGCCAAAGGTCATGGAGATGTTTTTTTTTTTGCATTTAGGGAGAGTTGATGGGAGCAGAACCAGTACTGAATGTTGTCGAAATCAGCTTGGAGGGTGGAGGCTACTACTTCTGTGGAGGTGCCTGAGGAAAAAGGACAGTGTCGCTCATGCGCATGTATATGGCAGATGACTGGCAAACTAGGGTAGATCGTTCAAAAAATGGAGAATAGTACAGGTCCAAGCACAGAACCCTGGGGACGCCAGTAGAGATGGGCAGGGGGCAGAAATGGCATCAGAGATTTATAGGATTGGGTTCTACCCATGAGATAGGATCAGAACCAGTTGGTGGCAGAGGCAGTGAGACCTGCTTCGCAAGACTGGAGAGAAGCAGCATGTGTGAGACAGTGTCAATGCTTTAGCTAGGTTAATGAAGATAGGGAGGTGATCTGTCCATTGTTCATGCTGGTGAAAATTGCATCTGCTAGCCTAGTCAGGGAGGAGGCAGTGAAATGTCCTTTCTGAACCAGACTGGAAGTCCGTGTAGAAGTTAGAGTCGGATAGAAAGGTGGTAAGCTGCAGAGCACTAAGCACTCTTACAATTTTGCAAGTGTCGGAGGAGAGAATGAGTCAGTAGTTAGAGGTTGTAGTAGAGTTGGGCCACCTTTGAGGCAGGGGGATGACTATGGCATGCTTCCATGCCTGGGGACAGCAGCCTCTGCGAAGGACAGGTTTAGTAAGGTGGCAAGTGGGGCAGCTATGGCTGGGGCTGCAAGGTGGAGGAGCTTAGGGTCCAAATCATCAGGGGATTTGCCTTTAGAAGGATTGAGTGCAAGCAGGGGTGTTAGGGCATTGGTTGCCGAGATATCTTTGAATGGAAGGTGCGGGGTACATACTGCTTCTTGTGACCCATGGTGGGTCCGGATGGACCTGGGGTTGGCAGAGATGAGAGGAGGAGGCTGCACAAGTGGAGAAGTATGAGTTGAACTCAGCGGCAACAGCACAAGGTTCCGAGAGAAGGTAGTTATTTATGTTTAGTAGCAGGGTGGGGTAGCAGTGGGAGGAGGGAGAAGAGGGTGGATGACCTTCCAAAATTTAGAAGGATTATTTAGGTTTGTTTGGAGAGTGGAGTTCAAATATTCAGCTTTGGCCAGCTGGTTGCTCTAGTACACTTGTTTCTAAGCATCTGGAATTTAGAGAGTCTTGTGTGCAGTTAGAGGATTTGTGGACACTCCAAGCTTGGTCACGGGCATTATGGCATGCTAGGAGTTCAGGGGTGATCCAGGAAGATGGTTGCCATGCACCCTTGTGCGACGTAGGGGCATGTTTATCCAAGACACTGAGAAAGTGTTTTGAAGTGATGGAAAGCAGCATTGATTGAGAGGGTGGGAGAAGATTCCACCCAGTTGGCTTTGCAAGGTCATTTAGAGGGAATGATGTCAAGAGACTTGTAGGAGCGTTGAACCAAGAAATTAGGGGTGATTTGGACAGTGAATTTTCCAGACAAGGTATGTGAGATGATGGTCACTCAGAGAGTCAGGGAAGAGAGCAGATTTGACGACCTGGTGGGGGGGTCAGAGCCCAAACCAGTAGAGAGTGGTTTCCAGTTTTAGGGTTTAGGCGGGTGGGCTCAGTGAAAAGTTGGGAGAGATTTAGTCCAGTTATAATGGTCCACTCTTTAGTGAGGGCTGGGGATAGCCAATTGAGATTCAGGTCACCCATAATATATGATTCACCTGAGGCGGGTGAGGGAGGAGGTATGTGCTAGGAGGTCTGTGATAGTGGAAGAAGGTGTACCTGGACGACAGTAGATGCCAGTGACGTAGATGAGGAGTGAGAAAGGGAGGGACAGTTGTAGCATTAATATCTCATAGGTTTTGGGTTCGGCTTTGGCTAGGATGGTCAAAGTGGATGTCCATTTTAGTAAATGAAGACTCCGCCACCTCTGGTGGCCCTGTCCTGGTGGGCCATGGCATAACCTGGGATGGCAAATAGTGGTATCAGGGATGCTTTTATTAAGCCAGGTTTCAGGAGATGATAATGATGTCTGGGGCATAATGGACAGCGAGAACTTGGGTGAGTCCAGTTTGTGGGGAAGGCTTCTAATATTTAGATGTAGTAGGCGTAGTCTGTGAGGGAGGGGGCTCCATATGGGCAGCAAGGTGGGGGACAGGTTGTGGAGCGGTCCCATGGGGAAAGGAGGGAAGGACGGAGAAGGAGGACAGGGTTGGGGTGTATATCACCTGCAGTGAGGAGTAGGAGTGTGATAGTCAGGTAATGGGCTGACAGCTGTTTAAATACAGAGGAGAGTGAGTGTCATTTAGGAGGTAGGTGCAAGTAACTTATAGGCAGGGCAAGAGGTGAGCAGATGAGTCATCATCCAAGAAAGAGATGGATTGAATAGGGAGGGGCAGGGCCATAAGTCTGAATGGGACCAGACATGGGCGCTAGAGGTGGATTGCCAGTTGTGGTAATGATAGTTATCAGAGGGGTAGGCAGGAGAGGAGGGGTGTGGGGACAGAGGAGGCATGGTTGAGAAGAGGGAGGGAGGTAGAGGAAGAGAGAGATGAGCAGAGGCAGGTAGCCAGGCCTAGGATGCATTGCTTTGAGTGGGGGGAGGTGTCCGACTTACAGTGCAGATCTGTGAGAAAAGACAGAGGAGTAAGAAGGTGGTAATTGGTTGGGTGATTGGCTCTTGGGTGGTGCCGGAGTTCAATTGTGTATGAATAGGAAAGTAGGAGAAAAAAGTGGGCAGAAAGATCGCGTATTTAATCAGTGAAGGGGCGGGAGTGCCAAAAGTTAACACAGTATACGGAGTCAGAGCTTAACAGAGGCTAGGATTCCTTACAAAATACTTTAAAATGCATTTTTGTTTGTGGAGCGCCGGGTGGCAAAGAAGAGAGATAGGTCCTGGCCAATTGGAGTGGAGAAGTGAGAAGTGCCCATGATCCGATTGGCTGTGCTTCCGCCGTACCTTGCTTGGGTTTGGAGTCTGGGGTCGTGGTTCCGATCGGCGGCAGGAGGTACCAGCCAATTGCTGGGAGTTGTAGCAGCCCTGTTCAAGGACAAGCAGCTAAGAAATAGAGAAAAAAAAAGTGTTTAAGTAGGTAGTCAGACTAGAGGGGGTGGGCAATAATTAGCAAGACAAAAGGGGAATTAGGTTTGGGCGCCAAACAGACGGGTTGGCTCTGTGGGGGAGGGAGACAGACAAGAAAGTAGCAAAAAAGAGCTGTTTCACTTGTAATCTTACTAAAATGCTCAAAATTAACATGGTATACAGGGTCAGAGCTTAACAGAGGCTAGGATTCCTTACAAAATACTTTAAAATGCGGGGTTTTTTGTGGAGCACCAGGCGGCAAAGAAGAGAGATAGGTCCTGGCCAGTCATATCAGAGAAGCGAGAGCCACCCGTGATCCGATTCACTGCGCTTCCGTCATACCTTGCTTGGGTTTGAGTTCTGGGGTTGTGGTTCTGATTGGTGGCAGGAGGTAGCGGATGATCGCTGGGAGCTGTGGCAGCCCTATTCAAGGGCAAGTAGCTTGCTTGGGTTTGGAGTCCGGGGTCATGGTTCCAATTGGCAGCAGGAGGTACCAGCCGATCGCTGGGAGCTGTAGCAGCCCTGTTCAAGGGCAATCATATCTGATGATCTCAAGGTGGCAGGGTAGTGTGACAAAGCAGTAGGCAAGGCTAGTGGGATGCTGGGGTGCATAAAGAGGGAAGTTTCTAGTAGGAGGAGGGAGGTGGTGTTGCCACTGTATCAATCACTAGAGAGACCCCACTTAGAGACTCAGAGTACTGTGTTCAGTTCTGTAGACCATATCTCTGCAAGGACATTGACAGGATGGAAGTGGTCCAGAGGAGGGCTACCTGAATGGTGTGGGAGTTGTACAAGAAATCATAAGAGCAGAACCTGTGGAATCTCAACATGTACTCCTTGGAGGAGAGGAGAGCAACAAGATTGAGACCTATAAGTACTTCACAGGTGTGAACAAGGTGCAGGTGGGGAGTCTCTGTCAGAGGAAGAAAAGCACCAGAACACAGGGACATGCAAAAATGCTGTACGGTGAGTTTAAGAGGGATGTGAGGAAATACTTCTTCACAGAAAAGGTGGTGGATGGCTGGAACTGCCACCCTGAAGAGGTGATGGGGCAAAAATAGTGAGGTTCTTCAAGCATGCATGGGATAGGCAGACAGGCATAATATGTAGAGGAAAGGGAGGTGGGAGGGACACCAGTGACCAAACAGGGTCTGGGGTATCAGAACTGGCAGGCAAAAATAGGCAGACTAGATAAGCTTACTGGTCATTTTCTGCTGACAAATTATATGCTTCTGTGTGTCTTTCTAACACTTTTTCACAGAAAGGGTGGTGGACCAGTGGGAAAGACTGCAATAGGAAGTGATATCAGCCAAAACAAGGGGGATTCAAGCAAGGGTGGGAGAGGCACAAGGCCATACTAAGGGAGTAAGGGGACAAAGTTCAAGGAGAAAGACAGCCACTAGGGCCCATTTGACAGAGGTGTATAGGATGGGCTGACATCCACTGGGCCTTTTTCTGCCATCCATCACATTCTATGTTTCTAAGTTTTCCAGGCTGCGGACAAACTAGCCCCATATTGCATCATCTGGAAACTGGCCTAACTCTCCAGGGGCATGATGCAGTTGAACAGCGGTTCCCCCTCTGCTTGGTTCTGATGGTGGAAGTGAAAGCACTCTGCAGTAAGAATCAGCTTCAGCTTAAACTGAAGTGATAGCATCTCTGTGAGCCATGCATGTCGTATGACATATTCAGCAGTCCATACACTGTTGACCCCAAAACTGTCAGGAAGACATTCACCTTCTTTTCATCTGTGACTTCATTTTGCTACCAACCAGAATTTCAAATAAGAATCAAACTCCTCTTTTGGTTCATTAGGATTATGGTACCTATCCAACTGATGCCATATCATTAGAAATTACAGCTTCCGGGCTTTGAAGGAGCAGCCAACTCTGCAGCAATGATGGTGCTGGCTGATGTCCGGAGTAAGGAAGCTGGCAATCTCTCTCTCTCTCTCTCTCTCTCTCTGTCTCTCTCTCTCTCTCTCTCTGTCCTCTCTCTCTCTCTCTCTCTGTCTCTCTCTCTCTCTCTCTCTCTCTCACTCTCTCTCTGCCCCCCTATGCCTTAGCTGAAGTTCTCTACTGTGGCCACTAGATAGTACTGTAGTGCACCGGAAGAGTAAAACTGCAGAAAAGCCCTTTCTTCTTATCATACCTCTCAACCTTTTGTCACTGAAATGAGGGACATTGGCACTCAAAATAAGGGGCAATGAGGGACACTGACCCTCATGATGAGAGGCCCATCCTCAAAACTGTTAAACAAAAGGTCAGAACACTGTGAGAACCATTGCCTGTACTGGTATAAATTTTATTTTGATGTAGCATCTTAAAATATTATGAATTTCTCCTCTAAAGCTTGAATTTACACCTCCTTCCCTGTGTGGGACAGATGAGGGGCAGAACAATATTGAGTGGTAAAATGAGGAACATCCATTGTAATCAGAGACAGTTGAAAGCTACACACTGCTTCTCTCTCTCTCTCTCTCTCTCTCTCTCTCTCTCTTTCTCTCTATGCACAGTGCTGCCTGTTGCTACAGTAGGCAGAGTCCCCCAGTTTTAAATTTTAATTCAACGTCATACCTGTGTGGCCCCCTGTGTGATACTTTCCTTTAAATTTTTATATTTATGGGGCACACAGCCTACCTGCAGTGCTGGCAGTGTGGTTGGGGAAGGGGGTGAAGGGAGGGTTAGGGTCAGATACACCACGGCAGGAAGCTGATGAGTCGTCACCACTTGCATATTCACTTTTCCTTTTATTTCCTACAGGAAACACGATTGTGCTACACAGTGGTTCCACTTAAGCCACAGAAATACTCTCCCCTTTTTTGTGGAATACTGAAACTCAGCGTTGCTCTCAACCACAGCCTTCAGAGAGATGGTAGGCACATTTGACAGAAGCAGGATGACAGTACAACATTCAGCAGGCTGCACAAGGGAATGGATAGTTCTTTCCTATTCAACCCTATGTCTCCCAATGAACTCACAGCACTAATTTTACTTTTTTACAAAGCATAAGGGCTTACCTGGCCAGTACTAGTATGTGTGAGGGACTCCTGTATTTCATCATCACTGTAATAAATTGACTTGGACAGACAGAGATGCAGAAACTGCTTCAATGTAGTATCTTAACTAACTTCCATGCTGGCACAGTGGGCATGACAGGACACTGGCATGGACTACAAACCTAGTGGTAGGGATAACGGCCAACATGGTGCCCCACGTACCTTCTCTTGTTAAGGTAGGTACCATATACTACAATATAACTCAAGGAATTATAATGGCAACTAAGAATAGATTTCCAAAACAATGTGATGCATGTATATTGCAGCACTTAAACTCAAAAAAGCAGTGTTTCATTATGTCTGAGCTGTCTTTTTTTATAGGTATCTAACAGAATTTTAGTGTATATGGCAGCATCATTGCTTTATTTGTTTCAGTCATATACAGGTACTGTAGCTTTTTCGGGTTTACCTATGCTGAATTGACAACACCGTTGTCGAAGTTTGGCATAGCGAGATCCCCAATGTCAACAGGTGAAATTTTGCCTATCCGATGTTGGAGTGTTGCTCTCGGGGGGATGTGCCCACCAAACCCCCCATATGGGGGGCTGTGACCCTCCTAAAGATTATCAACTCCAAGTCGAAATTGATTTGAAGGAGGGCGGCGACACACTGTGAAAGGGTGAAATTTCACAACCACAACCCTTAGACGCCTCTCAACTGCCTTAATAAGGCATGTCGGCTCATCACGGGTGCTCACTGTCTCACCCACACATGTGACCTGTACACCCAGACCAGCTGGCTCCAACTATCAAACCGCATAAAGTTTCTCACCTGCTCCATGGCGAAAAATATCTACCTTGGCCTCGCACCTTCTCTGGTCTCAACTCTGTTACAACACCGAACCAACAAAAGGAGCCTTCGAAGATCCATGCTACAGCTACTGAAAGTCCCCCACTGTCACTTTTTTACTTATCGAGTGCCACTCGGGTTCAATGGCCTCAGACCCACCATCTCCTCTGCCCCAACAATTGGTATGTTTAAAACTAGGCTCCGGGACTATCTCACTATCAACAGTTCCTGTGACTGCCCAACTTAACCTTGTTACTCCACTTTCCTGCTTCTCTAGTGGTCCCCCTCCTCCTCACTGGATTCTACCTCACATCTTGGTACCCCAATGCTGCACTTTTCACCTCTCCCCACCCTACCTACATTCCGTCTCCCTCCCTCTCCCTCTCCCTATGACTCTGGCACCTCTTATTCTTTCTTTTTTCTCTGGCAAATGCTGCTGGCTGCCTTGCTTACAATGCTACCCTTGAATTGTTTTAATCTGTAATCTGTTTGCAATGTCCACATTGCTGTAATATCTGTCTTGATGTTCCCCATAATCTGTATTTCTTTGACGTGGAACCTTTGTAAAAGAGCCTTGGCTCAAAGGTATTTTTAATCCTAGACTTAATAAAATAAAAAATTAAAATTACGCCCTCAAGTCCCTCTCAGTGACAATTTTGAAACCTGTTGAAATTGTCACTGTGAGGGATTTCGCCATAAAAGTTTTGATGTTCAGTCAGCACACTGCTTTTTCTTTGACATAAAACTTTATTCAGATTTTTTCTATTTGAAACAAACATATAACAACCAAGACAACAGTACAACATATCATAATAAATTATTAGAACAACAAAGTAAATGCATTACATTATCAGAACAAACAGCAATCAATCCATACAATAATCTTATAAAATGAAAACCTAATGATGTGTAGCAGAAAATATTCCACTATCTATGCATTTCTAAGCAATAAATTCCAGAGTAGTGGAGTCTCACTCTAGCACCTTCCCTCCTGGTTCCCACTGGTAATAAGAGTGAGCCACCAACAAATCTGAGCTCTTACAAAAGCTCTGCCTATTGATTTAGGAGGGTGTCCCCACTTTATTTCTAACTTATTCAAAACAGGGCATCCAATTAGTTTTAACCCTATCCAAACAGTGTGGGAACCCTGCCATCAGCCATTCCATCCCTTTTATAGTTTTGCAGTTAGACAACCACATCTCCAGAGCTGAAGGTGCTGCTTGTAGCTATTTTTGTGTTATCGCCTTTCAGACAACTGATATTAGGATAGCAAACAAGCATTTATTCCCTTTGAAACACACCACTGCAGGCAGGCCTCAAACTTGAGATTATATATATTCAAATTGCCTTGGTGGCTCAATACCTAAGATTTATCCTTTTGTCAGTGACACATCCTATCAGAACTGGCCCCAAAATACTTGTTCATGATGCATCATTTGATTGCAAGTATTCCAGGAAAGGTCTGTAAAGGTGGGACCATAGCGAGCAGTGATCACTGGAGTTTTTGAAGGGGTATTCTCCTTGGAGTTGCACAAAATTTTTGGGTCAACCTCCCTCTGCTAGCCATCCAAAATTGCACAGGCCAGGTCTACCTACCAATTGCATGTCAGATCTATGCTTCCCAGGATAGAGCACACCCTGTGTCTAACTGGTATGTATCTACACATGCCGTGCTTTACACCTATACCTTTAATCATGACCTGCCAGAATTTCACTATACTTTCACCCAGGGATTCTGTATTTATTACACTGACATGGTCGCACCAGTATAGCTAGGGTTGAGTGACAGGTTCTGTGTTAAACCCCTAAATTTGTATCATAATAGCTTTGGCATCATTCTTTGAAATTCAAAAAAAATTGGCATGCACTGCATAGGTGTCAAGATCTAAATATGTGGAAAGTTTTATTACAGCAGCTTGTGCAGTTTCTGAGAACTGTTATTTTCCTGTAGACATCTATTTTTTTTCCTGTACTTAACATTGGTTTTTGGTTTTGCTGCCATGGCCTACACAGAACAGAATTTCTTTTCTGACATTCTTAGGATAGAAACATGCTGTGCCAAGTAGTACCTTTGAAAGGTTTCATGAAAAAATATTAAATGGTTCCAGAGTTATAAGGATTTAAAACTTTGCTGTTCTGAGCATGCTCAATAGGATTTTTTGGATATCATACTGATACAACACAGAAAAATTCCATGTTGCAGGCCATTTTTGTTTTCTCACCACTTTCTTCTCACTGCATGAAAAAAATGTTCATGCCATGACAGCTGCCACCTTGTTCCCGCCGAACTAAAAAAAAAAAAAGAAAAGAAAAAGACATAAAAAAAATTATATCATTTTAAAAAACAAACACCTGTACCTAGCTGAACTGGACCTGTTTAGTTAGATTCTGGTGTCTCTTTTATAAAAAAAAATAAATCCAGGCAATACCTTTTCTGGGCACCCATAAATCCAGGGTGCCCAGCTTAGTGAGTGGACCTGTCACTGGCATTCTCTGTATGTGAACAGTAGGACTTTCTTGAATGCTGAAGCTACAGCTGGAGTCATTCCTGCCAGCTTTAGTTGAAGCAGTGAACCAGCGATCCTGTTCTCTGTCTGTCTGTCTGTCTGTCTGTCTATCCATCTTTTTCTTAAGCATACTGGAGTGCCTACCCCATACCACTTCATTCTCTCCGTCCCCTCTAAGTCGTGCACCCACCATTCCCAATGTTTAGATATATATTATAGTGGCACAGTAGCACCACAATAGTTAAGGCTGAGTAGGATGTTCAGTGTTTAACCCATAACTTTGCACTTTAATAGCTTTGCCCCCCCCCCAACAGAATTGCACAATATTTTACATGTGTGGTCTGGGGGCAAGGTCTCTTGATTTCTCAAGCTTTGTTCTGGTCAGATGTCTGGATTACATGATCCAGGTAGTGAAAATTTAGGAAAAATTAGCGGTTTGTGCTTTTTTTGTTTGTTTGTTTGTTTGTTTGTTTTTTGCAATCACCTACAGCCCAGATGGTTTGTAATTTTGTTCTGAAATTTTCAGGGTAGAAAGGACTTGCCCCAGAATGGTGCTTTTCATTGGTTTGATGAAAAAAATATTAATCTGTTCCCAAGTAATAAGGATTTGAAATTTTGGTTCTGAACATGGTCACTAGGGTCTTTGAGGTAGATGTTTGATACAACAGAAGGATTTGGCCATACAAAAGGGGATTCTTGTTTCGTGAGGCCAAGTTCTTCATTCATGAGAAAATATTCTTCTTTCATATGGCTACCATCTTGTTTCCATTTTTTTCAAAACCCATAAAAACAATGCCCGGAAGACACACAACACATGCATCTAACACAATGTGACACACTTAGCTTGCTTTTGCACTTAGTTTTTCAAAAATTGAACCCAAAATGTGTTTTTGAGACATCCCTAAAATCCTTACCAAGTCTTGTTTTTTTAGCTGAATTTTCTTCTTTTGTGAAGCTCATGAAAGAGGAACAGGGCCATACAAAAGAAGAATTTCATCTCACAAATAAGGATTTTGGACAGTTTTTTTCACATTTTTCTTTTATGAGAAGGCACCTTCTTTCATGTGCTCATGAAACTCTTATAAAATAGGATGCCTCCTCATGAAGCAAGATTTTGGACTTAGTTTTTTTTTCTTTTTTTTGTGAGAAGGAATCCTGTTTTGTGAGCTCATGATTGCCAAAAATTCTTCTTTTGTGAGCCCTCATGAAACAGAAATAGAGGCTCACAAAAGACGATTGTCTTTATATTCAAAGAATCAAGCCTTTTATTCATAGCTCTACCGTTTTTGAATAGTTCAAAGCCAAATTGTTACTATGTGCTTTTTATGACCATACTTCATGAACAGTTGTGGAAACACACTTGATACATAATCAAAAAGGTGTATACATGCACAGAAGCATAGGGACTGCACTTCCACATCCAGACAGAAGAGTTGGGACCTGTGTGAATGAGGATATAGGTGTGCTATCTCAAAAACAAAAGGAAATTCAATGCAAAAACTGCATTAACGCACCAATTAGGGTTCAGCTTAAAGCAACAAAAGTATGGAAATGTGGTGTTAGGGTTTCCAACCCTAACCCCCCCACACTGCCCACCCCAAGCTGCAAAAGGGAAAACATTTGGGTTTTGACTGTACTGAGTTTTGCCAAATCAGTGCTTGGCTCTTTCTTGGGGTTCTCAACCTTAATGCTCACACCTCACCCCAGCCCATAGCCTCCTGTCTGAATCATTAGGTACAGCTACAAGACAGTACCTCATACTGATACACTCTTCAGTGGTACAGAAGTATATTTTGCCACATGTTGCCAACAAATTATGGGCCCTGCCCAAAGAAAACAGATCACATCTGACCTTGTTTGCTCAGGGGAGGGGATAAACATTATGGCTGAGAACCCCAAGGCAGAGATCAGCACTGATTTAGCAAGACTCAGGAAAACCAAAAGTCTAATGTGTTTCTGTTTGCTGCTTGGGCAGTGGAGGTGGGGAGTTATGGTTGGAAACATAACACCACATTTTCCTGCTCATGTTGCTTTAAACTGAACCCTAAATGGTGGATTAATGCAGTTTTATGATATATAATATGTCAACTGAATGCCCACCCCTGGTACCTCTTCACTTGACTACCTCCTCTCTAGATGGCCTTCCCCCACTCCCACTGTGTATATGGTGGCCCCAGGTGACTACCTCATGCCAATGTACAGTAGCCCAACACTGGGATGCCCAATACCCAGTGTTGGAATAGCCTCTGTAATAAAGGAAACCATCCCTCGATGATTTTTTAACCCTGTAAAAAAAGAAAATGGTCCTTCACAGATCTAACCCCCTCACGCACCCCACCTTGACCTCCAACTCAGCACCCAGCACCCCGCATCCCCCCCACACACACCCTCACTAACCTAAGTATGTCCCATGGCACAGATCTACTCTCCCATTGAAAGACAAGTCTTGCTGTTGGAACCAGCAACTGCAATATGAGAAAATCAGGTAAGTGTGGTTTAATGTATTTCAATGGGTTTTGAACTTCTGTTTATATCTTTTTCACTTTTGAATACGTTTGCACCAAATTTTCAGCATGGCCTTTTTGTTTACCCACCTCTTGACAAATTGTGGCATAATTATGCAAATCTGGCCTGAAAAGTGATTTTGTTGTTGCTTTGTGAAATCATCTTTTGTATGGGATTTAAAAATGTTCACTGCCCTTGTTCATGAGGTGTGGTCGGGAGTGCGTCAATTCGCTCCCGACAATACGCGCCGCGACAACTCGCTCCCGACAATACGCTCCTGTCAACTCACTCCCGATGTCAACTCACTCCCGATGTCAACTCACTCCCGATGTCAATGCAAGTCATTACTGATTTTTACATGTCAGACAGGACAGAGGAAGCTACATTTGGCATTCGCAAAAACACCAGCTTCCAACTGAAAAGCCACCTACCCAGAGATACACTATCAGAGGTAATGAATATGGGTATAGCTGATTTCTTCAGCTCAGAAACCTACCCAAAAAACACTAGCAATAATTCCCTACTTTTTCAGTTGGGGGGGGATACAGCTTTGAATAATAAAATGGTTACTGCAGTTTTGATTACGGCGTTCTAAAATGCTGAAGTACTGATATGCATGTGGATAGCTTATTTCTTCAGCTGGGATGAGGTTCAGATTAGGGCTGGGCTACGATGTCTGAAAAGTTCGCTCTCGACTGAAAAGTCAAGCTGTCAGGACTATGGTAATTGTATTATGTTTTTTTTTTCTATAACTAATTCCAGACCTAGCAGGGTATTGAAAAGATTAGGACTGTAGAGTGGATGCCAGCATTCCTAGTTATTTCTTTTATATTCTGTTTTCTTACTTTAGCACAGCATTATGATTTTTTGATGGTTTGAAAAATAATTCCCTACTTCTTCATTGGGGGGGGGACAGCTTTTAGTAATAAAATGTTTTTGCAAGTTTTGATTACGATTACGAAAATGCTGAAGTATGTCAGACAAATTTATGTAGCACTGGAAGTGAAAATACGTGGAGCATAAAAGTACGGGAGTTAATTGACATGGATATGAATTGTCGGGAGCAAGTTGTCGCAGCGCATATTGTCAGGAACAAATTGACATTGACCTGGTGTGGTCATAAGAAGTCTATGTTAAAAAGTTGGGGTCAAAATCTGTAAATCTCACGAAATTATGAGTGTATGTTGACATTTTTCTATGCTTACTCTTAACTTTGGTAATTTTCAATATTTTGACCACAAATATTCAAAACAACTATTTTCCACACCACCTCCTGAATTTGACAGCTGTCATTTTTCAAATCTTGGCCAGAATGTGGGTTTGCTCCTGTGGCACAGAATTATGTTTTGGCAGGAATTTGAAAATTTTCACCTATCAGATTCATGAGGTGAGGTAATAACAAGGATATGCTGAAAATGTGGTGTACAAATATGGTAAAATGCCTAGGTTACAAGAAAACATTGCAATATTTCACCACTTACTCATAACTTCGCTAATTTTCAATATTTTAACTCCAAACTTTCCACATAGCCATTTTTTTTTCACACCACTCCATAAAAATGACAACTGTCATTTTGTAAATCCTGGGTGAGATGTGTTTTCACACTTGTGTTTTGAAATGATATTTCAGACAATACACTATAAATGCCACCTGTCATGTCTGCAACAGGAGCCATAAAATTACTATCTTGAAAATCTGGGGTTAGCATAATAAACAATTATAAATATTAAGAAACTTTGTGCGTAGTGCCTCTCTTCAATGCAGCAGATATGCCTTGCGATCCTGTGCCAGTGAGCTGAGTTCGTTGGTGAGCTCAGTGACTCAGTTACATGGGGTGAAGGTGCTGGGATAATGTTGATATGTGACACCAACCACAGCCAGGGAAAGAAAGCTGCAGGGTTGCCCACATGAGCCCATATGCCATATAGTGAAGACAGCTTTTCTGTTGGCATAGGACACTGCACCTGTGGGTGGCAGAGGACCCTATGCATTGACTGATTGATGAATCTTTCCCCTGTGCATCTGCACCTCCAACTACATAAAAGCACAGGGACAGAGGACTCTGTGCTTAAACAGCCCACCAGACAGCCTCATGAATTCTTAACATTCGCTGCTGCATGGAAGTGCAGGGTCCACAAGGTGGATTGAGTCCTCACTTGGCACAGGGCCCAAAAGGCCCTGAGCTTCTGCATCTGTTCACATAGGTCCCAAAGGGACCTGTGTGAATGAGGATATGATTCCACTGTCTCAAAAAGACAGGAAATTCTTTGCAAAAAAGTCATTAATGCACAAGTTAGTTTTCAAGTTAAGGCCACAAATGTAGGGAAATGTGGCATTAGGATTTCCAACCCTTGTCAACGCTAATGGTGAGCCATTCCCTGAGCAAACAACGTGAGGCATGAAGAACGCTACTAAAGGTTTTGTTGACAACATGTGGCAAGACATACTTCTCTACCTTTAAAGAGTCCATCACTATGAGGCACTGTCTTAGAGCTGTACCTTGTGCTTCAGACAGGAGGCTACAGTTGGGGAAGGGGTAAGCATTAGGGTTGACAACCCCAAAGAAGACCCCACCATGGATTTGCCAAGACTCTGAAGACCCAAAACCGTAATGTTTTTTTTTTCCTATTGCTGCTTGTGGGTGGTGATGGAGAGTTAGTAGAATCCCTAATAACACATTTCCCTTCTTCATGCCTCACGTTGCTTGCTCAGGGAATGGGTCACCATTAGTGCTGACAAGGATTGGAAACCCTAATGCCACATCTCCCTACATTTGTGGCCTTAACTTGAAACCTAGCTTGTGCATTAATGACTTTTTTGTAAAGAATTTCCTGTCTTTTTGAGACAGTGGAATCATATCCTCATTCACACAGGTCCCTTTGGGACCTATGTGAATAGACGTAGAAGCTCAGGGCCCTTTGGGCCCTGTGCCAAGTGAGGACGCAATCCACCTTGTGGACCCTGCACTTCCATTAATGAAGTTTATTTCCAAAGAAGAATAATATACACGAAGTACAAGGCTGAATACTATTATTGCAACCCACCCTTCCTGTGTCTAGGCTACCCTCTCTCATGGTTACCCTGCTAAGGATGATAGTCACTTTAAGATGTGGTAATAGATGAGTCAGTTGACTTGCCTTGAATTAAACCTGCAAATTAGGCAGACCTAATCCACCCTGCTCTATATGCACAATCAATACTGACCATTGAAGCCACGGTTTGTTGCTTCCCCATACAAATCTCAACAGAGCTTTTCTAATTCTCTTGAAGATGGGTCTGGGGACCTGTATGATCAGTAAAGAAAAAGGGATAAGAAATTAGCCAGTATGTTCATCCACAAAACCTCAATTCTCCCAGTTACGGACAATGGTAAACTTTCCCATATGTGCTGATCAGTATCAATTGCTGTTAAAAGGGGAAGATAATATAAAACAGTTTTTATTTGTTCATGGATATCTGAATACCTAGGTATATATAGCTACAGGTTAACAATTTAAGGGCACATCTGTCTCCACCCCTTCCCCGAGGGTCACCACTAAGTAGCATGATCTCTGACTTATCAACACATCTTTAAACCCAGAGGCCCACCCATAGTTTACTAGGTAATCAACAGTGTTCCTGTATTGCACTGTGGATGTCTGATGAACTGTGGTGTGCCATCTGCAGAGAGGGCTATCTTCACTTCCTCCGCCCACACAATAATCCCATCTAAGTCCACAGATGCTTTGGCCACTGTGGCTAGTGGCTCTATACTAAGGGCAAAAAGGAGGTGGGAGAGGGGCACCCCTCTTGGGTACCACATTTAATTGAAAATGGCTGTCATAAAGTACCATTTCTTCTCACCCTTGCCAAAGGCTGCCCATGCAAAGCCCACTCCTATCAACTAACTTTGTCTCCCAAACTGAAGGTACACATTGTTTCCAGCAGTAACCACCAATTCAGGCAATTAAACACCTTTTTTGCGTGTATTGTTATTACATCATTTTTAACCCTGCTCCACTCCATGGCTAATATTACACTGGGCACTTTACATACATTGTCATATATGTGGCACTCAAGAATAAATCCTATCTGGCTGGGGTGTATCATGGTGCCAATTACCTCCTGCAGAAAACTGGCCAGGACCTTTGCAAACATGTTCACATCCTGGTTAAGCAACGATATGGATCTAAAAGATCAGCAGATTAAAGGGTCCTTAGCAGGCTTCAGTAGTACAGAAACTATTGCCTCTTAACATGGTCAAGCAGGAGGGAGGTGCACCACAGACCAGCTAGAGTCTGTAGAGACAGAGTAGGTAGGGACCCACTGGGCAAACTGGGTGGGCCAAGTGGTCCTCTTCTGTTGACAAATTCTATGACAAACAAACAAACAAATTCTATATACGTGGGGCATCTCCTGTATTCTGAATATGAATGAATGCCATATGTAAAACCAGAAGTAGCTCTGGGGCTCAAACTTAATAAATTCTGAAATAAACTGATCTGGGCAGAGTGAATTATTTGCTGGGAGTTGTTTAATAACCAGAGAAATCTCATCACTGAAGATTGTATTATTCAGGTATAACCTTTACCCAGGGATCAGTTTTGGCAGATTCACCCTTGCCAAAAAATCTGCTATGGCATGTAAGATCCTGCCCCCCCCTTCCTCCCAGGTATAATGCAGCCGGAAATGTACCAAACTCCTCTGTGATTTCCTGGGGCCATTTAAGGGAGTCCCCAGGACCAGTGACACTGCAAATTTGCTGGATGTATCTATCTGCCTCTTCTTTGTGTAACAGAGGGGCTAACAATCAACCAGCTTAGTTGTCATGCTAATATCTTTAATTTAAAAAGTGCAGTTGAAATTCCACCTTGCATAAAAGTAATTGATTTAGTTTCTGCCAGACTGCTCTAATCTGACTAAGGGTCTCCAGCAGATCACAGATCTTGTGATTTATATCCAGATCCATCAATGTGTTGGTGAGCTGTTTTTAAATTATGTCTGCCTGCCTTTTCTGATGGGTAGCATACACTATTATGTGCCCTCTAAGGACCACCTTGTGGCCATCCCATATATACTGGGGAATGAATCCTGTACTTTGGAAAATTCTACATAGGTTTGGAAAACCTCTTTCATTTTTTTTTAACTTTATTTGTACATTTACACCCCAGGCATCCTTCAGGAGTGCCCACTCAGTGTCTACCCTACTCCCAGCCTGAACCCCTCACATCTCCCTTGAGCTCCTCCCCCAAACGATCGCAGGCAAGCTCGACCCCCAGTACTATCTCCGGGACTGATTCCGCCCTCCCTTGGTGGCTGGCTCCAAAGTATGAAGAGCCTTACCTGCTGTCATCGGTCGGCCCTGGGGGGATCCAGGCGCATATGAGTTGGCTATTGGGATGTGGGCGACTCCCCTAGGGCCACCATCATCTCATCGATGGTGCAGATGGCTTTTGTCCTTTTTTCGTTCCCCCATGAGTGTGACGTGCAATGGCGTTGGCACACAGGCTGCCCCAATTGACGCCTGTCACTCTCGTCCCCTGACCGACCCATGCTACTGGGCAAAATGCCCCTGCTTCCACTAGGGGCTGTAACGGAGCACGGTACACCCTGGATCCCACCACAGGAGAAAAGAGCTGTCCTCCAGACACTCGATCTTCTCCTTCCCCACTGACCCCCGATGGCCCTGGCTTTTTCCCGAACCCGGGTCACTGGCATGGCGCAAGGTATGGTATCCAGTGCCTCAACCCTCAGCGCCACCAGGCTGGCCACCTCTTTCATTTCAGATGGGGATATTTCATCCTTTACCAATCCTGTATTTGCACATCATGGTAAGGTTCTGTAAACTGGCCAATTACAATTTTAATAAAAAGGGGGCATGATCTGCAATAGTAATGGTCTTTATCTGGCTAACACTCATAGTCTGCAGCAGTGTTTTAGAAATGTCAAATCTGTCTATTTGGGAGTCACTATAAAGTATAATTCCTGAGATATGGTGTTGCTCCCTCAAGACAGCTGTCAAACAATACTCTACTCTAAGACCCTGCAATGGCCAAGTGGCCACCCTGCATGAATTCATAGTTCCTGAGGACTGGTCCAGGGCTTTGTCTTCCACGAAATTCCAATCCTTTCCTTATACAATATAACTATCTTGCTGCAAGGACATCTTTATAAAGAGATTAGCAAAAAGGTTGCAAATAAATGAAGAAGTAGCTGAGGTGGGGCTATATACATTAATTCAACTCCCTATCTGTAATGTAACTAGTGCTAGTCTGCCTTCCTTGTCTATATATGTAGACATTTGTTTCCAAGGGAAGCCCGCCCTCAACAGGATCACCACTTCTGCCTTTTTTCATGTAGGTGAGAGAGCGCCACTACATAACCCACCAAGCTATGCCTTAAGATGCACCTCTGTAGATAACCTGGTTTCCTGTAAAAAACCCACATCACAATGCCAAGAACTGAGCTCCCAAAAACATGTACCCTTTTAGCAACTTAAACCATCCCTTTGACATTATAAGAGATCACTGTGAGGTTAGTCATCAGCTACCAACATTAAAACTTCAAATTGTGCTGTGTCTAATACTCTTTGAAAGATGTTTCTACACAGGATAGACTCTCTAAATCTGTTAAACATTTCTCTCCGGGTCACTGTCCTAGGTAAGTAGCCCATTATTACAAACATTCTTGTCTGTTAGAGTCTTGCAGATATATTAAATTTGCTTTGCTACAGTAAGCATATGCTATGAGCAATAAAATGAGTCATGCTGCAAGATTAAACATCAAAACCACATTCAGTAACATCAGCACATAGACTAAGAAAAGATAACTAACTGTAGATCTAAAAGGCTGCACATTGAGATGGCTGCTAGATAAACCACAAGGCCTCCTTCAGAGCTCCCAGCATGCGAAGAAGAAGGACTCTAGGCCAAGCCCATGGAGGAATTACCCTCCTGTTTTGTGGTGCTACTCTTGACCTGGGGTGCATAGGCCTGATGTGGAACTCCAGTGAAGTCCTTCTAAGAAATGTGCCTTCTGGACATAAAGAAAAGAAAACTTTGGGGTCACCAGCCCCCTCACCTGTCCTCCGCCCCTCCACCTTAATATATCAACACATTCTCACAACCAATGCATGCTCTAATTCAAAGTTAAACACCATTATGTGGTATTTATTGAGATCTCTGGAGCAATAGTCATCCTTTTAGTTAAAACTCGGCAACAAACAAAGAACAGAAACTGACCATGAGTTAATATAAATGTTATGGCTCCCTCTTCCCCCACAGAAATAGATGCCGCTAATTGTCCATCTCAGCAAAGCTTCTCTGAATTAGTCTTAATGGAAAGTTATTGCACACCCTTGCCCACCACTCACCACACCTGCAGTGGTGGTATATGTAACAGTACCAGGAAATTGTAAGACAAGCACCAGTTTAAATATAGCACTTTCTAGCATCTTGCTAACAACCACACCATGTACACTACCCCTAGAAGTGACAAGGGGAACCACACTCATAGACTGTGCCATCTGCAAAGTAAAACAATGTTAAAGTGCCTAAAACATTGAAGAAAAGGCAGCCACAAAAAGGCTAGGCTACCGATTGTCTCTAGCTGCTTAAGAGCCTATTTTGCAGTTCCACAGTTGATTTCTCATCTCAAGTCCTTCTTCCGACATGTGCTGGATACCAGAAACCACACCTGATAATGTGATAACTACACTTCTAGGTGCTGAAGGCACTTGGCGTAAATGCCTCATGCCTCACAATGCACTTCAGTATGCATTTATCCAAGAACTACCCACACCTTGTTGTATCATATGCCAACTCACTGTTGTCCTGAGCAGCAATGCTGCCACTGTGCTGACAATCCCACAAGCTGGCTATATTTGACCTTGACAAAGCATCTGGTAGCAGGAGGCATGAAACGCTGGTGCTCCAGTGTGTCTATTGTGCCCATTTCCATGTTTTTTGTATGCTACAAATAAAAGAATAGCTGTTGGATAATACAATTGATTCTTGGTTTCTGCTGGCTTACAGTATGTGGACTGGAGTGCTGAATCCAAATTTGTGAGTGCCTAAGTTTGGTCTGTGAGGATTATAGCCAGAATGAGCAAAATGTTTTAGGTTGTTGTAATTCTTTGGTAACCAGGTAAGGCCCAATAGGCACAAGTGTCTGTTTTCAGGGCTGACCTGCAAGATCTGGGGAGGTTAAGTGACTTGCTCTGAGTCACACACTATGCAAGATGAGGTTATGAGAATCAAACCCAATGTGCTGGATGTACTAAGCTCATTCACAGATCATTACTCTAACCTCTAGTTTACACTGACAGTCCCAACTGTCCAGTTACCAGGCCTCATGTCCTGGGCTGAGACAAGAACTATTACACAATCAGGAATCCAAGTAAAAATGAAATGCATGCCTGTGGTTTGCTGTTTTCAAACTTTGCCAGTTTTTTTTGATAGCATCTGGCACATTACAGTCCTGTGTAAAACACATCTGACCTAAAGACACCGCTCCCCCTGAGTGGTCATGAGGGCAAGATCTTCTACAGCCCTCCACTGAGCTACACAAGTTATTCCTGGAGCAAGTAACAGCTCCCCCCGAGTGGTCAGGAGGGACAGATCTTTTACGGCCCTTACCTGAGCTGCACAAGTCATCCCCGGAGCAAGGAACAGCTCCCCCAGAGTGGTCATGAGGGCCAGATCTTCTCCAGCCCTCCCCTGAGATGCGTAAGTCATCCCCAGAGCAAGAAACAGCTCCCCTGAGTGGTTGTGAGGGCCAGATCTTCTATGGCCCTTCCCTGAGCTGCACAAGTCATTCCCGGAGCAAGGAACAGCTCCTCCTGAATAGTTGTGAGGGCCAGATCTTCTACGGCCCTCCCCTGAGCTGCACAAGTCATCCCTAGAGCAAGGAACAGCTCCCCCAGAGTGGTCATGAGGGTCAGATCTTCTACGGTCCTCCCCGAGCTGCACAAGTCATCCCCAGAGCAAGGAACAGCTCCCCCCCGAGTAGCCATGAGGGCCAGATCTTCTATGGCCCTTCCCTGAGCTACACAAGTCATCCCTGGAGCAAGAAACAGCTCCCCTGAGTGGTTGTGAGGGCCAGATCTTCTAAGGTCCTACCCTGAGCTGCACAAGTCATCCCCGGAGCAAGGAACAGGTAACGGGTCTTTGGTCCTAGGCGCAATGGACACATTCTTTAATCTCTGCATTTGGTGCCCAGTTTCAATCTGGACACTCTCCAACTGCTCTCTGCCTTTAATTAAATTGGCAGAACACTACAGATGATTTTTTTACAATTAAATCAGCAGGTTGCCTTGCCTTGTTTCTACACCAGCATGCTGTTACTTTAATTCGCTTTGAGTTTTTACATACTTTAATACTAAGCTGTGTGCTCTTAATTTATCCTTGCTGTTATGCTGGCTGTAATAATAATCCGATTTGAATGCAATGAATTTGTAGGTGCCTAGCTCTTTAGTCTGCTACTACTTTAAATCGGGTTCATTTACTTTGTATGTACTTTGTTACCCAGATGTGTGCCCTTAATTTCTTCTTACCCCTATGCTGGTTGATAAGAGAATCCGATCTGCAGCTGATTATCTTTACAAACTGCCTGTGTTTCTATGCTTAAAAGCCTGCTTTTATTTGTGCTTTAAATCTATTGGGAGCTAAAGTCCGCCTGTTAACATAGTAACACTGGGTGCAGGGAGTCCCAAGCCTTAATTACAGCCAAACTGCTTCTGGTGAGTTAATTGCCTAGCTTCCCCAGCCCAGGATTTGCTTCCCAATTGGTCCTTCAGCCATAGTGAGCTGTAATTTTTGTATTTACATCAAACACCAAGGTTTACTTTAAAACTCCAAACACTGCTCTTCAAACAGCAAGCCAGTTGTTGGGTACCTTGTGCTGTTGTGTGTGAACTCCTACGTTAAGTCCCCCTCCTGTTTCCACAGGCCCCTGCCCCTCTCTCTGTACTGCCCCTCTCTCTGTTCAACTCCTCCCTCTTTCCTACCTTTATTTAATTGTCCTTTCTGTCTCCGTTTCCACAGCTCCCCAGTGGTCATGAGGCCAGATCTTCAGACCCTCCCTGAGCTGCACAAGTCATCCCGGAGCAAGGAACAGGCACGGCATCTTTGGCCGTAGAGGTGCAACTGACACATTTTTGAATCTCTGCATTGCTGACCCTGCTGACACTTGCGCCAGCTGCCCCACCAGCACCTGGTGGTCCAGTGCTTTATAGCTATAGCACATTATGATCTCCGCTGTATAACCAATCAGGCATCTTTTCCATCTGCAGAATTATCAGCAACCACCACTAGCAGCTGCCACAATCCCAACTACTCCCTTTCTACATTTAGGCAAACAATGTTGCTTCCTCACCTTACAGTGGCCATGCTAAAAGCACCTTTGGTGTCTCTACCACACCTCCTCCTTTGCAGAGGCACAGCCATGCCAGCCTGCATGTTACACCTTAGTCTCCCCAACCCCCCCACTTTGACCACAGCCTTGCTCACTGATGTACTCCCCTGCATTTTTTGGCTGGTCCTTCTGTCCTCCCACCCTCCTTTCACAATGGATTACTAGTCCTAAAATTCCACTACCACTTTCCCCCTGGGCATCACCCCCACTCTCAAAACTCACTCCACAAACTTCTATGGGTCCTGCCCAAAACTAAAATACTAATCACACTTTTGCTATTTCTATCCGGGGACGTTGAATATAACCCCGGGCCTCCCTCTCCCCCTAGTTCCAACCTGCCCCCCCTCAATTCCCCAGTGGCCTAAAACTTGCTCACCTAAATATCTGCAGCCTACTAAACAAAGTTACTCTGTTGCAACCTATAGTACTCTCCTTAAGATCAGATATATTGATTATCACTGAAACCTTATAACCAGGATGCTGAATTCACTATTCGTGGCTACACCCTCATGCGTCATGACCATCCTGGCAACAAAAGAGGTGATGGTGTAGCCATGTACATTGACTCCTTGCTTCAGTTCACTCCAGTCCCACTGCCAATGCCCATGTCCATCACTGATGCTCTACAAATTAAACTCTTCCTCCCCCACACTAGCCCAATCTTTATGGCTGGGTCCTACTGCCCTCCCGACTCCACTACGCCCTCTATCATGGAACACATGAAAACCCTAACTGCACTGCCCCCCGGGAGTGAAATACATATCCACTGTGATTTCAACCAGAACTGGTTATCAGGCTGTAGCTCCAAACTGCGCAGCCAGGTGACAGCCCTTAACCTATCCCAGCAGATCACTGAGCCCACACGTACTAACTCCAACTCAACAAACCACTCTCTTACCTCCCACCCACACTGGATACTCGCCTCAGGACTGCTACCAGACTCTTTAAGCAATCATCACATGATCTTCATAGTAAGGAAAATTCACAGGCTCAAGGTCCCAGCCCCAAAGATCATCCTAACAAGATCTTTCAAATCCCTTGACCTTACATCTCTCCTATAAGACCTAGTTAATACAGACTGGTCCTGCATCCCCCTGGCTACTTCTATCAACTCTGCTTTGGAGTACTTCAAGACCAGGTTTCTCACAGCCTGGAACTTCCATGCCTCACTCAGACGAGCTTGGTGAGGGAAGCCCACTTACCATGGAACTCAGTGGATATCATGGCACTTATCAAGGCCAGCAATCAGGCTTAGAAGGCTTTCAAGGTCTCTGGCTTGCCCGTGCGCAAACAAAAGTATTGTGCCCTACGTAACACCTGCACTAGACAAATCCACATGGCAAAAACCAACTACTTCCTTGACACTTTACACTCCAACTTGGGCCAACCAGCTAAATTCTGGAAGGTGGTTAAATCTTTTCTCTCCGCTCCATCGCAGCCCACCACCCCTTCCCTATATATAGGAGGCATCACAATCACAGACCCACTGGAGGTGGCATTTCAGTTCAATTCCTTCTTTACAGGATGTACTTCCTCACTTCTGGCCTTCCTGTCTCCTGATCGAAACACCCCTTCCACCACCCCCCACAGGCAAGCTCCCCCCATTGGCCCCTCCTTCACCATCAGACCTATTCCTCCCACTGAAGCATACAAAGCCTTGTTGGCCCTTAACCCTCCCAAGGCAAATGACCCACTGGCCTGGACTCCAGACTACTCTATTTGTCTGCTCCAACCATCGCCATACCCTTAGATTCCCTCTGTAACCTCTCATTCTCTCTCTTGCCTCTCTCCCATCCAAGTAGAAGCCTGCCACAGTCATCCCTCTTCCTAAAGGTGGTGACCCCTCTGCACCAGGGAATTACTGTCCGATCTTTCGCCTCACTATCCTGGTCAAAATACAGGAACAACTAGTCCTCTCACAACTCTCCTCCTTCCTTCACTCCTATTCTTTCTTCACATCATTCCAGTCTAGTTTTAGGAAGTCACCACCTCTCTCCTAAGACTCATAGATTGCATCCTCAAAGGCATGGACAGTGGCCACATCACCTCCGCCATTTTTGTTGACCTGGCTAAAGCCTTCGACACTGTCTCACCACTTCTCTAACCAGCTCTCCTCACAGGGCTCTCTGGTGTGGCCACCAGCTGGTTCCATTCATACCTGGTAGGCAGATCCCAGTCAGTCAGGATTGGGAACACCACCTCTGCCTCTCTCCCTGTTACCGCTGGGGTTCCTCAAGGCTCAGTCCTTGGCCCGATCCTTCTCCATCTTCCTCAATGATCTGCCCACACACCTATATATTCACATGTACGTGGATGATACAGTACTGTATGCATCCGCCCTCACCCTCTGATGTGGCAACCAGACTTCATCTGGACTTCAATGATGCTTAGCACTGGTTTCCTCAAACCAACTTTTCCTCAATGCAAAAGAAAACTGTCTCCATGACCTTCAACACAAGGCATCAACTTTCATGGCCCCTTCACCCCCACCTTCCACACTCTAGATGAGACTTCCTGTAGACTTGGTCCTCCTTCAGATATCTTGATGTCTGGCTGGACCAGCACCGATTTCTCAGCACATATTGATGCCATCACAAAAGCTTCACCCCAGGCTTGCTGCTTTGTATCACAACCGTGGCTGTTCCCATTGCCAGCTCATCATGCATTGTGCTGAAGATGATTCTCCTATTTTTGACTATGGTGATGTAGTCTACAGTGCCACCCCCAAGTCCTCTTTAGCCAGACTGGACCCCTTTTCCACTCTTTCTGTCACTTTGCTCTCGACTGTCCGCCCACCACCGATCACTGCATCCTTTATCAGACTATGGACCTCCCTTACTTCAGGACAGGTGACTTGCACACTGTGCTAGCATCACAGCTATATTCTGGACAAAGTCCCTCCCCACATATCTCTACTCAGTCATCTCAGCCCCTACCCTCCAAGCGTATGCACTTCAGAATAATGACTCATGCCTCCCATCGGTTCCATGCATGTCCACTATGGCAGGCCAGTCAGTGTTTTCATTAATCATTAATTTCATTTCATATGCCTAAAATTTGGAACTCCTTCTCTACCAAAATTCGGCATGCCAACACTAGACATCACCTCAATTCCCTTCTCAAAGCTCACATTTTCTCTACCTCTACCTACACATGTATGCCTCAGCCCTAGCTCCAGGTCCTGCCTAGTCCTACACGTGACTGTACTGTGACATTGCATTGTTGTTATAGCCTCAGCTTCTGGGTCAGCCTATAGCCCTTGGGACCCCCTCCTGTCATTAATGTAAATTGATTTGTATGTATATGCTAAATACCTAGTATGTAACTATGCATTATATCTGGGCCAGCCCCTCATGTCATGAATATAAATTGATATTATATGTATATGTTAACACCTAGTATGTAACTGTACATTATATCTGTATTGCTACATGCCCTGCATACTGTTATATGCTTGCATACCCCAGGTACCGCAAACTCTCTGTAAGATTGGTGTACACTGTTTAATTATGTTGTATTTTCCTCGACCCCAGGACACATCTGGAATCAAACAGTAGTCTGCTCAGCATGCCTTCCTGGTAAAATCTTTAAATAAATAAATTCATCATGACTATGTGCTTGTATTACCCAAGATGCATAGCATTATGGAAGCACAATACAGTAATAAAGTGCATCAAGTGTTAATAAAGTGAAGACACAGGGAAACTACACTTACAGAGTTGTGCTGACTCTTCATGAGGGGGTGGCTGCAAGGCTGAAATCCTCCTCTTACATGATAACAGGAAATCTGATTGGATAACACCGAAATTCAAATTTGATCACTCACTTTGTAGTTGATGTAAGATTTAGATACCAAATGACATAGAATGAATCTGCCACACTGGCAATCACATTAAAATCCAAATATCCTAGCAGCAGCAAATACAGAGATGTTTCAAAGCACAAAAACTATAAAAAGTGGAGTGATGCAAGCCTATACTGGCATGATGGGCTGCATCTGTCCAGGAGGAACCAGGACCTAGGTGATAGGTTTAAATGCTTCATTGACAAGCATTTAAACTAGCCAAGGGGGCACTGGAATGGAGCAGGGAAATCTAGCCCCCAAAAATCACGGTAGTAAGTGCGTACACCAACATAGAGGTGTCGATAGGAGAAGGGCAGGGGTAAATGGAGAAAGTGACAAAGGCAAGAAGGACAGGGATGGGGCAAAAAGGAGTAAGGCCATCAGGAAATGGAGGGTAATGAGTACCAATGCCCGTAGTCTGGGCAACAAACTCCCTGAGCTGGTGGCCTTGATGGAAGAGGGATGCCTGGATATCGTAGCAGTCACAGAAACATGGTACACAGAGAACCATGACTGGGATGTTAACATACCAGGGTACATAACCTACAGGAGAGACAGGCAGGGGAGAAGAGGGGGAGGAGAAGCTCTCTATGTAAAGGAAGGGATAAAAGCAACTGAACAAAAGAGTAAACAGGGAGGAGAGGAGGCACTGTGGGTCACCTTGGAGACTGGAAAGGGCACCACAATCTGCACAGGGGTTGTGTACAGACACCCATGTCAGGGGGAGGAAATGGACAAGGATATGATAGAAGACATTCTTAAAATGGCAGAGAAAGGGGAGATACTGTTGATGGGAGACCTGAATATGCCAGATGTTAACTGGAGCACATTTACTGCAGCCACATCCAAGAGCAGGGCCATTCTTCATGCCCTACAGGTGGCAGGCCTCAGACAGCTAGTTTCAGAACCCACTCATGAGGGAGCAATCTTAGACCTCATACTCTCAAATGGGGGCAGTGAGAGAATCTCAGATATAGAAGTGGGTTGCCATCTGGGAACAAGTGCCCATCAAACAGTGTGGTTCACATTAAACTCAGCTACAGAGTCAAGCCATACAAAAGTGAGGGTACTGGACTTTAGGAGGGATGACTTTGGCAAGATGGAGAGTGCCTCAGAAAAGCACCAGCGAACAGGCTAGAAGGAGGTGTGGATCAACAATGGGAATCATCAAAACTGCCATCACAGAGGCAACAAGCCTTTGTGTGAAGCAAATAAACAAATCAAAATGAAAGAAAAAGCCACTATGGTTCTCAAAAGAGGTGGCTGTGAAAGTCAGGAAGAAAAAGATAGCATTCCGGAAGTATAAGTAAACACAGAAGGAGCAGGACAGAGAGCTGTACCAGTTAAGGCAGAAGGAAGCAGGGAGGGAAGTCAGAATAGCAAAGGCCCAAACTGAGGAAAAGATAGCCAACTCAGTTAAGAAGGGGGATAAAACCTTTTATAGGTACATCAGCGAGCGAAGAAAGACAAAGGGAGGGATAGTGAGGCTGAATAGAATGAACGGTGGGTGGGCAGAGGGGGACAGTGAAAAAGCAGGGATACTGAACGAATATTTCTGCTCAGTATTCACAAAAGAGGAGGGGGAAGTGCCTAATCCAATTAACAGAAGCACTCTTGATAGGGGGTTGATCCCAGTCCTTTCACAGAAGAAAGGGTTCTGCAAGAACACCTAAAACTGAAGGTGGACAAAGCAATGGGTCCTGATAGAATTCACCCCAGAATTCTAAAAGAATTAAGGAGGAACTAGTGAAACCACTGGCTACTCTTTTTAATAAATCATGGGAGGATGGTGTGGTACCCGAGGACTGGAGGAAGGCGGATGTGATTCCCCTTCACAACAGTGGGACCAAGACAGAGGCAGGAAACTACAGACCTGTCAGTCTGACCTCTGTGGTAGGGAAAGTGATGGAGTCACTTCTGAAGGAAAGAATAGTTGAGTACCTAGAGGCCAGTGGGGCACAGGACCCAAGGCAGCATGGGTTCACAGCGGAAGGTCATGTCAAATGAATCTAATAGATTTTTTGACTGGGTGACCAAAGTAGTAGACCAGGGAGGGCTGTGGACATGGCCTACCTAGACTTTAGCAAGGCATTTGACACAGTCCCACACAAAGATTAATAGTCAAATTAACCAGCCTGGGAGTGGGTCCCAGGGTGGTAGCCTGTAAAACATTGGCTGCACAACAGGACACAGAAGGTAATTGTAAATGGAGTCCACTTCAAAGAAAGAGGGTTACTAGTGGGGTACGCGAGGGTTCAGTATTGGGTCCAGTCCTTTTAATGTCTTCATCATGACATTGCAGAGGGACTGGAAGGAAAGTATGCCTTTTGCAGATGACACAAAGATCTGCAATAGGGCCTGATACACAGGGCGTGGAAAGGATGAGCAGGGACTTGGCAAGGTTGGAGAAATGGTCAGAAGTATGGCAGCTAGGATTCAAAGAAGTGCAAAATAATGCACCTGGAAACAAGAACCCTGGGGAAGAATACACAGTGTGAGGGTAGTAACAACAACAAAAAGGAAAGGGACCTGGGGTAATCATATCAGATGACCTTAAGGTTAGCAAGCAATGTGAAAAGGTAGGGAGGGCTGGCGGTATACTGGGATGCATAGGGAGGCATCAGCAGCAGAAAACAGGAAGTTGTTATCCTCTGTACAGACAGTTGGTGAGACCCCATCTGGAGTACTGCATCCAGTTCTGGAGACCCCATCTCCGCAAGGACATAGACAGGATAGAGGCAGTCCAGAGGAGGGCAACTCAAAATGGTGCAGGGTCTGCAAGAGAAGCTGTATGAGGAGAGACTAAAGGAGCTTAATATGAATACCCTTGAGGAAAGAAGGGAGAGGGGGACAAGATAGAAACTTTAAGTACCTCAGTGGAATCAACAAAGTCCAAGAGGGTAGCATCTTTCAGAAAAGAGACGGCAAGAACAAGTGTACACAATTTCAAGATAGAAGGGCGGTTCAGGGGCAATGTGAGAAGTATTATTTCACAGAGAGGGTAGTGGATGCATGGAACAGCCTTTCTGAGGAGGTTGTGGGGTCTAAAACTGTGGGAGAATTCAAGAATGCATGGGAGAGACATAAGGCGATTCTTGTGGGGGGTAGGAAGAAATAGGCTGTTGGTTAACTAGGATCTGCAGCCTATCCTGTAGGTAGGGAAATGGGCAGACTAGATGGGCCAAGCGGTCCTTATCTGCCATCAAAGTCTATGTTTCTAAGTGTGAAAGAAGTCTTAATCCCAAAAGTGCTGAGTGCCAAATTTAAGAAGTATACAAAATCCTTAATAAAACGCTCATCATTGACAGCACAGGATAAGAAGAGGATCTGCCATATTTTGGTTCTTGGAGATAAAGTTGCTCAGGGAAATCACCCGCAAGTTAAAGTTTCAAATAATGTAGGCAGTGGAGCTGGCCACTTGAAAATCAGCCTTTAGTATCCAAACAATATATCCGGCTAGCTCAAGCAAAAATGCACAACACCTAAATCTTTCAAGTTATCGAATTATTTTTAATGAGTCAAAATGTTTCACCAGGCAATCAGGCTTCTTCTGGGGAACTATAAAAAATATATATAAAGAGTATTATTTAGACTTCAAGTCCCAAAATTTCATTAGCATAATTATAGTCTGTATCCATAAATGAACAATTTAATTTCTCCATGCTAAGCCATTATTTCTTTCAGTCACTCCAAAATTCAAATATCTAAACACAAAATATATCATGTGCACTAGGTGTACATAAAATCTATAAAGAAATTTTAAAAAAGAAACGTAATAACAATAAACTAATTTTATACAATGATTATGTCACCCTACACTAGCCACCAAATCTTATAGTTTGTAAAAAATTTGCCTTGCTTTATAACCAAGCTGTCAGAGACAAAGGTTTTGTCAGTGTTACTCCTCTCATGTATACATCTTTACAGCAAGTACTTAATATAAAAAAGAACAAAAATAGTGTTTCATTGTATAAATGCATTCTCAGAGGGACTAATCCCCACAAATGTATAAATCTTTACAAAAGTATATTGCCAAAATATTCACCTTAATTAAGTCAATTCCTACTGTTTTAAACTGAGTCAGTGCCACTCCAAGTGCTTCTCCTGTAAGCTAATAAAAAAATCCTATCTTAATACATGTTTTTATACTCTCTCAGCACCCATTAAGGTTTAGCCTTTAAAGAAGTCAATATGTTCTGTGTTATACTAACAGTTCTACCTTAAAGCTTGTATTTTTTTTACCAAGTTACATATTCATAAAACTCGTTAGAATGTCAGAGTCTCCTCTGATATACAAACAACTTTCATTGACAGGATATTTCTTTCTCCTAGTCATCTGTACATTTTACTTGTGAGACAAATCTGACCATTTTTCAAAAAGGTGTAACATTCGTTAGTTTCTAATAGCCACATACATCAGTCGTGTGTTTAAAATAGGCAAGATATTGTTTAGCTTACTCAGAAAGCTCCGTGGTGTGTGCTCCTTCTAATTTCTCACTTGCAGCAACCATGTCTCTGTGCTCTAAGCTTCTTTTTGTCCATGGAGAGGGTCATGTGATGGCATTCACGTCATCACTCTCTGCTGAGCTACAAACTTTAAGATTACAAACTTTAAGATTTGGTGGCTAGTGTAGGGTGAAATAATCATTGTATAAAATGAGTTTATTGTTATTACATTTCTTTGTTAAAAATGTCTTTATAGATTTTGTGTGCACCTAGTGCACATGATTTATTTTGTGTTTAGATAACTGAATTTTGGAGTGACTGAAAGAAATAATGTCTTAGCATGGAGAAATGAAATTGTTCATTTATGGATACAGACTATAATTATGCTAATGAAATTTTGGAACTTGAAGTCTAAATAATGCTCTTTATATATATTTTTTATAGTTCCCCAGAAGAAGCTTGATTGCCAGGTGAAACGTTGGGACTCATTAAAAAGAATTTGAAAACTTGAAAGATTTAGATGTGCATTTTTTCTTGAGATAGCTGGATATATTGTTTGGATATTTTGGTTTTTGCCATTAAAAGGCACAAAAATTATTCAACATTTTTAGATTTCATTTTATCTTTAGTGTGACAGGCAGCTCCTGCCACTCTTGAGGACCAACTTTTTCTTAAATTTGTTGCAACAGTTCTTCTATTTCTCAGCCTAATCTATCCTTCACAATTTCTAGTCCATAAAGTTGGCCACCTAGGAGCACCCCTTCCCTTTCTTGACTATGCTATAGTGTCCTCTTTAATTTTCCTTTTCCCTCTCAGGGCCTCGTACAGGGAGGTTATTTGTGGTGACCTCCAAGCATATGTAGAACAGGTTGTGTTTGCCATTGTTGGATTTAGTACATAATAGCACTATGTCATAAAATACCTTGATGTATATACCTTATGAAAAATGTAAATGTTGAATATACCATGGCACTAGTTGTTTTTGATAATGGTAAAAAAGTACTAGGTGACTATTATAAAAATTAAGTTAGTTGTGCTATTTAAAAGCATTTAAATTGCTGTAAATTGAGACAATCTCAAATGTCATGTTGATTTGCACATGTCCCATGATGCTTTGTATTATAGAAGTATGTGTGATGTTGTGTTTCTTTGAAACTTGGCTTATTGTCAATGCTTTTTGGGGTAACCCTAGTTTCAGTGCTT
Source organism: Neoceratodus forsteri (assembly GCA_016271365.2). Lineage (NCBI taxonomy): Eukaryota > Metazoa > Chordata > Ceratodontiformes > Ceratodontidae > Neoceratodus > Neoceratodus forsteri. The sequence goes on along the minus strand of CM057449.1, from coordinate 1,587,709,805 downwards.
CTGCACTGAGGTTCTTTGTTTTTAGCTTGTTTTGTTTTTTTGTATTTGAGCCCCCACTACCCAAGCAAACAAGGCCCACATAGGGGTGGAAGCTGAATCTCAACTGCTAAGTTAGATCAGCGATCAGTGTCAGTAGGTGCTGGCTAAGTGTAGAGAAAGGACGCTATAGTCCATTGCTGCAAACTGATGTACTGAAGAAGGAATATGCCATTGCTGAAGCTTATTTTCTGTATTTTGAATAAACATCACACAGAGATTGTGTGTTGAACCTGAAGTTCGGTGTCTAGTCCATCTGTTATCCCACAGCCCCTCCACATTTAGGTCACATACTAATATGCCTTAGTACTAAATATGCTAAACCCATCACAGTCTTTATATTTACAGTCCTATGTAGTGTGGGAGGGCTCTCAGCAGCTGGCCTGTGACTAGTGGGGTGTCTGGGGCTCTGTGCTTGGCCTACTATTGTTTAACACATTCATAAGTGACATAGTAGATGGGATCAGGGACAAGATATGCCTCTTCATAGATGACACAAAGCTCTGTGGGAGCATAGACATGGAGGAGGGGAGACAGGAACTCAGGGAAGACCTGGCTAGGCTAGAGAAGTGATCTGGCATTTGACAACTGGGGTTCAGTGCTAAAAAAGTGTTAAGTTATGCACTTGGGGAGTGAAAAACCCAGGGACCAAATACTGGTTGGGTGGTGAGTAGGTAACCAAGATACAGGAGGAAAAGGACCTGGGTGTAATTATCAAGAGTGACATGAAACACTTAGCACAATGCAGGAAGGCTGTGTCCAAAGCAAATCGGATGCTAAGCTGCATAGCCCGAGAAATCACCAGCAGAAAGGTAGAGATCATTTTGCCACAGTAACGTCTCTAGTGAGACCACACCTAGATTACAGTGTGCAGTATCAGCACCCTTATCTTAACAAGGATAGCAACTTGCTGAAGATGGTCCAGAGGGTGACCAAGATGATCCAGGGCCAGCAAGGAAACACCTATGAGGTGAGGCTTAGGAGGCTCAACATGTACTCTTTTGAAGAGAGAAGGGAAGGGTGGGGACATGACTGAGACCTTCAAGTACTTTATGGGTGCAAACAGGTTGAGCACTGAGGGCTTCTTCAGCCTTAGTGTAAATAAGACCACTAGAAACATAGAAGCATAGAATTTGACAGCAGATAAGGACCCTTGGCCCACCCAGTCTGCCCATTTCCCTACCTGATGGATAAGCTGCAGATTCTAGTTAATCAACAGCTTACTTCCTCCTGCCACCCATTAGAATTGCCTTATGCCTGTCCCATGCATTCTTGAGTTCTCCCACTGTTCCTGACTCCACAACCTCTTCAGGAAGGCTGTTCCATGCATCCACAACTCTCTCTGTGAAAAAATACTTTCTAACATTACCTCTGAGCCGCCCCCCCTCTATCTTGAAATTGTGCCCCCTTGTTCTTGCACATCTCTTCTTCTGAAAGATAATACCCTCTTGTACTTTGTTAATTGCCTTGAGATACTTGAAAGTTTCTATCATGTCCCCCTCCTCCTTTCCTCAAGTGAATACATATTAAGCTGCTTTAGTCTCTCCTCTTATGTCTTCTGATGCAGACCTTGCGCCATTTTGTTGCCTCCTCCAAACAGCCTCCACTCTGTCTATGTCTTTGCGAGATGGGGTCTCCAGAACTGCACGCAGTACTCCAGATGAGGTCTCACTAATTGTCTGTAGAGAGGGATAACAACTTCCAGTTTTCTACTGTTGATGCCTCTCCCTATACATCCAGTATTCCCCCAGCCCTCCTTACTGCCTTCTCACATTGCTTGCCCACCTTTAGGTCATCTGATATAATTACTCCTAGGTCTCTTTCAATTTTTGTTGTTGTTATTAACTCACCCCCCATTGTGTACTCTTCCCCTGGGTTTTTGTTTCCCAGATGCATTACCTTGCACTTCTTTGCATTGAATCTGAGCTGCCACATATTTGACCATTCCTCCAGTCTTGCTAAGTCCCTTTTCATTCTTTCCATCCCACCTTGTGTATCAACCCTGTTGCAGATCACTAGGGGTAACAGCCTAAACCTGGTGGGGGAAAGGTTCAGAAGGGACATGACAAGGCACTTTTTCGCTAAGAGGGTGGTGGCTAAGTGAAAAGAGTTTCTGGAAGAGGTGGTATCTCTAAAAACAGAGGACAACTTCAAGAGAGGTTGGGAGAGGGTGAGGTAGAAAGTTGCAGTTAGAGGGGAAGGGAGGAGGAGGTACTTGACAGGGGTCAAGGTGGAGATGGGGAGGGGTGGCAGTTACCTCTGGAAACAGTGAGAACTGTATATTCGAGCAGGCTAGACAGACCATAAGGCCTTTATCTGCTGGCACAATTGTATGTTCATATATAAAGGACATCCAGCATAGATTTATCATACCTATGTGTATATCCCAGGTTATGAATGAAAATAGGCATTTGATTGTCTAGTGTACTTGCCTAGTTAAGCACTAAATAATTCTGGAAGCACAGTACAGGGAAGCCTGGCAGAATGCAACACAGTATTTCGGGTTACTGCATGACAAAAGGGATTAGTGGCCATTTAAGTTGCCTTGTTTTCTGCAGTAACTGCTGCAGAATACTGTAGTATTTCATTGAATCCTAGTGGGCTTCACTATATATGTAATTTTGTGTTTCATGCTTGCCTTCATTGCCAATGCATTTTGGACCTTATGCATACCAGAGCGTGTTACATGTATGATGGAACCCACACTGGAATGCACAACTGCATGCTGCATAGATGACACCTGCCTGCCACAAGGGCTGGGATGCACAACTTCTCGCTACCCCAATGCATGGCTGTATAGTTCTGTGCAAAGAGAATGGCCAGCTGGTTGACAGACCTGGTTGGGAGTATGGACTTGCAATCTGAAGCCCCAGCTGAGCCCACAGTAGAGCCACATATTTGATTTCCAGAATTTTATTCAAATTAGTTATGTTTTGTTTGCTAAATGAAGTACTGCATTGTTCATGTAGAGAATTATTGCATTACTAATTTGCAGTATTGCACATCAAAGGACGTTCATTTATGAATAGTGAGAATAGCAGTGGCCCTAATATGGATCCCTGTGGTACACAATATTCAACCTTTCTTTGTTCCAACAGGGACCCATTTACACTGACCTGCTGTTTTCTGTTAGATAGTCATCCTTTCCAATTCACCACTCATTTACTAAACCCGATTTTGCTCAGCTTGCTCTTCAGGAGGGAATGCTCTACCAGGTCAAATGCCTTGGTCAGGTCCATGAACGCTGCTCCTGTATACAGTCCCTTCTCCATATTCTCCTGTAGGTTGTTCCTGAACCTAACCACGGCAGTCACCATGCTAAAGTCCCATGCTGAGCACTGTTTATGTTGCTGTTTTCAAAGTATTCCATAATCTGCATATGTAACAGCCTCTTCCAGATCTTTCCCACCGAAGATAATAACAATATTGTTCTATAGTGACTTGCTAAACCCTTTTCCATAGCACTGGAACACTTTGTTCATAGAAGGATTTATTAAAAATCATTTGTAAAGGAAATGACAACTCAGCTGCAGCAAACTTTAAAAATGCTGCCTTGACTAAATGTGGCCCTGGTCCATTTGTTTCATCGGGGCTCTTCAACTGCATTAAAACCTCTTCCTATCTTATTTGTTTAAAATAGAAGCTTGGTCTGGTTGCTTCGTAATATTCTTCATTTTCAGTTTCTTTGTAAAAACCTCCCACATAGCTAGATAGGTCAGTAAAAATTACTTGCAGATAATGTTCTATCTCTGTGCTCTCAGTTATCTCCTGTTCTCCTTTAATAAGGTTTTTATATCACCCATTTTCTTTGGTTTAGTTATTTAACCCTTCCCAGAAGGTTTCTTATTGGTAAACTTAGACAGGTGCTCTTTTTTCGTAAAAATCAATCCTGGCCATCTTTATCGCTTTTTTACATTTGTTTCTTAGTTCTCTATATCCAACCAAATCCCCTTCCCTATTTGTGCAGTTATATTTTATCCTTGCAGCAACTCTAGCTTTTATACTATCAATTACATCCTTAATTAACCACTTATTTTGCATACTTCTTACCATTCTCTTTTCAGTGGGGCTCTACAATTAATGATATTGTTGTATTTTTCTAGGAAATATTTTACTGCCTCATTTGGGTCCACTATATTATCTAGCAATGCAGAAGTCACCTCCCTTAAGTCTGCTTTTTTGTTGATTAATTGAGATTAGAATGTGTTTTCCTGAAAAGTTGTACTTACCATGTAAATTACTAAAATGCAGTATAATACTATATTACTATATGTATTTATAAAAACTGCAAAGTAAAAACAATAAAATAATAAGAAATTATACTTTTCCTGCCTGTTTTTTTAGATGACCACTTCAAGAAAGTGAGGCGTTAAAAATCTAAAAAGTCTACAACAAAACAAAGTCATGAATATAGACAAAGTCCATCAGAGGACAAAATTGTCATATGTAGATTGCAAGCCAGGAAGTGTATGAAAAAGAAACAACAATGTTTCAATACCATCACTTGGAAACACAAATAGTGAAATAGTTATGTATCACAGTGATGGTCCAAGTACATCAGTGCTTCTCGGCAGCAAACTCTGTCATCTGACAATGTATAGTCTGCTTTATCTATCAATGTTGATAGACATGTAGATCGAATTTACCTGAAATTAATGATCATCTGTAAATTTCAAAATAATATACACCATGCTCCTGAACATATATGTTCAAGTTGCAGGTCATTGATATGCAGAAATTTAGTAACCACGGCAATGAGGATATACTGAAAAGAGGTGCTATGTGGTATGATGAAACTTCTAATTAGATTTGTCACACCTTCAAATTTAATGTTATTTATTTATTTTTTTGAATTTTGATAATTAGGTAGGCCCACTAAAACAAGAAAGTCCCTTTTTCAGGGATGACACAGAATTAGTTACATACAGCAGGAGAAAGATTATACATACAGATTCATAAACATCATATACAAACACAACTCAATGTGAACAAATCAAATTAGTTACAAACAATGGTTGAGACTGTTACAAACAATTGGTAAAAGCAAATGGACTTGATAAACAATCAACAGTTCAATAGATGCAGAGAAACATGCAGGTAAAATATTGTGAGCATAGGTAGTTAACAAAGCAAGCTACCATTCAGCACAGCAGAAATTTATTGAAAAAGCAAGTAAAGGATCATTTAAAGTAACAGTATTTGTTAATCAGCTAAAAAATCATCATTTTCTTAGCAAAATGTATTTTGATAACTTAAGATTCATGCTTAATATATTTTTTGTTTTCTCAAATGTTGTTAAAACTTTTTTAACAGTTGATTTTGTAATTAATCACTCAAGTAATTAACAAGCATTTGTCAATGCCGAACGTTCACTTGCAGGTGTTTGCAGTGGTGTTTGGCATGTATGGTGCTTTATCCTAATGCCCTGTGCGATTGCTGGTATTTGCACAATAAATTGTCAGCATGACCTTTTTGTTACCCCCATTGTGCACTACATAGGCGGAAACATGTTTTGGGCAGGATGTGAAAAATGACAGCTGTACTGCTCATAAGGAAGTGTGGTAAAATGGCAATGTTGAAAATCTGGAGTGGAAATATTGAAAATTCGCAAACCTAGGAGCGTGCGTGGGAACTGTGCAATGCATGCTGGTAAAACAGTGATTGTTAGGAATTTTTTCACCAAATTGTCAACATTGGCAGTTTAAAACCTCTGCTAATGAACAGTGACACTGTGATTTTCTTAATGTGTCCCATACACTGAGTTCGCACACCGACTGTGCCATTGTGCGCTACATGGGCGGAAACATGTTTTGGGCAAGATGTGAAAAATGACAGCTGCAGTGCTCATAAGGAGGTGTGGTAAAATGGCAATGTTGAAAATCTGGAGTGAAAATATTGAAAATTCGCAAACTTACGAGCGTGCGTAGGAACTGCGCAACGCACTCTAGTAAAACAGTAATTTTTAGGAATTTTTTCACCAAATTTTCAACATAGCCATTTTAAGACCTCTGCTCATGAACAGTGTCACTGTGATTTTCTTAATGTGTTCCATACATTGATTTCGCACACCGACTGCACCATTGTGCGCTACATGGGCGGAAACACGTTTTGGGTGAGATGTGAAAAATGACAGCTGTACAACTCATAAGAAGGTGTGATAAAATAGCAGTGTTTGAAAATCTGGAGTGAAAATATTGAAAATTCGTGAACTTACGAGCCTGCTTGAGGAACTACGTAACGCGACGTCAGAACAGTCATTTTTGACTATAATTTTCAACATGAGTTTTTGGGACCTTTCATGAATGATGTCACCTCATGGCGTGCTATTCAAGGCTGAAGGGTGATTTCACGCAGTGACTGCACAGTGCCTGCGAAATCACCCTTGGGGTCGAATAACACCATGACAGTGACATCATTCATGAGAAGGGGTCCCAAAACCCATGTTGAAAATTTGGGCAAAAATTCCAAAAATTACTGAGATATGCAATAAAAGAACCCCCATCTAGCCCATTATACAGCTACCGGCATTTCTCAGTTCGCGGTCGCCTTTGAAGAGTGCAGACATGTTCCCGTCCATCAAGATCTGCCGCCAGAGTCCGGAGGTGGGAGGGTGGGGGTGGGAGGCTGGGCGCAGTGGGTTGGTGCGGGTTGTGGGAGGGGGTTGGGAGATGCGCCGCGCGAGGACAGTTTTGTTTTACAGGTTTGAAAAAAGATGACGTGGGACGTTTGCCATGCTGGGGTGGCTCCCAGCTTGGCAGAAGATGGCTGGGGCTGAGGAGCTGGCGGGGTTGGGCACCCCGCCGGCAAACCTCACGCTGGGGGCTGAGGAGCCAGCGGGGTTGGGCACCCATCAGCGAATAAAGCAAATGTTTGCCATGTGGGGTGGGTCCAGTGGCAGCAGGATGCTTTTGGGGGCCGTGCAGCCGACGGGGATTGGGCACCCCATCGGCAAACAATGTATCCCACGCTGGGTGGGCTCCCAGCGTGGCACGAAGTTTTGGGGGGCGGCGTGATGACGGGCACCGGGAGGTATGCTGCGGATGGCAGCGCCTGCATGGCAGCAGTGTTTTTCTTTGAAGCAGAGGAACACTGCTGTCATACTGAGCTGCTGCACCCATTGGTGCAGGACCGCCACGCCTGCTCAAGGGAGCAGTGCATTGGGTGGGAGAGGCACACCTCTAAGTGTGCTACTCTCCCAAAACATTCATTGCACATGCGCAAGGCGAATGTAAAAATGGCCACCATTCACCATGTTTAAAAATCTCTTCCCCTGGTGTTACTTGTTGAATGTACATGCTAGTTACATGCTGTAGTTGTATTAGGATGGTTCTTCTGCATGTTTCTGATAGTAAATGGCATAAAATATTTAATTTATTTCATGGCGGGTATGGTGTGGGCGTGGCATGGGTGTAGGAACTTTTAAAACTTCAAGACCCCATATCTTGGTATAGGAATGAAAGAAAACAAAAAGACAAATGTGTAACTTGATATTTTTTATTTTCATTAAGGTCTCAGATGGCACCTGTGAGCAGATGCTCTTTTGTAGGTTCCACGTCAGTTAACAGAAGATAGAGAAGTACAAAAAATTATGCATTTACAGAGATGGTACAGTAATTTACAGGAGGTTGACACATATAGACACTGCTGAGGCATTGTACAATGTATGCCTGCATTCATGAATTATAACATACTAGGAGAAGATAGACACAGAGGCCCAGATATTCAAAAGAGCTGAGCCATGCGCGTAGGGTTGCGCCTGCAGCGAGTCTAAAATTGTGCCATTCTGTGATATTCAGCAGGAGGCAGTTAGCCCCCAAATTATGCTGAGCAACAGCACAATGCTAATGAAGGCATGCTCAACCAAAGGGAAGGAACCATGCATAGACTGCACAGCCCGATATTCAGCCGGCCGTGCAGAGTTATGCGGCAACCCCTACCTGCACCCTCACAACTTTGAACCAAAAAAAGGATCAAGTCAAGGGCCACCCACAGGTGAGCTGCTGCATTGCAGGGTGCAACACAGCAGCTGCCACCTGTGGGTGGCCCTCCACTTGTTCCCGGTGCCCCCTGCAGCAGCCCAATCGCAGGCATAACATAATGTACCCCCACTAGCCGATCATGGGCAAAACATAATAAACCCCCGACTAGCTCGATCATGGGCATAACTTCACCCCCCGCCTAGCCCGATTGTGGGCATAACTTCAACCCCACCCCGACTAGTCCAATCGCTGGGCATAACGTCTACCCCTCAAAGACTAATATCCTGGTGGTCCGTGGACATAAGCCAATTTATGGGCATAAGGTCAAACCCACCCCAAAGTCAATATCCTGGTGATCTGTATTTCCCCCACCTACCCATGGAGCCCCACCACCCGCTCCCCACTGTCAGCGGTGGGTGGCAGCACCCACCACCTGCCGCCCGCCACCCACCGATGACAGTTCTGTAGGGCTGCACGCCCATTGGTCCAGAGCATGAGCCAATGAGTGTGCAGCCCATGGTCAGGACAGGTAGGTCCAGATATGAACGAATTCATCACACATCTGACCGTCTTTAGCGGTTGGCTGCACCTCATTGGCTCATGCTCGACCAATGGGCATGCAGCCCCAGCAAGCTGTCAGTCGGTGGGCGTGGGTTGGCAGGTGTGGGTGCCGCCACCCGCTGGCTGACGGTGGAGGAGCGGGTGGTGGGCTCGTGGGTTGGGTGGGGTGGGGGTCACTAGATCACCAGGGATATTGGACTTTGGAGGTGGGTTTGACCTTGCCCAGCGATTCGACTGAATTGGGCAGGGGATGAAGTTATGACCGCTGATTGGGGCTTAGTCGGGGGGTGGATTAAGGCGCCCATGATCGGGCTAGTCGGGGGTTAGATACGCTACCCGCAATCGGGCTTAGTGGGGGGTACATTATGTTATGCCAACGACGGGCTGCAGTGGGGGACTACTTTGCTGCATGCGATTGGGCTACAGGGCGGTTACATTACACCCGTTTGGGCTGCTGGGGGGGAACTGATCTGCCCGCGATCGGGCTGCAGGGGGCATCAGTCCCCGATGGCTGCTGCCTGGCAGGGCGTCAGGCACAAGTCGTCGGGGATCGGCGCATCTGCATGCTAATGGCATGCAAATGGGGCTGTAATTAGATGCAAATGACACCCCGTGCGCCTTGCATAAATTATGGCCCCATTTGCATGTCACCTTTTGAATATCGCAGATTTGCACATGGCTCAATGAAACTTGTGCCACCGCATCTGAATGCTCCACTCTGACCACTTGCAGTGACGCAAGTTCCACTGCACCATGCACAGTGGCTGTGGTGAGGGGGCGATATTCAAAGGAGTTGCTCAATAGCGCAACTCCGTTGAATATCGCCCTGGCCACACCCCTGCACAACTTTTTTGAGCAGCGCAAGGGCTTGCGCCACAGAATGGCGCCGTTTGAATATCTAGCCCAGAGTAGATAATAGGCAAAGGGTGGCAAAGAGTGGGTAAGGAGGGAGAGAGGGGAAGGAGGGGTGAGCAGAGAAGGAAAGGGGTGTGGCCTGTGATAGGGAGGGGTGGACAGACAAGGAAGGGACCAGAGAAGTGCTGGGTTGTGACGTGCCCCTTTAATTAAGGGGTTCAATTAAGTGCTGTGGTTAGTTTGCTTGAAAGAGATAGCAGAATCTGTCACATTGTCCCCCTAGTAGTGGGGCGTGGACCTAGATCACGTTTTGAATGTACCAATGTTAGCTGAAGTAGTCACAGCTGTCCTCTGCAGTGAGGTGCTGGTGGAGCTTATGCTTGAAGGCACCAATGGTTGCAGCTCCGGAGATGGCTGGTGGTAGGGTGTTGGTCCAGTGGGGTGCGCGGTAGGAGAACGCATGTTGTGCCTGTGCAGTGCGGCATCTTGGTTCACTGAAGATTTGACTGTTGGAACTTCTGGTTGGTCTAGCACTCATGTGGCATGTGAGTATGCTCTGAACTCCTTGTGGCAGCAGATTAGTGAGGCTTTTTTGGCAAGTAGGCAGGTTTGATATTTAACTCTGTTCTTCAGTTGGAGCCAGCCTGCCTGAGTATAGAACTCACAGGTGTAAGTGAGTCTTGCAGCAGCTGCGAGGAGGTGGCAGGCCTTATTTAAGGCTAGGGAGATACATTGTGGGGCAGAGTCCATTGCCAACCGGTATATAGCCATGCCATAATCAATGAGGTAGACAATTGAGCTAATGATGGCCAGTTTCAGGGCTATGTTTGTTAGACTGTGCTTGTGGCAGTTGAGTATTCTGATTCTGGAGTTGATGGCCTTTGCTGTGTTATCCTCGTGCTGGGCATAGGACAGGGTGGAGTCAATTTTTGTCAGACAAATTTTATTACTGAAAAATGTGTATGGTTACTAACAATTACTGCTACTTTAAGCATCATATATGGTGTTCAGTGATTACAGTTACAGGGGATGCAATCTAGAGAAGGGTTTTTAGCCTCTTTTTAAATTGTGCTAATGTGGGACATGCAAGGACTTCTGGGGCAAAGAGTTCCATATACAATGGGTGGCAAAGGAGAAGGATCTCCTTCTGAGTGCACACCACACTTTGTGAATGTCCAACACTGGGAGGGCTGCAGATCTCAGAGGCCAGGTGAATTGCTTGCGTTGAATTATACCAGTAAGACTGGGTGGAGAGGGGGGTTACAATAGTCAGGCAGCACAGGGAATAATGTATTTTATTTTCAAAGGAGGGCCATCCTAGGTTTGCTAGGAATGAACAGTGGTGGACTCTGGAGTGGGCACCGACCACAAAGTGCCCTATTCTATGATACAGTGATCTGAGTCTAGACAGAATAGATACACAAGTCAATTGTAACACTGGTGCACCTTACAAGAGAAGGGGTAGAAAGGCACAGCTGGTGATAGCTAGGTGGACCTCTCTTTGTAGGAAGGGAGACAGTCAGTAAAGTAATTCGATGTTTAGGTTTAGAGTTGTAGTCCGGTCATCCACATGAGGTTCAAAGGTCATGGTTTTGTCCAGCACCACTCCCAGGTATTTAAAGGCCTGAACTACCTCTAATTTGACTCCAGAGTAGGTAGTAAGTTTCAGAAGGGACTGTCTGTCTAGGCCTAGGTTTTGTGAATGAAAAGCATAGCTTTCATTGTTTTGGCATTAAGAACTAAATTATTATCCAGAAACCATCCTTCTAGAGTGAGAAATCATTTCCAAGTGGGACTTAATCCAGGGTAGATCAGCAGAAAACCAATAGATTATGGCATCATCAGCATATAAGTGAACTGATGCATCACTGCAGTTGAGAGGTAGGTCATTAATAAACAGGGAGAAAAGAAAGGGTCCAAGTATGAAACCTTGGGGTCCCCCGTCAGTGATTGGCCTAAGGGTAGAGACACTTCCTTGCCACTTGACACACTGTTTCTGCCCAGTCAAGTAGCTCTGAAACCAATGGTTGGAGAGATCTTCTAGACCAAACCCCTGTAGTTTGGAAAGTAGTACGTCATGACTGACCAGATCGAACACTTTGGTTAGGTCAACAAAGATTGCTCTCATAGCCATTCCAAGATCCATGGCATTAAGGATAACAGTGGTAATGCATACCAGGGCTGTGCCAGTGCCATGGTTTTGTGAAAGCCACATTGGGTTTTGCAAGGGAGTGGTTTTGTTCAAGGAAGGCTAGAAGTTCATTATGTAGCAGCTTCACCTGAATTTTGGTGACAGCACAGAGAAGGGAGATTGGTCTGTAATTTTTGACTTTGTCCTTTTGGCCCCCCTTTGTGGATAAGCACCACAAGAGCCACTTTCCACTTCACAAGGACCATGCCTGGAAGGAGGGATTTGTTAATAAGGTGCATGATTAGGGTGACACATTAAAAACAAAATAAGGTTTCTCATTTATGCAAAAAGAATAGTTTGTACATGGATACTGTTCCTCAACAACTTAGTCTTCATAATTTACAAGTGACTGTTAAGTCAATGATACAAATAAAAAAAAATAGTACCACTGCACAGAGATCAGCAGCATGCAGGAATTGGCAATGTTGTTAATGTGCCTGTCGATGTTAACACAGTTGTTAAAACACTACCTTATTTATTCAAGGACAGTGATATAGTTCTTAATATTACGAGATACAAAAGTACAAGGGACATGTGTATTATGACTCCATCTCATGTGATAACTTAAAACATTCCATTGATTTTTTTTAAAGAACACAACTCTCTATATCCTGATATTCATATTGACATAATGAGATATGAAAGAATAAATCTGAAATAAACAACCAGTACACAATTCCTAATGAAGACAGCAAATTGTAAGACGATCACATTGAGCAAGTTGACATCCATGTTTGATTACATGGAAATCAGATGGGCATAATGTTAGTGCCCATGGATACTGATCAAATAAATACAATATATGCATATTCCCTATGCTGCCAGCAAAAGACAAGACACCAGTATTGCACCATCAAGGAAAGATGCAGAAATGCTGGCATTTCCATGCTTATTCCCTGATGAATGTGATGGGTATGGAATTAAGTGTTGAAAAAATAAGCCTTCATGAATATTTTGAAGTTTGACTGATGAATGAAGCAGGTTTCTTTTGATTAAACATTGAGGCCCAGATATTCAAAAGGGTTGCGCCATGCCCAATAGGGTTGTGCCAGCGCAAGTCCGAAAATGCGCCATTCTGCTATATTCAGCGGGAGGCAGATGCGCCCCCCAAATCACACTCCGCAAGAGCACAATGATAATGAATGCATGTGCAACTGAACGGGGAGGAACCATGCATAAATGGCGCAGTGCGATATTTAACAACATGCGCCATGTGCAATAGGGGAGCAAGTGGAAGTTGTGCGATAGCGGAAAAGAGCCAAAATAAAAAGGAACAAGAGAGAGGCACAAGAACACTACAGGGAAGGCACATATTGCTGAACCATAGCCAGCCACACAGGCAACACACACACAGGGCAGGACAGAGACAGAGCACCTGGAACCCACAGGCACAGGGAAGGTGTGGGGAGCCACAGTGCAGTGCAGAAGGGGAAAGTGCCACACAGCACTGAGGCCACCACAGGAAGGTGTTCCCGGTGCAGGGGAAGTAGCAGCCAGGACAGTGGGGGGAACACAGAAACAGCTGGGGGGGGAACACAAGCCAGGGACATGGCCAGTGCCACCATCCAGATGGAGGCAGTTATGAGGGGGGTAAGAAGGCAGGCAGCAGGGGAACACAGCCGTGGAAGGGCCTGACCGCGGTATGCCCCCAACAGGCAGTACCGAGCCTGCACCAGCTTCAAGCTGTACACCGATACTGAGATTGAGGGCCAGTACCACCTGAACTGGACAATTCTGAGGTGGCTCTGTGAGCTGTGCAGTGATGTGATGCAGGCACCCACACGATGGAGCCATGCTCTGTCAGTGGAGACAAAAGTGACAGCTTACATGTGCCTGCTCACCACGGGTACCTTCCAGAGACCAACAGGGGACACGACAGACATAACCCAGTAGGCCGCATCATGCCACCTCACCCAATTCCTTAGCGCACTGCTGCCACATGCTGCGGAGTACATCCATTTCCCAGCACACTGGCAGAGTGCACAGCAAACATACAGGAGTTCCACAGGGTAGCATGTATGCCTGATATGCTAGGGGCAATAGACTACACCGATGTGGCATCCGCACATCAGCTGACCCCAGAAGGAGCATATATTAATCAGAAGAGGTAAGCAAGCATCAACTGCCAGGTGGTGTGCGATGCCAGGGGGCGCATAATCAATGTTTGTGTCACACACTCTAGGGGAGCACATGATGCCTTCATCTGGCACCAGTCAGCACTGTGCCATAGATTCAAGAGTGGGGACATCCCCACTAGCCACTTACTGGGTGAGTATGCAAACCATGCAGAAAGACATAGAGCTTGGGAGGGGCATAATCAGAAGTGACATGGGTATTGGCCTAGCTGGCCCAAGGCAGGGCGATGCTGATCACCACACTAACCTTCACCCTCTACACACAAGTGACAGTGGATGCCCACTCCATCTCTGGCTGCTCACACCATACCGGTGGCCCGCGACCCCATTGCAGCAATGCTACAATGAGGCACATGCCACCACAAGCAATGTCATTGAGCGGGTGTTCGGGATGCTGAAAGCACATTTCCATTGCCTGGACACATCTGGCGGTACCCTACAGTACAGCTCCTCAAAGGCCTGCCGGCTATTCCTGACCTGTTGCATCCTGCACAACATGGCCAACAACTGTGGCATAGCCATACAGGTCAAAGAGGGGGACAGCGATGGGGACAATGAGGACGCTGGTGAAGATGGTGATGGGCAGCCCCACTTGGGCGATGGGACCCCTGACTGATCCGGCTGGCACAGCTGCACCGGGACACCATCACAGAGGAGCACTTCAGCCAACCCAGGTAAGTCATGGGGCCATGTGCAACCACCAGTGGCAAAGGCACAACCCACAAACATGCATGGACAAACACCAGGGGTGCACGCTGTCAAGGAAAGTGGCCAAGCATGGAACTGCACAAACCACCAGGGAAAGGCAAGGTCTAACATGGCACACCGTCACACACACACACACACACACAAACACACACACCTCACAAGACATGCACAAAGCGTAGGAGGCACGCCGACCCCGACTACCACCCCTAGCCACACACACGTCCACAGACCACCACGCCCACTGCCTGTCATTGTGCGTGTGTCAGACACTGGGCACCATTGCACAGTGGCAGACAGTGCAATGCAGGCATCATCATGCACACGCCACAGTGGACAGCAACTGGGAGGGCGTGCAGATGGAATGTGTGTGTGCATGCAGGGCCAGGTACCCCACCCGTGCATTGCACGCTGAACAACACAATGCGCACAGGGCAGCATCAGACAGTAGCCGTGCTGGGAGACAGGTCAGTCACGCGCTACAGTGCCATGGCCTCCACAGATGTGTGAGTGGCCCTGCCGAGACCCACCAGCAGTGACAGGCTGACCAATGGCCTCATGGGGTGGCACCGATGTTCCCCCAGGGGCTCCACTGCGTGAACGCAACGGTGCTCACACAGGGGTCTGCAGCACACTGAACATGCCTGCGCCAGGCATGCTCAGGATGCCCACAGCTGAACCCGGTGTCGACAAGAAGGGTGTCGCATGATGCCAGGAATGGGGGGTGGACAGTGCACTGTGCAGTGTCTGCGATGCATGGGCAAATAATTGTGTGCCCATTGTGGCCATGACAGCTGTGATTGCCTGTGTCTGCCTGTCAATGGCAGCGGTCACATCCTCCCACAACTGGTCCATCCCTGCCAGGAGCAGAGCGGTGTCTCTGCTGCACCGCTCTCTCTGCCTGGCGCAGAGCTGCAGTGATGCATCCACCACCATCACAAGCCACATCTGCTGATTGACTGATGCTTGGGTATGCGGGTGTGCTCATCTAAGAGGTCATCTGCCTGATCGGCATGCTGTCCCTCATGGTGTTCCGGCCCTGATGGTCAGCACCCCTTGAGGGTGGGCGCTGCACACCAGGGCCAGGCCTGGGCATGTCCACAGGTGGTGCACTGATGCTGGCCCCTGACACTGTATCCCCATGGCCATTGGCTGACTGCTGATACTGCCCCTCCGGCTGCCACTCTCCAGGGCTCAATGGTGCCACCGCAGTGGCTGCAACAGCCCCACTGTTCTGAACACACACCAGTGCTGCCCCACTGGTGTAGACAGGCACAGGCTGGGACTGTGATGTCACGCAGGCCTCCACGGTGGCACCACCCACAGCCATGCCCATGATGTCACCTACTGTGTGGCCATCCTGTGGCCCACATGTCTCACTGCCCATGACGTTAGCTCCATTATCATCGGTGATGGATCTGGCACCAGCCCGAGTCTCATCATGCTGGCATCCATGGACGCTGGCACGCTGGGACACGGGCAGGGCCTCCTCCGCACCTGCTCCACCAACATCAGTCCAGACGTCCAGGTGGGCCCACTGTTGCCCTGACCCTCGTATGCCTGTGGAGGTGGATAGGCCCTCCTCCATCTCCATGCTACCTCCCTCAGTGGAGAAGCCCACCACCGCTGACCCATGTAGACACTCAGGAGCTGTAAGGGAAAAACAGTAGCATTAATGTATGTGACCTACCCTGTCCCCCCATTGACAGACTAGGACCTACCATGCAGTGACAGGCTACCACCCATCTGGAATCCACCACCCAGAACACCCTCGATGGTGCAACGCTGCATGCTCCCAGCAACCCGCTCTTCTTGTGGGGTCAGGCGTTGCACCTCCGGCTGTCCCCCACTGGTCGCAGACCGTGCTGCCCTGAGGGCAGCCACCTTCTCCTTAATTCTCCGCCTGTCCGTGCCCATCTTCTTTTTGCACTCCTGCACGGAGCGCTGGTGGCTGACATGCTGGTTGACAGCATGCGCCACCTCTTCCCATGCAGCAACACGGGCCTGTGATGTTCCCTGGTATCCACTGAGCAGTGGCTCCTGGTCAAGGTAGGCCTCAAACAGGGCACCTGTTTCTGCCTTGGTGAAGTTCAGCCTCCTCTTCCTCCCACGTCTCTGTTCCTCTTCCTTCACCTCATGATCGGTCATTATTCCTCCTGTGAGAATGACAGGTGTTACCTGTGACTGTGCAGTCCCATGCATGTCCCAAACACCACAGTCCACACTCCCAAACAGCATGCAACTCACCGCAATAGACTGCAGTAACTGACTATGGCCAGTGCAGCCCAATGTCGCATTTTTATAGCGCAATGCATGCAAATGAGGCCAGGTGCATTTTTAAGTGGATACAAATGCAGTGACTGAGACATTGAATGGCTGATTAGCTGATTTGCATATGCCAGCTGAATATCGCGCTGTTGCACTTTGCACAATTGTGTTGAACGTGCTGAGCCAAGGGCGCAGTTCTGTGACATGCGCAGTACACACCTAACTGCGCATGCCCGGGGTGATGACGCAGGCGCCTGCCACGCTGCCGATGTGCTGTGCATGGGAGGCAATGCAGGGCACGGCCACCATTGTGCCAATGGCGCTACTGTACTGTTCACATATATGGCACTGGGGCACCATAGGTACACTGGGGCCACAGCACTGTAGGCCGCTACAGGAGGTGGCACACAGGCACCCAATCACACTACATGCATTGGGTTCCAATTGCACTGTGGCTGTACGTGCAGGAGAGACCCTTGACCCTGTGCCTGGCCTTTGCCCCCTAGGTGCCATGCGTCAGGCATGGGTGCACCACTATCGCGCTGTTCGGTGACAGCACGATAGAGAATGGCAGCGCTGTACCACGCAGCATCTGCACATGGCAGGACCATGCTGCTGAGTGCCATTTTGAATCCACCACTTTGCTGAGATGGCACGGAGAAGGGCAGTGATGTGGAGCCAGGTGGAGCTTGCGAACCTGGTGGCCACTGTAGAGCCCCATGCTGGGGCTCTATATGGTGATGCACCCCTGTACAGGGCCAGGAGTGCAGTTTGGCAGGAAACGGCTGATGCTCTGGAGGAGGCTACTGGTATGGGGCACACGGCGGAGCAGTGTTGCCACCATTATGGGGACCTCAGGCACAGGGACCTGGACCTGCTTGCCCACCTGCGGGTACATCCCAGGAGTGGCACGGTGCCTCAGCCAGGTAGGTGCCCCATCCATACACTGATATCATCCATATGGGTATCATGGTTGCATGTGTCCAGCACATGGGGGGGCTGTCCAGTGTTGGCCATGGTGGTGGTATCGGGATGTGGGGTGAATGGGTATGGCCATGTGGGATTGCACACACATGGGGGTTGGGGGACTTTGCTACTGGATTGTACTGATGTTCCTCTCTCCATGTTTGCACCTTAGGCCCAGAAGAGCGCAGGCAGGTGAGGGAGCGGAGGCGCTGCCTGGAGGACCAGCAGGACGGGAGGGGTGAAGGTCTGCAGTGGTGCAGGGACCAGCCTGATGATGGTGAGTGCCTTACATCCATGATTACTATTGCAGGGCATGGCCACCATCCATTGACATCACTGCCATGCATGCAACTTGTTACAGTCAGCACTGTCCAGTGGCACTGCATGTCTGGGAGTGCATCAATGGTGGTCCATGCATGCACCAGGCACATGGCTGTGCCACTGCCGTCACACCGCATCACCAAGCCACTGTACAGCCATGGTGGTGCTGTGCAGGACATGGGTGGTGGGTGTGTGCAGTGGTCCACATGGCTGTGGCTGCCTGGGTAGGCAGGTCTTGTGGACACGGTCACTGTGGGTGGTCGCACACCATCACAGGGGTGTGGCACATGGATGTATGCAATGCACAATGGTTGGGCTGTAGGGGGCTGGATGGTCACACTTATTGACTCTGCTCCCTCATCCTAGGTGGACGGTGACTCCAGGCACTGGAGCATGGACTGCAGGAGCTGCTCCAGGTGGCAAGGGAGACCCTGGAGCTCCTGCAAAGAATGGACCACCACAGGGTGAGGAGGTGGAGAAGACATTGGCGCCACGTGGAGGAACATCAGGGCAGACACTGATCAATCCATGCCCCTAACTACACCTTTCCCCCCAGGCCCACCCTCACACCCCTTCTTCCCTCTCCCATATGTTCACCCCTGCCCCTTACCCGCCCCCACCTGGTATGTGGCCCTCCCCCCATTGTACATAGTTGTATACAGTTTTTGTATTTCCTGTTTTAAATACATTTGTTTTGTTATGACAACTGTGGTGGTCTCTTATTTGCAGCAGGCTACAGGTGCTCAGCTGCAGTGGTGTGCAGGGCATCAAGGGTAGTGCACGCATGGGCGTGTGTGTGTGCAGAAGGGAACCGCCTATGGTGTGGGCAGGGGGATAAGTCACTGTCTGTGGTTTGTGTGTTATTCTCTGTGCACTGGATGCCTGTGTGCAGTGGTCGATGGTGCATGCACTGTGTGCATGGCACCCCTGTCAGACCGTCCATGGCCTGTGCAGCTGACACCCTTCCATGTCTGTGATATGCATGGTCTGCTGGTGTGTCAGTGGTGACTGTCCATGCTGGATAACAACTGTACCTGGCACAATGACAGGTTGTCTTCCATCACCAGTATGGTGCACATCTGCCTCCGGTGGCACTGTGGCCTCAGCTGTTGTTGTCCGCCCTCCATGCTGTCGCTTGTGTCTGTTGCAGGGGATGTGCTCCAGTGTCTGTCACTTGTGTTCGGGCAACATGCTGGTGGCATACAGCTTCACGGTGCCTGCGCAGGGTGGCTGACATACCTGTGCAATGTAGGGGTGCTGGCCGTGTGTACACGTCAGCAGTGCCACACGCCATTGGCTTGCTTCGTTGACCCGCTACTTTGTCCCTGTATTGGTGTGCCCTTGGGTATGGGTGGGTGTTTGTCCTTGCACTGTGTTGCATCCTGTGTGGTGCATGCTTCCATGCAACACTGTGCATGTCTGTGCTGGCTGTTGTGGCTAGTGCTGGGATGGGATGTGTCCTTGGGAGGATATGCAGGGTGCTGTACCACTGGTGGTGGGGTCTGGGGCATGCCCTGTCGCATATGGGGTACCACGTGTGGCGACGCATGGTCGGTCTCTCAGCTGTACCTCGGGGGGGACATGCAGGGTGGCACTGTGTATGCTGTTGTTGCATTGTTGTTTGCTGCCACCTGCAGCAAGGTGCACATGGTGGGGCTGCCTTGCATGGCTCCGTGGTGCACAGGGTTGCATTGTCACAGTGGGGGTGGTGGCATGCATAGGGTGTCCTGCACTGTTGGGTGCTACTCCTGGGAAGGGTGTATGGTGATCATGGTGCAGGGTGTGCTCTGCATTGGTGGGATGGTGTGGCACGGGGTGGTCAGCCCTCCTTGTGTGCCAGTCACAGCTTGCCAGGGGGTGTGCTGGGGCACCATGGCCCGGCTGTGGGTTGGTTGCTGGTATCCATGGGCAAGTGGTTATTCCAGCTCTCCCCCAGTTGTGCAGTGCATGGGGTGTAGGGGACGATGTCTGTTCTGCTGTGTGCTCCTCTGCCCATCTGTGGCATGGGTGGTGGGCCCCTGCATCCCTGGTTGTGCTGTTGCATTGCTGCCCTGCACCACAGGGTGTTCCTGGCTGCGCTATGGCACATCAGAACTGCTCCGCTGAGCATCCCTTGTTGCGCTATGGCGCATCAGATATGCACAACTTCACATCTCTGGTTGCACTATGGCGCAGGTGGTGCAATATTCAGTCATCTGCAGTAGGCACATCTTGGCCTACACAGTTTTTGAATATCGCGCTTCTTGCGCATGGGCGCAGTGGAGTTGCATTTGCTCCTGCTGTTGCGCACTTTTTGGGTGCAGTTTGAATATCTGGGCCAGAATATTTATTTTATGCCTTAAATATGCTGGAATATTATGACATCATGTCAAGTGCAAAAAATGGCTACAAGAAAGATATTTTACAGAACCATGAACAATAAACATATGACAGTGGTTGATGTTCTTTCTGAACCAGATACTGTACAGAATTCTTTAAACATGTGGCCGTGGTTGAAGATGATAAAGGCATCTCCAGCATGCTGGCAAGATTGTAGAAATGATTTAATCAGTTTTCTAAAACACTATGGCAAACCAACACAGTTTGTAACGTTGAGTGCAGTCGAACTCAAGTGAGAAGAGATTTCGCAGATCCTTATACAATGCTGTGATCAATATGATGATGCAATCACCATACAGCAACTAGAGTACTTGGAAAAGTGTGACTTACTATGTTGATTCTACTGTGCAGTATCTTCTTCAGACATGTGGCAGTGGATAAAGATGATAAAGAGAGCTAGAGCATGCTGGCAAGATTGTAGAAATGATTTAACTGGTTTACTAAAACACTATGGCAAACCAACATAGTTTGCAACACTGAGTGCAGCTGAACTCAAGCAGGAACAGCTTTTGCAGATCCATATACAATGCTGTTGTCAAAATGATGATACCACCAACCACCATACAGCAAATACAGTACTTGGAAAAGTGTGACTTACTATATAGATTATACTGTGTGGTGGCTTGTTACTTAAAATAAATGTTTCAATGAGTTTCCAAAAAACATGCTGTGTGTTAATGGTAAATAAGAGATCATCAAACACTACTTCTACTGAGTAGCGTTAAAGCAACATGGACCACCACACATAATTATGTTACTGTGGTGTAAAGATGCTCCACTGATTAATGTGTCTGCTATAACAACATATTCTAATGTTGTTAGATGCATCAATAGATATGTGAATTGTAGCACACAAAATGCAGACACAGAAATGTCAACATTGGTATAGGTGCAAAAACATGTCCATTCCATTGTATGTAAAAAATGCTTCCCAATGATGACAGCAGATTTCATTTCCCAAGCGAGAGTTCTTCATGTACAAGGTTCATTTCAAAAAGCATTCAAGATTATGGTAACAGCAACACATCCACAAGAGAAAAAACATCTCTGGTACCGAAGTGCAATGAAAACACAATAAATATTAACCCTTATAATCTGACAATTGTCAAAGCCTGGAGGGCAAACATGGGCTTGCAATAAGTTGTTGTCATGAATGATGCCATAATGTATGTCAGCAAATAAGTCACAAAAGATGAAAAGATGAGCAAAGGTTTTAGATTCATACTGCAAGAAAATGGGGAATTATGCATGTAAACTAAAAATATGTGGAAGCGTGTTTCTGAACTAATAAGAAATGTCAGTTCTGCAAGCAACATACATACTATATCAATTGCTACTTTGTTTTTTTTAATGCAAAAGTCATTTCTGTTTCTTCATCACTACCAGAAGATAGATGACTGCAAGGACTACAGTACAGTTGCAGGCATGGAAGAAGATGAAAGAGACATACTGTATTTGCAAAAAATCTAATAAGCCATAATGAGGCAAAAATTACAATAGATGAAGAATTGTGTCTTGTAGACTTTGCAAGTATGTTTATGTCTCTCCACCAGGTGAGACTGCTATAAAACTCAACAATGGTGTCATTGTGAGATGTTACAATCTGGAGCAATTGTTCAGACAGATCATGTCAGCAGGCAAATTGACAGACAGGGATGTTTTCTGTTGTAATGTTGTACTGCCTATGGTGAGAGTAGCCAACATCACAGAATCTAGATATAAGACTAATACACAGCAACAATATTTTAAAATACGCAACAACATGAGCAATATTATATGGAAGCAGACATTGCATTAACATGGACTGTGGAGACAGAAAACCAACACAATGATAAGGAACAACAGGAGGAAACAACGACAACAGCACCTTCAGAGAACTTTCATGATGTCTCCACACATGTTGACATTGCCCCTGAATTTCCTAAATAAAATTACGTGCCTGAGTACAGCAATCACTTGATAACAGACAAAGTGTATATTGAAATGATACAATCATTCAGTCAAGACCAATTCAGTGTTCACCAGGCAGTGGTCTGCAAATCTGAGGAGATTCAACAAGGGAATGTATTTCAAATAATGCATTCATTGTTACTGCTGGAGCTGGAACCAAAAAATCCATTCTAGTTACAGTGATTCATGACACAGTTTATCGGATGTTGGCTGAAACACTTGAGCAAGCTGTGACAGTTGTTGCAGCACTACAAAAAAGACAGCTGCTTTTGACCTAAATGGAGTCACTATTCATTTATTGGAAAAGATTCCCATTAATATAGAAACATATGTAAACAACGAGTTTGTCATGTGAAAAGCTTGGTAAACTATGAAAAGTTCTCTGTCACATTAAGCATGTCATTGCTGATGAATTTCTATGGTTTCCAATAAAATGTTACAAGTGATCCACAAAAGACTACAAGACATGTTTATGCCTGGAGATTCTAGATCATTTTTTTGGCAATAGGCATGTGTTAATATTTGGAGAACTATTCCAGCTACAGCCAAAGATGGGTTGTGCTATATATTCATTACTACAGCATCTAGGGACACATATCTTTCCTGCCTCATGGAACTGAATATCTCCATGTGGCAAAGAAAAGACACCTCATTTGTAAGCCTTCTGAACTGACTGTGAGCTGGGGATTTTACAACTGTTGATATTGAGCTTATCAATAGCAGAGCTGTAGATGAGGAACAATTACCAAGAGACAGTGTGTGGATGTTCAAAACAAAGAAAGAGTGTGACAGTCACAACAAAAAAAGTATGCTGCAAAATCTGGACACAGCTCTATACGAGATATATGCTGAAGATTCAAATAAGGCACCTCATGATATTGCCAAAGTAGGGGGCTTATCTCCATCAATAGCAATCATAGAGGAAGCACGTCATGTTGAGAATGAACATCAATACTGAAAACAAATTGATGAATGGTACACTTGGAATAATACACAAAATCATTTTCAAAACACTGCCCATAGACAACACAGTCACTGTTTCACATTTACAGGACAGACTGTTTAAATTTGATCGTAACAATGTTATTTTTTCTTTTCAAATTCAACCAGTGAAACATAATTTTATCCATGTAGGCAAAACAAGTTTTAGAGAACAGGAACCGCTGTCTGTGGCATATGGGTACACTGTGCATAAATTGCAAGGGGGGACATTACAAAGGGAAGTGTTTGACTTTGGCACTAGTGGAAATGCATGTCCAGGGATGGTTTATGTAGCACTGAGTAGATGTAAAACATTAAACATTCTATGTCACTTGAAGTGCCATACTAAAGCTAGCAATGAAATGTTTAGGCTAATGATGTCATCAGAAGAACAGATTTTTATAGTAATATGGTATGTATAATGTTATGTAATATAGTCAAACCAACTTAACTGAATATCAGTTGAGTGAATAATTTGGTTAAGTAAATAAATAAATACATTCTCAAAGTCCTGATTAATTTAGTTTACCTGTAGAATGAATCTTCTTGGTTAAATGAATAATGCAGCCTGCTTAAGTGAACATTTTTTGGCCTGTTTTGAGTTCATTTCAATGGGTTATCTACAGTATGCTGTCATTAGCTCTCCCTGTGCAGCACCTTGTATAGTACTTTCACAATTATCACTGCTACAGCATGGCTCACTGTTTCACTTGACAGCCTATTAACACTTACTTTCAGTGGTTTTATCTCAGGGGTGTGCATAAATGCACAACTTCCTGAGACTCCTGAAAAACATCCGCAAGTGGAAACTACAGCCAGCACTATATGATGAAACAAAAAGCTCACCTCTGCCAATACAGTATTAGAAACCCCACAGAGCAACTATCGAGATGTTCAGTAAATAAACTTGATACTGAATTTTATAAAATGTTTTTGATACTGTTTTTATATGTTTTAATTCTCATCTACATTTTGCACATTACAGTACAGTACTGTGGTGAAATAGATTTGTGTCACTTGTCACTATATGGGCTGGTACTGTATCGGTAAGCTGAAACAGCATGCTCCGGCTTAAGCGAATAACCTGCTTAAATGAATATTGTTATGTGGTAAACTGGATATTCACTTAACCAGGTTTCACTGTATTGTAATTGCTATAAGAATGAAGAAAAAAATTATTGAATGTACACATTTATTTTTTTCTCCATATTTTCTAACTCCTCTGGCCATGGGGCTTCCTTCTGCCAGTGCCACCACAACCCCCATTGTCTAAGTTTCCCCAGTTTAACAGGCAACTTGGTAATCCCACAGATCTTCCTCCCATGACAGGGTCAGGAGAGGGAGGGCTGCTCCCCTCAAGTACAGTCCAGTCTCTGGTGATGGGCAGATGGTGGTGTGGTGCACGTGTGTCACATATCTCCTGCCATGCCAAACCATTTTCCTCCAATTTTTCTCCTGAGGTCGTGGCAAGTGGTAAATGCATGTGCATGGGGCACATTTGCTTCTGGCTCCATCCCAACATCTGTGCTCTGACACCTGGTATCCAGTAGGTGTCAGCCAAGATGGGAACAGCTAGTCATCCCTCTCCAGTATAGGAAAGCTGCCCAGTGACTTGCTCAGCTCTGCTCCCACCCTCCTCCTCGGCCAACTCCCAACAACCCAGACTTAAGACTGAACTCAGGTAGCCGGCATGATGCAAGGTAAGGTGTTTGTCAGTGCCTCAGCCCTTAGTGCCACTGGGCTGGCTCAGATGTACTCATATATTAATGTGAACACACACTCTTGAAACTGAGAAATCTATGGGTTTTTTTTTTAATATAGTTATGGTGATGACAGTTTTTTTTGTGCCAATATTGTGAATAAAACAATGCTGTTGTAAATATAGTGCTATGTGAATATGTTTTCTTTTTTCTTGATAATATATTCACTGTTTTTTGTTGATTCAAGTATTTCATCCTTTTAAAATATGTGCACCTATGTCCTGTTCTGGTTGTTTTGTTGGAGTTTAACAAAACTGTTTCTTCAAATGAAGTGTTTATGTTTTCTTAATGAATTAATGTAAACACCATCAAGAGAAAAACACAGTATTATATAGGACACCAATTATGACTGTGTTATGTGATGTACATGTATATCATTCAGGATTCAGAATATACTAGTGTTTGTTTGGTAAAGAACAAACTACACTCATTTCATGTCGTATGCTACTGTACCTTTTTGAAGCAATGTGTCTAAACCTGTTTTTTAGATTTCAGTTCCATAATATAATGTTGGAAATAGAAATTGTCATATTAGTCTCATACTGTTTGGGGTTAAACAGTTTCAGACGTAATACAATGTATTGAGTTTCAGATGTGTACTCCTTACTATCTTGGTTAAAAACTCCAAGGAGTTGAGTTAGGAGTGTACTTAAAATCTACAGTATTTGAAATTTTCAAATGGGGAACATAATGGTAGTAAGAGCTGTAAAGTATATGGAATACATCCTTCTACTGAGGTCCATGACTTTTGCTTTAGTTAGTAGCAGGTTTCTTGTTTCCATCCATGCTCATGTTTTGTCAAAAATTATCTGTCTTGTTTTGTTGAAGTCATTGGCAGTTTTTGACATCTGGTTAATCTTGCTCCTTGAATGTAAATAAATTCCCCCCCACCACCTCCAACCCCTGTTGCAGCCAATCCCCCCCAACATACCTTATTGATAATATATAACAATCTGAATAACACTGCTGCAGACACTCCCCCCTACCAAAAAATCCTTACATGGTAAATCCTGCAATTTAAATTAAATCCCTTCAATCCTTGTAGCACCCATTACCACTACTAACTCCTTCTTCACCTTTACTGACATTGAAACATAGAAACATAGACAACGATGGCAGAAAAAGACCAATAGTCCATCCAGTCTGCCCGGTTCCCTATCTAACCCTGGGACCTACTGTCCATCCATGGTCCAAGTCCTCCCCCTCATCCTCCCTATTCTCCCAGATTCTGTCACTGCAAGTGACCACCATACCCTTCATTCTGTCCCACCCATGCTTGAAACCATCAACTGTTCTAGTGCCCACAACTTCGGCTGGTAGACCATTCCATGGCTAGTCCACCCTTTCTGTAAAATAATATGTCCTCATGTCCCTCTTAAACCTCCCTCCTGTCAACTTCAACTCATGCCCTTGTGACCTCAATTTAGTACTCTAGCCAAATAGTTTCTCACAGTACACAGTGTTAATTCCTTTCAGGAATTTTAAAGTCTTTACCGTATCTCCCCTCTCCCTGCTGGTCTCCAGCAAGTAAATGTTCAGTGCCTTGAGGTGTTCCTCATAAAACCTGCCCTATTGGCCCTGAATCTCTCTTTGTTTTTGTTACCCTGTGCTGCACCATCTCCAGGCTGTTCCTATCTTTCTTGAAGTGAGGGCTCTAGAACTGTGCACAGTACTGCAGGTGTGGCCTCACTACAGATCTATGAAGGGGTAGCAGTACCTTATTTCACCTGTGATCAATGCCCCTCCCGATACACCCCAGCATTGTACTTGCCTTACCATAGGCCTTGTTACACTGGCTTGACTGCTTGATGGGTCAGTGATGAAAACTTCGAAGTTCTGTTTGTCAGCCATAGCGTTAAGTCTCACCCCTCCCATACAGTACTCTGTCTTGGGTTTCTTATATTCTAGGTGCATTACCTTGCACTTTTTGGCATTGAATTTCTATTGCCACACCTTAGACCACTCCCCACCTTTTGTATGTTACTCTGCATTTCCCTGATTCTGTCATCTCTGTCTACCATCCCACAGAGCTTAGTGTCATCTGTGAAGAGACACAGTCTGCACCAGATACCTTCTCCAATGTCAATTATGAACATATTAAAGAGGACCGGGATCAGGACAATTCCCTGAGTCATCCTGTCTGTGATCTCCCTCTCTTCTGACTTGACCCTACTGACCACAAACCTAAGCTACCTTCCCATTAGTATGTCCTTAACCACACCCAGATTCTCCATCTTCTTCAGCAAGTGTCACTGGGGCACCAGGTCAAAAGCCTTGCTGAAGTAGAGCAAATGCACAGTGTGGCCCCTGTCCAATTTCCTCATCATTCAATCAAAGAAAACTATCAGGTTAGTCCGACAAGTATTCCTTGCCACTAATCCATGCTGATAACTATCCTGGAGACCATAGCTCTCTAGGTAATCTACGAGGTCCTGTATGACAAATAACTGCATTAGCTTCCCTACGATAGAGATCAGACTGACAGGTCTGTATTTCCCCACTTTTTCCCTGTACCCCCTTATAAAGTGGAATGATGTCCACCACCCTCCAGTCCTTTGGAACTACAGCATCTGTAGTGAGCTGTTGAATACTTCTACTGTACCAGAGGTTCAGCCAGTTCTGTTGCCAGTTTCTGGGTATCCTCTGATACATCCCATTTGGTCTAGGGACCTTAGCAATCTTTAAGGCCGATAGCTCCTTCTGGACCCTTTTACTTGTAAATATTGACTACCTCATCTCTGAGACCCCCTTATTGGCCACTTTGATGTCAGTCTGAGGCAAGGGTCTGCCTCCCTCCCTGATGAAAACTGAGCAAAAATAATCATTTAGGACAGCAACATTTTTCCTTTCCTCTCCTCTTCTATCACCCTACCTCCCCATAGCCTAATGAGCACCCATCCTTTCTTTATTTTTTCCCTAATATAGCAAAAGAGATATATTTCTCCACCCTTGACACTTCTGCAATAAGCAGCAATGTGTCTGCTTTTGCCTCCCTAACTGCCCTCTTTGCCTCTTTATTTCTCGATAAGTGATCTACCTGTTCATCCTCCCCTTGCCTTTCTTTGTACTTGTAGAGGGCCTTTTTCTTGGCCCTCATTGCTTCCCTGACTACTGCTAAGAACCATAATGGTCTGTTAAACCACTGAGTACTAGCTAGGATCCCCTTCTTCCCACCTGTTGCAATGGTTTCCCAAGTACCAGTCTCCCCTACAGTCAATTTAAATGTGTGATACAGATCTCAAGCTTCTGCCCTAGTGTACAGGGCCCTTCTCTTATCAGGCAGAGTCCATCACCCTTGAAGAGCCTTCTGTTCCAGAAGTTCTCCAAGTCCACCACAAAGTGGTATCCCTTCTCCTGACAACATCCCTTAAGCCACATATTAAATTCCTCTATCACATCCCTCCTAATTCTATCTATCTTTCTTTCTCTGACCTGCTCATAATGGGAGGACCTCAGAAATGTCAGGAAGGCCAAGTGTGCCACCAAGCTGTCCCCCAGTTTACAAAAGTTACACTTCACCACCTCCACAAATTGGTTTGCCCGATCAAGGGTACTCTAGTGTACCCATCCCCCCAGCTCCTCCCACTTTTTCTATGCCATCTTCCTTATTATCTCTATAGGGGGCATGGCTAGCTGCTGACAAGACGGCAGGCTAATTCCATGATGGCTGGCTTGCCAGGGAGAATCAATCTGCATCCAATCAGAACTGACACTCACTATCTACATGTTTTGTATTGTGGGTAAAGCCCTCGGCATGCTGCACTGTTCTGTACCTTTTTAGACCACAGGTTGAAATGTTGGTTCTGTATAACAGCTTCAGTTCAGTGTGCATCACGCCGTGGCCACTGAAAATGAAAGTGCTCGATTACATGACTTTTTACAGACAGCTGAACCTGCTCATCACTGTACCAGCAGGATCACCATGGCTGCAGCTCCAGCTGCCCCTTTTAAAATGGCCCACTTATCCACCTTACTCCAGAGGATCTTGCAAGATACATCCTTATTAAAAATAAAAGTTGCTGCCAAAATGAACCAGGACCTCGCTGAGCTGGGGCACAATGTGGAGGGCACTGAACATGGACTGCACCAGCCAGAAGGAAAGAGGATGTGCAGGCCAGAGTTTGACAGCAGGATGACACAAAAGAATATCTGCTCTTGAAGGTGGACAGCATGGAGAATGGGGCCAGACAAAATAATATCGAGCTGGTTGGCAAACCAGAAGGAGCAGAAGGTACAGACATTATTTGTTTTTACAGTCCCTTATTCCAACTGCCATTCCAACTGTTCTTAATGCTCCTAACTGCCCTCCCCGTGAAACTAAGAGGGTTCATTGATCCTCAGCCCCTCAGCTTCAGCCAGGACATGGATCATGAGCTATCCTGATAAGACCTTTGCGGTTCCCCATTAAAGAGAACATTTTAATTTTGGAGAGGGAGCAAGGGCTGCTCCACTGAAAAGGCACCATATTTCCTTCTATTAGGTCTTCTCAAATGAACAATCACAATGTCACAGAGTGAAAACTACACCATCTAGGTGCCAAAACAGCCCTCAGGTACCCTGCACACTTAAGAATTCAGTTAAACAGGGCAATGTACCAGTCTGAGACTTCAGCTGCAGGTGAAGATTTTATACAAATACGCCGGCCTGATTACTGATTTCCTGCATGCCCTCACAACCAGGCACCCAGGCCTGCAGCAACCTCAGCTATAGACACTACCTTGCCAGCTGCAGCAGACAACACTGAAGACCAAAGCCAGCCGGCTGATAATGACTCATAGTAGATACAGCAGAAAAGAGGATGGGTCAGGGGTAGGAAAAGGCAGAAGGTTGAGATCCACTTAAACACCATTAAACCTGGCAACCACTCTCATAGCTACCGAAGTGAGTCTTCCTCCTCTGAGTCCTCAAGCAGTCCTACAGTTGAAACTTCACTACAAACTTATAGTTGGTTTGATCCCATTAGCTTATACAAAAAACCTGCTCAGCCTGCTAGTTCTACTGCTCCAGTAGCTACATCTGTGGGGACCCAGCCTGCACATCCCTGCATGCTACTGATGCCAACCTCTGACAAATGCTCATGGGAAGAATGGGCTTCTGTACCACCTGCACCACACCAGCAGTATCCTCCACTGGCAGTGGCCTTGAACGCAACCAAGTCCCAGTGCTCAATGCCCAAAGAACCAAGGTGGGAAACTTCTCTGTGAGCATCATTCCTTTTGTGCTGTTTCATTGCTGAGCCCTATCTACCCTAATCCTTGATTAAGACTAACTACACTGCCCATTTCCACTTCAGGGATATGAGAAGCCCAAAATGTTGGGCAGAAGGGCAGGGACTTCGGGCCAAGCTTCTCTGATGGACTATTATATGGCTTCCTCCCTGACTGCACAGGGCTCTGTGCCTGCTTGGCCTCCAGTTCTCTTTATTGAACTGAGACTTTGTGCCTCTAATCCGCAATTCTCATTTAAACTCCTGGACTTGAAAGCTGTTAACACAGCTATATCCTTTTAGATGTTGTTATTCTCTTTCTCTATACAGCTGTGATTTTGTTGCTCACCACACTTCAATGGGCAGATCTGCTATTTCAATTGTGTTCCTGTTATTATAGCTGTATCGGGTTGCCACTATTTATCATGGGTCATCTGTATTAGGGTTTTATATGGTTATTTCAACTTCTGCTTGTTAAATTGTTTGAGGTCTTCTCTGCTCTGAAAGAGTTCTGTCTCAAAGGGTGGTGAATCTGACCTATGAGCAGTATCATAAGTTATGACTACAGGGACCAGCCTTATCACTCCCCTCCCCCTGGCTGAGTTGAAAAGGGCCTGTAGACTGACTCCACAGTGCTGGGTGAAGGGTTTGCCTGGCATGCTGGTGACCCGGGTTCATGCCTGAGCCTGGGACAACAGGAGCAGAGACCGGCAGGGAGGGCTCAGAGTGTCTGCAGGGATGCTCTCCCCCGGGTGGGATGCAGCAGCCTGCATCACCCTCGAACAGTTCCTAGTGGCTGGACATATGGCAAAGCACCTTGTGACAAGGGTATCCACACACCGCAGGTGCATTCCGCCAGGATGCCGTGGGTGTGCAGCACCAGTGGGGAGGAGGGATGGGTGGGGCAGAAAACAGGAAACATTCTCACCTGGCTGACCGGATGATGGCTGCCAGTCCCTCCACATACCACAAAGCCCCACACAAGTGTCTGTACTGATCCTGCCAAGCCCAGATTACATGAAGCCCTCCAGGGTGAATCTCCTTCCCTTGTAACCCATGCAGGTGTAGAGGCCCTCCCAATGAAGGGTTATGTCAGGTTACCTGGGAATACAGTAAATAAGGGCAGAAGATGGCATTCAGGACTCAGTAGGGGTGGTGGGGGCCTTGGCAGCCTGAAGGAGTGGCTGACCAGGGGGTCAGATGAGCAAAAAATAAAAAAAAGGATCTGTTTGGTCATGCTGAGTAGCCTTCAGCTTTCTCTCAGACTCTCCCAGACATAATGGTCCCAATCTGCCTGACTACCAGACTTTCACATCCACCATGTAGGCATCCCGCTTCCCCACAAACAGGGGTGTCTAGACATTGTCAAGTTGCATAGTGGGGGGCTCCTTTTCCCGGTATCTAAGGAGGTACTCTCATTGCTGCTGCCTTGTCTTTCTGAGTGCAGGGCTGGTCAGGAGGGAGTTGGGATCAACCTGCAGCTTCTCGTGGGTAGTCTTTGTATCTCTTGGGATGCGAGACCCTCTCCCTGAGTAAACCACAACCCTATTGGCCTACCACCGTCTCTGGTTTGAATGTGCAACTGGTCCCCACTGCAATTCATTTCAGTCGGGGGGGGTGGTGGGATGAACTTGCACTTAAGAATTCCTTGCGCTACTCATTGACTCGTCTCACTCTGTCCCTTCCCCCAAAATTGCAAAATCCCTTCCAAGAGCAGGCAAGTCATGCCCTGCCACCTCCCTTCTTTATACATGGAGCACTATCAGCCCTCCCCTTACTTTTTTACTCCTCAGTTTGGTTGTCTACTGTGCAAATGGGCTGCTTCAGTAGAGGATGGTGCTCCATTTGCTGTTCATTGGGAAGGGTGGGTGGAGTTCTGTTGGGATCCTCAAAATTGCCTCCCTCCTTGGTGGCAAACATGCTGCTCCCAGTTATTAGGAGGTCTAAACCTCACTTTCCAGTTCTTGGCGATATTGGGAATGCAAGTAATCACAGACACATTGCACAAGAGTACTAAACAAGTTTATTACTACCAAAAGGATAAAATCACAGTTGCCCTAAGCAGTTCTTACCAATACGAACCAGGAGCCAGTGCTAAGCATTCCCTATACCTCGAGGTTTCTCTGTGCCTCCTGGGATCTCCGAGGCACAAGACTAGTGTATTACATTATATACATATGATAATTACTATGGTTACTATAAGATAGAAACATTTCTAGTTACAGAGATGAGCCCTATTGGCTAAATTAGAGGTGGCTCCACAGTCCAAGATAACATTACACAAGTTTGTATAGTCATCAGTTTGTGAACAAAAGAATTCTTATACAGAGTCTTACATAACTCAGTGCAGTAGTACAGATCACCAAAAGGAGGCAATGCCGACTTACATATCATAATTACTCCAAGGACACAGGTACCTTGGCATCTTACAAGTAAGAAATACACAGAAGAATATATGTATTAGCAAACAAAGTGTATTACAACAATATGCATTCATATCCTGACATCTACTCTTGTACAGTAGATGCCCTTAGCCCTATATGTTAGTATAACATATACTTAAGTGCTAGCTGTCTACAGTGCACCTCTGAGGGTACCAATTAGGGTGCAGGGGCCTCGTGTAACATTCCCCACCTTGTTGCCTCCAAGGGCGACACAGGCAAATGTAGGGAAAGTCCAGAGAGCAGTGATCACTTACAAACCTGACACGTAAGCTTTGTAAAGGAACTTGAGCTGCTCATGGTGTTGGCGCAGTGTGTGCCATAGGCAGCAGAGCATACTAATCAAAATAAAGATTAAAAATGCTTGTATAATAACAAAACCTTTAAAAGTAATCTCTAACCAGGTGTCAGTCAATGCGTCATTCATGTCACCATCATTAATCAATGAGAGGATAGCTTCATTGGCCTTGGTCATATTATTGCTGATGTGGATGAGGTGTGTGTCTTTCCTGTCTAAAAGTGACTTCAATGTAAGTGTGAGTAGGTCTATGTGTACATTAAAACATGGTAAGTATTCAGACAGTGTGAGCAGATAATCAGGGTTACCATCAATGATGTCTGCATCTAGGAGGGGGACGGGGGTTATGAAAGTATGTCCAATGACAGTCTTCTGGTGGGGAACAAAACAGAAATTGGGGTACTCAATAACACATGTCACAGACCCATAAGTATAGCTTTTAAAGTTTGTTACCACACAGTACTCCCCATCAGAATTATACTGAGAGCGAACAGTAGGGAGTCTCCACTTTTGCAACTGGATAGGGCAGGTGTAGGCCATCTTCGAAATCCATGTTGACAGGTGATGAACCTCCTCATGATATGACTGGTAGAGCTTATCCAGAGCCAAAGTCGAATCCAAGGAATCCGTGCCATTTTTGGGGATGTCATCATCCATGGTAAAAGTCCAATCAATGCTATCTGGAAAATAACCACAAACAGGTTGAATGACATCAAATACATCACATCGGCACAAGTAAATGTATTGCTTCTTCACACAGCAGTCCGTGATTGGTGCTATCCAGGAAAGGATGGAAAACCAGTAGAGACGGTAGAGCCAGGTGTTCTCTGTAGAAGTCTTCGTCCAAATACCCGATTGAGTGGACCAGTGCAAGCTTGTTGAACAAACCTGTAGTGGGATCAAAACATGGTAAAGAGACAGTAAAAGAAACAAACACAGTATCTGTTATGGAACATTTCTTAGCAACAAAACAAGGACCAGTATTAGGGTGTCTGGTCACAAATCCCAAATTCCTAGCTGTAGAAAGAGGAATGCTTGAAGCTTGTTGCATACACATAGCAATACAACCAGGGGTTTTACATCGTGGACAATACCATTTGGAGATGCATCTGTCATGTACGATATCAGGGATTCTTCCAGATTCTAGATCACAGAAGAGATTGCTGATGGTAGTGATAATGTATGAGCCATAAGCAGAGCAAAGGCTTTCTTTAGTAATGTATTGTTTATCTGCTTCATTATTGTTTTGTTGTATGAATGCATTGATCTTATCTCTTAAATCACTGAATGCCTTAGCAATGTCATGCATGTTGTATACACTGTATCTTTCTTCCTAAGGCCATCCACACCATGCAATAATGAGGGTAGTATACTGTTAACCAAGCCAGTGGAGAACTTAGCAGAATGAGCTTTGATAGCAGCAATGTCTGCTTTATTCCAAATAGACATAGCTGTACCAAAAAGGCCTGTGAAAGTACCTGTTGCACCTGTGACATCAGAACTGTCAACTTCACGTGTCTTATGTTTATGAGTCAGATCATCAGGAGTGGGTCTTCTCCTGAAGTTACCTCTATGCTCAGTTGAATGGATCCTGGCAATAGGGTCTTGAGAATGATTCTGAAATGCAGCTAAACTATCAAGAAATAATGAACTATAAAATGCTGAAGTGTTAGCATTGTGACACAAACCAAATTCTTTCATATTCCAGTAAGTAAGATTAAACAAAACAGGTATATGCATAAACTGTAAGTTATTAATCAATGAACCTGGGAGGACAGTGGCTGTTAGACCACTACGGGGATGAGGGGTATGCTTTGGGCATCCCAAAAGCTATTTATCAGTGGGTGGTAACACAGAGAGGTACATGTCTGCAGAAGCCATGTGGTGTACAGCACAAAATTTTTGAGCAGAATCCTTAGACAAAGAATTATAGTACGAAGGACCAATTAAGGCAGTGATGTTGTACAAACCAGAATGTCTTAATGCAGTTTGTAACAAGGACAGAGAACCATTTGGGGATAATTTAGCATTGGGCCAACCCTGAAAAGTTCCTTTGGAGAGTTTGGCCACAGGGAGAATTTGTCCTT
The DNA here is from genome assembly GCA_016271365.2 of Neoceratodus forsteri. Lineage (NCBI taxonomy): Eukaryota > Metazoa > Chordata > Ceratodontiformes > Ceratodontidae > Neoceratodus > Neoceratodus forsteri. The sequence continues at coordinate 1,587,674,686 of CM057449.1, read as the reverse complement.
GTGATGTGGTTTGCCACTCAATTTGTAGGATAGATTTTGTCAGGAGCTACAACCGAGGTAGTGAGGTAAGCATTGGAACCTTCTTGGACAGTGATTAGACTATCTGGTATATTGATGGATACTCCCTCTGGAGGAGGTGCTGGAGGATCGAAGTGTCATAGGAGGTTTGGTACCGTGCCTTGGATGCAGGGGATAACTCCTGAGATGAGGAGATAATGGAACAAGATAGCCATCTTGCCAGTGTATCTGAAAAGGAAGATCAAAGATTAGTATGTTAGTACTATTCCACGCAATGGGGTGAGGAAAAGTAATTAAACTCCTTTATACAGTTTCAGCTGGTTTGCATGTAACCATTTGTCAGCCAACTTATTGTTATGCAGGAGTGTAACGTGATAGACTGCCAGACTGAGCTTGCTGACAATGGGGTATGGGCCTTCCCACTTGTTGGAGAAGGAATGGGTAGGATGTGCAAATCGGAGTACCATTACCTGATCTCCAACCTGCCAATCCACTTCATGTGCGTGTTTGTCAAACTGTATTTTGGATTGTTGCTGGGCTTTGCCCATGCAGTTGGCAGCATACAAGTGTGTGTATGAGGTCTTTTCTGAGTTTTTCCACATATTGATCTACAGACACACGGTCTGCAGTGGGGGTGTGCAGGTCAAACAACAGGTGTTCAGGTAATCTCATCTGTCTTCCAGTCATCACCTCAAAGGGTGTGAGCTGGGTGGTGGATGAGGGTGTACCCCTAATTGCCATAAGGAGTAATGGCAATAGGGAATCCCAGGTTTTGGGATTGTCCTCAATGAATTTGGAAAGCATTTGCTTAATCTGTCTTTTGGCTCTTTCTACTTGGCCTGAAGATTGGGGATGGTAAGGTATGTGGAACTTCTGCTGAACTCCAAGGAGTTCAAGGGATTTTTTCATCAACTCACATGTAAAACTAGTTCATTTGTCAGAGTCTACCTTAAGAGGTAGGCCCCACCTGGAGAAAATCGGTTCCACCAGCATTTTGGCAGTGGTTTTAGCAGTGCATGTCTTAGTGAGGAAAGCTTCAACCTACTTGGAGAAGAGGTCAGTTACCACAAGAGCATACTTATTATTTCTGTTGGTGTTGGTCAGAGGCCCAATAAAATCAATCTGTATGGCATGCCAAGGGCCAGAGTGTCGTTGTGGTAAGAGTTTGGCATTTCATTTGGTAGGGATGGGGTTGTTTTATGCACAAACGAGACAGTTGTCTACGTACTGTTTGACATCTTTGGTGACACCAGGCCACCAGGCAGCGGTCTTAAGCCTTTGGAGGGTATTTTCCACTCCCTAGTGTCCACCAGTGGGTATATCATGTGCTTGGTGCAAGAATTCAGATCTCAGGTGTCTGGGGACCACCCACAACTTGGTGGTGGAATCATCTGCTTGGTACCAGATGAGCTTGTCATCAAGTGACAAGTATAACTTACCTTCATGCCTCCGGTAGGGGTTGTGTGTGGGAAGTTTCTCTTCGGTACTCTTGTCAAGGAATCTGAACACTTCTTTGAGTTCAGTATCAATATGTTGGGCTGCTGAGAGGTCCAGAGGGGAGAAGGGTTCAGGTTTCTTCCTGAGTGCTGCAATCTGTACGGCCGCATTGGCCTCTGGATGGTCCATCATCCAGGTGCCCCCCCCCTTGGCCCTCTTCCTTGGCAAGGGTGTCTGCTGTGTCATTGAAGGCATGATTGGGATCATGGAGAAAATGAGCCTTGACTTTGTGTACATAGAGTCTGTGTGCATATTTCTGTGCCAGTGAATGTATGTATATTACCAATTCCTTGTACTTCACTGGGCTGCCATCAGAGGAGAGGAAGGAGTTCTTCTGCCAGAAAGGAAGAAATTCTGTAAGAGAACAAGAAACCTAATTAGAGTCTGTAAAAATGATAGTATCCTCAGTCCCATGCTGTATGAACTTGAGGGCACTGGCCATAACTGCCATCTATGCATATTGTGATGATACTACACTACAGCGCTTAGATATTTTGACAGTGTTCCCATAAGGGTAAATCACTAGAATGCTCATCCCTGCGATTTGTTCTCCCAGATAGTAGGATGCTGAACCATCAGTAAAGACATGACACAAAGAGGTGTTATCAAGTATTTGTGGTGTGGCAGGGAAGAAAGGACCTGGATCTGGAAGATCAGGTGACTGCAGTGTACAGTCATGGGGTTCTCCTTGGAAAAGGAGTCCATGAGCCAGCATAGATGGAATTTTTGTCAGTTGTATCTGTATGTCTCTAACCTGGAGAAGAAGTGACCAGTGTGTCAGTCTGGTGTTAGAGACTGGTCCATCCTTCACTCTGTCTGAGAGCAGGAAGGTAGTTGGGATGTGGTTGGTGTTGATGATCATTGAAGAGTACCCAATGATATACAGGAAGTGCTTGACAGCCCAGTAGGTAGCCATAAGGTTCCTTTCACAAAGGCCGTACTTCTGTTCCACTGGGGTCAAGAGCTGTGATACATATGCAATGGGTCTCAGGGTGCCATGAACCTTCTGGGCCAGCACTGCTGACATGGCAATGTCAGAGGTAGCGCATTCCAGATGGAATGGTAGTGCTGGATTGGGGTTAACCAGAGCTGGGGTGGAGGCCAAGGCCTGCTTCAGTGACATCACAGCCTGGGTGTGTATAGGGCCCCAAGTCCATGGGATGTCCTTCTTGAGTAAGTCATACAGAGGAGCAGCTTTCTGAGCAAAATCACAAACAAAATCTCTCGAATAGTTCACCATACCTAGAAACCTTTGAGGAGTTGCCACACTTGTGGGCAATGGCAAGTCCTGCAATCCCTGTACCTTCTTCCAGGTAGGTCTATGAACTTGAACTTGGTCAGTAATTTTCAGACCTAGAAAGAGTACTTCTTTCTGACATAGTTGTGCTTTTGCTGGATTGCATTTCAAGCCTGCTCTCTGTATGAGAGTCAGTAGTTTATCCAAGAGATGTAGATGTTGTTTCTGTGAGCAACAGGTCATCCACATATTGCAAGAGACATTGGGGAGTACAGAAACTCTCAAGGGCATTCATCACGTGCAGATGGAACAGGGATGAGCTATTATGGAACCCTTGTGGCAAGCAAGTCTAAGGGTACTGTCTTCCTTCAAAGGTGAAGACAAACTTATATTGACTCATAAGGGCCAATGGTAATGACCAAAACCGCTGGAAATGTCCAGGGCACTGAACCATTTCAGGTCAGGGGTCAAGAGTCATAGCACATCAGGTGCTCAAGCCACAGTTGGGGAGCAACTGGGGGTGACCTGATTCAGTTTCCTGTAGTCAATAGTAAGTCTACAGGCACCTGTGTTTTTTTTCACGGGCCACACTGGGGAGTTGGCAGTGGAAACACAAGTTCTGAATACTCCTTGCTTGAGGAGTTACTTGATTGTTTCTCTAAGGGAAGGCAAGGCCTCAGCTGGGAAAGGATATTGCCTTTGCCTCTCATGTGCTGTGCCTGGCACTTCAATGACAGTGTGCATTCTGCCACAGTCATGTTTGTTAGCTGCAAACACCTCCAAATGTCATTGCAAAATGGGGAGAAGCTTTGGGAAAAGTTCATGATCTTTGGACAAATCTATGACGTCATACTCCTTGCCATTGGCAGTTATCGTTGCCACAACATGTGAATCAGGAATCAAAATGGTATGGTATTGACCCTGAATCTGTATCAGTAGCATGTTAGCTGAGTCCACCACACAGCCATGTGGCACAAGGAAGTCAATTCCTATGATACTGGAATGATCATGCATTACCATTAGTTGGAAAGTGTTTGAGGCCTTTAGATGGCCTAGCTCTACTGGTAAGGGTAGAGAGTGGTATGCAGGTAGCCTAGTACCATCAACTCCTGACATGCTGGTCCTCCGTCCGGTGGACCAAGGGGATGTGTCTGGATGTTCATCATGTAACACAGATACAGCTGCACCTGTATCTAGCAAGACTACTAGTAGGTGGCCCCGGACCTCGGGGCCTTGGTGCAGGGCCTTCCGTTTGTATCCAAGACTAGCTTGTTTACAATCTGGACTGGGGCCTGTAATTGTCAATCTGTACTGCTGGGAGCATGGGGAGGTTGGGCCTGACTCTTGTGAATCAATTCACCATGCTGCATTGATGCTATATAGGGAGGAGCTTCTGGGTTCAGGCCTGTATGGGCCTGAAGGCCTGCACCACCAGTGTCCCCATGACCTGTTGGGGTCTGGGTCACCGGTTGTACCGCCGCAAGGGCCTGTGCGCGAACAGCATCCACTACAGATCACACTTTTCCCAGGAGCTCTCGGAATTTCCAGTTCTCTTCAGCTATCTCTCTATATGAAGGGCCTGTACTTTGTTGTTGTGGTTTACCTTTACCCTTATGCTTCTTATACTTATGCCAATTCCGGTTCCCACCCCATTGCTGTTGCAGTTGTTGTTGATGGGGCAGTTGGGGATGTTGATTATCAGCTGAAGGGGCTTGTTGGTGTTGGGCCTGTCCTTCCACAATGTAGTGCATCATGGCCTCTGGAGCAGGCTCTACGGTGGCTACCTTCTTGGAACTGGAGCCCAGATCACGGATGTAGAGTTGGTAAACTCTCTCAGTTTTCTGAAGGATGTCAGCAAACCTATCCGTAACGGGGTAGGTGATTGGCTCTACCTTATCTCATACTGCTGGAATCATGTTCCTAAGGAACAGGGCCTTATATTCAATAAGATCTAGATCAGCAGCTTCTTGTGCCAAGTGTTTTCCTGCTCGGTAAGCCATCCAAAGTCTCTGGTGGTAAGTCGCTGGACTTTCCTTTGCATTCTGTCTTACAGGGTATGCAAGCATCACTCCTACTACACCTGGTCTGTGCGAAGAAATGAGCTCAGCTGCAACCTCATCAAAGGTGGCATTCCCATCCTGACGGATGACATCGGGGAGTTTGGCCCACAAACTAGGATTGATGGTTTGGCGTAGTATTTGGACCTGATATTCTGCAGCTAGGCTAAGCATCTCGCATTTAGAATGCACCTTTTCTAAGTGGCAGCTGAGGTTGTCAGACGGATTCATCCGACTGATGCTATCTATTTGCTGAACAGAGTAGGCCATTTGTAGGGGATTACTGGGTTGATCAGGCAGAGGTAGATTATCTCAAGTGCTGTCTAGGGTGGACCAAGCTGCAGCCTCTGCTGCAGTGTGGACAATACCCTATTGAGTGCCAGCCTCTTGCAGAAGCTGCCTAATCTGGGTTTTAATGGTCCGTTTACTTCTCTCAGGAAGAGGTACACTGTCTATTGCAGTTTCAATCATCGTCTCTATCTCTTGCCTATCTTCCACATTAATAATGACTATCGGTGGTGCCGTTGGGACCAGGCCTGGGCCTGTTCCCCCTCATCATGGGGGCCGCCATGTTGGTGTCTCCCATGATGGGCGTCATACCTTCGATGACGTATGACATGGTGAGGGTGTAATGGGGACCCCCCCATGTTGTGGATGGCTGGGTGAGGTCTCTGGGCCATAGTAGGGGTGCGACTGGGAGTTGTATTGAGAGATGTCATCATCTGATAACTCCCCTTCAGATGATGTATGTAAGGCAGGGGCTACGCCTCCCATTGCCTTAACATGACCAGCCAGAACCTTCCACTGATGGTGTAGTTTCACCATATTAGTGTTACATTCAACATGACTCACAGTTGCAACATCCATATCAACCTCATCTTGCTTTTGCTTTTGCAACACTCTATACGCAGCACTCAGTTTGCGATTGTCCCTAGTAGCCACTTCTAAGTCATTACGTACCTGGTTCATCTCGTCCTGTAGCTCTCCCAGCTCCTCACTCAACTGAGCATTTGCAGCACTTAGCAAATCATTCATTTGCAACGCCTGTCCCTTATCCTGTCTCAAACTTTCACACTCCTGCTTCAACATACACAGTTCCTGTTCTCCAGCTTGAGCTGAATGATGCAAAAGTGAATCCTTTTCATTCCGCAGAGTTTGGAGTTCAGACTCCAAGTTCTGCAGCAGTCTAACACATTCCATTTCCTGCAAACCCATCTGTTGCTTAAGAGATGAAATCTGCAGATCAAGGGTTCGAAACCTCACTTCAGTGACTTCCGGAGCAGCAAAGAGAGCTGTGACCATCAACCCCTTAGCTTGACGTTTATGGTCTGATTGTCTCGTCTCCGTGTACTGGGTTGAAATTCCCAGTATAGGGTTTTTAGATTGACTAGCGTCCCGCGCAACGTCAGCCCATCCTCCATGGGAGGTAAGGAAGTTTGAGACATCGAGTCTCAGTTCTGCGCAGATATTTGATACGGTGGCCATTCTGTGGGGGATGAAAAATCAAACTGTGAAAAAGGCACTGTGCTGTGTATTGATCCACAGCAGGAGCACTTTATACACAGCCGGGCTACTGTAAAAGTTGTAGACTTACAAATCAAAGCTGTTGTGGAGTAAGTCGAGTCGGCATCGACCACACCCGGAAGAATGACAGCCAGACTTTGTAGTGTACAACGGTTTAGAACGGGAGAGGTGATACGGGAATGTACACCTACTGCCCCCATGGAAAAAGGGAAAAGTTTTAGCAACAAGTGAAAACTTACAAATGCCAAATATCGCCTGCACACAGTCGCCAATTTGTTAGGAGGTCTAAACCTCACTTTCAGGTTCTTGGCAATATTGGGAATGCAAGTAATCACAGACACATTGCATAAGAGTAAGAAACAAGTTTATTACTACCAAAAGGATAAAATCACAGTTGCCCTAAGCAGTTCTTACCAATACGAACTGGGAGCCAATGCAAAGGGTTCCCTATACCTTGAGGTTTCTCTGTGTCTCCTGGGATCTCAAGGGTACAAGACTAGTGTATTACATTATATACCTATGACAATTACTATGGTTACTGTAAGATAGAAACATTTCTAGTTACAGAGATGAGCCCTATTAGCTAAATTAGAGGTGGCTCCACGGTCCAAGATAACATTATACAATTTTGTATAGTCATCAGTTTGTGAACAAAAGAGTTCTTATACAGAGTCTTACATAACTCAGTGTAGTAGTACAGATCACCAAAAGGTGGCAATGCCGACTTACATATCATAATTACTCCAAGGACACAGGTGCCTTGGCATCTTACAAGTAAGAAATACACAGAAAATACACAGAAGAATATATGTATTAGCAAACAAAGTGTATTACAACAATATGCATTCATATCCTGACATCTACTCTTGTACAGTAGATGCCCTTAGCCCTATAGCCACTAACTTGTTTTTTTTTTCCTCTTTTAGATATTTCCTGAAGAAGACCTAAGGTCGAAATGTAGATTTTTAACTCTATTTTCTATTTTCAGCGTGCATTTTATATAACAATTTCGTTTTGCTTAGCCCTATATGTTAGTATAACATACACTTAAGTGCTAGCTGTCTATGGTGTACCTCTGAGGGTACCAGTTAGGGTGCAGGGACCTTGTGCAACACAGGGGTAGACATTAATGGTCTCTTCCTCCTATACCCCTTCATATAAATGGTTTAGCCCAGTTACTCAGCCTGGAACTTGGATCTCTAAGGCAACTAGACACGACCAGGTGAGACATTTCATCCTGTTTAATGCTTTCAAGGACCCTCTCGATTCTGACCCTCTCCTGAGTGGAGCACAGACAGCATCTCATTCCAAGCTGGCAGGAGTATAGGGACAGCAACATATCAATTTAGACCTTATAAGGGACAAAGCATGCACAGTACATTGTCCTAATCTCCCCCTCCCACCCTCTCAGAGCCCTACTAGAAGGGACAGCTGGGAATGTGAGGGGAGGTTATTTGCTTCCTGCTCTATGCTGTCAGATGTCATATGTGATGTCAGCTTCAGTGTTCTAGGATCACTGCACTAAGGAGACCTCTCAGCTGGAACAGATAAATAAGGGCCATGGATGCCTCACCTAGTCCCCTAGTGCCTGGACAGTACTCAGCTCCAGCTACTGCTGATTCATAGTGGGGCATGACCTGGTCCACATAGCCTTGTTTACCATCACTTCCCTGCATGCCCCCCTCATTCCCACATACCTTATCCACAAAAATGTGGCATATGTTTTCCCACCTTCTTCTTTCCCTTTTTGTGGATTACTACCTCAAACCCTTCTGCCTGGCCTACTGACTCAACTGAGGGAAAACCTCAGCTCAAGGTATGTCACCCACAGCCCTTAATTATCACTCCATGTGTCTACAGGTTTAAAGTTACTTTCTGTTGACCAGACTATATTGTATGTGGTTATCCCTGGGCTCACCACAGCCCACCCTGCTGTTTCATGATGTTACTGTTACAAACTGTTAGTGCTAGTTACTACGTTTGCACTTCCCACTGCTTGGGCTCCGGTGCTGGAGTTTGCAGGCACTCCTGTTTTTTGTTCCCAAGTAGGTTCTAATGTTAGCTTTTTTGGTGATCCACACCTTTTTCATATCAGTGCAAGGTACCACTCCATGATGGGGCACTATAGCCCCATCTCACATGTTTAAATGGCTTCATATAAGGGAACATTCTGTTGTACTTGTAATACAATTTCTTAGTTCTGTTTCCTCGGGCATACTGTTCAACAGGGGATCTGAGGGGCTCTTCTGCATTTCCCCCACTGAAGCCTTCACTCTTCACAGCTGTACAGTACCACTATTCATTTTCATTGTTTAGTAGTATGGCCTCCATGAATGGGGTCTCGGGAAATGTATGAGGGCTCAACTCCCCTATTAAGAGAAAGCATATTCATACCAGACTGAAGGGAAAGCAGTTTAAGGTGGTTTTGCTGCAAGAGATTAAACTGTGCAAGAACTAGGTGGGTGTGGAAGTGCACAGCTCTGCGCGCTCATCCAAAGCTGGTGTCTCTATCTTGTTTCTGTAAATCACTCTGTTGGTCTGTTGTGACCACTGCTCAAGATGCTGCAGGTAGGGGAGTTCTGAGCAAAGTCCTCACCGCTGATAGCCCCCTACTAATAGCCAATATGTATGTCCCATAACCAAGATGCTTCTGACTGCATAATGACTTATGTCAGGCTCTGATAGCTCAGGCCAACCATTCCATTCCTGTTTTTGTAGCAGGGGATTTTAATCTCACTTTGGAATCAAGGTTGGATAGAGACTCTGGTAAATCTGAACCACACACCAAGGTCCTGGCAGAGATACAAGAGTTAATGTAGTGCATGGCCTCCAGGACATCTGGTGCCTACAACACCTTACTTCACTTAGTTTTTCTTACTCCTCGACTATACACTCTACATCCAGCAGGATACACTTCTAGCTGACCTTTTTGCCTGCCTCCCAAGTGATACAAGCCTCTCATACAGCATTTTGCATTTGTCTGACAATGCTTCAGTGGAGTTATCTTTCATCTGTGGCCCTCCCACCCCCAAATCTGCCTTATGGCTCCTAGACCCCTTGCTGCTCCAGGAGAAGAAGTTTAATCAGTAGCTCTATAGGGAGACTCAAGCATATTCGACTTGAATGCCACTGATGCCACCAGTAAATCTACCCTGTGGGAGGCCTTCAAGGTCTATATCTCGGAATGGATACTGGGCTACGCATCAGCCCATTGCTGTTAAAGGGAGGTGGAGCAAAAACAGCTGGAAGATGAATTTGCAATTAAAGAAAACCAATGCAAAATATCTTCCCCCACCCAAGTCATTCCTTCCCTTCTCAGACAGCTTAGAGCTATATGAATGTGCCTCAGTCTCCTGGATATCAGGAAAGCTGGTAATACTTCGCCTGAGACACAGATACTGGGATGGGGGTGAGAAGGCATGAATTCTCTCTCATAGACTGTGCAAGCAGCAGACAGACAGATACATCCATGGTTTATGGGATACCACAAGAACATCACAATCTCAGCCAGCACAGGTTAACCAAATACTTTAATACACTCCTTTTATGAGCGGCTATATTCCTCACAGGGCCCTCTCAACTAGAGTAAGATGATTGCTTTTCTCAGAGGTTTTAACAACCCCACCCTCATTGCGGCTGAAAAGGAGGCCCAGAAAACCCCCTCACTGAACAGGAGATTAAGGCTGTGATTTCTGCACTCTTCCCTCATAGAGTTCCTGGCAGTCACAGCATCCCAACTGGCTTGTACCAGTTAATATCTGAGATAGTATCACTGGTACTACAGTGTATATATCAAGAATCCCATTGTTGTGCCTCCCCCCCACAATGAGGGAGGCAGTGATCACCATGCTGCCCAAGGAAGGAAAGGATCCAGCATTAACCAGTAGCTACAGGCCCATCTCACATATTAATGCAGATGTGAAAATATTTGCCAAGGTGTTAGTTACAGGTTAGAGAGCATCCTCCCATGTTTGGTCCATCCCTCTGAGGTGGGCTAAGTTCAGATCACCACAGTGCCTTATTCTCTCTTATTGCTTTAGCCAGCTTGTCCCCAACTTCTGCCACAGCAATTGCCACTGACTTTGAAAAAGCTTTTGATTCAACGAAATGGGGGTACCTGCATGCCTTTTATGAGATGCTATATTCCTCACAGGACCCTCTCAACTAGAGTAAGCTGAATGCTTCCCTCAGAGATCTTAACATCCCCACCCTTGCTGTGGTCAATAAAGAGGCCCTACACATTCCCCTCACTGAACAGGAGATTAAGGTGGCAATTTCCACACTCTTCCCTCATAAAGCTCCTGGCAGTGAGAGCACCATACTGTCCAGAATGGGATTCGGCCTCTAATTCAGTGGTTTGGTCAAGATACTGTATGAGATGCCTTCAACCAGACTGCTAACAAATTCAATCCTTTCCAACCCATTCCCCCTTCATAGGGTACACACCAAGGGTGCCCCCTCTCTCCCATGCTTTTTGTGCTGGCCATAGAGCAATGCCACTGGTCATAGTCCTATACCACCATCCCAATCTGTCCAGGTTATGGCTAGGACATACCGAAATCCATACAATGTTATATGCAGCTGACTGCCTAGACCTGTTTAAGAACACTCCAGCAGACACCCCTGCTCTCCTACACCTAGCATAGGCATTCCAACCTACCTCCAGTCTCAAGACCAGCTCCTCCAAAATTGAAATACTTCCCTTGGCTCCATCATGCCCTCAGCAGGCAATGGCCAGCTGCAGCCTGCAATGGTCTTCTAAAGGTACCTGAGTATCCAAATTCAGGCTTATCTTAGTAAAGTGGTGTGAGTTAATTTGTCTCTACTGCTTAAAAGGCTTGATGGGGAATGTGACAGAAGAAAGCCCATCCACCTTTCCCTGGAAGGAAAACAGCAGCAATTAAATTGACCATGGCACCTAAACTAGTACATTGCCTGGCACACATGACGTTCGAGGTGCACATACTATAGTTCACAAAATGGACACTTTGGTAAGCAATTTTCTCTGGGAGTGCACCCCCCCCATTATAGTAATGCTAATTTGAGAGTCCACTGGTGAAGGAGCAAGTGGAACCTCCCTAGGTTTCACACATACTAAATTGTGTTTTGGTGCATCCAAACCATGCAGTGGTCTCCCTCCCCAAGCTGGAGCTCCCATGGGTTCAGTTCGAATGTAACCCATGCTTGGGCTCCAACCCCCTTGTTTGTCTCTATCCCTCTGCTTTGGCTGTTAAGAAACTAAGCCCCACAGTGGCCACCTATCTTTGCTCCTGGAAACTCCTAGAATGCTGACTGCACTGCTTCTTGCTCTCTCAAGCTCTGCCCCCCTTGGCACAACCACCTAATTAAAATCTATAAGAAGGTAGTGCACTGGCCCTCATGGGAAGATGAGGGCATTTCAGACATCAGAAATTTATGGCAACCTTCCTTTACACATATTGAATCCTTTGTTAATCTACAGTATCACTTTCCACTCCCCAGGGTGACCTATAGAAGTTCCTCCAAATTTGTAGTGCTATTATGGATTACCAAAAGAAGTTGATCTCTTGGATTCATCTGGACTCACTTTAGGTATTTCAGAAATGGTTAAATGCCTCCAGGGTAGAACAAGATAAATATACAAAACATTTCTGAAAGAAGCTCCAGATCCCTCTGGTAAAGCCAAAGCCCAGTGGTCACACACTCTGGCAGACTGGCAACAGATATTTCTGAAGACCAGTGGTCCCAGATGTCAACACTTGCCCATTGATCTTACCCCGACAACAGAAGTCTCCTTATTCAAAACAAAATTCTACACCTTTGGTATCACACCCCTGTAAAACTCAAGCACTTAGGGCCACTTGGGCAAAACAAATGCTGGAGATGCAGTTCTCCTGGAGACATACAGAAATAGATTAGTTGCCGTATTGGTCCTTGTGAGAACTGATCCAGAGGCAAATGGTTTGATACCTTTTATTGGACCAACATAGCTGTTACAAAAAGAAAACAATGTCTGAGCTTTTGGACCAACCAAGTCCTTCCTGGGAGACTTATGAGAATTGTTTTTTATGCCAGATTTGGAAGAGGACTTTTTAAGGCACTGTCCTCAGAAACCACTTACTTATTGCCATTACATTGATGATTTTTGCATAATTTGGACAGAGGGCACTGACGCACTTAAAGATTTTCATCAGGAACTTAATAACCTCCACCCTACCATAAAGCTTATCCAGGAATATTCTGCCGCCAGTGTTCATTTTCTGGACACCACTGTCACTATCAAGGACAGAACCTTACATAAATGTATTTACAAGATGCCAACAGACAGACAGAGATACTTACACAGGAACAGTAATCACCCAAGCCACACAAAAAAATTTGTCATGTACAGTCGAGTACTTCAGTATCACCGTATCTGTTCAAGTGAGGACGACAGAGATACACATTTGGCTATGTTGAAAAATACTTTTATGGAGCACAGATACTTTTCCAGAGAAATTGACAGAGTGGTAGAATGTGCAGCACAGGTACCTAGAGAGCAACTACTTCAGTAAAACGAAAGGACCACTACCAACAGGATATCCTTAGTAGTCATGCATCATCCTGACTTTGAACTTCTATGTAAAATTATTAAGGACCTCCACCCTATATTTAGTGAGGATGAGACACCAAATTGTATTTTTCAAGAACTGTCACTACTATGTTTTAAATAACCACCTAATTTAGCCAGCCTGATTTTTATGAGTAAACTTGCACCAGAACAGGGTGCCATGACACTAAATGGTACATGACCATGGGACAGACACAAGACAATTCTGGTGGGGGGTAGGAAGACGTAGGCTGTTGGTCAACTAGGATCTGTAGCTTATCCAATAGGTAAGAAAATTGGCTGACTGGGTGGGAAAAGCAGTCCTTATCTGCAGTCAAAGTTAATGCTTATATGTTTCTATGACCCTGTAATCAACCCATATGTAAGACTTGAGAGCTCATTTCCACTTCAGATTGTGTGGACACATCACAAAACAGAATATTCAGGATATAGGGGGGAATTATACCTGTACATCACATAATATTGTTTATTTCATTCAGTACAAGAGATGTCCACAAACAGGGTATGTTAGAGATACAAGCCAACCTCTCCGCACTAGAATGAATGCACACAGACATGCCATTAATATGCAGATGACTGACAAACCAGTGGGGTACCACTTCTCTTAGAATGACCACTCTCTCTCAGATATGTCAGTAATAGTCTTAAAAGGATATTTAAAAAATGCACAACAGAGACAGACTTTTAAGATTAAGTTTATTTTATTTCTTAGTATGGTAGCAGATGGCATGAATATTGATTTAGGGTTTCATGACACATTATCCTGGTTAAATTTGCACAGACTTTTACTTAATAGGACGCATTTAATCATACATCTCAAGCCTTTGTCCCCCAGATGTGGAACATTGCCTGTCAAAATGTGGAACAAATGGGCAAAATGTGGAACACTTAATCCAATCTTTACATAAGAAGCTCAAAACACTGTTAAAATGTTACATTTATGTTCAGAAAGTGAGTTATTTATTGAATAATTTATTTTTTCCATCATTTACTATGGATTTTTGCTTTCAAATGCTGGCTTTGAATGTGGAACAAGTTTTCACAATGTGGAACAGGGAGCTTTTCTGAAGTAAAATGAGGAATGTTCCTCATAATGTGGTACAGTTGAGAGGTATGCATTTAATAGGACTTCAGTGTATTGTTGTTGTTATTTTCATAGAGCCCTTTTTAACTGGTTATCAACATGTTGGTTTCTCACCAAATATACCTGTGTGGGGGGTTGGGTTGTTGGGTGAGTGTGCATGGGGAGATTTTAGTGTGTGTGTATGTGGGGAGTAAATTGTATGTGTTTTTTGGGGGTTGTAGGATGGTGTTTGTTTTTTGTTTTGTTTGTTTTTTGTGGGGAGGGGCTATGTGTGGGGAAGGGTTAGGGTTTTGCTAACATATTTAGGTAGACATATTCAGGTACATGTCATAATTATGCTAGGACTCTTGGCTCACATATGTAGTAAATATACATGTTTTTTCTAGTTATCTTTTCCGGGGGGGTTAATTCCATTGGGCTTTTATTCAGATTATTTCTGTTCATATGGTTAATTGTTTATATACTGACTTATTATTGAACTTTGAGCATTTTAAGATGCATGAACTCATTTTCTAGGTGGTCCCTGGGAGATTTTTTTTTTTATTTGGCAATAATACTGACACTTGATATTATCTTGTGAAAATATTGTTACAGCACTGTAGGTGTTATTGTTTATGAAGTGTTTTAACTGGTTGAGAGTATAGCTGAGAAAATATCTCCAGACAGGTATAGTTCTGTATATATGTTTTAAATAGTTGTTCATACAAGGTACATCTTTTTTTATTTATTGTATTCCCTCTTATTTCCATACATACATTTCTGTTGTATAGTTTTGTTTTAATCATACAATACTATCAAGTTTTAACTTGGACATTTGTGGAATTAAATCTTAAGGACTTGTTTTTAATTTTGAATGTATTCTTATAATACACTCAATTCATTAATAATTTCAGTCAAAGGTTCTGTCTAATTGAATGTTTAGCTTAACTGCTGTGGATGGTATTTGACCTTGAAAAGATTCTCAGTCTTAACAAGTTAATGGAATGCTGTTCATTCCATTTAAATCTGTGATTTTTTGAAAAAGAAACTTTAAATGAATATAAATGTTTTCTGTTTTTTTATGTAATTTTTTATGTATGATCTGGGTGTTGATAGAATGTGACACTCTGAACAATTGTCATAAGTCTCTGAGGAAGGACTTAGTTGGTCTGAAAGCTTAGACATTGTTTTCTTTTTGCAACATCTATGTTGATCCAATAAAAGGTATCAAACTATTTGCTTCTGGATCTGTTCTCCTGAAGAAGAATTCCTGCAAGTTTTGTGGAGTTGTCCCAAAATACTTCACTTCTGGACTGGGTCCACAGCTGCTATTTCCACATCTTGGGAGGTTGGCTGGACATAACCCAACACTATTTATCCTTGACCTGTCACAGTCCTCTCCTCCCCTTCCACCCCTTCACATGTTCTGTCTCTTGATGGATAGTACTGATGCCAAGAAACTCATTCATACTCCAGTGTTGGCAGACAACAGAAAGTCTGTCGCTCTCCAAATGTCTTGCAGCAGTCAGGAACCTGTATGCTCAGGACAGAATGTTCCATTTTGTAAGGAAATCCTCTCACATTCTGCAGGCTGTTTGGGCTCCTTTTCTTGCCTCCCTCTTCGCTGCTTCTGACTGTCTCAACTTACTACATAAAGCTGCTCTGCTATGCAGTGCCCTCCCCCCGATTAATACTTGTACCTCTTCTCTATACACAGATCCCATGGACTTTGCCTCTAGCTGTTAACCCCATGACCTGTTGTGCTCACTGACTGTATGCATTTATTGTAATTCTTTATGTGTGCAATATGGTGCTGATAAAGTGTATCTGTATGTCTGCAATTATGGAAACTTTAATTTGAAGGCTATAGCCTGTAGTTCAAGGGGGGCGGTATAACTGACCACACGTCCCTTTTGGCCAGTTTAAGGGTTGCTCTTCTCACTCCACATACAAGCATTTTTTCCTTGTAGCTGGAGGCTCTGTCAGTTTGTCTTCTTTCCTGGGGCCTCCTGGGCCCTTACCGCCCCCCCATGGACTCTGCTTGGTTTGTGCTGGACTTCTGTTTTTCTGTTCCCCTGATTTTGGTTTGTATTAATGGCCTCTGGCTGCTCTATGCTTTTGCTAGTGCTGATCCCCTTCCTGCTTATGTCCTTGTATTTGCCTTGTTTGTTTCTTTTGGGCTTTCTAGTTTTCTAGTGCCTTATGTATACATTGCTAACTGTGCTTCAAGTTACACCCTGTGTTTCCTTGCCTCAAGTTGTCCAGTGCCTGTACCCCCCCCGGCTCCATTTCTCACCTGCTACTGCAGCCCTCTGCTCGTTGCATTGTTCTCTGTATGCTTTAGATCAACCTGCTTCTGCCTACCAAGCCTTAGTCCCTGCCATTGTCATTGTTTGTTTCAGCTCACACTGCAATCTGCTGCCTTGCTCTCCATAATTGATTACAACTGGTTCATAGCTTTGCTGCCTAGCTCACAACTGCTCCCTGTTTTATTGCTTCACAATAACATAATCAACCTAGTCCATGGAACTCAGTCTTGCTTCCTGAACTTATACCAAGCAAATATTGTTGCTGTTTTCAGTGCATTGCCTTTCCCTACAGTTCTATGTTCATTCAGATTGCTTCCCCTACAAGCTATAGTTAATTGCTGCTGGATGCTGCTCAATTACTTTTGCACACTGCTTTATTATACTCTGGAGGTAAGCCTGGCTACTGGTGTTGCTGTAAACTAGTTCTAAAATCTGCATGTGGGTCATGATCCTTCCCCTTTGCTTCCTTGTTTTTCCCACAGTTGGGGACCGGGGGTTTTGTTGAAGAGCTGTGGCCTCTCATGGCCTCATTATCTTATGTTCGGCTATGGCTTCCACTGCTAAACTCCTCTGGGAATTTGTCAATTTTATTTGACACTCATTGATGGACTGGTTGGCTAACCTCACACCTCTAAAGGCCCAGGTTCCCTTGTGCTGAACCCTGCTTTAAAACCTGTCTGATCTATGTATAGTTCCCATTACTCAGCGCTTCCATTGTTCCACGTTTACCATGCTACTTAATTGCTGCCTGTACCATACCTACTGTGTTTCTTTTGCTGCTTAGCACCTCATATTCTCACCAGTGCCTTGTGTGGCCTGCTCCATTGCTACATGAGATTATCTGACCATGCCCATCAATTTGGCTCAAGCTCGCTCGCAGCCGATCGTCTCACTCTGCACCCTAGTCCACATCCTGAGCATGTGATGCCTGGTGTGGGGTCCTTCCTTCCTTTCTGGCCCATAGTGGGAATGTCCTCACTCCAGGTGGAGCTTTAGCCATTAGGTTTGAAAGTGAATGCATAGCAGTGCCTCTTGATGTTGAATTTTGACCAAGCTGTGAAGACAAGATATGCTGCCATCCTTTAGCCGCAGCATCAGCTGCCTAAGGCCCATTCTATGCTATGTCCCCATGACTGCCTCTGTCTCACCTGGTTTATTTTTAGATTGGTAAGTCAGCTGAGCACCTCAGCAGTTGTTGCTCTGCTCTTCCTGCCTTGGAGGAGCTGTGTTGCAGAGTTTGCTCACAGCCCTTCACTGCGTTCCTGTTAGAGGGATAGTGTGAGAACCTTCCTCCAAATTGGAATGTTTTCCACCCCCCTTTGATTGGGTTTTCAAATTGCAACAGCAGAACCATCACTAGTCAAAAACATCCCAAGCTTGGAGGGAAGGTGACCTTGGCCTTCCATCCCCATAGATTTCCTCCTCAAAGGTTTTTTTTTTCTCTCCTCCATGCCACAGGTCATACTATTTAGTTAGCTTTAGGCAATAATCCCCATGTCACTTAGATAGGTTTCTGCTGTTGGATGGAGTGGGTGGCCATTCTGTAAGTGTCCTGTCTCCCCCTTTGGCTGTTCTGTCTCTCCTTAGAAAGCCAGACCTCCACACCTTAGAGTCAGACCTCCAAGTGAGTCATGATTAACTTGTTGTTTCCTGCCTTCTCTACTCAAACATGCAACCAACTGACCCACGCTACCAACTGAACCTATGCTACCAACCAACCTACATACAGATCCTCAACCCCAATAAGTGTTCACTACCTTGTATACTTTGCTTGACACTCTTTTTGGGCTTCTTCCTAAGGTACCTTTAGCCAAGGGAATCTTCCCACAGCACCTCAAAGGGTGTAACCCTCCCCTAGGGTTCCTTGCCTGCATACCCCATACAGGGTGGTATATCCCATGGATAGAGAGATGAACAGCCAGAGTTTATCTATGTTACACAAGCATAAAACCAGTTGCACAAGCACATTGAATTGGAAGGCTATAGCCCGTAGTTCAAGGTGGCACTGCAACTGGCCATACACCCCTTTTGGCCTATTTAAGGGCTGCTCTCCTCATTTCACACACAAGCATTTTTTCCTTGCCCCCTCCAGATATCCCTCCTCCTCCATCGGCATGCATCTTTCTCCTGTGGGCTTCTTCCTAAGGTACCTTTAGCCAAGAAAATCACTCCCACAGCACCTCAAGGGGTGAAACCCTCCCCTAGGGTTCCTTGCCTTTGTACCCCTACAAGGCGATATTTTCCATGGATAGAGAGGTGAACAGCCAAAGTTTATCTATGTTACACAAATACAGCACCAGTTGTGCAGGAACACTGAAATAAAGAATTTTACTGGGGAAACAAAATCCTCCCTATCCTGTCTAAATCCCCAATGACTGGTGCACCAGGAAGGCATATGACCAACCCTCTCCCTTACAACACCCCTCCCACCACCCTCTCCAAACCTCTAATCATTCAGTCCCAGGCCAATCACTAAGACTCTCCTGGTAGACTTGCTCCTCTTTGTCCCCTTGGGTGCCATCATGCTGTCCTGCCCTTCAGCACCAACTGACTCAGATCCCCCTCCCCCAGTTGAGTCAGGTACCTGTGCCTCCTCTAGGGGTGCAAGGACATTGCCATCTGGATGATGTTGGACTGGGCAACTGCCTCGTGGCTAACCCTGTCCTCCACCCACCCACTCAACTCTACACCCACTGGGCCAGCGGGCATCTGTTGGAGTAGAGCTCCTGTTGAGCTAATAACACAGTTAAGATACTTCTACCCTTACTGCCAGCAGCTGAGCATGGAGATTCTGCCATAGTCCAGCAGATGGGGTAGACCTCCCTTCCTCCAGAGCATATCCCTTGAGAAGAGTGCCCCACAGATGTCACAACTGACTGTTTCCCTTCTGTACCCCATAACTTTGCCTTTGTCAATAACTTTAGCACTAAAACAGACACCTGGATTGAACTTGTAGTGCTCACCCAGATTGGGTATATCAGTAAGTCTGAACTTTAGCACAGACTTCTAAATTAAACTGGAAGTGGTAGTTAAACTGGATATGGTGACGTGAACACAATACTCCACTAATTTCTCAAGCCATCCTGTGCATCAGTATTCTGAAGTGTAATACCACATCCCTTAAGTGGTATTCTGTTACAGGATCTGGCATTGCCTGGCATGTCTTTCCAAATGATGTTCATTTATTTACCAGAGACACTTGCAAAGATCTCTGGAACCTAAAAGGCAAAAGATTCACTTAGTACAATGAGCCAGAAAATACCAGATCCTTTAAATGAGTACTGATGAATGGATCTGACATTGCAGCTTAGAACACTAAAACAATGTCTGGCTGAAGAGGTAAGTGGAAGAGATTGTGCCAGTCACTGTGTCACCATAGCAAGATGTTTGGTGTCACCAGACTGGGGTTAGGAAGTTTAACTGTATGGGCAGGATCAGCTACATATAATTATGGGAGTACAGGATCAGCAGCATACAGTATATGATTTATTATGGAAATGAACTGGGCAGTGTAACTGTTATTAGATGTACTGAATAGTATATCAAAGCTGGTTTTTTACAGTCTGTGTTTTATTTATACTGTTTCTGCAGCTAATTTGCCATGCATCCTCTGTACAGGGACCTTTGCATGCAAGGCTTCAGCCTTCGAAATGCATTCCTGAGTGCAAAAAATAAATAAATAAATAACATAAATTTGGTCTATTGGTACAACAGTAGGGCTACTGTTTGTGAGGCCAGGAGATCTGGGTTTGGCAACAAGGCAAGGTCACTGGGGGCTGGACAGGGGGAAGGATTATGCATTCCAGAACACGCTCTCTTCCTCCAGGAAATTAGGGTACTGTCCCCTGATGCAATATTGCCACCTTGGTGGCCACAAATGGTAATGTAGTTGGAGGGAGGGTCAGTGAATGGGTGGGACATCATTGACATTGATGTGATTGTTTGTATCTCCTGCAGCTGCTTCAGAACCTCAAACACCAGGTCCTTTATCATGGCCAAGTGTGCCTTTCTAAAATTTCTGGTCTTAGTAGCTGATACCTGGACAAATATTTAGTCTCAATCTTACTGTTAATCCTATTAAGATGCCAGTCTACACCTGGGAGATAAAGCCCCCAAGGATCACCACCACATCCAATTTGGCTGTTCACAATATTTACTCGACTAACTGGGTGACATGCTCAACTGAGATATTTGGAGGCCTGTAGCACATGCACAGAATGCCTCTTTTGTTTCCCTTTTCCTCAGCTCATCCCAAATGGACTGTATGACGCTGCTTGTTTGCCTGTTGTCCCCCCTTATCCTCCCCTTACAGAGAGTCATCCACCCCTTTCCTATCAGGCCCATCCCTCTCGAAGAGTCTGTGCCCTTCTATTTTGGTGTCCAAGTCATTTCTCCCCCTCTGAAGGGTCCCATTGCCTTGTAATTAGCTTCTTAGATTCCCTCCACTGATGATACTCTGTATTTATCTGCAGCCCATGGTGACTCCTTATAACAGCCCCCTCCACCCTATCCTCAGTTATGCCCAATTAGCCTGATCTGCTGTCAATTTTCACTAGCTCCAAGGTCCAGGTGAATTTCAGAAAAGATTACCCTGGGTAACATTCCCTTTAGGAATAGCCATAGTTCCGTGAATAGACTCCTTATCTATAAGTAGTAAAGAAATTTATTTTTATTCAGAAAAATCAGATTATGGCACAAGGTCCTATTTACATTTACATTCCTGTTCCAAACTCATACATAGATCTCCACAAATAGCCAAAACACAGAGAACATTACAAACATATTAATAACCTAAAACATTTACCTTTACATTGATTGTTCGGTTCGTAGTCAATTTGGTTCTAGTCTCAATGCTCATATTATTCTAGACCTTCACTGAATTATGCCTCATGGTCAGTTCACCAAAGCTAGTTACTATCGGCAGTTCTACCAAACTCATTTGTTTTATTTCTCATAAAACATAACATTTTTTTATGATTTTATTAGAGTGAAATATAATATAAAGGATGCAAAAATATGACTTTAGGACCTTATAGATTATAGTTGCTCATGGTTACCTCCTCCTCCTCCTCTCCTCCTCCTCCTCATTCCCAGAGGAAGTTAATTTAATTCTTTGCAGAAATGCCAATGGCACATTCCAAAATCCCTTTTAAAAACAAATCTAGCAATCCTATTGTACACTTTATCTGATTTAGCCAAATCAGTTTTTTTAGTGTTCATATGCACTGTATTACCATATTACATTGCCGGTAAAATCATCTGTTGGACAATCCTTAGTCTGAACTCTTTTGGCAGAAAATTTTATATTCTTGGCAGTGCACTAATCTTCATTTTTTTATTTTCTGATTTAGTTTTGCAATATATTTTGTAAAACATAGATATGAGTCAATTAGTGGCTTATATGCTATTGTGTTATCAACCTGAATAGCCATCAAGTCCCTCATTTTGTAATTCTTCCATTTTTGCAGCTGAATTTTAACCAGCAGAAAAATATCTCATGCACTGAATTTCCTGCATATTTATTACAAGCCTTGACCTGTTGAACCACCCCTGAATAACATTAACATCCACTTGCAGTTTTATTTCTAACTTCTCCCTGGTATCTGCACAAGTTGACTAGACTGTTTCATTGGCGTACATCCTGATCATCATATGGGTCAATACTTTTGATAAGTCATTTATAAATACAGTAATATGTGGCTCTACTTGGTATTGAGCCTGAGCATCATCAAGGGATTTCCTGATGTCATAAACCTCCAGAGCGAAGTTCAAGAGGTTTAAGATGTCCTGGAATCCCCAAATGATGTTACCAACATTGTAACAGGTAGAGTTGCATGTGTTGTTTGTTGTTATTCATGGGACTCTTTCTTAACATTTTTTTTTAATATTCCCCAGTTTTGTTTAAGTTTACTCCCCATCGTGGCATTAATTCTCACTTGCATTCATAGCTGCTCAATGACAACAACATCCATCCATGGATACCAAGCAGGACATCAAGACAATGTCCAATCACATGGAGCAGGTGCTGTCATCAGAGAAATGGCCAATTAGTTGGAACAGGGGCGTGCCCACCACCATGATGGATGGTCATGCAGTTTCAGGGACTGCTATACTGTCATGATGGGGGTGGACGGTCCATTGAATGGATATTCCAACCAGAGCCCAATGCTGTGTTGATGCTAGGGAGAAAAGAAGATTGGGCAGCCGATCACCATGACATGGGAGTATGGAAGTCATTGGACTAAGTTGTGTGAAAATTTCATACGGTGTTTACAATTCAAACTGTACTCGTTTGGCTGTCATAGAGATTATTTTTCATGATACTATTATTCTAACTTCAGACTGACAGTATTATGAAAATTAATTTTAGAATATATGGTATTATGGATTTTAAGCATCACTCTTTTTCAATGGAAAAAGTGACAAACCATGTATAACAAAAATTATAAACAAGATAGTTCCCAGAATTGACCCTATTTTCCAATTCCTGATAACTTGTCTCTAACTTGGAACCATTCATTTTCCCTCAATTAAATATGACTTAAACCATTTTAGGAGTTCACCATGTATGCTGATTTTAAAAGCCGGTCCAAAACTAAAGAACGATTCACAAGTTCAAAAGCCACAGTCAAAGGCATGAACAAAGCCCTAGTTTATTTTGTGTTGTTCAAAGAATCTACTGTCAGATTCTTTATAGTCTACTTGAGAAGCGCCCATAGTAGTGCAGGACCTGAAACCATGCCTTAGCTATTTATGTAACTGATGTTCTAGTGACTTTGAGAGGGCAACAGTATTGCTATTAGTCTGTAAATTCAGAGATCCAAAGAATGTCCTCCTTTGCTCTTATATGTAAGCTCATACTGAAGAAATGTTATTCATTATGTTCTCAGAACTTGTGTTTTCTATGTTTTTCATACCAATATAGGTACAGTTTATACAGTATGCACCCACTTGCTAGATCCTGGAGAGCACTCTGTCAACCCATGCTCCAGCAGGCAAACCACCTCAGCTGAGCTACCATCCTGATTCTGCAAAGCCATCTCCATCTCACCCTCTGCCTTATATTAGAGTCTCCAATAACAATGACTACTGCCTTCCTGGGACTCTTCCCAGTCTTTTCCCTCCTCCTCCTTTGCAAGCTGTGTATCCTAATCCCAGGTCTATCCTCACCAGACTTCTTGACTTTACTCATCTTTGTCAGCCAGAAACTGATACCTGTTGTTGGTGTCCATTGGCAATTGTGCTTTACTGTGGCCATGCCTGCTACCTCCATTGAAAACTATGGTCCATTCCCCAACCATATCACTAAAGATCTCTGTCCCTACCATCCACCTTACTACACTATCTGTCCATGCCAGCTGATCCCCCCAGGTCTAGCACACCTATCCATAACCTCTTCTCCCCATCTTTCTAGCTACCTGCTCACCTTGAAACCCTGTGGTGCTCCAACTGCCATTCCAGTCTGGTAAGTAACCTCTTGTGAGCATCAACCACCTGGCAGTGACTGCAGATGTATCCTATCTGCACTCCATAGGCAGAAGGGTGTATATGACACAACCATGGCAGTGCACCAAACGTGCCTCTTCCCAATAACCAGAATAGTAGCCTCTGCCCCCCCCACCTCCTTCAGAGTGCTTTTCAGCTCTCACTCCTTCTATCCATGTTCCCAGAGCAGAGCCAGTTACTATCCAGACTGGTAATATGCCTCTCTACAGCAGTGGCTGCAGATGTATGAAGTCACCTCTGCTTTTATGATACCATGCATAATGCAGCTGTGGTAATGCTAAAAGCATGTTTCCATCCTCTCAGATAACCCACACTATTAGAAGCAGTTGTTATCCCCCTGGCCTAGTCCCCTTCCACACAAATTTCACTTCAGCCAACTCTGTTAGTCATGCGAGAGCTCACCGCTGGCTCACATGGTGGCTGACTTATAACAAATATTATAACACCCAGCCTATAATACCTTGTCAAAACTGACTCCATCAGCACAAAAGCCTTGGTTTTAAGTAACCGTTTTCAGCAGGAACTTAATCCTTCACTATTCTGAACACATTTGCCCCTAAAGCTCTTTGGATCTTAAATTTAAAAAGAAACACCTGGTCCCTTATATAAAATTACACTTCCTTTTATTCTTAAATTATTATACTGAATTTTAGCTCCTCAGTTTATTATTCCTCACACCTCCCCTTTGCTGACCCAGTTTAAACTGTTCCTCCACAAATGGCATTGCAGCTACAAAAATCATGCACCAGCCTATCCTATGTCCCTATTAGTTAGGCACTAAGTGTCCCAGAGATCTGTTGGAGTCATATATGCATGAGACCAGAGGTGTAGTCTGGGGGGGGCTCAAGGGAGTACTGACCCCTTACTTCATTTTGAGAGGGGGTATTGATCCCTCACTTCTCATAGCCATATGTTTAGTTACTTCTGTTTGTACCAGCCTGTACTGCTCAGTACAACAAAAAAAGCATGCAGTCCGTCACCTCCTGATTATTTTCTGGCACTTAACCCACAAACACTTAATAGCGCCCTTTGAAGTCTGACCTATCCATTGCTTAACCTGATAAAAAAAGG
Organism: Neoceratodus forsteri; assembly: GCA_016271365.2. Lineage (NCBI taxonomy): Eukaryota > Metazoa > Chordata > Ceratodontiformes > Ceratodontidae > Neoceratodus > Neoceratodus forsteri. The sequence goes on along the minus strand of CM057449.1, from coordinate 1,587,649,815 downwards.
GCCACAGGGTACAGTGAGTTAACTTGCATGTCATAATTAATGGTATCCTTTGCCCTCATCCAACCTTTGCTGTCTCACTTTCAGGCATGGTTGCCCCCCACCCCCGCCCAGTCTGCTCCTGAGCTGTCAAATCATTATCAGGAACAGAGAGAGTTATGGCTCACATGGGGCCCCTTTACATATTAAGTCTTACAGTGTTTAGGAAAGGCTGTAGAATGCTGCAGATCCAAGGTTGACTGCATATCTTTACCTTGGTTTATTGTCCAATTTTGTTGTGGTTTGATTTTGAAGAAAGTTCTAACCGGTGTGATGCTGTGATTCATGAGATAACTGCTATGCTGAGTTGTTTGTCTCATGTGTAATTTGTTGTTGTCTTATGTACCTTAAAAAAAAACACTGAATACTGTCATTACAGAAACTATATTTTGGAGTATGATAATGTGCAGTAACATGGGATTGAAAAATATAAGCCCTACCCTACCTGACATGTCTGGATGAGGGTGGTTTGTATTTTGGGAGTAGTTTTGAATGACTCTCCTAGATTTAAAAGGGGATATGAAAACATATTAATAAAGCCTTACTTCACTACTGATCCAGAAAAAAGAGATAAGTCTTGATTCAACAAAGAAAGTGCCATGTTAGTGTTTCTGTTTGTATGCTTGTCTCTAGGGCTTGAACATTGGAAAATCACGGGTTCTAGTCACACACCAGGAACTTAGGCTACTACCCATTACTGGCACTGTAGTGCACTATTATGGGGCACTACACTGTTGAGAAACAAACCTTGGCTTGGTGTCTCTTTCTTGCAACCAATATGCAAATTAATAATGTGCAATATTCTGTTCCTAGTAATGTGCAATATTTTATATAAACTAAGTTTTCTAACATGCCTTTCCTTGCTCTGACTTTGTCAGGTGTTACCGAGCCAGTACTGATAACTAAATGTCTATTGGGGCATATCATGGTTCTCCACAAAATTAGGGACCCAGAGCCATCAATTCACTGGGGACCCTAAAACTGAAAGCCAGCCCTGCTTTGGGGGGATGGGATCAATAATAATAATAAACTTTATTTTTAAGCACCTTTCAAAATATCAAGGCACTTTACAATAATAAAATCATAGTTCCATAAAACAACAACCACAATAATATATAACACAGCAGCTCCAAACACCAATGAGTCACTGATAGGCCTGAAGCCACAAAAAAGTTTTAAGCGCCTGTTTAAATCCCTGCATGGTTGTGCACTCCCGAAGCTGATGGGGTAGAGAGTTACAGAGGGTAGGGGCCACAAACAAAATGCACAGGCCCCAGAAGATTTCAAAGTCACCCTCGGAACCTCCAGCAACCCCTCGTCAGCCGAACAGAGCCGTTGCACAGGGCTGTAGGGAATTAGAAGCTCTTTCAAGTAGTCAGGACCAAGTCCGTGTAGGGCTTTTTAAGTCAGTAAACCAACTTTAAAGGTGATCCACCACTGAATCAGCAGTCAGTGCAGATCGCACAGCACCGGGGCAATACACGAAACCCGAGATGACCCCATCAACAATAGTGCTGCAGCACTCTTCACTAGCTGCAGGTGGCAGATATCAACCCCAGGAAGTCCTAAGTAAAGGGGGTTGCAGTAGTCAAGGCACGAGGTCACAAAGGCGTGGACCAACACAGGCAGATCACTGGACGGAACAAGGTGCTTTACCCTGGCAATGTTCCTAGGATGATAAAAGGCAGACTTGACGACTGCCAACACCTGAAATCGAAGGGTCAGCCCATCATCAAGTACCACTCACAGGTCACGCACCCATTCAGAGGTAAGAATCTGGGAGACGCCCAGAAAAAGTCCAGAGGGCTGACCAGACCTCAACCCCTCTATCCTGTGACCTGGATCCACAACCATTACCTCAGTCTTTCCCATGATCAACTTTAGCCAGCTCGAATTAATGAAATCCTGGATTTCAGCAAGGAAGTTATTAAATACTGAGAGAGCACTATCCTGGTCGGGTGCGAAAGACAGGTAGAGCTGGGTATCATCAGCATAGCAGTGACACCTCAGCCCATGCCATCTTACAATGTCTCTGGGGGGCAACATGTACACTTCAAACAGCATGGGGGACAGTACTGAGCCCTGGGGGAACCCACAGGACAGAGGGAGTGAGTCTGAAGAAAAAATTCCTGACACAACTCTCTGAGTTCTGCCCATGAGGAAAGACGTAAACCACCTGAGGACCATACATGTCAAGCCACAGATGAACCTCAGGTGCTCGAGCAGCACCCCATGGTCCACAGTGTCTAAAGCTGAGGAGACATCAAGGAGCACCAGAATGGAATGGTTTCTCTGATCTCTCGCAATCAGATCATTGAGCACCCGAACCAGTGCAGTCTCAGTACTATGCCACTTTCAAAAACCAGACTGGAGAGGTTTGTAGATATTATGGATGGTCAAATGGTTCTCCAGCTGAATCACCACTACTTTCCCAATAATCTTCCCTATAAAGGGAAGGTTTGAGATAGCTCTGTAGTTTGCTAGGGTTCTATGTAATAACAGCACATAAACTCAGCGAACATCAAAACAGCGAATTTAATATAGCGATGGCAAAAATATCACACGCATATAATAACGAGGCACATAACAGCTACATCAGCCACTGTGAGAATCCGTGCAGGACACCGATACCAGTGATAATCGGCACAGCACTGGTACTTCTTCTCTCAGACCTCCTTATCAAAGGGCCTGTAGTCTAGTTCTGGGAGTACATGCTCTTCTTTCTCTCCAGATTTCCTCCTCTGCAAACCTAATTATGGGGAATTTGTGTGCTGTGTATTGTCTGGCCAGAGTTTAATACATCTGTGTAAACCACTTCTTTTCTTGTTGGAAGTAAAAAGACAGTGACTGTCCTAGGTGCAAGTTTAACTTTGGAGGGGGAGGTAGGTACCAGGTGATGCCCTTAAGATATAAAATATGGAAGGTTTCAGTCTTTGGGACAGACTCAGAAAAGGTGCTATACTAAATTAAAAATCAATCTGTCCATCTGCCTCTCCCTCTGGCTACTGGTGGTTTGCTGCATTGTGGGAGGTGCTTAAAAGTGTTGCAGATGGCATTGCTCCAGAGAGAGAGGGTAGGAGACACAACTAGAGCTAAAGCAGAAAACCAAACTGCAGGTACCTATCTGTTATTACATCTCTGTTGGATCCTCACCCTCTCATGATGTCACTCCACAACATTTATAGCATGAGCCCAACCTCAGTGTGGGATTAGAACCCACAACCATCTGGTCCAGCAGTAGATATGCTACTAAGTGAGCCACACTGACACCTGCTAGCCTGTAGCCACAGTTTTATGTGAGACAAGAGACACAATGATAGACAAAAAAATTAATAAATGGTGGCAGCCTATCTCATCTCCAAAATGGTCTGGTCCCTAATCCTGTATTTTTTTAACAGCATGTGTAAATCCTATGTCCTATGTGCAATAAAGTTGTCAATGTGAACATTTAATAGCTGAGTTTTCTAAATTAGAGATGTATGTGGTTTCTGCTCCTTGATATTAATCAAGAAGTTGTTTTAATTTTGACAATTTTTCTTTAAAGAAAATAAAAAGCTAGTTATTTTGATAATGATATTGGTTGTTTGTAACAAGTCAAGGAAGGCTTTAAAAGCAGCCAAATAGTGTCAAAATGACCTTCAAAATGCACCAGAATGGATCTAAAACCTGATAGCTTTTGGGGGCATAGGTGGCCCCCAGTCCCCCGGCCTATTGATTTGTGGGGCCCATGATTCATGGTCAGAGACCCCTCACTTCTAAATTTAGCACTACACCACTGCATGTGACATTAAATTTTATTTCAGTATTCATTTAAAATCATGCAGACATACAGGAAATAGCATGGTAAAAAGACAGACTTAGGTAGTAGGAGCATAATCAACTGAAAAAGACCACAGCTAGTGTCTCTTTTTACCATGCTAATTGCTGTATACCTCTGCATGATCTTAAAAGAATACTGAAATAAAATGTGATGTCACATGCATACATGACTCCAGCAGATCTCTGGGGCACATAATGCCTAACTAGTAGGGATATAGGATAGGCTGGTGCATGATTTTTTGTAGTTGTAGTGTTATATCATAATAAGGTTGCACAGCCGTGTCAAAGACATTGGCATGGCAACACACAGAAGTTGTAAGTTCTTCCACAAATAACAATCTGTCTCTACAAATTACATACCACTCACTTCCCTTGCAGTAGGGTGAGTTGCAATACTTACAACCTCCTCTTTTCAGAAAACCTTGCATCATACGCATAGACAGGCATCAAGATCATCCCATACTGTCTACTAATCCTGGGAAATGGAGACTACTTTAATGCCTTCTCCCGCTCCTAACTCTGGCCCACAAACCTGGTGGTAACTTGGAAGCATTCCATGTCTTTGAGGACATACTTTTCATGACTGCATGGGAGACCAGAGGGAGGAGCTGTTGAGGAGAAGGCAAGCCAGGCATCCCAGGTGGGTACTGTGGGATGAGGGAACTCCATCTGTACCAGGTCCTACCACTGATTCTTTTCTCCCATAACCCCATCTCTTATCTCTCCATGGGGTGTGCTTCTGTGGAATGACCTAGCATTTTACCTAGCAGGGCCTTTGGTGGGTCAGGTGAACCTCATCCTTCCCTCAGAACTCAACTACCAGCCCTGTTCCAAGCATACCTCTCAACTGTACCTCATTGAGAGGAACGTTCCTCATTTTACTTCACAAAAGCTCCCTGTTCCACATTGTGAGGACTTGTCCTACATTCAGTGTCAACATTTGAAAGCAAAAATCTTTAGTAAATGATGCAACAAATATATTATTCAATTAATAACAGACTTTCGGAACATAAATGCAAACATGTTAACAGTGTTCTGAGATTCTTAGGTAAAGATTTGATTAAGTGTTCCACATTTTGCTCATTTGTTCCACATTTTGAGATACAATGTTCCACATTTGGGAGACAAAAGGTTGAGAGGTATGGTTCCAAGCATGTGACACTATAGCATTATACACTAGATGAATGGGTGTGTGCTAAGGGATCACTTCTTTTTTCCCACATGGCATCCCCTCTGCATAAGCCAACAGAATGTGTTCATGCAGCAGAAGGAATGCCCTTCCTGAGGCAGGAGACATCTGAAGCAGATACCAGAACCCTGCCTTGCTGGTCAGCACCAGATGACCTTGGCTCACGATGCAAACCCACACCATCAGAATGGAAAACGTTTTGCTACCACTCCATCAACTGGACAGATTTAAATTTAATTTCATTAAGAAGGATAACATTCAGAACTGTTAGGGCTATAAACTTTTTTTTAAAGTTTGGAGTCAGCTTTAAACAGCTTAGACATAATATTGTAATTTCCATACTTCAACATGTGTTGATTCATGTATTAGTACAATATAAATTTAGGTGAATCAATTCATATTAATATATATTAATACATGGAAACTGTATCAACATGGCTTAGGCATGGAGTACTTACTCCAAGCTTTAATTTTAAAAAATGGAAGCTCTCAGCCCTAACAGTGCCATGGGTTACCTTTAAAAAAATAACTTATTTGAATAGGTATAACTTTGAACCCTTAGAGTTATGAACTTCATTCATGTTAAATGTAAGCTTGTAGTCAGTACTACACAGCTGAGCTATGTTGGTACAGCTTCCATATATAGAAGGCACTAAAACATGTCAGTAAATGTACTGATACAGATTTGCATGTATTGGTGGTTATCCCGTGGGAAAGGCAATCGCTAGTGAGCACTTACTGAAAGGACGACTCAGTAGTGGTGCCTGTTCTCATGGTGAGTGGACAGGGGGTGAATGCAGGTATGGTGACACACTGTTGCTATATGTATACGTGCACATGGGGGGTGCAAGCATGCCATGTCACGGGTGGAAGGGGAGGGAGGGTTTATGAGGGGTAGCGTGATGGTGGGTTGCCGAGCTGGCCATGTGGCAGGCTATAGTTGGGAGGGTGCCAGGTTTGGTGCTGGGTGCATCGGGATTTTTGCACCAGCCAAGAAAATGTTTTGTTTTACATTTCACTCCCTTAACATGCACCCCCCCCAGAGTTGAGAATCTTTAGTAGGAGGGTGCAAGGGGGCAAAGCCCCTCATGTGGGGGTGTGGTGGGCACAGCCCCTCGCATGCACAAAAACAATTAAGTTCCCGGCGTTGTTCTGCCATGCGCTGGGAGTGTACATCGGCGAATTGTATTTTCGCTGATGTATATTTGCCCTAATGGCAATCGCCTTTCCATGATTGCCATTATCACATAAATCCATATTGATGTGTTTTGATGCATATTGATGCATGGAAACTATATGTACAGTATATGGCTCAGGCATGTATTGCTGATTCCAAACTTTTATTTAAAAAATAAAGCTTCCAATCCTTGCAGTTCTAAAGTTATACCTATTTCAAATATCATCTTTACAGAGTAACTTGGGAAATGTTAGGGCTAGGAACTTATTTTATTTTGGAGATGAAAGCTTACAGTGTTAGTGCAACATGACAAGGCAATGAAAATATAGTTTCTACATACTGATAAAAATCACAACATATTGATACCTGTTAATATATATTATACAATGGCAAGAACATTTCCTGGACTCTGATTGGTCAGTCTGGGGTTGGACCCATGATGTTACCCCAGCATAACATCACAGCTCTAGTCTCAGCACTGTGAATCTCCCGACTGACTGCATTGCATTCCTTGGATTAGCATGATTCTTTTCATCTTCACTTGGTGGAACGCATCCTCAGTTTGGTCCAGAGAAATTCCAGGTTCTAAGTTATATCATAAAAACAGATTAGATAATCAAGGCGGTGGAGTTTGTATGCACATACGAAATGATATTCCTTCTTTTGAAGTGTGTTCTCCTTTTTGTCTGGAAAGTATATGGGTTAAAATCTTATTGAAGGAGCAGTCCTATATAACTATTGGTAACATCTATCGACCTCCATCTGCAAATTCAGATTACACAACTGATATGTTTAAAGAAATTACACATTTTTCAGAATCTCAAGATACTGTAATATTTGGTGACTTTAACCTCCCTCATGTTAACTGGGACTCATTCTCAGGACAGTCCTCTGCCAAGAAAGGACTAATAGATGTGGTAGTTGGTACTTGATTACAACAACTTGTTACTGAACCCACTCGAGGTCTTAATATTTTGGATCTATTATTTACTAACATAGAGCAACAAATCAGCAATTTACAAATTTGGGATCCACTTGGGACCAGTGATCATTCATCTATTCTGTTTGAAATTCAACAGTTTAAAACCACACAAAGGAAGTTATAATGTACAAAAAAGTATAATAAAGCAAATTTTTCTAAAATCAATGAATACTTACAAAACATAAACCAGGAATCTAATCTTCTTAATTGTACAACACAACAAGCTTGGGACTTTTTTAAAAACATAGTACATTATTTGGAAAATACCTTTATTCCATCTAAGAGGAAATTTAATAATAAAGGAACATTTCCCCCTTGGTTCAACAAGATGATTAAAAATCAGATTAAAATAAAAAGTAAACTTTTTAGGAAACTTAAGAATAGTTCTGCTCCATTTAAAACTACTCTATTACATAAATATAGACTATCTGTGAAAAACTTAAAACAATTCTATTAAATTGGCAAAAATATGCTAGAATTTAAACTAGCTCACACAAAAGACTGTCACAAATCTCTTTTCTCTTATATAAGTAATAAAAGAGGTGTATCAAGGACCATTGGTCCCATCATAACCAATGGCTCATCTCTATCTGATATAGAAACCTCAAATCTCTTTAATAAGTACTTTTGTTCTGTCTTCTCTCAAAAATCACCTATTAATACATTTAAAGTTCACCACATATATTATTATAGCTTCTATCCAACTGACATTATATAGGCAATCACAACACTGAAAAAAAATATTAGTCCAGGCCCAGACGGTATTCATCCATGGTTTCTGATCAAAACCTCTATAAATATTTCTGTACCTTTGCCAATTATCTTCAAAAAAATCCTTACAAGAAAGCATTATACCAAATGATTGGTGTTCAGCAATAGTTACTCCCATATTTAAAAAAGGCAATAGAGGTTCTGTGCAAAATTATCATCCAATTAGCCAGACCTCAGTGGCTGGTAAATTAATGGAACGAGTAATGAAGTCTTTAATAGAGCAAGATTGCAAAAAGTTGGGAATTTATGATTCAAATCAGCATGAGTTTACTCCCAAGTATTCCCACACCACCAATCTGATATCTTTTTACAATAATATAAGTACTCTACTAGATGTGGGTATCCCTACTGATGTAATTCTTTTGGACTTTCATAGAGCTTTTGATAAAGTCTCACATGAAAAACTTATTACTAAAATGCACAATCTAGGTCTGTCACCTGATATTGTCAACTGGACTTTGAACTGGTTGACAAATCATTCTCAGAGAGTCAGAATTAATGATACCTTGTCTGATTCGGGTAGTGTGACAAGCAGTATACCACAGGGGTCGGTCTTGGGACCAACATTGTTTAATCTCTTTATCAGTGATTTACAAACAGGGCCAAATAACTTCATGGTTAAATTTGCAGATGATACTAAATTGGGGGGCAAGGTTAATAATCAAGAAAATATTTTTGCATTAAAGAAGGATTTGGAAAAATTAACACTTTGGGCAAGTGAAAATCATGTGCACTTTAATCAAGACAAATGTTTAGTAGTACATTTCAGTGTAAATAATCCAAAAATGATATATTATATAAATGGACTACCACTTCACTCATCAAACTGTGAAAAAGATTTAGGGATATATGTTAATAATAAACTTACATCAAATGATCACTGTGTTAGAACTGCTTGCATGACCAACAGACTTTTGAGGCAAATAAAATGCACTTTTGTTAATCGCACTGAACAATGCCTTATTCCATTGTACAGGGCGTACATTAGACTGTATCTAGACTATGGATCCCCTTTCTGGAATCCAAACCAAAAAAAAGACATAGCAATTCTTGAACAGGTTCAAAGGAGAGTAACTAGAATGATTCCAAGATTAACAAACTTGGATTATCAGAACAGATTAAAAGCTACTGGTCTCTTTTCTCTTCAAACTAGAAGATTAAGAGGTGATATGCTTATGGTTTTTAATTTAATAAATTCACCAGATCTAATGGAAAAATGTGGTCTAACACTCTCCAAAAAGGAGACATGTTCCAAGACTGCATAATAAACAGCTTGAAGTAAAAACTTATAAAACCAGCAAAAGGGGAAACTTTTTTCCAATAAGAACATCCATTGTATGGAACACCTTACCACAAGAATTGGTAGAGGCAACTAGTGTCACTGTCTTTAAAAACAAATTAGATGTTTGGTTGAGGGATAATAGATAAATAATGTCCCACATAGTGTGGGCAACAGTCTCAATAGGCTCTGGCCTTCTTCTGTTGTTTCATACCAAGTAATAATGCTTAAGAAACAAAAATATTTTTCCACACTGACAAAAACATCTTTGAAATCATTTTTTTTATTCTCTATAACAACAAGCCATTGTATAATAGGAATAATGCCCTCCAGGGTGTGTGTCATGCTGGGATAATGTCACTTCTGGGGCAATTAGAAACATAGAAACATAGAATTTGATGGCAGATAAGGACCGCTTGGCCCACCTAGTCTGCCTATTTTCCTACCTAACAGATAAGCTGCAGATCCTAGTTAACCAACAGCTTACTTCCTCCTACCCCCACTAGGACTGCCTTATGCCTGTCCCATGCATTCTTGAAGTCTCCCACTGTTCTTGACTCCACAACCTCCTCAGGGAGGCTGTTCCATGCATCCACAACCCTCTCAGTGAAAAAATACTTCCTCACATTACCTCTGAGCCGTCCCCCCTCTATCTTCAAATTGTGCCCCCTTATTCTTGCACATCTCTTTTTCTGGAAGATGCTACCCTCTTGGACTTTGTTAATTCCCTAGAGGTACTTGAAAGTTTCTATCATGTCCCCTCTCTCCCTTCTTTCCTCAAGGGTATACATATTAAGCTCCTTTAGTCTTTCTTCGTATGTCTTCTGATGCAGACCCTGCACCATTTTGGTTGCCCTCCTCTGGACAGCCTCCACTCTGTCTATGTCTTTCTGGGAGATGGGGTCTCCAGAACTGCACACAGTACTCAGATGAGGTCTCACCAACTGTCTGTACAGAGGGATAACAACTTCCTGTTTTCTACTATTGATGCCTCTTCCTATGCATCCCAGTATCCCCCAGCCTTCCTTACTGCCTTCTCACATTGCTTGCCCACCTTTAGGTCATCTGATATAATTACCCCAGGTCCCTTTCTATTTTACTGTTGTCAGTATCTCACCCCCATTGTGTATGCTTCCCTGGGTTTTTTGTTTCCCAGGTGCATTACCTTGCACTTCTTTGCATTGAATCTGAGCTGCCATACATTTGACCATTCCTCCAACCTTGCCAAGTCCTTCTCATCCTTTCCACTCCATCTTGTGTATCAACCCTGTTGCAGATCTTTGTGTCATCTGCAAAGATACATACTTTTCTTACAGTTCCTCTGCAATGTCACTTATAAAGACATTAAAAAGGACCGGTCCCAGTACTGAACCCTGTGGTACCCCGCTAGTAACCCTCCTTTCTTCACTGTGTACTTCATTTACTACTACCCTTTGCATCCTGTTGTCTAGCCAATTTTTTATCCAGGCTACCACCTTGGGACCCACTCCAAGGCTGGCTATCTTGTGTATTAATCTTTTGTGTGGGACTGTATCAAATGCCTTGCTAAAATCTAGGTAGGTCATGTCCACAGCCCCTCCCTGGTCTACTAATTTGGTCACCCAGTCAAAGAAATCTGTTAGATTCATCTGACATGACCTTCCCATCATGAATCCATGCTGCCTTGGGTCCTGTGCCCCACTGGCCTCTAGGTACTCAACAATTCTTTCCTTCAGAAGTGATTCCATAATTTTCCCTACCACTGAGGTCAAACTAACTGGTCTGTAGTTTTCTGCCTCTGTCCTGCTCCCACTTTTGTGAAGAGGAATCACATCTACCCTCCTCCAGTCCTCGGGTACCACCCTATCCTCCCATGACTTGTTAAAGAGAGTAGTCAGCGGTGTCACTAGTTCTACCCTTAGTTCTTTTAGAATTCTTGGGTGAACCCCATCAGGCCCCATTGCTCTGTCCACCTTCAATTTTATTAGTTCTTTCAGAACCCTTTCTTCTGTAAATGGACTGGTATCAACCCCTGTCTTCAGAGTGTTTCTCTTGTTTGGTTTAGGTAACTCCCCCCCTCCTCTTCCTTTGTGAATACTGAGATGAAATATTCATTCAGTATCCCTGCTTTTTCACTGTCACCCTCTACCTACATTCCATCCCCTTTATTAAGCTTCAGTATCCCTCCTTTGGTCTTTCTTCGCTCCCTAATGTACCTATAAAAGGTCTTATCCCCCTTCTTAACAGAATTGGCAATCCTTTCCTCGGTTTGGGCCTTTGCTATTCTGACTGCCTTCCCAGCCTCTTTCTGCTTTAACTGATAAAGTTCTCTGTCCTGCTCCTTCTGTGTTTCCTTATATTTCCTGAATGCTGTCCTTTTCTCCTTAACCTTCCCTGCCACCTCTTTTGAGAACCATAGCGTTTTTTTCCTTCGTTGTGTTTTATTGATTTGCTTTACACAAAGGCTTGTTGCCTCTGTGATGGCTGTTTTGATCACTCCACATTGTTCCTCCACCCCTCCTTCTTGCCTGTTTGCTAGTGCTTTTCTGAGGCACTCTCTCATTTTCCCAAAGTCAGCCCTCCTAAAGTCCAGTACTCTTGCTTTTGTATGGCTTGATTGTATGGCTGTGTTTACTGTGAACCACACTGTTTGGTGGTAGCTTGTTCCCAGATGGCTACCCACTTCTAAATCTGAGATTCTTTCTCTGTCCCCATTTGAAAGTACCAGGTCTAAGATTGCTCCCTCCCAAGTGGGTTCCAGTACTAGTTGTCTGAGGCATGCCCCCTGTAGGGCATCAAGAATGACCCTGCTCTTGGATGTGCCTGCAGCAAAGGTGCTCCAGTTAACATCTGGCATATTCAGGTCCCCCATCAACAATATCTCCCTTTTTCTGCCATTCTAAGAAAGCCTTCTATCATTTCCTTGTCCATTCCCTCCCCCTGAGATGGGGGTCTGTATACAACCCCCATGCAGATTGTTATGCCATTTCCTGTCTCCAGGGTGACCCAAAGTGTCTCATCTGCTCCCTGTTTACTCTTTAGTTCTGCTGCTTTGATCCCTTCCTTTACATAGAGAGCTACTCCTCCTCCTCCTCTTTTACCCTCCCTGACCCTCCTGTAGATTGTGTATCTTGGTATGTTGACATCCCAGTCATGGTTCTCTGTGTACCATGTTTCTGTGACTGCCACAATATCCAGGCAACCCTCTTCTATCAAGGCCACTAGTTCAGGGAGCTTGTTACACAGACTATGGGCATTGGTACTCATCATCTTCCACTTTTTGATAGCCTTACCCCTTTTAGCCCCATTTCTGTCCTTACTGCCTTTGCCTTTTTTTACATTTAAATCTGTTCTGCTCCCTAATAACTTCTGTACCTTGGTGTTTACCTCACTAATCACCATGTTTTGTTGGGGGAGGCTCGGATTTCCCTGCTCCTTTTCATTGCCTCCCCCCTTGGCTAGTTCAAATGCTTGCCAATGAAGCATTTAAACCTCTCACCTAGGATCCTGGTTCCCCCCTTAGACAGATGCAGACCATCGCACCAGTATAAGTCTGCTTCCCTCCAGGTGGGTCCCCAGTCCCCAATGAAGCCAAAACCCTGAGCTCCACACCAGTTGCCCAATCATCCCAGGCGTGATGTTATCCCAGCATGACACACATCTTATCGAGCATTATTCCTTTAATGATACATGTATTGACACATTTTGTGACAGAACAATACATTGTAACTATATAGATGTAGCTCTTTATATAACAATGACTCCAAGCTTTCGTTGAAAAAACAAATGACTTTTCTAGCCTCAATGGATTCAAATTTAGCACTTCTTAAAAAACATATATTTAGAATGAGATAACTTTGGTACCAGTTATGCTAAGAACCCAATTTTTTTTATTTTTATTTTATTTCTAAATGAAAACTTAGGGATAGCCTGATATAAAAGAGACATGTCAACACTCATTTGATTTTTCAATACACAGTACTGTAAAACTAATTCAGTATTCTCTCAATTTAAAAACATTGATGTTTAAATTTATAAAAAAGTGTTCTTACTTTTTTAGATTCTTGATCCATAGTGAGAATTATTTACTAAAACAGGCACGTAATTCTGGCAGAGTACATATTTGTAAATTATTTCATGGAGGAAGACAGCTCTTGATCTAATACTGGTCAGTGTATCAGAAGATACAAGTGATATTTTGTAAAGGAGGCCCACACCCTTTTTCTTGCTGTATATTTATACTATTCTTTTGACTGAATTTATATTTGTATGCCACAGAAAATGAGATTTAAATCACTGCAAATTTCTTTTTAAGGCACCAATGCAATGTAATTGAGGAAAACATTTGACATTATCTTTTTCACAATAAAAGTTTACAGGCATCTTCCAGTTTTATTTGGTGGTTAAATATTTTAGTTCCACCAGAATTTAATTACTTTACAAATGTTTTGATTTAGTTTTTGTCTCAAAAAAAGAAAGAAGTCTGGCACATTGGCTGAAAAATACCATTGGAGACCTGATAATGGTTAGAATCAAGAACAAAAAAAAAAAGTGTGTTGCACAACATAGGAGGTACCTAGAAAACTAAATGTGATATGTATGCTAACACTTTTTTGTAGTTAATCTTTATATTGATGTTTACACAGATACCTTTCATATTCGTCAGGCATATAATACATTTTGTTTACACTGGCAAGGCAAAGTTTATTTGTATGGTGCCCATTTCTGGGGGCTCTGGGCACCTCATATAAATACAAGTAAGGAGTAAAAAAAAAAAGACAAATACTTATTTAAAACAGTAATAAAACAGATAAAAAGGTGCAGATACATAAGTTCAGTAGTCAATTCATGCGTCAGATTAAATAACTATATCTGGGAAGGCCAGAGAAAAAAGGTGGGACTTTAGGTGGCTCTTAAATACCTCAGCTGAAGGGGCCTCCCTGATGACAGAGGGAAATGAATTCCACAGGACAGGGTGGACAGGGCCAGCAATGCTGAAATCCCTGTCACCAGCAGTTTTTAACCTCATCCAGAGAATTGCCAAGAGGTCCCTAGAGGAGGAACAGTGGGAGCGGACTGGGACAGAAGGTGTTAGGATATCAGACAGATAGCCATGGCCAAGTCTATGTAGGGCCTTAAAGGTGAACAGGTCCACCTTGAAGATAACCCTCCACCTGACCGGCAGCCAATGCAGCTCATGCAGCACCAGAGTCACATGACAAAACCTTGAAAGGCCTGTCAGTAACCTGGCAGCTACGTTCTGCACTAGCTGCAGTCAGTAGAGGGTACCTTCTAAGACCCTGAAGTACAGAGTGTTACAGTAAACAAGCCTGGATGCTACAAAGGCATGCAGCAAGGTAGGAAGGTCCTCAAGTAGAATTAGGGATTTGATCCTGGTGGTATTCCTCAAGTGGTAAAAAACACTTTGGACAACTGATGACACCAGAGTCAAATGTCAAACCATCATCCAGGAACATGCTGAGATCTCACACACTAGAGGAAGCCATTAATGGCATAGATCCCAGGAAAATACTGGTTACCACACTGGAGGCATTCCTATCATGCCTTCGGCCCTGTCCCACTACCAGTACCTCTGTCTTATCAGGATTCAATCACAACCAGCTGGAGGACATCCAATAATTGATATCAGCCAGGCAGATGTTAAATACTTCCACAGCGTTGGATGTTCCAGGGGCAAAAGACAAGTACATTTGGGTATCATATGCACAGCAGTGAAAAATCACATTGTACCTCCTACTGAGCTCACCTAGGGAAGCATGTACACTGCAAACATCGGTGACAAGATTGATCCCTGAGGTGCACCACACGACAGAAGTTTCGGGGACGAGGAATAATTCCCCATCACTACCAGTTGCTTCCTGTCAGTGAGACAGAACTCAAACCAGTGAATGACTGTGCTGATACGCCCACAATACTCTCTGAGATGATCAAGCAGCACAACGTGGTCTACTGTGTCAAAATCTGAGCAGAGATCAAGGAGAAGGAGAACTGACCCATCTCCTCTATCCCTCGTCCTAACGAGGTCATTGCGCACCTAAACTAGTGCTGTTTTGGTGCTGTGCCTGACTCAGAAACCAGACTGGAGTGGCTCATAGATGTTAAAGATTGTGAGGTGCTCCTCAAGCTGTTGTGCCACAATATTCTTGACAATCTTTCCCAAAAATGGGAGGTTGGAAATGGGTTGATAATTTGCCAGATATCTGGGTAGAGAGATGGTTTCTTCAGAAGGGGCCTCACAAGAGCCTCTTTCAAGGAATCCGGGAAGACCCCTTCCAACAATGAACACTGGACAATCAAGGTGAACACTGGGCTAATGGAATCAATGCTTCCCATTAAGAAATGCATTGGGACTAGGTCCAGTTCACAGTATGTGTGCTTCAGCTTTGAAGCAACCTCTATGACCTCAATCACCTACACTGGTTTAAACTTCCAAGCCAACTTCAAATACAGGGCCCCTGCTGGCTAAATTCCCTTAACTCTGAGCTGATTGAAGAAATGAAACTATACCCATTTAAGCCAAGCTGCTGCAGTACCTGGCCACTTTTAATAACTGAGACTGCATCACCTGTGCATAATCCTACTGTTATTGATAGCTTATCTGTCCTGCATAGCACCTATCTCCCCCCAAGTCCTCCCCTGCCTGGTGTGACCCCACTGAGCACTTACTCCCACGTCCCCTCTTTATCCCCCCGTCTTCCTGCTTTCTCTTCACAAATGTTAATTCCCCCAATTTTACCTCCTCCCCGGTTCCCCGCACCTCACCCCCCACTTTAAAACCCTTTCTCTTATCTCTCCCCATTACCCAGCCCTGCCCTATCACCTATTTAAAACCCTGGGTAGATTCCTGTCCAATTCCACCCTCTGACTACTCAACCCCTTTATTCTGTTACCCCTTTTGTCTTTGCCCCCCTCCCTGCTCTCATCTATTCTGTCCTCACCCTCATTTGGTCACCACCACTTTTGACCCTCCATAACTCTACCTGCATGCTCTAAAACTCAGCTACCACTATAAATTGCTTGTCCATCTCAGATATGCTCTTAGTACTGTTGCAATAAAGTTGTCCTCTCCTACCTGATGTATTTTAACTGTACTTGCTTGAATCTGTATCTGCATGTACCATCATGTACTTGTCTACTGTATATACCCCTATCTGTTTTGTAATGTCTACGTATCTTGTCTATTGCTTTATGATGTGGAACCTTTGTAAATGAGCTTTTAGCTCAAAGGTGTTATCCGAGATTCCAATAAACAAAACTCCCCCCTAAACAGGCAAAGTGCCTCTGCTACATCCAAGGCGATTACTGTGAGATGTAACACAACTCACTGGCAGGACTCTCTGCTGAATAGAGGACACTTTGTTAGTGAAGAATCGAGCAAACTCATCACACAAAGAGGCAGAAAAAGCTTTTTTTGGCTGGAGACAGGGAGAATGTAACAGGCTGTCTACAGTCTGAAAAAGCATAGCTGGTCAGTTCATCCCTGCAGTAATCTCCCTGGACAGGAACTCTGCCTTCTTACAGATGATTGCCTCCTGGTACTCACCATAGTGGGTACGCAGGGCCAGTTTGTCCTTCTCAAGCTTCGTCCTCCATCAGCAATGCTCTAACTTCCAACCCCTAATCCTCATCACCTTGAGCTCTCCATCAAACCAAGGAGACCTGAAGTGAGAAGATTTGGGTCTTACACAGACTGGTGTTAGTGCATCGAGAGCTGCAGACATCACCCTGTTATAGGTGGCAACTACATTACTCATGCCCTTCGCACATGCACAGTCTACACTAGAAAAGTCAGCCACCACCAGAAAACCCTCAGGGAACATTCCCCTGAAAGGGTGGTAGCTGACCATCTTAACAGGGAGAGGGCTCTTGGGAGGGGTGACCCAAATGAGAACCTCACCATGCAGTGATCAGACCAAATGACCTGATCAGTCTTGAAGTTAGCTACCTCAAGCCCCAGTGAGAACACCAGGTCTAACATGTGGCTACTGTGGTGAGTCGCAGAAGTAACTTCTTGTGTCACTGAACATTATTAATGCATGTTTCTAGGATCTGCATTAGACTATAAAAGGATTGTTGCCTAAACACATAACAGAGATTAAAATGTGTTTTAATTGTAGGTAAAACTAGCTTTTTTGAAAAATATTTTTCATTGCACTGCTGCTTTAATAAATATGTTTAATATTACTACTACAATGTCAACTCCTTAATGTCTGGTAGCAACTTAGTGTCACCGCCACTGTTAGCCTGTGACAGTTCTACGGGCAGGAGGTATTGCTAAAGTTTGCACCCATGTTTGCAAAGGATTCCATGTTTTGTAAATGGCTCATTGAGCCTTTTGCATGGTGACCCTTGCCCCATTCTCTGCATGGCTGCATCCATGCAGGGAAGGACCAACACTCCCATTGTGCATGGTACAACAGTGTCAGAAAGTCACATCTTTTGCTACATGGTTTCAGACCCACTTAGTGGCAGTTCCTTGGTAACTGTGTGTCAGGCCCCAACAGTTTCAATGCTACAAAGTAATAGTAGTTCAAGAAATGCTACTTGATATGTATGTTACAGGAGAACAGAAGGGGGACAGGATCAGATCTACAGTACAGTAACTTCTTGTTTTACACTGTTTTTTGTGGATTCTACTTGGTAGAATGTCATTTCTTTTCTTTCTTGCTACTAGGGGGCTAGCAGGGTATTGTTTGGGGCTGTTGGAATTTTGAAACCTATTTTGGTAGCTATAAGTGGGCTCATTTGTTTGGTTCACTGTGTGGCAGGCTGCATTTGTAGAGGCCTATTTCTTCTGTTTAAACATAATTGGTGTAATTTAACTGGGTCTGTTTCTTTGAATTGGAGACCTATATCTTCATCTATATAAGCCTATTTTGATGTGTTGTTGGTGAAGCTGTTTGAATTGGAGTCCTGTTTCTTTGGGTAGCAAACCTATTTTGGGGGCTTTGAGTAGATTGTGATTCATTGTTGCTGGTTTCACTAGCTGCAAAGTTTGATGCACAGTGGGGGAAGGGTGCTAATGGTCTGACCAGAGGCCTCAGCTACCTGATTGTTTCTGGAGGACTTGGGCTGGTCCCAACCCCACAAACCCCTCATCCCACCCACCCCTGGTCCATTATTTCCTTTATACTAGGGGTTCTGACATCACTTCCTCAAACAGGCAAAGGATATGCACCTGTCATAGCAGAAGCAGACATCCAGGAAAGGAACAGCAGCAAGTGAAGAGGTGGCTGCTCTCTCAATGGAAGGGAAGTAAATGCAAATCTAGGAGCTTTCATTATTACTTCTTCACATTGATATTGCATTGGGAAAAGGAGGAATAGGAGTTTGAAGAAGGTTGTGCAATGGCTACTTAAAGTCTCTTCTTGAGTGTGGATAGGAAGGATAGGAATATAAAAAGCAGTTGCTCAATATATCTAAATGTGTGCAACAAAGGAGGTAAGGGAAATAAAATGTTTTGCACTGACAGAGGGGGGAGAGGGGAGACTTGGGGAGTGTTTGGTATCCTGCTTCTGGAAGGGTGGGGGCGCTGGTGGGCAACGACAGCAATGGGTAGGGTGGTAGGCTGCAACAACTGTGGTGCACCAATCTTTCTAAACATTGCCTGGAGTGTGGGAGGATGTTTAATGTGCAACCACATAGAAAAACTTAGAAAGGAGATTGAGGGTCTGCAGGAGGAACTAAGACAGGCGAGGCAGATTGGGGGTGGGTTTAGCCCAATACTGGAGGGAGGAAGAAAGGGAGATGAGGGAGGGCAATTTAAGCCAACAGTGGTGAGGAGAGGGTCAGAAGAAGGGAAGCAGAGACAAAGGGGCCCAGGCCAGGAAGAACGACTGCCGGGGAAACCAGGTCAGGAGACAAAAGACAAATAGAAGGATGAGATAGGGACTTGTGAGGGGAGGTGACGAAGTGGCAAAAGTCATGGAGTGGAAAGGAGAGAACAGGTTACTATGAAGAGAGAGGGAGCGGGCATTTGTGAAGGGTCCTCAGAAAATTTGCACTGCTAGAGAGGAAGAAGGTGGAGGAGGGAAATGATGAAATTAGAGGAGTAATTGATAAATGCCTGGACCAAACTGGAGCAGGGGGAAGTTCTGCTGGGAGAATTGCAACAGGGGTAAAAGGAGGAAATAATATGCAGGAGGAAGAAGAGGAGCTGGAAATGAGAGGGGGAGATGAATGGAAACAAGCAGGGAGTAAGAGGGGTGGAATCTTAGTGCTGGGGGACTCAATACTAAGAGGAGTTAGGTGGGGTAGCAAGGGGGAGAGGCATAGTCGCATTTGGGTGGAGGTCATGCCAGGAATGACAGCGGAAAGGGTGGGACAGTCTGTTCTGAAATATGCTAGAAGGGATAGGGACAAGCCTCATTTAATTATACATCTTGGGACAAATGACCTGGCTAACAAGACAGTAGATATAGTCCAGAGGAGGTTTGAGGAACTAGCATAATTATGTGAGGGGGCAGGAAGATCAGTAAATTTTTCCGCGGTACTTCCGGTGCCAAAGGCAAGCACAACAAGAAAGCTGAGAATAGAGGAATTTAACAGATGGCTAAGAACCTGGTGTTGTGCTAAAGGGTATAGGCTGTTGGGGGGGGTTGGGAGGAACCTGGAAAGACAGTAGTCTCTATGCCAAGGACAGACTACACTTGAGTGAGGAGGGAAAGAAAGTGTTGAAACAGAGGATGGAAGAGTATATAGAGGAAGTTGGGAATTTAAACTAGGAGTGGGGGGTGGCAGTTGGGGAAGAAATATGCAGAGACCACAGGTTGGGAAATCATATGAGCTTACCCCCCATAACAGTGACAAAGGACAAATGGCAAGTATTATTGGTGATGCTAGGAAAGGAGGGCAGGATGGGAGGGGGGGAAGTGTGGAAGATGGTTACCCTTAATGCTAGGAGCCATGGGAGGAAAACTGCAGAGTTACAGGTTCTCATGGCAGAGGAAGAGGTGGACATTGCAGCCATCACGGAAACATGGGCCACCCAATATAATGACTGGGACCTGTCTGTACCAGGGTACAGGTTATTTCGTAGGGACAGGGTGATTGGGAAAGGAGGGGGGGTGGCACTATATGTGAAGGAAGGACTGAAGTGTGTAAGGGAGGATGGGGAGAGGGTAGTAACGAGTCACTTTGGGTGCAAATCCAGGATTCCAAGAATAGGATTCTTAGAACGGGAGTGGTGTACAGGCCACCATCTCAGACGGAGGAGTTATACAGGGAACTAGCAGGACAGATCAGGAGGACCTGAGAGAAGGGTAGTGTGGTGATTGTGGGGGACTTCAACATGCCAGGAGTGGACTGGAGCACCCCAACAACCAGGAACGGAAGGGAGCAGGTACTGCTGGATGCCTTCCAGAACAGCTTCCTGCTGCAAATGGTCAGTGAACCAACCAGGTTAGGGAATACCCTTGACCTTGTGCTGGCAAATGGGGACTTTGTGAGAGAACTTACAGTGGAGGAACTGCTGTCAGGGAGTGACCACCACTCAGTATGGCTCACATTGGATATGGGCAAGGAAGGAGTGGAATCTGGCACAAGAGTGCTGGACTTCAGGAGGGCCAGCTTTGGGAGGATGGGGGAAGTGGTAAAAGGGTACCTGGCCAGAATTCAATCTAGTATGGATACCAACAGAGGTGGGAACTCATAAAGCTGGGGATAGTGGAGGCAACAAAACCTGCTGCAAAGCCCAGAGCAAGAAGGCTAGGGCTAAGAAACCGAGCTGGTTGAGCAAGGAGGTCATGGAAAGGTAAGAAGGAAAAGAGCTGCCTTTAGGAAGTACAAGAAAACAGGGAGTGGGGAGGACAGAGGTGCTTGACAGAATCGAAGGAGGTGACAAGGGCAGTAAGGGAGCCAAAGCATCTTGGAACTCAGGCTGGCACAAGGCATTAAGAAGGGGAAGAAGGACTTCTTTAAGTACATCAGGAGAAAAGGAGCTGTAAGGACCACATAGTAAGGATTAGGAAGGAGGGTTGGGTGGAAGCAGGGTGCAGCTAAGGCGGAAGCACTAAATGAGTACTTCTGCTCAGTATTTACTAAAGAAAAGAGGGGGGGTGACACCCAAGGTGGGAGTAATGGCAGAAGCAAGGGGGGGAAGTGGTGACAGATGGGGAAATCATGGTGGGCAGAGTTCGAGAGGGTTTGAAGGCACTAAGGGTGGACAAGGTGCCAGGCCCAGATGGCATCCACCCCAGGGTACTGAAGGAGCTGGCAGAGGTCCTTGCAGGACCTTTGGCAGACCTATTTAATGCCTCACTACATTCGGGTGTGTACCTCAGGACTGGAGGATGGCTCATGGTGCCCCTCACAAGAGTGGCCCCAAGGGATGAACCAGGGAACTACAGACCAGTGAGCCTCACATCCATCGTGGGTAAGCTAATGGAGACTATCCTGAAGGAGGCTGGTAGCCCTCCTAGAGGCCAAAGAGTACAGGACAGCAGACAGCATGGCTTCATATGTGGCAGATCCTGCCAAACCAACCTGGTCAAGTTCTATGACTGGGTAACTAGGCAACTGGACAGGGGCCATGCAGTGGATGTCCTGTATCTGGACTTCAGTAAGGCATTTGATTCGGTGCCACATGAAAGGCTGGGAAGGAAGTTAGTAGGCACAGGGGTGGGTACAATGCTGGTGAGATGGGTAGGAAACTGGCTGCAGGGAAGGCAACAGAGGGTGGTGGTGGGTGGGGAGCTCCTCACACCCAAAGGCAGTGACGATTGTCCCACAGGGCTCGGTGTTGGGACCAGTGTTGTTTGGGATATTCATTGCAGACATATCATGGGACATTAAGAGCAAGATCAGTCTGTTTGCTGATGATACCAAGGTTGGCGCGGTGGTGGATGACCTAGGAGGCTGGCAGGGGTTGCAGGATGATCTGGCAAAGCTTGAAACCTGGTCAGACACCTGGCAACTGGGCTTTAATGCCAAAAAGTGCAAGGTGCTGCATTTTGGGATGAAGAACCCAAGGAGGAGTTACCAGCTAGGGAGAGTGCAGCTAGTCCAGACAGAGGAGGAGAAGGATCTGGGTGTGCTCATTATAGGGTCAATGAACAACTCGGCACAATGTAGGAAGGCAGCTGCAAAGGCCAACAAAATGCTGGGTTGTATTGCAAGGGGTATATCCTCGAGGAAGGAGGAGGCGATTCTGCCACTGTATAGGTCATTAGTTAGACCACACCTGGAGTACTCGTGCAGTACTGGCGTCCATATCTGAAGAGACATTAAGTTACTGGAGGGGTGCAGCGCAGGGTGACAAAAGATAATCAAGGGACTGGGGACTTATCATACGAGAGGAGGTTGAAGGAGTTGAACGTACTCACTGGAGGAGAGAGGAGAGACATAGATTGAAACTTTTAAATACATGAAAGGAATAAACAAGAAGGGTACAGAGGGGCTGTTCAAAGTAAGGAGGAGGCCACCAGGGGCCATGATATGAGACTGGACGAGGAAGGTTCCAGGGGAGGGAGATAAGGAGACACTTTTTTAGAGAGGTGGTGGCTGGGTGGAATACGTTACCTGCAGAAGTGGTATGCAGTAGAACAGTGGACTGCTTCAAACGAGGATGGGACAGGACAAGGGGGAGGGTTAATGAAGGGGAAGGGTGGAAGGGAGGGGCAGCTGCAGTATAAGGGGTGCTAGCTGCACATTCGAGCAGACTTGATAGACCTCTAGGCCTTTATCTGCTGGCAAATTTCGTATGTTCGTAACAGAATCACAAAGCTGTGCTACATTATGCAGAATTGAAACAGTTGTACTAAACAGAAATTATTACATCTTCCACAGAAGAAAAAATTCACAGTTTTACTCTGAAACTGAAGAGGTATAAACTTAACAAAGTAAGAGTTGCAGTGGGATAACATATCTATCTCTAGTACAGCAAAGCATATCCATGACAGTGCCACACGTTCATTTCAGCGCTAATACAGTACTCACATGAATATAGACAAATATAATAACATAATTTATAATGTGAGTCCAATATTTAAAAGTAATAATCCCTATGTACATGCAGCTAGGATTTATTTGCACATCAAGTTGCACAGTGGCCAATATTTGCTGCCCAGACAACAGTTTATACATCCGGTAGCTTCTCTCAGTAATGGGCTCAGTAAAAAGATGGAAAGACAGCAGGGCTGCCATTTATAAAACCTTGGCAACATAATCAGAAATGTAGAAACCTCTAAATAGAATGTTTTAATTTTCTTCTACTTTTTGAATTGCTTGAAGGTTGGCCACAAGTCAACTGATCCATTTGTTATAAGCCTTCTGGCTTTCTTTATACTAGTAATCTCTACAGACATGTCTTGAATGATTATCTGGAAAAGGCAAGGTTGAGATCATCACTCTACTTCAACAAAAATGTGAAGAACATGGTTTTTACAGGCTAGTATATATTAATTATTTTAATTGCCAAACTAAGTTTATATCGAGAATAATGGGAAAATCTATTCCTCCCAAATAACTAAAGTGCTGCCAAAAAGCACATGGATCAAATCATTTCAATGGCCTCACTCTTCTCATGAGCTGAGGTGGACGTTTTGGAAGGAGAATTTTTAGAACATATTTTAAGCAATGCTTAAGCAATGCTAAAATTATTACAGCTGCAAAATGTTGCACCTGAATCAACAACTGTTTCAGGAAATGATGTCAACATTACATCAATAGTAGTATAAGAAAAAAACTACTGCACCATGAATGTATGATTAACAGACTTAGTTGTAATTAAAATGGAGAGTTTAGTCCACTCAGTATTTAAAATCATCCAGGGCAATAATGTCAGCCTATGTTCAGTGGAGTGGAGCTCAGCGTGTGGACTGTACAGTCAATTCAGTAGTTAAGAGGGTATAAATGAGTCAGAATAACTATATAGGTACACTCAGCTTCAAAACTGACATGTTATTTCTCAAGGCACAGGCCATTAGGTAAGATAACTAACTGATCGACAAGTTTGATGTTCAGTCTACTCTCCTAAAGGGATAATCTTCAATTTAGTTTTTCCAGGGGCAAAACTAACTGATATCCACACATAATTTACTAGATTTCAGGGTAGGGAGGGGGTGGAAAACAGCACTGCATTAAACACAACATTTTGTGGATCGCTTTGTATTTTAGTCACATGTTATGTTTACAATTCATAAGTGCATGTTTTTATATACTGAAGGTATTTTATTTATTTATTTTATTTATCAAGTCTACGATTACAAATACCTTTGAGCCAAGGCTCTTTTACAAAGGTTCCACGTCAGAGAAATACAAATTATGGGGAACATCAAGACAGACATTACAACAATGTGGACATTGCTAACAGAGTACAGATTAATACAATTCAAGGGTAGCATTGTAAGCAAGGCAGCCAGCAGCATTTGCCAAAGAAAACAGACAGCAGATAAGAAGTGCCAGAGTCATAGGGAGAGGGAAAAGGGGAGGGGGGGAGAAGGAATGTAGGTAGGGTGGGGAGAGGGTGAAAAGTGCAGCATTGGGTATACCAAGATGTGAGGCTAGAATCCAGTGAGGCGGGGAGGGGGGACTACTACAGCAGGCAGGGAAGTGGAGAAACAAGGTTAAGTTGGGCAGTCACAGGAGCTGTTGGTAGTGAGATAGTCCCGGAGCCTAGTTTTGAACATACCAATTGTTGGGGCAGAGGAGATGGTGGGGCTGAGGCCATTGAACCAGAGTGGCACTCGATAAGCAAAAGTGCATTGTCCCTGTGAAGTGTGACAGTGGGGGACTTTCAGTAGCTGTAGCATGGATCTCCGAAGGCACCATTTGTTAATTCGGTGTTGTAACAGAGTTGAGATCTCAGGGGGTGCAAGGCCAAGGTAGATTTTTTTCACCATGGAGCAGGTGAGAAACTTTATGCGGTTTGATAGTTGGAGCCAGCCGGTCTGGGTGTACAGGTTACATGTGTGGGTGAGACAGTGAGCACCAGTGATGAGCCAACATGCCTTATTTAAGGCAGCTGAGGTGCGTCTAAAGGTTGTGGTTGTGGCTGAGCCATTAATGATGAGACCATAGTCTATCACAGAAATTCCAGAGCTCAGGACTGCAACCTTCAAAGCTTCTGGCATGAGGTGTTGTCCGTGTTTGTAGAGGAGGCCAAGCCGTGTATTAGCAGCTCTAGCTACATTATCTACGTGAGGTCCATAGGAGAGATTTGGGTCAAGCTGTATCCCTAAGTATTTGAAGGACCCCACCTGATCTAGAGTGTTCCCCTGGGTGGTGGAGATAGCCAAGTGGTGTAGCTTGTGCGGGTTATGAGAGCTGCAGAAAAACAGAGATTCGGTTTTCTTGTCACTGAGGACCAGTTTGTGATTAAGAAACCATGTCTCTACAGAACTGAAACCAAGTTGAAGGTTGTGTTGAAGAGTTGCAGGATCTTTGTGAGTGGAGAATACAACAGCATCATTGGCATGTAGTATGATCTGCTCAGAGCAGTGGTAAGGGACGGAGTTTAAGAAAGGCCAAAAGGAGGGGGCCCAGTATGGATCCCTGTGGGACACCCGAGCGAACAGGCAGGGTGTCAGAAAGATCGTCTGCAATTTTTACTCTCTGCAACTGATTTTCTAAGTATCTTTTAAACCAGAGAGAAGAGTCAGGTGATAGCCCAGCATTCAGTAGTTGGTCAATTAGTAGTCCATGGTGTACTGTATTGAAGGCCTTGGAGAGGTCGACGAAAATGGCCCCTGTGAGAAGGCCATTGTCAAGGGATTTGTGCAAAGCTCCAGTGAACTCAAGAAGAGCTGTGGTGTTGCTGTGACCTTTTCAGAATCCGTGTTGTTGTGGACAAGGTATATTGTATTTATCCAAGTGGTCGGTAAGTTGATCAGCCACAATGCACTTGAGTGCCTTAGAGAGTGGGGGCGGTATGGAGATAGGATGATAATTTGAGTGATTCGTCTTATCCCCACTTTTATGGACAGGTGTCACGGTGGCTGTTTTCCATAAGTCTGGGAATTTTCCACAGTTGAGAGAGAGTTTTAGGATTTTTGTTAATGGATGAATTACCACATCGAGGGTGAGCAACAGAAGCTTAAGGACAAGGGTGTCGCTACTAGATCTAGATTTAGAGGTAGCTGCATTAACATAGCAGCAAGCTTCATTCAGCCTTACCTCCCTGAAGTAGAAGAGGGGATGGTTAGACTGAGGGGCTGAGGTATTTGGGGAGTAGGCCCTGTTTTCAAAAAAGTCATGGGGTAGGACAGCACTAAGGTCTGAAAAAGCTGTGTTAACGATGTTTGCGATCACTTTGGGGTTGAGGGTTGAGGATCCATCAACCATTAACATGGCTGGAGAGGTTTTTGGCTGCTTCCCTATGATATCCTTGATATTTTCCCAGAAAGCATGACCATTTCCCCATGTGTTGGTGAGATCGTCTTTGTAATAGGTGGATTTCATTAGCCAGATGACTTTTGTGCAGACATTTCATGCCTGTTTGTAATTTTGGATGTCCAGTTGTTTGCCAGTGGCCCTGGAAACTGCCCAGAGGTGGTCTCTTAGTTTCAGCTGTGAGAGAAGAGCTACGGTTAGCCATGGGTTAGAGAGAGATTTTGTTTTGCACCTTTTAGCAGGGGCAAAGAGGTTGCAGGCTTTGTTGAAAATTGAGATGAAGTGATCAAGAGCCAAGTGAACATCTGTTGCTTCATAGATGGGTAGCCAGTCTTGTAGAAGAAGGAATTGTTTGAGATGTGGAAGTTTTCCATGAAGAAGGGCTCTGCTAGTGATAATTTTGGGAGGGAGCTTAAGGAATTTGTTAGACCATGCACACATGACTGGGGAGTGGTCACTGAAAGAGTCTGGGAGAATGGTCATATGAGAAATCCTTGTGGGGTGAGTGGTGAGGACCCAATCCAAGAAGGTACTGGTGCCAGTCTTGTAGTTAATCCTAGTAGGGGAAATTACCATTTGCATGAGGTTAGCAGCTGAGATGGAGTCTTTATAGGCACTGGCACTCGATGCGAACCAGTTTATGTTGAAATCCCCTAGTAGAATAAGTTTAGCTTCAGAAGGATGAGAGTTGATAAAGTTTAGGATGTTGTTGAAGCCATGTTTAGGGTCCCTGGGTGGGATGTATACAGAGACAATAGTCAGGGCTTTATGGTTGGGACCTAGGATGATTTTTATTGGCAGAATCTGGGCCGAGGCAGAAAGTGATGGAGTTGCTACAAGATGCCATGACAGGGAGTCTTTGATATAGATTGTGCAACCACTGCCTCTTTTGCATATCCAGTCCAGCCAGTGGACACTGTAGCCCTGTATTGTTACTGCTGAGTCAGAAACTTCAGGTGTCAGCCAAGTTTCCACCACTGCAAGGATGTCAGGGTTGTGTTGGCATATGAAGGCTTGGAGTGCATCCAACTTTGGTAGAAGGCTGCAGATACTAATGGTTGCAAGGACAAGGGCACCTGGAGTTTGTGTGTGGCTGGAGCTTCTAGGGCCAGGATTGGGATGGACTGCCTGAGATGAGAAGGAGGAGGAGGAGTAGGAGTTTTAGGGAGCAGAGTCCCAGCTTTTGAGGGATAGTTTTGATCATTGTTTCCGGGAGTAGAGGTTGCAAGGTTCCAGGTGGTATCCCATATGGACTGCAAGGTGGTACAGTGTAGAGGGGTGTACACACTTGTTGGAGAAGTAGTGGTCGGGGTAAGTAACCAGGAATATCCAAACAGTGCACCAAGCACAAGTGTCGAGTGGAAGTGGAGAGTTCCCTTGGAGTAGCAGTGGAAACCAGAGTAGAGGGTGGCAGGAGCAGGGTGGGGGTGGCTAGGACCAGGGAGAGAGAAGGGGGGCAGGGCAAGGAGGATGAGGAGAGGTGAGAGAAAGGCAGAGAGAACCCACATGGCTTGCATACTGATAGAGATAGAAATAGAGATAGAGATAGAGATAGAGATAGAGATAGAGATAGAGATAGAGATAGAGACAGAGATAGAGAAATAGTCCTCTAGCGGTGAGAAGATATAATCTGCTAAAATTCACTTCTAATATCAACTCAGAACTTAAAACGACTGTAAGGATTAAACAAATTCTTAAACCCTGGTGCATAAATTCAACTAGAGACACAGAGGGAGATACAGTAGTTAGAGATGTGTTCAGCAGGAGATAGTGTGGGCCACTTGGAAATCAGCTTCCACTGGTACCAAATCCAAAAGTCAGGGCTAGTACCTTGCAGTATAGAGGATTTCTGAAAAACTGTTTAGGTTCCAGAAATTGAGGGGTCTGTGGCCTGGTCAAGGCATGCTGGATCCCTTGCAATATAGAGGATTTCTGAAAAACTGTTTAGGTTCCAGAAATTGAGGGGTCCGTGGCCTGGTCAAGGCATGCTGGATCCCTTGCAGTATAGAGGATTTCTGAAAAACTGTTTAGGTTCCAGAAATTACTGTACTCCTGCTCAGCCATCTATCTTTAAGCCCCAGCCACTTCCAGTCCAGACACTTAACTTACTTTCACACATATCGTAGGGATCTGGTGAGGGCACAAGGCCTGAGAGTAGTGTACCAACCACATTATCCTTGCAGTTGTCATTTCTCCTACCGTGATGTCTTCCCCAATTTCTCCTGTCCTTTCCATCACCTAATGATGTCACAAGTGCCATCTTGTCTTTTGCATGCATACACACACACTTTGCCCATGCAAAGAAGCAACTTCCCCAGCCTACCGCTGGGGGTTGCTGTGTTGATATATCATGGCACCAACCTGCCTGCAATGGGACGCACTTCCCAAGCTCTGGGCCATTAAGGGCCCCACTAAAGTGTGATTTACTGATCCTGTACTAAATAAGGTTTTACCTGTAGCATACATGTAACAAATGAGTAAACAACATATTTATCAAGAGTTCTTATGTTAAAGCAGCAGTGTTTTTAGTTAGCAAAAGAAGCCTTCATATATTTTTTTCAACAAAAATGTATTTGTGACATTTTAAAATTCAGCATCAGTGTATTAGTAATTTTATCAGTTATTTTGAAGCCACTGTTATAGCTAACGTTTTAAATAATGATTCAAGTCATTAAAGATGACTGCTACTTGCAATTTTGAAAAATCTGTTCCACTAAGGTTTCCTGTAGAATGTGCATACTATATTCCTACAGTGGATCTATTAGGAGGGTATCTTCACACAATTTTAATGGAAAAAGCACTGTACCAAGATATTTAATTATTACATGGTGGGCATGGCATGGGAGCAGGAGCTTTCATAAATGTCAAAATCCTATCTCTTGGTTCAAAATTAAAAGACAAGAAAAATATAAATGGCTATAGTGATGTTTGCACCACAAAAAAACAAAACAAAAAATATTGCTGGAAAAAACTACATGGTGACTAACAAATATTGCTGCTGTAAGTACCAAAACTATTGTGAAGAAATGGAACCTGTTTTCTGCAATGGGATAACCAAAGAGGACTTCTAGTAACGTTCATGCTCATTAATGCAGTTTTCAATGAAAATAAACCAAAGCTTTAAACAAACATTCTGATCATACTACACAGAGAAGCAATGGTAAAGAATTGCTCCATCACAGCTGGTGACTTCATTTAGTCTCAACATGTTCCTTTCATTGGGGCTTAGAGACTGATTTCAAAAAGTTACAGGTCTGTAGCACGTACTTTGTACAGTTCTTGGACTGTGGTTTCTCAGAAGTATTAAATCAAAATATCTATTACTAATCCCAGTATTACTAGGACATGCAGTAAATGGCAATAAGTCTGATACTGTATCTACATTTTGAGGCCATTTTAAGTTGAGTGTGCATAGTAAATGTGCACCCATTCGCCATACTGAGAAACCTGTGCACTAGGTCCTGATTTTCTAGAAACATCAAATACTTATCCATGCCCCCAATTTTCTACTATGAGAGGGAACCTCATTAGCATGTGAAGGCATCTAATCAGAATACAAGATTATTACATATCCTGTCTTGCTATAGCCATATTTTTACCTGTACAGTAGTCTATCAACTGTATAAATTATCTGTACTGCTGCCTGCTACTAGCTCTGTCTTTATTTATTAACTGCATTTAGCTCAGACACTTTTTTCCTAGCCAGTATCCATACCTGCTCTGGAACCGACTTTCTCTTAAGTACCTAGACTAAAACCCTTTTTACAGGACAGGCTCTGCATCGCATTTATCAATGCAGAGCAACTAAAGCATTATCTCTGTTGTCGTGTAGAGGCTCCCGGCACCACATCCAAAGTGAGCATTCATTGAAATGAAGTTCCCTGTTTTTTGTGGTTCAACACTGCATTTTGCAGTTTTGCTTTGCTCACTGGTGCTGTCTAATCTGATGATAACTGTCACATCAGTACAAGGACAGCCTCTTGCGAAAGACTCCTCAATTTCCCATTCAGCACTTCCCTACATGTGGTCCCTGGATTCACACTGTAAAAAATGTACCTGAGTTCAGCTTTCTTTACCTGAGTACAGATAAATATATATTCAGATATTAGAAAGAAAGTTGAACTCAGGAAAACTAGTTACTTTTTCTAAATGTGGGCTACAAGCTACTTTAAAAGTGCTCCAAAAGTGGAACCAAGATACTGGACATGCGCTTATGTGTATTCATATCCAAATATGCATAAGCACATGCCCATTGCACAGTGTCATGGCTCCACTTTCGGAGCACTTTAAAAGTAGATTGTTGCCCTCATTTCCAAAAAGTAACTATATTCCCGAGTTCAGCCTTCTTTCAAAAATCAGAATGTAGATTTAGCTGAACCCGGGTTCAATATGTGAATGGCAGCACTCACTGCTAATCCCGCATCCCCCACCCTCTATGGAAGTCTTGGGCTCTCGGCCAACTGGAAAGATGGAGAAAACACTGGCAGAGCCATGTGATAGGTACACTCCTCTATGGTGTAGAGGGGAAAGGTAGCAGTGCAGAGGGAGCAGTGTAAGCGGTTAAGAACCGCTATGATTCAGTGCTGCTCTGTGTAAAAGTGATTTAAGGCTAGATATGTTAAATTATATTTTACCTTGACTGCCTCCAATCATACCAAGCCTGTATTTGAATTTGTTTTAAATTTAATTTAGGCAGCCCTCTTTTACCTTACCTGCACGAGTTTGGTTATATTTTACTTTCACTGTCTCACATTGCACCTAACCTGTATTTTGTTACTGACATTTTTAACATACAAAGGGGAGTCTTACACTTCAATTAAAAACAACTTGAGGATTCCTTAGCCCTAGAAGTGTAAGAAAAAGTCAACAGAAATCCAAGAAGGTGAACTTTCACACCAGGGATGTGTCATTTTATTTTAAAATATGCAACTTAAAGTGTTAATAGTTCTAAAATATGTCAGTTGAGTTTAGCCATTTTGTGAGGGCAGAAAAGAGTTGAGTCAAATATAGAGTTGATGACCAGTTGCTGAATTCCAGTGCAGCTCAAACTGCTGCTGTGGTTCTAAGGGGAGCAGTTGTAGCAAGTAATGAGCCATGATTAGGAAAAGAATGGCTGGAATACAGACCATATATCAGTGTTGCAAGCTAGATTAGCTTTCCACTCCTCTGAAAGGATAAATGAAAACTCCAGAAGGGATCTATTAAACAATGCAAATCAGAACTCATTTATTTATTTATTAATAGTCTCGGGAAAACAACCTTTGAGCTAATAGCTCGTTCACATAGGTTCCACGTCTTGAGAATTGATAACAGAACAAAACATATAGTTACAGTACAACACACAATTAATAACAGTACAGTATATGTACAGTAGTTGCAGCACAAATCATAGTTACAGTTTCAGTACAGTATATAATTGCATAACAATACAGTTGTAGCACAGTATACAGGTGCAGTGCTATATACATTAATTAACATACTAATTGCCAGCAGATTATGCCTTATAGTCTAGTGAGTCTGCTCGAAACTCAGATCCCTAGTTGGGTGCCGAGACCCTCCCCCCCTTGTGTTCCAGAAACCCCTATCATCTATCCCCACCCCCTGGGCATACTAACATACTAAATTACTGGGGATGTAAGAAAACAACAGTGAAGGGAGGCACATAAAGAGGACATGATACAGTGGTGAAGTACAACAGTAGTGCAACATGGGTTTTTACAAGCATGCTCTGCAATGTGTACCATGTCAATGTGGTTTGAGCAGTCAGAGATGACATCATCAGGGAGTAGAGGAAAGAATGGAGTGTTCCAAAGAAGGTAGGAGGGGAGGGGAGGAAAGAGCAAAGAAGAGCTAAGAAGGTGTGGATGTTAAAGGAGAGTGAAGGTGTTATAAACACAGTATGCTGCCTACCAAACTACTGAGTACACCAACAGAACTGTACTCTCCACTGAGCATGAAAAGTAACTGCTTGATTAACCTTCCCTGCCTGGAATAAATAAGACAGTTAGTTACTGTACTGATAAACTTACTTCCCTGAAGGCTTTTAAACTGTGTAGCTCATTTTGTGGATATATGCATTTTTGGATGTATGCATGAATATTGCTGTCTCCAACAGTGTGTATAAATTTAACAGCTGGGTAGAAATCAAACAACTGTGAGGTTTAAATTGATATTGCTGTTCCATGTTTTGCATGACATCAGTTGCGAGGAGATGTAAGTGCTAACACAATGGTCAAGGATGGGTTGTATGTCACTTTCCCCATTTAATATTTCCCCAAGATCAAAATTTCAGATTATAAAGTAACACCAGCAAAACCTACAAATTTAGTGAGGCAGTTGGATGTTGGTTTATCGGAAATACAGCACCTAATAACAATGAACAATGCAGGATGTGAAATTTTAAGCAGGTGACCTACATAAACTGCTATCACCCTCAACAATCCTGATAGACCAGTATGAAAGTGTTTGTAACATGACTACTTCTCTCAATGAGGTGCTAGAAAGTGCAGAATCTTACAATGTGACTAAAATATGACAGCCTTGAGTGAAAAATAAAATTCCAGAACACTGTGGGTTAAACATAAATAATCCATCATAATCTGGTTGGTATTTTGGGGAGAACACCACACTACAGTACAATGGAATAGAGATGTTGTGAATTTTTAATCTATCAGTGAAGTTGGCTCAAATCCACCATATTCACATTCATGAAAAAATCCCGAATTAGGAGGCAGAATGGCCAACCTCACTGGCAGATTTTGTAATTTACAAAAATCCCCCCTCCCCCACTGTGCTGTTAAATATGCCTCTATCCACATAAAATAACAAAGATTTCATGATTTTACAACTCCCCCCATCACACTGCAGCAGATGGGTTGGCAGGCTGGTGGCTTAAGTCAATCCCTTCCTTTCCCTCCACACATGCATCAAATACACATCCCATACAGTCTTTTTTGCCTTTTAACACTCGTGTCTGGGTGTTCCAGACCCCCACCCAACCCCCATCTGGTACACAATACCCCCCTGCCCCAACCACCCACCCTCCTTCTGCATACCCTGTTCTTGACCCTTCCGCTGCCCCCTCCATCGCCTTCTGACAGATCTCCCTGGCTGAAGTCTACAGCGCCCTGCTCACCCTAAATCCCGCTAAAGCAAGTGTCCCACCAGTATGAACTCCAAAATGCTCTACCTGTTGGCCCCTGCCATCGCCATCCCACTGGCATCACTCTGTAACCTCTCCTTCTCTCTCACCTCAATCACTCCTGACTGGAAGCATGACACCGTCATCCCTCTCCCTAAAGTCAGCAACCCCTCAGCTTCTGAGAACCACCACTCTATCTCCCTCCTCCCTATCTTGGCTAAACTCCAAGAACACCTTGCCCTCTCTCAGCTCTTTGACTTTCTAGACTCCTCATCCTTTTTCACACCTTACCAGCCTGAGTTTAGGAAGTCTCACTCCATCACCTCCTCTCTCCTTAGGCTCACTGATTCCATCTACACAGGTATGGATAAGGGCCACATTACTTCTGCCATTTTTGTTGACCTAGCAATAGCCTTCAACACAGTCTCTCATCCCCTCCTCCTTTCCAAGCTCTGTCTCGGGTCTCTCTAGCGTGGGCATCAGCTGGTTTTAATCATACCTGGTAGGTAGATCCCAATCTGTCAGAATTGATAACTCCATCTCTTCCTCCCTTCCTGTAACCTCTGGTGCACCCCAAGGCTTGGTCCTTGGCCCACTGTTGTTCTCCATCTTCTTGAATGATCTGCCCACACACATCCATTCATATGTATGCTGATGATACAGTACTGTATATGTCCGGCCCCTCGCCCACTAATGTTGCGACCCTACTGCAGCAGGACTTCAGTAATGTTCAGCTCTGGTTTTGCTCTAATCAGCTCTTTCTCAACACCAAGAAAATTGTCTCTAAGACCGTTGGTACTAGGCAGAGACTTTCTTGGCTCCCTCTCACCCCCCCCTCCTTCTACACCCTGGATGGGACTTCACTGGAGGATTGCTCCTCCTTCAGATATCTTGGGGTCTGGCTTGACCAGCTTCTCGATTTCTCTGTGCATATCAATGCAGTTTGCAAAAAGCTTCACTCTAAGCTGGGTGCCCTGTACTGCAATCACGGATGCATCCCTCTTCCCGCCCACCATGCAGTTGTGCAAACAATGATACACCCTGTCTTCAACTATGAGGATGTAGTCTACAGTGCCACCCCAAAGTCCATTCTAGCCAGACTGGACACCCTCTTTTATTCCTTCTGTCATTTTGTCCTCGACTGTCCTGTCTTCACTCATCACTGCGCCCTCTACCAGTCATTGAATCTCCCATCACTACATGACCAGTGACACCCGCACTGCACTAGTCTTACAACTAAATTCTGGGCCAAGTCCCCCCCCCATATTTCTCCTCTCTACTATCAGCCCCAGCCCCCCCAGTGTACCCTCTCAGGAACACTGACTCTCGTTTACTGTCTGTTCCTCTAATGACCACCATTGCAGGCCAGTCAGCCCTCAGGTATCGCCTGCCCAAGCTATGGAATTCCCTCTCTGTGACCATTCAGAATGCCTCCGCTGGCACGCACCACAACTCCCTTCTCAAAGCGCACTTCTCCCCCACCTGCCCCTGTGCTACCATTAGCTCTTACACTCTGGAATAGCCTTGCTACTTCAGTAGGTTATGTTCAGGCTTCTTTGTTTTTGTCTGGTCTATAATATTACTATGTGAATTTCACTGTTATGTGACTCTTCTTTGCTTCTGTATACAATTCATTTTGTAGTTCTTGACAATGACCACTGTACACTGTAATTGGTTTTGGTCTCTGTATAATGTTGATTTATGTACACAGTGTTGCTTATCCCTGTTCTGGTCTCCCCAGGATGCATCTGGAATTGAGCAGTAGTCTGCTCAGTATGCTTTCCTGGTAAAATCTTTAAAAAATAAATAAATAAATAAACAATACCCTTCTCCCCACACCAATACCCAGAAAAATCAAGAATTAAATGCTCCCCTTCCCATGCAAAAGAGCATCTTCTCTTTTCAGTGCTGAGCCTCTGAGCCCAACTTCCCCATCAGATGATAATGGTGTGGATTTGGTTGAATTTCCAACCAGTCAGGTTTTATTTATTTATTTATTTGCTTTTGGTAACTGGGTGAGTGCACTAGGCATAAAATGCCTATTTTCAGGCATGACCTGTGAGGATACATGTGGAAACACATTGGCAGACATATGATGCAGCACATGAGACATGGGATATGTAACATAGTGAAGAGGAGGAATAACATACAATCAATTGTTTGTATGGAGAAATAATCTACTACACATTCTTCAGTACGATTACAAACAGTACAGTTTTGACAGTCAAAATAGAAGTAGGAAGTGCAAAAACGTGAGAAAAAACTGACATTTTAAGCAACTACAAAGTATAATAAGTGCCATTATGTGGTCAGTAGGCATTAGGAAGAGAAGAAAATGGGGTGGGGTGAGAGGAGAGTGGAGGTAAGGCTGAGGAAAAAGGTGACAGCTGATAGAGAGGATTTCAGGATGATAATGAGAGAGAGAGAGAAAGAGCAAGGAGTCAGAGGGGTAGTTGCCTGGAGACATAGAGAGTGGGAAGTAGGGTGGACTACGCTGGATGAAAGCACATACAGGGGCTAGTAACACGCAGATGTTCACTGTGAAGTTTCTTAAAACTAGGGTGAGTGGAAGCTTGACGAATAGTTTTGGGTATGGAGTTCCAGTACTTAGAAGTCACAGATGAGAAAGCACAACCACCCATGTTGGTTTTGCATCTGGAGATATGGAGAGGGGCTTGATCAGTAGATCGAAGCCCATAGGAGAGGGGTTGTGAGTGAAGCAGGGAGGCAAGTGATCGGGGCAGGCCTGATCTAGTAATACTGTCAATTAGAGAGCCATAGGACTGGAGACATTGGGCAGAAGGGCTGGGCCAATTAAGGTCTGCATAGAGCTGGCAGTGGTGCTTGTATCATGGAGATGCAGAAGCATAGCAGCAAATGGAATTATAGGTAGTGTCCCATTTATGGAGCGAGGTCTTTGTGGCAGAGAGGTAGGTGACTGAGCCATAGGCAAGGCTGGAAGCAGAAAGCCTTGTGCAACAGCTAGTCTAGTGGATGGGGTGAGGGCATAGCTAATGCAATAGGCACCTCTTATCTTAGCATTTACAGATTTACAGGTGGTGGTGATGTGCAGATCAAAATCTAGAGATTCATCAAGAAGAATGCCCAGATATTTAAAGGGACTGGTACTAACCAGTGGGGATCCATCAGTACATAGTATTTTGAAGGAGCTTTGGTTAGCTTTAAGTTTGGCAGGTGAGTCAAAGAGCATGGACTGTGTCTTGCTTGAGCTGAGAACAAGGTTGTTCTGTGTTAGCCAGGACTGAATACTTAGGAAATCCAATGCAAGAGATTGGTTAATTATCAAGATATTACTTGCACTATGGTAAATGACCAGATCGTCCTCGTAGAGCAGGGAAGAACAGGTTGGTGCTAGCAGCGGGAGATCATTGATAAAGACTGGGAAAAGCAAGGGTCCAAGTATGGAGCCCTGAGGAATGCCAACGTGTGTAGATAGGAGGTTCGATGTGGCCGAGTTGAAAATGACAGCCTGTTGCCTTTCAGACAGATAGCTTTTAAACCAGGCAACTACATCAGCAGAGAAACCTAGGGAATGTAGCTTCTCAAGGAGAAGGGGATGGTTTACCAGGTCAAACGCCTTGGTCAGGTCAATGAAAACCACACCTGTGAGGAGGCCAGAGTCCACAGATGTATAGATGTCATTTGTGAGTTTTAGGATTGCAGTAGAAGTGCTATGGCCTTTGCAGAAACTATGCTTGGAATGGGAGAGAAGATTGTGCTTCTGAAGATAGTCAATGGATTGAGTTGCCATTAATTTTTCCAAAATTTTGCTAAGCACCGAGAGGATAGCTATGGGCCAATAATTTGTGATATATTTAGGATCACTTTTTTTAGGAATGGGTGTGATTTTGGCTGTTTTCCAGATGTTTGGTACTGTATCATGGCATAGTGATAGGTTGAATACTTGTGTTAGGGGGGAGGCTATAAGAGGAGCAGCAGTTTTCAGGAGCCTAGGTTCTAAACCATCAGACCCCGAGCTAGTACTGTCAAGGATAGATAGTAACAGCTTTAGAACTTCAGCTCTAGTGATGGCACGGAACCTAAACGTAGGAGGTGAGAGAGGAGGTACAATGTTCCCAAGTGAGGAGGCAATGTGTCCTGATGGGAAGGAGGCCAGGTAGGTAGATAAGTCAGAGAAATGGTGATTGAAGGCATTGGCAATGGTAAGGGTTATTACAGTGTATGCAATTTAGCAGCATGTCACTAGCAGTGAATGTATGATTGGCTTTAAGGAGGGTTTTTATAGTAGACCAGAATTTCTTTGAGTTACCTGCAGCTTTTGTTAGTAGGTCTTTGTAGAAGGAGCTTTTTGCAGTTCGAATGTTAATTTTGCACATATTTCTCAGTGATCTATAGCAATCGTTGTCAAAATGTAGCCCAGAAACCTTGAAACGTTGCCATATTTTATCCCTTGTCCTTAATTGTGTGAGAAGGTCTTTAGTTAACCATCTTGTTTGTGTTCCTCGAATGCGACGTGTGACTCGGGGGGGTATGGGTGTCTTGTAGAAGACCAAACCAGGCCAGGAAGTAGTCGAGAGATACTTGGACATTGGCTGAGGTATAGATGGGTGACCAGTCAATCATAGAGAGATCAAGCAAAAATTTTGCAAGGTCAAAATTAGCCAGGTTACGGAAGGTGATAAGTTTTGGAGAAGGAGATGACCTGGTAGTGGAGTGCCAGATACAGTAGATTGGCGAGTGATCACTTATTACATCTGCAAGGGTACCTGCATGGACTATACTGTTGATGTGGTTTGAGACAGCCCAGTCGATGAGTGAGTTGATCCGAGGTGGAGCCACTATTCTAGTTGGGTCAGTAACAAGTTGGTGCAGGTTGTAATCTTGTACCACCATGTGAAAGGACTGGTTGGATCTGTTGGTCCAGTTTAGGTTGAAGTCACCTAATATAAGGACTTTGTTCCTGCCAATAGTGTTATCCACTTGGGAGAGGAGTTCCTTGAGACCAGTGATGCCCCCACCAGGAGGATTGTAGGCACAGACAATGTGTAGTTTCTTTGACCCAAGTTGCAAGGTTGCATGAATCGCTTCACAGTGCCAGAGGGTGGGTAAGACCTTACAGGATAGTAACAGGTGAGCTTTGTAGAAGATAGCAACACTGCGTCCATGTTTTGACGAGGGCCTGTCTTGCCTAATGAGGGTGTAGTTCCGTATAGAGCAGAGGTGATCAGGAGTAGAGGTTTTTAGCCATGTTTCAGATAGGCAAAGGATATCAGGATTATATTGAACAATCCATGCCTCAAGTTCCGTGAAGTTATGAGGAAGGATCCTTATATTCAGGTGAACAATGTGGAGGCCCTTAGCATCCCTTCAAGTTGTGTCAGAGTGTGGTAAGTTGCTTGCAGGCCCTGGGTTAAGTTTGATGTTCCCAGCTAACATTAAGGCTAGAAGTATCAGATAGCACAGTTTACGGTGGATGAAAGGGGCAGACAGGATGATATTGCAGAGTGGAGATTTCTGAAGGGTGAAGACTAGGTGGTAGATGAACTTAGCATGGACTAATAGTGGCAAGGTTGCTATGGGTATGTGCAATAAGATGGGCTTATTGGGGAGCCTCAAGTTCTCTGGGTAAGTATGGTGAAAGATAATGGAAGGTGGGCAGAATAGTAAGGGGAGCCAGATGAGGGTATTATAGATTGAAAGTAGCAGAAGAATTGCACACGGGTCTATAGTCACATTGTTATTTAATAAGATAGCCATTATGTGTGTAGGAGGATAGACTGGACTCACAACACACCAAATAATAGATCTGGATTATGGTTTTATGCAGAAAACAAGCTAATTGAGGGTGTAGTTGCCAGTTGCATTTGAAGAGGCAGGAAGGAATTTGAGAGAAAATAAATGAACGCCCTCCAGTGGTACAAAAATATAGCCTGCTAATGGTAAAGTGAGGAGATAGTTAATTTTCTCCTGGGCATAGTCTAGCCTGAGCCTTGCACTATATAACTGGTGCCAGCTAAGGATGGGAGTAATTGAGAGGAGGTGTGGCTGGGGGCAGCCACGGCAATGTGCTGAGAGAATACAGAGAGCTGAATGAAAAGCTGAAATGTGGGCAAAGGAGTGTAGTCACCACACAGTCGGAGCAGCGCGCTACAGCACTGAGCATTGCTAAGGTAGGAGCTCTGGGATTACTCAGAGAACCTGAGTGTGGGACTGGGCATTTTAAATTTCATCAGCTGCTTCACAGTACCATGCAGCACTCAAGGAGTGTAAGGGAGCTTGCTGAGAAGCTACCAGTTAAATTAAAATTGCCCAAATTGGAGAACAGTGCCAATTTAAGTTGATCAAGTTTAGTCCAATACTAATTAACATTAGACAGAACCTGCTTTAAATGGCCCAAAGAAATAAATGAGTGGCTTTTCGGCAGCAGACCAGCGTAGAGACAAAGTCTGAACAGAAAAGGCGCCAAATTTAAACTGAGGGTTGAAACCGTCCATTCCTGTACCTGGTGGATATGTCGGTGGGAGATCCACAGCAGCTTCGTGGACAAGTGCCCCTTGGGAATTAAGGGGCTGTGGAGAGAAATAAAAGAGGCAGGTAAATGTGAGGTTTCAAGGAGGGCAACAAAGGAGTTAAGGATCAGGTTATGGAGCAGACAGGGATGAGTGACACACAGCAAGGGAGGGGGACAAGCAACAATAGTGTTAGTGAGGTTTAGTGAAAAGGGAGGAAGTTGAGGGAAGCACAGAGAAATAAATGAAAATCAAACAGATATGATACAGTGAGCTTGGGTCATAGCAGTACATAAAATCTTCAGTACACATGTAAGCAGCTGAGAATGCTAAGGAATCAATCAATTAAAATACAGCTTTGTAGGTGAGGAGACCATATACTATTTCATCATACACAAACTCTGCTACTCATAAACTCTACCCTGTGATTATGCCACCAAAAGGAGTTGTTTACAATAGCTGTGCATACAATAAGGCTACAGAAGCAGCCTTACATGAGCTATATCAACTCTGAATTGAAATAGGATTAGATCAGTTAAGACGCTGAGTCTGGTTCATATAATTATAGTTTAACTGTAGAGAGCCGAATGAAAAGCTGAAATGTGGGCAAACTGAGCGTAGTCGCCGTACAGTCGGAGCAGCGCAACCGCCACAGCAACGAGCGTTGCTAATGTAGGAGCTCTGAGATTACTCAGAGAAAGTGAGCATGGGACTGGGCATTTTAAATTTCATCAGCTGCTTTACAGTACCATGCAGCACTCAAGGAGTGTAAGAGAGCTCGGTGAGAAGCTACCAGGAAAATTAAAATTGCCCAAATTGGAGAAGAGTGCTAATTTAAGTTGATCAAGTTTAGTCCAATACTAATTAACGTTACACAGAACTTGCTTTAAATGGCCCAAACAAACAAAATGAGTGGCTTTTCAGTGGCAGGCCAGCGTAGAGACAAAGACTGAACAGAAAAGGTGCCAAATTTAAACTGAGGGCTGAAACCATCTGTTCCTGTACCTGGTGGATATGTTGGCAGGAGGTCCACAGCAGCTCCGTGGGCA
This sequence comes from Neoceratodus forsteri, assembly GCA_016271365.2. Classification (NCBI taxonomy): domain Eukaryota; kingdom Metazoa; phylum Chordata; order Ceratodontiformes; family Ceratodontidae; genus Neoceratodus; species Neoceratodus forsteri. Next base: position 1,587,608,553 of record CM057449.1, on the reverse strand, counting down.
ACAACCCCTGGGGAATTAAGGAGCTGGCGGATATGTCGGCGGGAGGTCCACAGCAGTGACTAGGAGTCAGGATGTCACCATTCATTCATCAAAGCTATTATGAGATGGGAGTTGGCACTGAAGTTACTGAATAATGCAGACGCTCTACACCGAGGGACTATTTTTGTTCTTTGCAGGTACATTTTGTGGTCACTGCTGGGAGAAGGAGAAGGAAGGAGGGTGCCAGTGGGAGGTTAGGAGGGTAGTACTCTTACTTTAGGCACAATTTGCCTTGTTATTCACCAGGCAAACTGGCCATTTCCTAGGTGAATTTGGTCAATCTGCCTGACCAATAACAAGGTGAATTGCAGTCCCCAGCTCCACAATCTTGCCCAAATTCACAGATTTTTTAATGAAGCATATTTCAGCAACTTCCCGCTTCACTATACTTAACATGCATTCAAGCAGAGTAACATTTTTTTTGATGACATTAATAGTGGATTTGATATGCATTCTGTATATACAGACATTGTAGAATACTAAACAAGATACAAAGATGTCAGGTAAAAATGATGACACCTTAACCATTTGCTATAATAAACCTGAATATCTGATTACACTGTTATGGCTTAGTTTGCCCTTCTGATTTGTTTATCTTATTTTTTATTACTTTAATGAATTAATTAGCTTGTGCTGACTACTATACTTGCAAGCCGGCCAGCGCTCATACATTGGGACCCTAAAGGCCTCTCAGCAGCCCTCACAGTCCTCACTTGCAAGCCGGCCAGTGCTCGTATATCGGGACCCTAAAGGCCTCTCAGCAGCCTTCACAGTTCTCACTTGCAAGCTGGCCAGTGCTTGTACATCGAGACCCTAAAGATAATTACACCCCATAGCTGCTATCTTTCCTAGGAGTGTTCAGGTGACTATAACCCTGCCGACAGTGACTGACTGAGTTTCTTCCCCTCAGCCACACCTCTCTGAGACAGAGTCTCTGGGCTGTGGAACAGGAGGTTTAAGAGCTGAAGCTGGATGGCTGTTTAACCGTGCATGTTGCTGTTACGGCAGCATTTCTGGGACTATTTGCAATTGTGTAGTGTTGGTAAGTTTCCAGGACTCTGTTCAGCACTTGTGGTATTAGCTACTGTGTGATCCTGAACCACAGTCACTCCGATTAGGCAGTTATCTCTCTCACTGCCTGTAAACCCTGCATTTTAGCTGCTAGAGTACTGTTTTAGTTCGCTACTGTTTTCAGCCACCTGTGTACTGCTTTAGCTCGCTACTTTATTTACCTACTGCTTGTTCAGTGATAGTCTGAGTGGTTACTTACCTTTTGTTGCTCCTATTGGATACTGGCCAGCCCTACCATGCCATGGTAGTGTTCTCCAGCCTGGTCTGACTCCACTGTCGCCTTTGCTTATTCCCACACATGCGCAGTGCTCTTTCACCCCCCCCAAACTAACTGAATGCACCCTGCCTCCCTTCCTGCTGCATACTAATATTTGGCATTGTTCTCTCCCCTATTAGTCCTCTCAGCCGCCCTCACAGTCCTCACTTGCAAGCTGGCCAGCGCTTGTACATCAGGACCCTAAAAGTAATTACACCCTCCTGCTGCTATCTTTCCTAGGGGTGTTAGCCTGTCGACGCTTTGTGTCGACTGTCCCACGCCTCCAGCCACCCTCCCACCCAGGGGCATCTCTGAATTTATTGTCCCTCCCCAGTCACGTGACCATCAGCTAGTTTTCTAAGTGCCTATCTTCCCCTTAGCTCCTTATATTTTCTGGCTACCAGGAGTCACTGTTGCACTCTCTATTACTCCTCTCTACCCTACTCCACCTACTCTAACTCTCTAGCTCCTACTGCAATCTCACGTGCCTTCCTCCCCCCTCTGACCACTTCCTTGGCTTTCCAAGCTCCTTTCTCCTGTCCCCTGTCCAGGATTGAACCTAGCATCCTCTAAGGCAGTGTCATTAGCACTGTACTATGCCAGCTTCCCCTACAAGTGGAGTGCCTTCTCTGCCTGTTAACCATAATACTGCACACTAACACTGCCTCTGATACCACTCACCATGTCCACCTTCTCCCACTTTCCTCTGCAATATTTATTCTGCTGCTCTCCTCTCCTATCTTGGCCTGACCCCAGTTCTGGTTCCCTCCACCCCTTCCATCCCCAACTCTCCCACCCACCCTCTGTTTTCCCGTGCCTCCCCCCCCACCCACCGCAACCCTCCACCCTTCTTCTGCCCTCACCTGTCCTTGATCACCCCCCACATACTCTCTCTCTGCATCCCAGTCCTTGGCCCTAAAATCCCCACCAAGCCTCCCTCGGTTGCTGCTCCTTCAAGCAATTACAGCTGTCACTGCTCCGGCTCTTGCTGCTACTCCTCATGCTAATATCTGGCAACATTCACCCCAACCCAGGGCCTCCCTCCTCCACTACCCCCAACCACACTACAACTGATGGCCTGAGACTAGCCATTCTTAATATCTGCAGCCTGCAGAAAACATTCAATTCCCTTCAAGTCTGGATTGCCCAGCATCAACCGGACATACTCTGCCTGGTTGAGACCTGGCTCTCCAAGAATACCCTCAACACTGCCATCTCCATCTCTGGTTACTCAGTCTTCCATGTGGACAGATGTGGCAAACATGGATAGGGACGTGCCCTCTACCTGCATGACTCTCTGCAGTGCAATGCCCTCCCTCCTGCCCACCTAGGTCACGGTGCTCAAGTCCTCGCTCTAAAAATCTTGGCCAATAATGCTTCTGCCCCTCTATTTGTCACTGCTGTCTACATTCCTGCCAGGAATCAAAAGTCTGCCTTCCTTGCTGTCCTAACTTATCTCTCTCAGCTGCCCCCCAAATCTGAATGCCTAGTACTAGGTGATTTCAATGTCAAATGGCATTCCCTCTCTGCTTCCCCCTTTAAGGATGCCATCACTGCATTGGACTTCTCTCAAGTAGTCTCTGTCCCCAACAGACATAACTCCAAAACTGGCACCGCCACCCTGCTTGACCTTATACTCACCAACTGCCTCTCAAGAATCTCATGTGTATCAGTTCACCCCAACGCCTTGAGTGATCACTCTCCTGTGACCTGCACCTGGTCCTGTAAGAACTCGAAACAACCCCTAAACTCTTTTTTCAATGACGACTTAAGCCTGGTATGCTCCAATGCCTAAAACTCCACCTGAGCTCCCTTGATTGGTCACCCATCTATAAAGCTCCCGACATCAACTCAGCATTAGATTACTTTATCTCCACCTTCTCCTCCTCATGTGACCTATTTTCCCCTTCTGTGAAATGCATCGTCAAGGGACACTCCACTTCTTGGATTACCCATGCCCTCCTGGATTTGATATTCAGACGTGACTCCATCTGGTGACTTGTCCTTGAATCAAGCAAGCTGTCCGATAGACAAATGTATCATGCTACGAGAAACAGATGCACCTAGGAGATTCGTAAAGCTAAGGCTGAGCACTACAAGTCCTCTCTCTTCTCCACTTGGGGCTCAGGCAGAAAGTTCTGGGATAATCTCAAAGAACTGAATGACAAACCCTTGTCCCCCCCCATCATCAACAATGGCACCTCTACCTCTGACCCCAAACATATAGCCAATATCCTTAATGCATCCTTCTCTGACCTCAGCAGTATACTCCTTCCCACTTTTTCAACCTCCCCACCCCAAGACCCCTTCCACTCACCCCATTTAATTTCAGGATGGTCTCCCCATTGGAAGCCAAGCCCTATCTTCTAAAGGCTTTAGGTCATGCCCACTACAGTGCAGACTCACTCATCCTCAAACTCATATGCCTTACCTTGGCGTTGTCCTCTCCCCCTCACCTGCATCATCAATCGCTCACTCTGTCTTGGGACCTTTCCTTGATTTGGAAAGCTGCCGTCATCACACCAATCCACAGTGGTGGTGACCGCTCCGATGCAGGAAATTACTGCCCTGTCTCTATTCACCCCTCCCCCTTATCCAAGGCCCTGGAAAAAATAGTCTTGGATCAACTCACTGAACATCTAAGTACAATCTGCTATGCCAGCAACAGCATGGCTTCTGATGGAGCCACAGTACCACCTCTGCCCTGCCTGAGTTCTCAACCCCCCCTTCACTCCACACTCAGCAAAGGCTACCTTGCTGGGGCCATCTTTGTGGACTTGTTGAAAGCATTCAACATGGCTAACCATTCCCTCCTCCTCTCTGCCCTAACCAACACAGGTCTCTCCTTTGATGCCACTAACCAGTTCGCTAACTACCTCTCTGGAAGAACCCAACAAGTCAGGATAGGCACCGCTCTCTCCTCGTCCCTCTCAGTCAGGTCTGAGGTCCCACAGAGTTCTATCCTTAGGCCCCTCCTCTTCAGCCTATTCCTGAACACCTTCCCTATGGCGTGCTTTGGGAAAGTGCTACTTTATGCAGATGATGCGGTCCTGTTCACCTCCCACCCTGACTCCCATCATCTACAAATCTCTCTACAGAAAACCTTCTCAGAAGCTGAGGCCTGGTTTGCTGAACACCGACTAGTCCTAAATTACAAAAAAAACAAAAGTTATGTTCTTCACCAACCCCAGAGCAGGCATAAGGACCACTCCCTCTGTGTCCTCAACTTCTAGTCGCAGCCTCTTGACCAGGTTACCGCCTTCAAGTGCCTCGGTATTTACATGGACCCTGCTCTCAATTTCCACAGCCACATTCATCACCTCTGCGCTGCTGTCAACACCAGGATTGGTTTACTCTACCATGTCAAACACTGTTTCACCCCTGAAGCCCTCCGTCTTGCTGTCTCCTCCTCCTCCATCCTAGCCCTCATTGATTACAGGATCCTAATCTATGGAGCAGCCAACACCACATCCCTCCAGAGAGTCAAAGTAACCCTCAGCAAGGCCTGCCACCTTATATTAGGGTGCAACCACAACACCACATGCTCCCTGTATCAACAGTCTGGCTGGCTTACACCTGCCTCATGGCTAAAATAATCTCTGTTGGGCTCTCCCCCCCCCCCAGGGCTCTCTCCCCTTCTGACATCAGCTCCCCAAATAAAAAACACCCACATCTCCATTAAATTCCCTTTCTTTGTCCCCCATTTCAGGACCTCCCTTGGCCAGCGTACCTTTGCCTACAGAGTCCCACTCTGGATGAACACCACCCTTGGCCTCATTACATCTGAACCCAAACTTGGCCATTTTAAAACCCTCCTCAAGGATCACTTACAGACCAACAATGGTTGCAACTGCCCATAACCTCCTATGTTCTTCTGACAACGGATTCTCCTCCTGCCCTAACACCAGTACTATTACAAATAATAACTGTGGTTTCTGTTTGTCATATAGTTCTTTGACACTGCCAGGCATAGACCTGGCTAAGTATGACCCTAGAATCCTATGGCCCAGATATTCAAAAGGGTTGCGCCATGCGCAACAGAGAAGCGTCAGCGCAAGTCTGAAAATGTGCCATTCTGCCATATTTAGTGGGAGGTAGCTGCACCCCCCAAATTGCAATGTGCAAGAGTGCAATAGTAATGAATGCATGCGCAGCTGAAGGGGGAGGAACCATGAATAAATGGCGCAGTGTGATACTCAACAGCATGCGCCATGCGCAATAGGGGAGCAAGCGGAAGTTGAACGATAGCAGAAATGATCCAAAATAAAAAGGAACAAGAGAGAGAGGCACAAGAATGCTATAGGGAAGCCAGAGGTGGTAGCAAGGTGACAGCCACAGAAGAAAGGAAAGCAGTGAGTGGGACTTGAAAGGAGCAGGACAGGGCACGTCTGGGAACATAGAGCAAAAGGACAGGAGTGGGGAGCCTGTGCCACAGTGGACTGAGGGCAGTGGCAGTGAGCAGGACAGCCAAAACTTGGAGGTGTTCCCAGAGCAGGGGGAGTATCACAAAGGACAGCAGGGGGAACGGGATTACAGCTTCCAGGGGGGAACACGAGACAGGGGCATGGCCAGTTCCACCATTCAGATGGAGGCGGCAATGAGGGGTGTGAGAAGGCAGGCAGCAGGGGGGTGTGGCCGTGGAAGGGCCTGTCAGCGGTATGCCCCCAACAGGCGGTACCGAGCCTGCTCCAGCTTCGAGCACTACAGTGACATCGAGATTGTGGGCCAGTACCGCCTGAACCGGGTGATCCTGAGGCGGCTCTGTGAGCTGTGCAGTGATGAGATGCAGGCACCCACACGATGGAGCCATGCTCTGTCAGTGGAGACAAAGGTAACAGTTGTCATGTGCCTGCTTGCCATGGTTACCTTCCAGAGACCAACAGGGGACACAACAGGCATAACCCAGTCGGCTGCATCATGCCTACTCACACAATTCCTCAGCGCACTGCTGCCACATGCTGTGGAGTACATCTGTTTCCCCAGCACACCGGCGGAGTGCACAGCACACATACAAGTGTTCCACAGGGTAGCACTTATACCTGGCATGCTCGGGGCCATTGGCTGCACCCATGTGGCCATCCGCATGCCACCTTGCCCAGAAGGTTCTGCGTACATCAACCGGAAGGGCTATGCCAGCATCAACTGCCATGTGGTGTGCGATGTTAGGGGTCACATAACCAATGTCTGTGCCACACACCCTGTGGGAGCACATGATGCCTTCATCTGGCACCAGTCTACACTGTGCCACAGGTTGAAGAGTGGGGACATCCCCACTGGCCACCTAGTGGATGAGTATGCAAATCACGCAGGATGACATGGATCTTGGGGGGACATAGTCAGAGGTGCCATGGGCACTGGCCTAGACGGCCCATGGCAGGGCGACGCTGATCACCAAACTAATGTCCACCCTCTACACACAGGTGACAGTGGCTATCCACTCCGTCCCTGGCTGCTCACACCATACCAGTGGCCCGCAACCCCATCGCAGCAACGGTACAATGAGGCACATGCCACCACATGCAATGTCATACAGCAGGTGTTTGGGATGCTGAAGGCACGTTTCCGTTGCCTGGACATGTCTGGCGGTGCCCTACAGTACAGCCCCTCAAAGGCCTGCGGGCTATTCCTGGCCTGTTGCATCCTGCACAACATGGCCAACGACTGTGGGATAGCTGTAGAGGTAGAAGAGGAGGACAGTGATGGGGACGATGAGGATGCCGGTGCAGATGGTGATGGGCAGCCCCCCCTTGGGCGAAGGGACACCCGAATGATCCAGATGTTGCAGCTGCACCGGGACACCATCACAGAGGAGCACTTCAACCAACCCAGGTAAGTCATGGGGCCATGTGCAACCACCAATGGCAAGAGCAGAACCCACAAACTCGCATGGACAAACCCCAGGGGCGCACTACGGAAAGGGAATTGGCTGAGCGTGGAACCACACACGCTGTCAGGAATGACAAGGCCTAACATGGCATGCAGTCACGCACACACACACACACACACACACTTCACAAGACATGCACAAAGGGTAGGAGGCACACTGACCCCGACCACCACCTCTAGCCACACACACACATCCACAGACCACCATGCCCAGTGCCCATCATTGTACGTGTCTCAGACGCTGGGCACCATTGCACAGTGGCGGACAATGCAATGCAGGCATCATCATGGACACGCCACAGTGGCCAGCAGCTGGGAGGGTGTGCACATGGACCGTGTGTGTGTGCAGGGCCAGGTACCCCACCCGTGCATTGCACGTTGAACAACACACTGCACACAGGGCAGCGTCAGACAGCAGCCATGGTGAGAGAGAGGTCAGTCACATGGCACAGTGCCATGCCACCACAGATGCATGGGTGGCCCTGCTGAGACCTGCCAGCCATGACAGGCTGACCATTGGCCTCATGGGGTGGCACCGATGGTTCCCCAGGGGTGCCGCTGCGGGAACACGACCGTGCTCGTGCAGGGGTCTGCAGCTCACCGAACATGCCTACGCCAGGCGTGCTCGGGATGCCCACAGCTGAACCTGGTGTCGACATGGAGGGTGTCGCACAATGCCAGGAGCGGGGGTGGACATGTCACTGCACAGTGTCTGCGGCGCTTGGGCAAATGTGTGCCCATTGTGGCCATGACAGCTGTGAATGCCTGTGTCTGCCTGTCCATGGTGGCGGTCACATCCTCCCGCAGCCGGTCCATCCCTACCAGGAGCAGACCGGTATCCCTGCTGCGCCACTCCTCTGCCTGGTGCAGGACCGCACTGAGTGCATTCACTGCCATCACAAGCCACAACTGCTGATCCACTGAATCATGGAGTATGCAGGTGTGCTCATCTAAGAGGTCATCCGCCAGATTGGCATGCTGTCCCTCATAGTGTTCGCGACCGTGCTGGGCAGCACCCCTTGAGGTTGGGTGCTGCACACCAGGGCCATGCCTGGGCATGTTCACAGGCGGTGCACTGATGCCACCCCCCAACACTGTCCCCACATTGCCATTGGCTGACTGCTGACGCTGCCCCTCCGGCCACCGCTCACCAGGGCTCAACGGTGCCGCCGTAGTGGCCGCAACAGCCCCACTGTCCTGGACGCACACCAGTGCTGCCCCACTGGTGCAGACAGGCACAAGCAGGGACTGTAATGTCACGCAGGCCTCCACGGCAGCACCACCCATGGCTATGCCCGTGCTGTTACCTGCTGTAGGGCCATCCTGTGGCAATGTCCCCCCATCGCCATTGGCCGACTGCTGACACTGCCCCTTCAGCCACCACTTGCCAGGGCTCAAAGGTGCCACCGCAGTGGCTGCAACAGCTCCACTGTCCTGGATGCACACCAGTGCTGCCCCACTGGTGCAGACGGGCACGGGCCTGGATTGTGATGTCATGCAGGCCTCCACGGCAGCACCACCCACGGCTATGCCCGTGCTGTTACCTGCAGTGGGGCCATCCTGTGGCCCACATGTATCACTGTCCATGATGTGAGCTCCATCATCATCGGTGACAGATCCAGCACCAGTCAGAGTCTCAGCATGCTGGCATCCATGGACACTGTCATGCTGGGACACAGGCAGGGCCTCCTCCGCACCAGCTCCACCAACTTCAGTCCAGTCAGCCAGGTGGGCACACTGTCATCCTGACCCTCTGACACCTGTGGAGGTGGATGGGTGCTCCTCTGTGTCCAGGGTATCGCTCTCAGTGGACGAACCCCCCACCGCTAACCCATGCAGATGCTCAGGACCTGTAAGAGAACACAGTAGCATTAATGTCTCTGCCCTACTCTGTGGCATTCCCCCCACCCCCCACACAGTGACAGATCAGGACCTACCATGCAGTGACGGGCTACCACCCATCTGGAAGCCACCACTTGGAACACCCTCTAGGGCACAAAACGCCACATGCTGCCAGTAACTCGCTCTTCCTGTAGCATCAGGCGTGGCATGGCCTGCTGTCTACCACCAGTTGCAGCCCATGCTGCCCTGATGGCAGACACCTTATCTTTTTACCTTCCTCCTGTCCGTGCCCACCTTCTTCTTGCACTCCTGCACGGACCACTGGTGGCTGCCATGCTGGTTGACGGCACGCGCCACCTCACCCCATGCCACAGCACGGGCCTGTGGTGTTCCCCGCTGTCCACTGAGCAGCGGTTCCTGGTCAAGATAGGCCTCAAACAGGGCATCTGATTCTGCCCAGGTGAAGATGGGCCTCCTCCATCTTCCAAGTCTCTGTTCCTCCTCCTTCTCCACCTCACGTTTGGTCATCATTGATCCTGTGGGAATGACAGGTGTTACCTCTGAATGTGCAGTCCCATGCATCTCCCACACACCACAGTCCACACTGGCAAACAGCATGCAACTCACCACAATAGACTGCAATACCAGACTATGGCCTCAGCAGCCCCATGTCGCATTTATATAGCGCAATGCAAGCAAATGAGGCGAGGCTCAATTTTAAGTGGATGCTAATGCAGTAGCTGCACCATTGAATTGCTGATGAGCTGATTTGCATATGCCAGCTGAATATCGCACTGTTGTGCCTTGTGCAATTGTGTTGAACGTGCTCAGGCAGGGGTTCAGCTCTGTGACGTGTGCAGTAGACACAGAACGGTGCATGCCTGGGGTGCTGATGCTGACGCCTGCCACGCTGTTGACGTGCTGAGCATGGGAGGCAGTGCAGGGCACGTCCACCACTGCCAGTGGTGCTAATGCACTGTTCACATGTATAGCTCTCTTGACCTGGGGTGCCATAGGTGCCATGATGCCACAGCATGGTAGACCACTACAGGAAGTGCCACACAGGTGCCCTATCACACTACACATGGTGAGTACCAATTGTGCTGTGGCGGTCCGTGCGAGAGGGAACCCGACCCTGTACCGACCTTTGCCCCCTAGGTGCCATGTGTCTGTATGGGTGCACCTCTATCATGCTCATCGTTGACAGCATGATGGGGAATGGCAGCACAGTACCACACAGCATCTGCACATGGTGGACGTGCACTAGGGAGAGGCATTTTGATTCTCACTCGGTGAAAAGATGGCACGGAGATGGGCACCTATATGGAGACAGGTTGAACTGGCTAACTTTGTGTCCTTAGTTGAGCCCCATGCTGGTTCTCTCTTTGGTGAGGCACCCCTGGACAGGGCCAGGAGTGCCATGTGGGAGAAGGTGGCGGTGGCCCTGGAGGAGGCTACAGGGCTCCAGCAAACAGCGGAGCAGTGCAGGCACCGGTATGGGGACTTCCAGTAGAGGGACCCGGACAGGCTTGCCTGCCTGTGGGCACGTGCCAGGAGGGGTGCAGTTTCACGGCCAGCTAGGTGACCCATCCATACACTGGCTACATCCATACGGGTATCGTGGTGGGCATGTGTACACCACATCGGGGGTGGTCCCTCCAGTGTGGGCAGTGGTGGTGGTGGTATGGGGTGGGGGGCAGAAGGGTTTGGCTGTGTGGGATCGCACACACCCAGGGGTGGGGAGCCTTTGCTATTGGATTGTACTGATGTTCCTCTCTCCATGTTTGCACCCTAGGCCCTGAGGAGCTCCGCCATGTGAGGGAGGAGTGGCAGCGGCGTGAGGCACATCCAGATGCCGGAGGATCCTTACTGACCCTGCGCCGGGACCAGCCTAATGATGGTGAGTGCCTTACATCCAGGATTTTCTGTGCATGCTGTGTAGCAGAGCGGGTGGTGGGACATGGCCACCATCCATTGACACCACTGCCATGCACACCACATAGTACTGTCAGCACTGTCCAATGGCACTGCATGTCGGGGAGTGCATCACTGGTGGTCCATGCATGCACCGGGTACATGGCTGTGGCACTGACTTCGCACCGCAAAGCCATGTCACTGTACAGCCATGGTGGTGCTGTTCAGGACTTGGGCAGTGGGTGTGTGCAGCAGTCCGCATGGCTGTGTGCGCCTGGGTGGGCAGGTCTTGTGAACACGATCACTGTGGGTGGTCGCACACCATCACAGGGGCGTGTCCCATGGCTGTATGCCATGCACAATGGGTGGGCTGCAGGGTGCTGTCCATTCACGCCTATTGACTCTGCTCCCTTGTCCTAGGTGGACAGAAGATGGTCCATGTGGAGTGGGTGCTGCAGGAGCTGCTACAGGTGGCCAGGGCCTCTCTGGCCATCCTAGAGAGGATGGATCAGCATGGCGTGTGGCGTGACATGGCAGGAGGCGCCATAGAGGCAGGGAGCGGGGCTCCTGCTGAAGACGGACCACACATGGACCTCGACAACCCCCCCTGAACCCACCCTCACACCCCCTTCCCTCTCCCATTTGTTCACCCCTGCCCCTTACCCACCTCCACCCAGTCTGAGGCCCTCACCCCTTTTAACTGTATATATTTGTACATAGTTTTGTTAATACTTTTCTAATACATTTGTTTAGTTATGCCTACTGTTGTGGTCTCTGATTTGCAGCAGGTTAATGGTGCTCAGCTGCAGTGGTGTGCATGGTGTCAGGGCGGTGCTATCATGGGTGTGTGTGTGTGTGTGTCCATAGGGGAGGCAAGTGTGGTGTGGGCGTAGCTCTGAGTCACTGTCTGTGGTTTGCGTGTTGTTCCCTGTGCAATGGATGACTGTGTGCAGTGGTACACAGTGCATGCGCTGTGTCCATGGCACACCTGTCAGACCATCCATAGCCTGTGCAGCTGCCACCCTTGCATGTCTGTGACCTGCACAGTCCACTGGCATGTCAGTGGTGGTTGCCCATGCTGGACTGCCACTGTACTCAGCACGATGCCGAGTTGCCTCCTGTCACTGGTGTGGTGCACGTCTGCCTCGGGTGGCACTGTTGCCTCTGCTGTTGTCCCATCTCAATGCTGTCATGCAAACCACAGACAGTGACTCAGTGTCACCTGTGCCTGTAGCAGGGGATGTGCTCCACTGTCTGTCACTTGTGCTCCAGCCGCATGCTGGTGGCATACAGCATCTTGGTGCCTGCATAGGGTTGCTGGCACACCTGTGCTGTGGAGGAGTTCTGGCCATGTGTACATGGCTGCCATGGTCACTTGCTGGGGGCTTGGTTGACCCACTACTGTGTCCCTGTGTTGGTGTGCCCTTGGGTATGGGTGGTTGTTTGTCTGTGCACTGTGTTGCATCCTGTGTGGTGCATGCTTCCATGCAACACTGTGGGTGTCTGTGCTGGCTGTTGTGGCCAGTGCTGGGATGGGGTGTGTCCTTGGGAGGGTGTGCAGGGTGCTGTGACACTGGTGGTGGGGTCCGGGGCATGCCCTGTCACATGTGTGGTACCTCGTGTGCCAACGCATGGTTGGCCTCACAGCTGTACCTGGGGGGGGACGTGCATGGTGGCACTGTGTCTGCAGACGTTGCTTCGCTGTCTGCTGCTGCCCACTGTTGGGTGGTGGGGCTGCCTTGCATGGTTCTGTGGTGCACAGGGTTGTATTGTCACAGTGGGGGTGGTGGCATGCTTGGGGTGTCCTGCACTGTTGGGTGCTACTCCTGGGCAGGGTGTATGGGGATCATGATGCAGGGTGTGCTCTGCATTGGTGGCTTGGTGTGGCATGGGGTGGATGGGCATCCATGTGCGATGGTCCCAGCTTGCAAGGGGGTGTGCTGGTGCACCATGCCATGGCAGTGGGTTTCTTGCTGGTGTCCCTGGGCCAGTGGTTCTTTCTGCTCTCCTCCAGTTGTGAGATGCATAGGGTGTGGGGGGCGATGTCTGTTGTGATGTGTGCTCCTCTGCCCATCCCTACCAAGGGCGGTGGGCCCCTGCATCCTGTTCCTGCGCATCCCTGGTTGTGCCATTGCACTGCTGCCCTGCTCCATTAGGCATCCCTGGTTTTGCTATTGCACATCTGACCTGCACCACTGCACATCCCTGGTTGCGCTATGGCACAGTTGGTGCTATATTCAGTCATGTGCCACAGGTGCATCTTGACCTGTGCAGTGTTTGAATATCACGCATGTTGTGCATGGGCACAGTGGACTTGCGCTTGCTCCTGCTGTTGAACACTTTTGTGGTGCAGTTTGAATATCTGGGCCTATGTATTATCTCCTGTAATTCCTCTCTTTACTCAAATTGTGTATGTTTATCTTACTTATTGTATATGTGTCTAATGATGTGAAGCCTTTGGAAATGAGTCTCTGACTCAAAGGTTTGTAATTCCGAAATGTTCAATAAATAAATAAATAAACAAATAAACACTTGTTTGCACTGGCCCAATACGCAATCACATCTGCTGTAGTAATTCATTTTATTGCTAGCCTTCCTCGTTGCATCTTCATTTAAATAAATATTACATGCCCTGACTGCCAAGCTCATGTGACAAGAATTCCCCTACCTCCCCTGTAGGCTAGCTGCTATAACTTGCACTTTCCACTAATCCTCACCAGATTCTTCTAACAATGCTCACTCCCCCTTTTCCTTTTGATTTTGCATCTTCTACCTCTTCTACTCTTTCCCCCTCACTGTTCTCTCTATCTTACTCCCGATCTCTCCCTTTATCCCCCGTCCAGCCTCTACCCATCTTTCATCCCGCCTTCCTTTCCACATTCACTGTGGTCTCCTCTCCTTCTCTTCTATCAATCTTGATGCTCTCCTGAGATCATTCATTCTAACCCCACCCTCTTTCTTCCAGAATATCTGTTTGTAGGGGCAGGTCTCACACTTTTATGCTCTTCACAACCCTTCTGCTACTGCTGTTGAGTGAAGTGGAGCTAAACCCTTGTCCCTCTGTCCATCTCCTCCATTCCCAAAGGGCTCAGTGTTATTCATATAAACATAAGGGGTTCAATTTTCAAGAGCTGGGACTAGGGCAAGGGTGCTTGCAGCAAGGAGGAATGGCACAAAGGGATCCTTGCACCACACCTTGCGCCAGTCCCAGTTCTGGAAGGGACCATGAAACACTGGTGGGGGGGTGCACATGTGCCAACTGGGATTCTGCCATCCTTACAATGGCTACACCAGTTTGCAATGACAGAAGCGGGCTAGTGCCATGGCAGAGCTGCAGCATTCCCTAAATTGGCAGTTTGTAAGCCCTGTCATGGCCTCAACTCACAGCTGTGCTTAGATCAGGCAAGTGCTGGTCTAACAGCCCTTGTGGAAAAAGTCAGACCTGTGTGGGTGGGGGGGCACCCAGCAACTGGTGCAGGACACTGAGCAGTGACCTGTGGGAGTGCCCTAAGTGCTGAGGTCAGAGAGAGCAATGCCAGGGCAAACATCAAATCATGGGAGGATGGGGTGGTACCCGAGGACTGGAGGAGGGCAGATGTGATTCCCCTTCACAAAAGTGGGAGCAGGGCAGAAGCAGGAAACTACAGACCTGTTAGTTTAACCTCAGGGATAGGGAAAATGATGGAATCACTTCTGAAGGAAGGAACTGTCGAGTACCTAGAGGTCAGAGGGGCACGGGACCCAAGGCAGCATGGATTCACAGCTGGAAGGTCATGCCAAACAAACCTAATAGATTTCTTTGACTGGGTGACCAAAGTAGTAGACCAGGGAGGGGCTGTGGACATGGCCTACCTAGACTTTAGCAAGGCATTTGACTCAGTCCTACACAAAAGATTAATATACAAGTTAGCTAGCCTGGGAGTGGGTCCCAAGATGATAGCCTGGGTAAAGAATTGGCTGGAGAATAGGACACAGAGAGTAATAGTAAATGGAGTCCACTCTGAAGAAAGGGGGGTTACTAGTGGGGTGCCGCAGGGTTCAGTATTAGGACCGGTCCTCTTCAACATATTAGTAAGCGACATTGCAGAGGGACTGGAAGGAAAAGTATGTCTCTTTGCAGATGACACAAAGATCTGCAACAGAGGTGATGCACAAGGTGGGGTGGAAAGGATGAGAAGGGACTTGGCAAGGTTAGAGGAATGGTCAAATGTATGGCAGCTTAGATTTAATGCTAAGAAGTGCAAGGTAATGCACCTGGGAAACAAAAACCAGGGAAGAGTACACAATGGGGGTGAGATACTAACAACAACAAAAATGGAAAGGGACCTGGGGATAGTCACATCAGATGACTTAAAGGTGGGCAAGCAATGTGAGAGGGCAGTAAGGAGGGCTGGGGGGATACTGGGATGCATAGGGAGAGACATCACCATTAGAAAACAGGAAGTTGTTATCCCTCTGTACAGACAGCTGGTGAGACCCCATCTGGAGTACTGTGTGCAGTTCTGGAGACTCAATCTCCGCAAGGACATAGACAAAATGAAAGCTGTCCAGACGAGGTCAACTAAAATGGTGCAGGGACTGCACCAGAAGACATATGAAGAGAGACTAAAGGAGCTTAATATGTATAGCCTTGAGGAAAGTACCTCAAGGGAATCAACAAAGTCCAAGAGGGTAGCATCTTTCAAAGAAAGAGGTGTGCAAGAACAAGGGCACAATTTGAAGATGGGGGCGGCTCAGAGGTAATGTAAGGAAGTATTTTTTCACAGAGAGGTTGTGGATGCATGGAGCGGCCTTCCAGAGCAGGTTGTGGAGTCAAAAACAGTGGTTGAATTCAAGCATGCATGGGACAGCCATAAGGCAATTCTAGGGGGTTGGGGTAGAAAGAAGTAGGCTGCTGGTTAACTAGGATCTGCAGCTTATCCATTAGGTAAGGAAATGGGCAGACTGGGTGGGCCAAGCAGTCCTTATCTGCCATCAAATTCTATGTTTCTATGTTTCTAAACAGTGGCACTGGTCCGGTGTGCCCACATCAGGCTCATAGACCCGCAGATAGGGTACCACTTACGGTACAACATGCACAGTAAGCTTGACTATGAGGTACCCCATCTGTGGGTCTGTGAGCCTGATGTGGGCACACCTGCGTGGTGCCACTGTTTGTCCTGACACTGCCATCCATGCCCACAGAGCCACTTTAGGCACTCCCACAGGTGCCTGCTTAATGTCCCATGCCTGTTTCAGGGTGCCCTCATCCACTGTGCTGCTGTACCGGTGCCAGTTCTGTGCCAGTGGGGCACATGACGGTACCCTCCATCAGACCCCTCTGGTGTGTCACCTCTTTGGCACAGCACCCAATCTGCAGAAAATCTGGGGACTTTGGCACAGTGCCTCCTGTTGTTCGAAAATCAGGGACAGGGTCCCTGGCGCACCCTGGGTTGCCACGGGCAGGCGTTCAGTGCAATTTGCACTGCTCTACGGGCACTTGAAAATTGAGCCCAAGAAGTCTACTCTCCAAGCATGACCAGCTAAGGCTGTGGACTGTGCACTACAATCCTGATATCCTGATCATTACAGAAACCTGTCTGTCTGTCCAAATCAGTGATGTACCAGTAAGACTCTCTGGTCACATGGTTCATAGGCATGACCATGGGAAGCATTGTGGTGAAATTCTTCTATACGTGTGTCACAGCCTTAAATATGATGTTGCATATCTTTCTGCCATCCTCTCTTTCCATGAACTCCTTCAATGAAGTCTCTCTGTCCCTCACTCACTTCCCAATTTCATCTGTGGCATTTACTCCTCCTCTAAAGTTAAGCATGGCTCCTGTCCTGCCATGCTTTCAATCATTTCTTTACTTTCAGCTTAAGGTGAGCTCTTAGTCCTTGGTGATCTAAATATAAATTGTCTCTCTCTCGGCAAAAAAGATCATTTACCCAACTGTGTCCCTTGATTTCACATAGCTCATTACTGAGCCAACTCCTCTCAATCCAAACTCCACAAATCATTCTCTCATTGATTGGGTCTGTCCTCACACTACCACCACAGTATTTACACTGCCACCCTGCTGGATGCTTTCAGTGACCATTGCATGGTCTACTGCATCCACAAGGTCTGCCAAACTAAAGCTCCACTAAACTTAATTTGGTCTAGGTTGTTCATGTTTCTTGACCTCCCTTCCCTGTTAGACAATCTTTGTGCCACTGACTGGTCAGCACACATGTTATCCACTGATACAGATGTTGCTCTAACCTCTTTCATGCCCAAATTCATTGCAAGAAGGGTCAAACCTGCTCCTCTCAGAGGGTCTCATGTCCATGGGTTCCACCTTCCCTGGATATCTGCAGAGGTCTTTCACACACCTAAAGCTTGTGATTCTGCCTGGCATCTCCATTCAGGCACTGCTGAGGATTTGTTGAGATACAAACAACTATGTAACCCCAGTACTAAGGGCACCAAGGAGGCCAAATCAATTTACTTTACCTTCAACCTTCATAACAACTTCTGACAGGTTTTGGAAGGTTATTCACTTAATATTTGACCCCCATCCAGTCTACCTCCCCAATTCCTAAACTAGAAAACTTACCTGTCTCTGACCAACAGAAGTCTGTAACACATTTAACAATTTTTTCACATCCTATGCCCTCTTCCTACTTCCATCTCCCCTTCCTGCCTTCTCTGGCTCTCCCAAATGCACTCATCCCCCCACCCTCAAGTCCATCATCTTTTTTCTTCTCCCCAGTCTCCTCAGATACTCATTGCCTTACACTCTCTTAATTCCTCTAAGAGGCACTGACCAGATAAATTGGATGTTAATCTTTTTCTTTTCTTTATGCCAGCCCTCTCTGCCCCCCCCCCCATGCTTCCCTTTTCAGTTTGTCATTTGTTCTTGGGTCTGTCCCCCATTTAAGAATGCAGGCTAAAGTACTTCCATGTCTCAAAAGGGGAGACTCTTCCTATGTAGGTAATAACTGGTCCATCTCACACCTCCCTACCCTTCTCTTACTAAGGTGCAGGAAAACTGTTCACACCCAGTAATCAATCTACTTTGACTCCTCTTCTTTCATCTCCCCTTTTCAATCTGGTCTTTGCAAACACCATTCCACCATTCTACAGTCTTCTCCTCCAGATCACTAACTCCATGCTGATCTTGCCAAAATATTTGATACTGTGATCCATCCCTGTCTTTTGTTAGATAAGTTAGGAGCTGCTGGCCTACCCAACCTAGTTGGGTGACTTTGCTCCTACCTCTCATATAGGCTACAGGCAGTCCAAGTTGGTGATGGCCTATTCATCCCTCTGCCTCTCAAATCCAGTGTCTCCCAGGGCTCCATCCTCAGCCCAGTCCTTTTCTCCATCTTACTAAATGATCTCCCTTCCACCTGTGTCTCCTCACACATACTCATGTATGCAGATGGCACTTCTAGTTGCTTCAGGTGTTTTGGTCCCTGAGCTGAAATCATCACTCCAGCAAGACAACATCCAATGCTGGTTCCACTCAACCAGCTCTCGCTACATGCCAGTAAGAACTGACTCCCTGACTGTTGGCACTAGACAGAGAATAGTAAGCTCCAACACACCCCTGTCTTCAATATTCTGGATGACAACCTTCTTCAAGAGGTACCCCACTTAAAGTGCTTGGGGGTGTGGCTGGACCAGAATCTAAGATTTTCCACCCACATTGATGCCATGCATAAGGAGCTTCTCCCTAAGCACTGTGTGTTGTACAAAAACAAATCCTGCCTTCTGGTCCTGGTATGCTGAGAGATCATTCTTGCAATGACGTAGCCCATATTTGACTCTACAGATGCACTCTGCAGTGCTGCACCAATGTCTATACTTGCCAGGTTGGACCCCACTTTTCATTCCTTCTTCTAGTTTGCCCTTAGTACTCCATCTCTCACCTTCCCTCTCTGCTAATCTCTCTTCCACCTCCCATGAGGTCTGGCATCTCTCACACCATTCCTCCTTCATGGTCATATACTGGCTTCCAAGAAGAGATGCTCAGGTTGCCCTTTTGAGCCCTATTATGGGGAATGTAGGTCAGGGATCCCTCACAAGAAAACTGTACAATCACAAAGAATACAAAGGATCCACTCCTATGGTGTCTGCTTCAAATATTCTTTTTATTTCCACCCAAAGCACTAGTTGATATTTTGTAGCTTTAGATGGTTAGCATTAAGTTATGTTGTTTTAGGGGAACTTCATAACAGCAAACTTGTCTCCTCTTTGAGCTTACTTGACCCTCACGCTCTTCCATGTTATATTGTTCATTTAGAACTTCATGAGTAATGCCTCAGGAGCATAGCTATTCTCCTCACTCTTGGTGGTCAGCATGTTTGCAAAGTTTGCTCATACAGAAAACATTAGAGCCTTAAAAAGTTCTGATCAGATGTTTTCCCATCCTGCTTTTCTCCCGGGGCTACATACGGTTCTCACTGACTACACATAGCCCTGGGAGGACAGTGGGACCAGCAAACAAAAGATCAGAGCTTAAAAAAGCTCTAACATGTACTGCAGGTTACTGAGGGCCTGATTCTCAAAGCTCTTGAAATGGCACAAGGTGCCTGTGCCAAACCAAATGGTGCAAGTGGTACCTTGTACCCAAAACTGCTGTTGGAGCTATTCTCAAAGGCAGCCTGCATCAGCCACAGGCCGCCTGCCCCAAATGGAGCTGGCACCTCCAGTGGGCCCAAATATGGGCTGTGACCCAGTGCTAGGGGGCATGTGGCACACGCAAGCTGCCACATCCCTAAAAATAGTATTCACAGATCTCCCCCAGAGGGAGAAATTCTAAGTACCCTTAGACCAGCCAGGACTGGTCTAAGGGTACTTAGAAAACTCCCCACTGGGAGAACTGTCCTGCATGTGACAATGTGCTGTGGTCCCCGACCCCACATTGCCCACTGAAGTAATGCAGTAAGCCCTTGCTCTTGGACTAGTGGCCCCTCCCCAAACCCTGATCATGCTGCCAGTGGAATAATATAAATATTCTCGTATCCCTAGTGTGCCCCCCCCCCAAACCCCAATCATGCTGTTATTGAGGTAATATAATATGTTCCACATCCCTAGAGTGCCCCCTCTCTGAACCCCGGTTGTGCTGTTATTGAGTTGGCAATCAGCAAAGCCCACCTCACACCTTTGCATCTGGCTGCCAACAGAATTATCAATTACAGTACTGTAAAGTGCCCGTGGTGGTGTGAGGTTGGCTGTGCTGGTCACCGACTCTGAGCCAGGTTGGGGGGAGAGTGGGGTGGTGGACACTGCCTGCTGGGGTGGGGAGGCCAGCATACCACCAGGGATGTGTGATGTATTCATTTAATTAAATAATGGCATAATCAGGGTATGGGGAGGGGGGGCCACATTAGGGATGTGGGAAATTGTATATTATTACAATAACAGCACGATCAGGGTTCAGGGATGGGGGCCACATTAGGGATGTGGGACATTGTATATTAATTCAATATCTGCATGATTGGGGTTCAGAGATGGGGATCACTAGACCACTGGAGATGCAGGGCAAACTGCAGTATATGTTTAATTGCATGTTTGGGGACCACTTGCCCCATCCACAGGGAGGCTGCAGCAAACCCCTATGGTGCTCCCTGTGTTTGGCACATGGGAGAGGTTGCTGTAGGTGTCGGAACTTAGATGCTGGGACCCCTCCTGTATCAGAATCTGGTGCAGGGTCCCTGGCACACTGGGCTTCAACGTAAGCTTCTGTTTGCTGCAGTTTGTGCTGATCAAAGCCCTCTATGAGAATAGAGCTCTAAATCTCCCAATGCTGCTGTCCAGTTCTATTGTCAGTTGTGGGGAATTCTGGGATTAGTAGTTACAGAAACCTTCTGCCTGGAAGTAATCTAAATTAATCTGGTACAATCTACTATGCTACAGTAAACTGTATGTAAAAAAAATGTTTTGCACACAAAGTGCAGACTGGCACCATCCCCACACTTGGGTGTGGAGCTCTGCATCTAGCATGCTCACTTTTTTGTTCTGTCAATGTATTGTATGCATGCCTCAATGTTTTATGCTTGTTTGCTAGTTTCTGTAATCAACTCCTGGTTTTTGTTTCCATAGGCATACCAAGCTATCAAAATTTAACTTATAAAAAAAATAATTGTCTGTACTTTCATTGTTCTTTCACAGTTTATGGAATCACAACACACTGTAGGTAAGTGGCACTGTCAATTCACTGCTGATTTGCAAAAACTTGGGAGTTTCTGTAGTCTCTGCTTCTTAAGGCGTTGTTGCTGTTTCCCCAGTGGATCCCCTTTTTGTAGCTCTCAACAAACAAACAAAATAAATCCTTCTTCTTCACCAGAACTGCTAAGTTTGTACAAGTGCATACCTGTATAAAGATAACAGGCTTCCTTTTTGCAGTGGGCTTTTAAAATACTTTTAATGACTGTTGAATGAGACTGCTTCTTCAGCAGCCTTCTGCAATGCTACACTCTACTGTTCATACAGCATGTTAAGGCCTTCTGTAATTAATGCAACCACTTACATTCTACAAAGTGCTATGCACAGCCTGGAGTGTGTCAAAATAGGATGCTGTACTGTATACTCCAGTTTCCATGCTGTATACCTGATCAGTAATTTGATCTACCATGGGCTTAGGTTCTCACAGAGTTCAGGAAAAAACACACTCTGAATAGCCCCTTCCTCTAGGTCATATAAACAGCTATATATGTCTTATGAGAGAGGGATGGTCAATAGTGTAACCCTCGCAGTTTATCATCAGGGCCTAAGTCATCAGCTCATGCTGCAACTGCATTGAAAGTCCCTTTAATAGGCCTAGCATATTAGCCCTTCAGGTGGTACATGATTCACTGCCATGGTCCCATTAGTCTTTTCTTCAGCCAGCATCAGAGAGTACCATTTATTTATTTTATTTTATTTGCTTTCGTTAACCGGGTAAGCATACTAGACATCCAAGTGCCTATTTTCAGGTGCAACCCGGTAGGATTACAAGGTACATACATTCAAGAACAGTAGGAGGAGTCAAAGTTAACATACAGAAAATATCAGGCATTAACAGAGATTAATAGGTAGCTAACAGCATAAGAGACTTTAGGCACAGATAATATTTAGACATCTACATAAGGCACGTATTAGATGAATTAGGTAGCGAACAGCATAATACAGAAAAGTATGGTCAGTGCCAACAGGGCAAACAGTGTAGGGTAAGCCGTACCTGTGGGGGGGGGGCACTAGGCGGGTAAGCAGGAGGAGTATCTAGGAGTACAAACTACAGGAAAGGGACCTGGGAAAGAGGAGTAAGGCCGGGTGTTCTACTGGGACAGGTGGGCAGGGAGTGGGCCCAGTGCAAAGATGCCCAGTAATTATTAACTCGACCAGTTACAGGAGGAAAAGTGCTTTAAGCGCTGGAGCCAATGCCCCCACCATAAATAGGCTGGGGGGAGAGTATGGCTCTACTGGTGGGCTACAAGGTGCAGTGACAGGTGAAGGCTGATTTTAGGAAGCCCCAAAGGGAAGCTTTAAAGCAGGGATGGGAGGAGGAAGAGGACCAAATTAAGGCAGGGGGGGAGTTCCACATTTTTGGTGTATAGGCGGTGAAGGCCCGATCTCCCGCAAGGGTGCGGGTTTTTGGAACCATGCGATCCAACATATCCCTCGATCTTAAGTGGTAGGATGGCATGCCAAGTTTGAGGGGAAGGGCGAGGGCAGAGGGGGTGGCCGATCTGACAATGTTGTCGATGAAGTTTCCAAGGACAAAGGTGCGGTGCTTCTCCGGAGGGAGCCACTCCAGATGCGTGTAGAGATCACAGCGGTGCGTGAGATGAGGGGCTGAGAACGCAAAGTGGCAGATATTGTTATAAGCAGTGTCCCATTTCGACAGGCTAGATTTTGGTACCTGGGCAAAGGATACAAGCCCATAGCAGAGTGTTGGAAGGAGAACCCCCCAGCTAGGGCCATTCGAGCAGCCAGGGTAAGGCAGCTTTTAGCTCTATAGGCAAGACCGAGCTTAGCATTAGTAGCCTTACAAATGTTCCAAATGTGTAGGGTAAGATCCAGTAGTGGGTCAAGGGTAACACCCAAATACTTGACAGCATCCACCATCTGCAGGGGAGAGCCATCAGACCCATAGATCTGTAAAGCAGTAGGGCAGGTTTTTGTCTAGATCAAGGAGCCAAAGAGCATGGCTTGGGTCTTTTTGAGATTGAGGGTAAGCTTATGGTCCACTAGCCAGGTTTGAATGCACATAAAGTCAGAATTTAGCTGGGAGTTTATGGTACAGATGTCCTGGGAGCTGGCCAGGATGACGAGGTCATCTGCATAAAGGGTGGTATGTCCATGGGCAGTGACAGACGGCAGTTCATTAATGAAAAGGGAGAACAGAATGGGTCCAAGGATGGATCCCTGAGGGACCCCACAGAGGACTGATGAGGGGTTGGAGAGAGTTCGGTTCAAGTTAGTGTACTGCTGCCTGCTAGAGAGGTAGTTTGAGAACCAGGCATGGGCAGGGAGGAGAACCCCAAGGACAGAAGCGTGGAGCTGAGGAGGGAGTGATCAACCCGATCAAAGGCCTTGGAGAGATCCACAAAGATAGCTCTGGTAAAATTGCTTTGATCAGCAGCGGTCCTAATCAATGAGGTAACCACAGCGAGAGTGGTAGATGTCCTGTGCCCTTTCCTGAAGCTGTTGTTGTGGGGTAGAGGAGGTTGTGGTTCTGGATGCAGTGGGAGAGCTGAGAGGCAACAACCTTCTCCAGAAGCTTGCAGGTTGCAGACAGAATAGCGATGGGTTGGCAGTTTTGGAGATCTTTAGGGTCACCCTGTTTTAAGACAGGGACAACCTTGGCCACTTTCCATATGTCTGGGATGATCCTGGAGATTAGGGAGGTGTTGAAGATATGAGTGACAGGCCTGGCAAGGAGGAGGGCCCCTAGCCTGAGCATTTTCAGTTCAAGGCTGTCGTGTCCCACCCCACTATGAGGTGAGAGACCAGTGAGCAGCTTCTGGGTCTCTTTTACTGAAACCTTTTTTAGGTAGAAGGGAGGTCGGGAGGAGAGTCCATTTGGTGGGGGGGACCAGGAGACTTGGGGGCAGGGGACTGGGAAGGGGGGGCAGACAGGTCAGAGAACATGGAGCTAAAGGTGTTGGAAATAGTGAGTGGGTTAGTGCAGCCGACCCCGCCAAGGAGCAAGTCAGTGACCTTTACTCTGGCAGACCCACCAACCCCATTTTTGATATTTTGCCAGAACCTCCTCAGGTTGCTGGCAGAGAATAGCAGGGCAGATTGACAGAACTCGCTCTCTGAGGAGCGAATGGCTGTTTTACAGGAGTTTCTAAGCTGCCAGTATACTAAGAGTCATTGTTGTCACAGAAGGCCTTGTATGTCTCCCAGCATTTGTCCCTAAGCTTCATGAGGGAGAACAGGCCGCTGTGAAGCCATTTGGTGACAGCACCCTCACCCTCCTTCTAGTGAAGGGGGCATGTTTGTTCTGCAAGGGGACAAACTCCCCTATGAAGAGGTCAAGAGCTCATGCAGGGTCCTTTGTGGCTGTGACCCGTGACCAGTCAACTTGTAGTAGGTCTGCAAGGTAGTTGTTTAGGTTAAATTTAGAGTAATCCCTCGACTTGATCACTTTACTGGGGATTTTGGGTGAGGAGATGCCCCAAATGCAATAGATAAGAGAGTGGTCAGAGATGACATCTGGGAGAATATCTGAGGATATTATTCTGTCAGGTCTGTTGGACAGGACCCAGTCAATAAGGAACCCTTTATCCCTCCATGAGGAGAGCCTTGTTGGTTCAGTTATGAGTTGGCTTAGGGCAAGGCCCGAGAGTAAGGGCTCATATTGTTTGGAGTTGGACCCAATCCAGCTAAGATTAAAGTCACCCATAACTAGTACCACATTGGGGCCCACCTTATCACTAATGCAGTCAAGAAGTGAGGAGAGTCCTAGCACTCCGCCCTTTGGGGGGCTGTAGGCACAGACCAGGTGTATGTTTTTTGTGTGACCTAGCAGAAGAAGGGCATGCAGAAACTCACATACTGGGGAAGTAGATGGTGAGTGATCAATGGTAGACACATTCAGGTGCACCTTATAATAGAGGAGCACCCCGCCACCACGCTTATTCCCCATCCTGTGTTGTCTGATGTGGCTGTAGCCTGGAAGGGTACACACTGTATCAGAGATGTGAGGCTTCAGCCAAGTTTCCGAAATACCCATTATATCCGGTTTGTAATCAGCCACTCAGGCAGTAAGTTCGGCTAGGTTGTGTAAGATGCTACAAATGTTCAGGTGGGCAATTTTTAATCCTTTGAAGGAGAGCCAGGCAGGAGGTGACTAGAAAGAGGGCAGGTTGGCTTGCTGACTAAGGAGTTTAGCCATGCCCCCAGTGGGTCCAGGGAGGGCTGAGGAGACGGTCCTGAGGGCAGCAGGTAACAGCGTGATACTGGGCAAAGGAGATGCCAGAGGAAGAGTGCAGCAGCCAGAGAAGAACAGGGAGAAAAGAAAATGGCCAGACAGAAATTGTGAGAGGGCACAATGCTCGAAGCAATGTACAGGCTGCAGGGTCATAGCTAAATACAGAACAAGGGTGTACTAAAATCTGTAATTCACAGAAGCACCAAGGGGTAGCTGAAACTGCAGTGGTGCTGGCAAGAAAGGCAGGTAGTAGGAGCAGTAGGAACTGGGCTGGAAGGCGGCCGCTAGTGGAGAGAGTTGATAAGCTGCATATGGGAAAAAGGGCTGATAGGTTTATTTTCGTCCTCACGTGATGTGCTACAGCCTATTTAAGAGAGAGCTGACCAAGGGTCATGGTGGGGCCAGTGGGAAGCCGAACGCACAGCGTTCAGCGGGGCAATCACAGTGAGGTCTGGGCTGCAACAGTTGCGAGCAGGCAGCGAGGAGAACTGTACCTGGGCAACTTAAACAGTGGCTCCTTTCAGGCTGTGGGGGAGGGCTGAAGCGAGCCCTCGCAACCTCTGTTGTCCAGGGGGGGTCTACTGTGGAGAGGAGAAAAAAGCCGATTAAAAAGGTAGGGGGTGGAGAGGAACACTGGAAGGGGGCTGTGCAGAATCGGGATAAAGGGAGGGATCAAGTATTTCAGCAACAACTGAATTAATTAAGCAGATTCCTACTGGCTGAAAAGTGTTGCAACAAGGGCTGAATTAAAGTAGGCAGACTTTACAATTACAGGTAGAAAGAACATTTGCACTTGCAAATAATAAGCTGAATTGAAGCAAGCAGACTTCACAGTAGGAGTAGAAAGGACATTTGTGCAGGCAAAAAATATGAATCCACAGTTGTAATAAATTAAAGGGGATTACATTAAAGTAGCATGCAGAAAGGACGTGGTCTGAGCAACAAATTATTACAGTTTGAGTAAGAATTAAACTATCTCCACTTCCACGCCGAGAGGAAAGTTCTTTAAAAAAGGCGTCAAGGAGCAGGATTTGAATGCTCTCAACCACAGTGAGGTCTGGGCTGCAAGGGTCGTGATCAGGCAGCAAGGAGAACTGTACCTGGGCAGCTTAAACAGTGGCTCCTTTCGGGCTGTGGGGGAGGGCTGAAGCGAGCCCTCGTGACCTCTGTTGTCCAGGGGTCTACTGTGGAGAGGAGAAAAAAGCCGGTTAAAAAGGTAGGGGTGGAGAGGATCACTGAAAGGGGGCTGTGCAGAGTCAGAATAAAGGGAGGGATCAAGTATTTCAGCAACAACTGAATTAATTAAGCAGATTCCTACTGGCTGAAAAGTGTTGCAACAAGGGCTGAATTAAAGTAGGCAGACTTTGCAATTACAAGTAGAAAGCACATTTGCACTTGCAAATAATAAGCTGAATTAAAGTAAGCAGACTTCACAGTAAGAGTAGAAAGGACATTTGTGCAGGCATAAAATGTGAATCCACAGTTGTAATAAATTAAAGGGGATTACATTAAAGTAGCCTGCAGAAAGGACGTGGTCTGAGCAACAAATGATTACAGTTTGAGTAAGAATAAAACTATCTCCACTTCCACGCCGAGAGAAAAGTTATTTAAAAAAGGCACCAAGGAGCAGGATTTGAATGCTCTCAATCACAGTGAGGTCTGGGCTGCAATGGTCGTGAGCAGGCAGTGAGGAGAACTGTACCTGGGCAGCTTAAACGGTGGCTCCTTTCGGGCTGTGGGGTAGGGCTGAAGCGAGCCCTCACGACCTCCGTTGTCCGGGGGGGTCTACTGTACAACTTAAATAGTGGCTCCTTTCAGGTTGTGGGGAAGGGCTGAAGTGAGCCCTCGTGATCTCCATTGTCCGGCTGGCAGTGACCAATGGCATAGTACATATTTGGTTTATCTAAGTCTCGATTTTATCATGACTTGTTTTATCAATTCTTGCACTCCACAGTCAGATCACAATTTAGTTTCAACTGGCATGGCTGGCAGTGACCAGTGGCATAGTACACATTTGGTTTGTCTAAGACTCCATCTTATCATGATAGCTCAGTGTACCATTTTCAATATAATTGTCATTTTCCTAGGACATGCTACACACACCCACAAGAATAAACTATGATTCAGACAGAATCTGATTGAACAGCAGTGTGTACAGTAGTGACTTAATCAGCACAAAGTCCACACTGTTTCATTTGACGTGCTTAGACCTGTCAGCCCTATCATCGTAACCACTTTCAGATGTGATATCATAACTGGAACCAGAGAAAGGCAGGGATGGGCAAGGATATTCACATCATATCCAAAAGGGGTTGTCCAGTACTGAGTGCACAGGGCAGAAGTGTAAAAAATCAATCAAGGGGAAGAGCTTATTGCATTTTATCAGTTAGCATGTAACAATTCTTATGCTTCTTCCTCTTCATGCCAGCACCACATGCTGGGACCCCCCACCATTTACATTTGTTTGACTTAAAATGGCAAAAAAAGTGCCCAGCTTCTGAAAGTCAGGCCCATGGTTCTTAATTAAAATTTGTTATTTCTGCCACAAGTTTCATTATGTGAAGCAGAAGTATTTAAGTCTTCAACATAGTGGATGGAGAGACATGCACAATAGAACTGTGATTCCATCAATGGATTCATATATATATATATATATCTATATATATATCTATATATATATAGATATATATATATATATATAATTTAGAATGATGCTTGATTGACATCCCTGAAAACTGAAGCCCAGTGTTTATTCACAGCAGTTACCATATGGTCAATCACAGTGTAAGGCTCTCTCTGCATTCCTGCACCAACATGCTACAATGCTGTCATGGAGGGATCACAGTGCATATGACAGGACAGTTCAGCCTTCATGCCCATTCACTCCGGGGCCTCTCAAGTGATACAGCCAGCAAGGGTGCAACTGGCTTGTATCAAGGGGTTCTGATGACGTTACAAACCACAGATGTGAAACTTGAGTTGTTAGATGTCACCAGTTCTGTTGTGTTTTTTCCCTCACTCACTTTTTTATACTGTGTGCTGGAGCACCTTTTAAAGGGGGAATGGTTAGCATTAAGATCTCCACACCCAAGTGTGATGTTGGCTCCAATTCGCACTTTGCATGCAAAACCATTTTCTTTTGTTTACTTACTGTTTACTGTAGTGTAGTATATTGTATCAGACTAATCTTGCTTACTTCCAGGCTGATATTTTCTGTAACTACAAGTCCCAGTATCCCCTCCAACTGGCAACAAGGCAGGGTTGCAGCAGTGGGAGATTCAATAGCCTGCAGTGCATTTTAGAGTTTATATAAGCTCTGATCTTTTGTTTGCTGGTCCCGCTGTACTTCTGGGACCAAGTACAGTCACAGAGGACTGTACTTAGCTCAGGGAGAAAAGCAGGACCAGAAAACATCTGATTAGAGTTTATGAAAGTTTTAACACGTATGCAAGCTACTGAATTTCCCACTATTGAAATTCTGCTCTGCTGTCAGCTGCAGGGAGATTTTGGGATTTATCATTACAGGGGATGTCATCCTGGGAGTAAACATTAGTCTGATATAATTTATTATACTACAGTGAACAGTAAGTAAAAAAAAAGAAGTTTTTGCACAAATTGCAACTTTGGACAAGCCCCACACATGGGTGTGGGGCCCTTGGTGCTGACTGTTCCCCCTTTAAGAAAACCAAATTCTAAATATTATTTAGTTCACAGTTTATGTAGACCAAATAGTGGCGGGGGAGGGATCTAAGATTTTAAGTTATCAAACCACAATACAGTTAAACCACATACAATAAAACATAAAAGCAAAAAAAAGCAGTGTTTAAATGTAAATTGTAAAAAAATTGTGGAATACTGATGCCCTCTCAGTTACCTGCAACATGATTCTAAATTGCTATGATGCCCATGCACAACAGCAGACCACTACCACACGCAACAGATGATTTACAGCTGTAATGGAAACCATGCACAATAGCATAGTGCTGTCACTGAATTCCACTGTCATAATGTTCTGTCATAAACTATATGGTAATACCACTATATTAACACAAACAGCAAGTATATCTCCTTTAGCCCACATATAATTCTGATTTAAGTATTTTGGGTTTTAAGTATAGTAAACCACTTCCACAAAGTTTATACTAGTGGGAAAGGTAATAAAGCAATAATGTCCAAGGAACAGGGCATCACTGCCAGATGCTTTACCTCTTACATCTTACTGTAAAAAGCCAATTATTTAATACTGCAATTAGGAGTTATCATCATTAACCTATGTGTTAAAAGGTGGAAGAAAGACTAGTGAAAGTAATACAGTACTAAGGCTGTTCACAGAAAAGCAGGTGAAAGTGTAAGTGAATTACCATAGTTAAAACAATATGTCTACACTTCAGAGAGGTCATATAGTATATTCCATGACATAATACTTAAAATAAAATAGCAATATAACTTGGCCCTGTGCCTCCCAGAGGGGACAGAAATTTTCATTATTTCCTGATAATTTGAAGCTAGACATCAATTTGGAAAGAGAATGATTAAACTAATAAACATGATTTCTGACTAACAGATGTTCAGTCTTATTTTCTTTTAAGATGAGAAACCTGCTCTGGCCTTGAGTAGACTGGTCTTGCATTCATTGAGTTTTATGTACAAGTCCCTCCCAGTCTTGCAGTAATAACAGCAGACCCACTATTAGTTCAAAAGGGTTACAGGAACAGTCTCATGGTGTATGAAATAAGGCAGTTCAGTAGCCTGATCTTGTTATTCCTTTTAAATGTCTATGGCAATGTTTCTCAAGTACAGCTGAGGGGAACTTTCTGTGCACCCCATAATGTAGCAGTTCTTCCTCGTCCCTTCCTATCAAGATCACTACACACCTTAAAAGGTAAAACTTGTTTCTGACCTTCTTGTGGCTCTTCTATCCTAATCCTAACCATAGCCTTCCAACTGAGCTGAAAAGACAAACTGACTAGCCTCAGTTAGTAGAGTAAAAACTAAAAAGTTATTGATCTTGTAACTGTAGCTGTTCTAATTGATTTTCCAGCTGACTACCCCTTTAAGCAGATATTCTGCATGTGCTCTTTGCCGTGGAACATTCAAGTGGTGTGAACCAATCCCACCGATGATCATGCAACCCTTGGACTCCAACAATTAGATCATTCAGTAGTAAAGTCATGGACCCGATTCTCAAATAGCCCTGAGAGCAAAGCAAGTTGCATCACTCCAGGGCTGCAAAAAACTCTGGGTGCACCAGGGACCCTGCACAAGATTCTGCAAAAATCAGGATCCTGGCATCAAAATCCCCAGGTTTACCAAAGATGTACAGCATTGCCAAACCATTGTCGCACCTGTGGGAAATGCCACAGGGATCTGGCTTCCCCCACCTGGCACAACACAAGAGGGCCCAGCACTGATAGGAGAGGGCAGAAATCTGCTTGTGTCAGGGGGGCAGGGTATAGGGCATGTGTACTGGAGGTAGGGGCGAGTTTGTATTTGGCATGTGTGCATGCTTCTGAATTGAATATATAATTCAGGAGATCACGACAGTGCTGCACTGTAATATACCATGTTATTATACTGTAGATAGTATTGGACAGTACAACTGAAACACAGCCACAGAAGGGCAGTGCAATTGCCGAATGGCATCATATTGAAATGGAGCACAGCAGATGGCAAGACTGTCCAGTTTTGCATTCTGCAATGTTTCTTTTCAATATGATGCCATTCAGCAATTGTACTTGCCCCTCTGTGGCTGTGTTTCAGTTATACTGTCCAATACTGTATCTACGGTATAATAACGTGGTGCATTACTTTGTATCATTGTACACGACCTCCTGAATTGCACTGTATTAAATTCACAGGCATATACACCCCGCCGGGTGCCACAGAAATCCCATACTTGCCCACTGTCTCCCTGACTCACACAACGCCCTCCCGTGCCCTTTCTGCCCCGACCCCACATGTAGCTCCCCCCCCAACTTGCCACAGTGTGTGGCACTGGTGGAAGCAACTTGAACCACCTCCTGGCTGGTCTAAGCAGTGTCCTTTGCTGCATCCATGATGGGGCTTTTAGAATCCCAATAAAGGGGATGTTGCAGCCCTGCCATGGCACAAGCCTCCTTGTGAAGTGGCGCACCCTAAAGTAGGTAGCAAGGGTGGCACAGTGCCACTTTAGTGCAGTGGTTTCCCATTCTGATGCAGACCACATTTCAGAATTGGGAATGCTGCATCTTTGATGCAAGGTGCTACTTGCATCATTGATGTTTGATGCAGACACCTTGCATCACTCTAAGGGCTTTGAGAATCGAGCACATGGGGTTCAGTTCTCAAAGGGTGATGCAGGGCTTGCACAAGCCCTACATCAAACCCAGTGCTGTGTGAAACACATTGCTGCACCTTGCACCCGATTCACAAAGGTTGCGCACATTTGCGACACTTTACCCCCTTTATAGCAGCTTACACCAAATATTTGGCATAAACCCCATAAAAAAGTCCCATGACTACCACAAAGTTAGATCATCAAAAAGCTAATCCCAAATGCCGGTCTGGGAATGTTGCAAGCCCCATGCACCATCTGTTGGGCACAACCAAGTCTTGCAGGATTTCTACACATTTGAGAATCATGCCCATGTGGTCCAGAATTATTATCTGTAAATCCTTTATTTATTTATTTATTTAATTATTCATTTGTTTATGGGATTATAATATATTTGAGCAGGAGGCTCATTTACAAAGATTCCATGTCAGATAAGAAGCAATAATACACAACAATCAGACAAAAACATTGCAATCACAGTAGTAGTACATTTAAGCATAACAAAAAGATGAGGTAGTAGTGAATAAAATAATAGACAGTCAGAAGCAGCCATAGTTGGCCTTGTTAAGGAGGGGGGGGGTGGAATATGTGGGGTAACAAAGGGCATGAGTGAGAGGGCTGGGCAGGGGGTTGCTGATGGAGGGATAGTGGGTTGCGAGAGATGGCATTAATAACTACTAGAAAGGATGGAGGGGGCATTGGGGGGAAGGGGAGGGGGTGTGACAACTTAGGGTAGACATACACAGCTGCTAAGTGAAGTAAGGCATTGGTGGAATTTACACTTGAAGGGCCAACATTTGGCTTTGAAGGCTCAGGACTGAGACAACTTAGGGATGGCAGTCACAGCTGCTAGGTGCCGTGAGGTGTTAGCAGGGTTTACTTTTAAAGGGGGTGAATCTTAGGATCTGCCAAGATTGCATGGGGAAATTATTTAGCCAGCTTGGTGCCCGGCAGATAAAGGATTGCTGCACCTGTGAGGTATGGCAAAAAGGGACTTGATAAGTCTGTCTTGTCATGCCTCGAGTTCAGTGCGGGTTAGCCATTAGATGAGAGTTTCTGGATGGCCAGGGGGTGGTGTGTTGATCAAGGCAGTTTTTTTTTTCTTGCTAGGCGACAGATCTGGTATTTCACCCTATCCTTGAGGTTCAACCAGTTAGTCTGTGCATACAAGTCACAAGTATGGGTGAGTCGGTGTGCTCCTGCAATTAAAATGCATGTTTTATTTAGGGCTGTGTTTATCCTTTTGATAGTAATATCTGCTGCTGCACTGTACATGACTAATCCACAGTCAGTAGTGGATATTATAGAGCTACTGACTGCTATGCAAAGTGCATCTGGGGTCATACAGTGTCTGTGCCTATATAAGAGACCAATCCAGGTATTACCACCTTTGCAACATGGCCCACGTGGATGGCATAGGACAGAGAGTTGTCGAGAGTTATCCCAAGATATTTGAAGTTCTGAACCTGTTCTAGTGGGATGCTATTGCTGTTAAGGATGTTTTTTTTTCCCACTTTGTTTCTCTTCCCCAGCATTGGAACTCTCTCAGGACACTTCACTCACCTAACCCCACTCTACTGCTCGCTGTGTTCCCTGCCTTCTGCAAGGACGTTATGATTCCTCCCCGGGGAGATCGAAGGGGCAGAGGCAGGGAATCAGCATTGGGCATGTGGTGGTGGCACTGGAAGGGCTGTCACCTATCCGGGCTGGAGGGGCATTTCTTATTATGTCACCAAGACCCTCCCCAACTCCCCCGTGTGTGGTACACTCTCTTGATACTACGGTGAATGGCAACTCTGCCTGCATCAGCCATGCTGCTTACGTGCAGTCCAGTACTCT